>BSBM01000318.1:20847500-22320000 GCA_027924585.1 Larix kaempferi
AACTTGTATGTATAATATCACTGGACTGCATTGTCATTGATCATTTTGGATGAAAGAGAGAAATAGTAAATATTAACTCAATAAAGAACATATCAGATCCTAAAACACTCATTACTGGTTTTTATCCTAAATAGTACTCGGTGCACATATGTTATAATATGAGTTGAAGCATTTCTTTGCAATTCAACTGAATTTCGATGTTTTTCTTGATCAAATCAAGGCCAACTATCAATTGCACTATTCTACTTTATTAATTGTTTGCAGCTAACTTAAAAGCTAAAATGAGGAAGATAGCAAGAGAAAAAGTTATTGCATTTCTTTTCGCAAACAATTGCATTGTTGTTTATGTATTTACTATTTATAAATCGACATTTTATTGGATTCATGAGAGCTTTGGAAACATCCATATCTGTTGATGGCTCCCCCTATCATATGTGTTGAAATATTGTAACTTCTAAGAATATTATATTTGTACTTTATTATTCCGGAGATGTTTCATTCCTCTGTGGAGACCCTAGTGTATATCTGGAGATGTTTAATCCTCCGAGAGAATGTGGTAGCTTGATTTATTAGATCTCCCATGTGGGGTCGGCCTTGAGTTAGTTTTTTAGGGGTTATTAGACTCTCCTAGGAGAAGTCAGCCCTGTTAGGGTGAAAAGTCAGTTAGGAGTTGAGTATAAATAGAGGAGGTGTGTTCCTCATTTATCTCACTCATTCACTCACTTGTGTATTGCGCATAGGAGAGAGAGATATGCATAGGAGGAGAAGGATCTCTTGTTTGGTTACTACATCTTTGTATTGGTTGATTATCTATATTGAGGAAAGCTTTGTTGGGTTTTCTACCCCATTAGGGTTTCCCAGGGTAAATATTTGTCTATCTTGTGATTATGTTTCTTTCAGTGATCTTGCTTGTGAATTTATGCTAAACTTAACATGGTATCAGAGCTATCCTGAATAGGACATCTTTCGCAAGGTGAAAATACCTCTCTCTCCTCCTCCGGTGAAAATTAGGGTTTTTGCAAAAGTTGGAATTTTTGGAATCTGATTACATGGCTGGATAGCCCTCCTCAAAATTGAATTTTTGATCCCTAGATCAAACCTTTTGAGTGGGTAGAACCTCGGGCTTTTTCAAACCCTAGTTTGAATTCTGGTCTAGAAAACCAATAAACCAGGAAAAGTGCACACTTGTGCACCATTAAACCAAAAAAGGTGCGAACCAGAAAACCAGAAATTCTGTTGCAGATCCGAAAGTTGCTGATCAGATTTGAAGGGTGAAAACTTGAAGTTTCCAGAATCAGAGTTCACCAGTTATCTCAATTCAATCAAGCACATCTCTTGGAAAGTGTTATTCTATATTTTGAGAAACTTCAATTTCTGTGACCTCCTAGATAAGATGGCTGCAAGCACTAAGCTTGAAGATAAGCTAGAGGGTATAGAGAATTTCCAAGCATGGAAATATAGGATTGGTCTCATTCTTGAAGAGAATGATCTTGTCCAATATATCAAAGATGAGGTTGCAGAACTTGAGGAAGATGAATCCAAAGAGAAGTATAAGAAGGACTTGATTAGGGCAAAGAGAATCATTGTTGATTCTATCAAGGACCACTTGATTCCCCAAGTGGCATCCCAGAAGACCCCAAAGGAAATGTATGATTCCCTAGGCATAATGTATGAAGGAAGGAACATCAATAGGAAGATGAATTTGAGAACTCAATTGAAGAGTACCAAAATGAATAAAGGAGAATCTATTCAAGATTACTTCACAAGGGTATCCTGGTTCAAAGAACAACTAGAGGCCATTGGAGAGATCCTCGATGAAGATGAACTAGTCATGACTACACTCAATAGTCTCACTAGACCTTGGGAGTCATTCATTTAAACTATATGTGCAAGAAAAGAAAGTATGAAGTTTGATGTGGTATGGGAGGATTGCATTCAAGAAGAGGCTAGGGTAGCCAAAAGAGAAGCCCTACTCAAAGAAGATGACCAAGATTTGGCCATTCACACCAGAAGAAGAAGGAGTCATTTCAACTCCAAGAAGAATGGCCACCAGGAGTCTCAACCTCCTCATAGAATTCAAAAGAGAAGAGGAGCAAATTCAGGTAGGGATCTCTCCTCATTTCAATGTTACAGTTGTCACAAGATGGGACACCTTGCTAGAAATTGTCCTTCAAAGAAGAAGAAGGGTATTCATCATAAAAGACATCAAGCACATCTAGCAGAAGATGATAGTGAAGAAGAAGAAGAGGAAAGGCCTCGAAAGAAAAGAACTAGAATAGAAGATAAAGATGCAGAAGAGTATTTTCTATTCTCTGCACTCTCTGGGTCTGTAACACCTAGAGAATATACATGGATTATTGATAGTGGTGCTTCAAAAGACATGATAGGACAAAAGAAGACTCTTTAAAAAATTGAAGAGAAGACCTCTCCTCAGAAAGTATCTTTGGGAGATGACTATCAATATCCCATCAAAGGAATTGGTGAAGCAAGCTACAAGCTTGATTCTGGAACTCCGTTGAAGATGAAGGAGATATTATATGTACCAGGTTTGAAGAAGAACCTTCTTTCTATCTCAGCTTTAGATAAGAAAGGTTATACGGTTGCATTCATAGATGGACAAGTACTCATGTGTCCCAAAGTAAAATCAATTGAGGATGCAATTGTTATTGGTGAAGAGGAAGGAGGTCTATACAAATTCAAGGGTCATCCAGAAGCTTCCCTTGTTCATGAAGACACTAGCCCAAGTGAGCTATGGCATAGAAGGCTTGCTCACATTAACTACAAAGCACTACCTCATGTGAGCAAGGTAGTCATAGGACTACCAAATTTAAAGATTGATCATGATGGCACATGTAAAGGATGCGCAAAAGGGAAGAATATCAAGAACCCATTTCCAAAGAGTGAAACAAAGACCAAAAGTACTTTGGAATTGATTCATTCAGAAGTATGTGGACCTATGCCCTCCACATCCTTGAGTGGATATGAATATTACCTTACATTCATTGATGACTACTCAAGAAAGACTTGGATATATTTCCTAAAGGGAAAGGATGAAGTCTTTGGAAAATTCAAGGAATTCAAAGCCTTGATAGAAAATCATTCAGAAAAGAAGATCAAGATACTCAGGAAAAATAATGGTGGAGAATACACTTCAAAGGATTTTGAAGTCCTTTGTAAAGAAGATGGAATTAAGAGGGAACTAACCACTCCCTACAATCCTCAACAAAATGGTGTTGCGGAGAGAAAGAATAGAACCATTATGGAACTAGTGAAAACAATGATACATGATCAAGACCTACCTATGTATCTATGGGATGAAGCAGCTAGGACAACAGTCTATGTGCAGAATAGACTATCTCATAGTGCTCTTGATTCCAAGGCCCCAGAAGAAGCGTTCACAGGGAAGAAGCCTGAGGTAAGTCACCTCAAGATATTTGGATTCCCAGTATGCATTGACATTCCAAAAGAAAAGAGAACTAAGTTGGATCCTTTTGGGAAGAAGGGAATTTTTGTTGGATATTGTGAAGCATCCAAAGCATTCAGAATATACATCCCAGGATTCCATCATATGGAAATAAGTAGGAATGTGACATTTGATGAAGAGGCAGCTCTCAAGAGATCTAGGAAGTGCCAGTATGAAGAAGTATATGAGGAAGATGTGCCTTCCAGAATTACAGAGGTTGCACCCACCCCTGAAGATGTAACACCTAAAGACCATGACATGATAGAACCACAAGAACCCCCTGCTATAAACATATCAAGAAAGAGAAAGCTAGCATGGGCAGGAGACATTATACTAGGAGAAGAAAAGTATGGAGCTCCTGAAGGCTCCACTAGAGTGAGCAAGAAACGAAAGTCATTCTCCAGCTATATGGCTTTGATGTGTGATCTTGTTGATCAAGAACCCACTAGTTGTGAAGAAGCATCTCATAAGAAAGAGTGGGATGAGGCAATGACAGAGGAATACCAGTCAATAATGAAGAATGATGTTTGGGATATAGTTCGCAAACCAAAGGACAAGAGTGTGGTATCCTCCAAATGGATATACAAAATAAAGCATGCTACGGATGATAGCATTGAAAAGTATAAGGAAAGGTTTGTGGCCAAAGGATTCTCTCAGAAATAGGGAATTGACTATGAAGAAACATTTGCACCAGTTGCAAGGTACACATCCATTAGAAACATCATGGCACTTGCATCCATGATGAAGTGGAAATTACACCAGATGGATGTAAAGATAGCTTTCCTGAATGGTGTGATTGAGGAGGAAGTGTACATCGAACAACCACAAGGATTTGAGGTTGAAGATAGAAGAACCCACATATGCAAACTAAAGAAGGCCTTGTATGGGTTGAAACAAGCTCCCGGATCTTGGTATGGAAGAATTAACAGTTTCTTGACAAGCCTTGGCTTTACCAAAAGTAAAGCTGATCCTAATATTTATCTCAAGGTTATGGATGATGAACTTGTCATACTATTGTTATATGTGGATGATCTATTTCTGACAGGGAATGAGAAACAAATTATCGAGTGCAAGAAGAAGCTCTCTTCAAAGTTTGAGATGAAAGATCTCGGATTGATGCACTACTTCCTAGGTCTGGAAGTATGGCAAGGTCCAGAAGGAATCTTTCTCAACCAGGGAAAGTATGCAGTGGAAATATTGAAAAGATTTGATATGTTGGAATGAAAAGCCATGGACACTCCCATGAATTATAACTTAAAGCTATTAGTTGATGACTCATCAAAGTTAGTGGATATGAATCTGTACAGACAGATTATTGGGTCATTGATGTATCTCACAAATACTAGGCCAGATATATGCTTTGTTGTAAACATCTTGAGTCAATATCTAGTAGAACCTAGATGTGTTCACCTGATTGCTGCAAAGAATGTGATGAGGTACCTAAAAGGTACAGTAAAATTTGGTCTATGTTATATTGGAGATCATGACTTCATATTCTATGGCTACACAGATTTTGATTGGGAAGGAAGTGTATCAGATAGGAAGATCACATCGGGAAGATGTTATTGTCTGGGATCTTCCATGATCTTGTGGTTTAGTAGGAAGCAGTCCAGTGTGGCTCTCAGCACAGCTGAAGCGGAATATATTGCTGCTTGCTCTGCTAGATGTGAAGACATATGGATTTGAAAGCTGTTATTAGGATTATTTGAATTAGAGATGGACCCCACTGTGATCCTGTGTGACAACCAGAGTTGTATTAAGATGACAGAGAATCCAGTGTTCCATTATAAATCAAAGAACATAGAGATCCAATATTTTTATATACATGATATGGTGTAGAAAGGAGCTATCAAGCTCGAGTATGTGAGCACTGACGAACAAGTTGCTGATATATTGACCAAACCTCTGTCTCTAGTAAAGTTTGAGTATTTACGAGACAAGCTTGGTGTAGTTCAGAAGGACCCTCCTCGAAAGGGGGAGTGATATGGTCGCTGATGATGAGATTGACTGCATCGATGGTAAGGTTGATGATATGGATAGTTGTATCGATGATGAGGATACTGTATGAGGTTACCTGTTTCGACGATGAGGTTACATGTTCCAACGATTAGGTCAATGTGTGGTCCTTAGACTTTGTCTAAGTGGACGAGAGGACTGCATCGTCCCTGAGCATTTAGTTCAAAATGTATGTGATAGGACTGCATCGTCCCTGAACATTTAGTTCAAAATGTAAGTGATAGGATTGCATCGTCCCTGAACCTTTGGTTCAAAATGCACATGAGAGGACTGCATCGTCCCTGAACCTTTGGTTCAAAATGTACGTGAGAGGACTACATCGTCCCTGAACCTTTGGCTCAAAATGATTGTGAGAGGACTGCATCATCCCTAAACCTTTGGTTCAAAATGCACATGAGAGGACTGCATTGTCCCTAAACCTTTGGTTAAAAATGCATGTGAGAGGACTGCATCGCCCCTGAACATTTAGTTCAAAATGTATGTGATAGGACTGCATCGTCCCGGAACGTTTGGTTCAAAATGCACGTGAGAGCACTGCATCGTCCATGAACCTTTGGTTCAAAATGCACATGAGAGGACTGCATCGTCCCTGAACCTTTGGTTCAAAATGCACGTGAGAGGACTACATCATCCATGAACCTTTGGTTCAAAATGCACGTGAGAGGACTACAATGTCCCTGAACCTTTGGTTCAAAATGCACGTGAGAGGACTACATCGTCCTTGAACATTTGGTTCAAAATGCACATGAGAGGACTGCATCATCCCTGAACGTTTGGTTCAAAATTCACGTGAGAGGATTGCATCATCCCTGAACGGTTGGTTCAAAATGTACGTGGTAGGATTGCATCGTCCTTGGACTTATGTCCTAAATTGAGAGGGATTGACCATCCCGTAATTGGATCGTGTGTGTTGCAAAGTATGTTGCTATGATAATGTTGATCGAGAGATCCGGATGATGATGTTGTTGATCGAGAGATCCAGATGATGATGATGTTGATTGAGAGATCCAAATGATGAGGTTGTTGATCAAGATATCCAGATGATGATGCTGTTGTAGTTTTTCGAGTGCTGTAGAAGATGAAGACTCAGTACTAAAGATGTTGACGTTCCAGTATTGAAGATATTGAAGATATTCCAGTAACTATTTAGAGTTACTCATGATGTATGAAGAAAGCTTCCAATGATTTATAGATGTATCATGTATCGTGTATCATGTAGTTGATGACTCCTTGCTCCTGTAGATGTTGTTATAATATCCTTCTCGTTAAGGGGGAGTGTTGAAATATTGTAACTTCTAAGAATATTATATTTGTACTTTATTATTCCGGAGATGTTTCATTCCTCCATGGAGACCCTAGTGTATATCTGAAGATATTTATTCCTCCGAGAGAATGTGTTAACTAGGGTTATTAGATCTCCCATGTGGGGTCGGCCCTGAGTTAGTTGTTTAGGGGTTATTAGACTCTCCTAGGAGAAGTCGGCCCTGTTAGGGTGAAAAGTCAGTTAGGAGTTGAGTATAAATAGAGGAGGTGTGTTCCTCATTTATCTTACTCATTCACTCACTTGTGTATTGCGCATAGGAGAGAGAGAGATCTACATAGAAGGAGAAGGAGGTCTTGTTTGGTGACTACATCTTTGTATTGGTTGATTATCTATATAGAGGAAAGTTTTGCTAGGTTTTCTACCCCATGAGGGTTTCCCAGGGTAAATATTTGTCTATCTTGTGATTGTGCTTGTTTCAGTGATCTTGCTTATGAATTTAGGCTAAAATTAACAATATGGTGGCTTGCTCAAAATTTATGGCATTGTCTCCATGGATGGATTTTGATGCAGTCACTCAACAACCAAAGACTCCAGACAACTGAAAACATAGAACATATATAACACAAAAAAATAAAACAGCGAGAATCTCGAAACAACCGGACATAAAATAACTTCATATTGAAGAATTGGATTACATCCTTACACTGTAATCACCAACAATCACCCACAGTGAGGCACGCATGCCTCTTATTTAATCAAAATATAGATCTAGGATCGAAGGCCCTCAATACTAACATTTAAACAAACAAATCCCCAAATCTATGCCAAGGATAATTTTAGGGGCCAAATTTAGCCCATGGGCTATTTTCCATGTTTTTTTCCAAAAAACGATTCGCCAATTTGCATTTTTTGAAGCCCCATTTCGCCCAATTTTGATGGGGTAAACTTTTTTCAATCTAAAAATCGCCAAATTATTATATAAACTATATATAATCCTCAGAAATTGAAATAATTTTAGAAAAATATCACCAAATATTTTATAGTTGACATTTTAAGAATTGGTAAGATTCGCCAATGTTTATACAATTTTAAATAAGTATGGGTTCTTAAAATTATCCCTGGGATTCTATGCTACAACAAAACCAAATGATGCAGTCACTCTGTGGCCAAAGACTTCAGACAACTAAAAACAGAGAATAGATCTAACGCAGAAAAATAAAACAGTGAGAGTCTCAAAACAACCGGACATAAAATCACTTCATATTGAATAAATGGATTACATCCTTATACTGTAATCACCCATAGGTGAGGTACACAGGCCTCTTATTTAATCAAAATCTACATCTAGGCTCAGAGGCCCTCAATACTAACATTTAAACATACAAATCCCCAAATCTATGCTACAGCAGAACCCATAGAAAAATATCAGTCAGACAAATTGAAGGGAACCAACATCTTCTTCCTTCAACTTGATCATTTTGACTTGCAGGTCTCTCTAAGACTCCAAGTCTCTCTCCCCCCTCATGACTGCATCGATTTTCTTCTTTTCTAGATCAAACCACTGCATCGGTTTTCTTCTTTTCTAGATCACAATAATAAAACGTGGTCCTACAATAGTATACAAGGCTGCCACATTTCAACACCTGTCAATAACTTGAAGATGATGCATTGGTTGTCACAACTGGAAGACAATGTGGTGGAGTGGAGGTGAGCGTGGGTGCTCTGCATCAGATTCTCTATTTGAAGAGGGGAATTGATATAAGATATGCAAGGTTCCTTATTTTACAGTTTATCCTTGGGATAGACATCGACATAAAACTCAACTGCGGTAATAGAGATGGTATAACTAGGGAAAGGAACCTGAACCTCCATGGCTTATGAAATGTTATAGTCACTCTTTGTCTATCGAGGATCCTTTTATGGAATCAATTCAATATAGGAATTCTTCGATCAAAGGGGACAATGGATGAAGAGAACAAAGAGACAATATAGTGCACTCAGTCAATCCAGATCACTTAGTGAGCAGAGAGGGAACTCCTTCGGGTTGATTCATGGATCCACACAAAGGCAATAGTCGACAACTGTTGATTGTACTCAATGGAGACCACTGGTATCTTCCCACCTATTCATTCTTGATAGCTAAAAGTGTCATTTCAAAATATGCAACAAATTCCCAAATCTTGTTTCCCATTTCTAAATTGGCATTTTACATTTTCCTAAAATGCCACACTGAACTGTTTAGGTGTTGTTTCAAAGGTGAATTCCAAAATGGGGATCCCTATTTCACAAATCTCTCCCATGTTTCTAGAAAAATAGATCCAAGTTCATGAAATGGACACAATGAGAAGCATGTGATGCAAAATAGGGTGGGGGGTGTTTAGAATGTTGGGTTTAGGTTTTTAGGGGGATTAGATGGTTTTTTTTAATTATCATTCTTAGGTTAATTGGACCTGCTGGTAGGTGGACCAGGAATCATGTCATACTCAGATGAGTCATTATTAACCCTGTAAAGTGGCCAGTTTCAATGCGTCTCAGTTGAATCAGTGCTTAAGTTGTACCAGTTTTGACAAAGATGGAGTCAAACTGGTTGCAGTTTGACTTGGATAGTTAGGATGACTGTGGTTTAGACATAAAATTTTGATAGTAAACTTACTTATTTTCACTTGTTCAAGCCAACTTAGTTGTTTTTATCTTTTCATGGTTTATTTTGTCAAAGATTCACAGTATTAAGAAACATAGACTTTTAGTTGTTAGCGTTTGATGATGAACACAATGTGCCTTTTTTTGCATGCATTGGGAAAGAGACATTGGATCAGATTAAGCAATGGGTGTTTGATCAAATTCTAACACTTCCAAGAGCATTGTAGGTAAGATCATCCAGTAACTCTACAACATCACTACATCCCATCGATGGTTTCAATGTGTGGCTTTTTTCATTTTTGTTTTAAATTAACTATTGAAGTTTTCTTGATGGCATATATTTATGTGTATTCATGAAATTTTATGTGTAAAATTTTTTGTTACAATAATGACTGAGAATCATTATATTAAAAAAGGAAGATCTTACAAAAAGATTGGGAAGACTGTATCCAACAAAAGGAGAGCTGAAGGCACCTCATAACCAATCTTTTAAGTTCATACATAACGGATAATTTAGAAAACAGGGAAAATAAACAGAAATTTATAATTTCCGAATACATAAAGAGAAATACTTTAGAACTGAGGCCACTTGTTATTATCTGACAAGCCTTGAGCTTGCTTCCTTATCCCATGTCCTCATTTTTTTCCATGCCAAGGAGTTCCGTTGGACTGTTGATCTTGCTGGTTCTGACGCAATCGACCTTAGCTTCCATTGTCCTTAAACAACTGTGCACAGACTCTACTTTGCCAACCAGACCTTCATGAATAGTCCTTCATCTTGGTGCAATTGTTCCTAATGTCAGAATTTGAAATATGGACAAAGGTGGCAAGATGAGAGATTGACTTCTTCATATCCCCGAATTCCCCTCACAACCAATTAACCTGAGCTTCTATGGAAATTTTATGTGTAAACTTACTTACATATATATTTATGTGTAAACGTACTTATTTTCACTTATTCATATTAACTTAGTTGTTGTTATCTTTTCATGGTTTATTTTTTCAAGGCTTTTTGGTATTAAGAAACATATACTTTTAGTTTTTAGTGTTTGATGATGAACACAATGTGCCTTTTTTTTGCTAGCATTGGGAAAGATACATTGGATCGGATTAAGCAATGGGAATCTGATCAAAATCTAACACTTCCAAGAGCATTGCAGGTAAGGTCATCCAGTAACTCTGCAACATCACTACATCCCATCGATGGTTTCAATGTGTGGCTTTTTTCTTTTTTATTTTAAATTAACCATTGAAGTTTGCTTGATGTCATACATTTATGTGTATTCATTAAATTTCATAGAAAAATACGTATGGTCTAGTGAGGGAAAAGAAGTCACTCTAGCTATTTTAGGAAAGAAAATCAAGATTTGTCTACATTTCTAGGCGTACTAATGGGTACATCAATCAAGTGTGATTGATACATTCATAGATTGATTAGGTTCAAGTGGGGACTTTGTTGGCTTTTAGTTCTATTTAGAGTCTTGGAGAAGGATCAATATTGTAATGAGGGCATTAGAAACCCACAAGAAAGAATCCTTAATGGGATGCCACTTACTACTTGGTGAAAAGGTTGTAATAAGAGCATTGGAAACCAACAAGTAAAGTACTTGGAAAGTTTGTCATGTAATGTGCTATACTATAAGGGACATTTAATTTTTAGAAGTGAAAAGCAGTGGCCATGAAATGGATCCTTTCGAGATAATTTGTATTTTTCAAATCCCATAAATATGATTTTGTTTCTTTTGTTGTCATTATGCAATTGAAAAAAATGTCGTGGCAAGAGAGATTTGAATGATTGCAACCCTATATAAAGAGTCAATTGAGAACATAGGTCATGAGCAACTGAAATTTGTCTATCTCTGAGTAAATTTTAGTATGTATCAAGGCTTATGCACTAAAGGAATTGAATAATGTATTCACCTTCTTTAAATGTTGTCATTTTCTTTCCTGAAGTCAATAAATTCTTAAGCATTTTTGCCAAACATCTGAAGGTGGAGAGAACATTTCCATTAGCAAATAGTAGAATAGAAAGTGGCACCTCATATAATTAACAAAATTGTATTGAAATCCGTTTGATCTCTAAGCAAGGCTAGTCTGCAACAACTACAACAAATCTGCAGCCACTATGAATTTGGTTTACAGTTACAACAGATCCGTAGTAGCAACTACAACAAATATGCAACCTTTACAAGTTTATTTTTCCACTACAATAGGTCTATAGCCACATTAAATTGTTTAGCCCACCCTCCTATTGTTGCAAAAAAAATCATTCTCTAAATGTTTGAATTCCTCCAATGTTGTTTTACTCAACCACAACTATATCTATTATGTTGCATTTTATGGTGTTGAAGGCAGGTAAACTACTATTTTTCTCTATAGATTTTTCATATAGTGGTAGTGTTTTGCCTGTATGATCAAAATATGGTATCCTACAACTACAAGGACTGGGCCAAGTAGTTGATATAGGTTGCTTCTTATCGGAAGCATAGTTTTACAGGTATGCCTTCAGTCTGACGATGCGTTGAAGGATGAAGTATTTTGGTTAATCAATTGTAATCCAAGTATCCATATTACAATTCAAGCCAAACCAAGCCACACCAAACATACTAGACTTGGAATATTCCCTGTAAAATAGGCACATACTTCTAACATCCAAGACACTTTCTGACTAGAGTAGGGACATGAAAAGGATGTGTTATAGATAGGTATTTTCCTTGTCCATCTATTTCGTTTTTCTATTTAGTTGTCTTAAGAAAGATATACCAAACTCTATAATTGTCAGGTCTAAATTTGGAGCAGCATAGTTTACTTGAGTGTTATTTTCTATTGAGTATACAGAGATCCTGATTAGAAAATCCATTAATGGTTATATAATATATACATTTGATTGCTGGTATTTTTGTATGTGATTTTTAGCTTAGGGAATAAGTGATAGCCATGTGAAAGCTCAATATTATACTTGGCTTCAATTTTTCTACCCCTAGTAGGTTCTCATCATTTATTTGTTTGCTGGCCATTATGCATTTTCTCCTGTGTGTTGTAATGGTGGTTGGTCCCAAGCTCTTTCTTAACTTTAGATGATGCATATTAATTCTTTTGATGATTATAGGTATGGCCTTTGGAACAGAAAGTGATATATCACCTAGAGTTGTTGATGTAGTTGTTGGTCCATGTATGGTGCAACGTGAGTATGTGCCTGCTGAAACTCCTGCTGCACAAACTGGTTCCCTCTCTGTTTCAAATATGGGTCAAATGGATTCCTATACAAATCAAGCCAAGGAATTCCAAGATGTATGCTTCCCAATCTTTCAATACAAATTTAAATGGGCATGATCTCATACTGCCAGATATTGGTAGTTACATTTATTGACAGTCACCATGTTGCAATCAATTTTGCAGTGAATTAACAAGTATGGGAGTGGAATTATAGGAAATTCCAGTTCTATATTGACATTCTTAATGTAGAATGTCACAGAGGTCCTGCACCAGGTAATAGTTAGTGTAGAAACAATATATTAAAACAACAAGTCATGTATAGCCGTTAAACTATATGCTCAAACTAATCGCTAATCATTTATATTTCTATGTTTTATGCAACGAACTTTGCAAAGGATATATTGATGGGGAAGAAAAGCCTTTGATCAAATATGCTTTACTTCAAGACATGCTTGGAAATGAAAAGACAACAACTGAGTGTCTAGTTTTAGCAAAGATGTTGCAGCTACCTGTTGCTACTATGAAGGATTTTGCTGGCATAAAAGAAGGGCATAGCATTCTCAACAAATGGATCCTGGTATGCAAGATGCATTTTCCTAAATTTATTCTTACAATTTCATCTAATGGATTTGAAATTAGTTATCAAGGAGTACCTTGGCATTTCATTTGAAAGAAGATTGTAATAATGCAAGGTTATTTCAAATTTTATCTTTTTTATACCAGAGATTATGATATGAACATTAGCGTTCCAATACTTATACATGACTAATTGGATGGTTGTTTTAATTTGTAATTCTTTGACTTCCCTCTAATTAACTCTGAGGGCAGTGTTTGACATTTTTTTCCTATGGAATTAAGTTGCTCTCTTTCCCTCTTCAAAACTTCCCTATTATCTAACTAAGATGATTTTTCTCAATGAAATATAGCTCTAGTTCATATTAAAATAGCATGGTTTGTGAACTTACGAAATTTTGATTCATGATCTCTATATTATTCTAGTTTAAAGTGTCATCAGAAATTAGCAGTTTTCTAATTCAAGGATATAAGCCTCATGCACCTTATTATTATAAATTTATTTTAAGTTTGTTCTTAGATGCTTTGTTCTTAGTTCTATATCCTAAACAAGTCAAGCTTTGACATAATTGTAATTGTACTCAGGTATTCATTTGCAAATGACATTAAAGGTGTTGATGAAAAAAATACTAGAAAGAAGCATGGATGAAGAATACAACTTTATGTTGTAGTGGACTAAGGGATTTATGATTTTTCCTTTTGCATGTGGCAAATGGGATTCCATGGGAAAAGATGGAACATTACTCTTACACCACTATGTACAGTTATCATTTAATTGTTTCAACTAATATGATTGCAGTATAACAATCTGGTAATAACACCGAGGCCTCACCACACCTCTTCATTCTTCTCTCTTTTTGTATGTTTTCATTTTATCAATATAGATGATCCTAGAACCCTTGGATGTTTAGATGAACATATCAATTCGTCTATGTTCTAGCATTGTTTTTTTGAGAAATGACCAAGGAAAGCTTGATGCTTGATTTTACAGTTAAGAGGAAAGTTTGTATTCGATTCAATATATTCTGGGCTAAATTTATCCTGTCATAAACTATGAAATTGTTGCTTTGAGAGGGTAGAGCTTATAAGAAATTAGTATAACATGAGGTTTGGATATTCCTACTTTTTACAATTAGTATTGTTGCTTTCTTTTTTCCTTATATTCTAATTTTGCTTGTTCTTACCTTTTTGTCTCGTGATTTAGTAGTGTTTACCCAATGTGTATCTTTTTTAATGAAATTTACATGAGAGCTGTGTCTCGATAATTAAGGCTTTTATTCTGTTGTATTGAATGTTCTTGTTCTAGCATGCATTTTGTAGAAGTTAAAGAGTTGGTTCAATAAAGGTTGTAGGAAGAGCATTTATGCTACATAAGGTTCAAGGATGCTATCAAGTTGAATCCTTGGTTGAAGCTGCAACAAAGCAGCATTTTCTGCTACACTACCATAACTTGAGATTTTTAGTTTGGTTCTTCTAATGATCATTTTGATTATTTTTCTTTACTGTATTCTTCTTGCAAATTATGTGCCAATAATAGATTCGTCTTTTGTCTTGGTTATATCAGTGGTGATTAGTTTATATGGGTGCACTAGCTTCAACAGCTCATCTTCTAGAACAGACCATATGAAATGGTACTTGAGCTATATATGTTTGGTATTAGAATGGAAGGTTGAGTTCTTTGCAAGATGAATAACACTCTGGTTATCATTGTACAACCTGCTATTCTATTGCTTCTTACCCAATTCCTCCATGAACCTCTGTAACCAAATCATCCCTTTACTAGCCTCTGTAGCAGCAACATACTCTGCTTCCGTTGTTGAAAGTGCAACAACCTTTTGCATTTTCGAAATCCAACTTACTATTGTTCCACCTACAGTGAAAACATAACTTGTGGTGCTCCTCCTACTATCTTTATCACCCTCCATATCTGCATCAACATATGCTTGTAGAATAGTGTCTAAACCTCCAAAACATAATGCATGGGTGGTAGCACCTCTCAAATACCTGAGAATCCACTGTACTTCCTTCCAATGTTCTTTACCTAGATTGTTCATATACCTGCTCTCAAATCCCACTACATGTGCAATATCTAGTCTTATGCACACCATGGCATACATCAAGCTACCGACTGCTGATGAATAAGGGACCCTGGACATGTAATCTATCTCTTCCTGTGTCTTGGGACACATCTCCTTACTAAGTTTGAAATGGCTGGCCAAAGGTGTACTAACTGGTTTTTCATTATGCATTCTAAACCTCTCCAACACATTTTGTATGTACTCACCCCGAGACAATGTCAATTTGTGATTTTTCCTGTCTCTTGTTATTCTCATACCAAGGATTTTCTTTGCAGCACACAAATCCTTCATCGAAAATGAATTAGCTAACTTACTTTTGAGCACATTTATATCCTGCATGTTAGACCCTGCAATAAGCATGTCATCCATATACAATAACAATATAATATATAATCCATTATCTAGCCTCTTGAAATAAACACAGTGGTCAGAATGCCATCTACTTTAACCATGTTTTGTCATAAACTTGTCAAATTTAAAATACCACTTCCTTGGAGCTTGCTTCAGGCCATACAAGCTCTTCTTCGACCTGCATACCAAATTCCCCTTCCCTTCAATCTCATACCCCTGTGGCTGCTACATATAAATATCTTCCTCCAAATCCCCATGGATAAAGGTTGTTTTTACATCTAACTGTTCAAGATGCAAATCTTCTACCACCACTAGACTTAAAATAGTTCTAATTGAAGTAATTTTAACAACAGGAGATAATATTTCATCAAAATCTATACATTTCTTTTGTGCAAACCCCTTTACAACAAGTCTGGCCTTGTACCCCTTCTTGCCTCCATTTTCTTCCTTCAACCTGTAAACCCATTTATTTTGCAATGTTCTTTTACCTGCAGGAAACTGAACCAAATACCAAGTGTGGTTTCTTACTAATGAGTCAATCTCCTCATTCATGCCTTTCTCCCACTTCTTTCTAATTTCCACATGTATTGCTTCTTTATAACATTTAGGTTCACCAGAGTCAGTCGTTGATAAATAATACATTGAAGGAGAGTATCGTTCAGGGGGTCTACTTGACTCAGTATTTCTTCCAACACTTGTAGGAGTTTGAGGTGTCTGTCGTTGTACTTGATTTTTCGGCACCTTTAGAACTTCATTTTCTTTGATTTCATCAAGCACTGTGTACTCTGTGTTTTTCTTTTCCTATTTATTTCCCTGCAACTGATATTTATGCATGACCTTTTAATTGAATACCACATCTCTACTCCTAATTATTTTGTTATTTTCAACCTCGTATCCAATAAAGTTACATTTCTTGGATTTAGCCTCAAGATTTGTTCTATTTTCTTTATCAATATGGACAAATGCTTCACAACCAAAAGTTCTAAAAAATGAGTAGTTTACCTTTTTACTTGTCCATGCCTCCTCTATAATACCACCATCCAAAGCGCTTGAAGGCCCTCTGTTTATTAAGTAAACAACAGTATCTACATCATTTGCCCAAAACTATAAGGGCAACCTTGCATGCAATCCCATACACCTTGCATGATCCATGATTGTTCTGTTCATCCTTTCTGACACACCATTTTCTTGTGGTGTTCCTGGGACTGTCTTATCTCTATGAATCCCATGGTATGAACAATAACTATCAAACTCCTCACCACAGTATTCACCTCCATTATCAGATCTGAGACACTTCAACATTTTTCATGTCTCATTGTCAACCAAAGCTTTCCATTTCTTAAAAGGAGCAAACACGTCAGATTTTTGTCTAATGCAATAAACACAAGTTTTTCTAATTGCATCATCAATAAAATTAACATAATAATGAGATCCACCAAGAGATTGTACCTAAGCCGATCCCCATACATTTGTATGCACAAGCTCTATTTTTTCACTCTTCTTCTATTTCTCAGCCCCGAGAAATATCACTCTCTTTTGTTTTCCATAAACACAGTTCTCACATAATTCCAAACTTACCTTCTTCAGATCTGGAAGCAACTTCCTTGAGTGAAGAATCTGTATCCCCTTCTCACTCATGTGGCCAAGCCTATGGTGCCACAATGTTGTATATGTTCCTATGTAAGCTAAATAGATAGAAATGTCAGTATTATGAGGACACAAATACAATGTACCTATCCCATCTCCCTTTTCTATCACCATCGGTCCTTTAGTGATCTTCCACCACATTTATCCAAACGTAGATAAACAACCACCATATCCCAACTTCCCTATTGAGATCATATTTATTTTCATAGCAAAAATATGATTTACATATTTCAACATCTATTCACCTCCATTCTTTAAATTTATCCATATGTTACCCATTCCAACAATTTTACATGGTTCATTATCACCCAATAAAACATGTCCAAAATCACCTGGAACATAATCATGAAAGAATTTTCTATGGGGTGTATCATGACATGAAGCCCCTGAATCTACTACCTAGTAATCACTAGTATTATCTAATGCAAAAATCAAAGCATCTTGTAACACATAACCTACTACATTTGCTTCCTTAGTAGTCTCTTGTTGTTTATATCCTTTCTTCTGTAGATATTTACAATCTTTCTTCAGATGTCCTTGTTGATGTATTTGTATCTTCAGAATGTATTTCATATATGCATATTGTATTCCTATAGAGATGTTATTATTCATCTATACGGAAGTGTCGTAACTTATACTTGATGGGTTATTAGACCACCTTGATGGGGTCGGCCTTGTATAAGTCATGTGGGTTAAAGGGTTATTAGACCACCCTAGTGGGGTCGGCCCTGTCAGCATTATGTTAAGTGGTTAAGTTGAGGCCCGCCTAGTAAGGTTATTAGGCAAGTCAAGTCAAGTATAAATAGAGTGCGGGAGGCACTCTCTTTGATCATTCACTTTCTCACTTATACACTCATTGGAGAGTGGCGCACTAGAGGAGGAGGAGAAGCTTCTACTAGGAGACTATCTCTTATGCTTGGGTTTTGTATCATTGCTCTATCTATCTCTGAGGAAGTTATTGGGGTTTTTCACCTTTATGGTTTTCCCCAAGGAAAATCTATGTGTCTGTTGTCTCTTATGTTTGCTTCTTATGATTGATATGTTGTACATGTTATTCTCTCAGTATGATTGATGCTAAAAAATTAACATGGTATCAGAGCTAACCTGAGAAGAAGACATTGTGCAGTTGCGGAAGCTAGGGATTCATTTTTTTTGGGTTTATCTCCACATATCTTGAAAGGAAGGAGGCTAGATTGACTCTCCTCAGCAAGGCGCATCTTTCTGTCAAAACAGAATTCAATTCTGATCATTTTCAGATTTTGACCTAAAAGTTAGGGTTTCCACAAAAAGTAGAATTTCTGATATATGAGACCATGGCTGGATGCTCCTTAAAAAAATCAAAGTTTAGAGCTTTGGATCGAACTTTTTGGTTGGGTGAAGCTCTAGGAAAATCAAACCCTAGTTTTGGGTCCTATCTAGTGAAGCCAAAAATTAGGGTTTCTGCAAAAGTTGGAATTTCTGAAATCTAAGACTATGGCTGGAAGATCCTCTGAAAAATCAAATTTTAGAGACCAAGATCAAACTTTTTGGATTGGAGAAGCTCCGAGAAAATCAAACCCTAGTTCAGGGTCCTCCCCAGTGAATCCAAAAGTTTGAAAAGCAAATTTGAGGGGTGAAACTTTGTAGTTTTCAAATTCTGAGTATACCAACTTGATCAGCTCATCAAGGTGCATATTTCTATTCTTTCAGAAGTTCGAAATTCAAAGTTTGAATTTTTAGGGTTTCTCTAACAAACCCTAATCCAACTCCAGACCCAGTTTTTAGCAAATCAAGTGGTAAAACCTAATTAATTTTCTATTTCCATTTGAAGTACTTCTTAAGATGTCTCACCACACCAAGCTTGAGGATAAGATTGAAGGGGATGATAAATTCCGAGCATGGAAATATAGGATTGGGTTAATCCTAGAAGAGAATGAGTTGGACACTTACACAAGTGAAGAGGTTCCAATTCCAGAGGGATATGAGACTAAGGCTTCACACAAAAAGAACTTGTCCAAAGCCAAGAGAATCATTGTTGATTCTATTAAGGACTATCTCATACCCCATGTGTCTTCCCTAAGGACATCTAAGGAGATGTTTAATTCCTTAACCAAGCTATTTGAAGGGAAGAACATAAATTGGAAGATGACATTGAGGAATCAACTAAAGAACATCCAAATCTAGAATGTGGATACCATGCAGTCTTACTCTTCACGGGTCTCCCAGATAAAAGAACAACTTGAAGCTGTAGAGAATGGAGAAGTGGTAATGACCACTCTTAATGGCCTTCCTAGGTCATGGGATTCCTTCATCCAAGGAATTTGTGCTAGGAAGAAACTTATCTCTTTCAGCAAGCTGTGAGAAGAATTCTCACAGGAAGAAGCTCGGATTAAAGCTCGAGAAGAAAATATGGAGAATGAAGATCAAGCTCTCACAGCACATACCAAGGAGAGGACACTTTTCTTCAGATTGTCCTAAGAACAAAAGGAACAACAACAACTACTACTACAAGCAATCTGACAGGTATGACTTACAGGTATGTTTTGAAATTTGTTCATGATTAAGTTTATAATATGATTGTCTTCATGTTATTGAGTTTAGTAACAATCTTGTTTAATTTTAGACTTGTCTTATCACCCTAGTAAAAGTATGAATGCATGATAGAAGACATTCATTGATTAGGGTTATGACACTTATGACTGTATTATGATTGTACTAATGCACTGTGGTGTTGTATGAGGAGAATGTTATCCACTAACATGAAGGTACAAATCAATTTCTAGATCAAGACCATGGTGACATGAAGACAAAGACTCATCCATAGTCATGGATCATATAGAGGTATGTATAATTTGGTTCTATAATGGTGAACTTATGAGTTATGCAGGTCATTGAAGAGAACAAGAAAACATTGCTAGATACAACTAGCAAATATGATGACCAGGTATGTTTTTCCTATATCAAGGTAGAATCCTACCCTATGTAAGGATATTATACTTTTGTATGATTGATAATGATTACTCATGAAGTTAAAAGTTTGAGTAATCTAGGGTTTATGCATATTATGTTCCTTACTTTGATTAATGATATGACTAACTAGAAAAGTCCTATATAAACCTTGAATACTAATGTTTATTATTTGTGTTTGAAATGATCATGACTATAGATGTTTAAGATTATTGTGTTTTGATAGTATTAAGATTATACTAATGAATGTATGATTATGTATGAGATCTCGAGGATAACACAATGATGATACTAGTAAGCATGCATATTGATCGAGGATGGATATAAGTTCAAGGACAGGTAATCCAGGAAGCAAAGATCAAGAGGGAGTCCACCCAACAAACAAACAAAGATAAGTATTTGAATTGTCATTTCTTGTATATTTGATTGTTCAAATAATACTGTTCAATGATGTGTATACTTATGTTCCTAGACTTAGGTTGTGTATTATGCATATTAGAATAAATGCATTAATGAACAGTATACTACTAATATGCATGTAATGGGTAAGTGGCCTATGGCACTGTACAACATTCCATTGCTACTTATCTAGAATGAAACCTCTTTGCTGACATGTTGGGAGTTGTGCACACTCTTAACAATGTTCTGGTAGAGATTGGAAGGCATCTAGAAAGTTATGGGATATGGATAAATGTTGTATTGAAGCATTGGCTAAAATAATTGCATGACTGTATGACATATTTCTTTATGTGTAAGAATTTGATCTGAAAACCGTGAGATGTTTCTAGTCATGCAATTTAACTTGTTTTTGTAGGAAAGATCATATACGAATACCTACAAAAGAAGGACTACAACATTTGTTCAACAACAAATCTATCTATTGAAGAATCTGAAGTTCCTAGGATCCAGGATGAAGTAATGGAAGATTGCCATGAACGAGGAATACCAGTCGATCATGAAGAATGATGTTTGGGATGTGGTCCCAAGACCAGAAAGGAAGCCTGTGGTGACTTCCAAATGGATCTATAAGACCAAGCATGTTGCAAATGGAAACATAGAGAAATACAAGATGAGGTTTGTAGCTCGTGGCTTCTCCCATAAAGAAGGGATAGACTATGAAAAGACCTTTGCACCTGTGGCTAGGTACACTTCCATTAGATCAGTACTTTCTCTAGCTGCAATGATGAAATGGAAGGTACACCAGATGGTTTTTAAAACAGCTTTCTTGAATGGTGTAGTTAAAGAGGAAGTGTATGTGGAGCAGCCACTCAGGTTTGAAACACATGACAGAGGGACTCATGTATTGAAACTAAAGAAAGCCCTGTATGGTTTGAAACAGGAACCCAGGACCTGGTATGGCAGGATAGATAGCTTCCTATCCAGTTTGGGATTTACTAAGAGTAAAGTGGATTCTAGCCTTCACTACAAGGTTGAGGAAGGCAGTCTGGTGATACTACCATTGTATGTGGATGACCTGTTTTTTACAAATGAGGATAGATTGATTGCCGATGCGAAGAGGAAGCTTGCTGCCAAGTTTGAGATGAAGGACTTAGGTATGATGCACTATCTTTTAGGTATGGAGGTGTGGCAGAGCATAGATGGAATCTTCCTTGGACAAGGGATGTATGCAGTAGAGATCCTGAAAAGGTTCGAGATGATGGACTGCAAGGCCATGACCACACCTATGGCATTGAACTTGAATATTCTGTGTGATGCATCATCTGAGCCGATTGATGCCACAATGTATCGTCAGATGATTGGGTCCTTGAAGTACCCGACGAATACAAGACCATATATCTGCTTTGTGGTGAACACCTTGAGCCAGTACTTGACAGATCCGAGACATGTTCACATGATAGCTGCAAAGCATATTCTGAGGTACCTGAAGGGTACAGTTGACTATGGGCTCAAGTATGAGGCAAATCAAAAGTTTAACCTGGAGGGTTATGTTGATTTGGTTTGGGCAGTGCCATTGATCAGAAGAGCACTTCAGGGTGTTGCTTTAGTATGGGATCTGGTATGATCTCTTGGTTTAGCAGGAAGAAATCCTGTGTGGCATTGAGTACAATCGAAGCAGAGTATGTCGTAGCTTGTTCGGCTAGTTGTGAGGCAGTATGCCTTAGGAAGCTACTGTCTAATTTATTTGATCTCCCATTGGGTGCTACTGGTATCTTTTGTGACAACCAGAGTTGTGTGAAGCTGTATGAGAACCCAGTGTTCCATGACAGGTCAAAGCACATTGAGATCAAATATCACTATATCAAGGATATGGTGCAGATGTTCGGATAAACAGGGTACTACCAAAGGACCGAACACCAAGAGCAACCACTTCACACAAACAGATCACATATCAACACACCGATGTTTTGATGTGGTTTAAACCCTCTTGAGGGAAACACTCCACGGCCCCGGCCAGATAGCTTCTACGGGACAATTTATTATGCAAAGAAATAAAGTTACAAATGAGATTCTCATAATCGATCAACTAAACAATGACCCTCCGTTCTCTTTAAATAGAGATCATGGACCAATCAGGTGTTAAGCCACGGATCAAGGTTAGGTTTGATCTAAGAGAAGTTGAGCCGTCGGATCACTCTATGTCGGAAACATATCGTGACCGTCGGATTAAGTATTTACAAATGCATACTAATGCATACTAAAGAAACACACTATCCCTAACGGATATATTACACAAGTTGATCTTAACTAACTCCTAAGTGTCTAAATATCCTAACATCCCCCCTTAAGAACAACTTGGGATAGGATTGAAGGATTTACAAAAGTGACACTATTAGGAGAAGGAAGGAGGCATTAGAGCCTATCCCCCCTTAATGACAAGTTCCTGAACTTCTAACATAGATCGAAGTTTAGAAAACTTCGCTTCTATAAGAGACTTGGTGAAGATGTCTGCAACTTGATCGTCTGTAGGTCAAAAGAGCACTTCAAGAACCCGATCATGAACAAGATTTCTGATGAAGTGCATATGTAGCTCAATGTGTTTGCTGCGTTGATGTAGAACTGGATCTTTGGCAAGCTTGATGGCACTTTGATTGTCGCACCAAAGTGGAGTAAGCTGATGCTACTCGAATCCAAACTCTGAAAGGATCTGTCGAAGCCATAAAGATTCCTGACTGGAATTAACTGCTGCTCGATTTCTGCCTCTGCTGAAGAAAGAGCAAGAGCTTGTTGTTTCTTACAAGCCCAAGTAATAGGTCCAGATCCCAAACTGAAAACATAACCTGCAGTAGACTTTCGATCATCAGGATCGCCGGCCCAATCTGAATCAGTGAAACCAACCAACAAAGGTTTCCCCCTGTACTGTAATGAATCCCAAATTGAACTGTACCTCGAATATATCGAAGTATTCTTTTAGCTACTTTCCAGTGACTTTCATGAGGTGTCTGCATATAACGGGAAACTCGACCAACGGCAAAGGAAAGGTCAGGACGGGAATGAGTCAATTATAAGAGACTACCAACAAGTTGACGATACAAGGTGGCATCGACTTCAGGTGAAGTACAAGTGGCAGAAAGTTTGACTATAGACTGGAAGGGAGAAGGGGCTGGTGTACAATCTTCCATGTGAAAGCGACGAAGAAGGTCACAAGCATACTTAGACTGAGAAAGAAAGATTCCTTCTTTGGTTTGCAGGACTTGGAGACCAAGAAAATAATGCAAATGTCCTAAGTCTGACATTTCAAAATTTTGTTTAAGACTGGATTTCACATGGGTTATAAGCTTAGGGTCACTACCAGTAAGAATAAGGTTATCAACATATAGAACAAGTATGATGAGATGGTTTCCTACTTTCTTGGTATAGACATTGGGGTCAGAATGGCATCTAGAAAAACCAGTGTCAAGGAGAAAGTTATCCATTTTGGCATACCAAGCTCTAGGCGCTTGTTTAAGGCCATATAAGGATTTCTTAAGGCGGCAGACAAAGCTAGAGTTATCTTGAACATATCCAGGAGGTTGTTCCATGTAAATTTACTCCTGTAAATCACCATGTAAGAAGGCAGACTTGACATCCATTTGATGGACTTCCTAGTTGTGTAAGGTTGCAAGGGAAAGAACAAGGCGGATGGAGTTCATTTTTGCGACGGGAGCAAAGGTTTCATTGTAGTCAATCCCTTCAACTTGGAAAAAACCTTTGGAAACTAACCTTGCCTTAAGTCTTTCAACACTTCCATCTGATGCATACTTAGTTCTGTAGACCCATTTACATCTGACAAGTTTTCTTCCTTTTGGAAGAGGTACAAGATCCCAAGTATCGTTCGCCATTAAGGAACGATATTCTTCATCCATGGCTGCATCCCAATCTGGATTCCCTGAAGCTTCTGCAAAAGTTTATGGATCATGATTCTCAGAAACTTGAGCCAAAAGAGAAGAGGCTCGCTGAAATTGAGAACGTGTTCGACGTTGATCTCTAGGATCACCGACAAGATTACCAGCTGCTTCACATGTTGAATGGACCCATCGAGGAAGCACTTGTCCTAGTGCAACTGGCGGAACATGAGCAGGCGGAGGTGGATTTTCATCCTCACTGTCATCATTAGAAACTGGAGTTGGAAACCTGTCAAGGAAGTTGGAAGAAGAAGAAGGAGGCACAAACGCCGAATCAGGCTCGCAAGCCAAAGATGGCACAATCGCCGAGTTAGGCTCGCAGGCCAAGATATTTTCATCAAATTTAACATCTCTTATAATGATTATAGCATGAGAATGTGGTTGAAGAAGTCTATAACCTTTTACATCTTCAGAATATCCAACAAATATGCACTTTTCACTTTTGGGCTGCAATGCTTTCCGTTTTTCATCCGGAATGTGAGCCCATGCTTCACTACCAAACACACGAAAGTGAATTACATCAGGTTTAATTTTACTCCATGCTTCTTCCGATGTTATACCTTGTAATTCTTTTGTGGGGATGCGATTAACTATGTAATTTGCACAATTTATGGCTTCAGCCCAAAATTGAAGACTTAGTCCCTTAGATTGGATCATACAATTAGCCATTTCTTTTAAAGTGCGGTTCTTCCGCTCAGCTACACCATTTTGTTGTGGTGTATATGGAACAGTGTGTTGTTGTTGGATGCCTTGTTCAGTGCAGAAAGTAGTGAACTGTTTGTTAACATATTCTCCTCCATTGTCAGATCTTAACTTAATAATTTGATGACCAGATTGTTTTTCAACAAGGGCCTTGTAGGCCAAGAACATGTTAAATACTTCACTCTTAAGTTTTAGGAAATAAACCCAAGTGCATATGGTGTAATCATTAATGAAAGTTAAGAAATATTTGAAACCAGAAAAGGAAGCAGATGAAAGAGAACCACACAAGTCACTATGCACAAGCTCCTAGGGAACCAAGGCGTGCCAAGAGGCACGTTTGTCAAAATTGTCCCGATGATGTTTTTCGAGTACACAACCGGAACAAACACCATCTCTGCAAGATACCATCAGAAGACCTGTCACCATATTTTCTTTACAGATTTGTTGCAATGAGCGATAATTTAAGTGACCAAATCGTTCATGCCAAAGCTTGCTCAAGTTATCACTATGAGCAACAAAAACTGAAGGGAAAGGTGATGACCCAAAGTTGTTAAACTTATACAACCTGGTAATATCATCAACAATTCCGGTAGCTAAGACCTGTTGAGGATCTTTAAAATCCTCGATTACAACTTGGTGAGGTGTAAAGGTCACAGTTTTACCTTCACCAGAATGACTGATCTGATAGACTGATACCAAATTGCAGGAAATTCTTGGAACACATAGTACATCACTAAAATGACCATTATCTACTGGAACTGTTCCAGCTCCTACAACACTTAGAGATCTATCATCACCAACAAATATTTGTTTGGTGTTACATTCATGCATAGTAGAAAAGATGGCTTGATCCTTAGCCATATGATAAGATGCTCCAGAATCAATGAGCCATTCATTTGAAGTAGAAGAAGAAGATGCATTATAAGAATAACCAGAAGCACAAAGTGCATGTCCATGAGAGGTAGATTCTGAAGGCGAATCTAGGTTGATGTGGTGCTTCTTCATTGTTGCTTCCAATGTTGCCATCTTCTTGAAACACTTAGATTCATCATGATTATCTTTTCCGCAATAGTTGCAATGACGCTCAGTCTTCTTGCCTTTTGGCTTGGATCCTTTGTCATTTTTTAAAGAAGGAGCTGAATGAGAGGGTTTTGGACCCTTGTTTGACTTATTATTGCAAAAATTTTGTTTCTTGGGAGGCTTGGACTTTTCTTTCTGTTGGGACAATAAGGCTTTCCCAGATGTATCTACATTGTTGATTATTCCAAGATGAATGAGTTTATCTTGTTATCTAATCAAGGAATCACAAAAGGATTCAAGACTAGGCTCTTGATAGCTAGCTGCATTCAAGGATGCTTTCATGGAGTAAAATGTAGATACAAAAATAGAATATGCAGGTCCAAGTTTGGAAAGAATATGATAAATGCATTGTTTGTCTTCCCTCTCAATCTTACATTCTGCACATAAGAGTTTAAGAGTTTTGTACTTAGGTAACTAATCTTGAATGCATGAAAAGTCACTTGGATTTAAAGAAATCAACTCATTTTTGAGTTGGTGACCTCGAATTTCATTGTGTTTACCAAACACAGATTCCAACTTGTCCCAAGCAGCATTAGGTTCATCAATTCCAGATATGTGGAATCACAAATCAGTAGAGATTGACATCCCAATCAATTCACGAGCTTCATTACATATATTTGCCCATTTTATTTTCTTATCATCATCAGTGGGTTCTTTTTTTTTCCCTGTTCTAATTCTAAAAAGTCCCCTACTTCGTAGAACATCCTCCATACGATATTTTCATGAGAAATAGTTGGACTTGTTAAGTAGAATATCACAAAGGGCGGCCATATTTATAAATTAATGGCTGTAAAAGTAGAAACCAATAGTCTGGATGTGAAGAGCTCGAAAAAATAGATGGTTTTAAAAAAAATGACACTGAAAACGGACTCTGTATGATGAAGTTATGCTTGAACAAAGAAACTGTTGAAGATGTCCCCAATAGTGACGTGGCAGCTAGAGAATGTCCAGCAAAAAAAAGAACCCCCCTTTTCCCAAGATGAACCTTTTGACAATCACTTTACAAGAAAGTTGCTTTAAGTGAACCACTTTTGTAAAATAAGTGATTTCACTTTTACAATGATATTACTTTTAAATAGTGTAACAATAAAAAACTTAAGTGATTCACTTGTATTTTTATTTTTTATTATTTAAGTGAGATGCACTTTTACAATAAAGTAACTTGAAATTAGAAATTGCATGCACTTTTTCTTTTAAAAGTAACTTCCTAAGACTTGAACTCAAGACCTATTAAGGAATAAATAAAATTTGGATCAAGTGAGCTAGATTAAAAGGTATGTAAAATATGGGAATGAGGAAGGGGGCTTTTTTTTTTTCTTTACCTTCTTGCTCGGTTTGCGTGCTTGCCCTTTTTCCTGCAAAACAAACCACAAATCGAAACAAAAAAACTTTTCCAAACTTGTGGAGTTATATCTTGTCAGCTTTCCAGGAAAGTCTATGTTTTCTCTATGTTTCTGATTTGCCGAGATCGCACAAGGTGCACGGCAAAGAGCATACACAGTCGAGAAAAATTCTTTCCCTTTCTGTTTCTGATTTGCCGAGATCCCTCAAGGTGCACGGCAAAGAGAATACGCAGCCGGGAAAGCAACAATATGAACAAAAAAAAATCTAACAGTAAAAAAAAAATGAAATATGAGATTTTTTTTCTTTTCAAAAAACGAAATAAAAAAATGCGTCACTGTAACATTATACCTTCAGATCTGATGAAATACGCGTTTCTGGAGCAACCGAGAACCATTTTCGATCAAACGAAAACTATTTCCGAATGGAAACGATGCTCCAGACGCAATGGAACACCTCCCACAGCCCAGAAACGCATAGAAATACCAAAACTAGAAACCCTTTCGATTTTTGGCAACGGCAGTTCAAGATCTAGATCATAGCCGGAAGCGGCACTTCATAAAAGCTCTGATACCATGTTCGGGTAAACAGGGTACTACCAAAGGACCAAACACCAAGAGCAACCACTTCACACAAACAGATCACAGATCAACACACCGATCTTTTGACGTGGTTTAAACCCTCTTGAGGGAAACACTCCACGGCCCCGGCCAAATAGCTTTTACGGGACAATTTATTATGCAAAGAAAGAAAGTTACAAATGAGATTCTCATAATCGATCAACTAAACAATGACCCTCCATGCTCTTTAAATATAGATCATGGACCAATCGGGTGTTAAGCCACAGATCAAGGTTAGGTTTGATCTAAGAGAAGTTGAGACGTCGGATCACTCTATGTCGGAAACATATCGTGACCGTTGGATTAAGTATTTACAAATGCATACTAATACATACTAAAGAAACACACTATCCCTAACGGATATATTAAACAAGTTGATCTTAACTAACTCCTAAGTGTCTAAATATCCTAACAGCAAAGAGGAGTAGTGAAGCTCCTGTATGTTGCAACGGACGAGTAGATAGTCGATGAGTTGACCAAGCCACTGGCCAGGGTGAAGTTTGAGTACTTCAAAGAGAGACTTGGTGTACTTTAGATCGAGATTCCTTCCAAGGGGAAATGATGAGTCCGAAGACACAGATGCACATGAGCCATTCTAGCATGGTTGAAGTGTGTCTTCCCATGGCTGAGATATAAGGCCTGGGGCCATTCTGACATGGTTGAAGTGTGCCTTCCCATGGTTGTTGATGTAAGAGATGTGCCATTCTCGCATGGTTGAAGTGTGTCTTCCCATGGCTGCGATATAAGTGTTGTGCCATTCTCGCATGGTTGAAGTGTGTCTTCCGATGGCTACGATATAAGTGTTGTGCCATTCCTAGCATGGTTGAAGTGTGTCTTCCCATGGCATAGATATAAGTGCGGAGCCTTTCACGGATGGTTGAAGTGTGTCTTCCCATGCCGGTGAATGTAAGTGTTGTGTGATGTGCATCTAGGTTGTGTTCCATGTACTATGAGGTGATCTGAAGACGATGAGGTGACAGTATGGTACACAAGTTTTGCAGAGGCATAAAATTGGTCCTGAGATGCTCTTGCAAGTTTTGTAGCGACAGTGTAATTAGTCCTTGGAGATCTTGCAAGTTTTGCAGAGGCAGTGTAATCAGTCCTGAGGTGTACTTACTTGATGGCTTACTCGCAGAGATGATGAAGACCTACATGGAGGCTAGGCCTACATCCAGCATGAAAAAGGGCTGGCTCTGTAGATGTGATACATCCAGCATGAAAAAGGGCTGGCTCTGTAGATGTGATACATCCAGCATGAAAAAGGGCTGGCTCTGTAGATGATGAAGACCTGTAGGTGGTAGGCCTACATCCAGCATGAAAAATGGGTGGTTTTGTAGAACTTCCTATGACGATTAGATTTGAGATTGATTGAGATAGAAGCAATAGTGACGATGATGATGATTCGATTATGATGATCTAGTGATGATGATCCAAAGAAGAACACTTGTGCTAGAAGATCTGTGTCGAGAAATACCTTCCTAGTTAAGAGGGAGTGTTGATGTATTTGTAACTTCGAAATGTATTTCATATATGTATATTGTATTCCTATAGAGATGTTATTATTCCTCTATATGGAAGTGCCATCATTTATATTGTAAGTGTTGTAACTTATACTTGATGGGTTATTAGACCACCTTGATGGGGTCGGCCCTGTCTAAGTCATGTGGGTTAAAGGGTTATTAGACCACCCTAGTGGGTTCAACCCTGTTAGCATTATGTTAAGTGGTTAAGTTGAGGCCAACCTAGTAAGGTTATTAAGCAAGTCAAGTCAAGTATAAATAGAGTGCGGGAGGCACTCTATTTGATCATTCACTTTCTCACTTATACACTCATTGGAGAGTGGCGCACTAGTGGAGGAGGAGAAGTTGTTGCTAGGAGACTATCTCTTATGCTTGGGTTTTGTATCATTGCTCTATCTATCTCTGAGGAAGTTATTGGGGTTTTTCACCTTTATGGTTTTCCCCAAGGAAACTCTATGTGTCTATTGTCTCTTGTGTTTGCTTCTTATGATTGATATGATGTACATGTTATTCTCTCAGTAAAGATCCTAGAGTATATTGAATTGATGCTAAAAAATTAATAGTCATTTCTTTCCACAGTTTCAACACTCTATCTTTCCCAGAATGGACTTGGATTTCCCTTCGTGGACTTGTTGTGATTACCTGGGCTCTTTCCTCTCTCCCTTTGTCTTACCCTGCTCTCCATTGTCAACTCATTACCTGATTTCTCACATGTTCTTTTCCTTCGCATTTCCTCGCTAAGAATAACACCAACAACGTCATCAAATTTCAAAGTGTTTGAACCAGAGACAGAGTTACTTACAACCATGACCAATCCGTTCCATCTTTCTGGAAATGATCACAAGATTAGAAGATCCCTAACTTCATCATCAAATTTCAAATTTACAAAACTTAGCTGATTTGTAATCGTATTAAATTCATTTAAATGATTAGCAACATATCCACCTTTTCACATATTCATATTAAATAGAAGCGACTCCATAAAGTATAGGGCTAACTAATAGGTCTAGTTCTTGCAGTAGGTTTTTGTAATTTATTCATATATAATCATATTGGCTCAATTGGACCCCAATAGAGTTAATAGGTGGTACCCAAATTAATAGGGAAAGGTTGTAAGTAAAAAGGGTTCATAGCATGCATGCCTCCCTTTATTTGGCTGAAGGCAATAGGTTATAAGGGCTCCAACACTCCATAGGTTTTGGGGTGAAGAGGCAGTAAGGGTTACAGGTGTATGCTCGGTAAGTAAAGGGTAAATAGAATCCCTTTACCTCCTAAGGTTCCTAAAGGAAAGTGGTACAAACATGTCTATCTCTGAAGGTGGATAGGTTTCATGCCTTGTACCCCTTTCCCTATGAGACAGCCGCAGTTAGCCATACACTTTACTTTATTTCTACATTGGAAGTTCACCATATTTAGTTCCCTTTAAGCCTGCCGCTACAGACCTACACGTGGTGGGTTACCCTTCAACCCTACAAATGGACTAGGACATGAATGATAATCATTATATCCACATGCCAAAACTATACCCTAGACATATTCTATAATTATAGAAATCCCTTGTTGGAGACCGAGGGATTTTCATATAGCTTACCCAATGCGCTCATCAAACCCTCCGTTGTCTCTTCTTTTTAGACATTGACAAGCACCGATGAAGCCATGCATAGTTGTATTGTTCCCAATGCCTTTCTGTTAAGAACCCCCCATTCTTCTTCTTTCATAGTCGCCAGTTGTTTTGCTTTTCCTATCAATAGTAGAAATAGATCCTTCTGATACAGATAGTCCTCCATTTGCATCTTCCATAATTGGTAGTTTTGGTCGTTAAATTTCTCGACCTTAAACTTTCCTTCTTCCACCATTGCTCCCACTCGAACTAGGAACCCATCTTTCCTGCGAGTTTATCTGCCAAATAGACCTTTGGCTCTGATACAATTTGTTAGAAAAATAGGACCGCAGAGCAATAAAAATAAACAAGATGCAAATATAAATCACATAAACACAATACAAGAGATACACCAATATAACGTGGTTCACCCAAGATGGGCTATGTCCACACATAAATTCCCAGTCCTTGTTATTATATTGTCCAACAAATGAAGGGATACAACCTGCATCACATATTCTATAAATTCTTCTTCACTCTTTCTCAGCCTGTCTTACACAATCATAGAGATCTTTACAATAATATAATATATACACAGTCGTATTACAATGTCTTCCTTTTAAAAGGAAATTACCATGGGAAAATACTACGAGCTACCCAATACCATGGGCTCGTAAAATTTTGGCCAACAAACAACCCAAAAATTTCTTTCGGGGTGGACCCCCATGGGGGGGGTGATGCCCCCCACATCCCCCCGCTAGGATGAGTGTACAGTCCACCTACACAACATATAAAACTGGGGTACAAACATGGTTGAAACAAACAACATCTCTTAATCAGGAAGATCAGGTACACAACCAACATATACGACCAAATATATGACCACAATATAAGCTATAAACGACCAAGCTAAATATGACCACATTTTTGGTCGCGTGATACGATACCACAAATTTTCTACTAGTGTCACCAACTCAAAAGTGGTCATTTATATGCAAATTTTGGTCATTTATCTCTCATTTTGTACTAGTGCAGACAACATGTAAAACAATGGTGGCTAAGAATTTTCAAAATATGAATTATTGATACAAATACATATTCTGACAATCTAGCTTAGTTTCTACCATATTGATTCAAATAAGGATTTTTAGGAATACCATTAGTTGGAATTGCCTTGGTAAGATGTATTCATACTTTAGGTAGAGTTGATATGACTCCACCATGTCCAAAGAGAGAAGAAACTCCGCATTATTTATGCATTTACTAGTGTATTCCAAAATACCCAGTGCGTGTATAACCTAAATTTAGATAGCATGTGGATTGAAAAAAATGAAATCCTTGAGATCACAAATATGGTCAAATGAGAAGGAACATAAAAATTGACAAAATCATATTTGTTAACATAGCTTGCTTCAAATATTATACAACATTATTTATTCATGTCAATCATTTCACCCTCCCATGTTTGACATTGTAGGAGAAACAAGAGACACGGTGATAGATAGAAGAATCAATATTCAGCCAAACAAATGGAAAGCATAATTTTAATGAGGCTAGGTGGAGTCACAAAGATAATAAAAATGACCCCTCTCAAAGGTTGGATTTGTGGCAGCTAATGTATGATTTACTTTGTGTTGCTTCTCATTTATGTTTTTCATTTTGAAACTATTATAATTCCGATATGGTATATTCAACGGGATTTGAGGTGTACCATCATGCACACCATAAATTTTGTTGCTAAATTCTTGTAAGTTTTCCTTAATAAAATCAGTTTAGATATATATTGGTGACTTCATAGTGATTGATTATTCAAGCTCCCCCTTTGATCTAGATGATGGTTTCAGCTAACTTGCTCTTTTCATTAGGACCTCACTAGATCTCTCTACCTTGTTTTATAAGGGCATTCCTCACTGCATGATTGAGGGTTCATCTCAGTTTACATACACTTCTGCATTGTTTTGGTCATTTTCTAGAGAGGACATACCCTAATCACTCCCCACGTGTCTTTGGTTATTTGTGGAAATTAATAAAATTTATTTATTTCTTCCTTCTTTACAATAGAAAGCATGCTTTTAATGGTGAACAATAACTAGTGAGCACCAAATTAGAGGCTTACAAAAAGAGCAAGTCATACATATGTATCTAAGTCACAAAAACATTTGGATACTTTCCTATCTAAGTAAATATCGAAAAAGAATCTGTCAGCATTGAGAATGGAATCACACATTGTAATATAAATAAAAACTCATGTAGCTGATACTTTCCCTAATATATGAGATACACGTCAACACTGATCTCTTACCTTGGACAAAATCGTCCGTCTAGATTCATCATTGTACAAAATTATAATTCTCACTCACATTAGATTCCTACAATAGTAAATCTCATTTCTTATGGAACGGGTCTCTTTTTCTTTTTGTTTGTCTACCTATTTGTGGCCAACATCTTTCTTCCACCAAGGTGATATCACTAAATTGGATACATAAGGCTTAGAGTTAAGGAAATACATGTATTTTCTAAGGAAGTTTCAATGTTGCTATTCTAATATGGAGGACCTATGTTTTATATTCCCTCAACCAGCTCTGTATTTGGTCAGATCACTTATACCTAACACCTTTTGGCATGATTACATGATGTTCCAATCACACGGATGCTTGTCAAACTCTAATATTCCATACTCTCACACTAGTTGGATTGGTTGTGCAAATGTTATCCTTAACAAAACGCTACCCAAACTAAAGAAGTCACATTTTGGATGTTGAAGCCATTTTTCTTGAGAAACTATGGAATGTGGCCACATTCTAAATTCTAATTGCCATAATTATTTCGGTCTTTTGGTTTATGAAACCACGGACATGGTGTTAAACCAACGATAATAGATGGAGGTGTACCTGCAACAACTCTATTCATTCTAGGAATAGGAAATGGATAATTAAATATGTAATTCAGAGCCACACTTCTCTCTCTATGATTATATTAACTAAATTTCTCACAATACAATGTTTAAGTATTTTGAATCGTCATTAATTTACCCTAATTCACTAACTGGGATTAGATCACAATTTAAATCCCTTAACCAAGATTAGATTACAATGTGCAAAAATCGTTGGCTAGAAAAGCACGAAAGCATACCAAATACAAACCCATTTTTTTTCTAGAGACAAGCCCCCCAAACCATCATTCTCAAATCAAATTTTCCTATAAATGATTTGATATTGATTTCTTAAACCAAAAACCTTGAGGGAGTTTATAATGAAACACCTTACTTTTGACTAGATGTTCCAATTACATCTAATGACGTCATTGGGATGTTTTTAATAATATAATTGGAATGATGACTAAACAATACACCAAAGGTATTGCTCATTAAGAACCGACATAAATAAAAACATAAATGTAGTTCCAAAATTACTAGAAAACTAGAATTCTCAAAATAGGGAACTAAGGCAAGTCATTAGTTATCAAGAACCAAGGTCCTGAAAAAAGTTTAAAATAGAGAAACAAGGTGCCTAACTAAAATGGGGAAACATGCAATCCCAAGGGAGAAAGGACCTGTCAACCATGCATGCATGCCTGCTATATGACAAAAATAATTTCCAACTTGATTGTGCAACTAATACAAAGACTTGAAATCAATTTTCAAGAATTTACTCTCATGAGAAAATAAAAAAAAATATTAAATACAAAAAAGAACATCTATGTAGCCTCCTAAATCCTGACACAAATTTTAGAGTGCAAAAAGCATTGCTGATTTGATGAAATTTGTAAAGACCAGACATAAAAGTTTGTTATTACATTACATCAAGTCATTACTTAGTTTTTACAATTCTTGTACCATATTAACATTTATCCTATTAAATGATGCATTCTTTCTCACAACTACCTTCCTCGTTGAGCTCACCCCTAATTATGAAATTTCCAATAATAATGGTTTTTTGCACATATAAATCATTGTTACACCACAGACATATGCACTGAAATTTCTCTTAGGACTACCCAAAACTGAATAGGATCCCATTTTTACATTAGCACTTTGCATTGCAACCAAAACCTCTACACTATTCATTGTTACACCACAAACACACTGAAAATTCTATTAGGATTGCCTAGAAGTGAATAGGGTTCCATATTTACGGTAGCACTTTGCATTGCAACCATTCTCATTGGTTTTATCTTGCAAACTGCAAACTAGCATTATAACATTGCTAAAAAACTCGGTGTTGTTCAATTATTTGACTATATGAATAGCTTCCTTGTTTGATTAGATTGGAAAAATATTGGCACATAGCCATGAAAATTGAGAGATTATTTGTGCAAACTTTCTGTTTGAAAATTCATAAAGGAATTTGATAAACTTGATGTAGAATTTGCACAAGTTTCATGACAAAGACAACATTTAGAGAAACTATTAGAAATGTGCTCTTAACTTATTAGAAAAATAACAACCAAAATGGCTCTAAGTACATTCTTGTATGTAGAAACAATCCTAACATCAATGAATCAACTTTTACTACTAGATATGTTCTCTTAGTAAATAAAATTGACACCATTTGAACCACTGGCATCCTTTTGAAATATATAATATAGTTATAAGAAGTAAGAAACAACATTCCTTCATAAAACCATGCCCAATTAAAAATATAAATAATAATAATAATAAAGTAAAAACCTGGATGTGGGTGATAGCTCAGGAGGAGCACGTGGAGGGCATGCGTGATGTAGGAAAGCATGCCTGATCCGTGTCACACGACATGCTCCTGGTGTAAATACACCAAGTGCCTTGGAATCTGCTGCATTAACGCCAAGGGAGGAATCTATCCTATCTTCTGAGCTCGAATGCAATGCAAGGTACCAGTCAAATTAAAGAAGGTTTTAATGCATAGGAGCTACTGCATGTGTCCCTCTATATAGATATGTGTAGATGGTTAATTATGGAAAGACGTGGTAAATTCATTCAAAATCCTTGGCCCTTACTGCAACGCTCTCCTGGGTTTGCAGCTCTCTCTGTGGGCAAGCTAACTCTCTGGTGCATTCCCATGACAAGGCAGAGAGGCACTCCCCGCCGTGGGAGTGGAGGCCATGGAGCATCCAAGAGGAGCCAGATCTGGGGCACAATGGATGGCTACGATGTTGGCATATCCTTTCCTGTTCAGGTGTTGATTGATGACTAGGAAGCTCACTTGGTCTCTAAGCATCTAGCCTTTGGAAGGGACAGTGGTAGGATAAACTACTACTGGCTTGTCAAGAACATGATGGAAACCTTGATGGAAGACATGATAGCAAACTAGAACTCTGCCAAGGACACTGTGTTGGATGTTAGAGTCAATTTGATACAACCGGATGAAAAGCTAGGAGGCCTTGAGGCTAGCTTTGAATGGAAATCCTATGCTCTGGGGGGTCGCTCGAGAGAAGTAACTAGGAGTGGGAATGGTGTTGGAGGGAGCGGAGCGGCTAGCGAGACCTCTGTAGTGGTGCCAGAGTCTGAGCCCCACACAGGTCTAGAGCAGGGAAATTTCCCTATGCCTTCCACCATCGGCTCATTTCTCAACAAAAGAACTCGCATGGAAGATGGAGGAGACACTTCTCCTAAGCACAAATCTGAACCAATGCCAGTGAAGCTCTCTACCCTAGACTCGGTGGATGTGCATTTGGAGGATTCCCAATTTTGGAGGAAGTGTCCAACCTACCTCATGCAGAGGTAGGCAACTAAGCTGGCCATGCAGGCCACGAGTTTGTTGTATAATTTCTAGTTATTTTGCTATATTTTGTTTCACATGTTTTCAAAAAGACAATATCTATGTATCATTTGCTCGGAACATGAAGTGAATTTCCGATTGGCCTAGTTTCCTTACATAGGGAAGGTGTCTTTTGTACTAAGAACATATATCTCAACATTTTTGAGCACCTAGGGTGGTGGCTCCATCTACTCAGGCCGCCATAGGCTGAGGATTGCCATGTATATTTTTTTTTTAGTTTAATAGATAATTGCAGACTTACAAAAAAAGAGAGTAAAAGCACTAAAAGTTAATTAGCAGAGAGTTAACTACTTCAATTCCAAAATATTAAGTTATCCAATGTAAGATCAAATGCTAAAAAAAACTTATGGTTGTCTCAACCTAAAACCCTCACATTACAATATTTTATAACAATATGAGGAAAATGAAAAAAGGAATATAGAGCAAAGAATTTTTTTCTTTATATAAAATGTAACCATGGAAAACTAATATTTAATAATATGGCTCAACCATACTAAGAAAACCGATTTGAAGGAAACCATGAATACGGCATGAAAACAGAGTGACAGATATGAGATCTCTTAACACAAGATGATCATGACCATGAAACTGTCAGTTTGAAAGGCTTTGAGGAAACATAAAGTTATGTTAATAGAACAAAACAAAACTCTTTGATCATGCAGAGAGATTCAGACAAAAGCTCATTCAACATTCACTGCTAGAAAACCTTTACTAGAAACCCAATTAATGGTTTGATATTCTTGAAATAGTACATCCTTAAAGAATGAAATTTAAAAAATCACAGGAAAATAAGTATATAATTTAACTACAAAATACACCTATAAGTATATAAAAAAATGTTAGTTTATATCCAATTCCATTTGATTTAGACTAGACTAACAACAAGAACATACTATAGCAATGTTTTTAGTCTTCTACATGCAAGGCCGCTTCGATAGAAGTGGTACATTAAATTGAGGATCATAGGTCAACCATATACTCAATTTTGTGGCCCATATTACCAAAACACAAGAACAAGACACTGAATGTTCCAATCTCAAGAGATAATGCTAACTCTGAAACATGGGACAGGATATGCCCTAACATCATACACAAGTGTGCAATGGAGTTATTTCACACTTCTCACCCTATTATGATTCACCAAGCTCACATGAAGTATGAGGTGAAGATCATACTTTGGGAGACAAGAGTCTTTAGGTTCTTGCTTGTGTGCAAAAAATGATTTCTACACGAGCATTAATCCTAAAAACATGTCAATTGTGCATAAACAAGAATGGTCTTGAATACTAGTGACAAAAATGAGGCCCGTTGAAAGCATTAAGGTTGGTTACCTAGGTAAGTCTCAAGAGAGATGAAATCTTTACTTCCTAATATTGGTTTAGGTGGATTAATTACTAAAAAACTAAGTAATTGTAAGATATTTTCTCCTAATGATGAGCCCTACTTTGTGGCTCAAAACGTCCAGAAGTTTAACTACCTAATGCAATCTCCTTCTGATCTTTAATTTAAGTTCATTAATGAGTAGTATTTGGACTGCTAAATTGTACTATGCAAATAAAAAGCAAATAAAAGATGGTAGTGCGTCCAAACAAGACTTTGCCGACAGATAACGTGGAGAAATACAAAACAAGTGAGCTAGTAGTGTGGGTATTACAATGACCAACCGCATGGATCAACCATACAGGAGGTTGCATAGGTCATGAATTGATTACCTGCGTCGATAATGTCTCTATCGAAGGCATTTCTGCATGGGTAGTGCAGCCAAGAGGCCGAGATCCATGCTACTATGTAAAAATTAATTGCGGCCAATTTGGATCCAAATTCTGGAGAAAGATGTGGAATACCTGATCTCCTGCAAATTACAAATAACCAGAATTAATGATTTATCATAAAACAACCTAGTTAAATAAGAAATGAACAAAAAATAGTAGAGTTGCCATTATAACTATTTGGAAAAAATTGCACAAGGTGCACCCTTCTACTTGGTAAGGGTCTAGTCCTTGCTGGCTACAACAAGGCCGCAGTCCTTGGAGCCCCTATGGGTTTGTTGGTTGGTATCCTCCAAGTGATCCTACAATAGGTTGTTAGTGTAATTCACATAAAAACAAATACATATGGAAAATTGCAAAATAAAAGAGATGGGGGGGGAATGCAAACTCCAACAACAATCCAAGATATGCCAAACCACTTTTGTATTGCCCAGTGGTCAAGCTATACAACACCTAGGAGGTGTTGGCTTCAAGGGAAGCCAACAATCTCCCTTAGAGAGGCCTTTTTTGTCCAAACTATATGCTAAGTAATGATAGAACAATGGAGAGGAACTATTGCACCTTGATGGAAGGTGGCAAGGGAGCTTGGGAATGCTTACAATGATAGGAAAAGGTGGGTCGTGAGGAAGCTACAACACAAATCCAGTAGCCTAACCTTGCTTTTGATTTCTCTCTATAAAATTCATGCCAATGTCCTCCTTTTATAGGCCAAGAGATGGATAACAAACAACTAGATCCAAATGTGAACTCATATCCTCCATGAACTAGTTCCCAAGTACACCAAGGGGACTATTTACCACCAAGTGTGTGAGGGCTCAAATATGGGTTCTTGGGAGTGTTGGAGCCTGCAATGCACCACGGGAAGTTGGTGGTCCCACCGTTTTGACAATAGCGTGACTATCAAAGGAATAGCCTCACGGGTGTAGCACGAGCATTGTTATGATAACCTATGCTATAGCGCGGGTTGACCGTGTATTAGTCGCGCGACCCCTTCTTTTGACTAGTTTTTTGGTACTTTTGGACTCATGATGTCTTTTGGATTTGTTGAGGATGTTTGTGGTGGAATGCATTCTCTATGTTGATGATGCCTTACTGGAAGAATCACCAAAATGTCGAATGTGTGCGAAATTTAAGCATTAACAAATAGCAATGATTTTAACTTCCTACAAGCAAAGAATATCCAAACTAGAGATCACATCATAAATCCACAAAGCCATAGACTTTCTATAGGGAGCTATAATCCCCTTAACATGTTGTGATTTTACCTTAATTAAGAATCAATGGAAAGATAATCAATATTTTCTTCATCATCATTCATCCCAACCATTGCAATTCAGGAAGTTGGAAATTTTGATCCTCTTGTGCCATTGGCTTGTACTCAATCATCTAGTGTACACACTTTGGTAATATTCAAATATTACTTAGCTTGTGAGGTTGGCTAAGAGTTTAGTAACAAATGTGGAGGCCAATCCCCTTGTGTCACCTTCAAGAAAGGAAGCTTGATAAAGGAGAATCATATCCTTCTTAGTGGCCATGGTCACAAGCTTACTCAAGGCCAACCCTAATTTTGTAGCAATTTTAGCAATCTAGACCTTGGTAGTCATCATTGCTCTATTGCTTCAAGAGGAATTGTTTTCACCCTTTGAACCATCCATAAGTGTTTCTTGCAAGCAAGATCATCTTTTAGGCCTAAGACTAAGGTCTACCCAAGGGCAAAGATATTCAAGTTTAACCATTATGGGAAATTCCCAACTTGTATGTTTAAAACTCTAGTTTTTGAAATAGGTATTTGGGAGGTTTTTGTACCACATGGAATGTTTTAAAATGATACCCAAATTTGGATATAGACAAACGCCTTCATGTCTTTATATAGATTCACCTTGCATTAAACTCTTCCCTAAGTCCTAGGGTTAAAGATTTGTTTTGAATCATAGAAGATAAAACTCCCTATGGGCACTACGATACAATTTTAAAATTCCAATAACTACATGAGAAGACCTCAGACTTCTACCCAAATAAAGTAGTAGAACTAGGTAGGATTCTCCTTTAAGAAACATTTAGTCCATGAAGACAAAACCACCAAGGATTTGTGTTATATCCATCGGACTTTGTGCTATATCCATAGGAATTTTGGTAGGCAATAAACACCTAGGCAAATCCAACCACGTGGCTCCCATCGTTCCTTAACATAAGCCTTCAAAATGAACTCATATGGAATCCCACTAAGAAGTTATCCAATGAGTGTGTGATTAGCAAAGTATCTAGTGAATGTGTACCATTTGAGCTTTGTCACATATGCAAGTGTATTCATAATTTCATTAATAAATATTTCTTTGGTAGTTTCATTAAAATAGGTCGTGAATTTCCTTGTGCTTTTGGTGGAACCATAGACCATGATTGCAAATGCTACCTCCATGAATAACAAGACCTTTGGTTGAGTCTATAAACATAACCCTTGGCTTATGAAAACAATACAATACCATCAACACCATCAAACCCTCCCCAGATGTTTTCATGCACATAATGCCTCATTAATTACATTTGTCTCACAATTGTGATCCATATGGAATGATTCACAATGCACACACATAATAAGATATCATCATAAATATATGATAATATAATTACAAACATCACATAAATAAAAACCCGAATTCAAAGAGAACCCACAAACCCTACACCCCTTAATTAGTCAAAACAATATCATTTTTTTTGTCAAAACAATATCAAATTTTTAACATTATGAATATATCCTTTTAATTATCATTAATGATCAAACGAGTTGCCTCATTATTTACAACTTCTCTCATCAAAATAATATTTTTATATCACGTTTTTAGAATCACCAATCTTAATTTTTGAGTATAAATTAAAAAAAACATGTATACTAAGAAAAAAAACACTCATATCCAATGCAAAAATAGTGAGATTTTTAACTCTTAAATTGGTTTGACTCTTTCACTCAACCATAATGCCTCCATTTCCACCGAGTCTTATAAAATTACAATCCACTATTGCATCTGACGATTAATACCTTCTCATATATTAAAAAAAAAAATGAGAGAGAGAAAATCTATAACATACTAATAAAATACCAACTTTCTCATTATAAACACTTAAGTGGGATAGAGTAAGGAGAATTTATTGCTCAAAAAAACTTCTTAACTACTCACAGTAACATATTTAAAAACTATGGTAGATGTAACCTTTGCCAACTTTATTTGATCTTCATTGAGGAAAGATAAGGTTGAGTGTTAAAAAATAACATTAGTGAAACATAATAGACAAAAGTTACAAGTGTAGTACTAACTCAACTACCACTCGGAAACGTTATCGTTTACAAAGCAATAATTGTTCTTTTTCTTACCTCTTTTGTAGTTGGAACTTGGGATATAATGTCCATATTATGCCTTCCATGGCGTGCAATAATTGCGCCGTTTTCATAGCTCTTTTTTTGTTGGAACATAATGTGAGGACTATTTATGATCATTTTTAAAGGACAAACAAAGTATATTGCAATATCATATTTATTTATTTGACACATGGGTTTCAATGTTCATGTGAGAGATATAGGTTTGTTGGTTGGTTGTCATTGTTAGATGTGGATTTGGTTGGTTGTCAACTAATGAGAAATGGATATTTAAGAGATGGTGATTGATACTAATGGATTTGGGTTGCAAGAAAATATTTACACATATGTATGAGCATGTAATTGGAGAGATTTAAACCTTATTGGGATAGTAACCAATGTAAATTCATTTTAAATCAAGATTTATCAAGCTTTGAAAGGGATAAGACCCATTAAGATGCAAAACTTTTTTAGAGTGTGAAATTTGAGGAAATGTTTGCACTCAAGGGATTTGGTCACTATCAATGTTTGGTAAATCTAGAGTTGAGATGGATCTATCCTGGTTTTATTACAGTGATTGTTTTTTTTTAGTTTTTTAGTTTTTTCATTTTTAATGAGGTCATTTTTTTTCGATTTCATTTATTAGCATTATAGTTGTAACATATTATTGTAGATTCATCTAATTATGCTTTTGAAAATATGGTTGTAAATGCAACTAGTTACTCTAAATGCAATGCTCATCACATACAAATGTATTGACTACAAAGACCAAAAATAAATAACAAAGAAATGTACCAATGAAATTCAAACATTATTATTTTTAAGCATTATTATTATTATTACTACTACTTTATTTTTTGTATTTAAGATATTATATTGGAACAAAATATGGGGACAGATGTTACAAATTTACTTATTGTGTCATTTTTTCGTAGTTGTGCCGAGAGGCGCTCTACGGTCCAGTATGGAGGAGATCTTGTGAGTCGAGTGTTTGTCGAGTAACAAAATAACACAAAGTAAACAAAAAAAGAATAATACAAAGTAAAAAGTAATAAATATTATGTCGGCCATAAACAAAAAATAATAATACAAAGTAAAAAGTAAATATGAGACTTAAACTAGAGACTTTAAAGCTTAGGATTAGGTGGTAAATATTATGTCGGCCATAAACAAAAAAGAATAATATAAATTAAAAAGCAAATATGAGACTTAAACTAGAGACTTTACTTTAAAATAATACAAAGTAAACAAAAAATAATAATACAAAGTAAAATAAAAAGTAATAAATATGATGTCGGTCATAAACAAAAAAGAATAATACAAAGTAAAAAGTAAATATGAGACTTAAACTAGAGACTTTAGAGCTTAGGATTAGGTGGCTCATGTATTGTACTCAATGAGCTATTCAAGGAGAGGTTTGCACCTCCGGAGATTTGATCTCTCTCGGTGCTTGATAGAGCCTAGGATTTGGATCTAGGCTGGTTTTAGAACCATCTTACCTACTTAGGTTGTAGAAAATGCCTCTCAACAGAATAACACTATATTTCCACTACAATTTTTACTAACCCCACAAACCATCATTATTAATGTTTTTCATTTTAATAATAAAATTTGTAACAATTATCAATACAATATAAATAATCATTATAATATATTTGATTTTTCACTTTCTATTTGCTTACATATAATCATTATAATATATGGATTTTTCACTTTCTATTTGCTTACATAAACTTATTGTATAGATGTTTGCATCATGTATTAAATGTACATAAATTTGTTCAAGATAGCAAAATGTTTCTTGCACAATTATATGGTGAGTTGAGTGTCCCTATTATGGTATGAACACTTGATTTGGGTCCCTACTTAGCATTTTATTTAATTAAATTTGTTCTAATACTTTTATTAATTTTAGGGTTAGTAAACGAGAGGTGAGGTTAGTAGATTTTTAGGAAAATAAGTTTAGGTAAATTATTTTATTTTAGTAATGATTGGAATTAGTTTTTTTATTATTAATTATCTCATTAAAATTTTATATTTAGTAAATTTGGGTGATTTTTTTAATTATATTAGTCTAGTATTTAGTAGGATGAGTTATTAGTCTCGAGGGGTAGCTCAGTTGGTTGGAGCTTCTGAGTCCAATACCGAAGTAGTTGAGTTTGGAGGGTCAAATATCTGGGTCCTTCGGGGTTAGATTCTTGAACCTAGAGCTGACAAGGTGAGGCCCCTTTCCCCCTTGAAAATTATTACCATAAATGTAGCAAGCCCTCCATCTTCCGGAGTTGTGAACCACATGAAAAAAAATAGAATGAATTATTAAGGATTAAAACTAATATATTAAATTAATTAAATTTGATTAAGACTATTAATTCAATATCAATACTTTTTAGGTTAATATATTAATATTAAGAATAAGGTTAATTAGTTGTTATTATATTTTTAAGCTAGTATATAAATTGTTTCAAGGTTAGTTCTTTTTATTAGTAATAATATTTTTAGGATTAGTGTAATAAAATATTAAAGGTATTTGGGCTAGTATATTTTATTAATAATTAGGGTTAGTGCCTTTTATTAGTAATTAGAATTTTATGGTTTAATGAAATGAAATATTAAATGTTAAAATTTATTAATTCTAAAAAACCTCAACTAATTCCTAGGGTTGAATTTTTTAGTTGGCTTGAACATTCATGATCTTAATTAGCAAGTCAGCTTAGAAACCCAATCTCTAAAACTTATTATTCTTATTAATTATTGGCTATTCTCAAAACCTGGATCTCGGAGTACTCTTTCTCTTAAGGATGAGCCACATGGGATTCACTAGAAGGCAATATAATATCACGTTCATTCATATTGCGGTATTAAATATTCATGAAAACCTAAAAATTATATTACCTATATATTAAGGGGAAAAGTTTTTTATTTATTTAATGTAACAATACAAAAATACTTTGGAGTCTTTTTTATATGGGCGGGCTGACAAATATCCTCCAAATGGAGATGGCGGGATCACGACCGGATGAGAAATTGAGTTGAGGCAAGGCTTGGGCTTACCAGTACGCAGGAAAATCGTATCTTGAGGCATGCTTGAGGCCATGGGTTTCGTGGTGAAGTGGGTTTCCAGTCGATCATAGTCAAGAGACAGTGGTCATTGACAAGCAATTGTTACCAATAACACTCAACCAGTTGTTACCAATAGCCTTGGGGGGCTCGAAGCCTCCAGGGCCTGTTATAGTCCCTCGATAGGCCTTGGGGGCTTGAACACCCAACCACTAGTGCCTATTACAGGCCTTAGGAGGTTTAGTCAACCTCCTAGAGCTTGTAACAGGCCTTGGGGGCCTGGATACCTAGCCCACAACAGGCTTAGTTAGCGATTGGGGAACTGCAACATGCAATCTAAATGTTGTACTATGTGCATTGGCTCTAGTGACATACATGAAGCGATCTCCTATCTCTTCATTAGACCATTAGATGTTGCAAATCATAATGATATGTGGTTGAGTAATTGCATTGTGGGTGAAGTAAAGTGCATCCACAATATACATAGAAAGAAGCAAGGTGCATTGTAGAATGCATGTGGGGTCATAAGAGGGGTATCATATCAATATACTAGGTAGAAATATAAAGGGGTATAAAAAATGTTAATGCAAAAATTGATACATACAATATCTAGTGAAAATAGGGGTTTTTTTAAATTGGGAAGGCATATTGGGAGGGGGTTAAAAAAAATGATTTTGGAAGGTATTTTCCAATATTTAGTGAAATTAGGGGTATTGTTTCATATGCCACGAACGAACGTGCTATGATAGCGGTTTATTGAGTAAAGCCCCCGTGGGATGAGCCATATTATGAGGCTTGAAACATTGAGAACTTATTCGATTTAACAAAATCTTCCTCGTTATTGACTCCACTCCACTGCATATAATCATGAACAACTTAGGATTCTCTTGGTCACTTCCTTGTTCTTATTCCTTAGGTAAGCACTTTTATCACACAAAACGTTCATTTGATCCCTCTCATAGTCGACTTGAGCATTGTATTGTACCATAGCTTTAAGGTGGCCCAAAATATTGTTTAAGTTGTGATTAGAAACCCTTGGGACAATGGGAAACCTTTATCTTTGGTAGGTGTGCTCATTTTTATTAGTCTAAATTGGTCAAGTTTTATACTTTTGTTTTTCTCTTTTTGATGCTTTGCTTAACATGGGCAGTTTTGTGCTCATTGTGCCTGTGTTTACTATTAACATTGATGTTTTTTTTTTCCTTGTAGCATAGAGGGATCCTTTTCAACCTAGCACACATGATTTGTTTTTTTCCTCATGTTGCTATGCGATCAATATTAATGGTTAGATTGTCAAAAGGAGGTGATGTACCCCACAATTATGGATGGAATTGACATTGCTCCATAACAACCAGGTGGACATAAATAGGTTGCTCCTCTTTTTTTTTCTTTGGTATTTAAATTGGGGATTTAACTCTATGCTTTAAATATATTATATGTTAGTTTTTGCACACCAACTCTCACATTCTTTTGCATATCCATTTGTCATTATTTCTATCATCTTCATTGCTTAGGGAGATAATGACCATTTCATTAAATCTGGACTAATTTCTTTTTAAGTCGAAATATGTGTTTCTAAAATACAGAATTCACACTTTTGAAAACCACTATCTAAACTTTTGGAATCCAATTTAACACTTTAAAAACAATGATATTCATATTTTCAAACATGAAATTCATATTTTTTCATCTAAAATATTTTTATAAATTCAAATTTAATGAAATAGTCATTAAATAGTATTATTATTCATAACTTTCACTTACTTATTTGGATATTCCTTCTTTTCTATTAATCCTAAAATACAACTTATGGTGATTTTGAACATCCCTCTCTTTATACTTCAAAGAGGACTCCTTTTACTAAAGACATACAAGCATCATCTATTTTTATACTTTCATTAGTGTAGGATTGCAATATGCATTATTTGATCATCTTATTGCACACATACATAATATAAAACTTGTCAAAGTTTATATGAAGTTTAGCCATTTCAAATAACTTATTGATTGATGTTTTGTTCCTTCCTTTTCATTCTAATATATTAATAGACCTAGTTAAGAGATTTCACAAACTGAAATCATTATTTCTTTATATTTCTCTCTAATACACATATACTATGAAGAAAATCATAACAAATGTCAATGATTATTGTTTGTTATTTAAATTTTAATTAAAAAGATGCATGTTCATTAAATTGGTTGGGTAATTATAATATTTTATAACAACCTAAAGCAAAAAGGTATTAGCAATACACTTACAAATATTAATATTAGTAGTATTAGCTTGGAAGTTAGGAAGCACTCAATGACATAGGTTTAGGTTTCTTGACTTGCAAATCCATTTTACTTAATAAATAAATTATCATATATCATGTATATACTTACACATTTATCATTAATAATTTGTTTATGAAAGAGAACGTTGTCAAAATAATCATATTCAATGTGGGCCACACTTTTACAATATTCCACATGATGCATATGGGAGACATTTATATGAAGAGAACTACCGAGAGCCATCTAGATGTTGTAGGAGGTGGGATACCTTGCAAATGATTGTGGTGATTTTTTTAAAACAAGGATGGTATGTGGTTATTTACAATACAAAGGAATGAGGAAAATATGCAATTGTGATAAAGAATTATGATTGAGATAATATTTTATATATTTAAGGATATATGTTTTCTACTATCGTTCCAAACACCATAAATGAAGTTGAACATACATGGAAAAAATCACGAATTTAAGCATTTTCTTGAGCCTACAATAAATGAGTCTAGCATAGCCAACCCAACCCAACCCTGATCCTTAATAGATCATCAAGTTCCAAGTATTTATATACCCAAGGTTCATTTGTTATTCATATTAAAACTAGATGATGTAAGGTGGCGGACTAAATAGTAACGAGTTTGATAAATAGAACAATGCATTCTAGTATTTCAAAGTATGATTCAAGGAAGACAATGTATACCTACCCTTGCATACTTATTTAGAATCTATTTATAAGACATCATTTAAAAACTCTCTCTTTGGTGCATGCCTTGATATTAAACCATTTTCTATAACTATAGAACATTTACCCTTTTGTAGTAATTGTTACTAACAACTATGTAATTTCTACCTCTAAACTATCATGAACAAATATATGACCTTTTATAATATCATATGTGATTGTTCAACTAAGTCAACTTGAAGTTATTCTAATGCAATATTGTGGACCCCATTAATCATGATAACTATTTGATGGTTCCATCATATAAACATAGAATATTGACATAATGCTATAAATTAAATTGCCACTTCTTCATCAGTGATGATAGTTCAAAGACGACACTCAAAGTGTCATTGTTTTCTCACAAAAAGGACACTTATGGATGGAAGAGCCCATGATTTGAACCTCATTGATGGCCTTGATCATTCAAATTGATACCTTAGCACCATCTCCTTCCATTATGAGAGTTGTAACCACTAAAAAAGGAAATTTGTTCCTTGCACACTAACAGAACGTGAATCGTTTGCATGATGATCTTGACAAAGGAGTGAATGCATAAAAAACTACCCATTCGCACCTTGCACACTAGCAAGGCACGAATCATTCACATGTTTCGTTTGGATAGGGCATGAATTCCACATAATTTCATGAAAATTTTATAAAAAATCAAAATAAAGAATTTATGGAAGTTTACAAGCCTTTTTTCCTAGTTGCAACTCCCTAAACCACCTAGTAATTGTTTCCAACTATTTCCTTCAAACATAAAAGTGAAATGAAATGGAATGAGGAGAGACAACCAAGATACCAAAATAATGTTGAAGGAATCACTCACCATCACATCCATCAATAAATCCTAATGTTGACCCTTATATCCATGGATATTGAAGTCGTTTCCCTCAAGTAACTCACCCCTCATATATATCCAATGGATCGGAGTGGAATCATTAGAGTGCATGAGAAGAGAGACCAGAATATTCAAGTTTGATAAGGTACCATACATTGAGAAGGTAAATATTGTACTTATTTCAATGTCCTCATTGAGATTTGACATATTTCCCTCCCCCAATATTATGTCTTTTATGATTGTTATTTGATGTAAATAATGTTCTATCACTTATATTGAAAATTGAGTAGATAAATAATGTTATTCTCGTATTTCAATTCATTTACATTCTTTGCTATTGTCAAATTGGCTTGAGGAAGGTTGATCTGTTAGTTTTGTAGGTTTAAATTGTTGTAAGGATAGAATATGGAAAGAGGCAAAGGAGCAGCTTGGATCAATCATTGAAAAAGGTGCATACATCTTTTCTCCCTAATCTCTTCTCTAGTTTAGATTTTCTCATTGAAGTTTGTGTGTGATATTATGTAATGCCCCATATATTGACAGTCATTAATTAAAAACTCTAATGTGAATTAGCTTAGCATTGTATTTGCTTATTATCTGTTTCACGAAGATAGATTGATTAAGATGATTGTTATGTGCACATGTGGACTCCAGTTAGGTTGTATGGTAAATGGAATTTACTATTTAATTTATTAATGGCAATGGATATGTTACTTCATATTGAACATACAAATTGAATATAGAATATCCATATGTGGAATGCTAATTTAGTTGTTTGCAAATGTACTTACATGATTATTTGTAAATGTTGTATTAGTGATATGGATTAACACTTGAAAGAGTTCGGTATGGATATATATATGTTTCATGTTAATGATGAACTATTCCACATGTTGATTGGCTATGAGATAGGTGGATTCCTATATTGCCAAGGGGCATGAGATGTATTGAACATCATGAGTATAATGATGTTATATCAAATTTCATGCTATATAATTGTGAATTCCAATATTTCTATGACTTATGGGTAAGTGTGGGTTTTGACAGGAACTACGACTTGCCCAAAGTGGTTGTTCGAGGACGAGACCCCTTAGATCAGTGATGACACAGTTTGGTTGATGTAGGGTGTTGACCCTAGTACTATCAGGAGGGGTGGAGGCATTTCCCACCATTGAACCTCCAAAACCCAGAGTCGTGGGAGGGCTGTGCTGAGCATGCTCCCGTGGATGTGTGATGACGACTAGTGGGTGCCTGCTGGGGAAGCTTGGTCGATGTGGTCGATCGACACTTCCGGTTACGGGTTCTATACATGGTCATACGCGTAGTTGAGATTCCATGGTATATTCCAGCAGAGGATGGGATGGTGAGGTTAGGAGTTGGAAGTAGTGGTGATTAGGTGGTTGGAGTACTAATGGGATGGATGGGACCAATGATGGATTGGATGGTGTTCTTGATTGTTATTAACCATCGTGATTATATGCTTGATCTCATCATTATGTTTATGTAATTTTTTCTTATTGATTATGTATGAATGATTATGAATGATGAATGATGCATGGTTTAATTATACTTCTATATGTTGTTTGAGAGCATGTAATAATGATCTATTAGGAGAATTAAATGTGATTATTAGTACCCACGCTTAAGACGTGTGCTGTAGTGCCCTTATTTCTAGGCACTGGTTCTCTATTTGTATTTTCATGTAAATACCAAGTTTTCTCTTATGTTTTATGGAAAACTTCAACCGTCTATGTCTCTGTTATCTAAATGTCTACATGTCTCTGCAATTTAAATAAACATAAACTTAAATCTTCATTACAGCTCTGTTCTTTTAACATGCATAAATTGTAAATAAAAGAACATACCTTTTATTCAAGCTAGCTCAATAAAATACCTGGACCGGTAGTTTTGTAGTGAGGTAAGAAGATTCCTGCAGTGGGTTCTGTAGGTTACCTTAGCAACCCAAAATGATGTGTCCACCCTGCCGATCAGCTATTATCTTGCTGACCCTAGGAAATCAACGAATTTCCTAGCCCCCGAGCCCACAGACCGATAATCCCGACAGTAGCTTTTCATCCAACCTTTCCATTGTAATATTTCACTGAGTTAACCCATCCTCAGTCTTTTCCTTTGAGTTTCCCACCTCCTCAAAGCTTCGAGTTAACCCCCTCCTCTGCATCGAGTTAACCCCCTCCTCGGCATTCCTCCTTTTTCACAAAAATCCTCACAGTTATCCCCCCATAATCCCCTTACTACTTTGTTAAATCTCCTCTTTATAGGAATCCACCTCCTTCATAAAGTCAAACTTTCTTATCACTCCACCGCCCTAGCTGTCGTGGTCTTTGGAAGTACAAATCATTGATACCTCCCCTTTTTAAGGTAAAAAGGTGGATTATATATTATTTTTAAATCACCCAAGTTTCTCTCGAGCAGTGGGATCATTCCATAATTTATTTTAAACAAATCCTTTTAATTTATTTTGGAATGATTATGTCCCTTAATTTAAATGAATAATCTATTTAATAATTCATTCAATCCACTATGCTTTATAAAAGGATTATTATCACTATTATTATTAATTAAATAATAATATTAATGGCAATAATAATTAATAATAATAGTAATTAAATTAATCGTGAATAGTGATTAAAATATTTATTTGCTTAATCAATAAGTGTCAACATAGTACTTCTGGGTATAATTAATGAAATATACTTAATGGTTTATTTAATCATAACCAACAATTATATGGTACACTCTTCTAGTATTAATGTTTGGCTATTATACTTCTCATTGAAGACACATTCATTTGGGGATACTTGCAATTAATGACACTTATTTTTAATTGTTCATTATAATGTTTACATACAAGGACTAATTAACTTATTTTTCACATTAGAACTTGATAATCTTTTACTGATTAAGTCACCCACTAAATACTTAATTGACTTATCCCTGATAACTTATGACATTGTTAAATCTTGATAAGTAGGTTGTAAACCAATATTATTGTGCATGTGCATAATGTGCATGCGTGGCCAACGTATGCACACGACAGACATGTACTATAAACATATGTCATATATATATCCTATGCATAAAAGCTAACTAACACTAGTAATACTTTATGCAAACTGAACAAGTATACATTCATCATAATATTACTAAAACATCATCTGTTATTTTATCAGTTAACCTTTAAGATTTCCTTTCGTTATTTTTATGATTACATTTGATCAATCATTCAGGTGCAAGGGAAGCTACCTACTACCACTAACTCCGGGTCAAGGAATACCCAACCCTCCTCAGTACTAACTATCATATCCTCCCATCCTAACCTACGTCCACATCCTCCCTATCCTTCCTCTACTAGTACAAAAGTGGATGCCGGACTCATCGACCTGACCACATAGAACTTGAGAGCGATAGCGTCGGCTGTACAGCGGACCTATCCTCTCCTAGCAGGCAGCCGACCATCGTCATCACAACATACATGGGGAGCATGTCTCAGCACGGCCCTCCCACGACCTCGGGTATCATAGGAACATAGGGTGGGAAACACATCCATCCCTCTCAACATACTGGGTCTACACCCTTATCAAAACATACTCTGCTGCTCTCGAGATTATCGGTCCATGTCATCGTATCATCAGTTTCGGTTGCTAAGGTTCCCTGCATGGATAATCTCTTATCCATATATCAGATCAAGTATCCGGCTATCCCCTAGTCCTCGTCTCCTGTAGGTTAGTATTCCGCAGAATACACATTTTATAACAAGCATTTCCATTCGATCACCAATTGATCCATATCATCAACATCATTTTATTTCACGTCACAATTTTATCGCATCACAGGTATGTATGGAATATAACAATTCTATCAATTTCATCGTAGGATGGCATCCACGTACAACACCATATATTTCACATTTCATCAATGAAAATGCTAAAACATATATTTTCCATTCTATCATTGTTTGATCCATATTGTCAGCATCATTTATTTCATCACATAAAATCATCAAATCGATCACAGCATAATTACCACATCATATATATCACATTTCCTCCAGGACGATTATCAAACATACACTGTCATTATGAAATAAAAGAATCTCATGATAATCATAACTTTAATAACTACACGAATATAGTAACATCATTAACACAGTAGCAACATATCATCATGTCCATCATGCCGAAAATATAGTTCACTCTGTCTAGCTGAGTCAAACAGATAACAAGCAATAAAGTGAAAGGTGTCTAACTCATAAACATGCCTAGTCAAAATATGGGGCGTTACATGTGCACTGGCCATGCATACACCAATTTGTGAGTACAATACTATGATTGGTCGATCGATGAATAAATTAATATGGTTATATTAGCTAATAATATGTTGGTTGATGAATTGTTGAAAGTATTACTTGTGTGTTGAAAGTATGAGTTGTTGACTTGTCAAATATGTTTTAGATTTACATAAATTGATTGTATTATTGAATTACATATATAATTATATACATTTAATATAAATTATGTCATAGTATACTATAGTATATGAAAATATCTTATTTGACTTATGAATGAAAGGATAATATAAACAAATGGATAGATAGGATTTGCACAAATTTTTAGAAAACAGTTGTCATAGTTGCATTAAGAAGGGAGCATGACAAGTAAGACTTTGCAACCATGTTTATTAATATTTTAATTATTTAAATCAAATTTCTATATTTTTCTAGAAAATGAATTTATTGATTGTTGACTATTATTTTTGGAATTTATTGATGGATGAGGAGGATGATGAGGAGTTTTTATATAAATAGGAGACTTGAGATTGGAAGAGGAGAGTCTTTTCTCTTTAAGGATATTTTGGTAAGAGTTTTGATAGGAAGAGGTATTTTTGGATAATTTGGGGTATGAGAAGTTTGGATGAGTTTGAGAACTCTTGGAAGATTTGATACATAGCCTACTAGTGCATCATTGTTCTGTTCTTTGGGGGTCTCGGGCACGGAGGGCCAGGAGGCCATTTGGATGTGACCATTCAATGGCTTCCTGGGCCTAGGGAGCCGGCTAGGCCCCTAGTTGGATGGGAGGTAAAAACCATGGTCCCGCTTTGGGCAATGAATATGGAAGCAACTCAAGGAGAAGAGGGAAGCTTGCTCAATTTGGACTCCGTCACCATTCTTATAATGAGGTATTTTTCTAGTGATTTTAAATTGTTTATATGATATTGTAAACTAATCATATGATGCTATTGCTACATGATTTATGATGTTAATTTATGTTGTGTGAATCATCAATGAAGTTTTAAAAATTCTAAGTTATTTGATGCTATTGCAAAATGCTTATATGTTGTCTATATGTTGGTATGGTTACACTTTGATTATATGTTTCTTAGTCACAAAATCTATGTTTAATTAGATTAAAATTTATAATGCCAATGGAGGCATTACACATGGTATCAAAGCTCTTGGTTCAAAAACTGGAACTTGAAGGGCTTGCATAAACTTGAAAAGGAATAAATGTGAAATCTAATATAGTTTAAATTGTTTTTGGGTATGTTAATATTTACTGGTTCTAAGTACTTTTAAGCTTATAAATTTTCTAGTTTTATGCAAACAGAGGATAAATATTTATGGATTCTGAGTACTAAGTCTCTAAAACCGTTTGGTATATTCTCCATTATGAGGTAAGAGTGGGAAGGAATAACAAGGTTTACTTTCCTTAACAACAAATTATATAAAAACATAATAAATGCTTATTTGTTATGTTTAAAATTCCAACAAACAGAGGCAATCTTACTTGTGAAATAAAACTTGAAACAGATAAACAAAGTTTGTGTTTGAAATGTTGACGGTTATTATTGATACTGGTGATACAGAAAAACTCCTTACGGGTTCTCTAAATCAAGTACTTAAACTTTTGGTTATATGTATTTGTGAAGTTTGAATATACCCACAAAACATATACGACAATATTCTTCACGGTGAAATTAGAGCTGGATCAGAGCAACAATGTTTATGTGTGTAATATTTAAGGATTCTCAATACTGATAAACATGAGTTTCCTACGTGAAGTTGTGGAAAACCTTCAATAAAACAGAACCTCATGCTTTGCAATAGTCTTCAATGATTGCTCTCTAATACCAATAAACCTTCTGTTACATTAAGAGTAGATGGAATGAATGTTTTGAATTTCTATGAGTCTTGTAGTCTCATCATTCTTATAACGAGTGGCTTCCACACCAAACCCTAAACTTTGAAGTTGCTGCCAAGAAAGCCTAGCGCAGATGGCTAGCAGGGACTGCCAAAAACCTCGCAGCCGCCTCCTAGGTTAGTGTCTACTGCACTGTGCTTAGTCCTGCTCGCATTATTGTCGATAAATAAATAAAAAAACTTTCTTGATAAGTAAATCAATCTTTCTCTGAATCTCTGTTAACTAAGAAAAATAAATTCTCAATGAGAGACTTCAAATTCAATCATTTCGTCTTTAATTCCTAACATCCCAATGAGTTTTCGGTGCAATTAAATTTAACTCGTGCTATCTTTGACACTCCTTTCGTTTTGATGATGACTCCCATGCCGTCTAGAGTTTGATATAACTCCCCAAAAAAAATTGTTTCCCACTGTGATAAATCACAAAGATCCTTCATTCCCCGACAATCTTCCAGATCAACAGCTTCTTCTTCCAAGTATTTCCAGTGTTATGCCCATTCAAGTCCAAAATTCATCCAAAGCAAAACTTCTTCGTGCAAATAAATTCCCTTTATTCATGTTGGCCGTAACCATTTCAGGTTCATTTGCAACATTAGCTGAAGAAGCATTAGCTTATTTATTTAAAGCCTTACTGGCACTATACTTTTTCTTTGCTCCCAGGTTGTCTCTTATCTCCTTGCCTTGAATTGCTAGAATTAATTGACAGAGATAGGGTCACCGATAGGAGCACAACAATTTGAGTTGGTAATTAAGCAATAAGCATAGAAAGTAAAAACCAACGCAGTCCTTGACTGCCTTAGTCGACCTCTAGTCGCTTCACTTATTATAGTGTGGGATTATGACGCCCATAAAACGAGGGGAAGCTGATTGTGCCAATCCCGTACATTGACTTTGACGGTGCCTTGATGACTAATGAATGAAGCCTTAATATAAAAGAATTGGAAACCAAATGAAGTGCAGTGAGCGATAGCTACTTACTTATCAATTGAATTAGAATGGATTGACTCTTGCTTAAGAAGGAACCGCAGACTGAGTACTGCACTCCTTTCCAATTACCATAATACTTAGAGGAACAATATTAAAATGTTTCAACGGCACTAATTATCCCACCCGCTCGAACGAGAGTTTTAACAGGGTTGGAAGCACATCCCTAAGCACATTTTAGCAAAGGGTAAGAGACTAATTAGACCGTGCTCATGTGGAGGTCACCGTTATCTATGCATTCGTGTCTCCTCCCAGGTCCAAATAGGCCAAGAGTCAGAGAAAATTGATGGTGTAGTACCGGCATGGGAGGGATTGTATAAATTCTTGGCATTAATAACACATGTCGTCCCTGGATCTAGTAGCCTACCAATAATTAATGGATGCACGCTGTGTGATTATTCTGTTCTAAAGATACCAATGATTCCATACTTGGCAACTCTTCTTCCTTTTTCTCCAATGTCCATGTGGAAGAGCTAGTTTAGGGAATCGTACCACCCAGATAATAGATAATAGGGTAAAGGGTTCTAATTACTAATCTCTTGTCAAAGTGAGGCGATTTCCAATGGATTAAGTATATTATTGATTGTTCGTAGCTATAGTATTAAATCTCACTCCCATCGAGGCTCATAGAGGAACAACAATAGTGGGGTTCAGGTTCAGATGAGTGATGTGGGTAGTGTATGTGCAGAGAAGTGAATAAATATAATTTTGACCAAACCAAAAGGACAACAATTTATAGATTTAATAATAATAAATTCTATGTTCATTTGTCTGGCTGGAAGCTGCTGTCGGACAACAAGATGGCCGATGTGATGTATTTCAGGTTATGTTTTACACAAAATCAATAAGATTGTATTGTATCCACAGTCCAATCCAAGAAGAATTGTTGCTCACAACTATCAGTATGGGGTTGCGCCCTCACTAGGTCACTGTACCTGCTACTTTCCAAATATACCAACGTTTCCATAATTGGCAGCTCTCAAAATGTGTTACATCAGAGGGGCTTTCCTGGTGAAAAGAAAAAATAATAATAATAAAAGAATATATATATATATATATATATATATATATATTGTCAACCTATTAAAGTGAAACAACCGAAGAGTCCATGAACCCCTCTGTAGAGGTCCCATGTTTCCATTAGTTAAAATCCTGGTAGAAGTCGCAGTTGTAAAAGTAGTGCGAATCTTATTCCATAGTTACTTTATTTTATTTGTTTATTACTTTTATTTTAGTGTGTAAAACCCACCCGGAAGCTCTAGAACTCTTAAACTTCATTGTGAAATGGTAGTACGGATGATTGTTGTGGATGATTCTGTAAGCAAAGTGACAACATAGTTTTGAGAGTGACATGAAAGAATGAAAATTTGAGAAGAATTAAACATATTTGCTTGTAAGAGACGTCATCCTTGCTCAGGAAAGGAAATCTTATAGATATTTACTTATCACATATAAGTGTGCGCATGCAACTCAGGAGGAAGTTGGAACTATTCTGTCTGAACTTTCCACCCAATGGAATATTGGAAATAAGGTATAATAAAATTAAAAAAAACACTATTTATTAAATATTATATTTATGCAACTAGCTAGTTTAATATATCGCATCACTGCTCCAGCCGGCACTGCTTTCAGGTTATCTGAAATAGGGTATAAAAACTAAGAAATAAAAAGGGTTATAGTAATGTAGTATGCAAGGGGAAACCCGTCCAATATATCAGTGTATATAGTAAATGCCTACTATTTATGAGCAAGACGTTGGGTTGATAGTAAAAAAATAAAAATGTGCTGCTGTTACTCCTTATGGTAGAAAAAAAAAAAACTAAGACATTTATGTCATTATTTTTATGCTAACCTGGAGAAGAAAGAAAATTAGATACATTTATTTTATTGAACTTAACACATTAAAACAAATAAACTAAATCTTGTGGCTACTTAATTATCTCTATTTTACGACCGTCACTTTGCCAAATAAAGTATTATGACCTACCATTCAATAGATAGTTGGTTGAATCTGTGGGAGATCTAAATAGATAGTTGGTGGAATCTCTGAGAGATCTAAAGGAGAAAATATTTTCTTATTTGTTTACCAGATTGCGAAGAACAAAGAAAAATAAATGCATAAAGGAGTAAATACCATGAATAAAAGTACTAAAAGCATTAATTACCAAAGTAGAACACATTAATTACTAAGTTGAAAATTTGTATTGTGAAGTTAAAGATTGAAGTGCATTCATTTCACGCAACGTGAATAGACACCTAACAACTTCCCCTATCTAGTTATGGCTGCCATGATTTGGGATGCTATTATGAGACCACTATGGGCTTTTGTTGGTTGGGTTAAAATAAATAAATTGCATTTCACTCCACCATATATGATTAAGTGAAAAATGCATTCAAAAAATAAGTTGGAAAAGTTAAAATGAGTAATTATCAAATTTTTTTTGTTTCTTTATTAGAAAATTTATTATAAATATTTAATTATTATTATTATTATTATTTTTAAAATATTTTCGTCTTAAGTTTATGTTTACAATCTTAAGGCATTTTTATTTATTTATTATTTTGTTCTTAGTGCATATTATTAATGAAAATAAATATTAACTACTTAAATTGATATTTAAAAGTATCATTTATCTATAATTGTTATGGAAAAATATATATACATGATACATGGTATATAGTTCTAATTAATTAATGAATAGTAAATGGTATATAGTTCTAATTAATTAATGGTGTTATAGTTATAATGGTGTTATAGTATTGTTGTATATATATTAATGTCTCGTGTGAAAAAAAAAAAGAAAAAAAAAAGATGATGACGAAGTATATTTCTTGAAAAACACTTATGAATATTTATATGTGATGCTTCTCTATGTGATTGGTAGATAAACAACTTACCTCATTAATTAAAATTTCTTACTTTATATTTTAATTGTTTGAGGACATTAAGTTAAATTAGATATAAATAAAATTCATATTTTAAAAAGGAACATAAAAAGATTATATATGTATATCAAAATATGAGGTGGCCCTTTTAGATATATAACCTTCAAAATAAGAGGAGATGACATATGAGACAAACTAGTGCACAAACAATCGTTAAATTGCAAGCATTAGAAGAAGACAGATTAGGTGAAGAGCAAATATAAAGAATAAACTGTAATTTATATTTATTTTATTGTGGAGACAATTTAATTTCAGATTCTTAATAGGTATGAATGTGAAACAATGATTAATGTAAAAATAAAATAAAAATGGGTGTTAAAAAAATTAATACCATATAGAAGGTAAATTTTATATGTATAGCCTTACATGGATAATAATATGTAAATGTAAACATGAAGCATGTGGCATTAAATAATATTTACGTGGGACAAAATTCATGGAAATTTTAGTCAATTAAGCACAGGCATGTGAATAATAGCACAACCACATGAGTAATAATAATTTATTTAAGTAGAATTATAGTGAGAACTACGTAACAATATGAGTATAAGTAATGAATGTCCTCATAAAAATTGTAAGGAATGATAACGGTCTATGTGACTAAGGAAATTTTCTTTAAAAAATTGTGTATGAATGACCTAGTGGTTAAAATAAAGATTGATACAAAGACATGCATAATGAGTGCAAAAGCTATATTATTCACCTAGAAGACATGCATATAAATATCCTAACTTGAAAATGAAATGTTGAGGGAAAGCGAATAAGGGTGTAATAATTACCAACTACGAATTATGGATTGTAGTAATGAACCCCTATAAGAAATTGATTCTCGAACAATTATGCATCATGTAATAGTCGTGTTGACAAGGGGCATGCTCTTCATTAGCTACGACAAAGAAGACCCTAGATCTCATATTGACCATGTTTGGATCTAATCATATCAGGTAATAAGTAAACGAGGTCAATAGTAATGACCGTGAAACCAATAAGCATATATATATTCTTAGACAATAGTTAATAAAATTTTAGTAAATATTCCTAATTGGAGGAAAGTGTGGCATGCCAATCCCTTGATGGGTGGTAAACATATAACACCAATCAAGATGTAGTGATAATTAATATTAAAGTATAAATTGACTATAATTAATAAGACTTGAAATAATGGGATAAGGTCATGAATAGTCGACTCACGAATGAGTTATACTTTAAAATCAGAATTAGGAGAGGGGATCATAAAGGGAAACATGTCTTGCATTAACCAAGTTATGAGTAGAGGAAGACTAACTTCCTATGGGGATCATATTCGAGCAATGCCTTGGGCATGATAGAAAATTTATTTTACCCACGTTAAGGTATGAGGAGGTTAGTTATGTGGGAACATGTGTATTTTACCCAAACCATTGAATAAGTAAGTAGGATGAGTATGTGTATAGCATTTCTAAGTCATATGCATCATGGTGGGTATACATATCCAATCAATTGCATTAAGTAAAGAAGCACCCTTCACATTGTGAAAATAGACTAAGGTATTGTTGATAATGTGGAAGCCTTATCATATAACGTATAGTTATATGATGTACCTATGTATTTATGTAGGTCGAGATTCATGATGTTCATGAGTTGATCACACTATTAGACAAATTAGTTAAAACTATAAGGTTGGAAACGATCTATGCGTTAAAATTGAAATAATAAGTATTTTGTGGATAGTGTGAGACTCACGTGTAAGAGATGTCATTTCGCAAATGTTAATTGATATGGTGTACTTGGCAGATAGATATAGCACTACTAAGTTATTATATAGTAATTCATTAAAATACCGTGGAAATTTGGATATCATTAAAATTATTAATGAGGAAGTAAATGGCGTTTATTAGAAAATATACAATGAAGCTAAGAATCAATAAATTCGTCATAAAAATACACCTTAAACCTAAGGAAATGAGATATAGGAGACAAGGTATTCTTATGAACTATGATATAGAAAACAACAACAGATTATGATTATATGTTAACTAACTAGGACTAAATGAATTGATAAACATTGATGAAGTTAGATCAATTGTGTGTATAAACATGTAAAGCGTAACTTGATAACACATCCTATGTGATGGAAGATGTAAAACTATATAATAACGACATGTTGATCATGTGAAGGTCTCATGGGACTAGCATGGCTAAGGTATTTTAGTCGGAAAGAAAATATATGTGGTGTTGATATTTTTCTTAAAATTCTAAATGACCATAACTTCGGGACAAAGTTTCCTGAAGGGTGGGTGTATGTAATGCCCCATATATTGACAGTCATTAATTAAAAACTCTAATGTGAATTAGCTTAGCATTGTATTTGCTTATTATCTGTTTGACGAAGATAGATTGATTAAGATGATTGTTATGTGCACATGTGGACTCCAGTTAGGTTGTATGGTAAATGGAATTTACTATTTAATTTATTAATGGCAATGGATATGTTACTTCATATTGAACATACAAATTGAATATAGAATATCCATACGTGGAATGCTAATTTAGTTGTTTGCAAAAGTACTTACATGATTATTTGTAAATGTTGTATTAGTGATATGGATTAACACTTGAAAGAGTTCAGTATGGATATATATATGTTTCATGTTAATGATGAACTATTCCACATGTTGATTGGCTATGAGATAGGCGGATTCCTATATTGCCAAGGGGCACGAGATGTATTGAACATCATGAGTATAATGATGTTATATCAAATTTCATGCTATTTAATTGTGAATTCCAATATTTCTATGACTTGTGGGTAAGTGTGGGTTTTGACAGGAACTACGGCTTGCCCAAAGTGGTTGTTCGAGGACGAGACCCCTTAGATCAGTGATGACACAGTATGGTTGAAGTAGGGTGTTGACCCTAGTACTATCAGGAGGGGTGGAGGAATTTCCCACCATCGAACCTCCGAAACCCAGAGTCGTGGGAGGGTTGTGCTGAGCACTCTCCCGTGGATGTGTGATGACGACTAGTGGGTGCCTGCTGGGGAAGCTTGGTCGATGTGATCGATCGACACTTCTGCTTACGGGTTCGATACATGGTCATACACGTAGTCAAGATTCCATGGTATATTCCAGCAGAGGATGGGATGGTGAGGTCAGGAGCTGAAAGTAGTCGTGATTAGGTGGTTGGAGTACTAATGGGATGGATGGGACCAATGATGGATTGGATGGTGTTCTTGATTGTTATTAACCATCGTGATTATATGCTTGATCTCATCATTATGTTTATGTAATTTTGTCTTATTGATTATGTATGAATGATTATGAATGATGAATGATGCATGGTTTAATTATACTTCTATATGTTGTTTGAGAGCGTGTAATAATGATCTATTAGGAGAATTAAATGTGATTATTAGTACCCACGCTTAAGACGTGTGCACTGGCCATGCATACACCAATTCGTGAGTACAATACTATGATTGGTCGATTGATGAATAAATTAATATGGTTATTTTAGCTAATAATATGTTGGTTGATGAATTGTTGAAAGTATTACTTGTGTGTTGAAAGTATGAGTTGTTGACTTGTCAAATATGTTTTAGATTTACATAAATTGATTGTGTTATTGAATTACATATATAATTATATACATTTAATATAAATTATGTCATAGTATAATATAGTATATGAAAATATCTTATTTGACTTATGAATGAAAGGATAATATAAATAAATGGATAGATAGGATTTGCACAAATTTTTAGAAAACAGTTGTCATAGTTGCATTAAGAAGGGAGCATGACAAGTAAGACTTTGCAACCATGTTTATTAATATTTTAATTATTTAAATCAAATTGCTATATTTTTCTAGAAAATGAATTTATTGATTGTTGACTATTATTTTTGGAATTTATTGATGGATGAGGAGGATGATGAGGAGTTTTTATATAAATAGGAGACTTGAGATTGGAAGAGGAGAGTCTTTTCTCTTGAAGGATATTTTGGTAAGAGTTTTGATAGGAAGAGGTATTTTTGGATAATTTGGGGTATGAGAAGTTGGGAAGAGTTGGAAGAGTTTGAGAACTCTGGGAAGATTTGATACATAGCCTACTAGTGCATCATTGTTCTGTTCTTTGGGGGTCTCAGGCACGGAGGGCCAAGAGGCCATTTGGATGTGACCGTTCAATGGATTCCTGGGGTTAGGGAGCCGGCTAGGCCCCTAGTTGGATGGGAGGTAAAAACTGTGGTCCCACTTTGGGCAATGAAGATGGAAGCAACTCAAGGAGAAGAGGGAAGCTTGCTCAATTTGGACTCCATCACCATTGTTATAACGAGGTATTTTTCTAGTGATTTTAAATTGTTTATATGATGTTGTAAACTAATCATATGATGTTATTGCTACATGATTTATGATGTTAATTTATGTTGTGTGAATCATCAATGAAGTTTTAAAAATTCTAAGTTATTTGATGCTATTGCAAAATGCTTATATGTTGTCTATATGTTGTTATGGTTACACTTTAATTATATGTTGCTTAGTCACAAAATCTATGTTTAATTAGATTAAAATTTATAATGCCAATGGAGACATTACATCTTATGTGTGAATAAGAGTCTGATCTACTTGTAACATAGTCATTTAGGTCATCCTAATCAAAATGTTGGTGATCTTTCCCTAATCATAGGATTTAATTCTAAACAAAACATACCATTTGATTTTACATGGCGATTAACTCAAAGAGCATGTTTTGGGTGACCAAAGATAAATGGAAATATCATAGGATTTATTAAGTGTTCTAGGAAAAGTGGATAGGGAAATTGCATATTTATGGTATCTTAAAATGATAAACAAATATTTATGTCCAAAATATTGTAGGACCCCTCATTTTAGGGTCCCCTTGCACTGAACCTGAAACTTTAACAACTTCATACAAACAAATTAGCCATCATAGTTATTGGAAAAATAAAATAAAAAGCATGAATAACTTAACAAAAATAAGCAAAACCTTAACCTGTCAACCCGATCCAATTGGTCCATTGTCGCCTTCTTCTTCCGTAGGATCCCTCCAGCAAAGCTCGTTTAACCATAGGCGAAGCAACCGTTAGCTTCGCCACCCAACCATAGGCTCATGCTTTCAGTCGCATGGCCTCCCCCGAGCTTTGGGTCGTAAAGTTCACACACAATTCTCAAGAAACCCAGCTTGGGTTTCCCCCCCCACCAAGATTTCCAGCCAAACCCTCAATAGCAGCAAGTCATGAGGTAACTCAATATTACGATAGTCATCCAGGGTCTGCGTCCTTTACCCATTCCCAATGCCTTCCTTATAAAGGAAAATCTCATGCGACACATGTCGCTTCATGCAAAAATATTCATTTTATTAAATTAATAAATTAATAAAACTCACCCATCCATGTGTCAGTTTCTCTAGGAGATGTACCAACATCCCTAAGTTTGCTCAAGTTTGTCCCCTAGATATTTCACTTAACTCCTAGATTTGTGGTGTAGGTGGAGTTGACTAGGTGTCCATGCCTAGGATTCCATTTTGCTCCTAAATAAATCTTTATAATATTTTTAAATAATCAGAAGTATCCTTTCATGTGCAAATGCCTAAATAACACTTAATATTATTTAAATGCCAAAGTAATCATTTATGTGCAAATGCCTAAAGTACTCAAATACATTTCTAAGTAATGTTCTAGGTGCAAACTTATACGTTTCAATGCAGTTAAGTTTTAGCAGTCAAATTTTACTAGGACCCCGGTGCCACACCATTGGGCCTCCTTGTTCCTTAATTTAATTTCCCCGACATGGCACCACTCCATCGGGTCTAGTCATCCGTAGTTTCCATTCCTCAGCAAGGTACCACATCGTTGGGCCCTTGTGTCCGTTCTTTCCATTCTCGGCAGGGTACCGCACCATCGGGCCCTTCTGCCGTTATCCTTCCATTTTGACTTGCGGGAACTTCATGTAGGGATTTTAGGAACCGTTACCTTCGATCCTCCGTCTACACGCTATTAGGGACTAATGGCGTTGAGGAGTGAGTCCGTTCTCACTGCGCGCCCCCCAACTCGTACGTGACCAGCTCCGTCGTGGCCCACCTCGTACGCCCTCACGCTTTCCTCATGAGCAAGCGGATCAGTGCTTATCTGCTCAAGCGTGGTATTCCGTCGGAAGTCGACATCGTCGTCGCTCTCCCTGTGTGTGATTTACTCGTACTCTACGACCCTTCATATTCCTTTGTGTGTCCGTCGGTGAACCGTTTCACCTGTCGCTACACACATTTCTCACAAACGTAAATTAGTAGCACTATCCTCAATAATCACAATTTGGTTACTCAATCATTACTCATTCGTCTAATCACATAATCAATTGCACAGCTAGTCGTTAAGCATCATTTATATGTACAGTTTTCATATCAAAGTCAATCGTTAAACAACATGAAATCGTCCATTCACAATAACTACCCAAATGCACACATATCAATCAATCGTAATCATAAATATACTCAAAATAAAATCATAGGGTTATTTTATTAATGTTTCAAACAGTCGGGTGACTTAGCAAGTGCCCTCAATGTCTACAGTAGTCTAGGGGCACTACATACACCCCTACTTATTTAGAACTTCGTCCCGAAGTTCAGAATAAAGGAAGAAAAATATGACGCTTCTCAGTTGCATCCTCCCAATTCATAGAGCTAGGACTGTAACTGTCCTACTACACTTTGACTTGATCAATCAAGGATAATCATTAAGCAAGAACTAATCAAACAATTATACCACTCCAGACATATAATTTAATTGCTTAATTCATTTATCAATTATTGTCGTCATTCACATCTTCAAGTTTTCCTCAATCATTTAAGACATATCAAGGCTTAAGAGACCACTTTATCGAAGTTGTTCAGCCGGGTCACTCGACAGGTGCCCTTAAGGTCCACATCCATTTTAGGGGCATTACATACACCTCCTCTTAAATAGAACTTCGTCTCGAAGTTCATTTTTGTTCTTGTACTTTTGACGTTAGGCTTTATCTAAATTTCCATTCCCATCTTCTTGTCATTCTCTTCTATCTTTTTCCATCAATCATGGCTATAAGCACAAGTGGTTCTAGTCATTAGTTCCTATATAAATCAGAATGGTTCCAATACATCCTTAGGAGCTTAATCGTAACTTCACATAATATTAATTCAATAATCCTCAGTCCCAACCAGGTTTTCCATATATCTTATTCATTCACGAGGGTCTACGATGTTCAAAATTTTAACAAGCTATATTGCGTCATTGGCCACCTAATAATTTATTAACATAACAAATCTAAGCAAGGTTTAAAATTTATGTGCTTATCCTTCCTTCAAAACAAGTCATTGTTTTAGCAAATCAGGAGAGACCCTCAAGTAGTCCAAAAACTAAATCCCATAAGACTGCTTCCAAACCTCTAAATGTTTTTAATAATGTTGGTTCTCAATAAAAGAGGATTTGAGTCGTCGAAATTTAGTGACTTAGTCAAACATTTGAAATTTAACTCTTAGTCCTTTCTTCAGTAATATCATGTCCAGATCAATGATGTTATCACATCCTTACTTCACTTCATCATTTATGTTGTCATAGGACCGCTTCATCGAACTAATCAATTCGCACTACGTGTTTTCTTTACCTCATCTAGTTCCATCTCAGGTTAGTCATATTTTCATCAAGGTCTAACCATGGCCAAATGTAGTGTAGTGTCTCATCATGTAAGACTTGTCATGTAAGACTTGTCGTTGTTGCTAAAAAAAATTTATTTTATTTTATTTTATTTTATTTTATTTAAATATTTATGTCTCTCCTTTGCTTCCTTGATCTACCATCGTCATAAAGGCCATGTAATTAAGGGTCATTTACTGATGTTTTTATCAACAAGTCAAATTCATTCATTAGCCACCTAACATATACTCATACGTATGCTCCGTCACATAATACCTTACTACTAACCCAATTTAGAGTATGCATATGTATTCGTATATTTTATTCATCACAATTCTTATACCATTATCATCTTAAAAAGAAAATGTGCATAACTATATGCATATTTTCTTATTCCATAGTTCCTTTTCATGCTCTATATATTCATATATTCTATATAAAGTATCCATCCCATATCAAGGATATGGGTTATATACCAAATGTAAAGCCTCTTCACGCAGCTACAACTTAACCCTTTCTAAAATATCCCAATCCCACGATAAGTTACATTGTAAGTATAATAGCCCTTTAACCTTCCATATTCATTGAAAGAATTATAAATTAAAACAAGTCATTAATTTTTCTCATACTTCTAGCTTTCTCAAATGCCTTCCCCCTTTTCATTCGATTCATGTTACCATATGACGAAGTATAAGTTAAAATATGACTTGTGGAATATAATGTAATATCTTTTCACTTAATCCAAATCATTATAATATGAATTATAAATTTATACTTAATAATCTCTTTTCACTAATTCCTATCATCACTTAAAATATCTATATAATTAAACACTCTATTTATCTTTTTAACTAAATAATTTAACCCGTAATATCTCTTGAACATCAATAAACCAACATTTACAATTTACATTCCTTATACGCATTATGCGATTAAAATATATCTATATATATTTTAAACTACACCCTTTAGCAAATAATATCTCTTGAAAATACATGTTCAAAGGATAGTATATAAATTTCTTTAAAGAATGTGCATATCCATATTCTATTTTAAAGGAACTACATATATACTTTCTTTAAAGATATAATTTCAAGAACGACAACTAAATTCATTAAATGATATCTATATATATATATATTCTTTTCCATTCTAGGAAAACTATAAAAATGTATTAAACTGTATCCTTATTCTTTTTCCAGAATTATATATAACATCAAAAATATAGATTCAATTGATTAGCATCCAGATCCAATAAAGGAATTATACATTCTTTTCTATTCAAAGACAATACAAGGGTTTATTAAATATACATTTTCAAAGATCACTATATCAAATCCGTGAAAGGCATAAATCCAAGGAGTACGATGCATCTCTAATTACAATATAGAATATAAAAGGTATCGACTGGTCCAATATCTCGGAAGGATGTTCTCCGTTGGAATATAATCAATTACGGTTTATAAGGTAATGTGTAATATATGTAGGCCAAACTCTACCCTACTCTATGTTATCATATGGTAAAAGTACAAACTAAAACTACCATAGTATAAACCCGAGATGTACGCATATGGTATCCTATGATAAGTTCAGTTAATTAAGTGCAGGACACAAAAGATGCTGAATAGTTAAATTAACCGAGAAGCTAGCCAAATCGGCGCAAATTCTTATAGAGATCTTTGCAGGGAAAAGACCGGCATAGAGGCCTTGAGTTAGATCAATCTTGTGGCTGAATTCTTGGATTAAGGGTATCATTCGAGTTTGATTTGATTCAGAATTTGATAAAGAGAGGCAATACTTAAATTGGCACGGTGGAGGGTAATGGAATAAAATAAAAGAATTGTGGATACCAGAACTCGGATCAGATTCAACCAACAGGTGGATTGACACAAGTATAATGCGTAAAGATCGATTTGATTTGAAGTTGAGATAATATATCAAAAGTAAAGGAGATCACAGAGCATTGGTTATGCAATATTTATGATTCTGGACATTGAGTGCATGTAACAAAAAGGTACAGGGTTCATAGTATCGGCGATCACATACTCAAACTCTTGATTTGGAATTTACGGTTTTAACAGGCATAGGTTGATACATACTCAGAGGTCTTGCGAACATGACTGGAGAGTTTACATCCATTGAAGTTGAAATTACTGTGTGTGGAGTGTTGGTCATAAGCAATGTAAATCTCGAGGTGGGAAATAATGAGGCACCGGGCGGAGGGTCGGTGACTCCCAGACCAGACAACTCAGTTCAAAGAGTAAAGAGTAGAGTCCAGGAACAATCGTTTGCAGAGGGCGTTGTTCGATGGAAATTAGAAATGGAAATATTACAAACTCAAACATGGAGTGAGGTAATACGTCAAGACAGATCCGTGAGGTACTGATCTAACAGGATCCGTATATAAGATTTAATAAAATTTTGGAATCGATAATACTTCATCAATCTGAGATTCCTGAACATAATACGACTATATGAGTTCAATGTGTTTGGGCTATGACATATCGAAATCGGCGGTTGTACTGGACAGAAGCCCCAATCAACAAGATTGCACGATCGATGAATGCATCGTTTGATATCAATATCAACACGTGTAGCGTGGATGCCGATTGTTCAGGGCTGCGTGATTCATGGGACAGGTCTGTGGCAATTAGACTAGTTAGATGCAGTTAATAACAGAATGTACCAGTTTATACTTGTTCCAATATTGGGATTGGATATCCTGGCACCGGATTCATATAGTCGACCAAATTGGTTGAAACATAAAACAATTAACTTATTATTGGTAAAAGGATTTATGAACTGTGACAAGTAACATAATCCTTGAACAAAAGGGTTCATTGGGCTCAGCGCATAACAACCTGCATGTAGATGTGCATAACCGTCAGTTGAGCACGTGGACGATGCTGCCGTCTCGGTAGAAGGGTTGGCGGTAGTACCTGTTGCTCAAATTTTTAACTCTGCGAGTTTAGCAGAGGGTAAGGACTGATTTTTGATACGCTACCCAGAGATAAGTTTCAACATCGGTTGATTTGAGAGAATTCGGCATAATAAAAAAAACTAAGTGGTAGATCTTTCATCAAGCCTAGAATGTGCTCCGGATAGTAACGAAGGGAGGATCAACAACTAGACAGCAATTTATCCAAAGAAATGAAGGACTGTCGATCCATCAAAGGTGGTTGTGCTCAGTTAGGTGAAACTGAGTGTAGGTTACTGTTCGCGCAGAATTCGAGGTTTAAGAGCAGAGGTCGGATATCGTGGTACAGTGGTCGATATGCTGGTACTCCAATTGATCAGGTTCCCAAGATAGACATGGGGTCATAAAATTCGCTAAATTTGCGTTTACTTACACTTCATCATATGCTCACATTAATTACCACTCCACACGTCTATGTGTCACTAGGAAGAATGTATTCGTTATTCAGAATAGAATTATTGTTTGTATATAATATTCTACTCTAAACAGTTTAACTATATTACTCCCACAACAGAACCGAGTTTGCACTTGAAGAAGGATATATAAGAACCAATGTTCTTGTTTCAAGAGTGACACGTCTGAGGCGGTGGTCTCATAGATACCAACAGCAACTCTGTCGATAAGGAGAGGATTCAACTAATAGATACAATCTGTGAGGATTCCGTTCAACAGCCAATGAGGGAATTCGGCTCGCTGAGCAGGAGAGGGACTCAATGGCGGGCTTCTCAATCAGTAACCATCTTCGAGGATTCTCCAAACTGGATTCACGTTTAGTTTACTCTCTGAGATTAGAAGCGTAAGCGTAGAGGAAGGACAATGAAAAAGAAAGTGAAGTAGTGGGGGTTTTCTCACCCCAGCCAATAAGATCTGAATATGATACCAAATTGCTCGATGTATCTGATGCGTAGAATATAATAAAAAGAAATAAGATTAAGAAATTGTCTGCCAAGATTCTGGATGGGTTGACAGAGTTAAACCCCAATATTTTTACTCGGTCTAGATAGCATGGCAGACGACAAGTTGTTTGAAAGAAAAGTTGAGAAATTAAGGATGCGAAGAAGTATTTTCTCAGCCAACTCTTGTGAATGCTGCCATGCCAAATATGAACTTGCTAGTAAGGGTCCGCACGAACTGATATAAAAGTATGCATACAGAACGGATTTCTGATGCTAAAGAATAATAAGCCAGAATGAAACTGATTTCGTACTCGAGCAGGAAACTATATTTAGAATTCCAAATAATAAAACAGAGGAAAGCCTGATCTACCATTCTGAGGAGTTTGGAGCTCGACAAATCTAAATTCCTGCTATAATCATCACGACACTTAATTACAGTCTATCTCTTCATAATACAAATTTTCTTAAGAGTTTTTCTAGATGGTGTGGCTTCTTAACTCGGCGTTTAACTTGCATAACTCCCTTTAATATAGCTATATGCAGATTGCATAATGACAGGTACCACTCAGTTGACAAATTGTTACAGCTAAAAGTTAATGGCTCAGGTGAAGACGAGTTTAAGAGATAATTAAAATACTTCCACATCACCCATTTGGAATAAGAAGATGAACCGTAGATCCTAAAATTCTGGATCTATAGTTGATGTTGGTGGTTGACTGTCTTTCGAATACCTTCTTTGCAGCATTGCATCACTCTTGGACTGTTGAAAAACTGGATGACTTAGAATGAACCAGATTAGAGCTTGAGTAATACGGTTGAGAGCAGGATAAAGATTCGATTAGATTTCCAGAGAGGTTATAACTTTTAACTCAAAAGACGGGTATCGATACTGTGTTTAGTTGTTGGATTCGTCCTCAAGGCTCGGAATTAATGACAAGAGTAACAGTCGAAATACGACCTGGGATTTACAATCTATCACCGTGAGCATTGAAATGAACGCCAGTCGAGACTCGATGCAGACAGTAGCATTTGTCCATGGTGAAGATTTAGTAAAGGGTTAATACCCAAAAGAACTGGTGTCCAACAGATCGGAGTAATTAAACTGCAAGGAGTTAAGATCGGTCGAACTGGAATTTAGAATGTCCACGGTAATGTAAATAATAAGAAGTTACAATCAATGCAAGAGAGTTTTCACCAAGGCAATCAACAGCGAGAAGATCAATCCGTTCTGCATGTTTGTAATTGACTGCCGTGTATAAATATCAGAGAGCCGTGGTTGAGATCCGTTCTCAACATTGAAACTTTAAAAGTCAGGGAGGCGATCTCGGTATCAATGGATCACTAAAGAAAAAAAAAACATTTTGAGAGACAAAAGTCGATCTAACTATTTAAGCTAATCACTGTAATTCAAGGCAGACAGAAAATCGATCGGATAATTAAACTGATCACTGAAAATCAAAGGTAGACAGTCGATCTGCATATTTAAAACTGCTCCCTAAAAATCAATGGCCGAAAGTCGATAAACTGAACATCGACGATTAAACACAGGAAATTAATCTCAAGGAGTCCATCTGTGTATAATTGAATCGAGCACTGTAATTAATATACAGAGTCGATCTGAGTGTAAAACTCATTACTGAAATAAAGTATGAAGCCGATCGGAATATAAAGAATGAACATTGTAATTAAGGTACAGAGTCACACCTTAGATTTCCGAGTTGTAAATAAGACAGAAGCATGACATTCGATTTTAGTGTTTTAGTAGAAACAGAGTTACACCTTCGATTTCAGATTTGTAAATAATTCTCTATATTAAAATATTTCAAGGTACAACTTTCGATCCCAGTCATTATCACCAGAATAACAAAAACAAATTGCAAATTAATCCTTGCTGGAGGTATATCACGGCTAAGCTCCGTTCAAAATTCTTAACTAAACTCTGTTTAAAAATTATATTAACACAACCATAAACTTGCCATAAAAATTTCATCTAAAAATTCTGAAATAAATTTTTGTCTAAAAATATATAACACAAGGGTTACCTCTCCGGCTGCTGTTTGGAAATGTGAATCTCCGAATAATATAAGTTTAGTGCCCTCAAGGCTCGACCGGCTCTGATACCAAATGTAGGACCCCTCATTTAGGGTCCCCTTGCACTGAACCTGAAACTTTAACAACTTCATACAAACAAATTAGCCATCATAGTTATTGGAAAAATAAAATAAAAAGCATGAATAACTTAACAAAAATAAGCAAAACCTTAACCTGTCAACCCGATCCAATTGGTCCATTGTCGCCTTCTTCTTCCGTAGGATCCCTCCAGCAAAGCTCGTTTAACCATAGGCGAAGCAACCGTTAGCTTCGCCACCCAACCATAGGCTCATGCTTTCAGTCGCATGGCCTCCCCCGAGCTTTGGGTCGTAAAGTTCACACACAATTCTCAAGAAACCCAGCTTGGGTTTCCCCCCCCACCAAGATTTCCAGCCAAACCCTCAATAGCAGCAAGTCATGAGGTAACTCAATATTACGATAGTCATCCAGGGTCTGCGTCCTTTACCCATTCCCAATGCCTTCCTTATAAAGGAAAATCTCATGCGACACATGTCGCTTCATGCAAAAATATTCATTTTATTAAATTAATAAATTAATAAAACTCACCCATCCATGTGTCAGTTTCTCTAGGAGATGCACCAACATCCCTAAGTTTGCTCAAGTTTGTCCCCTAGATATTTCACTTAACTCCTAGATTTGTGGTGTAGGTGGAGTTGACTAGGTGTCCATGCCTAGGATTCCATTTTGCTCCTAAATAAATCTTTATAATATTTTTAAATAATCAGAAGTATCCTTTCATGTGCAAATGCCTAAATAACACTTAATATTATTTAAATGCCAAAGTAATCATTTATGTGCAAATGCCTAAAGTACTCAAATACATTTCTAAGTAATGTTCTAGGTGCAAACTTATACGTTTCAATGCAGTTAAGTTTTAGCAGTCAAATTTTACTAGGACCCCGGTGCCACACCATTGGGCCTCCTTGTTCCTTAATTTAATTTCCCCGACATGGCACCACTCCATCGGGTCCAGTCATCCGTAGTTTCCATTCCTCAGCAAGGTACCACATCGTTGGGCCCTTGTGTCCGTTCTTTCCATTCTCGGCAGGGTACCGCACCGTCGGACCCTTCTGCCGTTATCCTTCCATTTTGACTTGCGGGAACTTCATGTAGGGATTTTAGGAACCGTTACCTTCGATCCTTCGTCTACACGCTATTAGGGACTAATGGCGTTGAGGAGTGAGTCCGTTCTCACTGCGCGCCCCCCAACTCGTACGTGACCAGCTCCGTCGTGGCCCACCTCGTACGCCCTCACGCTTTCCTCATGAGCAAGCGGATCAGTGCTTATCTGCTCAAGTGTGGTATTCCGTCGGAAGTCGACATCGTCGTCGCTCTCCCTGTGTGTGATTTACTCGTACTCTACGACCCTTCATATTCCTTTGTGTGTCCGTCGGTGAACCGTTTCACTTGTCGCTACACACATTTCTCACAAACGTAAATTAGTAGCACTATCCTCAATAATCACAATTTGGTTACTCAATCATTACTCATTCGTCTAATCACATAATCAATTGCACAGCTAGTCGTTAAGCATCATTTATATGTACAGTTTTCATATCAAAGTCAATCGTTAAACAACATGAAATCGTCCATTCACAATAACTACCCAAATGCACACATATCAATCAATCGTAATCATAAATATACTCAAAATAAAATCATAGGGTTATTTTATTAATGTTTCAAACAGTCGGGTGACTTAGCAAGTGCCCTCAATGTCTACAGTAGTCTAGGGGCACTACAAATATATTCAAGAACATATATTTGTGTTGTTTCTAAACACAATTTGGATCGTAGAGATGAAATATTGATTAATTACAATTTTTATAAGAGAGCAATTATCGCTTGCTTACAATGATAGGCGGATGGAATTCCTATTGATCTCCCCATGGGAAGAAAGAGGAAGGGAATTATTGGTCATTTGTTGTATTAGTAGACATGCAATAGTACACATTTTTGTTTCCAATGTTTGTTTGTGTTCATTATGTATATGAATCATGGATGTATTGTAAGTGACATCATTATATATAACATCATAACTTATGTTTATGCTTCATTTAAATTTGTAATATTTTATTTATTAACTAGTCGAATGTGAAAACTAATATTGTTTTTCTCTTTGTTTTAACTCTACTATACTAATTTATAAAATACCTGAAATTGGTAGGGCATTGATGATAATAAAAAAAGGAAACAATAGTAATAGGTATAAAAGTGGTACCCCAAACCTACTGTTTTATTCATTTTCACCACTCTAATGCATCTCTTAATTAGGAGATAAGAGAGAAAGAGATAGAATGAAACCTACAAAGTTTGATAAATAGATTAATCAATCTCCTATGAAATTTATGTTTGACACAAAACCTACCAAAGAAAGAACAAGGTATGATGGGAATACCAACAATGATTTTGAAAGAGATGATGGTGATGCAAATATCAATACATCTCAAGATTATGATAGAGAATCCTTAGAAAAAATGTTAAAGGATGATTTCATAGACAATCATGAATCTAATGGGGTGCAAAACCAAGGTAGTTATGATATTATTTATGGGTATGTAATAATTTTTTTTTCTAAAAAACACTCTTATTTGAACCCTTATTTGAAGAAGCAAAGGCATGATCTTCTAAATTAACAACTATTTTCCTACTTTACAACATGAAAGCAAAATTTGTTTAGTTAAACACAAAATATTGTAGTGTAATATTTGTTATATGACATAATATTTGGTATAGTGCCTAGGGATGTTCCTTCATTCCATTCATGCATTCCCTAAATATTTCATTATGCATATAGATAAATATGAAGGAGATGAAAAGTGTCCAGATGGTTAAGAATCTTATTTTTGAAATGATGCCATTGGTAAAAATACCAAATAAATTGTTGTGCCAACCATTGTGCCAATTAATGGAATGGAATACATCCAATAGAAGCGGTGATGGAGGGGTGAGAATCCCAACATATTCAATAGAAATGAAACACATAGAATCTAGTTGGCTTGGAAATTTTGTTGATGAGAAGTGGAGCATAAGTTTTGGTCCTAAAATGGGAAGAGTTAATCCCTACTCTTATCAGTCTATCACATGGCCCACAGTTCTGATCAACCACAAATTTCCAACTTGGATTTAGTTAAGAATAAGCACCTAATGTTGTTTTTTCTAGTACCTTGAAAGCATCAAGTGAAAAAATTGGAAATGTATTTGGCACTAACGAGATGTGAAATACAAATTTTATGAAATGGGATTAGAATGTATGATCTTTCTAGGCCAATGAAATCACAAGGTCATGAATCCACACTTTATGGCATATTATGTTGGCACACTCATAATATTCTAAGATGTATAGTGTGTTTTCATAAGAAGATTGGTTTTAGGAAAAAATATAAAGAAAAGTAATAAATTTATCCTATGTAAGCAATATTAATTTCTAGATGGATAATATTGTTCCTTGCATCAGTATTTTCTAGTTATTCTAATAAGTATAATTTTACATGTTTTTATGTGTAGAGCTCAGGACAAAGGGTTATCATGCATGGCTATGTTGTAGTGATCAATTGTAGGTAAGGAAAACAAAACATTTGTACAAAATGGTCTGTGAAGGATATAAGGAGTTTCTTCCTTCAAATTAACACTTTCGTCAATCAGCAAACATGGAGTCTGTTAATGGAAAGGAGGATATTTGAACACCTATTATTAGAAATACACTAGTAAATTGGTTAAATTTGTAAAATGGATTTTTAACATTTGATGGGATCCTGAATTAGCACATATTTATTCATTTTGTATAACTGATTACCCCCGAGAACCTTGAATTTGTTCCCATTGTTCAACCTAATATCTATTAAACTAACCAATCATGTTGCTAATGACAATGTGTTTATTAATAGTTTGCAATGGTTTAATTTGGTCCATTTTATGATATTGTTATGAGAAAATGCTTGAGTTTTCCAAATTCTTAATGAGTATGAGTTTGTGATATGCTTGCTAATGAATTGTTTTCATTAGATTTAATCCATGGTTGTGGAAACGTTGTTTTGTTTCTTTTTCAACCTTGATATTTGCATTAACACCTCTCTCAACTACAACTAGGAGAAAGGAAAAGAAATGACTACACTCCTTCTAAGTTGGCAGCAAGTACACACCCATCATTGCAAGGAATAAGGAAACGCTGCACTTGTAAAATATTAAGGCATCAATTGACTCTCCCCGACAACTTGGACAAGGAAACAGTTGGGGATTTAGAGGTACAAACCATTATACTCTATCCCAAAAATGAAGGATATGACCACATGCTATAATAGCCCATTGAAAGTAGTAGTTCAAGAGGAAGAGTGGTGCCATGGATTCTCTAGTAGACCACCTTTTCTATTCTAAGGAGGGATGTGGTCCCACACTCTATAGTAGTCCATTTAAAGCAACAAACAAAAAGAAAGAGTAGTGACATGGAATCTCAAGTAGATCACTTGTTTCAACATCAAATCATGATCATGTGACCCTAGGATCTTAGTCCTCAATGACCTAGTGAGGAGGAAAATGGTGAGTATAAGACTGTAGTGCATAGCTTGGAATTTCTCAACAAGAATCCAAGGTTCTCTTAATAGAAATATGCTCATATGTACCTTAGATAAGGTAGATAGATATATATTTTGATCTTGCTTCCTATTAGAGATAGAGAGAGAGATACAAATTAGAGTTTATAATCATGAAGTTTTTGACAAAATAAAAAGACTATTATTATTTTGAGTTATTTTAAGATGTAGAGAATGGATTTACCGCTCCTTCTTAGGAAAGGCCTACTTAGAGAGGTAGTTGGTGAATGCACCTTCATAGTTTATTTACATGTAGGTGTATTTTAAAGTGTGGTTGTTTTCAATTTAGTAGCTAGAATACTTTGTCTATTGTGATTCTTCCTTCGCCAGCATGCCATGAACCCATGATTGGAATGGGACTTGTTCTTTTGATTCAATTCATTGTAGATTAGGTTTATTTTCCAACATTGAAGTTAGCTTTTAGTAATCAATTCCTTTCTATAGCATTTAAGATTTTACCTTTCACTTTACTTCAATTAATGTTGTTTAATTATGAAGGAGTTGTAGAGTTCTAGGCACTAGCCAATAAATCATACTTGGAATTATATGTCCAAGAAGACTTTCGCTACATACTACTAGCTCTTTGTTCTAGGTAGATGCACATAGATCATATATTTTTTATTCCTTAAAGAAAGAAACATAATCATAGTTCATTTTGTAACTCTTTTTTGTTAATTTTTCCTATCTTTAATTCGGAATTGTAGTAGTACTTGAAATTAGTAAACAATCATAAACATAAGCATTCACATACAACACATAAATTTACCTTAGGGAAACCCTCTATGACTGGAGGGATAAAACCCCAACAAAAACTTCCTTAGTATATTGATATATAGCAGAGAATTTCTTTTACATCAAGCACCCCCGGTGCAATTTATAGAGCAAGAGAAAGATAGAAAAAGAAGAGAAACTCGAAATAATTATTCTCCACTCAACCAATTCGCTAATCTTGGTCACATGCACAAATAGACTTTAATAGAATTCACTCTAACATTGGAGACATCAATCTTGCATGGAAAAGGTGCCATACATCTCATGCAAAATAGTTAACTCTAAGTATTGAATTCAGGATGAACTCGCCCTTTAACTTAATGTTATCCCACTTAGTTAGGTGGCTAACTTAAGTGTCGTCATGCATGTGTCGCAACTCTAGTGTCGTATTTTAGTTGAACTCAACTGTGTCATGCAAGTGTCACAACTCAAGTGTCGTCATGCAATCACTTAGTTAACTAGATCTTCTTTGTTATCACTTAGTTAACTCTTTTAATTGAATTCTTTCTTGTTAACATCACTTAGTTGAATTCTTTCTTTTAGTTGAACTCAATTGTCTCATGCAAGTGTCGCAACTCAAGTGTCGTCATGCAATCACTTAGTTAACTAGATCTTCTTTGTTATCACTTAGTTAACTCTTTTAATTGAATTATTTCTTGTTAACATCACTGAAGTGATCGAATCGAGTTCTCCTTTAATTGACTGGAGTATTCTCTGTTAACATCACTGAAGTTTAACAATTCGAATTCTCTCTTATTTTATGATATCTTATCTTTTTCTGTTGTCTTATATGCATGGTCCACATGTGCTAGATTAATTAATTCTCATATCAAATATACTAAGGATATTTTCCCAATTATGTGATCATCTTGTTCTACTATTGGTCCAAGTGGTTATATATGCTAAAATAATTCACTCTAGACGTGGCCAGTCTCTAGAGGAGACTTAATATCTCAACCATGGTTATTAGTACATCACACGCCATTCATGATTCAGCATTAAAAGCATCACCTCAACACATGATGCACCACCTCAACACATGAGGATCTGTCTTGAAACACAAGACCTTAGCCTTGACTAGAAAGACTATACAACATCATCACTTTGACATACAAAGCACTTACCTCAACCTAGGAGGCTTATTCATTCTTGAGTCCAACTCAAGATTCTTCTCCAAGTTTCCTGAGTCCAACTCAAGCTCCTATAAGGAACTACCTCGACACACGAAGCTCAATCTTGATACAAAAGATTGACTTGGATAAGGACTCATGATGTTGTAACTTTAACACTCCCTCTTAGCGAGGGAGGCATTCTCTGCCATGCCAATATTGTCTTAGAAGTACCTATACTTTGTAAAGGACAGAGTCTTAGTCAACATATCCACTATCTTCTCATGAGTAGCAATGTATTGAAGTCTTATGGCACCTCTCTAGACCATGTCTCTGATGTAGTGGTACTTCATCTCAATGTGTTTCGATATGTCATGAAACACATGGTTTTCTGAGAGCTTGATGCAGCTCTTATTGTCAGAGTGAATGACAATAGTCTCAATATTCTTACCAAACAACCCAACAAGTAGCTTCCTAAGACACATAGCTTCTTAGCAGGAGGTATTGGTTGCAATATACTCTTCCTCTGTAGTACTCTAGGATAAAGATCCATGCTTCCTGTTGTACCAAGAGATTATAGATAATACCAAGATAAAAATAATCCGTATGTACTCTTTTGGTCCATAATACTAGCACCCCAATCAGAGTAAGCATAACCAAGTAGCATCACTCTTCTACTGGAATCATATATGAGTACATAAGCAATAGTAACTCAAAGGTATCTAAGCACATGCTTGGTAGCAACCCATTGTCTATGTCTTGGATCAAACATGAACGGACTCAAGATACTCACTACATAGCATATGTTTGGCCTATTATGTATCAAATACATCAAGGAATCAATGAGTTGTCTATATATATGGTAGGATCCACTAGATTATATCCGGAATCGGACTCATGTAGTTTCTTTAGATTAGAAATCATTGGTGTAGACATCGATTTACAATCCATCATACCAAACTTACACAACACATCAATTGTGTACTTTTCTTGAGAAAGAAAGATCTCATCTTTCCTTTTGCAAACTTCCAGACCAAGAAAGTAGTGCATAAGACCCAAGTCTTTCATTTCGAACTCAGAAGTGAGCTCCCTCTTCAACCGAGCTATCTGTTGCTCCTCTCTAGTAAGGAACAAGTCGTGAACATAAATAACCAAGATTAGTGGTTGGTTCTTCACAACCTTGAAGTACAGGTTGGGGTTAGCTTCGCTTTTGGAAAATCCCAAGCTCTTAAGATAGATGTCAATCCTCGAATACCAAGCCCTTGGGGCCTACTTAAGTCCCTACAAGGATTTCTTAATTTTGAATATATGGGGCTCCTTCCCATGAAATACAAACCCCTTAGGTTGTTGTATGTATACTTCTTCCTCAACTTCACCATTGAGAAAGGTAGTATTCACATCCATCTGGTGAAGTTTCCACCTATTAGTACCTAGTTATGCACTCTAGATTGTCTACTCTTTGACCCAAATACCTTTTAATTCAAGTCCAATTCCCTCATAGTTATTTCCAAGTTTAATTCAATCAAAGCAATATTTTTCCATTTTGTCCTGTGATGTTGTGTTGAACTCAGATTCTTTACTTTCAAATTTCAATTTTTAGTTTGTAATTTGCGATGAGGTGGCACAAGTTATTCTTTTTTATATTATGATTTTGTAGGTATGGTCCTTAGTGAAATGGCTTAACTTTGGTTAAAATCAAGCGTGATGGTCAATTAAGGATAAATTTTAACAGCGCTACATAATTTCCCAAATTACGCTACAAAATCAAGGTCTCCACCAAACCTCCCACTAAGCATTGCAGAACTGACGTGATTGTCAGGACCATCATTGTAATGGCTCTTTGTGTCATGTCATTTTGGGAGAATCGCGACTACAATAAATGAAATCAATGGTGAATTATGGATTCAAATGTTTAGAAATTCCTTGGTTTTATGAATTTGTTCAAGCTAACTTTCTTATGATTTTCTTAGCTGTCAGTGTGGTCATTTGAAGAAATTTTTCCAAGAACCCTTTAAAACATTGCTTACCATTATGTAATTCTAAGATATCATACACAGGCTTCATGTAATTTTTCAGAGTAATTGAAAGAGGCCATCATGTATGTGCATCGAAGTGGTCACGTAATGAGGTATGAGCCTATAGGGGATGATATTCTTGAGGCATACCCAAAGTTCAGTGTCAAATTTAGAAGGGTCGATTGGTTTTGTTATTGTGAAAATTACAAGGTCATCATGCAGAGGTATCAAGGGAATTTGCAGAGGGGTTTGATGGAAAAAATGTCACTGTGGGGTATGTGACTCTCCCTGTGTCAGAGAACTCAATTTCAATAGTAGGTGAACTCCCACAAGACAGTGAGTAGTGGTTCAAGCTTCAGGCTATAGACATTATGCAGTGTAATTGTTTCCTCCTTGACAAGTACATAAATCCAAATTAGAGCAAAGGGATTCCACATCCTTGGATCAAGCAAGAATATAGAGACATATTGAAGATGGTACATAGGCATATCACGGGAGAGGGAAGGTATACAACCGTCCACCTCTATCACATGTGCTTCCTACTACATTTGGATGGTAATGCAAGGATGAATATCTAATTTTATTTCTTAAAAATTCTATCCAAAATGGCCTCTAGGGTTAGGAACTTCCCTGAAAGACAACACAGTAAATCCCATCAGGGGTTAATTAAGTTGTTTATTATTCAATAATTGAACAAATTCAATAGGAATTGGGATCATTTTGTGTTGCACTCTGAGTTTGGAACCCTAGGAAATCATTTTTTTCCAGAAGATATTAATGATGCTTCCACCAGTTTCAAAACCCCTGAGGATAGCAATAGTTCTAGAATTGATGAGAAAAAAACCTTTGAAAAGGAAGAATTGAAGATGAAGTCGAGGATGAGAGGGGATGTAAAGATGCCACCTATAAAACCACCACCAAAAAATGAGATATCTAGTTGCACATGGTAAAACGTTCAGATAAGTATTTAAATGATGAAAAAGAGACCGAAGCTCAGAAGTGAAATCCTGAAATCCCAAAACCTTATTATTTTAGGGGACCACATGCTCGAGCCATAAATAAACTGAAGCTTAATTCTCATGCAATCTTTGATCCTTCCCTAAAAGAGAAAAAGGCCATAGATTTAGACAGTTTATCAGATCAAGAACCCAAGAAAGTCAAGAGGCCAAGAGTTAAATATTCAGCTTCAAAACCTATGCAAATAAGGGCAAGTTACATAATTAATAAATACAAAGAAGTTATGAAATTGATTCCAATTAAAAAGAATGAGTTTGTGGAGGTTAAGACAAATAAATAGTTCCAAGGAACCAAAAAAACTCAAGAGAATGTCAATGAAGAATCAGACTCATCCATGGAAGTAGAGAAAAAGGTGGTTGAGATGTTAACTAATTTAGAGAAGTCTATTAATGCAGTCCCATGTTCATCTCTGGTTCGACCTAGTATACCTATGGATTATAAGGAAGAACATATTATCCAAGATGAAGGGTTTGATGAAAATCCAAAGACATACATTGAAGTCTCGACAGCCCAGGAAGAAAAAAAGTTGGATGCAGCATAACCTGAAAACATTGAGCTTCACGCTAGTCAAAAGTTGGAGAATAATTTAAAGAAATCCAAGGTTCGAATTAAAGAATTGAAACAAGAAAATAAGGTGGTACAAGACATATTGAATGAGACAAATAGGAATGGAGTAAGTTGCTTATAAAAAACAATAAATTGTGTGCGTTTTCTCAGGGATTAAAGGAGAATAATGAGAAACTCCTTAGTCAAAAGAGGTATTGGAAGAAATAATGTATGCTTGAGACGAAGAAACAGTAGGTTAACCATGACAAACTGGGATTCTTACAGAGTTAGGCACCGACATTCTTCAAGACACATTTCAGAGTCAAAGGGATGATCCTTCCCAAATTTAAAGAACTGAAACAAATTGAATGTATTTCCAATACCATGAGGATCGAGATGCAATGTTCAGCTTGTTGAAATAAAATTATGTTTCTATCGTGAAACATACAAAGTCTTTTTCTCAAAGTGTCATGAGTCTATTTTGTTTAAAAGACTTGTTAAGTGTAGTTATGTTTGTTAAAGATTATTACTAATAGTTCAAACGTCCTTGAAGTAAAAACTCGAGACGTATCTATGGTTTTGAACTTATTAATTTTGATTATAAGGAAAGTCACTTATTAGTTAGAAAGTAGTTTATAAACCCTAAGAGATGAATAAACTATATGTAAAAGGATGTAAAGAAGGAATGGGTTCAATTTTTTCTATCATCGTGCATATAGCTGGGAGAATGTAAGTCTTTTGATACAATAACAGAAGCATATGTTCAGTAATCTTTTACAAGTGAATACTTCATGCCTCTCATTGTCTTTACTGCTAATTTATAATTGAAATGAAAGTTTGTATGCACTGCATAATGGTCTATTTTCAGTTTAATGAATCTTAAGCTTTATCATTCGTTGAATTGAAGATGTCTTGTTCCTTTCATTGTTTCATATTATAACGTTGTTATAGAATGAAGACTTTGAATAAATGAATGTCTATCTTATTTTATGTTGAACTATTAAGCAGTAAGTCAGCAAATATGTTACTTGCATTGATGTTGTAAAACCATGGATGTATGTTATGTTGTTGTCACTTTTCATTTCTTTTCTTCAAGCATTTCAAGAATAACAAAATATCTATCCTTCATAAAACTAAAAAATTGTTTCCAACCCAAACCTAAACTCAATTGCCCTAGCTTTTACATGTAGTAATCCAATGCAGACCTTAGGGACAACACCACCCTAGAACTAAAGCAAGGGGAATTGTGGATCAAATAGTATTGTACCTGGCCACTGGAGCGAATGTCTCATAATAGTCTATTACTTCTTTTCGTGAGAATCCATGAGCCACAAATATTTCTTTATACTTTTCAATACTTCCATTAGCTGCATATTTGATTTTATATATCCACTTGGATGTTACTATTGACTTCCCTTTAGGTTTAGGAACCACTTCCCACACATCACTCTTCATGATGGATTTGTATTCTTCCACCATGGCATCTTTCAATACTTGTTTCTTAACAACTTCTTCATATGCAGTGGGTTTTGAATCACTGATGTGACTCATCTGAGCTACATATCCTACATATGTGCTAGGTCTATTTCTCTCTCTGTATGTGCTAGATGGTTCTCCATGATTATCTACCTCTTGCATAATGTCTCGACACGATGCAGATCTCCTCTTAGCATGAGGTTCATCAAGAGATCTTTCTACCAGTTCTACTGGCTCTTCAGGATCAAGGGGATCTATAGGATATTCTAACTTCTCTCTCTCAGCATATGGAAGGGGAGAATTAGAAACTGGATCATGCTCCTCCATATCTAAATCACATCGGAGTTATTTGGAGCGCTTGAAGGTAGCCTCTTTATGAAATGTTACATCTATGTTGAGTTCAATGTTTCTTTGTCCTAGTACATAGATTCTATAAGCTTTGGAGGATTCACTATATCCAAAAAAATTTCCTTTATTTCTAGATGGATCCATCTTTGTCCTCTTCTCTTTTGGTACATGAATGTAGATAGGAAAACCAAAAATCTTCAAGTGTCCAACATCTAGTTTTTCTCCAATGAAAACCTCTTCAACAATATTTTCTCCTAGGATAGCATGAGGACTTCTATTCCGTATATAAACAACAATCTTGGAGGCTTCTTCCCATAATGAGGTGGGAAGATCCTGAACACACATCATATCTTTATCATCCTCATAGATTGTTATGTTCTTTCTTTCAACAACCCCATTCTACTGCGGTTGTAAGGTACAGTCAATTGTCTTCTTATTCATGTACCTCGACAGAATTCATTAAAGTCATGAGACTCAAACTCTCCTCTATTATCATATCTCAAAGCACGAATGTGCTTTCCAATATTATTCTCAATCAATGTTTTAAACTCTTAAAACTTGTTGCAATTTTCACTCTTTTCCTTTATTAAATAGATCCAAGGCGTGCGGGAGAATTCATCTATGAAAAGAACATGGTACATATATCCACTCAAGGATGGTGCTGACATAGGACCACATAGATTGAAATGTATCAATTCTAGGATCCCTTTGGATCTTTTGGTACTACTTGGAAAACTCTTCTTAATTTTATTTCCAAGAGTATAACCTCTACAAACACTAACATATTTAGATTTAAACACAGGCATGCCTTTTACCATCTTCTGTAATCCAAGTAGTGCTTTGAAATGGAGATGACCAAGCCTCCTATGCCACAGTTCACAAGGACTGACTATGTCATGGTGTGAAAATCCTCACAGTAGATCTAAGAGATGATGTATACCTCACAAGAGTAATTATGATTAAGTAGGAAGATAGAAGAAGAGTGGTCAATGCAGTGTAATGAGCAACAGAATAATAATACAATAGAACTCGGATAGAAGAAAAAATACTTCACACACACTAATTGATTAATCACAATATGGACAAATAAGTAGTACAATGCATGAGGATTCGAATGCCAAGGTGGCAATTCAAATTATCCTTCATGGAGTGATCAAAAGATCACTGGAGTGTCATTGGAGCACAACTAGAAGTCATCATCATCATCAGTGGAGTCATCAATGCACAAGTAACTGTCAACCATCAGTTAAACTAAGTGTGGTAGGTGTAACTGAGTGTAACTGGCACTAACTAAATGAAGGAGGCTCAGTGGAGGGCGCATGAGGATCTAACTGGAGTCAGAATGGGCAATGAAGTCTCACTAGAGGTCCATTGGAGTGATACAGTCATTTGAGAGTTAGTCTAGCCTTAAATCAAGGAAAGAACTGAAGATAACTGAAGATAATTGAATGGTAGGTAAGGAAGGGCGCCTTTCTCATGTAGTAGGTGAAAGGAGGGTGCACTAAGCACTAGGAGGGCTGAAACTGAGTGGAAAGAAGCTACAGGGGCTAGCTAACTGAGGGCTAGGTGCTGGGACTAATGATTGGGATGCATGCAAATGCATGCAAACCCTAAATAATGCATGCAAACCCTAATAATGCATGCATGACCTAAAATGCAAATAATGGAAATGTTGATAGGTCTAGGATGGAGTATAGGAATATCCTAACACATGGATCATGGCTTGAATGATATTTCCAAGAACTTTGTAGAGACCTCCCTCTCTAACTCAAATTACAGATGCAGAGTTAAAGTCTGCATGCTTAGGACACATGAGCGCTTTATTGTTCTTAAATATTACTCTGAATCCTTTATCTTCTATAACCGAAACAAACAAGAGTTTCTTCTTCAATCTAGGAATAAATAGGATTTCATCAACATGCAGTACATCTCTTGAATCCAATTGAAAGGAAGTGGATCCAACTCCTTGGATCGAATAGGTGGTATTATCTCTGAGCTCCACCTGACAAGAGAACTTCTTTTCCTTCAGATCTGAGATAGTGCTCCTATATCTAGTCATATGTTTAGATGTGCCACTATCCACCATCCATGTCTTAGCACTAGTGGTAATGGATCCAGATAGGGATGAGACAATATAGTACTCCTTCCTTGTCTCCTTATCATCGGATGAATTCTTTCTTGTAGGCTCATCTTCAGTAGTAGTATAAGCATGAAACCTACCCTTGAAATTTCAACTTTGCTTTGCACGGCATTCTCTTGCATAGTGGCCCTTCTTATTGCAATTGAAACATTGAAGTTTAGACTTATCAAATTTCTTGTAATCATTTTCCTTTTGATGAGAAAACATATTATGAGAAAGAGATTTCTTTCCTCTCTTCATCTATGCTGTAGGAGAAAGGTTCTCTTCTTTGGAGGAAGTATGTTTTCTCAGGATTCACCCTTCTTCTTGAAGAAAATCATGCCACAGTATTTCAAAATTTGGTTGCACATCTTGACCATTTACTGTAGTCAAGAATGTCTCCCATGAAGATGGAAGGCCATCAACTACAATTTGTATGAGATCGACATCATCAACTGTTACACCAATGCTCATGAGTTGATATCTTACTTGAGAGATCTTTGTGAAGAAAGAAGAAACACCTTCATCCTTCTGTATCTTCAAATTACAAAGCTTATTCTTCAATGCTCTCTTCTAACTGGGCGCCTTCTTCTCATAAACATTGGTCAAAGTTTTGATGCATTCATTTGTAGTCTTCAATGGAGTAATCATGGGCATCAAATTGTCTTTCACCGAATCATAAATGATCCTCTTTTATTTGTCTTGATTCTTCTTGAAGTTGGTGTTGCCTACATTAGTAGTATGCTCTTCAATAAAAGTGGATATGTAGCCATCCAGGTCATGCTCTTCCAAGATATTCAGAATCCTGGCCTTCCAAGTATTGAAGTTCGAAGTTCCTTCAATTCATTATTCTGGTCTTATTGATATTGAATCCATTATTCTTTAAGTACGGTGATCACTCAATGTCTACGTAGGATCAATCTTGACTACTAAACTTATCTCTTTCACACCCTGAGATTTGATACCATGTTAATTTTTTATCTTTAATTTGGAATCGCAGTAGTACTTCAAATAAAAAAACAATCATAAACATAATAATTCACATATGACACGTAAATTTATCTTGGGGAAACTCTCTATGACTTGATGGAGAAAACCCCAGCAAAACCTTTCTTAGTATATTGGTAGATATCAGAGAATGTATTTTACATCAAGCACCCCCGGTGCAATTTACAGAGCAAGATAAAGATAGACAAAGAAGAGAAACTTAGAATAATTATTCTCCACTCAACCAATTTTCCAATACTGGTCACATGCACAAATAGCCTTTAATAGAATTCACTCCAACATTGAGACATCAATATTGCATGGAAAACGAGGCATACATATCATGCAAAAGCTTTAAATCTAAGTATTGACTTCAGGATGAACTTTCCCTTTAACTGAATGCTATCCCACCTAGTTAGGTGGCTAACTTAAGTTTCATCATGCAAGTGTCGCAACTCAAGTGTTGTCTTTTAGTTTAACTCAAGTGTTGTCATGCAAGTGTCGCAACTCAAGTGTCGTCATGCAATCACTTAGTTAACTATATATTCTTTGTTATCACTTAGTTAACTCTTTTAACTGAATTCTTTCTTGTTATCATTGAAGTGATCAAACCGAGTTCTCCTTTAATTGACTGAAGTCTTATTTGTTAATATCACTTGAATTATCTCTTATTTAATTAATTCTTTATCATCATTGAAGTGTGCAAATCGAATTCTCTCTTATCTTATCACATCTTATCTTTGTCTCTTGTCTTATCTACATGGTCCACATTTTCCATCTTAATTAATTATCATATCAAATATACTAACCTGATATTTTTCCAATGATTTGATCATCTTGTTCTACTATCGTTCCAAGTGGTTATATGCTAAAGTAATTCACTCTAGAGGTGGCTAGTCTCTATAGGAGACTAAATAGCCCAACCATGCTTAGTAGTACATCACACACCATTCATGCTTTGACATGCAAAGCATCACCTAAACACATGAGGCACCACCTCAATACATGAGGATTTGTCTTGACACACAAGACCTTAGCCTTGACTAGCAAGATTGTACAACATCATCACTTTGACATACAAGCCACTTACCTCAACACATGAGTCTTATTCATTCTTGAGTCTAATTCAAGATTCTTCTCCAAGTTTCCTGAGTCCAAATCGGTATCCTATAAGGAAATACCTATACACATGAGGCTTAATCTTGACACACAAGATTGAATTGGAGAATGACTCATGATGCTGTAACTTAACATTTTTTACATTTGAAAAATACATAAACTTTGCACAATAATTCACAAAGTATATGATCTCCCTAGTTGAACATTTAAGTGTGATTACTTGAGATTCAATAACCTTTATTGCTACAATCTTTGCACTCACCAGTGTTAGTTATAGAGAAATTCTCAAGAGAATGTATAAACTATATAAATTCTATGAATTACCCTAGTAGAATCACTTGAAGCTAACACATTTTTTAGACCAATGCATATTTTAAAAAAATGAATCTACCTCTTTTTGGAGTCATGTTCCTCTAAAGAAGTAACTAATATTATATCGAATAAAATTAGGGTTATAGTAAACTTAACCCTTGGATTAGGGGAACAATACAAGACCATCAATGCCATAAAAACCTCCCCAAATATTTCCATGCACATAATGCCTCATTAACAACATTTGTTTCAAAATTATGATCCATATGGAATGATTCACAACACACACACATAGTAAGAAGTATTAGTGTGTAACAAAATATCATCATAAATATACAAAAATATAATTACAAACTACAGATAGATAACAACCATAATCCAAAGAGAATCCACAAGCCCTTACACCTCTTAAATTGTTAAAACAATATCAAATTTTAACATTTTGAAATACCAGTTTGATTATAATTAATGAAAAAATGAGTTTCCTCATTGTTTATAACTTCTTCATCATGTTTCTAGACACACCATTTTTATTTTTTAGTATACATCAAAAACAAATAAAACCATGTCTATTGAGAAACAAAATAATATGTCACTTAGTCCATGAAAAAAATCAAGGAGAAATCATAAGAACATAACAAGTTTATAGAACTTAGTATTTGTCATCATAAAAACACTAAAACAAAAATATATAGAATTGGTCACATCAAAATCAAAACATCATATGGGAAGTGACAACATATTTTAGGGAGAGAGACTATATGTTTTAGTTTACCCTATTAGTGTGATAGTGATACAAAGAAACCAAAGGTATTTTTAAAGTTTGTGAAAAATAATAGTAATGTGTTTTTATTTATCCAATTTATTTTTTTATGTGTTCAATTCTGATTGGCCTATAGGTCTTGACAAGACTTAGATAAAAGTAAGAAAAAAATAAAAATTAAGTACATTATGGAAAGTTTTCAAAGTTCATGAAATAAAAACACTAATGTCTATATATATATATATAAATCCCGAGGGGCTAGCTCAAGTGGTTGAGTGTTGTAAGTTGTGAGAAGAAGGCCTTGGGGTCAAATCCCTGGGTGGCTATACATTGCTATATAAGGGCCTCACTTGATGTCCCCACCAGGTTAGGTTCTGTAATTAGGGTTGATGGTTTACCTTGGGTACCATCTTCAAAACGAGGGGAAGTACCTGAGGGTTTCCCCATAACATTGTCCAAATATATATATATATACCTTATCTATTTCAAAAATTTATACAACTTAAATCCATATGTTTATATTGAAATAGTACTATTAACATCTTTGATTTTCTCTTATACAACTTTAAACTAATTATCAAAAACAAAATATACAATCTTTATATTTTAAATTTTTGTGAACACAAAAATTCTCTCATTTTCCACTTTTTCTTTTTACTTTAATATAATTTTTAAATTAACTCTTACAATTATAAAAATATTAATAAACATAACTATAGTTTAATATTTTTAAAATTAAAAATAATATTAATATGAATTACATGTTAAAGTTTGAATTGTGAAACTGTAAATTATTATATTATTTACAACATTACAATAATAAATTACAATCCAAAGTTTGAATTATGAAATAGTAAATTATTGTTATATTACAATAATAAAAAATGATCATGTTAAAATATTTTTCATTGTCATTTTCAATATATATATATATATATATATATATATTGGGGAAACAGAGTATGGTTACACCTGAGGAAAAAAATGAATTTTTTGTGCCCTACTAGGGTTTCTTGACCCAGGGGGCTGCAGGTGTAGCTCCCTGCCGTACTAGGCCTGGAATACTCTCTCGGGAATGGCGATTGTAGCTGACAAGTTTTTGTGGGGTTCACACGTGACCCATGAGGATCAGTGGGGGGATGCGGTGGATTACACAGAGGACCCTTTCGCGGGTCAAATAGTTTTTACCTCCCCTTCTGATCACTGACCACCAGTTTCTGAGAAGAAGATGGAAACATTTGGGTTGTCGGAAATAGGCGGAAGTCTTACCGGGATCCAAAACCATTCTAGGGAATCTCTGGTGTGGAACTAGGTCTTCTACAACCTGCAAAACCTTGTTGCATCGGATGACCCTGACCTACAGTCTTTTGCTGCCAGACCATTAGCACCGCAGCTTGGAGGTACCCCTTTCTCACTATTTGAACCCCCTTTGCGGGCGTATATTGGTGCTCCAGTGGCGGCGGACGTGGACCGCATACACACTGAATACCTACAAGAATATTGGGGTGAACCACTATATGGTATGAGCTACGATTTCTTGGACAATGGATGGCCTACATCTAGAATCCTAGGAAGTGAGTTTGATTTTTGCAAAAAGCTTGCTTTACCTTCTGTCCTGAGTTCGGACGGGTTCATAGCCTCGTTGCTGCAAACCTCAGACTAGAAGGGTTCCCCGCAGGAAGAACCGAACAAAAAAGAACACTCTGGATTTGGATCAAGCACAAAAATCCCACATAGTCCGTCAGGGGCAACTGTCTCGGGAAAAAAGAAGGTAAAGTGCCTAAAAAATATGAAGGAACCACTGAACCTCATATGCGGACAAAACGCCTCGGTGACACAATCCCTGGTGATGGTGGAAACTATAGCCGTTGGCAGGGCTAGGGGTAAATACCCTATCTTGGAACACTTGGAACGATGGGTTGCTACAAATTGGGCATCCTTCCTGGATTACAAACCAGAAATATTGGTGCTCTCACGGGCGTGGTTTGTATTCAAACTTCGCAGTAAGGAGGAGGTGGGGCATATCTTGCAGAAACATTGGATTTTAGACAACAATCCTTTCCTCCTGAAAAATTGGACGTCTATGTTCGACACAGAATGCGAAAGACTTGATATTGTCTTGGTTTGGGTCAGACTCCTGGGTCTCCCATGGGAATTTTGGAACTGGGACTCTTTCCGGGATATTGGAAAAGCGCTAGGAGTCTTCATTGATGCAGACATGTCATTTCTCCATACAAAGAGAATGATGGTGGCAAGGATTTTGGTCTCCATAAAAATTCGAACTGGGCTCAGAGAAAATTTGAATTTTATTTGGGGGAAAGCGAAACACATACAAACCATGGACAATGAAGGGGTTTCCTTTTGTTGTCACCAGTGCCACATTTACGGACATCTCACAAAGAACTGCAATCATCCTTTTACCTATGCTTTGGATTGGCCCAAGAAAAGACTAGTAGGCCACATCGCTTCTGAGGACACTTCCGACATTCATAAACTTGGCAGAAGGGAGGCCATTACTGAGGAGTATCAACATACATGACGGGAGGAGGAATATCAACATGTTGATGCCCCCACAACTGGAAAACCTAGCAAGGAAGACTCGTCTCAACAATCGTAGGAAGCATTAGCTCAGCACCAGTCGACATCAACTCCATCGGGTAAGCAAGATACTTTTCTTTCCCATACCTCTTCTTTGGCAGAAATTTCAAATATTAATGTTTTGATCGACTGGACTCGATCCCTGTATCTATTTCCCCTCTGACCTCTGTTTTCAGCTTTTTTTCTCCCTGTTTCACCTCTCCCCTCTTTTCGCCCCTTCCTTCCACGGTCCCTCCTACCTCAGTCCCTCTCTCCACTTACCCTCCCTAGTCCATCCCCCCCCTTTGGCTCCCCTTACTTCTCCTGAGGTATCCTGCCTGATCCTCTTTAGACTAAGGTTTAGGGATATACCTGTGTCAGCATTGTCTTTGGCACAGTACCAGGGAATGGGGAAAAATTCTCTTCCTACCTGCAGAGAAAAAGGTAGGGTGAGGCCCTCCCACCTCTCCACGGCACAAAACCATTCCCTCCTTGAACTTGCGGATGGAAAAAAGAAATCCATTTTTGAGGCACTTAGAGTAGTGGAAGCCTTGGGTGGGGTTAATCAATGAAACTTCTCTCCCTCAACTATAGAGGGTTAGCAAGTGAACCCAAAAAAAATTCCCTAAAAAGGCTGCTCTTGATGCACCAGCCTGATGTTTTACTACTCCAAGAAACAACGGGGCCAGAAGAAGGAGTTTCTTCCCTTTTAATATCTCTTTTGAGCAATATGGAATTCCTGGAATTAGATGCCCGTGGACACTCTGGAGGACTCATCATCGGATGGAATACTCAGACTATTCAACTTAGAAATTCCTGGGGAATGCGTCCGACTTTGAGAGTGGATATTTATCATGTTGTGCTAAACTCCCGCTTCAACATATTGAATATATATGGACCCTACGAGGATAGAATCCCATTCTAGGACAATCTGAAACAAAATTCTTTTCTTCATCTGGAAAATCTGATTATTGGAGGGGATCTAAATTTCACTCTTGGAAATCATGAAATTTGGGGCCCATGTGCCAGACCTGATATGTTGGTGGACTATTTTGAACACCTATTGCAAGATTGTAGGCTCTTGGATCTTCTCCCTGAAAATCTCAATCCCACCTGGACAAATTGCAGAGCAAGGAAAGAATAATTGCAAAACGACTGGATCGCTTTCCCATAGCTAAACCCTTACTGGGACAGAACTTAAACTTCAGACAGTGGGTGGACATGGGGTGGATATCGGATCAATTCCCTATATGTCTGGAACTAAAGGGAGATGCCACAAAACCTCCTGGCTCTTTCAAACTTTGTGGAACCCGGTTAAAGGAAGAGGAGGTAGAAAAGATTATCAAAGAAAACTAGAATCCCTTATGTCCGACTGAAGGGATTCATGTTGCACCACAGTTTGTCAAAAATCTCTTGAATATTAAAAAGTGTCTAAAAGAATGGGCCTTCGAAAGGAAAGAAAGGGATGAACAAACATTAAACCAGGTTGAATATGATCTTCGACCTGTACAGGAATCTGAAGGGGGTGGTTTCTTGACCTAGGAATCCAAAGAGCAACTGGGCCTTCTGGAAGCTCTTCATATAAAAATATTACAGGACCAAGAGGATATTTGGCACCTCAAGAGAAGATCCATTTGGCTTGAATGTGGAGATTAGAACACAAAATTCTTTCAAAATTTTGCAAAAGGAAGGAAGTATAAAAACACAATCTGGGAACTTCAAAATGATAACGCTGAGAATATTTCCTCTTTCAATGGTCCAATCGCTCTTGGAACATCCCATTTCACCTCCCTTTACAAAGATGACAATAGAGCCAACCTAGCTGAAATCATTTAGCTGTCCCAACTTTTCCCTGGTTTCATAACCCATGAGGACAATCAAGATCTCATGGAGGAAATCACAGAAGAAGAGCTTAAATAAATACTTCATAGCTTTCAAAAAGATAAAATTCCTGGCTCGGATGGATGGACCATTGAATTATTTTTAGCACACTTTGAGGTTATTGGTGTTGATTTACTTCATTTGGTGGAGGAATCTCGTGCGAGGGGACATATTCATCCGCCTCTGAACTCAACTTTCATAGCTTTAATCCCAAAATTTGATCTTTCAGTCTCTTTCAACGACTTCAGGCCTATCTCATTATGCAACATCACTTATAAGTTGGTGGCTAAGATTATCGCTAAAAGGCTCAAAATGATCCTATCAAAGGTCATCTCCTTGGAACAATTTGGCTTCCTGGAAGGACATCAAATACATGAGTCCATTGGAGTAGCACAAGAATGCTTCCACTCTATAAAGCTAAATAAATTGAAAGGGGTGGTCATAAAGCTTGACCTTTCAAAGGCCTTTGATAAGGTTAGCTGGTTATACCTGAGAATGTTGATGACTCACCTGGGATTTGATTACCCATTCATCAAATGGGTTATGAGTTGCATTACTACTGCCTCTTTTGTGGTTCTTATAAATGGGTCATCTTCCCCTTTCTTCCATGTCGGAAGGGGTCTACGTCAAGATTGTCCCCTTTCCCCCCTACTTTTTTACTGGTGGTAGAAGGTCTTAGCAAAGCTATTCTGGATGCTAAGCGTCGGGGTTCTCTAAAAGGTATTGTTATCACGACCTCACTATTTTTAACTCACTTATTGCTTGTAGATGATATCCTTCTCTTCTGCAATGGTACTATGAGGGACACATAAATACTGGCTGGTATTCTAGACCTCTTTGGGAAGGTGATTGGCATGGAGAGCAACATTCACAAATCTTCGCTCTCTCTATCAAATTTGGGAGAAAGAGACTCCCTTTTTTATACTACACTCTTTCCCTTTGAGTTAACAAACTTGGATGTTGGACTCAAATGTTTGGGTTTCATGTTAAATCCAAACAAATACAAGAAATCAGACTAGGGATGGTTGATTGCAAAGCTGGAGAAACGTTTATATTCGTGGAATCACCAGTGGCTCTCTTGGGTGAGGAGATTCATCCTTATAAAATCAGTGTTGGAAGCAATCCTTGTTTACTGGATGTCTCTATCCTAGATTCCAAAGGGTATTTTAGACAAATATCAATAATCTTGGTTCAGATTTATGTGGTTTGGGAAATCAGAAAAACATGTCTCCCCGTGGGTCAAATGGAAAACTCTTGCAAATCCAAAATCACAAGGGGGTTGGGGTCTAAAAGATATTCATCTATTCGCAAAATATTTGGCAGCAAAAGCGGGATGGAGACTTTTGACAACTGAAAATATTTGGATGAAAGTGGTGACACAAAAGTACATTGTGCCAACCTCCATCTTGAATTGGGTTAGAAGCCCAATCCATAACACTGTGGGAATCTCTGTAATATGGAAAGCCATACTTTCCTCATTCCATATTATCGAGTCTGGGCTGGCTTGGAAGGTGTGGGATGGATCACAGGTTCATATTGGAAAAGATCAATGGATGGGTAGTCAAAACAGACACACACTGCCACAAAATATCCTTTTTTTTCTTCACTCTCGTGGGATACACCACCTTTCTCATCTTACTGATCCGGAGTCTACCACTATTATGCAACACGGGTGGAAAGGCCCTGATCTTCTGGGTATACCGGATTCCTTTTGGGACATTTGGAATGGATATCTCCTCGCCCTCCACTCCACGCATGTCAGACTTTAAAACTCTAGGGATGCTTACATATGGTCCCCATCTCCGCTTGGAATCTTCACCCCAAAGCTTGGATATAAGCAGATGGCTGGAAATATTGATGAAGGATCAAAACTCTGGTGGTGGAATTCGCTCTGGAAATCAAAATGTCCCTTAAAAAAAAAACTCTTCATGTGGTGCTCCTTGTAAAATAAGGTTCCGATCTGGGAAAACATGAAAAGATAGCACGTTGAAGGACCTTGGTGGTGCACCCTCTACAAGTAGTGCTCTGAAACTCTCCATCATTTATTCATTACTTGTCTCTTCACACTACAAATTTGGACAATTCTTTGAACTATGTTAAATCTTAGTTACATTTGGTTGGGTCCTTCTTTAGAGGAGGCATGGAAGAGTTGGTTTGACTCCCCAGCTACAGAACACCATCGGGAATTACCTCTCTTGTAAATCTAGGGAATTTGGTTGGCTCGTAATAAGGCTCTTTTCCAGGAAAAAATATCTGTACCAGATCTGGTGGCCACACAGAGTGTTGATATTCTCTCATATTTCCCTCAACAAAACAACTCCCCATCTATCTGCTCTGTATATGCAAAAAATTTTGATCCCTCATTACCTTGGGCTTATTTTGACGGGGCGACCAAAGATCAACTTTATGGTGGGGGGTTGTTCTCCACTTATCCCATTCATCCTTTTATCATTTACAAATGGGCCTTGGACATGGAACAAAAAAATTTGTAGAACTCTTTGCCCTCAAGCTTTTACTTTGTTTTGCACTTGAAAATAATTGTACACATATTCAGATCTTTGGTGATTCTATGACGGTGAACAATTGGGTCAACAACATTCAAGTGTGTCACAATATTTTTTTAAGTAATCTATTGGCTGACGTTTTGAGACTCTTGAGGGAATTCGAATCCTTCTCATGTCATCATGTCTACAAGGAGCAGAACACCACTACGGATTATCTCTCAAAGAAGGGCCTAAATTTACCTTTTGGCCAATGGAAAATTTTGGCAACAGAACATGGACAAGCTTTTGAATATTACCACAGACCATTCATTAATGGAATGGTGTCCAACTTTACCTGATTTATCTTGGACACTATTTATACTCTTGTTTGAACAGTAAAAATGTATTTTTTTTAACTAATTGTAGGGGCCCTTTTGGGACCTTAGACATGTTTCTTTATTTGTACATACCAGATGCCTGCTCTGAGAAAGGGAAGATATTTTTTGCAGCGTAGCTAGACTCTTTTTTTGAAAGGCAACTCGAAAGCCTTATGCAATATGTAATTTGGTTCCCTATTAATTAAATTACACATTTTTCCTTGGAAAAAAAAAATATACATATATATATAGGATTTGAATCTCTCATTCTTTTAAAAAATACTTTGAGTTTTGGATTATGAATTATTATTTATAAAAAAAGATAAGTTTGTTAATATTCATAATTATGATTTAATTGATTTTTATTTGTAATTTAAGTTTCGAATTTAAATTTGAATTTTTTAAATGAGAAATTGTATTGGTTGTATTCTTGAATTTGATATTTTAAAATAATTTAGTATTTAAAAAAATGGTTCATATATTAATAATATTAAATTATGCTTAGGATCATTACAGATGAGTGTTGTAATAATAAATCCAATCTTTTTTGTGGACTTTCGGAAATCTTTTTATACGGTGCCTAGATATAACCTTTGGAATAGATTAAAAGAGTTAGAATTTCCTCTCGATTTGAGGGCTGCAACTATAAGGTTATATGAGAATGTCATTGCCAAATTCAAAAACACTAAAGGTTGGTTGCAAGATATTAATTATGATATTGGAGTTAAGCAAGGGTGCCCCCTTTCCCCTACCCTTTTTGGCATATATATCGATAAGCTTGAAGAATGTTTAGAAGAGGCAGGTTGTACGGGCACAACATTGGCAGGAATGGTCATCATGCTACTACTCTATGTTGAGGATATCGTTCTTAAGGCAAGGTTCCCTTGTGATCTTGAAAAGCAATTATGAATTCTCAAAGGTTTCTGCACCAATATAGGCATGACCATAAAATCTGACCAAAAAAATTCATAATTATCAAGTCCAATAAAGGTACTTATGAATTTTTTTCTTATGACAATAGAATCTTAGAGGAAGTAACCTCCTATAAGTACTTAGGAACTGACTTTCATCACAAGCTCAACTGGAACTATAGCATTGAGAAGAGGGTAAATGGAGGGTGGAAAGCCTAGTTCGGCCTTGAAAACAACTGCAAAGCGGAAAACCTTGTGATGTGGGACGAAAAGAAATTCCTCTTTAAAACCCTCATCACTCCCGTTATTTTATATGGTTGTGAAGCTTGGGGATGCAGCATTTCCAGAGAGTCTTGGAGAAGAATTGAGCAAATCCAGAAACAATCTATTACTTATAATCTTATAATTAAGAGAAACATGCCCTATCCTATTATGCTCTTAGAAGCAGTTCTCTTCCCCATTGAAAGCATGGATATGATTATATATCTAATGTACAAGAACAAATTAAACAATATAGGAGATGAACGACTTCCTAAAATTTCTTTTAACTCCATCCAAAAGCACCTTCGCCTTAAGCGGGGATGGCTTAAAGATGCCACGGCTTGGTTAAATTATTGGAGGACTATTGAAACTACCACTGTACAAAATATTGATAAAATTAATTACATTATTACTTGTACCTTCAAAGAGAAAATGTGGTGCAAAGAAGAATTAGAGGTAAAAAGAAAGCTTTGGTATTACAAAGATACCATTAACCCTAATCTTGAGGATCGAAACTATGTTTCTATCTTAACAAGCTCAAAGAAAAAAAAAATATTGTTAAGAGTAGAATGAACTCTCGTGAGCTTCATAGTGAAACTGGGCATTGGAAAACCCCTAAAACGCCTTGGGCTGAAAGAATTTGTCATCTATGTGATTCCATGAGGGTGGAATATGAAAATCACTCTCTTAGAAAGCTCGACTTTCACTCACATTAGATCTCAGTTTCAAAATATTGGCTCGGACACTAACTTTTCTCACCTTCTAGATTCCTAAAACTATAGTGAGCTAGGGACATTCCTATGTAAGCTTTTTGAGCATAGAAATAATATTTAAAAACAAACAATTAATCTCTATCTTCTTAAGGTCTCAGTGCACATTAAAGACCACCACCACCATCATCATCGTAAAAAATTCACAAACTCATATCTATTTATTTATATTGTATTTTATATTTTTTTCAAAAATAAATATATTTAACTTATTTAGGATCACCTACTTTATACTTTTCTTTTCAAAAGTTTGCAATTTCATAGTCTTTAAGATTTTTAAATATTAACATTTAACATGCAATTTCACAATTTTTAAGCTTTCTAGATATTAACATTTGATATATATTGATATGGATATAAAGCACTTTATATTGATATAATATTTTTTACTTATTTTTATAGAACTTTTATTTAGATTGTATTTTTATTTTTATAATTTCGAATAATTTTTTTTTTTAAATTAAAAAACAAGAACTAAGGTGCTTGTTTTTTTAGTTCTTGAAAGTCAACAATGACATGTGAAAGTTACCACATGGTACATTTAAAAAAATCATATTAAATGTTTTTGGTTGTATTTTTTGTGTTTTAAAAATTAAGTCAAACTCCTACTAAAATTTACTTTTAATTTAAAAAAAATAAATTAATAAATTGTATTTTCTAAACATTGGTAAACTTTATAGAAAATTCTAACATAAAATTGAATTAATGCTAGTTCAAAGCACTTGTATTGCAAATAAAAAGTACAATCAATACTTTGACATGGACTAAAAAACTTATACCTAATACAAAAGGAGCAATTTGGACTTTATTGCAGGTTTTGGTTAGAATCATGTAAATTTAATTTGGAAGTGTTTAAATTGTGTTTTTGAATTCATAAGCAAATTCAACATCCTCTAAAACCCAATTGCACCTAAATTATGCAATTTCCATAATTAATATATATGATTCTAAATTTTTGTAAAGATTTCCAAACATACTCCTAATAAAATAAAACAAAAATATACTTGGAAAAGATTGAAAACATAGAATATTTAGACTACACTTCACATAATTTGATATTTCTTAATTCGAAGAGTTAGCTAAATCAATTTGACTCTTTCACTTAAACATTTATTATAAATTCTTAACCTAGAGCCTACAATTCCACTAAAGCAAAGAAATGGTGGATAAGTTATTTGAAAACTATTCATCCTATCTAGATTTCACACTCTAAAAAGTTAAACTCTTTCATTTTTCTATTCACATTTTGAGAATGATAAATTTGAAGAAGGCTCCTTTAGGGGTTGAGATTAAGAGTTAATGGTGAGTTTCATTAATGTTTTAAAGAACATTTAAGATACCTCGTGCAACCTTAATGACAACTTTCCTATTCAGCAAATTGTTCTCTTATCCAACATTAAAACTATCATCAAAACTAACATAAGTTCTTCGTTTGAAAGAAAAACCAAAACAATAACAAACAACCTTCCTTTCTCCACTCTTTTCCTTTTTTATTGTTATATAGATTACAATTTAGTTAAGAAAAATAGTCAAACTATAACCCTGGACCTGTCCCACCAGTTATTCACGAATGAATTAATACCCCTTATCCACTCATGCAAGTTGCCAACCATTTTCCCTTTAAATTTTAAAACTTTTATAGTATCTTAGGTTTAAATTATAAATATTTTATAGTGTCTTAGGTTTGGCTTATATGTATATCCCTAATGACTAGTCTTAGGTTTAACTTACAAAGTATATCATATTTCTTCAGTTATATATATGTTTAGTGATTTAACAATGTTTACTTTAGAATATTAATTGAATTAACATTAATTTTAATTTTTAGTTCATATTTTTTCAATTATATATATATATATGTTTAGTGATTTAACAATTTTTACTCTAAAATATTAATTGAATTAACATTAATTTTAAATTATTAATTTTATTGATTCTACTTACTATAACATAGATCATAATAACAAATAGTACTTTAGTGGTACAAGGAAATTATGTCATCACATTTTAGGAAGGAGGCCATCACGTCCTCTCAGGTTTCCTCATTATCCACCACATCCTTTTAAGGGCAATGAACCTGAATGTCCATCTCAATATCAAAATATTAAGGAAATATGTGTAATTTTTCACTTCACCCTTCCACATAAATTGGGCCTTTATACTTGCATAAGGTCTTGGTCTTCAACTCCATACACAACCCCTTTAGTTTTTACCCATCCATCTTGACATCAAATCATGCACATTTGATAACTAATTTGGGTAATACTTCTAGATACTGCATGACACACATACACTTGAGAATAACATCAATCATGATATATAGTTATTCTAAACAATAAATAATATAGTATTGATAGGCATCTCACCATCCATTAGAGTTTGATGTTGATGCCTCTAGACTTTTGCAAAGTTCAAATTTGCATGGTTGTTCATGATACATGTGTATTAAAAATCAACAACATTCTTATAGGAATTTCATACACTTAAATCATAAACGTGTACTTAATAAAGAAATCAATTACCCTAAATTAGATCCACGCATATCAAGAAATAAATCAAAGAATGAATATAATTAGTTACACAACCATTTTTGTTCTAAAAAATAAATATGTATCACCCATAACATGTCCACAACCATTACAACATCAAACAAGTTCATAAGTCTCATAAGCATACCTAGTTAGGTCAGCCTCTTGGCAGTGAGGGTCAATCTAAACTAAACACATAACATTACATAATCAATTGTCTAGATGTTAATCAAAATAAGGGGCCATACATATCCCTAGAGTTGATCTAGTGAAACCTATATCATAATTGGGCTCTCCTTCATGATAATTTTCATCAAGTTTTAAGAAGAGTCTAAGCTTGTTTTCCCAAGTATGGAATTCGTCATTATAGGGGTTGAATTTAATCTTATGGTCAAGTTGCTCCAGGTCATTCATAACAAATATGTGGATCTTATGATAGATGGCATAGATTTACCTTAGATGGCCATGCAAAAACATGATGGTCTGGTTGATAACATCTACCCACCAGATAATCCATCTTTCATACCGAATCAATCTCAATAATAAATTCCAATCCCTTTTGATAGATTCCGCACAAATCGGGTAATGCAAGTGTGAAACATTAATCAAGTTTCTAAGCATGCATTCTCTCATCCCCCCATGGAATGAAAATACAATGGGATGAGTATATGAAACAATAATCTCTTCAAGAATGTAGAATTTCCTACATCCACTAGTAAAAAAAGAAAGTATTTTTCTCTAAGAGCATGGATATATCTAGCCTATTCAAAACCATGTTAGTGGTCAACTAGGGCTTGGATAGTTGATAAAGTAGGGTTGGTGATATATTAATCCCATTGAGTTTCATGTCCCCTAATACATGTCATCACCTTGTGGTTCATCATGGTTATACATGCCATCTAAATGTGGTGATTGATAAAATTCTCAGAACCTAAGTGACAATGACTCTCTCTTTTGGTGTTGATTAAGTGGCTTTCATAGTCAAAAGGATTCTATTAAAATACAAACCTATTAGTTCCTTTTTAAAATTTTAACCATTTAAACAAAATCTTAGAAGAATCACGCCTCCCAAATTTATTGGGCCTATGCATACCAATTTAGCATTGGAACCATGTTAGACAAATCACTCTTCCTAAGGGATTTGAATTGGGAGTTTAGTCGTTCTTTGTCACCCTTAGTCCCAACCATGTTGAAATCCCCATTGATAAGGCAATGACCCTTGCTAAATTCATTAACTGCCCAATTCCAAAAGGCCACTCTTCTTCCACATCATTTGAAGTATTTAATGTTGATTAGATAATAAGATATAGTTATCTAAGTTCAACATCATTCATATCAACTATTGTTTTGGATCATTTCCATGTCCTACAATAGTGGGAACATTATTTTCTAAGATTAAATTTCTCATACATCCCTTTCAATCTACATCATTAGAAACATAAAGAATAAGCATTTGTCCAAACACATTCAGGGTTTTTATTTTAACAAAAAATTAGCAATGATATTAACTTCCTCCAAGAAAAGAATATTCTAATTAGAGATCATGTATCAAATCCTCCAAGCCATGGAATTTCTATAGGGATCTGAAATCCCGTTGAATTTCCATGATTCTACCTTAATTAAGAGTTGATAGAAATATAATCAATCTCTTCTCCACTAGCATTCATCCCAGCCATTGCACTAAAGGAATTTGGAAAGATTGATCCTTTTGTGTCATTGGCTTGTACCCAATCATCTAGTATATGGACTTTGGTAATCTTCAAATATTACTTAGCATGTGAGGTTGGCTAAGATTTTAGTAGAAAATGTGGAGACTATACCGCTTGTCTCACCCTCAATAAAGGAGGCTTGGTAAAGGAGAACGAACTCCTTCTTTGTGGAAAAAATAACAGATTTACTGAGTTCCAACCGTATTTTTGTAGCAATTTTGGCAATCTAGACCTTGATAGTCATCATCATTATATTGCTTTAAGAGTTTTTTTTCACCATTTCAACCATCCATAAGTTTTTCTTACAAGCAAGAGATTTTGGTCCTGGGATTAGGGTCTACTTGAGGGGTAAATATTTGAGTTTGACCATTATGGGACATTCCCAAATTCTATGTTTAGCACTCTAGTTTCTGAAGAAGGTATTTGGGAGATTTGTGTCACACATGGGTTGTTTTAAAATCATACCCAAACATGGATATAGATAAACTCCTTCGTGTATTTATACAAATTCACCTTGAGATAGACTCTTCCTTAAGGCCTAGGGTTAAAAAATCAATTTGAATGCAAAATATAAAATTCCCTAAGGGCACTAAGATACAATCTAAAATTTTCAATAACTACATGGGAAGACCTAGGAATTCTACCCAAATAAAGTAGTAAAACTAAGTAGCAATCTCCTTTATTTTGAAACATTCATTCCATGAAGACAAAACCACTAAGTCTTTGTGCCATATTTATGGGCCTTTTGTTAGCCTGCAAGCACCTAGACAAAGCCAACTATGTGGCTCCCATCATTCCTTACCATAATCCTTCATAAAGGAATCATGTGGAATCTCACCAATAAGTTGTCCAATTAGTGTGCTTAGAAAAGTACCTATTAAATGTGTGCCATTTGAAATTTATCACATATACAAGTGTATTCATCAATAAATATTTCCATAGTAGTTTTATTAAAAGGGGTTATGAATTTCCTTATACTTTTGGTGGAACCATGCACCATGGTTAGAAACTCTACCTCCATGAATAAAAATATATTTGGTTGAGTCCACAAACTTAACACTTGGCTTAGGGGACCAATACAAGACCATCAACATCATCAAACGCTCCAAACATATTTTCATGCGCATAATGTCTCAATAACCACATTTGTCTCACAATTGTGATCCATGTGGAATGATTCACAATACACACACATAATAAGAAGTATTAATGTGTAACAAAACATCATCATAAAGAAATGAAAATATAATTACAAACATCACGTATATAACAACCCTCACCTAAAGAGAATCCACAAGCCCCATAAACATGTTAAATTATTTTTTAAACAATATCAAATCTTTAACACTTTGAATATAACCTTTTGATCATAATTAATGACAAAATGAGTCGCCTCATTGTTTATAACTTCTCTCATCAAAATAATATTTTTAGGGATCCTAGAGTAGGGATTGAAACATCGAGAAGAAAAATCCAAGAATGCAGTTCCTACTATAACTAGAAAATAAATAAGTTATAGGTTGAATATATAAATTGGAAGAAAAAATGAGAAAGAAAATAAGTTATAAGTTGAATATAGAAATTAAGTAAGGAGAAGTCATAAGAACACAAGAAGTTTTTAGAACTTAATATTTGCCACCATATTTGTACATTTTGAGTGGGCCTAATAGTTTAAAACATGGGTTTCCTCATAAGAGATCATAGGTGTAAATATAGAGGGGGGTAAGGTATGTACACCTCTGTAAACTTTAGCAGTCAAATCGATGCATGAAATGAGTCACTTGTCTCATAAACAAGTGGGTCTCATACACTAATTTGGTGTCCGGCTTGGCCATGACCTTAAAATTTTAAAGATTATTATTATTATTATTATTATTATATAGAATTGATCACATCAAAATCAAAACATCATATGAGAAGTGACAACAATTTCTTTTTGTTTTTCACACACCAAAGTTAAAAATGTCATAGTTAAAAATGCCATGTGAAAATTACCACATGGTACTTTTAGAAAATTCCATATTAAATATTTTTTGTTTTATTTTTTTGTTTTAAAAATTAAGTTACACTCTCATGGATTAATGTCTCATTGATAACCTCTTTCACCAATGAGAAAATGGAATGAGTAAACTTTATTTTTAATTAAAAAAATTAACATGAAATTGAACTAATCATAAATCAAAGCACTTTGGCTTGCAAGTGAAAAGTATAGCTCATGCTTTGGCATGGATTAAAAAGCTTATACCCAATACAAAAATAGTGAAAGTAATACTTTTGAGAGTGTAGGTTTTCACAGTTAATCAGAGTAATTGTGAGTTTTTTCTAGAGTGAACTGTGTTAAATGATCAAAACATTCCCTATGTTTCGAGTGGAAACTCCACCCATCATCAGGGGATAACTCATGAATTGTAGTGAAATGTGATTATGGAGTGAACTGTGTTAATTGATCAAAACATTCCCTATGTTTTGAGCATAGTAACATAATTTGGCCGTATTGGTACTTTCTGTACGGAAATTCAGAATAAATTTGAATTCGTCGAATATTTAGTGTAGGTGTAATACAAATACGGATTATTAGTAGAGAATTAAATTTTGAAAACCAATTTAAAGAAAGAAAGAAAAACATTAATTATTTAAACACTATAAAACAAAAATTCCATTCAATTTCATGTTTTCTTATTAAAATAACTATAAATAAGTAGTTTCTCTCTCTCACTCTCCATATCCGAGGTTGTTGATATTTTATAAAAAAAAAATTAAAATCTATGTTAAATTTTATTATATAAATGTATGTATATTTATGGTATATTTGTGAATATTTGATTAAAAATATTATATATATAAGCAAGCTACTTTCGTATTTTATTCATACTAGATATTTTCATTACCTATTTTTTCCCTATCGAATCGTATTCGTATCCGTATTCTACTCGAATTATGCTACTATGGTTTTGAGTGGACACTCCACCCATCATCAAGGGATAGCTCATGAACAATATTGAAATGTGATTATGGAGTGAACTATGGGATGGTGCAAGGTAATGATACCCAATTATGACACGTTAGTTGCAATGACATTCTGGAAAAACAGAAATATTATCATTAAAATCAATTATTAGAGGTACCTACAAAACTTTTTTTGATTAGGTGTAAAAAGATGAAACGTAGAAAAACGGATGACCTTTCGGAATATATAATTTTTATTTATGAAAAAGTGGTATAACCACCCCAAAATGTCATTATTCGAAGATTGGTATGTTATTTTTTTTTCTAAAACATAATGCACATGTTTTTGTTGACCAACCTGTTTGCTATGTAAATTTTCAATTTACAAGAAAAAAATATGTAGAGGCGTAGGCAACAGAAGTCAGTGAAGCCCTAAAATGACATGGTCAATTGTCGATCCACCATATCATGGTCTAAAAATAATCAAAATGCATTTTTTTTTTTAGGTTGTAGGTATTTCCGTGCTCTTATGTGGGATCTTTTCCATTTTCGAAATAGGTAAGCCAGTCAAAAGTTATAGGCCAAATAAACGACCTATGTTTTTTACGAATTTGACATGAGTGTAGTTTAAAATGAATTAAGAATAGAGAACAACAACAGATCTATTAAAACATTATATATTTGGAATCTGCACACAGAGCTCGACAAGTGTGTGCAATTTCATCTACAGTGCACTCGTGGAGCTTATGCAGAACTAGCTGTGAAAAACAGGAAGTTGCAGTGTTTGATGTGTTCTGCCATAAATCATAGATAAATCAGACCGAGCCTAAAGGTGCAGTCCGAAGCTAATTCCAAGCCTGCAAGGGCGCCAAAAACAATTTGAATTCATACATGCGTGCGAGCAAAGAGGCGCGCACGCATCCATGGAAGCACGCACGCGTAGTTAACAGCACGCATGCGTACGTGCGCATACGCATTCATGTAATTTCCTTTGTCAAGGGGATACATAAAGTTGATGAAGATGTGATGATGATGATGGAGATGTTAATGAGGAAGGGGGAGATGACAATGATGATGAAGATGTTGATGATGATGATGATGATGATGAGATGATGGTGACAATGGTGATGAAGATGATGATGATGATGATGATGATGAGATGATGGTGACAATGGTGATAAATATGATGATGAAGATGATGGTGGTGATGATGGTGATGAGGATGATGATCATGATGGTGATGAAGATGATGATGATGATGATGAGATGAGGATGATGATGATGATGGTGATGAAAATGATGATGATGATGATGATGATCATTGTCATCATCATCATCATCATCACCATCATCATCAACATATTCATCATCATTGTCATCTCCCCCTTCCTCATCAACATCTCCATCATCGTCATCTTCTTCATCATCACCATCAACATCATCATCATCTTCATCACCATCGTCATCATCACCAACATCTTCATCTCCATCATAATCATCTTCTTCATCCTCATCACCATCACCATCATCATCATCTTCATCATCATCATCATCATCGTCGTCGTCATCATCAACACCATCATCATCGTCGTCACCACCCTCTTCTTCCTCATCATCATCAACATCTAGGTCATCATCTTGATCATCAACGTCAGATCAACATCATTATTATCATCCTCATCATCACCATTGATGTTGATGATGATGAGTACGATGACCATCAACATCATCATCATCTTCATCATCATACTCATATTCATCATCATCCACCACCACCATCATCATCATCATCGTCATCTTTGTCATCACCCTCTTCCTCATCAACAACATCTTTGTCATCATCATCATCACGATAGGAAGATGATGACGAAGATGATGACGAAGGTGGCGATGATGAGTATGATGAGGATGATGAAGATGATGATTATGATGACGAATCCAATGATGATTGTGACCATGATCATATGATGATGATGATGGTGAGGATGACGAAGATGGCAATGATGATGACTAATGAATATGATGATGACGAATATGACGATTTTGATGGTCATGATGATGATGATGATCATATTCATCGTACTCATATTCATTATCATCGTACTCGTATTCATCATCATCCACCACCACCACCACCACCACCACCACCATCATCATCATCATCATCATCATCGTCATCATATCATCATCATCTTCATCATCCTCATCATCATCCGTGTCCTCACAATGATGGTCATGATGATCATGATGAGGAAGTTGATGATGATGATCATGTTGTTGATGATGATGAAGATGATGTGCTGCATATTCCTCATCATCTTCATCATCATCATCATCATCTCCAAATTAGTCATCATCATCATCGTAATCATATTCATCACCATCTTCATCAACGACGATGATACGAAGATGTCAATGATGATGATGATTATGATACGAAGATGTCAATGATGATGATGATGATGATATGAAGATGTCAATGATGATGATGATGATACGAAGAGGATGACGAAGATGTCGATGATGATGATGATTATGAGGAAGATGGCGATGACGAGTATGATGACGAAGATGAAGATGACTAAATTATGATGACGAAGACATTGATGATCATGACCATGATCATATGACGACGACGATGATGATGAGGATGATGATGATGATGAGGATGATGATGATGATGATGATGATGATGACTAATGAAGATGATGATGATGAATATGATGATTTTGATGATGATCATATTCGTCATCATCATCATCATCTCCATCATCATACTCACATTCATCATCATCCACCATCGTCATCATCATCACCATCACCATCATCATCGTCATCATCATCATCATCATCATCATCATCATCCTTGTCCTCACAATGATCATGATGATGGTGATGATGAAGTTGATGATCATGATCATGGTGTTGATGATGATGAAGATGATCATGATGAGGAGGATGCTGTGCTGCATATTCGTCATCATCTTCATCATCAACATCATCATCATCTCCATTAGTCATCATCAACATCTTCATCATCATTGTCATCATCATCATCCACGTCCCCACAATGATGATGATGATGAAGATGGTGATGATGATGACTAATGAAGATGAGTATGATGACAAATATGATGTTTTTGCTGCTGATGATGATCATCATATTCGTCATCAACATCATCATCTTCATCATCGTACTCGTATTCATCATCATCCATCGCCATCATCATCATCATCATCATCATCATCATCATCATCATCATCATCATCATCATCATCATATCATCATCATCTTCATCATCCTCACATCATCCGCATCCTCACAATGATGATGATGATGATGATGACGATCATGGTGTTGATGATGAGGAAGATGATGATGATGTGCTGCATATTCCTCATCATCTTCACCATCATCATCATCGTCATCATCATCATCATCATCTCCAAATTAGTCATCATCATCATCGTACTCATATTCATCATCATCATCATCTTCGTCGATGATGGTGATACGAAGATGTCAATGATGATGATGATTATGATACGAAGATGTCAATGATGATGATGATGATACGAAGATGATGACAAAGATGTCAATGATGATGATGATTAGGGGGAAGATGACGATGACAAAGATGAAGATGACTAAAGACAGTGATGATCATGACCATGATCATATGATGACGATGGTGATGATGATGAATAGTGAAGAAGATGATGACAAATATGATGATTTTGATGATGATCATATTCGTCATCATCATCATCATCTTCTTCATCATCGTACTCATACTCATCATCATCCACCATCGTCGTCATCATCACCATCATCATCATCATCATCACCATCATCCTCATCACCATCCGCATCCTCACAATGATGATGATGATGACGATGATGATGATGAGGAAGTTGATGATGACGATCATGGTGTTGATGATGATGAAGATGATCATGATGATGAGGATGATGTGCTGCATATTCATCATCATATTCATCATCAACATCATCATCACCTCCATTAGTCATCATCACCATCTTCATCGTCATTTCCATCATCATCATCATCCTCGTCCCCACAATGATGATGATGATGAAGATGGTGATGATGATGACTAATGAAGATGAGTATGACGACGAATATGATGTTTTTGTTGATGATGATGAGGATGATATTCGTCATCAACATCATCATCTTCATCATCGTACTCGTAATCACCATCATCCATCGTCGTCATCATCATCATCATCATCATCATCATATCATTATCATCTTCATCATCCTCATCATCATCCACGTCCTCACAATGATGATGATGATGATGATGAGGAAGTTGATGATGACGATCATGGTGTTGATGATGAGGAAGATGATGATGATGTGCTTCATATTCCTCATCATCTTGACCATCATCATCATTGTCATCATCATCATCATCATCTCCAAATTAGTCATCATCATCTTCATCGATGATGGTGATACGGAGATGTCAATGATGATGGTGATGATGATATGAAGATGTCAAAGATGATGATGATGATACGAATATGATGACAAAGATGTCAATGATGATGATGATTAGGGGGAAGATGGCGATGACAAAGATGAAGATGGCTAAAGACAGTGATGACCATGACCATGATCATATGATGACGATGGTGATGATGGTGATGATGATGACTAGTGAAGATGATCATGGCGAATATGATGATTTTGATGATGATCATATTCGTCATCATCATCATCATCTTCTTCATCATCGTACTCGTATTCATCATCATCCACCATTGTCCTCATCATCACCATCATCACCATCATCATCGTCGTCCTCACAATGATGATGATGATGATGATGACAATGAAGATGGTGATGATGACCATGTTTTGGATGATGATGAAGATGATGATGAAGATGATGAGGATGATGAGGATGATGTGCTGCATATTCGTCATGATCATCATCATCACCATCATCATCATCAACATCAACATTAGTCATCATCACCGTCTTCATCATCATCATCATCATCCACCTAGAAGCATTATTCTTGATGTAATACATATGTTTATAATTCAAAATTAAATTAATGTTTTGAAATTAAAATACATATTTGTAAATATACCCCTAAAACCCTAAACACCTAGAAGCACTTAAATGCACATAGGGAATATGGGTTAGAAGAGGTTCTAAAGGCTTTTATGGGGGAGGGCCTATTTATTGGGAGGGGCTCTAGGAATAACCCGACACATTTATATCTCTTGGGTAATAAATGCAATGAATGTTACCCACCAAACAATACAACGTTCAGAATGGACGTGCACATGCTAGCGTCCCTGTTGAAGATAAAATTTAGAAAATCACCCGCGTTCTTTCTCCCGCAATTTTTTCCTCATTTTCGCATTCTCTTTGCTGGTTTCACGCACAGTTCGATAAGCATTTAAATGGTAGATTGAATTCATACACCATTTGGTGCTTCCTTGACCATTTGGATAGAATACACAACATTTTGGGCTCTATTTTGGCTCCTTGGATTGAATACACACCTCTTGGGCTCTATTTGGATCAATCGAGTGAATACACAACAGTTGGACTCTATTTGGCACCTTGGATTGAATTCTCATGCTACTTGGACACACATGAAGTCTTCTTACATATAGTGGACACATCAAAAGAGCATTTGACATTTGAGGCAAAGAGCAATCATAATCCTTGAGGTATGGTGATAATTTTATCTTGTTAAATGTAGTTTAGTCTTCATTCACTTGTTTGAATGGCATCTATTTTGGTTTTTCCTCATGAATTGTATGATAGATCTATTTTAGTTTTCTTAATCTTCAACATAGACAATAAAAACATCTTACCAAAAAAAAACTACAAAATGCACCAAGCAATGCTTTCAACCTTTCATGAAGATAATAAAAAAAAATTACTTGCATCACCACCAATAACATTTCATAATCACATTCTTCCATCTGTAGACAAACATTTGTTGAATTCCTCATGGTTTCACTACAACAACTCACACAAACACCTAGAGAATTGAAAACTCTTAGTCTTTTGGGGCTATTTTCCCTCATAGGGAAGTTTCTCCTACTAACATCCCATACCACCAATCAATACCATCCAATACCATCCTACCGAGTTCCTAGAGGTGTCGTTGCAGTTATATGTAGGGAATTCCCAATAGCTTTTAAGATTATATGAAAACATTCTCACTCGATGTTGTTGTACATAATCAATTGCTACATCGAGCTTTAATAATCATGTGCACATCGAGTTTTAATATCTTATTTGTTGTTCATTCTTGCAGGGGTGATATTTTTTTTTTTTTTTAATGCATTGAATATGGGCAACAAACGTAATAATATAAGAAAGTCTAGAAGGACAGTGCTGCCCCCTGAAAAGGCCCATGAGATAAGAGAAAAAGCCAAGTTGTACATGAAAAACCGTAGAAAGCAAAATGTTAGTGCCTTGTATCCATCAACAAGCAATGACGAAGTGGTTGAAGCCAATCAAATATTGCCTAATGTCGAGTATGAAGGGATGGATGTTGAACAAGCTCTTAATTGGCAACCTCCCCAAGAAGAGCACACACATGCAGAACACACTCCCTTGCAGGATCAAGTTGTGAATGAAGGGCCACAACAAGCCGTTGACGGGACTCATACTTCCTTGCTGACTCCCTTGCCTCGACTATCAAGCAGACGATGAAGAACTCCCAAACGTATTCATGTGGATGAAAGTTCATTTTCAAGACTTGAAGGTAAGATGCCCAAACGCACTATTGATTTCCATTGTAGCAAGATAACGAAAGAATTTTTTGAATCCAAAACCGATGCAGCAAAATGTCAATTGTTTCTTGCTTTGTTAAAATCACATTGTCTAGCGGATGTTAGGATAATTTTGAGCATAAAGGTAGTTAGAAGTTCATATGTCAACAATCATGTTGTTAGAAATCTACAATCTGCATTTACTTTGATTGGAAAAACTTCTCCTACAAAAGATTTTAATGCGGCCTGTCGTGTACTATCGGAATCGATTGTAGACAAATCCACAAGGCAACGTCGCCTACTATCACACACATGTAAAATCTTTAAAGTAGATAGAAAGACTCTTCAAAATTATTCTGCCATTAGAGAAAAACTTGAGACCCCAGGCCAAAAAGATTGTTGGTCCTTTGTTGGTCGGTTACCTCGTTTAGACATGAAGCTCATTGATGTTGTTAAAGAACTAGTGCAGAAGTTTTGGCATGATAACACTAGACTGTCATTGAATCAAAGAGATGTTTTAAAGTTGAGAAAAGGTGTTAGGGGGGGTGAACCCCATGTCAAGCACTTCCTTGACATGACACAAACAGAACTCTACGAGAGGTTCAAGAATGAGCACACACAATTGAACTTGGGCCAAAGGTCCTTTGAAAAATGCAAACCCTGGTATGTTAAAATTTGCAATGATCGCAATACATGTTGTTGTAGATACCATGTAGAATTTGAGTACTTTTATGATACATATAGACATATATTTTGTGATTTGCATACTAACATTGTGCAGGATTGCCCATCGTTACAACCACTGAATGCATCTAGAGAATTTACACATAGCATAATGTGTCCAAGACCTGAAGGACAAAAATATTATGAAAGATCATGTTTATATGGGATGTGTTCCAGTTGCAGTGGATTTGCATTATTGAGCCCCTGCATCCACGCAACCACGGAGCATGCATTTGGGAGGATGTCAATAGAAATGCAGAACTTCCAGTACATAACATATCAAGTAGATAGTTCGAAGGAAAGCAAAAAAATTGCATTGGTGAAGTCACAGGTAATCTAAGTTTGCATACTTTCATACTATACATGTTGAATTTGTACATATATATTCACAATGAAAATGTCACGTTGTATCAATGCCTTGGGTTTTGTGGCACCAGGTACAAATTTGCAATTTCATGAAGGAATTCTACCAAAAGACCGAGCAGTATGTACAACATGTCCATGTAGCACGATGGTAGGATGAATAGTACAGATATTGCAGGGACACCTTCCCCAATGGCACAATATTGTCGGTTGTGGAATTTGTTGAAAACTACACCCTGCAGCCACAGAATGAGATTCAAAGTCAATACTACCATTCAGACCAAGTTAGCATAATGGTCCATATCATGTATATGCACGTGCCAAAGAGTGGCAACGACAGGAGGATAATATTTAAAGAGACCAACTTCTACATCAGTGACGACGGGTGCCATGACCTACATTACATGCAACATTGCTTCAAAATTTTCTATGATCAGCTGAAGGAGAGAGGTATACAGATGGATCGACATTGGATATGGTCAGATGGTTGTGCAGGCCAGTTCAAAAAAGCACGTGTATTCCAGTGGTTGAGTATTTTGCACAAGACTTGTGATGTGCTGCATGTGTGGAACTATTTTGAGACCGGTCATGGAAAGGGAGAGCACGACGGTGCTGGAGCATGTCTCAAAACTACCCTACGAAGGGAAGATGAGGTGCACTAGAAACCCTCATATTCGGGATGCAAAAACCATAGTTCAATGGTTCTCTGCAAAAATGTCAGATCGAACCATGGAGCAACACATACCAACAGGTAGAGGACATGTTGTCAGAAATTTTTGGCATGTAGTTGATATAGACCGATTGTGTTCTTATAGTTGCAGTGTTGTGCAAGGAACTCGTGGATTTCATTTGGTTTGAAGCTCAAACAACCCCTTATTTGAAATATGGACGCGAAAACTTGCTTGCTTTTGTGGGCCTTGCAGCAGTTGTGAATGGGATGAATGCGAATCAATGGATTGGGTTGATGAATGGGATCATGTATCACTTGCAGTGGACCCACATGCAGTTGTTGAAACAATCCAGTTAGAGGAAGGCCAGTCCTCTATTTCGAATGAATATGATCATATATCTGATCTAGTATAGCCAGGTAAACATTTCTGCATGCATATCCCGGTTCCCTCCTTGTTTATATGTAATTATCCAAGTTATCAAACCACTACTTGTTGGAATATGACCGTAAATTGCATCTTTGCAGGACACATCTACGCAGTTGTCGCCTTGACAGACAGTGCAATTGGGACGAATTATTAGTTGGCACAATGCATCCAGGGGAAGCAAACCCTCCTCGCATCATTAACGGATAGTGAATGAATTACCTTTCCCACTGGCTCAATGGTTGTTTAGGGGGAATATCTTAAAATGGATGGAAAGGGACCAAAGAGCAATGGCTACACATACACGGATTATAGACTAGGGTCGTGGGTGTATCACTTTACGCACTTGATCATTGGTACAAACATCCAACTACAGGCAATTTCAATGAATTCATCAATCAAGGTACGCTACTTACTACCTCATGCAGAGCACGAGAGGTTGTTTGAGACAATAAAAAACCGAGAGGATCCAGAAGGCCTAATTGATTGAGGTACATAGTGTAGTAATGATGTGATTGTTTATTCCTGCATGTCAAAAGTTATTCATGTTAGATAGTTTATTTGATATCGCTATCGTATATCGTTTATTTGATGTTTGAGTTATGATTAAGTTATGATTTATAGCCATGTCATTGTTTATTCATGCATGATCAATGTTATTCATGTTAGATAGGAATTTGATATCATTATCTTATATCATTTATTTGATGTACATGAGTTATGATTAAGTTATGATTTATGTGAATATGTATGTGGTTCATGTGATGCAACAACTTCCATATTGTCTTGAGCTACTTCATCATCTCCTTGAGCAAATTTGATGGTAGTACAATGATGAAATTTGATGAAATTCCATCCATGAATTTACCCTCCATTTTTATAGGAAAAAGTATATTCAATAAATTCCAACATTGCCAAGTCAACCTACGATTTTGTTTTGGTAGTACAATGATTTTTTTGCTCAAGATTTTGGTTCTATCTACAATGACTAATTCCCAATAGTTCCCAACTTTTTTCCCTTTCACTCTTATTATTTTTACCCTCTTTTTCATAAACATTGTGCACTTTTGGACTTGTATCATTTTACACATTTTCAAATTATTTATTCACATCTCCTAGGTTCCTTGAAAATATCACTTCACATAGCCTTTCCCTATTTCACATTCCCCATTATATTGTGTTCAACATAATTACAAATGTATAGGGAAAAAGGAAAATTATGGCATTTATGATATAACACCATTAATCTTTAAAATATGATGTAGCTAGAATACTTAGTGAAGGAACATAAGTGAATATGACGTAAGAACTTTCATAAAATGATGCCAATGATCCCTCTAGTCCTTTAACCTTATTTCCTCACTTGGATAAATCATTTGGACCTCTATTGAATTTCCTTTTCCCTTAAATATTGAGTAACTTTTTTCTTGCAATATTCAACACATTTTCAAAGAGGTTGTTTTGTTTGCTTGAGTTCCTTTAAAATATCACTTTGCGTTACCTTATCCCACTACACTTCCCTCCATCTATGTTTTTGATTACTCTTGATGTCAACAAGGATGTCACTATGCAACAACAAACAACCCAAGAAATGAAACAATCCTTTATCATTTAGTGAACTAGGTCTGGTAACAATCGGGAATCCCACAGTGCACTTGATTCTCAGTAGTTTCAAAATTATGTTTAATGTTTTGAGAAGTAGTAATTTTGCTAGGAGAGTATATTATGCTTTATACTTGTAGGATAGATAGGTATAGAAATAGAATCTTGAAACCAACAACAACAAGGTGACACCGGGAAAATTTTGCAAAGTTGACCCCCATGTGCCAAAATTACACACTCCGTCACTGAGAAAAACCCTAGTTTCCAAGATGGACCTACAAGGTGACACTCGGGCCATGGGATCGGAGGGGAGGGGCACCCCTAGCACTATCCCTATGTCCTAATCCAATGGAGTTGACGGTTTGTCAATCAGAGCCACAGTCTTCATTCTATGGCTCGTTCTGTCTCGCATCCAAAAGGCCTTCAGGGACACTCGCTAGATACCTGCCGGGGCATAGAGCTCCAACCGTGCAGCAAAACCTGGTTCTAGGGAGTCCTGCAAGTGTTTCTAGAGAGGTTCCAGCTGGGAATGCTAACCACAATTTCCCGGGGGAGGATTTTGCAAAGTTGACCGGCCTGTGTGCAAAAATTGCACACTCCCTCATTGAGCAAAACCCTAGTTTCCAAGATGGACCTACAAGGTGACACCCGGGCCACGGGACCGGAGGGGGGGGGCATCCCTAGAACTATCCCGACGTCCTGAATCCAACGGAGCTGACGTTTTGTCGATCGGAGCCACAGTCTTCATTCTATGGCTCGTTCCGTCTCGCATCCAAAAGGCCTTTAGAGACACCCACTGGATACCTGTCGGGGCATAGAGCTCCAACCGTGCAGCAAAACCTGGTTCCGGGGAGTCCTGCAAGTGTGTCTAGAGAGGTTCTGGCTGGGAATGCTAACCACAAAGTGCCCGAGGGAGGATTTTGCAAATTTGAGCCCCGTGTGCAAAAATTGCACACTCCCTCACTGAGGAAAACCCTAGTTTCCAAGATGGACCTACATGGTGACACCCAGTCCATGGGACCAGAGGGGAGGGGTACCCCTAGTACTATCCCAACGTCCTAAATCCAACGGAGTTGACGGTTTGTCGATCAGAGCCACGGTCTTCATTCTATGGCTCATTCTGTCTCGCATCCAAAAGGCCTTCAAGGACACCTGCTGGATTTATACAATCTTTGTTTTAAGAGAAAATGACCTTAGAACTTCTCTTAGCAATGACAATGAATCCTTCATTTTGCATTTGTTAGCAGAAGAAGATCAATTTTCGACAAAACAATGTAGTTATTACATGTGGAGGCGGCGGTTTCCCATGGAAAACTAGTGTAGGGTTGAGCAGAGGAAAGATGTTGGGAAATGGGCTATTACATTAGCTTTTTCGATGGGCAAGTAGTTTACAAAAGGAAATATGGCTGCTATAGGTATCTATGCTTTTCTTCCGATGGAAATTGTAACAGGATTTCTATTTATAATACAGGTAGATTTTTTATTGGTTTCGTCAAGAGAAAGTATCATTTTCAATAACAAGTGGAACCAGGGAATCCTTCGTTGTGTTCCATTAGCCTTTTGTTCAGCATTATGTGCTCTGATAAGTGGTAGTTCACCTCTATCATCAAAAACTTGGGTCTATAGGTACCTTCCCTTTCATATTCCTCGTTATCCACAGCTAACTCAAGTTAGAGATGCCATTCAGACCCAATTGAAAGTTGACGAAGTGGTTTTATGTGACGTTAGCTTTGGAATAAACGTTTATGTAAACCAACAGAAGCTCGGACAATACTCCCTGCATTTAAACGCATTCTGGAGAGAGCAAGACGACAAGTTCATCAAAGCGACTTCATTCATCTATATTCTCGTAATGTACACATCGTCCATCCTTATCTTGATAAACAAGAGTTTTATAATAGCTTGAATGTTTTGGGTGTGGTTATATCCCTGTATTCGGTTGTCTGATTAGTTGACAAGCTTGCCTGAAAATCTATACATTGAACTTCTTTGTTTTATTGCTGAAAAATGGAAGGGATTTTCAAGTCACCTGCAAAACGCTCATTTGCTGAAATATCTAAGTTCTTCTAACAACATAGATTTGGCTAGTGTATCAAATGCTGTCGTCCACACCAGAATTTATCTTTCATCAAAGGAGTTGCACATATTATGGCTAACGAAATGGTCTCGGGAGCTTGGAAGTGCCTGAATCTACCTAGAAGGCAATTATAAATTTAGATCCTCGAGAATGCCTGAATCTACCCAGAAGGAAAATATAAATTTAGATCCTCGAGAAGGTAAGAAACTGTATGAGTGGTTGAATCACTATCCTAAAATTACAGAGCTTTCTATCTCAAAGTTTTCTAAGCGGCTCCTGGATGTAGTATCAGACTCAACACATAGTAAACTTGTTATCACCACTAGAATGGCCCCGAGGTGCCTAACTAGAATGCCCGTAGCGCCCGAACCGTGGATCGGTTAGCGAATCCGTCGAATCTGGTGGGTTTGGGATGCTGGGTTTTAGCTAGGGGACCCCCCACAGCGTGCCTCAAAGACCCAGAAGCGGTGCCAATGGGCCATCCCCGGAGCTAGGGTTTTGCTCAGTGAAGGCCATTCCAAATTCGCTCAAGGGGGCCATTTCTCGTCTGGATGCCCTCGGGTGTGCGTGGCCACTGTGGACAGGTCCACTATGGCCACATGGACCTATGGGAGCCGACTGAATCCAAGTCTGCTCACCGGTTTGGGTTCCGTGGCCGCGGAGCAAATGCCCAAAGTGTCCCTGAATGGCCCCGGGGTGCCCGACTAGAATGCCCGTAGCAACCGAACCGTGGCTCAGTTCGCGAATCTATCAACTCTGGTGAGTCCAGGATGCTGGGTTTCAACTAGGGGACCCCCCACAGCGTGCCTCGAAGATGCGAAAGCGATGCCAATGGGCCATCCCCGGAGCTAGGGTTTTACTCAGTGAAGGCCATTCCAAATTCGCTCAATGGGGCCATTTCTCGTCTGGAGGCCCTTGGATGTGCGTGGCCACCGTGGACAGGTCCACTATGGCCATGTGGACTTGTGGGAGCTGACGAAATCCGAGTCCGCTCACCGGTTCGGGTTCCGTGGCCGTGAAGCAAATGCCCAAAGTGTCCCTGAATGGCCATGGGGTGCCCGACTAGAATGCCCATGGCACCCGAACCGTGGCTCGGTTTGTGAATTCGTCGATTCCGATGGGTCTAGGACGGTGGGTTTCAGCTAGGGGACCCCCCACAGCGTGCCCCGAAGACTCGGAAGCGGTGCCAACGAGCCATCTTCAGAGCTAGGGTTTTTCCAAGTGATGGCCATTCCAAATTTGCTCAAGGGGGCCATTTCTCATCCGGATGCCCCCGGGCGTGCGTGGCCATTGTGGATAGGTCCACAATGGCCATGTGGACCTATGGGAGGAGAAGAAATCCAATTCCTCTCACCGGGTTGGGTCCCGTGGCCCCAGGGAAAATCCTCTAGGTATCCCTGAACGGCCCCAGGGTGCCCGACTAGAATGCCCGTGGCACCTGAACCGTGGCTCGGTTCGCAAATCCATCGACTACGGTGGGTCTGGGAAGCCGGGTTTCAGTGAGCGGACCCCCCACAGTGTGCCTTGAAGCCCAGGAAGCAGTACCAATGGGCCATCCCTGGAGCTGGGGTTTTGCTCAGTGAGGGCCATTCCATATTCGCTCGAGGGGGCCATTTCTCGTCCGGAGGCAGAAGAAGATCAATTTTCGACGAAACAATGTAGTTAGGAGAAGAAGATTAATTTTCAACAAAACAATGTAGTTATTACATGTGTAGGTCGCGGTTTCCCATGGAAAATGAGTGTAGGGTTGAGCAGAGGAAAGATGTTGGGAAATGGGCTATTACATTAGCTTTTTCGATGGGCAAGCGGTTTACAAAAGGAAATATGGTGGCTGTAGGTATCTATGCTTTTCTTCCAATGGAAATAGGATTTCCCTCGGAAGAAAAGCATAGATACCTACAGCCGCAAAAGCATAGATACCTATAGCTGGCCATCGAAAAAGTTAATGTAATAGCCCATTTCCCAACATCTTTCCTCTGCTCAACCCTACACTTGTTTTCCATGGGAAACTGTTGCCTCCACATGTAATAACTACATTGTTTTGTCGAAAATTGATCTTCTTCTGCTAACTACATTGTTTTGTCAAAAATTGATCTTCTTTTGCCTCCAGATGAGAAATGGCCCCCTTGAGAGAATCTGGAATGGACTTCGGGTGATATGGGCATTCTATTCGGGCACCATTGTGGCCACGCACGCCCGGGGGCCTCCAGACGAGAAATGCACCCCTTGATAGAATTTGGAATGGCCATCACTGAGCAAAACCCTATCTCTAGAGATGGCTAGTTGGCACCGCTTCTGGTTCTTCGAGGGATGCTGTGGGGGGTCCCCTAGCTGAAACCCACCATCCTGGACCCACCGGAGTCGATGTATTCGCAAACCAAGCCATGGTTCGGGTGCCACAGGCATTCTAGTCAAGCACCCTGGGGTCGTTCAGGGACACCTGGAGGATTTTCCCCGGGGCCACAGAACCCAACTCGGCGAGAGGACTTGGATTCTGTCACCTCCCACAGGTCCATTTGCCATTGTGGACCTATCCATAGTGGCCACGCATGCCCGGGGGCATCCGCACGAGAAATGTGTTGAATATTATAACTTCTAAGAATATTATATTTGTATATTATTTATTCCGGAGATGTTCCATACCTCCGATGTGATTATACTATGAATCCGGAGATGTTTATTCCTCCGAATTGGTTGTGGTAACTAGGGTTATTAGACCCACCATGTGGGGGTCGGCCCGGTCAGTTATAATAGGGTATTTAACCTAATGGTTAAATACGAGCCTACATGTACTTGTGTAAAATAAATGTCAGTGTAGTGTATAAATAGAGGAGGTATGTTCTCATTTGATGCACACACTCACTTGAGAGAGGCGCACTTGTCTGGTAGATCTGCTAAGGAGACAAAGAAGGAAGGAGCACATCTTGTATTTTGGTTGATCATCTTATTGAGGAAAGCTTTGCTGGGTTTTCTACCCCATGAGGGTTTCCCAGGGTATATTCTGTGTCTATCTTGTGATTATGTTTCTTTCAATGATCTTGCTAGTCTATTTGGTTTAAACTTAACATGGTATCAGAGCTAGACTGAATAGGACATCTTTCACAAGGTAAGAATACCTCTCTCTCTCTCTCTCTGGTGAAGTTAGGGTTTCATCCCAAAGTTGGTATTATTGATTTTTGGTTGCATGGCTGGATAGCCCTTTTCAATACCTTTCTTTTAAGCCCTATATCGAACTTTTTGGTTGGGTAGAACTCCGGGAAATACAAACCCTAATTCTACCAAAAGTGCGATGCGTCAGAATTTGGTTTCAGAAAAAAGTTGGAATTTTTTAATTCTGATTACATGGCTGGATAGCCCTTCTCAAGAGCATTCTTTTGAGTTGTAGATCGAACTTTTTGGTTGGGTAGAACTCCGGGAAATCCAAACCCTAATTCTACCAAAAGTGCGATACGTCAGAATTTGGTTTCAGAAAAAAGTTGGGATTTTTTAATTCTGATTACATGGCTGGATAGCCCTTCTCAAGATCATTCTTTTGAGCTATAGATCAAACTTTTTGGTTGAGTAGAACTCCGAGAAAGTCAAACCCTAATTCTACCAAAAGTGCGATAAAATTCTGTTCCAGATTCCGGAAAAGTGAAAAGTAACTTTCCAGGTAAGTCTACTCTGTCTCTTGGAATCCCCCAAGAGAAGATGGCTCCAAAGACTAAGCTTGAAGACAAGCTAGAAGGTATAGAAAATTTCTGGGCATGGAAATACAGAATTGGTCTCATTCTTGAGGAGAATGATCTTGCTCATTATATCAAGGAGGAAGTTGCAGAACCAGAAGGAGATGAAGCCAAAGAAAAACACAGGAAGGATTTGATTAGGGTAAAGAGAATCATAGCTGATTCTATTAAAAACCACTTGATTCCCCAAGTGGCTTCCAAGAAGACTCCAAAGGAAATGTATGATGCCCTAGGAAGAATGTATGAAGGAAAGAACATCAATAGGAAGATGAATCTAAGGACTCAGTTGAAGAGTACCAAGATGCACAAAGGAGAATCCATTCAAGACTACTTCTCAAGAGTCTCTCTAATCAAGGAGCAACTAGATGCCATTGGTGATACTCTTGATGAAGATGAACTTGTGATGACAGCTCTAAATGGTCTCACTAGATCATGGGAATCTTTCATACAAACCATGTGTGCCAGAAAAGAAAGCATGAAGTTTGATATAGTATGGGAGGATTGTGTTCAAGAAGAAGCTAGGGTTGCCAATAGAGAAGCATTTCTTAAGGAAGATGACCAAGCCTTGGCCACCCATACCAAGAGAAGAAAGAATCGATCCTACCTTAAGAAGGATAGTCAAAAGGAGTCCCATCCTCCACAAAGATTTCAAAAGAAAAGAGGATCCTTCCAAGGAAGAGATTACTCCTCATTCCAATGTTTCATTTGTCACAAATTAGGACACATTGCCAAAGACTGTCCTAACAAAAAAGAAAAAGGGTACTTACCACAGAAGACATCATGCACATCTTGCAAAAGATGAGAGTGAAGAAGAAGTTGAAGAGGAAGAAAGGCCTCTCAAGAAAAGATCTAGAAGAGAAGAAGAAGATGAAGAAAGGACCTTCTCCAAAAGAAGACCTGGAAGAAATGAAGAGGAAGATGCAGAAGAGTATGTTCTTTTCTCCGCACTCTCTGGATCTATAACACCTGGAGAAGGTACATGGGTCATTGATAGTGGTGCCTCAAAGCACATGACAGGACAAAAGAAGACTCTATCAAATCTTGAAGAAAAGACCTCTCCACTAAAGGTATCTCTTGGAGATAACTATCAATATCCCATTAAGGGAATTGGTGAAGCAAACTACAAACTTGATTCTGGAACCCCCATGAAGATGAAGGAAGTTTTGTATGTTCCAGGATTGAAGAAGAATTTTCTTTCAATCTCAGCATTGGACAAGAAAGGTTATAGAGTTGCATTCATTGATGGACAAGTGTTAATGTGGTCCAAAGGAAAATCTATTAAGGATGCAATTGTCATTGGTGAAGAGGAAGGAGGTTTGTATAAACTCAAGGGTCATCCAGAAGCTGCCCTTGTTCATGAAACCTCTAGTCCCAGTGAGCTATGGCATAGAAGACTAGCTCACATTAACTACAAAGCCTTACCCTATGTAAGAAAGGTGGTCATAGGACTACCAGATTTGAAGGTTGATCATGATGGCTCATGTAAAGGATGTAAGAAAGGGAAGAATGTCAAGAACCCCTTTCCAAAGAGTGAAACAAAGACTAAGAGTATCTTGGAGCTAATACACTCAGATGTATGTGGTCCAATGCCCACCACCTCTCTAAGTGGATTTGAATACTATCTTTCATTCATTGATGATCATTCAAGGAAAACTTGGATATACTTTCTAAAAGGTAAGAATGAAGTTTTTGGAAAGTTCAAAGAGTTCAAGGCTCTAATAGAAAATCTCTTAGAAAAGAAAATCAAGATTCTCAGAACAGACAATGGTGGAGAATATACTTCAAAAGAGTTTGAAGAATTTTGTAAAGAAGTCGGAATCAAGAGAGAACTAACCACTCCCTACAATCCCCAACAAAATGGGGTTGCAGAAAGGAAAAATAGAACCATCATGGAAGTTGTGAAGACTATGATACATGACCAGGATCTTCCCATGTATCTATGGGCTGAAGCAGCCAAGACAGCAGTATATGTTCAAAACAAATTATCTCATAGTGCTCTTGATTTCAAAACTCCAGAAGAAGTGTTTACTGGAAAGAAGCCTGAGGTAAGCCATCTTAAAATATTTGGGTGTCCTGTGTACATCCACATTCCAAAAGAAAAGAGAACCAAGTTGGATCCTTCTGGTAAGAAAGGAATATTTGTTGGTTATTGTGAATCATCCAAAGCCTTCAGGATTTACATACCAGGCTTTCATCATATAGAAATCAATAGAGATGTAACTTTTGATGAAGAAGCAGCTCTCAAGAAATCAAGAAAATGCCAACTTGAAGAAATCTATGAAGAAGATCCTTCTTCTAGAAACTCAGAGGCTGTTCACATCCCTGAAGATAATCCACCAGAGGATCATGACATGTTGGAACCACAAGAACCTCCTATCTCAGATTTATCAAAGAAAAGAAGGCCAGCATGGGCTAGAGATATTATCCAAGGGGCTGAAAAATATGGTGCTCTTGAAGGCTCCGTTAGAGAAAGAAAGAAACCAAAGCTAGTGTCCAACTATATGGCCTTGATGTGTGATATTGTGGATCAACTACCTACTAGCTATGAAGAGGCAGCTCAAAAGAAAGAATGGGTAGAAGCAATGACAGAAGAATATCAGTCGATAATGAAAAATGATGTTTGGGATATAGTTCCCAAACCAAGAGATAAAAGTGTGGTTTCTTCCAAATGGATTTTCAAGATAAAACATGCTGCAGATGGTAGCATTGAAAAATACAAGGCAAGGTTTGTAGCCATAGGATTCTCTCAAAAGGAGGGAATTGACTATGAAGAAACATTCGCACCTGTTGCTAGGTATACTTCAATTAGAACTATCATGGCACTTGCATCCATGATGAAATGGAAATTGCATCAAATGGATGGTAAGACAGCTTTTCTGAATGGTGTAATTGAAGAAGAAGTATACATAGAACAACCTCAAGGTTTTGAGGTCAAAGATGGAAGGACCCATGTATGCAAACTGAAAAAAGGAATTATATGGATTGAAGCAAGCTCCCAGGGCTTGGTACGGAAGGATTGACAGTTTCTTAACAAGCATGGGCTTTACCAAAAGTAAAGCTGACCCCAATCTTTATCTTAAAGTGATGGATGATGAACCTGTTATATTGCTATTATATGTAGATGATCTATTTCTAACCGGAAATGAGAAACAAATTATTGAAAGCAAGAAGAAGCTTTCTTCAGAATTCGAAATGAAAGATATCGGATTAATGCACTACTTCTTAGGCCTAGAAGTGTGGCAAGAGCCAAAAGGAATCTTTCTAAATCAAGGTAAGTATACTATGGAGATTCTCAAAAGATTTGATATGTTGGAGTGTAAAGCCATGGCCACTCCCATGGACTCCAACCTGAAACTATTAGTTAATGATTCATCAGAACTAGTGGACATAACCCTATATAGACAAATCATTGGATCATTGATGTATTTGACAAATACTAGGCCGGATATATGCTTTGCTGTAAATACCCTAAGTCAGTATCTAGTAGAACCTAGAAAGGTTCACCTTATAGATGCAAAGCATATAATGAGGTACCTAAAAGGTACAGTGGACTTTGGCCTATACTATCTTGGAGGTAATGAACTCAAGTTACATGGTTACTCAGATTCTGATTGGGCAGGTAGTGTCTCAGACAGAAAAAGTACTTCAGGTGGATGTTATGGTCTTGGATCTGCCATGATCTCCTGCTTCAGCAAGAAACAATCTAGTGTGGCCCTCAGTACTGCTGAAGCAGAATATATAGCCGCTTGCTCTGCCAGCTGTGAAGCAGTGTGGCTTCGGAAACTTTTATCTGGAATTTTTGACTTAGAAATGGATCCCACTGTGATTATGTGTGATAATCAAAGCTGCATTAAGATGACTGAAAATCCTGTGTTCCATGATAAGTCAAAACACATTGAGATCCGTTACTTCTATATACGAGACATGGTGCAGAGAGGAGCTATCAAGCTCGAGTATATAAGCACTGAGGATCAGATTGCCGATATCCTGACTAAACCTTTGTCTCGAGTAAAGTTTGAATATTTCCGAGACAAGCTTGGTATAGTCCAGAAGGACCCTCCTCGAAAGGGGGAGTAGTATAGTATTTGATAACAATTCTGTCCCTTAAATTTTGTTTTGTTGCACTTAGCTACTTAGAATTATTTAGATTTAGAACTCTTATATATCTTTTATTTTAGATGTATACATGTTTTTGATGTGATGTATACATGTTTTGATTAGTGATGTATACATGTTTTGATGTGATACATGCTCTTGGATATTTGTACCTGTATAGATGAGAATACAGATGAGGATTGGATCATCACTGGACTTTCAGTCCTAAAGAGAGCCGTAGACGTGAGGTCTCCGAGAATGAAGTCCTTAGTGGACAGTTGAGGGGATTGGATCATCCCTGGACTTTCAGTCCTAAAAAGAGCCGTAGACGTGAGGTCTCCGAGAATGAAGTCCTTAGTGGACAGTTGAGGGGATTGGATCATCCCTGGACTTTCAGTCCTAAAGAGAGCCATAGACGTGAGGTCTCCGAGAATGAAGTCCCTAGTGGACAGTTGAGGGGATTGGATCATCCCTGGACTTTCAGTCCTAAAGAGAGCCGTAGACGTGAGGTCTTCGAGAATGAAGTCCTTGGTGGACTTGAGGGGATTGGATCATCCCTGGACTTTCAGTCCTAAAGAGAGCCGTAGACATGAGGTCTCCGAGAATGAAGTCCTTGGTGGACTTGAGGGGATTGGATCATCCCTGGACTTTCAGTCCTAAAGAGAGCCGTAGACGTGAGGTCTCCGAGAATGAAGTCCTTGGTGGACTTGAGGGGATTGGATCATCCCTGGACTTTTAGTTCTAAAGTGAGCCGTAGACAGGTGTCTCCGAGAATAGAGGATAGGACTGCATCGTCCCTGGACCTTGGTTCAAAATGGACGTGATTGGATTAATCATCCTTAGACAGTAAATCCAGGAAGGATAGTCTTAAATGTGATTGTGATTGGATTAATCATCCTTAGAAAGTAAATTCAGGAAGGATAGTCTTAAATTTGATTGTGATTGGATTAATCATCCTTAGACAGTAAATCCAGGAAGGATAGTCTTAAATGTGATTGTGATTGGATTAATCATCCTTAGACAATAAATCCAGGAAGGATAGTCTTAAATGTGATTGTGATTGGATTAATCATCCTTAGACAGTAAATCCAGGAAGGATATTCTTAAATATGATTGTGGTTGGACTAATCATCCTTAGACAGTAAATCCAAGAAGGATAGTCTTAAATGTGATTGTGGTAGGATTAATCATCCTTAGACAGTAAATCCAATAATTCCGAAAGGAAGGATAGTCTTAAATATGATTGTGGTTGGACTAATCATCCTTAGACAGTAAATCCAGTAATTTCGAAAGGAAGGATAGTCTTAAATATGATTGTGATGAAATTGATCCAGTAAATCTGAAAGGAAGGATCATGTGTATTGATGACGATGCTGCTGATCGTGTGATGACGATGCTGCTGATCGTGTGATGACGATGCTGCTGATCGTGTGATGACGATGCTGATGATCATGTGATGAAGATGCCGATGATCGTGATGTCGATGTTGATGTTGACATTGATATACCAGTAACTGTTTGAGTTACTGATGAAGACAAATTGAATAAAGCTTCCGATGATATATAGATGTATCATGTATGATGTATGACTCGTTGCTCCTGCAGATGTTGTTATAATATCCTTCTCGTTAAGGGGGAGTGTTAAATATTGTAACTTCTAAGAATATTATATTTGTATATTATTTATTCCGGAGATGTTCCATATCTCCGATGTGATTATACTATGAATCCAGAGATGTTTATTCCTCCGAATTGGTTGTGGTAACTAGGGTTATTAGACCCACCATGTGGGGGTCGGCCCAATCAGTTATAATAGGGTATTTAATCTAATGGTTAAATACGAGCCTACATGTACTTGTGTAAAATAAATGTCAGTGTAGTGTATAAATAGAGGAGGTATGTTCTCATTTGATACACACACTCACTTGAGAGAGGCGCACTTGTCTGGTAGATCTGCTAAGGAGACAAAGAAGGAAGGAGCACATCTTGTATTTTGGTTGATCATCTTATTGAGGAAAGCTTTGCTGGGTTTTCTACCCCATGAGGGTTTCTGTTAAGTTTAAACCAAATAGACAAGCAAGATCACTGAAAGAAACACAATATACCCTGGGAAACCCTCATGGGGTAGAAAACCCAGCAAAGCTTTCCTCAATAAGATGATCAACCAAAATACAAGATGTGATCCTTCCTTCTTTGTCTCCTTAGAAGATCTCCCAGACAGGTGCGCACTCTTCCACAAGTGAGCGAATGATCTAATGAGGAGTTCACCTCTCTTATTTATACTGACTCCTAACTGACTAAAAGACCTAATGGGGCCGACCTCTCCTGGAGAAGTCTAATAACCCCAAAAATATAACCACAGGGCCGACCCCCACATGGTGGGTCTAATAACCCTAGTTAATACAAACTCTCGGAGGAATAAACATCTCCGGATACATAATAGGGTTACTTCGGAAGGATGAAACATCTCCGGAATAATAAAGTACAAATATAATATTCTTTGAAGTTACAATATTCAACACTCCCCCTTAACGAGAAGGATATTATAACAGCGTCTGCAGGAGCAAGGAGTCACTGTACATGATACATCTATAAATCATCGGAAGCTTTCTTCAATTTGTCTTCATCAGTAACTCAAACAGTTACGGGTACATCAATGTCAACATCAACATCAACATCACGATCTTTAGCATCGTCTTCACATGATCAGCAGCATCGTCATCACACGATCAACAACATCGTCATCACACAATCAGCAGCATCGTCATCACACGATTAGCAGCATCGTCATCACACGATCAGTAGCATTGTCATCACACGATCAGTAGTACAAGTATTCATGTCAATACAAGTAACCATATCAACAATACGAGTATCCTACCGATACAAGTAGCCACATCATCAATACAAGTATCCATACCGATACAAGTAATCACATCATCAATACAAGTATCCTACCGATACAAGTAACCACATCATCAATACAAGTATCCTACCGATACAAGTAACCACATCATCAATACAAGTATCCTACTGATACAAGTAACCACATCATCAATACAAGTATCCTACCGATACAAGTAACCACATCATCAATACAAGTATCCTACCGATACAAGTAATCACATCATCAATACAAGTATCCTACCGATACAAGTAACCACATCATCAATAAAAACACTTTCTCGGAGACCATTCGTCAACGGATCAATTCAGGGACCGAAGTCCGGGGATGATACAATCCCCACTTCTCGGAGACCACACGTCTACGGATCAATTCAGGGACCTAAGTCCGGGGATGATACAATCCCCACTTCTCGGAGACCACACGTCTACGGATCAATTCAGGGACCTAAGTCCGGGGATGATGCAATCCCCACTTCTCGGAGACCACACGTCTACGGATCAATTCAGGGACCTAAGTCCGGGGATGATACAATCCCCACTTCTCGGAGACCACACGTCTACGGATCAATTCAGGGACCTAAGTCCGGGGATGATGCAATCCCCACTTCTCGAAGACCACACGTCTACGGATCAATTCAGGGACCTAAGTCTGGGGATGATGCAATCCCCACTTCTCGGAGACCACACGTCTACGGATCAATTCAGGGACCTAAGTCCAGGGATGATACAATCCCCACTTCTCGGAGACCACACGTCTACGGATCAATTCAAGGACCTAAGTCCGGGGATGATGCAATCCCCACTTCTCGGAGACCACACGTCTACGGATCAATTCAGGGACCTAAGTCCGGGGATGATGCAATCCCCTCAACTGTCCACTAAGGACTTCATTCTCGGAGACCTAACGTCTATGGCTCTCTTTAGGATTGAAAGTCCAGGGATGATCCAATCCCCTCAATTGTCCACTAAGGACTTCATTCTCGGAGACCTCACGTCTACGGCTCTCTTTAGGACTGAAAGTCCAGGGATGATCCAATCCCCTCAACTGTCCACTAAGGACTTCATTCTCGGAGACCTCACGTCTACGGCTCTCTTTAGGACTAAAAGTCCAGGGATGATCCAATCCCCTCAACTGTCCACTAAGGACTTCATTCTCGGAGACCTCACGTCTACGGCTCTCTTTAGGACTGAAAGTCCAGGGATGATCCAATCCCCTTCTGTATTCTCATCTATACAGGTACAAATATCCAAGAGCATGTATCACATGTAGCATGTATTCTAATCATCAGAACATGTATACATCACAACTAGCATGTATTCTTACTAATACATCTAACATCAAAACATGTATACATCACACCAAAACATGTATACATCTAGCATGTATTCTCACTAATGCATCTAATATCAAAACATGTATACATCACACCAAAACATGTATACATCTAGCATGTATTCTCACTAATACATCTAATATCAAAACATGTATACATCACATCAAAACATGTATACATCTAGCATGTATTCTTACTAATACATCTAGCATCAAAACATTTATCCATAAAAATAAAAGATATATAAGAGTTCTAAATCTAAATGATTGTAAGTAGCTAAGTGCAACAAAACAAAATTGTTATTAAATACTATACTACTCCCCCTTTCGAGGAGGGTCCTTCTGGACTATACCAAGCATGTCTCGGAAGTGTTCAAACTTTACTCGAGACAAAGGTTTAGTCAGGATATCGGCAATCTGATCCTCAGTGCTTATGTACTCAAGCTTGATGGCTCCTCTCTGCACCATGTCTCGTATATAGAAGTAACGGATCTCAATGTGTTTTGACTTATCATGGAACACAGGATTTTCAGTCATCTTAATGCAGCTTTGATTATCACACATAATCACAGTGGGATCCATTTCTAAGTCAAAAATTCCAGATAAGAGTTTCCGAAGCCACACTGCTTCACAGCTGGCAGAGCAAGCAGCTATATATTCTGCTTCAGCAGTATTGAGGGCCACACTAGATTGTTTCTTGCTGAACCAGGAGATCATGGCAGATCCAAGGCCATAACATCCGCCTGAAGTACTTTTTCTGTCTAGGACACTACCTGCCCAATCAGAATCTGAGTAACCACGTAACTTGAGTTCATTACCTCCAAGATAGTATAGGCCAAAGTCCACTGTACCTTTTAGGTACCTCATTATATGCTTTGCAGCTATAAGGTGAACCTTTCTAGGTTCTACTAGATACTGACTTAGGGTATTTACAGCAAAGCATATATCCGGCCTAGTATTTGTCAAATACATCAATGATCCAATGATTTGTCTATATAGGGTTATGTCCACTAGTTCTGATGAATCATTAACTAATAGTTTCAGGTTGGAGTCCATGGGAGTGGCCATGGCTTTACACTCCAACATATCAAATCTTTTGAGAATCTCCACAGTATACTTACCTTGATTTAGAAAGATTCCTTTTGGCTCTTGCCACACTTCTAGGCCTAAGAAGTAGTGCATTAATTCGAGATCTTTCATTTCGAATTCTGAAGAAAGCTTCTTCTTGCTTTCAATGATTTGATTCTCATTTCCGGTTAGAAATAGATCATCTACATATAACAGCAATATAACAGGTTCATCATCCATCAATTTAAGATAAAGATTGGGGTCAGCTTTACTTTTGGTAAAGCCCATGCTTGTTAAGAAACTGTCAATCCTTCCGTACCAAGCCCTGGGAGCTTGCTTTAATCCATATAATGCCTTTTTCAGTTTGCATACATGGGTCCTTCCGTCTTTGACCTCAAAACCTTGAGGTTGTTCTATGTATACTTCTTCTTCAATTACACCATTCAGAAAAGCTGTCTTAACATCCATTTGATGTAATTTCCATTTCATCATGGATGCAAGTGCCATGATAGTTCTAATTGAAGTATACCTAGCAACAGGTGCAAATGTTTCTTCATAGTCAATTCCTTTCTTTTGAGAGAATCCTCTGGCTACAAACCTTGCCTTGTATTTTTCAATGCTATCATCTGCAACATGTTTTATCTTGAAAATCCATTTGGAAGAAACCACACTTTTATCTCTTGGTTTGGGGACTATATCCCAAACATCATTCTTCATTATCGACTGATATTCTTTTGTCATTGCTTCTACCCATTCTTTCTTTTGAGTTGCTTCTTCATAGCTAGTAGGTAGTTGATCCACAAGATCACACATCAAGGCCATATAGTTGGACACTAGCTTTGGTTTCTTTCTTTCTCTAATGGAGCCTTCAGGAGCACCATATTTTTCAGCCCCTTGGATAATATCTCTAGCCCATGCTGGCCTTCTTTTCTTTGATAAATCTGAGATAGGAGGTTCTTGTGGTTCCAACATGTCATGATCCTCTGGTGGATTATCTTCAGGGATGTGAACAGCCTCTGAGTTTCTAGAAGAAGGATCTTCTTCATAGATTTCTTCAAGTTGGAATTTTCTTGATTTCTTGAGAGCTGCTTCTTCATCAAAAGTTACATCTCTACTGATTTCTATATGATGAAAGCCTGGTATGTAAATCCTGAAGGCTTTGGATGATTCACAATAACCAACAAATATTCCTTTCTTACCAGAAGGATCCAACTTGGTTCTCTTTTCTTTTGGAATGTGGATGTACACAGGACACCCAAATATTTTAAGATGGCTTACCTCGGACTTCTTTCCAGTAAACACTTCTTCTGGAGTTTTGAAATCAAGAGCACTATGAGATAATCTGTTTTGAACATATACTGCTGTTCTGGCTGCTTCAGCCCATAGATACATGGGAAGATCCTGGTCATGTATCATAGTCTTCACAGCTTCCATGATGGTTCTATTTTTCCTTTCTGCAACCCCATTTTGTTGGGTATTGTAGGGAGTGGTTAGTTCTCTCTTGATTCTAGCTTCTTTACAGAATTCTTCAAACTCTTTTGAAGTATATTCTCCACCATTGTCTGTTCTGAGAATCTTGATTTTCTTTTCTGAGAGATTTTCTATTAGAGCCTTGAACTCTTTGAACTTTCCAAAAACTTCATTCTTACCCTTTAGAAAGTATATCCAAGTTTTCCTTGAATGATCATCAATGAATGAAAGATAGTATTCAAATCCACTTAGAGAGGTGGTGGGCATTGGACCACATACATCTGAGTGTATTAACTCCAAGATACCCTTAGTCTTTGTTTCACTCTTTAGAAAGGGGTTCTTGACATTCTTCCCTTTCTTACATCCTTTACATGAGCCATCATGATCAACCTTCAAATCTGGTAGTCCTATGACCACCTTGCTTACATAGGGGAAGGCTTTGTAGTTAATGTGAGCTAGTCTTCTATGCCATAGCTCACTGGGGCTAGAGGTTTCATGAATAAGAGCAGCTTCCGGATGACCCTTGAGTTTATATAAACCTCCTTCCTCTTCACCAATAACAATTGCATCCTTAATAGATTTGCCTTTGGACCACATTAACACTTGTCCATCAATGAATGCCACTCTATAGCCTTTCTTGTCTAAAGCTGAGATTGAAAGCAAATTCTTCTTTAATCCTGGAACATATAAAACTTCCTTCATCTTCATGGGAGTTCCAGAATCGAGTTTGTAGTTTGCTTCACCAATTCCCTTAATGGGATATTGATAGTCATCTCCTAGAGATACCTTTTGGGGAGAAGTCTTTTCTTCAAGATTTGAGAGAGTCCTTTTCTGTCCTGTCATGTGCTTTGAAGCACCACTGTCAATAAGCCATGTACCTTCTCCAGGGGTTATAGATCCAGAGAGTGCGGAGAAGAGAACATATTCTTCTGCATCTTCTTCTGCATTTCTCCTTGACCTTCTTTTGAAGAAGGTCCTTTCTTCTTCTTCCTCTTCATTTCTAGGTCTTTTATTGTGAGACCTTTCTTCCTATACTTCTTCTTCTTCACTATCATCTTCTGCAAGATGTGCTTGGTGCCTTTTGTAGTGAGTGCCCTTTTTCTTCTGTAGAGGGCAATCTCTAGCAATGTGTCCTATTTTGTGACAAGAAAAGCACTGGAAAGAAGAGTAATCTCTTCTTTGAGTAGATCCTCTTTTCTTATGAAATCTGTGTGGAGGATGAGACTCCTTGTGACTACCCTTTTTGGAGTAGGATTGACTCCTTCTTCTTTTGGTGTGGGTGGCCAAGGCTTGGTCATCCTCTTTGAGCAAGGCTTCTCGATTTGCAACCCTAGCCTCCTCTTGTACACAATCCTCCCAAACTACATCAAACTTCATACTTTCTTTTCTGGCACACATAGTTTGAATGAATGACTCCCAAGGTCTAGTGAGACCATTTAGAGCTGTCATCACAAGTTCATCTTCATCAAGAGTATCACCAATGGCATCTAGTTGCTCTTTGATTAGAGAGACTCTTGAGAAGTAGTCTTGAATGGATTCTCCTTTTTGCATCTTGGTACTCTTCAACTGAGTCCTTAGATTCATTTTCCTATTGATGTTCTTTCCTTCATACATTCTTCCTAGGGCATCATACATTTCCTTTGGAGTCTTCTTGGAAGCCACTTGGGGAATCAAGTGGTCTTTAATAGAATCAGCTATGATTCTCTTTTCCCTAATCAAATCCTTCCTGTGTTTTTCTTTGGCTTCATCTTCTTCTGGTTCTGCAACTTCCTCCTTGATATAATGAGCAAGATCATTCTCCTCAAGAATGAGACCAATTCTGTATTTCCATGCCCGGAAATTCTCTATGCCTTCTAGCTTGTCTTCAAGCTTAGTGTTTGGAGCCATCTTCTCTTGGGGGAGTCCAAGAGACAGAGTAGACTTACCTGGGAAGTTACTTTTCACTTTTTCCAGAATCTGGAACAGAATTTTATCGCACTTTTGGTAGAATTAGGGTTTGAATTTCCCGGAGTTCTACCCAACCAAAAAGTTCGATCTATAGCTCAAAAGAATGATCTTGAGAAGGGCTATCCAGCCATGTAATCAGAATTCAAGAATTACAACTTTTTTCTGAAACCAAAATCTGACGTATCGCACTTTTGGTAGAATTAGGGTTTGGATTTTCCGGAGTTCTACCCAACCAAAAAGTTCGATATATAGCTCAAAAGAAAGGTATTGAAAAGATCTATCCAGCCATGCAACCAAAAATCAATAATACCAACTTTGGGCTGAAACCCTAACTTCACCAAAGAGAGAGAAAGAGGTATTCTTACCTTGTGAAAGATGTCCTATTCAGTCTAGCTCTAATACCATGTTAAGTTTAAACCAAATAGACAAGCAAGATCATTGAAAGAAACACAATATACCCTGGGAAACCCTCATGGGGTAGAAAACCCAGCAAAGCTTTCCTCAATAAGATGATCAACCAAAATACAAGATGTGCTCCTTCCTTCTTTGTCTCCTTAGCAGATCTCCCAGACAGGTGCGCACTCTTCCACAAGTGAGCGAATGATCTAATGAGGAGTTCACCTCTCTTATTTATACTGACTCCTAACTGACTAAAAGACCTAATGGGGCCGACCTCTCCTGGAGAAGTCTAATAACCCCAAAAATATAACCACAGGGCCGACCCCCACATGGTGGGTCTAATAACCCTAGTTAATACAAACTCTCGGAGGAATAAACATCTCCGGATACATAATAGGGTTAGTTCGGAGGGATGAAACATCTCCGGAATAATAAAGTACAAATATAATATTCCTTGAAGTTACAATATTCAACAGTTTCCCAGAGTATATTCTGTGTCTATCTTGTGATTATGTTTCTTTCAGTGATCTTGCTAGTCTATTTGGTTTAAACTTAACAAAATGGCCCCCTGGAGCAAATTTGGAATGGCCATTATTGAGCAAAACCCTAGCTCCGGAGATGGCTCGTTGGCACCGCTTCCGGGCCTTCGGGGGACACTGTGGGGGGTCCCCTAGATAAAACCCGTTGTCCCGGACCCACTTGAATTGATGTATTCATGAACCGAGCGACGGTTCGGGTGCCACGGGCATTCTAGTCGGGCACCCTGGGGTCGTTCAGGGACACCTGGAGGATTTGCCCCAGGGCCACGGAACCCAACCCGGCGAGCGGACTCAGATTTCGTCGGATCCCATAGGTCCACGTGGCCATAGTGGACTTGTCCACGATGGCCAAGCACGCCCGGGGGCCTCCGAATGAGAAATGCCCCCCTTGAGCGAATTTGGAATGGCCTTCACTGGGCAAAACCCTAGCTCCGGCGATGGCCCATTGGCACCGCTTCCGGGTCTTTGAGGCACGCTGTGGGGTGTCCCCTAGCTGAAACCCAGCATCCTGAACCCCCCGGAGTCGACGGATTTGTGAACCATGTTACGGTTCAGGCGCTACGGGCATTCTAGTCGGGAACCCCAGGGCCATTCAAGGACACTTTGGGCATTTGCTCCGCGGCCACAAAACCCAAACCGGCGAGCAGACTTGGCTTCCGTCAGCTCCCATAGGTCCATGTGGCCATAATGGACTTGTCCATGGTGGCCACGCACGCCTAGGGGCCTCCGGATGAGAAATGGCCCCATTGAGCGAATTTGGAATGGCCTTCACTGAGCAAAACCCTAGCTCCGAGGATGGCCCATTGGCGCCGCTTCCGGGTCTTCGAGGCACGTTGTGGGGGGTCCCCTAGCTAAAACCCGGCGTCCCAGACCCACCAGAGTCGACGGATTCACGAACCAAGCCACGGTTCAGGCGCTACGGGCATTCTAGTCGGGCACCCCGGGGCCATTTAGGGACACTTTGGGCATTTGCTCCACGACCACGAAACCCAAACCGGAGAGATGACTTGGATTCCGTCAGCTCCCACAGGTCCACATGGCCAAAGTGGACCTGTCCATGGTGGCCACGCACGCCTGGGGGCCTTCGGACGAGAAATGGCCCCATTGAGCGAATTTGGAATGGACTTCACTAAGCAAAACCCTAGCTCCAGGGATGGCCCATTGGCATTGCTTCTGGGTCTTCGAGGCACACTGTGGGGGGACCCCTAGATGAAACCCGGCATTCTGGACCCACTAAAGTCGACGAATTCACGAACTGAGCCATGGTTCGGGCAATATGGGCATTCTAGTCGAGCACCCCGGGGCCATTCAGGGACACTTAGGGTATTTGCTCCGCGGCCACGGAACCCAAACCGGTGAGCGGACTTGGATTCCATCGGCTCCCACAGGTCCACGTGGCCATAGTGGACCTGTCCATGGTGGCCACGCATGTCCGGGATCCTCCGGACGAGAAATGGCCCCATTGAGCGAATTTGGAATGGCCTTCACTGAGCAAAACCCTAGCTCCAAGGATGGCCCATTGGCACCGCTTTTGGGTCTTTGATGCACACTGTGGGGGGTCTCCTAGCTAAAACCCGGTGTCCCAGACCCACCGGAGTTGATGGATTTGGAAACCAAGCCACGGTTCGGGCACTACGGGCATTCTAGTCGGGCACCTCGGGGCCATTCAGGGACACTTTGGGCATTTGCTCCACGGCCACAGAACCCAAACCGGCGAGCGGATGGTGATGATGACGAAGATGTTGATGATGATGGTGTTGGTGATGGTGATGAGGGACGTAGAGATGACAATGATGATGGGACCTAGAGATGACAATGATGATGAAGATGGTGATGATGATGAAGGCATTGATGATGATGGCGATGGTGATGGAGATGGTGATGAAGATGATGGAGATGGTGATGAAGATGATGGAGATGGTGATGATGGTGGTGACGGTGATGAGGGACCTAGAGATGACAATGATGATGAAGATGGTGATGATGATGAAGGCATTGATGATGATGGCGATGGTGATGAAGATGATGATGATGATGAGGAGGATGATGATGATGATGATGGAGATGTTGGTGATGATGAAGATGATGATGATATTGATGATGATGAAGATGATGAAGATGATGGAGATGGTGATGATGGTGGCGACGGTGATGAGGAACCTAGAGATGACAATGATGATGAAGATGGTGATGATGATGAAGGCATTGATGATGATGGCGATGGTGATGGAGATGGTGATGAAGATGATGGAGATGGTGATGATGGTGGCAACGGTGATGAGGGACCTAGAGATGACAATGATGATGAAGATGGTGATGATGATGAAGATGGTGATGATGGTGAAGGTGTTGATGATGATGGCGATGGTGATGAAGATGATGATGATGATGATGATGATGATGATGATGATGAAGATGGTGATGATGATGGAGACGATGATGAGGGACCTAGAGATGACCACGATGATGAGTATGGTGATGATGATATTAGATGCAGTGATCATAATCATCATGGGGAGAATTTTTTTATCAAATGCCACACAATCATAGTTGTAATAACCATAGTCAAAGTCCCAAAGGTGCATAATTGAACCATGAGCAACATTAACTAATTGTGGCATCACATGAACATGGTAAGAATAACCATTGATGTGGGCGAGGGTGGGTATAAACATTGTGTAGATGATATAGGGAAAAAATTTGGTGCTCTATAGAGTTTAAATGAGATGACCATATCCAAATGATGTATGATGATGAATTTGGGAAAAAAACTTTATTCTCACTAAATACACAAAACACCTTACCATCCTTGAAAAATTGAAAAAATGGTTAGTTGTTTTCAGAGGCAGTATATAACTATTGATGGAAATTTTTTTGATGAACCATGTTTGGAAAAATACTATAATGGTTTGTGTTGTATGAAGTGAGAGTCCCTGGGATCCATTTGTTGGAAATAAAACTTCCATATTAGATTCTGAATGTCTACAATGACTTAGAAAAAAAATTCAATACTTTAATCAACTTTACTTGCAAAAATTCATCTTAACCCCCAATCTCTTTCATGTTAAGATCTATCGAGAAAGTGTAGAGTGCCTATCTCAAAATTGTTAGACTCAACTCCTCAATTGTTTGGATAGGGTTAAGATCAATTTGTGAATCCCAAGGGGATAACTCAATGATTTGTAGCCATTTTTTATGGCCATTTCACTAATTATGTTCCAACACATGCTCAGTTCAAATCCCCCCAGGTGATGCACACAAATTTATGTTGATATGTTTACTAAAAATGCAATCCTTGAATATGGGGAAGTGTCCCTTCAATTTCCTCACAAGGTTTCCTTTAGAAAGGAAAAGATCAACTTGTGATATCAAAGCAATCAAATAATGTATTTTGAAGGTTAGAAACAAGTATGCTCTAAACTACGAAATATTTTAAATCAACAACCATGTAGATATTCTATAAGTAATCCCAAGATACTCTGCAAGTTGTCAACAATGGCCTTCATTGTGCATAAAATCACATAAATCAACCAGTAATCAAGCATGGAGTATACACTACACATCCATCACCATTGCACTTGAATAAAGGTAAGTTTATGTAGACTATTCAGGTGTGGATAAGTTATAAAAGTGGTTCCACAACCGATTTTAGCATGCTTTTGATTGGTTGAAACAATCACAAACATATTCTCAAGTAGTTAAATTTATCAAAAACAAGTCGAACGATCATGTACTAACAATCCACCAACAACCCTACAATGAATCATATACTATGCATATCTTTTTGAATGTATTGTGGAAAAACATTTCAATCATTCCTAGCAATTATTGAACATTTGCAAGTGCAAAAGAAAAAAGGGTTGAGTGTTTCTTAATTATAAAGCTACACATCCAACATTATTGCACCTCAATGAGGATAGTTTATAGAGACAATTCAGGCATGGATAAGTAATACTATAAAAATTGGTCTTCCACAACCGAGTTTAGCATGCTTTTGATGGATTCAAAGAATCATAGACATATTACTAGATGACTAATGTATCAAAAACAAGTTAAGGAATAATGTACAATCTAAACAAGTTCTCTAATAAAATAGTTGAACATAGTCAAATGTTATTCATTGAAATTTTAAGCCTAAAACAAGGATTTTTAAAACAAATGTCAAATATACATGATATAGGGGTACCTAAAAAATGTCATGTCATTTAAAATGCACTGCAACACTTACGCTTTGGATGCAAAGGAGTAATCAAAGACATGATCATGATTTCATAACACAATTATAATTGTAATGTATTAAATTGGCAAACAATGTACTATTTTTACAGGCGCGTGTATGCCAAAAATATTAATATTTTCCACTCTCCTATACGACAATCATTTATTTGATATTGACTACTTGACGTTAAAAAAAAACCAAAAATATATATATTCGACTAAAACATACGATAAGTTTCTCAATAACAACACTCTAGTATATCCATTGACATTGATTCCTTATATGGACTGAAAATTATTGTATTTGTCATGTTTTCACACACATGCCTATGCACTAGGTTTCGTTTATGTGTATTTTGCAATAGTGTATGATTTATTTTTGTTTACAAGTATTGGATTCAATCCTATCTAAAAAGATGCCTATTTTGTCCCATTTTCTCATTAGTGAGGAGTTTTGGACATGCACGTCCATTTTCTACTATTTTCAATTGCATAGATATCCAATACACACACACACTATGATATCCAACTTCTCTTCTAAGATCTAGGTAAAACCAAAATTTAGACAACATCACATCCTGATACACATGAGACAACGAGATTAGACAATGAGATATATAAATCACATAACTGAAAGTGCATGTACATCGAGGCTGCAAAACTCATCCAAACATATACAATTTCGGTCAAATAGTGGAACATGGTTCCCAATGTACGTATAGTGGCAACTCGTGCCCTAAACAAAATGCGACAACTCATGCCGTAGATCCAAAATACATGGCAACTCGTGCCGTAGATACAAAGTACATCAAAACTGGTGCAAAAAAGTGCCACATTGTGGCTAATGTACATAACACATGGTGTGTCAAGCATTGTGATCACCCCCGTCACTCCCAGGCGCATCTCCAAAGTCGATCTTCCTACTCTTCTAGCTACTGGTACCTCGGGTCTTGATCCGTCTAGGAGTAGACCATCTCTCTGGGCTCTGGAACAAATGATATAAGATACCGTCATTTTCAAGCATTTGCAACATTTACCACATTTATAAAACAAATGTAGAATTTGAATCTTAAATAAATCACCTCTGATGTGACTAAGAAACATTGGATAGTTGTCCTGGATCTGCGGAGCCTCTCCATAATTCCAGCCTACAACATTTACAACAATCATTTCATTGAAAAGTAATAATTGCTTAAATTAATTTGTGTTAATGCATCAAAATATTTTCATAAATTAGTTTGATTCTCACCATGTACACCTCCAACGATGGACATGGATGGGCTTTTGGGCTAGCAGGTGGCGCAGATGGACGGACAACCACCTCCGATGTAGTGATGGGGGGGGCACAGATGTAGTGGCAGCCACTACAGGTGCAACCATTGGAGATACAGATGGGGATACTGGAAGGGTACATGCCACAATAGTGGCAAGAAGTGGGGATGATATGGTGGGAGAAGAAATGGTGGTATGGGGTGGTGGAGGACGCCGTGGACGATGAACCCCTGCTGGTTGTACGATAGAGGGTATCGAACCAAAAGGGCTAGGGGACGTGTTGAGGGATGGTGCATGGGAGGGAAGTCCTACATAGAGGGAGGAGGATGGACGAAAGGGAGGTTGTGGATGAAGAGGGGAAGCTGGAAGGAAGGGGGGCGTGGATGAAAGGGGGAGGATGGATAGACAGGGGGGTGTGGATAAATTGGGGAGGATGTATGGACGCGGGGGCATAGTTGAGTGGGGGGATGGATGGAAGGGGGAGTATGGTTGGAGAGGGGAGGCTGGATGGAAGGGAGGAGGTGGGTGTAGGGAGGAGTCTAGATGGAAGCAAGGGGGGAGACTCATGGGAGAGGGTGGATACATAGGACTAAAATGGTGAGCCGCAGCTGTTGGTGGCACCTACATATACATTTGTAATATCACAATTTAGTAAACAAACAATAAATTAAACCATAGTAAGTCGCAACAATTCAAATTAAAAGTGTGCTTATAACTACACATTGTACCTGTGTATGTGGTGATCTGCCAATCCCTAGCGGGGGTGGTTGATCACAGTAGTCAAGGAACACCTGTGGACACCAAAATGCATGCATGTTATGGACATGTTAAACAAGTCATTATTTAGGCAATAAAGATATTCAAAAACATTGTACGAACTATCAACGTGTATGCCATAAATATAAATACTTGAGTAATATAAATGGCATAAGTAATAACAGTATTGTGCTAGCTACTGAAAATACCTCCGTGTGGGGTGCCACAATTTCAGTTGCAGCTGCCATTGCTACATCCAAGTTGGGAGATCCTACGTTCTCCCATGTTGGTGTCTCAACTCTGAATAACTGTACATTGAAATAATAGTTTAAGTCAAACAAAAATACTTTAAAAATACTTTACAAGTTATAAAGTGATGATTAAAAACACATTAAAAAAATTGTTGACCTGATCCATATAACAACCCTCGATCAGGCCAAGGCAAGTGTGCCCGCAATGGGGACAAAGATGTGGCATTGTCCCCGTCGAACTGGAATTCCCAGCATGGATACCATCGGTCATGGGTCTATCCTGGCCATGTCGTGAAGGCCCTGCACCTGGATCTCTATCAAGGTCACCCGACCTCTCCATTGTAGTCGTTGCTACAAAGGAGGTGTGTCTGAGGAGGCCACATGCAACATTCCTCATTGCCACCTCGATTTGATCAAGCTTATGGGGCAACTGAGGTGGTTGGGGAGAGGGGTTGGGGTCACGCCTTGGAGCTGGTGGCCCTCTCAGTGGGTTCCTCCTGGCAGCAAGTCAATCTTGGGAAGAGCCACGCCCAACACCATGGAACTCGGTTATGTCAAAAAAGTTGACATGTAAATCGAGGCAAAACTGAGTCCACAATTAGCGAAGGAAGTACTGTGGAACCTCCCTATTATTGTAGGGAGGTTTATCGTACACCATAAACCACCTCTGCATCCAATTGTCCCTCCATGGTTGGTAATGACACCAATCCATGCAGACACGTGGCTTTGTAATGTTCGGTGGTTGGCCTGTTTTTGGCTCGGTGAACATACTATATAATTGGGTTTTTGTAATGTTCAAATCTTTTATTGCTTCCTTGGAGATGCCCATGGAGTAGTACTCCCGCACCCTAGCTCTAAATTGAGTCATGTCTGTCAATTGCTAGTGTGCATGTATGAGGGAGTCAATTGAGTTCTCAATTGACGTGGCAAGAGACAATCGAGATGGTTCACCCGAGTTTCTAAGTTTGCGAGTGTGCACTCGCATTTCATTTATATAGTGGTTAAGGTCATCTTGTTCAAAATTAGGTTGTGGGTTTTGGTTTTGTTCAGCACCTATTAATCGAAGTGGTGACGAGTTTGTGGGTGTTGTTGGGTGGTTTTGAAGTGGATTTGGCCTCCCTTGGTAGTTGAATGGATGCGCACGCGGAGGAAAAGGACGCGCTCGGCCGACCAAATGAAAAATGGGGAAATTGTCGACTATTTTTTTTAATATTTTTAACAGGGGTGCGTGCGCGTCTCCTCTGCGCATACGCGTCAGTGACGCGCACGCGCCATCAACACGCACGCGCCTCAGTTCTGTACTTAACCTAGAGGCGCGTGTGTGTCTCCTTAGGTGCGGTCGTGCTATTTTTTGTCTCCGCTAGCGCGGCCCTATTGCAACGAATTTGGGGAGTATCTTCGTGCGCCCGCCCCTATGTTAAATGATTGAAACATTCTTTTAGAAACCTATGTCAACCCTTCTCTTTACTATGTTAGTATATTGTTGTTGGACGCATATGCTTTGTAAGTCGTCCCATAGTATTTGTTGATCCGTAGTTTATATTATCCCATAGTATTGACCCATAGTATTGGATGCATATGCTTTGTAAGTCGTCCCGTAGTATTATATGTCCCATGGTTTTGACTCATAGTATTAGGCATAGACTTAGTATATAAGTGTGTGTTGAGGTCATTGAAGGCACCGTGAAGTTAATTGTATTGAGCTTGCTCAAAGGAGGTTGCCCCCTCAAAGTGGCTCGTGATCAATATAAAAGTGATTCTGTTCTATTATTTCTGATATCTCGTGTATTTGCATTCATTAATTATTGCAGGTTCATCACATCTGGTATCAGAGCACTTTCTTGGGCTCGCTGGGTGAAATTTCTGCCAAATTTTTTTTTTCGCATCTGTTGCAGGTTCGGATTTGGGAATAATCCCTATCCGCTTAACTGTGGGAAGTACTTGGGCATAAGCCCTAAAACTCATTGAGGAGTACCACAGGAACCCCGAAGTAGCTGGCCCATTGAGAGGACCTACCAGCGAAAAGGGTAACGACCCCTACCTGATTGACTAGTTCTCACCCGTGAGGTAAACCAAGAGCTGTCGTTTGTGGCAAAGCGGTTATCAGTTTTACCTGAGCCGTGGAGTGAGGGGTACTTCCCCAATACGCAAGCCTTCAGACAGCATTGGTGGCCGAGTGAAACCCCTGAACTGTTAGGAAGCCGCACATACCTAAGGTCCATATCTATTTTCAGTTGAACTATTGCCGATCACTTCCACTCCAGATCCAGCCGTTTCAGATCTATTCTGAAAGTCGTTCCAGATCCAGTCGTTGTTTCAGATCCAGCCGTTTTCGATCTCTTCCGTGTCATTGATGATCCATCTGTTGCAGATCCCTTCCGCACCGCTGTTTCCGATCCATTTCTGAAAAAAATAAAAAATAAAAAATAAAAAATTCAGTTTTTTCTCCATATCTCCCTTGTTTTCACTCTATTTCCCTTGAAATTTTCGGGGAACCCCTATCATTCCATTCTACATCTTTCATTCCTAAGGACCCTATCCCCAATTCCCCTTCCCAAAGCCCGAAATCCCACATTTGTCTATTTTTAGGGTTTGCCATAACTTCCTCAGATTTCACCCAATCACCTTCAAATTTTACCACAGAATTCCTTTCTGAATTCTGCTTCTTTGTCCCTCTCTGCCAAATTTTCTCATTTCATCACCCCGCTTCTGGAATCCCCCGTTTTGATTTCTTGTCCTTTCGATAGTGTCCAAAATCTAGTCAAACCCCAATTACCCATCAGATTGTTTCCCCAATCCAAATTTCCCTTTACTAAATCAGCTTCTGTTTGTGTTTTTCTACCCATTCTACCAAAAAAAAAAAAAAAACCTGGTTATGGTTGTCACCCGTGCAGGAGCAAACCCCATGGAGGAAGCACTTGCAGCCATCCAAACCAAACTCCAAGATCTGGATGAAAAAATTTTCAACCTCCATCTTCAGCATTCAGCCATGAACAATAACTGATAGCCAGAATCTTTTGCAGCCACCGGGTTCTCTTCTTCCAGCAATTTTCGTGGGCCGAAGCTTGATTTTCCTCGCTTCAATGGTACTGATCCGACTGGATGGATATACCGAGCAGAACAATATTTCAGTCTGCATAATACTTTTGATGTCCAGAAAGTTCCACTTGCATCCTTTCATTTGGAACAGGAAGCCCTTCAATGGTACCGTTGGTACATCAAAGCTCATCCCGAGCCAAACTGGACAAATTTTTGCTAACTCATTTTGCCACCATTTGGTCCTAGTGCTTTTGATGATTTCACAGGAGCACTCACTAAACTTCACCAAATTGGCATAGTGAGAGAGTATCAGACAGAATTTGAGAAATTGGCCAATCACACAGAAGGATTGTCTGATGAATTCTACAGGAGTTGTTTTATCAGTGGTCTCAAGGATGAAATCCACTCAGAGGTCAAAATGTTTTGTCCCAACACAATGATGGAAGTCCTAGAGGTGGCTAAGTTGGCCAAGGACAAGATCGCAGCTCAACAATGCTCCAAACCCACCTTTGTTCCCTTCAGAAATATGGGTTCCCAACGACCTCCCATCACACCTTCTCCTCAACCAACTCCTATCAAGCATTTGTCTGAAATAGAAATGCAGGCACGCCGAGAAAAAGGGATTTGCTATAATTGTGATGAGAAATTCACTTGGGGAAGAAATTCACTTGGGGACATAGATGTGTTCAACAAAAGCTCTATCTCTTGGATGTGGATTCTCTGCCTGCCTTCGAACTTGGTGAAGAAGCTACAGATACAGTAGATGATCAGGTCGACATTCAACACCCACCTGTTGACACCCCATCTTAGGACAACCCACCCGAGATCTCTCTCCATGTTGTAACCGGCGTCACCACCCCACAAACAATGCGAGTCAAGGGATACTTCAAGAAGCTCCCTCTTACCATACTCATTGATTCTGGTAGCACTCATAACTTCATTGACCCTCGGATTGCCAAACAAGCTGATTGTTTTGTCCATCCTTGCTCCAACTTTGAAGTCATGGTTGCCAATGGGGGCACCTTACCTTGCAAGGGGAAGTGTCACAATGTGCGTATCTCTATGGAAGATTATAACCTACGCTCTGACATGTTTGCCTTGTCCTTAGGCTGATGTGATGTGGTTTTGAGTGTTCAATGGTTACGCACACTTGGCCCAATCTTATGGGATTTTGCTGAACTTTGGATGCAGTTTAAAGTCAACGGGGCACAACACAAATTTATGGGCTTACAACCAGGGTCTCTCTACATCATCAGTTCACATCGCCTGGAAAAAATCCTTAAGAAGAATTCACATGGTGTCATCGCTCAACTCAATTCCATTCAGATGCACCCATCAACAGTCTCCACTACTTCCTTAGATAGATATGCAGGGATCTTTGCTGAACCAATGTGCTTGCTTCCTTCAAGAGACATTTCCGGTTAGAATTTAGTCACATCTATCTCTCAGCAGGAAATGATGGCTATTTTGCATGCAGTCCAGAAGTGGCAGCCATACCTATTAGGGAATTGTTTCTGCATCAAGACTGATCTCCCAAGTCTGGAAAATTTTCTGGAACAATGGGTCTCCTCCCCAACACACCTGAAATGGGTTATCCCTATGTGATCACTTACAAGAAGGGTAAGGACAATATGGTGGAAGATGCTCCTTCTTGCACAATTGATGACCCAGTTTCTCTTACAGCTCTTTCTCTGCTTGTTCCAAATTGGTTGCAATATGTTCAACAGGGCTCTCTCTTCTATGAACTCCATGCTTCTTCATCAATAGGGCACTATGGGTTCTGCAAAATGTATAACCGGGAACAATGTAACTTCTTTTGGCAGGGACTAAAAATGACAATTCAACAAATGGTGGCTGACGATGATACTTTCCATGTCAACAAGGGTGAAACAACACTCCTTTCGGGATTTCTCAAACCCTTGCCAATCCCTACATAGCTTTGGCCAACTATTTCTATAGATTTCCTAGCAGCACTCTGGTGGTACAATACCACATCTCAAAGGACACCATATGAAGTAGTTTATGGAAAAACACCGCCAGTTCTTCTTCCATACACCCTTAGCAGCTCCCCAGTTTAGGAAATTGACTCGGTTCTTCGAAACTGCGATCAGATTCTTCTCATTCTATAGGACAATCTTCACATGGCCAGAATTCGCCTGAAACAACAAGCCGATTAGCACCGTTCTGAGCGCATTTTCCACGCAGCTGACAGGGTTCTTCTTCATCTACAGCCTTCCAAGCAATCCTCTTTGACACTCCAAAGGCGTCAGTGGCCTGAAATGAAACCCAAGGATGCTACCGAGGAACCACTCCTTCAGATTCTGCAGCAATTTCTCCAACCAAAGCTTTGAGGACAAAGCTTTTTCTAAGGGAGAGGGGATGTTAGAAACCTATGTCAACCCTTCTCTTTACTATGTTAGTATATTGTTGTTGGACGCATATGCTTTGTAAGTCGTCCCACAGTATTTGTTGATCCGTAGTTTATATTAGCCCATAGTATTGACCCATAGTAGTGGACGCATATGCTTTGTAAGTCGTCCCGTAGTATTATATGTCCCATGGTTTTGACTCATAGTATTGGGAATAGACTTAGTATATAAGTCTGTGTTGAGGTCATTGAAGGGACCATGAAGTTAATTGTATTGAGCTTGCTCAAAAGAGGTTGACCCCTCGAAGTGGCCGTGATCAATATAAAAGTGATTCTGTTCTATTATTTTTGATATCTCGTGTATTTGCATTAATTAATTATTGCAGGTTCATCACACATTCCCTATATTTCGAGTGGACATTCCACCCATCATCATGGGATAGCTCATGAACAATAGTGAAATGTGAGACATTCAACCCATCATTAGGGGATAGCTCATAACCAGTAGTGAAATGTGCTATCACATTTCACTACTATTTACTAGCTATCCCCTAATAATGAGTGGAGTGTCCACTCAAAACATAGGAAATGTTTCGATCATTTAACGTAGTTATCTTATAAAATTACCATTTACTTTTATGTCTAACCATTAATACCTCTTAGCATTTGAAAAAACGGGAAAAAACCATAATACACATAAAATACCAATTTTCTCATTATAAACACCCTCTTAAAGCCGAAAGTGAGGAAAATTTATTTCTCAAAAAATTAATTGAATATTTCTTAAGCACTTACGCAATAACATGTTTAAAAACCATGGTAGATGTAACTTTCGATCTCGATGGAGGAAAGATAAGGTTGAGAGTTAAAAAATAACAATTACTGAAACATAATAGACAAAAGGTACAAGTGTAGAAACGTTATCGTTTTCATAGCCATAATTGTTCTTTTTCTTAGCTCTTTTGTAGTTGGAATATAATGTCCATATTATGCCCTTCTTTGTCGTGCAATAATTGTGCCGTTTTCATAGCCCTTATGTTGTTGGAACATGATCTCGATTATTTGAGAGACAAGTTTGTAGGTGGTTGTAAGTAAAAGGGGCAAATGGTTATCCCAGAGATATAATAAGGGAGAAGTGGACATTTGAGAGATATAAGTTGTGCGTTGGTTGTCAATAAAAGATAAATGGATATTTGAAAGATATAGGTTTATGGGTTGGTTGTCAACAATAAATGTGGGTATGATTGTCAACGAGAGGGAAATTGATATTTGAGAGATATAAGTTTGTGAGTTGGTTGTAAGCGAAAAAGAAATAGTTATTATTATTAATGGAGGTTTTTTTTAATTGGGTGTTTTGGGTTAAGTATCAATTATTTTATATTAGATTTTTAATGGACATAAACCTTTTTCTACATTATATAGTTATTAGTGATGATATATATGCTTATATGTTCTATCAAAGTGATTTAAGACTTGCACACATGTCTCAACTTGATTTTTGCAAGAACTTATTTACACATAAGCATGAGCATGTTATTGGAGATATTTAAACCTTAGTGGGATAATAACCAACATAGATCTATCTTAAATCTGGATCTACCAAGTTTCGAAAAAAATCACATTTATTAAGGTACAAACCTTTTTTTGAGTGCAAAATTTGAAGACAGATTTGCAACTCAAGGGATTTGATCCCTTTTGGTTTTTGTAGATTGTAGTTAAGATGGATCTATGTTGATTTTATTATAGTGTTCCTTCATCAACTAATTACTCTCTATGCAATGCTCACAATGTACAAGTACAAAAATGAATATAAACAACAAAGAAATATAACAAAGAAAAGTACCAATGAAATTCAACATTATTATTTTCAAAAATTGTTATTATTTTTTTTTTGTTTTTTAAAATATTATATTGAAGAGACATATGTTAAAATTTCTTTATTATTGGATTATAAAATTTAATATAGATTTATTTGATAATTGCATTTTTGTAACCTGTCAAATTTAATACATTTATTTTTTATTTTTATTTTGAATTCACTTTGTGCATGTTTTATATTAATTTGTTTAGTAGATATATGTTATAAATATCTCATCTAAGAAGTTGTAGAAAGTGTTTCTATGCACAACAATGCCATGCTTACAACACAACTTTCTATTACTAATATTTTTCACTCTAACACAATAAAATGTTTCTTGCACAATTATGTGGTGACTTGAGTGTTCCTCTTATGGTGTGGTCTTAATACATGATTGAATACATGATTTGTGTATCTACTTAGAATCTTATTTAATTACTCTTGTGTTATTAAAAGGTTTCTTTCAGTCACTTCCTTGTTTTCAGTTTTTGGTTGAGCATTTTTATCACATAAAACACTCATTTGAGCCTTTTCATAATCCACTTGAGCATTCTGGGGTAGCATAGCCTTTAGCGTGGCCCCAAATATTTTTCAAGTTGTGATTAGAAACCCTTGGGACCATGGAAAACCCTTATCCTTGGTAGGTGTGCTCATTTTTACTAGTCAAAATTGGTCAAGTTTTATGCTCTTGTTTTCCTCTTTTGATGCTTTGCTTAATATGCATAGTTTTGTGCTCATTATCTCAGTGTTTACTATTAGCATGGATGCTTTTTTTTTCCTTGTAACATAGAGGGATCCTTTTCAATTAGCACCTATGGTTAGATTTCCAAAAGGAGGTGATGTGCCTGGAATTATGGATGAAATTGATATTGTTCCATAACAACAAGGTGGACATAAATAGGTTACACCTCTTGTTTTTGTCTTTTCTATTTAAATTTGGGATAAAACTCTATGCTCTAAATATCTTATATGTTAGTTTTTGCACACCTCTCCTATGCTCTTGCAATATTTTTGTCATCCTCATTGCTTAATTTAGTCTAATTTCATTTTAAGTTGAAATAAGTGTTTCCAAAGTGGAGAATACACACTTTTGAAAACCAATATGCAAACCTTTCGAATCCAATTTTACACTTTAAAAACATTTATCTTCATACTTTCAAACATGAAATTCACTTCTTTATTTATCTAAATTATTTTCATTGGTCCAAATTTAATGAAATAGTTGTTAGATGATATTGTTATTCATAACTTTTACTTATTTATTTGGATCTTCTCTCTTTTCTTTAATGTTAAAGATTGTAGCTTTTGATGATTTTGAACATCTTTTTCTTTTTTCATACTTCCATTAATGTAGATCTCTTTAATTGCAATGTGAATTATTTGATGTTTGATTTCATTTTAAATATAAGTAGAGATAAGAAAACTTGTGAAAATTTGTATGAAGTTTAGCCATTTCAATTAACTGGTTTCTAATTAGTTTTTTTTTTATATTAGATTAATTAAGAGCTTTCTCAAATTTAAATATTATTTCTTTATAGTTTTACTAATATTGTTGTTTGTTATTTATATTTGAAGTAAAATGATGTACATGTTTATTTATGTTATCAAATTAGTTGTCTAAATGAAATAAAAAATAATTAAAAATAATTAAGTTATCTATCTTAATAACATAACATAATATATATATATATATATATATATATATATATTAACTCAAGTATAAACAAATAACTTATTAATGACATTTGACTTGAAATAGTATGGATATTCACAGACCACAAATTAAGTAACTATATTTTACATGTTATATAAATAAACAACTACCAATACAAAAAACATTTTATACATGATTAACTTAATCACTCCAATTTCCAAGTCATGACTAATAAGACTTCTTAAAATTATAATTATTACACCAATATGAAACCATCATTTTAAATAAAAATAAGTAGAGTGCATTAGATTAATCACACTACTTTGCCATTCATAGTGCCATAGTTAATGTGCTACCTACAATACAACCAAACGTAGTCCACCAACTTCTAATAAACTGACAACAATTCTGTCTTGTCATGCCATGCAGCCCGTGGCAGCAGCAACATTTTTAGAAATGTCATGACAAGAATAATCTTGCCAGTTATAAATGAATCAATAAAAATATTGAATAAGTAAACTTTCACAACGTTCCACTACCAGATCAATCTGTGGCTGTTTCCCACCAGAATACATAAGATTTTATATATAGTCTGTAGCACATAAGGCGCCATCTGCTATTGCCCTTGAAATTATTGAATGCCTGCCGCAACAGTCGTAAGTTTGGCTCTTAAATCCTTGCGCATTATCTTGCCAGATGGAGATTTGGGTATGGCGTCTATAAAATAAACGTTGTGCAGCTTTTTGTAAAACACCACCTGTAACAAACACAACACAGTCCACAAACATACGTTCAATGGCTCGATATTTTCAGGTTCTGTAATCAGATTTGGTACAGATTTCTAATCCCACCTGTTTGGAAACGAATTCTTTGATCTCGTTCACAGTTAAATCAGGCCCATCATCAGATCTCACCACGAAAGCCACCGGGACCTCTCCTGCAATTTCATCCTTCTGCCTGTAACACAAAAAAAATCCATTCTCAGTATGGAGATAATTGAAATTTGCAGCAGATTCAGCGCAGATTGTTCGAAGCAAATCGAATAGATTAGACTCACGAGACAACTGCTGCGTCGGCTATGGATGGATGGTTCAGAAGAATGGCTTCCAGTTCTGCTGGTGGCACCTGCTCAGTAACAGAAGTCGTTACATGGGTTTATATTTTCCATAAGTTTCATTAGTATGTTCAGTGATAACAACGAAATTAGTGAACTCACATAAAATTCATCTTTTTGGGATAAAAAAAATGTTATCCAATCAGAGATTGATCGTTAGAATAAAGAAATGAATGTCAATAACAATCTTTTTTTCTTAAGATAAAACACTGTTTTCCAATATGTGATTGTCCATCTTTGCCTATCTTTATCTTTATCTGGATTGCTGATTCCCTCCATTCATCAGCATGGGGAAACGTGAATGAACCTTTGATCTTGCTCTATGTGATTGGTCATTTTATTAATTACATCGATAGGTGTTTAGATATTATCTGAGATTTTGGACTTTTTTGAGTGGATCAACAAGATTAACCTGAGTGTAACAAGTGTACAGTGTGCTGAGTGTAACAAGTGTACAGTGTGATTCATTTCATGGTCGTCGTATCTTGTTATGCTAATTAGTTTAATGTTTAGTCTTTGTTTAACAACCAACTATCTCCACAAAACTAAGTGATTAACTACACCTATCTGTATTCACCAATCACTTGATCACTTTACTTGTAACTGTGCTAGTAAATAAGTGAATATCACTACAAAAACAACAAACAATGCATATAAAATCCATGGCACAGTTTAAACAATCAACAGATTTATAATAAGAACAATTTAACCATCTTCAAAGAAAGAAAATCCTTTAATAGAAAGTGATTTACTATGTTGACACCATTAATAAAAAGATCTGGCAAAGAATTGAACCTGGAATCCTTTGTATTTGATCAGTTCCTTCACGCGATCCACTATGAACAGCTCCTCATCATCGTCAATGTAACCAACGTCTCCAGTATGCAGCCAGCCATCTTTGTCGATAGTCATTTCAGTGGCTTCCGGATCATTGAGATACCCTGTAGGGCGGAGAAAAAATTGGTAGCAAAATTTTTGTTCATACGTTAATTTTTGAATTTTTTTTCAAAAAAAATTCATTCATTTCTATTTTTTTCTATATTGATTCTATCAAATTCCATGTTATAAATATAACCCTTCGTCTACTTGAAGAAAATTATACATCCTTCCAATTTTCTGCAAACGCCATCAACATAAAAGTCTGTAAAAATATGTAAAATTCAAATTGCTTCGAATATAGGCCTCCTATAGGCCATGGCGCTGTTATGCCCACCTTTCATAACTTGAGGACCGCGGATACAGATCTCTCCCGCTTGGTTATGTGGCAGGGAAATTCCGGTCTCGGGTTCGAGTATCTTCATTTCCGCATTTCGAACAACAGTTCCGCAGGAGCCAGACTTAATACTGAAGGGCATTTTTGCGAAACCGAGGGACATTGCCAGAACTGGCCCAGCCTCAGTCATGCCATAACCCTGCACAATCGTACATGTTTTTAAAAATAACTGCTATCTTGTCAATTCGATCAAACGTACGAGCAATTCATTGTTTAAAGCCTCCGGGAAATTGCACATTTCTCAATAAAAAGCATTCTTAAAAGCGAACAAGATTTAGTTTACTGCAATCCATTTAAGGCAGTTGCAGTAGGTCTATTAATCGTTGATTGTTGGATTTCAATCTGAAAATTTGAAATCCAATGATTAAATTGCACATTTCTCAATATAAAGCATTCTTAAAAATGAACAAGATTCAGTCTGCTGCAACCCATTTAATGCAGCTGTAGTAGGCTGTTGATGTTTGCATCTCAAATAACTTAACTTGAGATCCAATTTGAAAATTTGAAATTCAACAATCAACAGACCTGCTGTAGCTGCATTAAATAACCTACAACAAAATAAATATTATTAGCCATTCAAAAAAACCTACAAGCTGCAACTTAATTTTATATCGGTTTGAAGCCTAGAATAAGATGAATTGAAATGAAATTTTGTCTGACCTGGGCCAATGTTGCATTGGGCACTCTAGCCCTAAGGGCGTCTTCCAACTCCTTCCCGAGAGGCGCAGCGCCCGACATAACAATTCTGATAGACGACATATCATATTTCTCAACTACTGGATTCTTGGCAATTGCCAGAACAATCGGTGGCACGAATGGAGCCACCGTGACCTTGAATTTTTGAACCAGATCTAACAGCGCATGGATTTCGAATCTCTGCATAATCAGAACAGCCGCGCCCATTCTAAGAGAACACAGCAGCACAGAATTCAGAGAATAAATATGAAACAATGGCAGCACGCACAGAACCACGTCCTCGGAATGCAGATAAAGATTGGGATTTTCGCCGTCCACTTGCTGCGCGACAGAAGAAACGAGGGCCTTGTGCGTGAGCATGACACCCTTGGGAAGCCCGGTCGTTCCAGATGAATAAGGCAGAGCCACAACGTCGTCAGGTCGAATCTTGACAACAGGTATATCATTCTCGTTCGCCTCTGCCAGAACAGAGAAATGTATACATGATTCCTCTGGAGCGCCTGCGTCAATTGTAATAACCTGAACTGGGCTTTCTTGCCTGTCGAGATCGCACAATTTCTCGACATAAGAGGCCTGAGTGACGATCACCCGAGCCCCAGACGCCATTGCCTGTTTCGCAATCTCGCCCGGCGTATAGAAAGGATTAGCAGTCGTCGCAATGGCGCCTATTCGAGACGCACCCAAGAAAACGAAAGCGAATTCTGGGCAATTGGGCAGTAAAAGCATTACGACGTGGCCATGGCGGATGCCGAGCTTGGCCAAACCAGAACCGACTCTGCGAGAAATCAAATCGACTTCTGCATAGGAATAAATCTTCCCGGTAGATCCCTGTACAATGCATGGCCTGTCTGCGAATTCCGTCAGTCTCTCAAAGCAATAATCATGCAGAGAAAGATGACTGGAGATCTCGATATCGGGAAGCTTGGATCTATACAAATACCAAGACTTCCCGTCCCCGCTTCCATTCACAAGATTATAACCCGATGGCGCCATGATAATTCAGATCAGAAGCTCTGTACTTTTCAAAGCTTTCAGATAACTAAATCGTTGGGTATGTCCAGCCTGGTCTGGAGGCCTTAAAATGCTTGAATGCCGAAAGTGGCTGCCGGATTGAAGTGCCGGAGAGAAGGCGGAACATGGCAGGCAGTTACAGGTCGTGGTCCCTCGGCGCTGACTGGGATCTTCAATAAATTTCACTGTTGAATTTAATGGGTGTCTTTTTCCGATTGCCGGAACGTCACAAGGTTGACCGTTGGAAAGGAGAGAGAAGAGAGATTTATCATCTGACGGCAAAAATGTGATGAGACTCGGAGAGTTTCGTGTCAGAGATGCTGCCGGCAACTTGCAAGGGGCGTGTGAGCAAACCGTGGGGCCCGGGTCCACTTGCGTGCACGTCTGATCAGTCAACACAATCATTTCAAGATAGGCTTCTTTAATTTATTTAATATTATTTATCAGTCACCAAATTCTAGTTACTAAGCTCTATTTGTGAGGCCCCACATGAATGGGTAAGTGAATCCTTTTTTTTCACACTGAAAAAGCTTTATATTTTTACAGTCCTTCCAAATAACATGCAAGATGCTTGCATTCATAATCAAACCCATATCGAAATTCCAGAAAAATCCAAGTTCTAACTCTCAATCCCAAGTTTAGGAGATACCAAAGAATTAATATATATAAAAATTATGAAAAAACTAAAACCGATCATCTCCACTAAGTGGAGACACAAAAAAGGAGCTAGCTGCTTAAAATCCTCCTACCCTGAAGCGGGAGCAATGGAAGAGATCCAGCATTAAAAGATTTTTATGAAATTTAAAAAATGCAACCTTCACAAGCTGAAAGACCATGCTTAGACATCCAATCAGCCTCTAGATTGTTTGCACGAAAGATATGGTGGAAGTGAATCCCAAAGTAACCGCAATTCTGAAAGTAGCCTACGAATCTGTGTCATCCATAGAGAAAGAACAATGGCATGGATATCCCCCAAGTTGTTGTCCTAGTTACCCCCAAGTTGTTGTCCTAGTTGATAGGTAAGTGAACCTATCAAACTTTTGTGCACTAATTGTTGTGCATTAGTTAGATTCAACTAATTAAAAAATTATAATTATAGTTTAGATAAGAACTTTAAGAATAATAATGTCACAAATTGGACTATATAGAAATTTAAATATTAAAAATTACAAAATTGGTGGTTGAGGGGTATAAGCTTTGTTGCAAATAAGTGAAATGATATAATACATTGTAAAAATGTTATAAAATCTTAATTAATACATGTAGATGCACTTAAGTATATAATGAGAATAGATAAAATTAACTCTATATCACTAAAATATAAATTCACTAACTCCACCTCACTTACCAATTTCCTTTATATATATATATATATATATATATATATATATATATATATTCTCAATAAAATTCATATTATTATAAATTATATTATTTTGAATTTTATTTACATTAAATACCCCATTTTCAACAATATAAAATCTCATTATATATTATATATGTTAAATTTCACAATTTTTTTTTATAAATAAACTCCACCCCATTTACCAATTCCCTTTCTATATATATTCTCAATAAAATTCATATCATTATAAATTATATTATTTTTAATTTTATTTAAATTAAATACCCCATTTTCAACGATATAAAATCTCATTATATGTCATATAGGTTCAATTTCACAAATATAAAATCTTCTCACAAACAAAACAAATAAGATTATATATAATCCTATTCTAGTATGTTTTTTAGATATCAATTTAGAGGTGCACACTCCATTCGAAACATTCACTTTGGCCTTTCAAAAACTTATAATACTAACACTAATCACTAATTAATAAATAACAATACTGATCCAATTAATGATTTAAATAGTCATTTTTAACATTTTTCCTAAATGCTTTGATTTATCTTTTTTTATAATTATTTTATTCATTAATACTTATAATAAGTGAGTTGATCCAGTATGCTTCATAATAATAAAGGACATAATAATAAAGGGCAATTATGTTATTATTAACATTAATTGAAAATAATAATAACAATAATAATTATAATAATAGTATTAATAATTAGTGTTTAATTCTTAATAATGATAATTATTTGTTTATCTGACAAGTACCCTAAACCAACACAATGTTCTTTTCTTTATAAACAAGCACCCTTAAGGGTTTTGAACAATCATGTTAACGACTAAACAGTACAAGTCTTGTGATGCATATGGAACAGTATTTATGTTTTATTCACTATAATTTCCTTACGACAATTCTAAATGACGATACTTAACCAATTGCTTATTACAATGTTCACATATACTTAACAACTTAAATGTTCACTATCTTTATTGGATCATCGTGCAATTAACTTAGTTATTCATAACAACTTATACAATTATTTAACATGTCCAATATTCATATATCGATACTAGAGTACATGTGCAAAGTGTGCATGTGTGGCCAGTGTATGCACAGGTTGGATATGTACTATAAGCAACATTATCTCGCATAAGCATACTTGCTAACTAATAATAATAATATTATATGCATGTAGAACGAACATACATATAACTGAATTACTTTAGAATTATTAGTTTTTGTAAGAGTTATCCATTTAAGGTATCATTTCATTATCTTTATGTTCACAGTAGTTTAACCAGTCAATTACAAGGAAGGGTACCTACTATCACTAACTCAGATCATGGTAATCTATGACGCAAAATGTAATATGCTGAGTTACAACACAAGATTCAAACAAAAGTTTCAATGCACACACAGTGAATTAAGTTCCCTCTAAAACATCCATGAAATTCCTATCTACCTACCTCCTTCTATCTAATTCAAAACTAACTTCCACATCCTATCTTTCCTCTGCTGGACTACCTTGAAGTGTCACGCCATGACCGGCTGCAGTTAGAACCCGTAAGTGGAAGTGTCGACTACATTGACCAAGCTTCCTCAACAGGCACCCACTAGTCATTATCACACTCCTTGGGGAGCATGCCGTAGCATAGCCCTCCCATGACTCCGGGTTTCGGGGATAAACGGTGGGTAATGCCTCCACCCCCCTAATGGAACAAGGGACTATGTCTCTATTGACATAGTGAATGTGTTGCGACTGTTGTACTCAAGTTTTGTCATCAAATAACCAAGTTGGTCGGTTGAGTTTCCTGAAGCCCCACACCTGCCCACACATCATGATAATAACACAATAATCATGCTAAAAAATAATGCATCACTTGCATACAATTTATCTTTCGGAATCCATGTCCCAGTGGTACTCCCAGCTCATAGGACTCAACTATCACTTAGCTCTTTTAACCTGTAGGTTAGTCTCCAATCACAAGATCGAGAATATCGTGCAATCATTGACATGTATATACATTTCATTACTAATGAACAATAATAAAAATAATTTTCCTATGTACCATGCACCTGGTATCATATCCATCCATGCAACATATAATTTTAACTCGGTATCCACATACCCACCATTTATTAAATTGCATTTTATAGACATAACCAAAACATGAACATAATTCATCATATTAACATCACACTCATATATGTAAATATCAAAAATAATAAATCCATATGTCCACAGTTTAATCAAACTGACAAAGTTCCACACTAAGAAAGAAACAACGTTGGGAAATGGTGGTTCGGGTGGTAAAGTCAAAACGGGGCATTACATACACCCACCCTTCAAGAAACTTCGTCCCAAAGTAACAATCATAGTAGTGTGGGAAACTCACAACACATGGTCTCAGCTTCCTCCTAATTGGTAGAACCTCGGGTATACTTTCCACATGGAACTCCTCTTGTTTAGACATAACGATGTCCACAAGATTTACTCATTTTATCACAAGGGGAGTGTTGTTCTATTTTTCTTTTTTATCGTTTGCACAGGTTGTTGATTTGACCTAATTCGGGTGTATTACTATACTTATCCATATAATAATTAACATCCTTGTTAAATTACATTGTATTTTCTAAAAGGTGATTTATAGGAAGACTGTGTCTTCTATGTAACTTTTAGTTTGATTCTAAAATGTTGTCATGACTCCATCATTGGTTCTCATCTCAAGTTAAATTCACTTTGACTTACACCATTTACTGTTTCAAAGAATTACATGATTATTACTCGACAATTTCGAGGAGATCGTGACTCACAAGTCTCATTATATGCCCATCCATATATAGTTTTAAATTTGACACAAAATTCAACCTTATGCAGAATGAAACCAACTCATGCCCACCATGAGTGTCAACCTACCATGTCTACACACATACCCTGTAGCATTTGTACTATCTTTCTAGCCTAAGGTATTGTTAATCATTACCTAACCTATCTTTACAACGTGAAAACGTGGCTTACTAGAATCAATCGTAAATACTCACCTTAACTCAAGTGGCTAGAAATTCGTTAAGCGTACTCATCCTACTCCCTTCAATGATTTTGTAAAGACACCCAAACTCTTTCATAAATAATTTCATCATAAATTCCCTTGGGAAGTGTGTTATTACACCCAGGACCTAATCCTATTACAATGTTCGTCGCAGATGCTCACATATGCCTACTAGCAAGGGTAATACAAGATGCTCAAAATGTTTTAAATTTTTACCTCCTACAAGGGCCATCATTACAATCTATAATACTACCATGCAATTCTCACTCTTATAACTATATTTCTTCATATATTATTTTCCCCATTTATATCTTGCAATATTTATAGTTATACATCATGCCTAGATTGATGTTATCCATAGTGATCTCTAACCTCCCATATATATATCTCTAGCTCCCTCAAGATTTTCCTGTTGCTAAGCCATCTTAGAAGTTCAACAATGGGTCAACCTACCCCATGCTTTCCATATCGCTCACTATATAACAAGATCGAAATGTCATTTATTCATTCACCTATTTCAACACTAATTCTTATTATTAGGATTGCAAGACCTCTTCATTTTTGTACCACTCCTTCTATCACGAACACTAGCTCTTATGGTAATTAAGCTTCATTTAAACATATTGTCTTTTGCATGGTTTACTTTATGTTGTTCTACTTGTCACCTATAATTACCTATTGATATCATTATCATTTCCGAACCTCTTAGTCCCCATCAATTTACATGCCTAAGCATTATATTGCACCACTCCCCCTTAATGCTCTTCAAAATGTATCTTTAGTACCTTTAATGTTTTCATTAGTCGCATAGTATCTCACATATAATAATGGAACATATGGCCTCTCCCTCACCCTTTGGGACTTGGGATTTAGGGACATGGCATAGCCTCGTCTTACATCATCATAAGAAACAAACATATAAAACCTAGTACCAAACATAAGCAATCACTTTAGTTATATCATGCAAGCATGTTTACACAAGTCAAATGAAACCAACATATCCCACTCACAACACTAGTGGTTTCAGACTAGATGCAACACCTTCATCACCTCAAGGCTCTTCCCCACTCGCACTCATATATAGAGGTAACTCATTTGTACATTGAAATTGCTATATGCCATATCTTCTTGTTAATATTTAACTTAACCCAAAAGGTCACCTACTTATAAGGTAACAAAAGCAATTATTTCCTAAATTACCAAGTGCTATCCTCCGTCAACACTAAACACAATTTACCCCTCAAACTGATGCACACTCAACACTGTGAGTAAGCTCAACTTTACTGATCTTTTAATAAATTGGTCTAAATACCATGTCACCCACCATGATACATAATGCAATAAGTAGACAATTCCCTAAAATTTCACCCCCTCCCTTACACAACCTTCTCCTTTTTTTTCTCCATTAAATGCATTTATTTTACTTTTATAGCTTATTTACAATGATACAATTTTCCCTATAATACTTAAGTAGAATCCTCGATGACACATCATCTAACACGACATTCCTTGGTTGGTATAGATAATGTATCTTCCATCGGTTATAGTAATCAAGGAATCTCTTTATATGGATAAAGTACGAGGATGCTCGACTACACAATCCCACAACCGACATCACCATTGTGATCCATGAGGTAAAATACTAGGTCTTACGTAAAATACAAGGCATTGGACTGCTCTCATGGATTGGGGAGTCATCTATGATGTGCACCTACCATCGTAGTCACACTCGCCGAAATCCCCTAAAACAACCTTATGTAGGTTTATTTTGACAACATTGCCTTAATGGAATTAATCTAATTAGACTCCTAACATTTCCTAAAGATATTCAAATTAACATATTAATTTAATTACAAGGTTTGAATTTTTTTATTTATATTAATCATTACTAAGGTATAATTTTAAATTAACATAATTGACATTGATTTAAATAATTAACATTTAATTAATCAACACATTTTTAAATAATTAACATTTAATTAAATCATAATTCAAATTTATATGTTGATTAGTTAAATTAACATAACGAAAATTAAATTAATGTAAAAAAAACCAAAGGAATATATGTATATGCCCGATTAACCCCATTCCCTGGCTGCTGGGTGCATGTAGCCGCGCGTTCATTTTGGATTATCCCACGCGTGAAGGTAAAATCAAGGGAATAAACCCTCTCCGGCCATTCTGTTCCATTTTTTTTTTCATTCTCACCACTGAGCTGAGCTTTGCAACTCGACTTTGTTCGGTTCGGCTAGGCTCCAATGTCACCTGCTCGGCTCCCATGGAAGTTGCTCAAGGAGCTCGATGGAGCAAGTTCTGTTCTTACTGGTAATTACCTTCTTCTTCGTAGTTATTATTTATTTTAAATCGTTAAATTCTCCCTAAGTTTAGGCTTTCTAATATATGTGGTCTGGCTGTAGTTTCTAGATTAGGGAAATGCAATAGGGTAGTCGTCCAACTGACCGTCTCAAATAGGCATAGAAATTTCAATAGTCCTTTTCAAAGTGCCAATCCCCATTAAACCTAATAAGTTCAGGCTTTAGTGCATCAATCAAAGAAGGTAGTTCCTGACTATACCTGTCCAACCAACATAATTTCATAAAGTAGGCTTGCTTTTAAAGGTAATACGAATGAATGGTCTAAGTTCCATATCTCAATTTCTTGCTGCCTAAGATATCTGGTCTCTATGCTTGCTCAGATCTCTTTCTACCTAAATGGATGACGAGGGAGGGATTGATTGAGACCTATCCCAATATCCATTTAGACCTAACGACAATGCACTTGACACAACTTGGAAACTAAGTCATCATTGGTGAGCACCTACATAGTTCCCACCTTCATCCCACAAACATTATGATTGATCTATTGATCGATACCCGTACTCTCTCTTCTTGCGAACTCGATACTATGAAATTGAATGTTTCCTGAGTTTTAGAGTTCCCCCCCTTTACCATAGTGTAAGTGTATATACTTCTATTTTTTTTCTTTGTTTTGGTGCGGCAGTCTATGGGCACTCACCTACATTCATCCACCTCCACGCAGTCCGTTGAGTGAAAGGTCATTGTCCACGTGGACATGGCCGTATGGACGGTTTATATAGTTTATATTTGCAAAAGTAAAAATTTGAAATTTCTTACAAGTAAAATACCTGTAGAACAATAGAAACTCAACCTACCACAACAGGTTTACCACCCTGTCAACTAGGAAAGTCTCGCCAACTTCCTAGCTCCAAGAATAAATTCTTCGACCCCCGAGCCCAAAACTTGAGTATAACCCGTCCAACCAGTTCACTATTTCCCAGAAATATAAGAAACATGCCTCCTATGTTGTTTTTTCCATCCTCCTTACTTTCCTCCAAACCTCGAGTTTTCCCCCTCCTCGAAGACTCCCTTCCCATCAATTTCTCATTCCTTCAGTGTTCACGTTTTCCTCCTCTCAGCGACCCCCCCTCTTCTCCTATTCACCCTTTCCTAAATACCCCTTTCATCCTACTTATGCCTTCGGGCTTGCTCCACCGCTCCTATCAACTCAATCAAAAACCCCAAACATTTTTTTCATTATAATAAAATAATATATCTTTACGTACATATTTTCTCAAGCAGTTAAATGACATAAATGTCAATCAATTTAGTTGGGTGAGTGGGCTACACATATATTAATAAATCTTTGATAAGTTGGCATGGGATTTTCAAGATACAGTGGGTTAATTACTAGTCCCACTCACTATTTTGGCATTAATTACGTTTAAATAAAATAATAATTTAATAGTTATTAGTATTGACTTTTCAAGTTGGTTTTGGTGAGAGTCTTAATGTATTATCCATCCAAATATAAAACTTTACTTTGTAATTAATAAATAACAATACTGTTTGATCCAATTAATGATTCAAATAGTCATTTTTAACCTTTTTCCCAAATGCTTTGATTTATCATTTTTTTTATAATTACTTTACTCATTAATACTTATAATAATTGAGTTGATCCACTATGCTTCATAATAATAAAGGACAATTATGTTATTATTAACATTAATTGAAAATAATAATAACAATAATAATTATAATAATAATATTAATAATTAGTGTTTAATTCCTAATAATGATATTTATTTGTTTATCCGACAAGTACCCTAATACCAACACAATGTTCTTTTCTTTATAAACAAGCACCCTTAAGGGTTTTGAACAATCATGATAACGACTAAACAGTACAAGTCTTTTGACGCATATGGAACATTATTTATGTTTTATTCACAATCATTTCCTTACAACAATTCTAAATGACGATGCTTAACCAATTTCTTATTACAATGTTCACATATACTTAACAACTTAAATGTTCACTATCTTTATTGGTTCATCGTGCAATTAACTTAGTTATTCATAACAACTTATACAATTATTTAACATGTCCAGTATTCATATATCGATACTAGCGTACATGTGCAAAGTGTGCATGCGTGGCCAGTGTATGCACAGGTCGGATATGTACTATAAGCAACATTATCTTGCATAAGCATACTTGCTAACTAATAATAATAATATTGTATGCACATAGAACAAGCATACATAAGGGTGATTCCATGAAGATGGGTAACTCTTTTTGGCCAAATATGACGGTGAAAAACGAAAATTTAATCCATGTATTAAATTGAAGCCCTCGAAACTCATATTTTCCATATGAATTTTGACATGCGGTTGAAAAACAAAATGTAGAGAATTATGTTGGCTTTCCAATGATATTTTTTTCGAAATATACCAATGTCATTTATCATGTCGAATTTTCATTTAATGAAACGTGTGTACTTAAAAATTTGAAGAGCAATTAACAAGTAGTTTGTGTTCGTGCACGATAATTTAACGTTAAAGTAATAATTTTAAAAAATGAAATATGTGAACATGATCTAGACAGAATGCACTAGGGCTTACATATTTTTTTTTTCTCGAAAAATTATATTTATTCTTATTTTTCGGAACTAACCAATGAATATTTCAGTCGCATTTTGCACACATGTGTGTTCGTGCACGAAATCTTTTGATTGTTTACATAATTTGCAAAACTAAAAATACCCTTTTGAAGAGGATGCGTTTATCTAGGGCCTGTGTATTTTTTCAAATTTTTTGGATATGTATTTTGAATGTTGTGAATTTATCTTTGAGCTCAATCGAAGTTGTCGACAGGGTTTTTTAGGGCAAGTTTTAGTATAAATTTAAAAACAAAAGACATATGAAGATAAAAATTCGTAAATTTTATATATCTGGATAGAGGATTCGTTGACGAATCCAATGGTATCAATTCCGCTCATTAATGAGCATTTAATGACATGGTTTATCTATGTTGAAGGCAGACAAAAATTTCATTCTGTAGTGAAAAGGGCTCTCAGCCTGTTTTTTAAGCCCTCGATCGAACTATTTGCTCGATTGAGGGTTTTAAAATACCTCGACGAGGGTGTTAACATACCTTGATCAAGGGTTTAACAACACCTTGATCAAGGGTTTAACAACATCTCGATCGAGGTATTTTAAAACCCTCGATCGAGGGTTTAACAACACCTTGATCAAGGGTTTAACGACATCTCGATCGAGGTATTTGCTTAATCGAGGGCCTAAAATGAGCCTTTTTATGTTTTTCAAAAGCTCGATTGAGCTTTTCAAAAGCTAGATCGAGCTTTTCAAAAGCTAAATCGAGCAAAAGCTAGATCAAGCTTTTCAAAAGCTAGATCGAGCTTTTGAAAAGCTAGATCGAGGTCTTGTTTCAACCCTCGATCGGGGTTTTTTAAAACCCTCGATCGAGGTATTTTAGAGCCCTCGATCGATCTTTTAAAACCCTCGATTGAGCTTTTAAAACCTCGATCGAGGGCTCTAAAATACCTTGATCGAGGGTCCGAAAAAACATTTTTTTCCCATTCTATCTGCCAAAAATGGTGAACGATATTCGTGGATTCACCCATAACCTAATTACTTTAGAATTATTAGTTTTTGTAAGAGTTATCCAGTTAAGGTTTCATTTCATTATCTTTATGTTCATAGTAGTTTAACCAGTCAATTACAAGGAAGGGTACCTACTACCACTAACTCAGATCATGATATTCTATGATGCAAAATGTAATATGCTGAGTTACAGCACAAGATTCAAACAAAAGTTTCAATGCACAAACAGTGAATTAAGTTCCCTCTAAAACATCCATGAAATTCCTATCTACCTACCTCCTTCTACCTAATTCACAACTAACTTCCACATCCTATCCTTCCTCTATTGGACTACCCTGAAGTGTCACGCCATGACCAACTTCAGTTAGAACCCATAAGCAGAAGTGTCAACTACATCGACCAAGCTTCCCCAACAGGCACCCACCAGTCATCATCACACACCTTGGGGAGCGTGCCATAGCACAGCCCTTCCATGACTCTGGGTTTGGAGAATAAACGGTGGGTAATGCCTCCATCCCCCTAATGGAACAACAGACTATGTCTCTATTGACATAGTGAATGCGTTGCAACTATTGTACTCAAGTTTTGTCATCGAATAACCAATTTGGGCGGTTGAGTTTCATGAAACCCCACACCTGCCCACACATCATGATAATAACACAATAATCATGCTAAACAATAATGCATCACTTGCATACCATTTATCTTTCGGAATCCATGTCCCAGTGGTACTCCCACCTCGTAGGACTCAACTATCATTTAGCTCTTTTAACCTGTAGGTTAGTCTCCAATCACAAGATCGAGAATATTGTGTAATCATTGACATGTATACACATTTCATTACTAATATGCAATAATGAAAAATAATTTTCCTATGTACCATGCGCCTGGTATCATATCCATCCATGCAACATATAATTTTAATTCGGTATCCACGTACCCACGTACCCACCATTTATTAAATTGCATTTTATAGACATAATCAAAACATGAACATAATTCATCATATTAACATCACTCATATATGTAAATGTCGAAAATAATAAATCCATATGTCCACAATGTAATCAAATTGACAAAGTTCCACACTAAGAAAGAAACAACATTCGGAAATGGTGGTTCAGGTGGTAAAGTCAAAACGAGGCATTACATACACCCACCCTTCAAGAAACTTCGTCCCGAAGTTACAATCATAGTAGTGTGGGAAATTCACGACACATGGTCTTTGCTTCCTCCTAAGTGGTAGAACCTCGGGTATACTTGCCACAATGAGAGTCCTATCATTTAGACATAACAATGTCCACAAGATTTACTCATTTCATCACAAGGGGAGTGTTGTTCTATTTTTATTTTTTATCATTTGCATATGTTGTTGATTTGACCTAATTCGGGTCCATTACTATACTTATCCATATAATAATTAAGATCCTTGTTAAATTACATTGCATTTTCTAAAAGGTGATTTATAGGAAGACCGTGTCTTTTATGTAACTTTTAGTTTGATTCTAAAATGTTGTCATGACTCCTTCATTGGTTCTCATATCAAGTTAAATTCACTTTGACTTACACCATTTACTGTTTCAAAGAATTACATGATTATTACTCAACAATTTCAAGGAGATCCTAACTCACAAGTCTCATTATATGCCCATCCATATATGGTTTTAAATTTGACACAAAATTCACCCTTATGCAGAATGAAACCAACTCATTCCCACAATGAGTGTCAACCTACCATGTCTACACACATACCTTGTAGGATTTGTACTATCTTTCCAGCCTAAGGTATTGTTAATCATTACCTAACCTATCTTTACAACATGAAAACGTGGCTTACTAGAATCAATCGTAAATACTCATCTTAACTCGAGTGGCTAGAAATTTGTTAAGCGTACTCATCCTATTCCCTTCAATGATTTTGTAAAGACACCCAAACTCTTTCATAAATAATTTCATCATAAATTCTCTTGGGAAGTGTGTTATTGCACCCAGGACCCAATCCTATTACAATGTTTGTCACAGATGTTCACATATGCCTACTAGGAAGGGTAATACAAGATGCTCAAAATGTTTTAAATTTTTAGCTCCTACAAGGGCCATCATTACAATCTATAATACTACCATGCAATTCTCACTCTTATAACTATATTTCTTCATATATTATTTTCCCCATTTATATATTGCAATATTTATAGTTATACATCATGCCTAGATTGATATTATCCATAGTGATCTCTAACCTCCCATATATCTATCTCTAGCTCCCTCAATATTTTCCTCTTGCTAAGCCATCTTAGAAGTTCAACAATGGGTCAACCTACCCCATGCTTGCCATATCACTCACTAAATAACAAGATCGAAATTTCATTTATCCATTCACCTATTTCAACACTAATTCTTATTATTAGGCTTGCAAGACCTCTTCATTTTTGTACCACTCCTTCTATCATGAACACTAGCTCTTATGGTAATTAAGCTTCATTTAAACATATTGTCTTTTGCATGCTTTACTTTATGTTATTCTACTTGTCACCTATAATTACCTATTGATATCATTATCATTTCCTAACCTCTTAGTCCCTACCAATTTAAATGCCTAAGCATTATATTGCACCACTCCCCCTTAACGCTCTTCAAAATGTATCTTTAGTACCTTTAATATTTTCATTAGTCGCATAATATCTCACATATAATAATGGAACATATGGCCTCTCCCTCACCCTTGGGACTTGGGATTTAGGGACATGGCATAGCCTCATCTTACATCATCATAAGAAACAAACATATAAAACCTAGTACCAAACATAATCAATCACTTTAGTTATATGATGTAAGCATGTTTACACAAGTCAAATGAAACCAACATATCCCACTCACAACACTAGTGGTTTCAGACTCGATGCAACACCTTCATCACGTCAAGGCTCTTTCCCACTCACACTCATATATAGAGCTAACCCATTTGTACATTGAAATTGCTATATGGATATCTTCTTGTTAATCTTTATCTTAACCAAAAAGGTCACCTACTTATAAGGTAGCAAAAGCAATTATTTCCTAAATTATGCCAAGTGCTATCCTCCATCAACACTGAACATAATTTACCCCTCAAACTGATGCACACTCAACACTGTGAGTAAGCTCAACTTTACTGATCTTTTAATAAATTGGTCTAAATATCATGTCACCCACCATGATACATCATGCAATAAGTAGACAATTTCCCTAAAATTTCACCCCCTCCCTTACACAACCTTCTCCTTTTTTTTTCTCCATTAAATGCATTTATTTTACTTTTATAGCTTATTTAAAGTAATTTTCCTTTGTACCATGCACCTGGTATCATATCCATCCATGCAACATATAATTTTAACTCGGTATCCACGTACCCACCATTTATTAAATTGCATTTTATAGACATAATCAAAACACGAACATAATTCATCATATTAACATCACACTCATATATGTAAATGTCAAAAATAATAAATCCATATTTCCACAATGTAATCAAACTGAAAAAGTTCCACACTAAGAAAGAAACAACGTTGGGAAATGGTGGTTTAGGTGGTAAAGTCAAAACAGGGCATTGCAGTAATACAACCGATGATCCAATTTGTAGCCAATAAATCTAGACCAACATTCAATAAAAGTAGTCTTAGGTATGCCCAATCGACCATGTCATAGGCCTTAACCAAATCCATCTTAAGGACAATAAATGGAATCTTGTTTCATTTTGCAGTATGTATAGTCTCTTGCGCAGTCCCAATGGCATCAAAGGTAAGACACTGGTCAAGAAAACAAAACTGTTCAGGAGAGATAGCTCGAGATAAACCAACCTTTAAATAATCAACAATAACCTTAGCCACCAGTTTGTAAAGTAGGTTGCAAAGTGAAATAGGCCTATAGTCCTGAAACGAGGTTGGTTTGGATGACTTAGGAATTAGTGATATAAAAGTAGCATTCATCCCACCACTGATCTTTCCAGAGATTCATGCTTCCTCCACCAAGCGAACTATCTCTTCACTGAGCAAGTCACAAGATTGTAGATAAAATTCCACCGACCAACCATCAGGCCCTGGACTCTTGTCCTTGGCCATCTTCTCCAAAATACCCTCAACCTCACCCAGAGTAACCAACCTACCAAATCATTATCCTCAGCCGAGAAGATACGTGGCATACACTAAATGACCTCCAGTTGGGCCTACAAATTGGACACACAAGACTTGGAAAATAACTTTTGAAAATGCCCCACTGCATTCTTATCAATATGTTGTTGGGAAGAGACCAAATTACCATAAGAATCCTCGATGTCCTAGATTGAGTTATTCTTTCTTCTCATAGTAGCGAACTTGTGAAAAAAACTAGTATTTTGGTCACCTAAAGAGATCCAAAGGGCCCATCTCTTTAATCTCCAAAACTCTTCCTCCATGCATAACAACTTATCCTTTTCTGCTTCCAATGATTTCAACAACAATCCCGCAAGATCAAACTGAAAACAGTAAGTAGGGTCTCGATGGTAATCAATAATACTAACCTCAATCTAATCAATGTTGGAATATTCACACCATCATTTTTTTATTTTGCATGCTTGCATGCAAATCTGCATGGTGCATGCATTTGCATGCATCCAGTCATCATCATGGTGGTCTCCCCATCACCTAGAGCTTGTTTCTATCTCTTCTTTGCCTGCATGCTGCATGCATTTGCATGTAACTGCATGCATCCAGTCATCATCATGGTGGTATCCCCAGCACCTAGAGCTTGCTTCTAGCTCTCCAGAGCTCGTCGTCAGCCCTCATTTGGCCTCCTACCTACCTAATGTGCCCTCCTTGACTTATCTTCTTAGCTAGTGCACCTTTATCACCTACTAGTATCAGTTAGAGTGCAGTTACTCACCTACCACCAGTTATGACTCAGTTGGGGCGCCTTATCTCACCTACCAAGAGTTATCATTCAGTTAGTGCATTGATTGAGTAATTCTTCCACTTATTTCTCATGCTGACTGCTTGTAGCTTCTAGTTAGCTAGTTCTGGAGTTCCAGTTGACTATTTGATAGCCTCATGCGCCCTCCTTGGAGTCTCCATTCCTTGATTTATGCCTAGATGGTTCTGTTAGACTCAGTTAGACACACTTGACTGACTCTTACCACTCATGAATGATACTACTGACTGGATGATGTGTCCATAGTTATCCAAGCTAGACTAGATATCAGATTTGAATGCCCTACTTGGCTAATTCGAATCCTATATGATGCCATCATCATAGCTATTGTATTGATTCACTTACATTCTTATTCATTGTATGATACTGAGATATTGTCTATTATTCTGTGTTTATGAGTGATCATTAAGTGTCTCCTTCTCTTCTTCTTTGCAACATACTTGATAGTTTGATTGTGAGTTGCTACAGTTGCTAGATCTCTTGCAGATTCTTACATGGTATCAGAGCAGGGAGCAGCTATTTGAATTGCAGCAGTTGCAACATTTCTTTGAGCAACTATCTTTCACTTGTGCCAAGTGTTCTTAAGGTAGTGTTCAGTCAAAGTGTAGCATTCTGCATCAGCACAAATTCTCTTGTTTTGCAGGTTTCATAGTTTTCTGCAGTTGCAATAGTAGATTCAAAATTGAACAACATCTTCTATGTATCCGGAAGGAGTTCCTTCTCTCACTCCATTCAAATATGATGAGTGGAAGCCAAAAATGGCATCATATCTGAAGAGACATGGTCTTTTTGATGTGTGTATTGGTATTAAGAGAGATTTTTCTTCCGATGAAGAGAAAGAAGATTGGCTTGATGCTAGTGAAAGAGCCTAAGGAAACATATGTATTTCTATGTTTTCCAATATGGAATACTACATTGATCTTGATGAATATCCAAGTGATCTATGGACTAGATTGGACAGATTATTTGGAAGTCAGGAAGAGGTTGATGCTATCCATGTGGAAAGCAAGCTCAGTGATACTTCCTACAGTGATTTCTCTATTCATGGCTCAACCTCCATCATCTCCCATGATGAAGTTGTTCAACATGAAGTCGAAGCACAACACATGGTTTCAGTTGTTCCATCTTCTTATCTAATTTCTGAGCAAAAGATGTCAGCTACTACTCTAGAAGTTGAAGAGATATTTGAAATCTCTACTTCCCATGAGCTTGCTTATGTGGGAAATAATGATCTATTGAGCATCTTGGAAGATTTAGGAGCCAATGCATTCTCCTTCCTTGATCAAAATATTTCTATGGGCTCCTACTTGGTCCTTGGCACATGCCTTCAAAATTCACCGAAGATAGAAGACTCTACCATTCACTTGGATTCAAGTCTCAAGCATATCCTTATGATTTTGGTTTTGATCTCACCACTATTTGTTCAAAGAAGATCATAAAAAACCATTCCCAAAATCTTGGATCTGATTTGAAGTTCAAGCCATCACCATTATATGGTTCATTTGGTTCTTATCTCACCCCTGTTGGTTCAAAGGAGATATCAAAGGACTACATACACTTTCATAGAGTTGATGCACCTATTGATGTGCAAGATGATGACCTACTGAGTTTTTTGAAGAAAAAAATAGTTTTGGAAGGTAATGCATTCGCTCTTCCTCATCATATGCTTTCTTTGATTTCCTATTTGGTCATTAGCACATGTTTTCAAAGTTTCACTGATGATGGAAGACTCTATCATTCACTTGGGTTCATGACTCATGCACCTTCTTGTGATTTTGGTTTTGATTTCACCCCTGTTGGTTCAAAGGATATCATGAGAAACCATCTTCCAAGTCTTGGATCTGATTTGCTTGCATCCATTATTGGAGATCTCAAGCACATGTTTTTACAGCATGATATATTTCTTCCCAAGAGGAAGATAACTCTTTTTGAGAGAATGCTAGATCCAGATCCACAAGAACCTAAAGATCTAGCACCTATTGGTTCATGGGCCACCACCACTATTACATCCACCAGTGATCTTGTTGAAGATTCACCATCATCATGTCATAGTTTCTTTGGTGATAATCACACCTATGTCGGTTCAAAGGAGACATCAAAGAACTATCTGCACATTCATGGTTCTGATTCTAACTCAGTTGGTTCAAATCACATGCTCCATGATGATCTTCATATTATGTTTTTGCAACATGATCCACTTCTTCCCAAAAATAAGATACCTCCTTTCTTGATTGATGATCAAGAGAGAGATGCATCATCACATGAGATTTCAGATTCAGAATCAAAAGATGGAGATGATGATGGAATGCTAGATCTAGATCCACAAGAACCTGAAGGTCTAGCAAATAGTGATGAAGATGAGCGAATGGGAGATCCAGATCCATAAGAACATGAAGATCACTCACCTGATATTCCTCTTCTTCCTCTATGGGCAGCTACTACACTCTGATCTGCTGATGATTTGGTTGGTGATCCACATAATCATAGAAGAGCTAGATCAGATTTTTAGAATGGAAGGTTTCATCCTTCTCACATTGCTGATCCATTTCAGATCAATCGATCCTTCTTCGGAAAAGAAGGACACTTACCTCCTTCAGGGGTGAGAGATGATATGATACTTTAGCATCCTTCAGTCTATTTTGAGGGAGGGCTTTATTCCCACTGGGTTTTCCCTCTTTCCTCACTTAGTTTATTTAGATTGATTGTACGGGGTGACCTTTGGTCTTAGTCACCAAGGCCCTATTTTTTAGATTTCATTTATTACTTCATAGTATAGGGGGGGTGTTGAAATATTCACACCATCATTTTTGTATTTTACATGCTGCATGCATCCAATCATCATCATGTTGGTCTCCCTAGCACCTAGAGCTTGTTTCTAGATCTTCTTTTCTTGCATGCAAAAATGCATGCTGCATGCATCCGGTCATCATCATGGTGGTCTCCCCAGCACCTAGAGATTTCTTCTAGCTCTCCAGAGCCTCTCTTCGGCCCTCATTTGGCCTCCTACCTACCTAATGCACCCTCCTTGACTTATCTTCTTAGCTAGTGCGCCTTTCTCACCTACCACTGTTAGTTAGAGTGCAGTTACTCACCTACCACCAGTTATCACTCAGTTGGGGTGCCTTATACCACCTACTGGGAGTTATCATTTAGTTAGTGCATTGATTGAGTAGTTCTTCCACCGATTGCTCATGCTAACTACTTGTAGCTTCTAGTTAGCTAGTTCTGGAGTTCCACTTGACTATTTGACAGCCTCATGCGCCCTCCTTGGAGTCTCCATTCCTTGATTTATGCCTAGATGGTTCTATTAGACTTAGTTAGACACACTTGACTGACTCTTACCACTCATGACTGATACTACTGAATGGATGGTGTCTCCATAGTTATCCAAGCTATACTAGAGATCAAATTCAAATGCCCTACTTGGCTAATTCAAATCCTATATGATGCCATCATCACAGCTATTGTATTCATTCACTTACATTTTTATTCATTGTATGATACTGAGATATTGTATATTATTCTATGTTTATGAGTGATCGTTGAGTGTCTCCTTCTCTTCTTCTTTGCAACATACTTGATAGTTTGATTGTGAGTTGCTATAGGTTGCTAGATCTCTTGCAGATTCTTACAATCAAGAGATGTCGAATGTTCCTTCCTTCTCACGCGCAACCAGGGTATAACAAGAAACTTGGGAGATTTTTAAAAAGTAGGTAGGTCCACCATCGCCCTACCACAGGAAGCTGAGTAAAATGTAGACCAATGTTCACGAACCAAAGCACTAAAAACCAACTCCTTAGCCCACACATGACAATATTTAAAAGGAAATCTGAAAAAAGAAGGACCATCCTGGATCTGCAGAAAGATTGAATTATGATCTGAAATAGAAGCATGTAAAATAGATGAAGAGCACGTGTCCATTGCATCAATAAGTGTATTGCTAACAAGAAACTGGTCTAGGCGTTTGGCGATCAAGGCCTCCCCACTTCTGCCATTTTTCCAGGTTGGTAGTAAAGGCATAGGAAACACATCAACAAGTTCATGTTCGCTGAAGACATCATGAAACCACAAGTGTAGAGGGTCTCCACGCGCCCTAAGACCTCAAATCTCCCCCAAGTTCAAGTTCATATTCATATCACCCCCAACAATGACAAACTTAAGATCCAAGATCCCTGAAGCCTCCAGGGCCCTCCAAAAGTCCCGTCGATCCAAATAGGGTGCATAACAATTAAAAAGTTGAATGGGAAAAGAGAGATCCTTGTGCCTCCCTAAAATAAGAATGCCACCGTAAACAAGGTATGGCTGTAGGGATAAAAAACGAGGGTTCCAAGCCGCAAGAAGGCCCATGGAAAGTCCATCAGAGTCAATAGAACAACACTCCTAGTCTTAGAAGAAACTCCACAAAAAATCACGAGCTTTAGAGCCACAAGTCATAGTCTCCTAAAGGATGATAGCATCAGGTTTTGTAGAAGTAAACAGTCTGCATAGGGATAATGTCTTTGGGGCACCCCCAACCCCTCTAAGATTAAGAGATAAAAGCAACATTATGTAACCCCATGAGAGGCCAAATATGCTCTAAGAGGCCCAAAGGTCTCAGACAAGAGCTAAGAGTCATCATCCTCAACAAACAATAGGTTATCCCCACATTCAATATCAAAAAATGAACATGCCCCACTACTTTTATCCAAATCTTTGTGACGCCTTCCACCATGCTTCTTATGAATCGTTACATTGGGATTTCCAATAATAGATGAAGAGATGGATGAGTGTTTGTTCGGATATCCACATCATCTTTTTCAGGATCTTGCATGCAATTAGGGTTTGCATGCAAAATCTAGGGTTTGCATGCACCTGCATGCACATGCATGCATCCCAGTCACTAGTTTGATGCCTCCAGCACCTTATCCACCTTATTCTAGCACCCGGGAGCCACTTACTACAGAGTTTTAGCCCTCCTAGGCTGAAAGGCGCCCACTTCTCACCTACTGCCAGAGAAGGGCGCACTTGTTCACCTACCACTGCAGTTCCACTTCAGTTACATTCAGTTAGCTCCGATTCTCCCTGATTTGAGGCTAGTTTCACTCCCGACTGATTGTTTCACTTCCGTTGGACCTCCAGATTGACTAGATGACTTGTTCTGACTTCAGTTAGCCTCCCATGCGCCCCCACTGAGCCTCCTTTCCTTAATCAGTGCTACACACTTCAGTTACACATGACACACTCAGTTAGACTCAGATTGACACCTGGATGACTGGTTCTTGTGCATTGATGACCACCACCGATTGATGATGAGGACTCCTAGTTGGAGTCAAGCTACTCCATTCAGTGATTTGAATGGCCTACTTAGTTAATTCAAATTTCTCATTGACAGATATTGTATTCTATTGTAATTCATTCACCCTTATTGGGATATTGAGCACTGCTGCATGTTTTGCACAGTTTTGCACCATATTTTCTATGTTCATTTGTTGTGATTGATTTACTTGTTCATTAGATCTGCTGTGACTAATTTTACATGGTATTAGAGCCATTGCAGGGACAAGATCTCTTTTCTACAGGTGTTTGTACAAGAAGATTTGACTGAATTGCTTAAATTGCAAAAAGTTTTGGCATGAGATATCTCAAGGGCATTCGCTCCTGTGCATGCAAAGCTTGAAAACTATTCCAATACCACTCCAGAAGCTTGAGTTTCCACATAATTCCTGGATCTGATACATTGGACCCATTCAACATTGTTTGATCTCCAATCCCAGGTGTGATGCAACTCTAAAAGGGTGGATTGTTCGACCTTATTGTGTTTGTTTTATTGTGATTTGCAGGTTTATTGTCTCCATCAATTGCACTCGCTACATTATGCATGCAAGCTTCCCTACAGCAATTGCATTCGCTATATTGTGCATGCAAGCCTCTCCTACATCAGTTTGACTCGCTCCTAGCAATGGAATACTCTTCTTCAAAGCCTATCCTCACCCCATTCAATTATTTTGATTGGAAAGATGATATGGAGATCATATTACGTTCAAAAGGTTACTACCGAGTCACTGTTGGTCTTGAATTGGAGCTAAGCAATCTATCAGATAGAACCAAACACTACAACAAGCTTGATGAATCTTATGGTCTTCTTTGTCTCTCCATCTCCAAAGATCTTCACTTCCATCTCAGCGGATTGAAGACTCCAAAAGCTATATGGGAGCAACTTGAAACACTATTTGGCAAGCAGGATGAGCTTAGGGCTTTTCAATTAGAGAATGAATTGATTGCCCTTAGTCCTGAGAATTTCGAGACCGTCAATGAATTCTTCACAAAATTCAAGAACTTGAACTTGCAATTGAAGAACAGTGGAGTTATCAAAGAGGATAAACAATTGATCCTCTCCATTCTAAGCAAGCTTGGGAAAGATTATTCGGTATTTGTCTCTACTTTCAATTCCGGTCGGCTAACTACCCCGAATTGGAAGATGCCTACCTTGAATGCCTTCATTGAGTCCGTCACAAAAGAGCATGACAAGTTGATTCAAATGGGGTCCATAAGCTCCAAAGATTCAGCCCTATATGTTCAAGGACCCAAGATCTTGAATGGTAAAGGAAAGCAAAAGAAGGAGAAGCCCAAATTCGAGCCTCACAAGCAAAAAGACAAAGGCAAACAAACGGATGCACCATCCAGTTCGAAATCCAAGCAAAAGGGCAAAGAAGGTAACCAAAAATCTAAATGTACTTATTGTAACCATGGCTTTCATCCCGAAAGTTCATGTATGAAGAAGACTATAGATCAAATGGCCCTCCTTTTGGAAAAGAACAACATAACCCTTCCTGACGGTGCAAGGAAGAAGGATAGGAATGATGATCATGAAAGAGGACAAGCACTCATGGCAACGGTTTCGAAGCCCACTACTCTCTTGATAGATTCGGGTGCATCAAATCATATGGCTGCAAATATCGATTCTTTTTCCTCATTCGATCCAAACAGCTCCATCCCCATCCATTTGGGAGATGACTCAAAAATTTCTTCAAAGGGCAAAGGTACGATTCATGTAGAACACGGAAGCTTTCAGAATGTTCTCTATGTGCCTTCCTTGGCTTCAAATCTCCTTTCTCTGTATCAAATGACACACACTGGTGAACCAAAGCAAGTTACATTCAGCCCTAATACAGTTGAAATTTCTGATATCAGAAGTGGAAGACTAGTTGCAGTCGGAAAGGCAAATCACACTGCAAAATGCTATGAGTTTTCACACTTTATTCCGCTTGCAAAGCCCACTGCTCTTCGCACACATGGTAATGAGGTTAGTAGGCTTTGGCATGAAAGATTTGGACATCTTAATTATAAGTATTTGCTGCTGTTATCAAACAAATCCATGGTAGATGGGCTTCCACAACTCCGTTCCTCGAAGGGAATATGCACTGGTTGCATCATTGGGAAGCACCCCGAGCACAGATTCAACCGCGGCAAAGCTAGCAGAGCTTCTACTATTTTGGGATTGATCCATTCTGATATCAGTGGTCCACTGCCCCATATGTCATTAAATGGTTCAAGGTATGTTTTGACATTTATTGATGATTTTTCCCGCTTTACATGGGTATTCTTTCTCAAAAACAAGTCAGAAGTGCTTGGAAAATTCAAGGATTTTAAGGCTTCTGTTGAGACCACCACTGAGAGCAAGATCAAAGCTCTTAGATCTGATAATGGTGGGGAATATATCAAGTCCGAGTTGCTGCAACTTTGTTCCCAAAGCGGAATTAAGATCCAACATACAGTTCCCTACACACCCCAGCAGAACGGTGTAGCGGAAAGGAAAAATCGGTCACTGAAAGAGATGGCTACATGCATGATTGAATCGAAAGGTTTGGCTGCAAATATTTGGGCTGAAGCAATCAATGTTCCTGCATACATACAGAACCGTGTTCCACATTCATCCGTGAAAGGTATGACTCCTTTCGAAGCATTCTTTGGTCACAAACCGGATGTGTCAAATTTGAGAGTTTTTGGCTCTACTGCATGGGCTAGAATTCCTTCTTAGAAGAGACGAGCTTTGGATCCACAAAGTATCGAGTGCATATTGATAGGATATGGGAAAGAATCAAAAGCATATAAACTCATGGATATCAGATCTAAAAAGATATTCATAGAGCGCAGTGTGCAATTTGAAGAACCGCTTCAAGAATTGCAACTAGTCGAGGAGAAGACTGGCGATTCACCGCCTTCACCAAAAGAAGATCTGAGCAGCGATAATGAAGGTATGAGTTCTGATATTTCTGATATTGTAGCAGCATATGATGATCATGACATATCAGGTTCGGAATCCGACCATTATGATCCTCCTCAGTTACCAATGTGGGCCCAAAACACTCTACATTCTGCTGGTTCGAATCTTGGAAATCCTGCTGATTCGAGACGAACAAGAGGAGACTTTCAAAGAGCAGGTATGGCTCTTTCTATTTCTGATCCATTTCTTCCTAAGATTTGTTATTTGATGGCTGGTTCAGATCCTACATCATACTATTCAGCTCATCGAGATCCGAGATGGAAAAGTGCCATGGACTAAGAGTACAGTTCTCTTCAAAAGAACAACACATGGGAGCTAGTTTCTCTTCCACCTGGAAGAAAATTAGTGAAGTGTAAATGGGTCTACCATACTAAATTTGCTGCTGATGGCACTATCAGCAAATATAAAGCAAGGTTGGTGGCAAAAGGTTTTTCCCAAGTCCAAGGAGTGGACTACACTGAGACCTTTGCACCGGTTGCAAAGATGGATTCCATCCGCCTTGTTTTAGCTATTGCCACATCCAAGCACTGGGAAGTGCACCACATGGATGTGAAGAGTGCATTTTTACATGGAGACCTTGCTGAAGAGGTCTATATGCAGCAACTAGAGGGTTATACATCATATCCATCATTGGTTTGCAGATTGAAGAAATCTTTGTACGGGTTAAAACAGGCCCCAAGAGCTTGGTACGCAAAGATGGACTCCTTCCTTCTTTCTCAGAATTTCCAAAGATGCAAATCTGATCCGAATGTGTATCTTCAGCGAGTTAAAGGTAATTTGTTGGTTATTGTACTTTATGTTGATGATCTGCTCATTACTGGTAGCACACTTACTTCAATAAACAAGCTAAAATATGCCTTAAATCTAGCTTTTGACATGAGCGATTTGGGCTTGCTAAGTCATTTTTTGGGCTTGGAGATAGCTCAAAATTTTGATGGGATCACTATATCTTAGCAAAAATATGCTTCCGACCTATTATTGAAGTTTAATATGGCTGAATGTAAGGCAGCCCCATTCCCATTCCTCTCAGGAATCAGTCTTGAGGAGGGAGATTCCACACCGCTTGCAGATTGCAGTATGTATCGACAGTTGATTGGTTCACTACTTTATTTGACACACTCACGGCCTGATATCTCATATGCCGTGAGTGCCGTGTCAAGATATATGCAGCAGCCACATGAGCTTCATTGGCGAGCAGCCAAGCGGATCTTGCAGTATGTGCAAGGTACGAGACAGTTTGGCATACATTATGCTGCAGATTCTGAGCTAGATTTCATTGGTTTTACTGATTCAGATTAGGCAGGTGATAGCATTGATCGGAAGTCCACTTCCGGTTATGTTTTCATGATTGGTCATGGTGCTATTTGCTGGTCCAGCAAAAAGCAAGCAGCCATTGCACTTTCTTCAGCAGAGGCAGAGTATCGAGGGGCAGTCAATGCCTGCATTCAGGCAGTTTGGTTGTAGGGTATTCTTTCCAAGTTCGGTTTTGGTGGCACTACTTCGACTGTCCTATTTTGTGACAATCAAAGTGCTATCAAGATCTCCACAGATCCAGTTCAGCGGCAGAGGACCAAACACATTGAGATTCATATGCATTACATTCGACAGTTGGTGCATGACCGCACCATCATTCTGCAATATTGCCCTACTGATGAGCAAATTGCAGACATCTTCACCAAGAGCTTCACTGAGAAGAAGTTATCTTACCTCCGTTCACTGTTGGGGGTGAGTTCCATCATGGTGGAGACAGATTGATTCATTATTATGCTTTAGCTTGAGGGGGGGCTTTCTTCCCACTGGGTTTTCCCTCTTTCCTCACTTAGTTTATTTTCAACATTTTTTGGATTATTGTATCGGGGTGACCTTTGGTCTTAGTTGCCAGGGACCCACATTACTTTTTGCACATCATAGTCTAGCTTGAGGGGGGGTGTTCGGATATCCACGTCATCTTTTTCAGGATCTTGCATGCAATTAGGGTTTGCATGCAAAATCTAGGGTTTGCATGCACCTGCATGCACTTGCATGCATCCCAGTCACCAGTTTGATGCCTCCAGCACCTTATCCACCTTATTCTAGCACCCGGGAGCCACTTACTACAGAGTTTTAGCCCTCCTAGGATGAAAGGCGCCCACTTCTCACCTACTGCCAGAGAAGGGCACACTTGTTCACCTACCACTGCAGTTCCACTTCAGTTACATTTAGTTAGCTCTGATTCTCCTTGATTTGAGGCTAGTTTCACTCCCGACTGATTGTTTCACTTCCGTTGGACCTCCAGATTGACTAGATGACTTGTTCTGACTTCAGTTAGCCTCCCATGTGCCCCCACTAAGCCTCCTTTCCTTAATCAGTGCTACACACTTCAGTTACACATGACACACTCAGTTAGACTCAGATTGACACCTAGATGACTGGTTCTTGTGCATTGATGACCACCACCGATTGATGATGAGGACTCCTAGTTGGAGTCAAGCTACTCCATTCAGTGATTCGAATGGCCTACTTAGTCAATTCGAATTGCTCATTGACAGATATTGTATTCTATTGTAATTCATTCACCCTTATTGGGATATTGAGCACTGCTGCATGTTTTGCACAGTTTTGCACCATATTTTCTATGTTCATCTGTTGTGATTGATTTACTTGTTCATTAGATCTGCTGTGACTAATTTTACAGTGTTTACCAAAGAAATAAGGGATAGGGTTATCCAATAAACCCTTAAACAATGAGAGATTCTGAATCTGTATAGGTACCGGACCCATAGAGTCCAAGATCACACGTTCATCCGTTAACAACTGAGAGTTCAAGTCCCCCAAATGTTTAGTAGATGGAATAAAAGGCACACCATCCGGTAGTGAGTTCAAAGGTGTAAACCCATTCAACTGAGGACAAACCCCATTCACACCAAAGTCCAGGTCCCCCAAGAGGCTAGTATTAGGAATAATATGCACACAGACCGGTTGTGTGGCCGAAGGAGTAAGCCCATTCAACTGAGGACAAACCCCATTCACACCAGTGGCAATCAATTCCAAATCAACAGTAGTAAGAGAAGCATAGAATGTGGGAAAGAGTGAGGCAAGTTGGACTGAGAAGGGAGAGACATAAAAAGTTTACCATCTGAATGCAAAGGATTACCCAAGGACCTCATTGACACCAAAGAAGGAAAAGTATCCCTAACATTAGTTGCATCTCGAGGAGAAGACCTGCCAGGCCTCACTGTGCATTTTCCCTTGAGATGTCTAGCTGCCCCACAGTTGTGGCATCTAAATGACAACCTCCAATAGTCCAATGGTTGATGAAAGAACTTATCACCCCATTTTACCTTGATAACCTATGGAAACCCAATTGATGATTCCATCTCCACAAGGAGCCATGCAATCCGTTTGTCCTCATGAAACATAGATTTATCGTCAAAATAGATGAAACGACCAATGCAATTAGCCAGTTTGGTCAATATCTCCCGAGACCACAGTTCTAGAGGGAAACCTTTCAAAATAACCCACAGATGAGTATGCTTGACCATGACAGTAAGAGGATTAAAATCTGAATGGCAGCATTCAAGACAAAGAGATCCATGACCAAAAACCCAGGTTCTACCCAAAATGAGAGTAGCATGATCATCATCTAGGAAATGAAAGACCACCCATTTGTTGACAAGGATATGTACTCTAGGACAATATGTAAGTAAGGGTTTCCAGAACTCAGCAACCTAGGCCAATAACTTGGTCCGATTAATCTTGGAATAACAGACCTTACCCACCAATTCCCTGGTCAAGAGGCTCAGGACACGACCCATTTGCACAACACGACCAACCATCATTTCAGGGACCTCCTCCCTTAACTTGTAACCCTTCTGAGCACGGTGTTGTCTATCCTTTAAACCCTTGCTCCTGGAATATCCCCCCCCTATCCGCTGCAGTTTTTCAGGCTCAAAATAATCACTGTACCCACCATCTGTCTCAGCTACTGAAAGATCATCCCCGGTCGAAGAAAATAGTGGGTCTTCTACTCCCAAAGCTGATAGTGGATAAATGAGTCCCATGCTGTAAATAACCTCGATTCTCCCACAACTGGGTTCCACCCTCACCATCAGTTCAATAATAATCTAAAATACTAGGGAAAAGAGAGATAGGTGACAGTGGGAGAAACATACAAAAAATGGTGCCCATAAATAAAGGAGAAGTTAGATAGTGGACTATGGACAAACAATCAATAACAGGGCCCGAGAAGACAGAAGTCCATAAATGAGTAGCAACAGTGCACACCGTCACTTGTAAACTCACAAAATAAATATCACCATCATAGACCCTGTGAAAAACCACCACCAATGACCTCTCTCAATGCCATTGAATCTCTCCTATGGCCTCGACCTCTCTCAACTATATAGTTTATCTGATCTCATTGCCATTGAATCTCTCCTACGGTATTGAAGCTCTCCTATGGCCTTGAAGCTCTCCTCTCAGCCATTGAAGCTCTCCTCTCTCAACTGTACACTTTATCTAATCTCCAATCTATTTATATATTGTGAAGGCATGCATGTGTGAGTTGAAATCTGACATAAAGGTATCAATGACTCACATGAGGAATGGATTTTTGTCATCTTTCTTCAATTATTAAAGTTGGATTTATTAGGTTTTCTTTTTAAATAGTGTTTGGGTAAGAAAAACATTAGTTAAGTCAACGAAAATTTGTTCAATTTTATGCTTACAAAAAAATGTTATATGAATTTTATTATAAAAGGTATGAGTAAATATTTTATAGGAGAACTTAAAAACCAAACTAAGAAAACTATGTTGCATCATCATTGGAGGGAATGACTGTGAGGGTTTAGTTGGTCAAACCATAAGGGGCTTTTAGCTTAGAATCCATACCCAAGTGTTGGGTTATGGTCTCAAGCTTGCCATTCACTTGATAACTCATCTTGATAATGTCTTCCTGTATCTCATCTTGTTGGAGGAGAATTTTAGTGTTTGCTTGACTTTGCTTTGCTTGACTTTGCTCAACCATAATCTTCCCCATAATTATCTTGAAAACCCAATACATGTCTAGGATTTTATGGAATTAGGCTATTCTCGAGCGTGTGTTTCCTGTATCTCCCACCCAATCAACAAAATATTTTAAAGCTTCTACACCCAGAATAAAATGATCCTCAACCTTTGTTTCCTCCTATGCTTGATTGATATTGCTCCTCACACCCTCGGGGATTATTTGGTTGTATATTCAAGTAGATTGAATGGCAAGCCTCATGTTCACAGTGATGGTTGGCTCCATTATTTTTGCAATGAGATTCTTCCCTCATCCACCACCTCTAGCGGCCATCTCAAAACGCCCACCCTGCTTAAACGCAATATACTATAAAAGGAGAAACCACACGAGTTCTCGTGTTTTTGGAGGTCGCATTTAGTAGTTGTTTTTGCCTCTGTTTTGAAAAGTGGTGAAACTAGAATCACCCCTTTTGGGGGGGCGCTAAAATAATAATTTTTCGGTAACCATGGGTAGTGTCGTTGCAATTGAAACCCTAAATTAACCACCGGATTAAAATATGGAAAGGGGGAGGTTTTTTTTTAATTAAATTTGTTATTTTTTGTTATTTTGGTTTTTCTTTCATTTTTTTTGAAAATTTTATTTTACAAATTTAAAAAAATTGTAGTTTTGAATGTTTTTTAAGTGTTAAATTTTTATAAAACAAATTGTTTTTTTTTTTAATTTTTTGATACACCTTTTTTTTAATTTTGTTTAAATTTTTTTTATAAATTTTATAATGTTTAAATTGATTGACAGGGCTGACATAAATACAAGGAAAATCCAAACTCAAAACAAGATAAAAATCCAGACTTTGTAATGATTCCATCACTTAATTTTTCAAAAATAATATTTCCATCGAAATCGTCAAGCACCAACTTTGATAGGTTGTCCGCTTCCCCATTGAATTCTCTATGAACATGCTAAAAAGTTATACTGTTGAAAGTGGAGATCATCCTCATCATTTGAATCTTCCAATGTTCAAGAAAAATAGAATGAAGAGATGAGATTCCTTTTTCCCAGACAATGATGCACTTTGAGTCACTGACTATCTGAATATCAAGAATATCAAAGTGTATTGCACACCATAATAATCCCCACAGGGCTAAGAGTTCAACTTTTGTATTGGTGCCTTTGCCCACCCTTTTGACGGTGATCTTAAACTCAATATTGTCATTGATGTCAAATAGTTCAAAAGTCAAATTGGTGATGTTAAACGAGAAGCATGAAGTCTAGAAGCTAGTTTGAAGAAGTATATAGAATAAGGTTGTATGTGCACAAGTCCCACCAAGTCATGGCACTCTAGTGCGCAAGTCCCACCAAGTCATGGAACTCTCATGCACAATACCCACCAAGTCATGGAACTCTATCAGTGCAAGATAAGGACTATTTAATTATTTATAATACAATAATATATGGTAAAAAGTATTATTCTAATATTAAAATAAATTTATTTAATTAGTTATAATATAATAATATATGGTAAAAATTAGTACCAAATATTTTGTCACAATGTGACGTTCATCAAGGGTAATGTTGCAAAAACATTAATATGAAAAGTATGTGCCCCATTTATAATATTATTATTTTATAATAATTAATTAAACATAATAATTATAAAATAATTTAATTCATATTATAGTTATTTAGTTAATAATAATATTAGTTAATTAATGATTATGTAATTAAAAATATTAATAGATTAATATTATTTAATGATTTTAATGAAATCCATATTTTAATTGTTTGATTAATAATATTGTTTAATTAAACACTACTATTATTTTATAATAAGTAATTAAACAAAATAATTATAAAATAATTTAATGATAATATTAATTAATTAATTAATATTGTTATTTAGTTAATATTAATATTAAATGATTAATTAATTAATAATATATTAAATAATTATTTGTTATTTAAATAATTAATTATTATATTATAATTAATTAACATTATCAATTTATTAATATTGGAGATATGTATAATATTCTGATATATTTTGGATATATTTATTAACATTATGATATATTTGACATGTTAATAATGCTTTTTTTATAATAATTTTTAATAAAATAAAATAATTTAATTATTTATAATATAATAATATATTATAAAAATTATTATTTAATTATATCATTTAATTATATTTTAGTAAATAAAATTAATATAATAATTACTTCATTAATTGTAATTCAATAATTACAAAATATAATAATTACTTAATTAATTGTAATTGAATAATTAATTAAATATCCCTAGATGCGGGTGCCACCACGACAATTAGGCGGCACGTGTTGGAGGTTCCTCGACATGGGAGCCCACCACATGGCACCATGCATTACATACATTAACCCGCCTAAATGCCTTCCTTCTCTCGTCGTTAATGGCACATTCAAGAAGCTTCATCTGGACATCCCCTCACCTGCTGGTTGGATGCGCTCACAATGCGACATAAACCTTGATGAACGTCAAATTTCACATTGTGAATATGTTGCATCTAACCTTTGATGAATGCCACAATGTAATGTAACCATTAATAAACATCACAATGCGACATAAACCTTGATGAACGTCAAATTTCACATTGTGAATATGTTGCATCTAACCCTTGACGAATGCCACAATGCAACATAACCCTTGATAAACATCACAATATGACATAAACCTTGATGAACATCAAATTTCACATCTTAGACATTGTCACAATGCGACATAACCCTTGATAAATACCACAATGCAACATAAGCCTTGATAAACATCACAATGCGACACAAACCTTGATGAACGTCAAATTTCAAATTGTGAATATGTCGCATCTTGGGTTGTGTCAGCATATGTGTCACATATTTGGCATTCTCGCAATGCGACATAACCCTTTGATGAGTTCCACAATGCAACGTAACCCTCGATAAACACCACAATGTCACATAAACCTTGATGACTGTCAAATTTCACATCTTGGGCATTGTCGCAATGCGACATAACCCTTGATGAACACCACAATGCAACATAAGCCTTGATAAGCATCACAATGCAACACAAACCTTAATGAACGTCAAATTTTACATTGTGAATATGTCACATCTTGGGTTGTGTCACCATATGTGTCACATATTGAGCATTGTCACAATGCGACATAACCCTTGATGAACGCCACAATGCAACGTAACCCTTGATAAACAACACAGTGTGACATAAACCTTGATGAATGTCAAATTTCACATCTTGGGCATTTTCCCAATGTGACATAACCCTTGATGAACGCCGCAATGCAAAATAAGCCTTGATAAGCATCACAATGCAACACAAACCTTAATGAACGTCAAATTTCACATTGTGAATATGTCGCATCTTGGGTTGTGTCGCCATATGTGTCACATATTGAGGATTGTCTCAATGTGACATAAACCTTAATGAATGCCACAATGCAACGTAACCCTTGATAAACATCACAGTGCGACATAAACCTTGATGAACGTCAAATTTCACATCTTGGGCATTGTCGCAATGTGACATAACCCTTGATGAATGCCACAATGCAACATAAGCCTTGATAAGCATCACGATTCGACACAAACCTTAATAAATGTCAAATTTCACATTGTGAATATGTCGCATGTTGGGTTGTGTCTCCATATGTGTCACATATTGAGCATTGTCGCAATGTGACATAACCCTTGATGAATGCCACAATGCAATGTAACCCTTGATAAACATCACAACGCGACATAAACCTTGATGAACGCCAAATTTCACATTATGAATATGTCACTTCTAACCCTTGATGAACATATAACCCTTGTTCAATGTCACAATGCAACATAACCCTTGTTGAACGCCGCATTGCAACATAACACTTGATATACATCACAAAGTGAGATAGCGCTTGATGAATTTTGAATGCCACATTATTAATGTGTCACATACCCTTGATAAACATCACAATGCAACATAAACCTTGATGAACGTCAAATTTCACATCTTGGGCATTGTCGCAATGCGACATAACCCTTGATGAACGCCACAATGCAACATAAGCCTTGATAAGCATCACAATGCAACACAAACCTTAATAATGAACGTCAAATTTCACATTGTGAATATGTCGCATCTTGGGTTGTGTCGCCATATGTGTCACATATTGAGCATTGTCACAATGCGACATAACCCTTCATGAACGCCATAATGCAACGTAACCCTTGATAAATATCACAATGCGACATAAACTTGGATGAATGCCAAATTTCACATTGTGAATATGTCGCATCTAACCCTTGATGAACATATAACCCTTGTTCAATGTCGCAATGCGACATAACCCTTGTTGAACGCCTCAATGCAACATGACACTTGATATACATCACAATGTGAAATAGCACTTGATGTCACATATTCAGCATTGTCACAATGCGACATAACCCTTGATGAACGCCGCAATGCAATGTAACCCTTGATAAACATCACAATGTGACATAAACATTGATGAACGCCAAATTTCACATTATGAATATGTTGCATCTAACCCTTGATGAACATATAACCCTTTTTCAATGTCGCAATGCGACATAACCCTTGTTGAACACCGTAATGCAACATAACACTTGATATACATCACAATGTGAGATAGCGCTTGACGAATTTCAAATGTCACATCATTAATGTGTCACATCTTGGGCATTGTTGGCATCAAATTTCACATCATGGGCATTGTCGCAATGAGACACAACCCTTGATGAATGCCACAATGCAACATAACCCTTGATAAACATCACAATGTGACATAAACGTTGATGAACGTCGAAATTTACATTGTGAATATGTTGCATCTAACCCTTGATAAATGCCACAATGCAACATAAGCCTTGATGAACATCACAATGTGACATAAACCATGATGAACATAAAATTTCACATCTTGGGCATTGTCGCAATGCGACATAACTCTTGATGAATGCCACAATGCAAACCTTAATGAATGTCAAATTTCACATTGTGAATATGTCACATCTTGGGTTGTGTCTGCATATGTGTCACACATTGGACATTGTCGCAATGTGACATAACTCTTCATGAACTCCACATTGCAACATAAGCCTTGATAAACATCACAATGAGACATAAACCTGAATGCCAAATTTCACATTGTGAATATGTCGCATCTAACCCTTGATGAACATATAACCCTTGTTCAATGTCGCAATGCGTCATAACCCTTGTTGAACGCCGCAATGCAACATAACCTTGATATACATCACAATGCGACATAAACGTTGATGAACGTCGAATTTCACATTGTGAATATGTCGCATCTAACCTTTGATGAATGGCACAATGCAACATAAACCTTGATAAACATCACAATGATACATAAAACTTGATGAACGTCAAATTTCACATCTTGGGCATTGTCGCAATGCGAAAATAAAGCTTGATGAATGCCGCAATGCAAAATTATATGCATATAAATTATACTATATTTAATTTTTTTGAAATCAAATTGGTATAGGATAAAAAATACAAACCTATGAAAAGAAATAAATTGTCTTATAATTTTGAATAGTCTCATTTTCCATGGCCACATTAAACAACAATACAACATTACACTATAAAAAGCAACTTAAAATAATTAAATTATATCATAGTAAGATATAAACAACACATACAAAACACAAAATATTTTAAATAATATAAAATTTGAAAAATAATATAAACATTACAATATAAAAATTGAAAAGTATCTTAAAATAATTTAATTATATTATATTGGGATATAAAATGAATATTTTTTTAAGTTTAAAAAATAATTTATTAATAAATATTTCATAATTAAATTATATTATATTAGGATATAAAAAGAATATTTTTACAAGTTTAAATACAATTTATTAATAAATTGTATTAATTAAGAAGGCGAAAGATTAAATTTAAATAACTAATATAATTTATAATTTTGAAGGAAGGGGATGATTTTCCATAACTTATGGCAAAGATTGTTAAATATATGGCAAATATTGTTAAATATAAAGAGACATTTCTTTTCATAAGGAGGAAAGATGATTGAGCATAACTTTGATATTATTTTTTTTTAAGTAATTTAAATATATTTATTTTTTATTTTATAATTATAATTTATTTATTTATTATTAAGCATGCAAATTTAAAAAAAAAAACAATCTACCTGCTGACCGCATAGCAAATATGGAAGATTAGAAATCGGCCTATAATTCAACATACTTTTATATTCATAAAATTGTTTTTTAAATGTCCAATACATTGAATGCATCTAAAATGGAGCATGCTTCTCACGAATGTGAGACATGATAGATAACAAAAAATACCGGAATTTAGGATAAGATGTCACTAAACTCTCACAAAAATTCAAATTAATCCAAAATCATCGAAACATCTTTAAAAAAAGCTAAACCAATTTAATTTTGGTTATTCTTGATTGGTATAATTAAGCAAAAACAACCCGTAACCAATGGGATTGCACAACCAAAATTCTTCTACAATGGAATATTTTGAGCTAGATTAAAAGGTGCTAAAACTGAGATATGGAACGTGGAGAGAAAGAAGACTATTTCTTCAATGATGCAGCAGTAAAGACAAATGTTTAATGTTTGGAAATAAGCCTTGCAACAATAATAGAATACCTTCGAAAGTGTGAGCCATAGCTACAGCCTACCATTCCAAAGAGCTTAAGATAAACGACGAGATTTCTTTTACAATTTTAACAGGTCTATGTTTCCACATAAGATTCTGTGATAGCTTCCATGTCTCTCCATCATGTCATAGCTTTATCTTCATCATTTTCAAGATAGTAGCGGATACCTCGTTACAATCCGCGAAGAAGAATTTTCCAGAGAATTTTTTCAGTTTGGGATGAGCTGCAACATAACACATTGTGGATGCTGCATGTTAAAGACAACAGGTTTAAACATCAAGCTGTAAGTTAATCATTGAAGAAATGACCATTTTAACTCTATTTTTTCAGTTTGGGATGAGCTGCAACATAGCACGTTGTGGATGCTGCATGTTAAAGAGAATAGGTTTAAACATCAAGCTCTAAGTTAATCATTGAAGAAATGACCATTTTAACTCTATTTTACCTTATATAATAAAACACAATACATCTATGGATACAATTAGAGTTTACTTAATGAAACAGTTATAAAGTAACAAGATTGTTTGATTGCAAGTGCGAGAAGAAAATTTGAAAACAAAACTAAATAACTAAATAAAAGTGTTAATGGGAGGAAGTTGTATGATAAATCTTAGCGAGGAAGAAAACCAGATCTGTAAAGAAGATGTAATTCTTTAATAATTATTTTCCTGCAAAGCTTACAAGTAGAAAATTCACAGATAAAAGACGAAATAAACATGCCATGGTCGTTACCTATGATATGGCCTTCATTTTCTGCATTCTAGACGGAGCCTGTGTTAGAAAATTTTGATTTGAGTGAGTAAAGAAACCTATGGCAAGATTCAGTCTCACTGCAATTTCTTTTGTGTGTAGAATATTTGCGATTTTACTTGCAAATTTGTTCGCCTGAGATCGCATGCGAGCCTTACTCACTTGATTGCATGTTAGATTCGCATATTCTGTCCACATCGCGAGTGCATGATCCTTGCGAAAAGGTCGGTTTCCATCCAACTGAAATTAATCTGGCACTATGAAAACAATAACGCCGGCCTTTTCCCACACATTTCCGTTCTACCGTCGTGCAAGACTATTGATTTCGCCCCTCCCAGGCCTCGACCATATGACCTCCCTGAAAGTGTGTCCATCCATAGCTTCTACAGCCTGCACGGATTATTAATACACAATATGTGGTTAAATGAAAGAGCCGCGTGCCTAACTGAAAGAGACGCGTGGTTAACTGAAAGAGCTGCGTGGTTGTGGTTTGTTACTAGTAAAAGCTAACTACCACGTCGTGTACTGTTGGCATTGGAACAGTTGGGGTTGCATAACCTCTCTCGCCCAAGTCCGCTTAAAGCAGCAGGTTAGTCACCGTTAAACTATTCGTTAAACGAATCTTCCGGCCTCCTGATTAAGTGTTTAACTACTAACTACTACGACTACCATAGAAATAATCCCCCGCCGCACATGTGTCACCCTCTGCTCGATCTTGATGATCGGCTCTTCCAAGTCCATCCCCCAAAAAAACGTAAGATATAAACGCGCTTATCCACGTAAGAAAATATTAATTATAATATAATATTCTTATATATTCGTTATAAAATTAATTATTATTACTAAATTCTTTAATGGTACTCAAATTATGTAATTTTTATAGCTAATATATGTTATTATAAGAAGTTTTAAAGATTTCCAAACATAGAATATTTAGACTATACATATTAATTATGGACCCAAATTTTTAAGATTTTTATAAAATATTAATCATAATATAATATTATTATACATTAGTTGTAATAGTAATTAGTGGAGAATGAGTTGTACTCATTTATTAGAATTAGTGGAGAATGGATTAGGATATTAATTTCATTTTGGTATCCAAGACAATTGGGGCTACATGAGTAGATATTATTTCAATATCTAGGGCAGAGGAAAATAAATTTTATTATTAAAATAATCCATTATTTTGGGATTATATAATTAAAAAATGTTTAAGACCTATACAGTGTTTGAATTTTAAAACAATTTGATTGGAAAATACATGATGACATGGAATTTGAATTAGGGTTGAAAGGCCCATTTTAAGTTGAAATTTCCTCTAATGAATTTTGTCATTTGCGCCTGAAAAGCTGTGAAAAGACTGCTTGCAGAATATTCAACCTATTGTTGTTGCTTAGACATCTTGATAGTACAATGATTAGTAATTGGCCAATAGTTTGAAGAATGGTTGGACAACAAAACAAATGTTTACAGGATAATTGGTCATCAGGGACATCAGTTGGATGATCTCGATGGATTTCAAATGCATCTACTAAATTTGGTAAAAATCATGGACGTGTATTCATCATAAATTGTTTATTTCGCATGCTTGTGGGAAATATGAAAGGACAGAAAAAGGGAGATTGAATTGATTACTCTGTGTGGATGATATCATGACGTCTTCTCCGTCTTCTTAAAGGATGAACTACGCTAATGTCATATGAGATGTTGCACGAATTGGTAGATTTTTCAATCACGTCAATTCATTAGAAATATTGGATATGCCAGCGAAAAGTGAAAACAATAGAAGATGGAAAACAATGCGACAACATGGGAATCCAGTAAAGTGCAGTGATATTAATACAAGAAAAGAAAAACAACAAAAAATAAAAAGAAACATGATTTGAGGGGGAGCATCTGAAACAATGCGATGGCGTAGGAATATAGATGAGGTCAGCGCAATATGAAAGTTGGGATCAACAGAAGCAACATAAGCATGAGTACAGGGGGAGAAACTAAATCTGCAAGAAAAATCACGCGCAAATACAAAATGACAGTTTTTTTGTGCAGAACTATTAAATACTATTGATAAAACAGAAATTGGAATCTCCTTTCCATTGATGTCAAAGGAGGGGGGGGAATTACAGAAAACTACAAGTGAGATTGGATGTTGATAGGGGAGTACAATATTGATAAGAAGTTCATATTCAGGGGGAGATCAATTTTAATTATTGTTGACATTAATGCCAAAGGGGGAGATTGTTAAACTCAGTATTGTCATTGATGTCAAATAGTCCAAAATTCATTTTGGTGATGTTAAATGAGAAGCGTGAAGTCTAGAAGCCAGTTTGAAGAAGTATATAGAATAAGGTTGCATGTTTTCAGGTCCCACCAAGTCATGGAACTAGATAGTGCACAAGTCCCACTAAGTCATGGAACTCTCGTTCGCAAGACCCACCAAGTCATGGAACTCTATCAGCACAAGATAAGGACAAGTGGTTGAATTACCGCGAAGTTAGTAAATATACAAAAGTGCATGCTGACGAAAGAATAATAGGGGTGGTAAGTTTGACCGAGAAGAAAGAAAGAAGAGGTGTCACCGACTTAGAGAATCTCCAACTTGTGGACATATCAATTGAGTAAGATCCATATAAATAAGAGAAATATTGATGTGTGTTGAGACAAGCTTTGATGAAAAAATGTAGCACTTTGAAATTGCAAGCTTCGGGGAACAATTGAAATGCTCAAAAGAAACAATGACTGGATGATTTGAAGAAGTGCACAAAAGTACATGATAAGACAAAGTACAAGAAGTAGTCATGCAGAAGTGTAAGGAGCAGTTGCGTAGAGGTACAAGGAACATGCCCTGTATAAATATAAGGAGTATTTGGGAAGAGAACAAGGAGCATTTGTACAAGGAACATTTGAAAAGAAGGATACAAGGAATGGTCGCGCAAAAAAAGGTGGAAATGTGAAGTATAGTATGTTCAACAGTTTGCATAGAATAGAGGAAATAGACCAAAAAGTGCAGAGTGGATTATGATTGAGGTATACAACAACAAATCTATATATGGGTGGTAGGATAGGGAAAGGATAGAAGATTGGTGTCTTCCATAGGTTGGTTCTTGGCAACTTAGGTGGGTGCCTGATCGTGCAAATTAGTGCTTGGTTACAATGAGTTGGTGCTCAAAAGAGGATTGGTGTCCTCACAGTTGGTGTCTGTAAAAAAACAATTTGGTGCTTGCAAGGAATTGTTGTTCATATCTGATTAGTGTCATCAAAATCAGTAAGTGGGTGCTCACATTTGTATTTGAGATTGGTGTCTCCTAACATTATTTGTAATAAGAAGATTCCTTATATATAATATTTCTCTACATATTCTTTGTGTATTTTTCTTTCTATTGAAAATTGTTTTTGATACATGGTATATGTGTTAATGAATCATTACATGGTATAACAAATGTTTGAAAAGATAAAAACTATGTGATACTTATTCGCCCCCCTCTCAGTATTATTTGGGGTCCAACAAGTGATTCTAGGAGGTCCATTTTTCAATCTGGGAGATAATTTAGGGTTTCGATTGCAACAACAATATTCATGGTTACCAAAAAGTTGTAATTTTATCCCCCACCCAAAAAAAATAAGTGATACTGGTATCACAACTTTCGTTTTGGGGTTGGTTTTTGGTGTTTTTGATGCAAAAATATAAATTTTTATGTCTAGAGTTCTTGTTCTTTATATATAGTTCTCATTTTATAGTTTAATGTGTTCTTACTCGTTAACACCCTCCACGCCTTAGGAGGAGCCTCTACTTAGATGAATGAATTAAGACTATACTGAGGAGGATACCCTTGAACCAAACTACAAAACGCACAACCAAGGAACCTATTGTCTAGACTTATATCTAACAAGAGAAGTGAGGTTTACCATCTGACATCAAAAATGTGATGAGAGTTTTGTGTCAAAGATGTTGTCGGCAACTTGCAAGGGGCGTGTGAGAAAACCATGGGGCCTAGGTCCACTTGCTTGCACAGTTGATCACTCAATATAATCATTTCCAAATGGGCTTCTTTAATTTAATATTATTTACCAGTCACCAAATTCTATTCATTAAGCTCTATTTGTGTCCCCACATGAATGAGTAAGTGAACCTATTAAACTTTTGTGCACTAGTTGTTGTGCATTAGTTGGATTCATGTAATTAAAAACATTATAATTTTAATTTTCCTTGATTTAGTAGATAAGAACTTTAAAAAGAATAATGTCGAAAATTGGACTATCTATGTGGAAATTTAAATTATAAAATTGAATATATATACATATATATTTATTTAAATTGAATCCCCACTTTCAACCACATAAAATTTAATTATATGTCATATATGTTGAATTTCACCAATATAAAATCTTCTCACAAAGACGTAAGATTTATCTGTGGATGCTATTTTATTGTACAAGTCTTCATTATATTGCTTATCTACAATCTTGTATCTGCAACGTGGATTGCTCTTATCTTGTGTTCATCTCATTCATTACAAAAATTGTGATCTCATTAAAAAAACTTCTAAACAACACCCATCCGCATCAGCAACCTTAAAAAACATAGAGCCATAAAAATCTCTTTGTAGGGACTACCCCCTTAAGCTTCATTAGGCGTTTGCCTAAACGGAGGAGTTGGGATCCAGGTGATAGTACCTGGCTCATTGCTTGCTCCCAAAGCCACACCTCCCACTTATAGTGAAGAGACAACTTTCAAAAGATTTGTGCTGCTGGTGTGCATTTCGAGATGTTATAAATAAGCCACGAGCTTTTCCTCTACCACCCATCGATCTATTCCTTATGCGGGTTCTGAGGATACCCTGGTTTAAGCTGCCATGGTTTTATTTTGGCGAGATTTTATGCTTCCATCGGTTAGGCATTGAATAACTTGAATTGTTTACTATGGTTATTGTCAACAATCTAGGATGTAGCTAAGAATTGTTGCTAGTTATTTTGGTTCTGGTTTAAATGCGCATGGCTCTGTGGCTTGGAAGGTTGAGCGTGGGGTGGCGGTTTCAGGGTTCTGTGCTACAGTTCATGATTGTAATAATTTATTGTTGCATGGAAATGCAAAATGTGTAGTAGTAGTATGCCTTCTCGGGTATGAATATGTTGTTTTCTTGTCTGTGGTTTTTGTTGTTGAAGATTTCTCTGCACGGTGGCAGTGGCATTTGTTCTGGCTGTGTTCGTAGTGGACGGAGTTGCTACTGTTGAATGCTATTGTTGTGGTGTTGTTGGCTTGGTGCGTTTTTTGTACTGCGGTTTTTTGGAGGGCTGGTGATTTGTGGGCATTGCACAGTGCTTTGTTGCTGGTTCCTCGATCTAGTTTTTTCGTGTTGCGGGCATGCTTCTAACTCTATTTTTTATATGCTCTCTGTTAGTTAAATCGGTGGTTTCTTCTTTTGGGGAGGAAGAATGTCTGTATCCACTCATTAATGAATTAATCGAGTCGGGGAATTGAGTTTTGTAGAATTGCATATTTTTGTACTTTAGGGTTTCGTTGTGGGGGTGGAGGATCCCTAATTATTAATCCCTCGCTTTGGTCAGCACGAACCTGTATATTATGCGTCTAATTGTGCGGTAAATGGAAATCCCCCTTTATTTTGTTATATATTTGTAACCTAGCTATGTCGCTGAAACCAGCTAGCAAGGAGGAAAAATCCAAATAGCAGCACAAAGGAAGGATGTTTATGAGCATGGGTGGGGAGTCGGTCTTTATTTTCTGAAACCTGTTTCCATTCAAAACTGGGATTTCCAACATTGTCCATGCTATTTTTCTTTGCTTGAGCTAGTGGAAGGATATAATCATCTTGTTGGGTTGAATCTAACTGGTGTCCTTGACTAGCTTGGATTGGTTGGTAATGGCTTGACCGATCTCTGTTTGTTTACCTGTAAACGGTGATTTTGTGTTTATTCTAATAATATTTCTTTAGTAGTGATAATATAATATTAGTTAATAGATTTAAGTTGCAAATTCCTATTTGTGAAACCCTATGTGAAAGTGGACTCGGATAAATAGGAATATATGAAAGTGTGTTGTAAAATAAAATAGTGTTCTGTAAAACAGAGGAAGATAGTTGAAGGATCTACCATGAATTCTCTCTGCTCATGATGCACTGGAAACTTGCTGGTGAAGAAAGTGCCAAATCAGTCCGAGCAAATTGGAAGCTTTCTAGCCTGATCCAAAGCCGTTGCTTATGTTTGGAGGAGCCACAATTTGTGTGAGAAGAAGCAAGTCGCAGTATCATTTGAAGGTTTCACTAAAGCCTTCATAAGGAGAATTGGAAGACTACGGAGAACTTAGGTTCGTAGATGGAAACCCACTACCCGTATCCCTGTAGCTACTGTGACTCTGGAAAATCGTTTTTATGTTTCGGACGGAGCAACATTTATTCACTCTACACTAAGTTGTCTCACACCATCGAGCAGAACCAGTTGTGGATTTGGAGGCTTCGTGGGAACAGATCTGTCCATCTTATGAACATCGTGGTGTATATGTGGTGAGATTGTTATATTTATAGGTGTTTATATTTTAGAATTCTGAATAGATAAGTGTTTATGTTTTTCTTAAATTATAGAAGGATGAGATCTATTCAAATTGATTGTATTGCAGTAGTAGTTTCAAATTCAACTTAACTTGTAACTTATCCATATTCATCAACCACACAAATTCAGTAACTGTACTTTGATATAAATTTGTGAACATATATACTTCGCTAATGTACTCATGCAAGTAGAAAAAGGGTGACTAAAGAAACATCTTGGAGAAATCATTGTGTAATGATATGCTCAGTGTGCATCGACAACTGAGAGTGCCATCCATCTACAAGAGGTTTGAAATATACATGTTTTTCGATTTGTTTCTTAACAGTGTGTAGTCTACAGACTGGAAAGTGAACCCAAGGTCCCAAGTCCCTTGGTTGTTACTTTTTGAGATATCGGGTCATAATAAATCCGTTTTGTCATTTTTCTTGTTATCTTAATATTAGTCGTAACAAATTTTAGGCATATACCAATTTTGAGTTTTTTATTAATTTAGAGATTGAAACGTTGTTATAATGGAAAAATAGAAGCCTCTTAAAAACTTACATAATAATAGTGATTATCTACTTTAAATAAATATTATTATGTTCCATAAGGACGATATTTATATATCGTCAAGTCTCTATTAAGTTTATAGTTGCTCTATAGTTAATAATATATTTTATTAAACAATATTTTTTAAAGCTGATTTTTCTGAATTTTTATTGGATGCAAGTTGTAATGTCATCCTCATTTTTCATGGATGACATCATCTTCTAAACTCTATTATCAAGTTCCATGTTCTGTGCATTACTCAATCCAATCGATATGATATTAGCATTTAAATAAATATTTTATGCACACTGCCTTGCAATAATTTTCTATAAATATTAACTTGCCCAGCCTGGATAACCGATGTTTGTGTATTAAATTCAAACACTATAGCTGTAACATCAACAACCAGAGTAATAGCCTCTGTTTGTATTTACGTCTCGTAGGATGATATTTACGGACTCACCATTTTTCATAATATAAAAATAATCGTAACTTTGATTTTCCTATGAATTTCAATTCGACTAAAGCTCTGAACAACTAAATTCTGCAATTTGATTTGTGCAGGGTTTAAAATGGAGAAATTGGAAAAATTAAACATATCTGAAGAGGACCTGGGTATCTTTGCGAAGAGAGACACCACGTTGAAACTAGCTAGAATGTCCCCTTCCTCTACCTTAAGACTCTTTAGTTCACTAACCATGTGTGTGGAGTCCCTAACAAAAGATTGTGTGTGTCCTACAAACTCTTTCCAGTTTCCTACTAAGAATTTAGCCAATAAATATGTCGGGGACCCAATTGTGTTCACTATGGATCTCATAGGAACACCTTCCTTATGAATTTTGGGCAAACCATATATGTGAGGGATGATCGAATTCGATGAAATGAGCTTCCTTTTGGTGTTATCATCTAGATAGGATGACTTTATAGCCTTTGTGACCTCGTTCATTATTCTCTTGCTTGGATCCTTCTCCAGTTTCTTGTAATTGTCGCTCTTTGTTAGGTGCTCTAACATTTTGCTATCATAGTCTTCTCTGCTCATTACGATGGTAGCGTTCCCTTTATCTGCTCTAAGTATTATGCTAATACACATGCTTTTTCTATTAGGAAACCAAGTTTGTTTTTTCTTATCTATGAAATATAATAAAAAATAAAATCTCTAGTTTGCTCAAAGGGGAAAAGAGATTGTAAAATGGTGTTTGGGTAAGCAATACATTAGTTAAAACAAGGAAAATTTGTCTAATTCTATGCCTACAAAAAACTGCTATGAGTACATGACCTTAAGAGAACCTAGAAACCAAACTAAGAAAACTATGTTGTATCATTGTTGGAGGGAATGAATGTCAGGGTGGAGTCAGTCAAACTAGAAGGGGCTTTCGGCTTGAAGTCCACACCCAAGTGTTGTGCTATGGTGTCAATTTTTCGATTCACTTGATGGCTCAACTTGACAATGTCTACCTATATCTGATCTTGTTGGACGATAATTTCACTGTTTTCTTGACCTTGCTCAACCAGAATATTCCCCATAATTGTCTTGAAAACCAAATACATGTCTAGGATTGTATGGAATTAGGCTATCCTCGAGCGGTTGTTTCTTGGATCTCCCTCCCAATCAACATAATCTTCTAAAACTTTTGCATCCAGAATAAAACGATGCTCAACCTTTGTTTCCTCCTGTGCTCGATCGATTTCCCTCCTCACGGATTAGTTGCTTGTAAATCCAAGCAGATTGAATGACAAGCCTCATGTTCATAGTGACGATTGGTTCCATGATTTCTGCAATGAGATGCTTCCCTCATTTACCACCTCTAGTGGCCATCACAAAAACCCCATGCTACTTAAATGTAGTATACTATAAAACGAGAACCCACACGAGTTTTCATATTTTTAGAGGTCACATTTAATAGTTGTTTTTGTCTCTGTTTTGAAAAGTGGTGATACCAGTATCACCACCTTTTTTGGGGGAGGTGGTGCTAAAATTACAACTTTTTAGTAACCATGGGTGGTGTCGTTGCAATCGAAACCCTAAATCAACCATCGGATTAAAAAGTGGATCTGCTAGAATCACCATCATTTTTATTCGGGAATAAATTAAAAAACTCACAATAAATAAAAAAAAAAAAAAAAAAAAAATCAATTTACAACATTAAAAAATTTATTAAAAAGATTATAAAGAATTTAAAAAAAATTAAAGGGAAAAAATTAAAAATGAAACAAAAATTAAAACAATTTCAAAAAATTTAACATTTAAAAAAATTTAAAAATTTTCCGTTTAGTTTTATATATAAAAAAGCTACACTTTTTTTAATTTATAAAAAAAAAATTGAAAAAGAAAAAATTAAAAATTAAAAAACAATTAACATATTTTAAAATTAAAAATTAAAAAAAAACCCTCCCCTTCTCGTGCTCGTGCCCGTCCCCACACACCTCATAAACTAAAATTTAAAAAATAAAATAAAATAATACATTTAAAAAAATTCAAAAAATATATTTTTTTTAAATATAAAAGAACTACAATTTTTATAAATTTATGAAAGAAAATTTTCCAAAAAAAAAAACCTTCCCTTTCCCTCCCTTTCCTCCCCGCCCGCCTCATGAGGTGGGCGGGAAGGAGGGGGAGGTGAGGAGGTTGTGAGGGAAAGGGGAAGGTTTTTTTTTTATTTTTTTTTGTTAATTTGGTTTTTCTTTTATTTTTATTTTCAATTTAATTTTGTTTTATAAATTTTAAAAAATTGTAGTTTTTTATATTAAAAAGAAAAGAAATTTCGATTTTTTTTAAATTGTATCATTTTAAAATTTTATTTTATTTTTACAATTTTTTTAATTCATTTTTCTACTTTTTAAAACTTTGTTTATAATATTTTTTTAAATTTTCGATGTTTAAATTGATTTTGAATTTTTTAAAATATTTTTTATAAATTGTGAATTTTTAAATTTTCTTCTTTTAAAAAAATGTTTTTAAGTGATTTATTTTAATTTAATATTGAGAAAAAATGACGGTAATTCTAGAGGGTCCATTTTAATTCGAGGTTAATCTAGGATTTCGATTGCAACGACACCACCCATGGTTACCAAAAAGTTGTAATTATAGCCTCCCAAAAAGGGAGTGGTATTAACATTACCACTTTTCATTTTGGGGTTGTTTTTTGGTGTTTTTGATGCAAAAATATGAATATTCATGGCTAGAGTTCTTATTCTTTATATATAGTTCTCGTTTTATAGTTTACTGCATTCTTACTCGTTAACACTCTCTACACCTTAGAATGAGCCTATACCGAGATGAATGAATTGAGACTATACTAAAAAGGATGCCCTTGAACCAGACTACAAAACACACAACCAAGGAGCTTGTTGTCCATACTTATGTCTAACGAGCCTAACGCCTTCGAGATGCCCCTGCTCCGATGATGATGGCCCATATCACTCATTAAATGATGAAAGACCTTCATATGCAGATCTCACTTCAGCATAATAATCAGGGCATCATTCTATCCAAATTTGCATACTAAGAGAGTGTGAAATGGAGGAGCAATTATGCTCACATGCCCTATCCATCCTTTCCTTTGTACTATCCACAGTTGTAAACCCAACACCATTTAACTCCTTCATTATCGATCTATGCTCTTGCCATCTGTCATAGTCCTCTTGTCCATCTCAAAGTGAGTGATCGCCTACCTTGGCTAAGTTTGAGTTTTTTAATACTTAAATTTTGATTTAAAATAGGTTTATATTATGATGCAGGAGCATCGGGGCCTAGGAAGAATAGTCAAAGATGATCGACAGAAGGCCGACCAAAGGGAGTGCTGAGGCAGATTGGCTGTCGAAGTCAATAAGTTGCACAAGAAGCTGTCGAGGTACGTCGATAGGAGGAGTTAGTCGAGAGTCGACATGTCAGAGGTCGGTAGATGACAGAGTTGTAGCGGAAGGCGTTGTAGGTCGACATGTGTTGAACCGTGACACCGACAGGTTTGGGAATGAGCCAAGCGAGGAGGAAGGGGTGGACTAGCGAAGGCTTAAGAGTGAAGTGGAGCCGACAGGTATGTCGAAGGCTGATAGAAGACAGTATGGTCAACATTGTGAAAGGACAGACTACTATAGTAGTGTCAGAAGGACGTGCAGACGTCAAATAGAGTACTTGGTAGCCATTCGGGGTTACTAAGGAAGTTATTAGTAGTTATTGCAGGTGGTTGGGATCGTGACAGATGTCACCACAGGTGGAGGTTGTGCAGCACGGTAGCGACGCTGACAATTGCAGGTCTACAAGATCAGGGAGATCGGCAGACCGAGGAACGGTGTCTCGGGGGTCGGAGTGATCTCGAGAACATCAAAAGAGGACCAACGGGGTAGAAGATCAGTGCGTAGGCATAGAGGAGAAAGTTCAGTTCCATTTTGGAGTTGGGAGTTGATCTGTAGATTGGAGAGAACAACCACACATCAACCGAACAGAGCAGAGATCAAATCCATAGCTCATTGAGCACTTGCATTCAACAGAGGCTGTGAGAGGATGAAGGCCAACACACTGAGAGAGCACATAGTTACTTCTGTATTGTAATAGGCTGAGGCCAAAATAGTTAGTTGTTTTACATTCCTTGCATTTCGCATTGTAACCGATTGATTTGAAGTAATAGAATCCAGCTTCTGGCATCCTGTTTACATCTAGAACATGTGTGTTATGTGTAAATCGTTAAGAAAGAACCCTTGTCGGGGTGACCTTGTGTTAGTTATTACCAGAGTGGGAAGAGAATCCTGTAAGCAGAAAGATGGTGATATCAACTTGACTAGGTCAAGTGGTATTAGCATTGGAGGTAAATCCAGTGTGCAAGTGCGTTGAACAGCTCCAACTGCGGTTGGGTAGAGTTGTGCACGACTTGTGAAATTCTGGTTGCGATTGGACGAGTGGGAGTTTCAGCTGAGGTTGAAAATTGCTCACAAAGCTGTCAATGTCTGAGTAGTTGGATGAAGAGTGCGTGGCGCAGCAGTCACAGTTGATCATGACATGTTCGACGAATGCATGCGAACAATGTGAAGTCTGACTAGTGAAGTCGTAGTGATCAAGGAAATTCAAAGACGTGGATGCATTCTTGATGCGTAAGACCACAGCGACGAGGAGGTCGAAGAGTTGGAAACACGAGAATAGGTAGTTGAAGAACCAGAAGAAAAACTCATCAAGCTTTTGACGGATATGAGAGGTCGAAAAAAGATATATGTGCGTACCTACTTGGGAAGTCAGGATCTAGAATATTTGATCAACTGGTTCAGAGAAATGGAGAAATACTTCAACATAGAGCAGATCAAGGACCCCAGATGGGTTAAGACTACATGTATGAGGTTGAAGGGTTTGGTGGGACAATGTGCAGGCTGACAGGGTCAATAAAGGTAAGGAGAAAATCAAGTCTTGGGACATGATGGTCGCCAAGCTGAAAGGGGAGTTCTTGCTAGGTGACTATGTGATTTCCTTGTTCAATAAGTTGCAAAACTTTCGATAGAAAGAGATGACCATGAAGGAATGCACAGAATATTTCTACAGATTTTCGATAAGATCGGGACAAACCGACGAAGGAGAAGAAGCTATCACTAGATACGTGAACGGCTTGAAATATGTGATACAAGACGAGTTGAGCATGTCAAGATTCAAAGCAGTCGGTGAATCCTACTAGTTAGCTCTAAATGCAGAAGAGAAACTATCGAGGAAATATGCATCAACCAGAGGCAGGATGACTGGTCAGGGTGCAAAGACTGTTTCCACGAAAGGCCAAAGTAGCTGAATCAGGAAGGAATATGTTGAAGAAAACTGACGGACGGAAGGGACATCGACTAGGGAGAAAGCACAAGAAAACCGACACGATGGTTGAGAGAACCATGGTCAAGGTGCGTATGGTCGAAGTGGTCCATCCGACAGAAAAGGAGCTGACAGACCAACTATAGTCTGTTACAAGTGTTGAGGAGTCAGACACAAGGAATATGAATTCCCAGAGAACCTACATGCTGCAGAGGAGTCAAAACCTAGACGTCGAAGAGATAAGCAAGTCAACGAGAGGGTGAAGTCGACATCTGACATTAGTGAAAGTGGGAAAATAAATAGTCCCACCATGACAACCAGGAAAATGTTGGTTCAGGATGACCGACGTGATGAGAAAGAGCCACCGCAGCGAAAGGCTATCTTTCGAACCAGAATGTGGATAGGCGACTAGTATTGCAAGACCATAGTTGATGGTGGTAGTATGGAGAATCTTGTGTCGATAAAGGTCATCGAAAAAATGATATTGAAGTGTCGGGAACACCCACACCCATACAAGATCTCATGGTTGCAGAAAGGACACCATGTGAAGGTGACCAAACAGTTCCTGATTAACTTCAAGATCAGGAAGCTTGAAGACAATGTATTGTGCGACGTAATCCCAATGGATGCATGTCATCTGTTGTTAGGGAGGCCATGGAAGTACGATCAGAAGATGATCTATGATGTTCGAGCTGACACAATCACAGTGTGGAAAAATGGTACGCGAAGAACTCTGAGGCCGAAACATGAGGATCAATCCGACTGTAGGCAGGGTGAGAGCAACTATTGGGAGAAGCGGGTGCTGATGTGTTCAATGAAAGAATTCCTCGCGGAAGAGGAAAAGCAATTGAGATGTTTCACGATCATTCCTAAAGGGCCATGTGTTGAGAGGTTGACAATGGAGATAATTCTGGTGGAAGTCGAAAAGATGCTCAACGAGTTCAGGAACATAGTAGTCGACAAAGCATCGACAAGATTGCCACCGACGAGAAGCATATCCCATCAAATCGACTTGATTCTAGGATCAAGTTTTCCAAACAAGGCACGCCACAAAATGACTTCGGCATAGGGTCAGGAATTCAATCAATAGGTCTAGGAGTTGCTGGACAGAGGGTTGATCAGAGAAAGTCTAAGTCCGTGCACGGTACCAGCGGTATTAGCGTCGAAGAAGGGTGGATAATGGAGGATGTGTACAGACTCTAGATCTATCAACAGGATCACGATCAAGTATCGGCTTCCATTGCCAAGAATGGATGAATTGATGGATTGCCTAAGTGGAGCGAAGTACTTCACAATGATCGACCTGAAGAGCGATTATCACCAAATTCAGGTTAGAGAAGGAGATGAATGGAAGACAACATTCAAGATGAAGGAAGGGTTGTATGAGTGGTTAGTCATGCCATTCGGATTGACTAATGCACCCAGCATGTACATGCGATTGATGAACAAGGTAATGAAGCAATTCTTGGGAAATTTTGTCGTAGTCTACCTAGACGACATTCTGATTTTTAGTCGAACCAAGATAGAACACTTGAAGCACATTCAACAGGTATTGCAAAAGTTATAGGAAGAGAAGCTAATGGTGAACTTGTAAAAGTGTTTCTTCATGAAGGAAGAACTGGTGTACTTGGGATTTGTAATCTTAGGTAAGGGGTTAATGATGGACCCAGAGAAGGTAAAGGAAATATTGGATTGGCTAGAACCGACAAGTGTGGCTGGAGTAAGAAGTTTCCATGGACTTGGCAGTTTCTACAGGAATTTCATCCAGGGATTCAATCGGATTTGTGCACCTTTGAGAGAGTGCATGAAGAAAGGGGTGTTTAAGTGGATGGAAGCTTCCCAGAGAGATTTCGACAAGTTGAAGGAAAAGGTCACTAAGAGCCCAGTGTTAGCACTCCCAGATTTCGACAAAGTTTTCCAAGTCGATTACGATGCAAGTGGGATGGAAATTGGAGCAATGTTGAGCTAGGAGGGCCGAACAATTGCATTCTTCAGTGAGAAGTTGGATGATGCAAAGCGAAAATATTTGGTCTATGACTAGGATTTCTATGCTATTGTCCAAGCATTGAAGAAGTGGAGGCATTATTTGTTGCCCAAGGAATTTGTGTTGTACACAGATCACCAAGCATTGAGTTATTTGAATACTCAGTCGAAGTTGAATCAGTGGCACATGAAATGGGTCGAATTCCTGCAAGGATACACTTTCATGTTGCGACATAAGTCGGGCAAGTCAAAAAAGGTTGCTGACGCGCTGAGTCGAAGAGTTGCATTGCTGAACACGCCGACAGTTCAAGCAACAGGAATAGAGTTGGTGAAGACAGAGTATGTGACCGACGAGGATTTTTCGAAAGCATGGTAGGCTTGTCGTGAAACTTGGAGTGTCGAAAGAACTACATACTTGGATTATTTCATCCAAGAGGGATACTTGTTCAAGGGACAACAATTGTGTATTCCTAGAGGATCCATAAGGGAGAACCTAATCTGAGAGTTGCACAATGGCCGATTAGCAGGTCATTTTGGCATCGACAACACCAAGGCATTGGTTGAGGAGAAATATTGTTGGCCGAGAATGATGATAGATGTTGGTAAGTGGGTATGACAGTGCCTGGTTTTCCAATTGGAAAAATGAAGTCAGAATACGGAGTTGTATACACCATTGCCGGTACTGAATACCCCATGGGAGCACCTGGGCATGGATTTTGTGCTAGGATTTCCGAAGATGCAGTAAGGAAGTGACTCAATATTTGTTGTAGTTGACATATTTTCAAATATGGCACACTTTATTCTGTGTCGGAAGACAAGTGACGCCACAAGCATTGTTGTTCTAGTCTTCAAGGAGATAGTTAGATTGCATGGATTGTCGAAGAGTATCACATGGGATAGATATACCAAGTTTATGGGGCATTTCTGGAGAACCCTATGGAACAAACTGAAAATGAAGTTGTAGTTTAGCTTGGCATATCATCCACGGACAGATGGATAGACGGAGGTGGTGAACATAAGTTTGGGAAACCTTATGAGGTGTTTGACTGTCGATAGACCCAAGTAGTGGGAGAACGTGTTGGCACAAGCAGAGTTCGCATACAACAATTCTGTGAATCAGTCGACAGGTTTGAGCCCATTCCAGATTGTTCAGGGAAGAAGCCCACATGGAGTGGTATATTTGGTCGAGTTACCGATAGAAACCAGGAAAAGAGCAGATGCAGAATCATTCATAGAGCACATGAAAGAAGTGCATGAAGATGTGTGGAAGTGCATAGAGAAGAGTAATGCGGATACAAGTTGAGATCCGACAGAAAGAAGAGGCTACAATCATTCAACGAAGGATACTTAGTCTATGCACATTTGTGGAAGGAGAGATTTCCAACAGGAACATATAACAAGCTGAAACTGAAGAAGATTTCGGGAAATGGTTATGTGTTGGAGCTGCCGAAGGACTTGAGCATTTCACCAACGTTCAATGTCTCAAATACGTACAAGTTCAAAGAAGATTCAAGCAGCAAAAGCGTAGAAGTGTCGAACATCGACTAGACGATGCAGATTCCAGATCGACACAAGGAGGAGATCGCAGAAGTAATAAAGGAATGCGAAGTCAGGCGTACGCGCAGTTCATGAAGGAAAGAATACTTAGTTCGATGGAAAGATGATGAGTTGTAGGAGGCAACATGGATTTCCAAAGAAAGGTTAAGGATACTGACCGAGCAGTCGAGTTCTTTTTCACCTGGGGAGTCTGATGCAGGAGCATCGGGGCATAGGAATAATAGTCGAAAATGATCGATAGAAGGCCGACCAGAGGGAGTGCCAACTGTTAAGATTTAATATGCTAAGACAGAAAATAGCAGCATTACATTCCATTTCACAATAATAGCATATACAGGATCACTGAAGAAACAACAAGCACAACATAAACACAAGAGACAGAGATTTATCCTGGGAAACCCTCATGGGGTAGAAAACCCAGCAAAGCTTCCTAAATATAGATGACCAGCAATATACAAAGATGAAACCCTGAGACATGATCTCCTCCTCCACAATAGCAGACCTCTCCTCCACAAGTGCGATATCCTCAAGTGAGTGAGTGTATCAAATGAGGAACACACCTCCTCTATTTATACACTACACTGACATGTATTTTACACAGGTACACGTAGGCTCATATTTAACCAATGGGTTAAATACCCCACTAAAACTAACTGGGCCGACCCCTCTAGGGTGGTCTAATATCCCTTTGACCCACATAACACATACAGGGCCGACCCCCACTAGAGAAGTCTAATAACCCGAGTTACCACATTCCGACGGAGGAATAAACATCTCCGAATATGCAATAAGATCTTCATGGAGGAATGAAACATCTCCGGAATAATAAAGTACAAATATAATATTCTTTGAAGTTACAATATCTCAACACTCCCCCTTAACGAGAAGGATATTATAACAACATCTGCACGAGCAAGGAGTCATCAACATCATACATGATACATCTATAAATCATTGGAAGCTTTCTCACCATCATCAGTAACTCAAACAGTTACTGGAACATCTTCAATACTGGAACATCGATATCTTCAGTATTGAGTCTTTATCTTCTGTAGCACTTGAACAGCTACAACAATATCATCATCTGGATCCTCACGATTATCGTCATCACACGATCATCAGCATCGTCATCTCACGATCATCAACATCGTCATCACACGATCATCAGCATCGTCATCACACGATCAACAGCATCATCATCACATAATCATCAGCATCGTCATCGCACGATCCTCAGCATCGTCATCACACGATCCTCAGCATCGTCATCACACGATCATCAGCATCGTCATCGTATGATCATCAGCATCGTCATCACACGATCATTAGCATCGTCATCACACGATCAATAGCATCATCATCACATGATCATCAGCATTGTCATCACATGATCATCAGCATTGTCATCACACGATCATCAGCATCGTCATCACACGATCATCAGCATCGTCATCGCATGATCCTCAGCATCGTCATCCCACGATCATCAGCATCGTCATTCCACGATCATCAGCATCGTCATCTCACGATCATCAGCATCGTCATAATACAAGTATCCATACCAATGCAAATATCCATATCATTAATACAAGTATCCATACCGATACAAGTAACCACATCAAGTATCCTACCGATACAAGTAACTACATCATCAATACAAGTATCCTACCGATACAAGTAACCACATCATCAATACAAGTATCCTACCGATACAAGTAACCATATCATCAATACAAGTATCCTACCGATACAAGTAACCACATCATTAATACAAGTATCCTACCAATACAAGTAACCACATCATCAATACAAGTATCCTACCGATACAAGTAACCACATCATCATAAAAAAAAATCACTTTCTCGGAGACCATTCGTCTACGGATCAATTCAGGGACCAAAGTCCAGGGATGATACAATCCCCACTTCTCGGAGACCACACGTCTACGGATCAATTCAGGGACCAAAGTCCGGGGATGATACAATCCCCACTTCTCGGAGACCAGACGTCTACGGATCAATTCAGGGACCGAAGTCCGGGGATGATACAATCCCCACTTCTCGGAGACCACACGTCTACGGATCAATTCAGGGACCGAAGTCCGGGGATGATACAATCCCCACTTCTCGGAGACCACACGTCTACGGATCAATTCAGGGACCGAAGTCCGGGGATGATACAATCCCCACTTCTCGGAGACCACACGTCTACGGATCAATTCAGGGACCGAAGTCCGGGGATGATACAATCCCCACTTATCGGAGACCACACGTCTACGGATCAATTCAGGGGTCGAAGTCCGGGGATGATACAATCCCCACTTCTCGGAGACCACACGTCTACGGATCAATTCAGGGACCGAAGTCTGGGGATGATACAATCCCCACTTCTCGGAGACCACACGTCTACGGATCAATTCAGGGACCGAAGTCCGAGGATGATACAATCCCCCCTTCTCGGAGACCACACGTCTATGGATCAATTCAGGGACCGAAGTCCAGGGATGATACAATCCCCACTTCTCGGAGACCATACGTCTACGGCTCTCTTTAGGACTGAAAGTCCAGGGATGATCCAATCCCCTCAACTATCCACTAAGGACTTCATTCTCGGAGACCTCACGTCTACGGCTATCTTTAGGACTGAAAGTCCAGGGATGATCCAATCCCCTCAACTGTCCACTAAGGACTTCATTCTCGGAGACCTCACGTCTATGGCTCTCTTTAGGACTGAAAGTCCAGGGATGATCCAATCCCCTCAACTGTCCACTAAGGACTTCATTCTCGGAGACCATACGTCTACGGCTCTCTTTAGGACTGAAAGTCCAGGGATGATCCAATCCCCTCAACTGTCCACTGAGGACTCCATTCTCGGAGACCTCACGTCTACGGCTCTCTTTAGGACTGAAAGTCCATGGATGATCCAATCCCCTCAACTGTCCACTAAGGACTTCATTCTCGGAGACCATACGTCTACGGCTCTCTTTAGGACTGAAAGTCCAGGGATGATCCAATCCCCTCAACTGTCCACTGAGGACTTCATTCTCGTCAATACATCTCATCATCAAAATCATGTATTCTCATCAATACATCTATCATCAAAAGCATGTATGAGTAAAACTAAGTATTCTAAGTATAAGAGTCCTAAATCTAAATATTTCTAAGTATATAGGTGTAGAGAACAGGTTACCTCATCATCGACCTTGTTGTTCTATGAGACAATCTCATCATCAGTGACTATACTACTCCCCCTTTCGAGGAGGGTCCTTTTGAACTACACCAAGCTTGTCTCGGAAGTATTCAAATTTCAGAAGTTTGGTAACTTCTTCACTTGAGGTAGAGGTTTGGTTAGTACAACGGTAACCTGTTACAAATTCAAACTTTACAGTTCCTTTCTGCATCATATCTTGTTAGTTCCCTATGTTCTTTGACTTATCATGGAACACTAGAATCTATGTCATCTTGATACAACTCTATTTGTCACATAGGATCACAGTTGGTTCTATCTCTAAGTCAAACAATCCTGAAGCCAAACTTCTTCACAACTAGCAGAGCAAGCAGCCATATATTCTGCTTGTGCTAAGAGCCACACTAGATTGCTTCCAGCTAAACCACGAGATCATGGCTAATCCCAGACAATAACATCCTCTTGATGTGTTCTTCCTGTCTGATACACTTTCTGCTCAATCAACATCTGGGTAGCCATCTGAAGTCATGATCTCCAAGATGGCATAGATCAAAGTCTATCGTATCCTTTATGTGCCTCATCACATGCTTTGCAACTATCAGGTGAACACATCTAGTTTCCACTAGATACTGACTCAAGGTGTTCACAACAAAGCATATATCTAACCTAGTATATGTTAGATACATCAATGACCTAATAATTTGACAGAGTTATATCCACTAACTCTAATGAGTCATCTGCTAAGAACTTCAAGTTGGAATTCATGAGAGTGGCCATTCCAACACATCAAGTCCTTTTAATATTTCTCAGCATACTTTCCCTGGTTGAGAAAGATTCCTTCTGAGCTTTGTCATACTTCCAGACCTAGGAAGTAATGCATCAATCTGAGATCTTTCATTTTTTTCATTTCTTGATCTGTTTCTCATTCCCTATCAAAAATATATCATCGCAATACAATAATAGTATGATCCATAACCTTAAGGTAAAAGTTAGGAACAACTTTACTTTTGGTAAAGCCCAAGCTTATCAAGAAACTGTCAATTTTCCCTTTGAGACTGAACATCATTCACACTCTGCATTGAATGATCTTCTGCATATCTATCTGTGCCATCTCTCGTTAGATGGGTCTACTGATATGAGCCTCAATATCATTCGAACTCTGTGGTGAGTTCCTTCTTGCATCCAAGTCATCTGTGTATAGAAACCATATTCAACCTTGTAGCAAAGATTGAGATCCACATCACTCATGGTGATCATTAAGCTCATCAATTGATTATTGATCCTGGGTACCCATACAGAACATGATTCACACTTCTTCTTTAATTACACCATACTTGGAGCAAACATCTTGTCATGATTCTCTTCCCCTTTCTGAGAGAATCTTCTAGCCATGAGCCTTCTATATTTTGTTTGATTTGTAAATCTTCTTGTTTGAACATCCATCACTTTTACAGGGTCCATCATTCTTCATGACCTTTCCTACAAATCAAAATTAAGTACATGATTAGTAATACTTCATAATCATCAAATCATGATAACCTATTATGCATACAGATATCATTTACAAAGTTATTCAACTAATTTGACCAATACTTTGGCACAACACTTTCCCATATCCTGTATGCATACAGTGGCTATCTAGATGCCTTCCATCTCTACCAAAACATACTATCGAGAGTGTGCACAGCTCTCAGCATGTCAGCAAAGAGGTTTCATTCTAGACAAGCAACAATGGAATGTTTGTCCAACTTACCAATCATATGCATATTAGTAGTATACTGTTCAATGCTCTATGAATGTTTATACTCAGCATCATATATTCTAGGCATACAAATATGCATACAACCTATTACAGGCAATATCATTACTATTTCAAATAACAACTCAAATACTTATCTTTTATGTTTGTGTGGTTGCCTCCCGCTTGATCTTCTGTATGTCTTTTGAACTTCTATTCATTCTGTACCACTGTGCATGCTCAAGAGTCATCCTCATGATCTCATACACAAACATACATTCATTAGTATATTCTAAATGCTATCAAAACATTATAGTTCTAAATAATCTTGAAGATGTATAGTCATGATTATAGATAATAAACATTAGTATTGAAGATTTCAGGGAAGACTTCTTTTACTCATGCATATCATCAATCAAGATAAAAGACATAATATGCATAATTCCTTGATTACTAACTTTATGAATGAGCATATCTAATCATTCCAAGTATACTTATATAAGGGATCCCAATACAAGGTAAGATTCTAACATGATATAGGAAAACATACCTGGATTAGTATACCTGCTTAGTTATGTACAACATACCTAAACAATCTCTTCAATGATTTAGAGATCCTGAGCTAGAACCTGCATGTCTCATAGGTTAAGTATAATATAACAAAGTCATACATACCTTGTAAGTAGAACAAAGATTATGGATGAGTCTTTGTCTTCATGTGGTCATGGTCATGGAACTTGATTTGTCTTTTGTGATGTACCTGTATCTTGTTAGCAGACAACATCAACCTCACACAACACCATAATGCATTAGTACAATCATATAGCCCTAATCAATGAATGTCTTCGATCATTCACATGCATTCATACTGTTACTAGGGTGATAAGACAATTCTAACATTAATCAATATTGTACTAATACATAACATGAAGACAAAACACATTATGAACTTAATCAAGAATCAGATTTCAAGACATACCTGAACCTCCTTAAGTCATACCTGTCGAGACTTCTTGTAGTCTTCTTATGTAAGGCCTTAGCCTCAACTCCCCCTGAAACTTGATCTGGAGCTTGATTAGGGTTTGCTGGAGAATCCCTAAAAATTCAATCTTTGACTTTCACACTTCCGAATGAATGGAAGGATGTGTCTTGCTGGGCTGATCAAACTAGCATACTTCAATTTTGAAATCTCCAAAATTTGACCCCTCAAAATTGCTTTTGAAACTTCTGGATCTTCTGGACAGGATCCCGAACTAGGGTTTGATGAAGCCCACCCTTCTGCTCAATGAAAAGGTTTGATCCAAGGCTCTAAATTCTTATTTTTCTTGAGGAGCTTCCAGCCATGGTTACAGACTTCAAAAATTCCAACTTTTGCTAAAGCCCTAATTTTCCATCTTTCCGATCAAGATCCCGAGCTAGGGTTTAATCAAGCCCAGTCTTCTACCCAACCAAAAAATTCGATCTTGGTCTCTAAATTTCAATTTTCCTGAGTAGCATTCAGCCATGGATTCCGATTCCAAGAATTCTAACTTTCTCCGAAACCCTAAATTTCGGAAGCCATGAATAAAGGTGCTCCAAAAATAATTCTGTTTTGACAGAAATATGTACCTGATTGTTTTTGCTATAACTCTGAAATTTTTGCTCCACAGGGTCTGAAATTTTTTTTTTTTTTGCAGTAGCCTGACCTATCATCTTTCCATCCTGACAGGTCTGACCTCAATTGGATTTTCTGAGAGAGAGTTATGCCAAGTGTCGCAACGTGACCTGTTTATGGAATAAAACAGGAGAGCGAACTTGTACGGAGTGCCACGTGTCACTATTTGAACTTTGGCCTCTAAAAAATTTTCCTGAGATAGCTCGTCCTGTTATCTTTCCATCTTGACAGGTCTCACCTCAATTGGACTCTGAGAGAGAGAGTTATGCCAAGTGTCGCAACGTGACCTGTTTATCGGATAAAACAGGAGAGCGAACTTGTACGGAGTGCCACGTGTCACTATTTGAACTTCGGCCTCTGAAAACTTTTCCTGAGATAGCTCGTCCTGTTTTATTTCCATCTTGACAGGTCTGACCTCAATTGGACTCTCTGAGAGAGAGTTATGCCAAGTGTCGCAACGTGACCTGTTTATGGGATAAAACAGGAGAGCGAACTTGTACGGAGTTCCATGTGTCACTGGTTCACCTTCGGCCTCTGAAAAAGTTTCCTGAGATAGTACAGTCTGTGTACTACCTGTCACTTTTTACGTAATTTCATTTGGAGCTTCCTAGCCCAAGTTATGACCTTTTTTCCAAGGTCACCTGATTTTGACTGAGATCTGGAAGAGGCAGAAACCCTAACTTGTACTGATCATAACTTATAAAGTACAACGAATCTGAGGGTACCCTTTGGACACAAGGTACCTGGGGATGTTATCTTCGACCTGTAAACTTTTCAGACCCTGAACCTTCGCAAAAATGGATTTATAGCGAAAGTTCCACGATGACTGGTTTTTGCTATGTAAAACCCTAACCTTCAAATTGTCGTAAGTAAAGCAAGTGTCGTAAGTGCCATACCTTGTCTTCCTTCAGGTTAGCTCTGATACCATGTTAAGATTTAATATGCTAAGACAGAAAATAGCAGCATTACATTCCATTTCACAATAATAGCATATACAGGATCACTGAGACAGAGATTTATCCTGGGAAACCCTCATGGGGTAGAAAACCCAGCAAAGCTTCCTCAATATAGATGACCAGCAATATACAAAGATGAAACCCTGAGACATGATCTCCTCCTCCACAATAGCAGACCTCTCCTCCACAAGTGCGCTATCCTCAAGTGAGTGAGTGTATCAAATGAGGAACACACCTCCTCTATTTATACACTACACTGACATGTATTTTACACAGGTACACGTAGGCTCGTATTTAACCAATGGGTTAAATACCCCACTAAAACTAACTGGGCCGACCCATCTAGGGTGGTCTAATATCCCTTTGACCCACACAACACATACAGGGCCGACCCCCACTAGGGAAGTCTAATAACCCGAGTTACCACATTCCGACGGAGGAATAAACATCTCCAGATATACAATAAGATCTTCACGGAGGAATGAAACATCTCTGGAATAATAAAGTACAAATATAATATTCTTTGAAGTTACAATATCTCAACACCAACGACCACTGGTGAGGAAGTATAGATTGGCTATTGAAGTCAATAAGTCACACAAGAATATGTCGAGGTATGTCGAAAAGAGGAGTAAGTTGAGAGTCGACATGTCAAAGGTCGGAAGATGACAGAGTTGCAATGGAAGGTGTCGTATGTCGACATGTTTTGAACCACGACACCAATAGGTTTGGGCATAAGCCAAGCGAGGAGAAAGGGGCAGACTGGCAAAGGCTTAAGCACGAAGTGGATCCGAAAGGTATGTCGAAGGCTAATGGAAGATAGTATGGCCGACGTTGTGATAGGACCGACTACTATAGTAGTGTCAGAAGGATGCGCAGAAGTTAAGCAGAGTACTTGGTAGCCGTTCGGGGTTGCTAAGGAAGTTATTAGCAGTTATTGTAGGTGGTTGGGATCGTGACAGATGTCGCCACAGGTGGAGGTTGTGCAACATGATAGCGGCGCTGATAATTGCAGGTCTGTAGGATAAGGGAAGATCGACGGACAGAGGAAGTGTGTCTTAGGGGTCGGAGTGATCTCGGGAACAACTGTAGAGGACCAGCGGGGTAGAAGATCAGTGCGCAGGAACATAGGATAAAGGTCAAATCCATTTTGGAGTTGGGATTTGATCTGTATATTGGAGAGAACAATCACAATACATCAACCGAACAGAGCAGAGATCAGATCCATAGCTCAGCGAGAGCTTGCATTCAACAGAGGCCATGAGATGGTGAAGGTCGACATGTTGAGAGAGCACACAAGTAATTCTGTATTGTAATAGGCTGAGGCCGACATAGTTAGTTGTTTTACATTCCTTGCATTTTGCATCGTAATCGATTCATTTGAAGTAATAGAAGCCAACTTCTAGCATCTTGTTTACATCTAGAATGTGTGTGTTGTGTGTAAATCATTAAGCAAGAAACCTTGTTGGGGTGACCTTGCGTTATATTAATTTATTTTATTATTTTTAATCTTATTATTAATATGCTTTTTAATGTAATCAACTCTTTTTTTTCCCAATTTTATATTAATTTTATTTATTTTAATTTGATGTTATGTTTTGTTTGTAGAGTGTACCCCATTTATTTATCTAAAAATTATAGATGTTCATTATTATTTTTTAAACCATGAACAATAATAAAGTTACAATGATAAAATGGAGACGAGAGAAAGGAATTCAAATGATTTTGTTTTGGTGTGAATGTTTTCAATGGGTTTGAGACACACGGTCAAACCCATCATTGTTTGTTTTAATTTTATTTTTATAGTAATTCTTTATATATAGGTTGTGAAGCAGCTACAGATATTAATGACTGTGAAGAAATTGTATCTCCTGGGGCACTTAGAGATCAAACGCCCCTAGATGTTGTGAAATAATGTCAATTATGTCATTGAATATTCAGGGTTTGGGGAAGGCTATGAGGGTTTGTGAAAATCCTCACAGCAGATCTAAGAGATGATGTATACCTCACAAGAAAGTAATTGATTAAGCAAGAAAATAGAAGAAGAGTGGTCAATGCAGTATAATGAGCAACAAAATAATAATACAGTAGAACTCGGATAGAAGCAAAAATACTTCACACACACTAAGTAATTAATCACAATATGGACAAATAAATAGTACAATGCATGAGGATTCGAATGCCTAAGGTGGCAATTTGAATTACCCTTCATGGAGTGATCAAAAGATCACTGGAGTTTCATCGAAGCACAACTAGTAGTCTATCTCATCATTGGTGGAGTCATCAATGCACAAGTAACTGTCAACCGTCAATCAAACTGAGTCTAACTGAGTGTGGTAGGTGTAACTCAATGTAACTAGCACATGGAGACACTAACTGAATGAAGGAGGCTCAATGGAGTGCGCATGAGGAGCTAACTAGAGTCAAAACAAGTAGTCGTGTCTCATCGGAGTGATAACAACATTGAGGAGTCAGTCTGGCCTCAAATCAAGGAAAGACTGGTGGCTAACTGAAGTAAACTGGACTGGTAGGTGAGAAAGGTGTTAGGGTTAACCTTGAATCGAGATTGAGTCAAAGTTGGTTAGGTCTAGCACATGTTTTTGGGCACATGGTTTGTTGTAGCCCATGGTATTTCCCCATGGTATTGCATGTAAGAAAGCCTTTATAAGGCTTGAGGAGGATCCATTGTAAAGTGTCCTGGAGGTGAGCGGTGGCTAGCTTACTTGGCCCGGCTTGGCCGGTTTAGGTCAAGGGTAATGAAGATCTTCATTGGGTGCTGGTTTTCCCTGAATGGGTTTTCTAGGGTAAATTATGTGTCTCTATTATTTGATTGCTTGTTTGTGTTTATTTCTCTTGAAGGGTAAAATATGTATGCTCATGTAATTCCTAACAACTGGTATCAGAGCCATGGTTTGGCATATATTGTGCTCGTGTAATGTTGTAAGCTGCTATAGAGGTAAATCATAGTAGATCTGGTTCAGATATGTAGATCTGGATGAGAGCGCAAGTTACTGGGGCCACAGAGGAAATCCATGCCAGTGTAGAGTGTCGATCTATAAGATAGAGATCCAGTCAATGATGATGTAGCTGCGGGCATAGCAGAAGTAGACCACCGTACCTGCCAACATGGAGGAACACCAACCGTGATGGAGTGTCGCTATATGTGATGATGCCGCCTATATTACTATAAAAGATTAGACAAAAATTTGGTAGAGGTTGCGTGTTGTTGTTGGAGGGCATGAGAACATGAAAAAAAAAACCAAATTTGTGAGGAAATATCGCTCCAGCATTGTGCTCACACTATTGAAGAAGAAAACGTCCAAGCTATCCCTCCAAGCAGAAATTTACAATGGGCATTAGCTTGAAATGCCAACTGAGCAGGCGGATTCATGGATGTTGGAAAGAATCCACGCATGGAAAGTCCGCAACAGTCGTGGTGAAGGATGAAAGGGGCTACATGAGAATTTGAGAGCCCACGGATAAAAATGAAAGGAGCAGCCGCCACTGCTGTAGCTATGGGTATTTGGTGCGGCCTATCATGATCCAGCTAGACTCCAGACCCAATGCAGAATGATCACCACAAATCGATGAACAAGAGTCTCCAAGAAGGAGATTTTTGTGATCTATGGTTCCTAAGCCCGAAACCCTAGCTTTCCTGCATTTTTGTGAAGATCAGTCAAATCCAGAAAGGTGAAAATGCATGTCGGTTTGCTGCAAGAGAAAAAATTTGTTTTGAGATTTGCTGAGGGCCACGAAGATCATGGAAAGGGTGGAAGTTTAGGTGGCTGCATCTGTTTTGGTGGAGGTCACCAGACATTAAGAGAAAGAAGAGTCTTCACACTTAGAAGGAATCTATGTACGTAAATCGCGGCACGCAGGTGGATTTGTGGAAGATCTAGTGCAGATTAAGCAGGATTTGTAGATCCATTGGTTCCACAAATGTCTTGCTGCAGTCTTCAATGATTTGCATCTAGCTAAGTGCGTGAAGGAGCCGCGAGTCTATGGCGGGGTGTGTAGATCCGTGGAAAGAGGATGCATGGAGATCGCTAGGAGAGTGGTTCTGAATCTACTGTGAAAGAAGAGCTCACACCCATCTCAAAGATCAACGGAATGAAGGAAGAATGCTACCTTGGAGATCGGATCTGGGTGTAGATGCCACAGTGCAGAGCTAGCATGCCCAGATCTGTATTCTGCGGATGTGAGGCCACGAGATCGAGGTGTGGAGTAAGCGAAGGAAACATTGCACTTGAGCAATGGTGAGAGAACTATTGGAAGCAGGAAATTTTTTGAAGCATGTGCATGTGAAGCCACGATGAATGGTAGCTTCCAGAGTAAGCACTCACAAGCACAAGTGGACGAGCAAGGAAGTGAGCATGGAAAGCGAGAGGATGAAGCAATGGATGGTGATGGTGTAGTCACCATGAAGACACATGAAAAAAAAATTAATGGAGCAATTTGCATGTAAAAGGGCATATGGCTGTAAGACCTGGTAAGGCATGCATACCCTTTGTAACTCACTGGTAAAGTCAGGAGAAAGACCTAGGTGATAGGGGGGTGTATGTGAGATTCCTCGATTAAAAATTTGAGGGGGGTTGGTGATTACTCCAAGTCAAGTTTAAAGGGGGGATTGTTAGGGTTAACCTTGACTCGGGATTGAGTCAAAGTTGGTTAGGTCTAGCACATGTTTTTGGGCACATGGTTTGTTGTGGCCCATGGTATTTCCCCATGGTATTGCATGTAAGAAAGCCTTTATAAGGCTTGAGGAGGATCCATTGTAAAGTGGCCTGGAGGTGAGTGGTGGCTAGCTCACTTGGCCCGGCTTGGCCGGTTTAGGTCAAGGGTAATGAAGATCTTCATTGGGTGGTGGTTTTCCCCGCATGGGGTTTCCAGCGTAAATTATGTGTCTCTATTATTTGATTGCTTGTTTGTGTTTATTTCTCTTGAAGGGTAAAATATGTATGCTCGTGTAATTCCTAACAAAATGCACCCTTCTTCAATGGAAGGTGAGAACTGGGCACATGATAGGCAAGGAGGGCTGAAACTAAGTGGAAGGAAGCTCTGGGGGCTAGCTAACTGAGGACTAGGTGCTGGGACTGATGACTGGAATGCATGCAAACTCTAAATAATGCATGCAAACCCTAAAAGTGCATGCATGAATGAAAATGTAAATGATCAAAATACTGGTGGGACTAGGATGGAGTATAGGAATATCCTAACACCCCCCCTTAATCCATCATGGGCCCTGGTAACTAAGACCAAAGGTCACCCAATACAATGAATAATAACAGTCAATAAACCAAGGAAATGGGGAAATTTTCATGGGAAAAATACCCCCCCCTCAAAATAGACTATAAGGCACACAAAAAAAAAAAAATGCTCCAAACTCAAGCAGTGTGTGATGCTTTGTCATATGTCTGGATGTATCTTCTCCTTGGGAAGAAGTGGATCATGCTCAAAAAGCATGTGTTTGTACTTGCTCTTCAGATCGAATATGATGAGAACAAATCCAGTAGTATGAGGATGATCCTTGAACCTGTGATTTGAATCAGTTGAGGTAGGATCAAAAACATGAATATGTAGATAGTCTTTTGTCTTCTCCTTCGAACCATCATAGGTGAGATTATGCCAAAAAGAACCATCAAATATCAGTAATTGCTTGGAATCCAAATCAGATCCAAGACTTGAATCATGGTTGCTTAAGATCTCCTTTGAACCATTTGAGGTGAGATCTAAACCAGTAAGTGCATGAGAAATTTTCCCAAGCGAATGGCAATGGCCATTATCTTCAATAAACTTCTGAGAGCATGAAAGAATGATCTTACAATAGTAAATGAAAGGTGATTGCTTGGAATCCAAATCAGATCCAAGGCTTGAATCATGGTTTCTTGAGATCTCCTTTGAACCATTAGAGGTGAGATCAAAACCAGTAGATGCATGAGAAATTATCCCAAGCGGATGGCAATGGCCATATTCTTCAATAACCTTCTCAAAGCATGGAATAATGATCATATAGTAGTAAATAAGAGGTCATTGCTTGAGGAGAGCGAATGCATTACCTCCAATAACTGATTTTACCTCCAAAATAATCATGTGATCATGATGCAAACCAACAGACTCTGGTGCAAGAGAGGATTTAGGACCTTCTGCAATATCTAGAGTGTGAGCTGGCACAAAAAGAGAAGAAATTTGGAGCATGAGTGTAGAATCTGCAAGTTCTTCTTCTTTGTGGACAACTTCAATATGAGATGTGTTTGATACTGGTTCATGATCAATGAGATCATCAAGGAGGGCAAATGCATCACTTTGCTTGTTCTTGAAATGGTTTGGACCAATTCCTTCATTCTGTCTACCAAATCTTTCATCCATATGGGCCCATAGCTCTTTTGGAGTTTCAACAACATCAAGGTATTGGTTAATCATGTATTCAGGTAAAGAAAGCATCATTGCTCCAAAGGCTCTGTCACCTTTATTCAACCAGTCAATCTTCTCTTCAGAGGATTCAAACTCTCTTTCAAAATAACAATCAAAGAGATCATGGCTCTTCAAATATGCTATCATTTTTTGTTTCCATTCATCATAGTTGAATGGAGAAGGAGGAGTAATTCCTGATGGATACATAGAAGCTGTAGAAGACCTGCAAAAACAATAGAAATGTCTATAACTGCTACTGCTACAAAAATGCAGAAACTGCTGCACTTGAAATCTTTGTAATAACCTGCAAAAAAAATCTCAGGAATGGAGATAAACAATACTCTCAACATGCTCTAATACCATGTGAAAATCCTCACAGCAGATCCAAGAGATGATGTATACCTCACAAGAAATTAATTGATTGAGCAAGAAAGTAGAAGAAGAGTGGTCAATGCAGTATAATGAGCAACAAAATAATAATACAGTAGAACTTGGATAGAAGCAAAAATACTTCACACACACTAATTAATTAATCACAATATGGACAAATAAATAGTACAATGCATGAGGATTTGAATGCCTAAGGTGGCAATTCGAATTAGCTTTCATGAAGTGATCAAAAGATCACTGGAGTTTCATCGAAGCACAACTAGTAGTCTATCTCATCATCAGTGGAGTCATCAATGCACAAGTAACTGTCAACCATCAGTCAAACTGAGTCTAACTGAGTGTGGTAGGTGTAACTGAATGTAACTAGCACATGGAGACACTAACTAAATGAAGGAGGCTCAGTGGAGGGCACATGAGGAGCTAACTGGAGTTAGAACAGGTAGTCATGTCTCATCGGAGGTCAATCGGAGTGATAACAGTAGTGAGGAGTCAGTTTGGCCTCAAATCAAGGAAAGACTGGTGGCTAACTGAAGTAAACCGGACTGGTAGGTGAGAAAGGCGCCCTTCTTCAGTGGAAGGTGAGAACATGGCGCATGACAGGCTAGGAGGGTTGAAACTGAGTGGAAGGAATCTCCAGGGGCTAGCTAACTGAGGGCTAGGTGCTGGGACTGATGACTGGAATGCATGCAAACCCTAAATAATGCATGCAAACCCTATAAGTGCATGCATGACTGAAAATGTAAATGATCAAAATACTGGTGGGACTAGGATGGAGTATAGGAATATCCTAACACCCCCCCTTAATCCATCCTAGGCCCTGGTAACTAAGACCAAAGGTCACCCAATACAATGAATAATAACAGTTAATAAACCGAGGAAATAGAGAAAATTTCATGGGAAAAATACCCCCCCCCTCAAAATAGAATGTAAGGAACACACACAAAAAAATGCTCCAAACTCAAGCAGGTGTGATGCTTGGTCATATGTCTGGAGGTATCTTCTTCTTGGGAAGAAGTGGATCATGCTCAAAAAGCATGTGTTTGTACTTTCTCTTCAGATCGAATATGATGAGAACAAATCCAGTAGTATGAGGATGATCCTTGAACCTGTGATTCGAATCAATTGAGGTAGGATCAAAAACATGAATATGCAAATAGTCTTTTGTCTTCTCCTTTGAATCATAATAGGTGAGATTATGCCAAAAAGAACCATCAAATATCAGTAATTGCTTGGAATCCAAATCAGATTCAAGAATTGAATCATGGTTCATTAAGATCTCCTTTGAACCATTTGAGGTGAGATCTAAAGCAGTAAGTGCATGAGAAATTTTCCCAAGCGAATGGCAATGGCCATTATCTTCAATAAACTTCTGAGAGCATGAAAGAATGATCTTACAGTAGTAAATGAGAGGTGATTTCTTGGAATCCAAATCAGATCCAAGGCTTGAATTATGGTTTCTTGAGATCTTCTTTGAACCATTAGAGGTGAGATCAAAACCAGAAGATGCATGAGAAATTATACCAAGCGGATGGCAATGGCCATATTCTTCAATAACCTTCTCAAAGCATGGAATAATGATCATATAGTAGTAAATAAGAGGTCATTGCTTGAGGAGAGTGAATGCATTACCTCCAATAGCCGATTTTACCTCCATAATAATCATGTGATCATGATGCAAACCAACAGACTCTTGTGCAAGAGAGGATTTAGGACCTTCTTCAATATCTAGAGTGTGAGCTGGCACAAAAAGAGAAGAAATTTGGAGCATGAGTGTAGAATCTGCAAGTTCTTCTTCTTTGTGGACAACTTCAATATGAGATGTGTTTGATACTGGTTCATGATCAATGAGATCATCAAGGAGGGCGAATGCATCACTTTGCTTGTTCTTGAAATGGTTTGGACCAATTACTTCATTCTGTCTACCGAATCTTTCATCCAGATGGGCCCATAGCTCTTTTGGAGTTTCAACAACATCAAGGTATTGGTTAATCATGTATTTAGGCAAAGAAAGCATCATTGCTCCAAAGGCTTTGTCACCTTTATTCAACCAGTCAATCTTCTCTTCAGAGGATTCAAACTCTCTTTCAAAATAACAATCAAAGAGATCATGGCTCTTCAAATATGCTATCATTTTTTGTTTCCATTCATCATAGTTGAATGGAGAAGGAGGAGTAATTCCTGATGGATACATAGAAGCTGTAGAAGACCTGCAAAAACAATAGAAATGTCTATAACTGCTACTGCTGCAAAAATGCAGAAACTGCTGCACTTGAAATCTTTGTAATAACTTGCAAAAAAAAATCTCAGGAATGGAGATAAACACTACTCTCAACATGCTCTAATACCATGTGAAAATCTTCACAGCAGATCTAAGAGATGATGTATACCTCACAAGAAAGTAATTGATTAAGCAAGAAAATAGAAGAAAAGTGGTCAATGCATTATAATGAGCAACAAAATAATAATACAGTAGAACTTGGATAGAAGCAAAAATACTTCACACACACTAATTAATTAATCAAAATATGGACAAATAAATAATACAATGCATGAGGATTCGAATGCCTAAAGTGGCAATTCGAATTAGCCTTCATGGAGTGATCAAAAGATCACTAGAGTGTCATCGAAGCACAACTAGTAGTCTATCTCATAATCGGTGGAGTCATCAATGCACAAGTAACTGTCAACCATCAGTCAAACTAAGTCTAACTGAGTGTGGTAGGTGTAACTAAATGTAACTGGCACATGGAGATACTAACTGAATGAAGGAGGCTCAGTGGAGGGCGCATGAGGAGCTAACTGGAGTCAAAACAGGTAGTCATGTCTCATCAGAGGTCAATCGGAGTGATAAAAGCAGTGAGGAGTCAGTTTAGCCTCAAATCAAGGAAAAATTGGTGGCTAACTGAAGTAAACTAGACTGGTAGGTGAAAAAGGCGCCCTTCTTCAGTGGAAGGTGAGAACTGGGCACATGATAGGCTAGGAGGGTTGAAACTGAGTGGAAGGAAGCTTCGAGGGCTAGCTAATTGAGGGCTAGGTGCTGGGACTGATGACTGGAATGCATGCAAACCCTAAATAATGCATGCAAACCCTAAAAGTGCATGCATGACTGAAAATGTAAATGATCAAAATACTGGTGGGACTAGGATGGAGTATAGGAATATCCTAACAGGGTTAGGTCCTTGTCTAAACTTATTAAGGATACTAACCCTAGAATTATTCTCTTACAAGAAACCATGAGTATAGATATTATTTCTATTAATTCCATAGAAAATTTTCTTCAAGTATGGGAAGTGTCGACAATTAGTGCTTCGGGGATGTCTGGTGGCTTATTATTTTGTTGGAATCCAAAATTCCTACAGTTTACCTCTTACAAAACGAAATGGGGTCTCCTGCTTGAAGGAACTGTATGAAATCTGGGTGTAAAGGTTACCATATTAAATGTTTATGGTCCTTATAAAAACAGAGATAGATTATGGGACTCCCTTTCATTGTCGGGTTTGCTTGATGTTGAAAGTCTTATTATTGCTGGTGATTTGAATTTTACAACCTCTCTTGTGGAAATTTGGGGAAGATATGCTAGAGTGGATTCGATGGCTGAGTATTTTATAAGACTTCTTGGGAGATTTGATTTGATAGACATTGTCCCAACTGTTATTGAACCAAGCTGGACAAATGGAAGATGCAGTTGTGAGGGCATTCAAAAAAGGCTTGAAAGGTTTGTTATCAAGTCTCCCCTTCTTTAGACTTTTTAGAGATACAGGTCTTGGGTGGATAGGACTAAAATCCCGAATCATTGGCCTATCTTCCTCCAAATTGATGGGGTTATTCCTAACTTAAAGTATCCATTTAAATTTAATAGCTCTTGGATGTTAAATAAGGACTTATATTCATTTATCAAGGAAACCTGGCATAATTTTGTTATTGATGAAGATTTAAATCCAATGGATCTACTTGTACATAATTTAAAATACCTTAAGGGTAAGTTCAATCATTGGATTAATGCTAAAACGCTGAAGGATAAGGAGGAAATAAAAAATATTGAATATCATATATCAGAATGTTATATGATCAAAATTTTGACTACTCTATCATTAAAGAGGATAATGTGTTAATTAATGCATTAGAAGAGAAAAAAAACAGATCTTAAAACAAGATGAGATGGGTTGGCACTTAAAAAGAAGGGCTTTGTGGATAGGTTTAGGAGATAACAATACTCATTTTTTTCATTCCTATGCCCCACATAGAAGAAATACTAATGCAATATGGGAACTTACTGATGATAATGATGATCTAATTAAAGGACAATTTGAGCTTCATAAATTGGCTATAACGCATTTTAGTGAGGTTTTCAGGGATACTGGTCAAAGCTCATTGGAAGCACAACTACAATTTGTTAAATTGTTTCCAAAATTTTTTGATGCAGCTGAGGGGGAAGATATGGGGAGATAGGTTACCTTAGATTAATTAGAGAAGGTACTGACACTATTTTCCAAAGGAAAAATTCATGGCCCCGATGGCTGGATTGTTGAACTTTTTCTCCAAATATTTGATATTATGGGGAACGATATAGTACTTGATATGGTGGAGTGTTCGAGGAATGGAGGTTATGTCTCTAGTGCACTGAACTCCACCTTTCTCACTTTAGTACCGAAAATCAATAAGGCTTTTTTTTAGATCGATTTTACCAAGATCATCTCTTGCAGGATTAAACCTTATTTGTCAAAACATAAAAAAATTGGTATCATTTTTCAACTCTACATCTCAATTTTCCTCCTATAATAAATTATTGTGCCTATTTTTGTGTCCAAATTGTGAATCTATATCCCATTGTGTCTTGTTTTCTGGCTCTATAGCCTATATTGCATCTCATTTTGTCTTTTTTCCCATTATGCATCCTCATTTTCCGTATTGTGACCTTTATGTATCTATATTTTCTACTTTGTGCATGTCTATATGTTACAATTTGGAACACTATCTTATTTACCATTTGGTGATGGTGGTTGCATCTTGTTTTGCACCCTTTCTAATATAGTCATGTTCATGTAATTAATATTAGTTATTATTATTTAGTTTCATTAATTAATTATTCTTATTTTTTATTTTTTTAAGTAAGAAATATTTTTGTATTATATATAAAAAGGAGAGGTTACATTCAAGCATAAATAGGCTGAAGCTCTGTAAATATTCTGCATGACTGGGCTCTCGGGCCTGACAAAAAGGACATACAGTAGGACAATTATTCCCATATTAAAAATTCGACTTATAGACGTTGTAGGAGTCATCCAAAACATCCTTAAGAACCCCCATAACAACCTATCAACTGACGAACTAACCTTTAAGAAGAACCTAAAAAGACAAGACATAGTAGTAGAAACCAAAGACACCTCAACTAGATAGCTAACACAACATAACAACGTTACAGAAAAATATAAGGTAGATCCGGGAAGCGACCTTGAGGATTATCGGTCGACGCCGGTGCGGGAGCAAGAGGAGGACGAAGGCCCATGGCATGCAACAGGAAGTCCATCTTCTGGTGCAACTCCTTGGAGTCAGCTTGAAACGCCATCAACACCTGATCCTTCGGCATCCCATATTCATTCTTGTCCATAGGGTTCGGGATAGCATACCCCACCATGTTTTTCATTACCCAGTAAAAGGATATCGTTCGTTCATACAGGATGAGATAGCCAACAGTATTCCCCGGACCGAGTTATCCAAATTCTAGCATTCCTTCTGCAGGGTTTCTTTATCAATATTTTTCCAAAGTTGTTACTCCACATTCTGAATTTCCTTCTTACCAATTAGCTTTTTGATGAGCACGGGAGAGTCTGCAACTATCCTCCGTAGGGGTTTCATCTATGTTGCGCTTCTGGTGGTGGCCATAAGTGGAATGCCGACCGTCCTCCTAACTTTGGTCACTCATTATGCAAATTCCATTGGTTTTCCTTTCTCCATGAAAAGGGTGTTACAGGAAAAATGCATGCAGAGCAAAGTCTCACGACTACGTCTATGGTCACCACCTTTCCATTCCTTATAAGGTAAGTTACCATCCCAAATATCAATTAACACCGTACCTTCCATTAAAGGCATCTCTTACTGCATAGTCCTTTGCAGATATCCTCCACACGAATAGTTGGACCACCCACTTTCAATATTCATGGAAGCATCCATAACCATCAACCTAGACAAGACTAAAAACATGATCTGGAGTAAATAAAGAGTCCCTCCCACGAGCAACCCCTCTCAGGCATAAAAGGCTCGACGAGACATCACATGCCAAAGCTAGGCTCAGCTTGATGTTGGGATTCCTTTGCAGCATGATGTCGCGTGATGTCTTGGGATAAAGTGTCCTCACACCTGTCCCTGGTTGCAGGATCGGGAAGGTTCTCCCACGAGTCGGCATAAATGGACATGTGATTCTCACTCCCGAGGTTCGCCAACAGGTTTGCTAATTTATTCCCATTACGCTTAACATGGGAGAAGGTTAAGGCCATCCTTGGGTTTAAAATCATTGCCAACTTCTCTAGTATCCCTTCTAAATGCCATGAAGATGCCAACTTGGAGCTTGGTTTTCCATGATGGATCTCCATCGCCATGTGGAGGATTATTTTAGAGTCTCCTTCAACGATGAATGGGGTTCAGTTCTGAGCACCTGCCATCTGTATATCTTGGAGCAACCCTTATAATTCCGCAACATTGTTGGAATTAGTTCCAAGGAAATCAATTTTAAAACATAACATCTCTCCCGCATGATTTTTAATCACACAGCCGAAACCTACCGGTATTGGATTGCCTTTTGAGGCACCATCAAAATTCATTTTGAAAAAACCAGCTAGAGGGGGAGACCAAGACTCATGGCTTGAGCTGGTCATGAGCGGTTTTATATGTTTTCCATAATAGTGAATCGAGCCAGATATTCCCCAGACCTGCAGAATGATGGTCTCCGCAATATTGGATTCCCAATTAGAATTTTCCCAAGACTACAGCTTCACTGTCTCGATCATCTTGATTCTAATGGAATTCCAAACCCTATCCACAGAATCAGCCTTTTCTCGGAAGGTTCTAGAGTTTCTCTGCCTCCAGACTTCCCAAACCACAAAATATGGGAAGATTTTCCAGAGTCAGTTAACAACGGGATTCTGGAATGGGTCTTTTGTCCATTCGCATATGGTTTGAACTGGATTGTTATGGTGCCTGTCAGTTCTTCTGAAGACAATTGCGCCACGGTCCCAAAAATTTGAAGCGAAAGGGAATGAGTCGAGGAGGTGGTACAAGGTTTCTTCCATGGTATTTTTTAAGGATTATAATATTATACTTACGTATAGTATTCTAGGCGATTATTTTGGATTGAAAAAAACATATATATAAATAGGTAGGCGAATATCAAATATGAAACATACAATTTACTACTGAAATTTATAAATTTTGGCCAAAATTATGATTTAAAAACATATTTTATGTGTATATAGGTGATATTAGAGACTAAAAATGACCAAATAGTGAATTTATTTTTTGAAAAAAAACCCTAAAAATAACCAATTGGCTAAATTTCGCCCCTAAAAGTTACCCTGGTTTCCACATGCAACACTGGTAAGGTCTCTGCAAACCTCTCTTCTAAATATTTTGTTTTCGTGAGGATTTTGCGTTTAATTAAAAGCTAGATGAAAATTGATATTTTAGGCCATCATTTTGCGTCCCATAATTTTCCCCATTTCTTGTTCCGGGTCCTGATTATTGTAGCCTGTACATAGGTTGTATGCTTCTTTGATTGAGAAAGTGACCTTAGGTTCAAAGCTCCATTGGAGTTTGTTATGCTCCAAAAGAACCCAATTATTCGGTTGTAGTGAGGAGACAGCTTTCGAAAAATTTGCGCTGTTGATGTGATGTGCATTTCGAGATGTTATAAATGAGCCATGAGCTTTTACTCTACCACCTATCGATCTCTTCCTTATGCGGGTTCTCAGGATACCCTGGTTTAAGCTGCCACATGCTTGTCGTCGAAGAGGGACGCAGAGTTAGATGATTATGGTTTTATTTTGGCGAGATTTTATGCTTCTGCCGGTCACGAATTGAATTACTGGGGTGTGGGTTCTCACGTTACATCCCCTTGCGCTGCCACATGCTTGTCGTCAAAGAGGGATGTAGGGTGAGTTGATTCTGGTTTTATTTTGGAGATCTTTTATGCTTCCATCGGTTAGGCATTGAATAACTTGAATTGTTTACTATGGTTATTGTCAACAAGAATTGTTGCTAGTTATTTTGGTTCTGGTTTAAATGCGCATGGCTCTGTGGCTTGGAAGGTCGAGCGTGGGGTGGCGGTTTCAGGGTTCTGTGCTGCGGTTCATGATTGTAATAATTTATTGTTGCATGGAAATGCAAAATGTGTAGTAGTAGTAATGTTGTTGAATATGTTGTTTTCTTGTCTGTGGTTTTCGTTGATGAGGGTTTCTCTGCACGGTGGCAGTGGCATTTGTTCTGGCTGTGTTCGTGGTGGCGAAGTTGCTACTGTTGAATGCTGTTGTGGTGGTGTTGTCGGCTGGGTGCGTTTTTTGTACTGCGGTTTCTTGTAAACTATCCATATTCATCAACCACACAAGTTCAGTAACTGTATTTTGAGATAAATTTGTGAACATATATACTTGGCTAATGTACTCATGCAAGTAGGAAAAGGCTGACTAAAGAAACGTCTTGGAGAAATCATTGTGTAATGCTATGCTCAGCGTGTGCATCGGCAACTGTGAGTGCCATCCATCTACAAGAGGTTTGAAACATACATGTTTTTCGATTTGTTTCTTAACAGTGTGTAGTGTGTAGTATGCAGACTGGAAAGTGAACCCAAGTCCCTTGGTTGTTATGTTTTGAGATATCGGGTCATAATAAATCCGTTTTGTCCTTTTGAAGAAGGATGATATATTTGCATTTTTCTTGCTATCTTAATATTAGTCATAACAAAGTGAAGGCATATACCAATTTTGAGTTTCTCATTAATTTAGAGATTGAAAAGTTGTTATAATGGAAAAATAGAAGCCTCTTAAAAACTTACATAATAATAGTGACTATCTACTTCAAATAAAAATTATTAGGTCTCCCAACGAGATATTTATATATCGTCAAATCCCCATTAATTTTACATAATAATAGTGACTATCTACTTCAAATAAAAATTATTAGGTCTCCCAACGAGATATTTATATATCGTCAAATCCCCATTAATTTGTTTTTAAAAGATAAATTTTTTGGGGGTCTATAGTTAATAATGTATTTTATAGAACAAAATTTTTAAAAACTGAATTTTCTGAATTTTTATTACATGCAGATTGTGATGTCATCGTTTTTCCCTTCCCTAAAGGAGACTGCTGAATGACATCACCTGCTAAACGCTATTCAAGTGATAAATATTGTGCATTACTCAATCCAAGAAATCGATATGATATTAGTAGGTGTTCAGTCTACGTAGAATTGAATTGAGTTGGCGCGTGTAATACTAATCTTTTGCAGTCCTATCAAATGTTCGTGGCACTCTAACGTTATAAATTCAACTTGCGTGATAATCACCCATCAAGTTGAGTGAGTAGATACAACAAAAATTTCATTCATACAGCAAAGTAGGTATGCCTCGTGCGATGGTGTTGGGTAGGGCAAGCCATATGCACCCCGCAGCAGACTAACTAAGTCTGCTGCAGGGGCTCTGACGTACCCTCAACCCTCCGTGTGCAACGAGAACATTTGGGCTAGGCAAGCCATATGCACCCCGTAGCAGACTAATTAAGTCTGCTGCAGGGGCTCTGACGTACCCTCAACCTTCCGTGCGCAACGAGAACATTCTGGCTAGGGATATCGACAAACGGCAATCCACCCGGGCCCCGGCCACCATCTCCATGCGTATCATACATGCTATGCATGAACATTCCATCGCCTGTCTCATCCGCCAGTTGCACCATCTCCATGCGTATCATACATGCTATGCATGTGCATGCCATCACCTGTCTCATCCTCCAGTTGTCACTGGAATTTGAATTTTGAATTTTGATACAACCCGCGTTCAATGACCGGCCTTTTTTATCGCCCTTTTCATTCGGCCCCTCTCTACTCTACCAACGCAGAAAATAGGCTTTCAAGCAGGAAAGTTACAGGTTTTGGTGGCATCAAAAGATCGTATTTTTACTTAAAGACTATCTTATTGTCAATTCGTGGTTGCATACAACTATCTTCTTGTGAAAAAGGTTGGCGGCAGAACTTCTGGCCCAGAGATTTGGTTTGGAATACCAGGAAACATCAAGCTCGCCCTAGTTATTGAATTTGAGATAATAGGTAGTCATGCGAGTGGATTCTTTATAACTCAATCTCTGTATCTGTAGGCCTGGTAAGATCGGTATCGAATTGTGATTTCTATCATGGCAGTTCCTTTGTATCATGTAAGAGTCCCCATGCTGTTTTCTTAATGGGATATATGAGGCATTCGATCAACTGCGTTTTTGGGTTTTCCAGAAACCTAGTGAAGTTGTGAGGGCAGCTCATGATACAATTTCAAGCCCTGTTCTTATGATTGAGGAGAATAACTACCTAGTACTTCGATAAAAAACGAGGGATTGGGAGACAAGCTTAAAAACGACGACGCTATCTGTGTTGTTTGCTTGAGCCAGAACTCTAAAAGTTTCAATAACAATTGTCTATTATGCACCTCACTTTATGATTTCAGAGAGAGTGTCCAAGGCAAGCCTGTCCACGAAATAGCGATGGAGATGGAAGAAACAAGTTGTAGCGAATGAAAAATCTTAGTTTAATGCTGGTTAAACCCTTCACAGGTTTTTCTTGTTTTCTCTTTGTTTAAAGTTTTATGGTTTTTCTTAAAAATTTCTTTTAGACTGTCAAAAAGATAAAAAGCTTTTGGTAATCAAAGCAATTTTCCTAAAAAACAGAGCACCCGGTGGAAGTCCGGATAAGCCGTTTAACAAGAGGAAACCTAGGTGTAAACGATTTGCCACAAAAATGTGATTGATATGGAGTGGTTGGTCGATATGGAGTTATATTGGTTTTAGGTTTATTTTATTAATTAATACAATTATTTACAAAATTTTAATTATTTTTTAAATTATTGCATTGAAGTAAATCAGGGTTTAATTTTTTAAGTTTAATGTTTTATTTTTTTATATATTATATACGCCTATTTTTTAATTTAACTTTTTAATATAGAGATGTTATTTTTTTATATATTATATATGCCTAATTTTTTAATTTAACTTTTTAATGTAGAGATGTTATTTTGAAATCAAAATATTAAGTATTTGCTATTTATTATTTTAATTTTACTATTTAACTTTTTAATGTAGAGATGTCATTTTGATGTCTATCACCTTTATATGCTTTGGTTCCATCTTCCCTTTTTAAGTTTGTTTGTTTTTGGGCACTGTGTCATTCTTTGTGTTTTGTTGGTTATTATAAGATACTCTTGACTTATATATTTTTTAGGCTTCAAATGGTCTAGCTTGTGTATTTTCTATCCATTCAATTTTGGAACATGCAATAGAGAGAATGAGCCCCATTTCCTTTCCAATACAAGTAAGTTTTAGTCTTTTTTGTAGATTGGCTATAACTACCAATCCTTGGTCTATTTTGGGCCTTGTATATATGGTTGTATTGAGAGTATTTTGACACACCTTTGGGTTTCTGGGCCATGGAGGGCCTTGGGAATCATGGGAATTGCCTCAAGGAAATACATGATATTCATAGGGCCCTGGGCATGCATGAAAATTATAGTAATGGCAACACGATTTCTATATTTTATGTGACAACCAATGTTTATAGAAATGAGCATCAATATAATTCACAAAGTGCAATGATAATGGAAACCTCTTGCAACAAAAAAGGAAAATCCTTCTCCTTAAAAAATAATAACAAAGAACTAAAAATATAATTTGAAGCATTATTTTATCATTAACTTACCTTCATAACACCTGCTATTTCGAAGAATCGAGGTATGGCCGAATTTACATAGTCAATACATAGGGGCTCAACAAGAGCATCATGTCACTTACAAGAATTGAACCTAGTTGGGGAGGGTAACACTCATTCCTCCCAACCACCCATCTTCATAACATAATGAAATATACTCCCTTTACCACCTAAGTCACCTGACACGAGGACACGAGACACAAGTGTCCCCAAAATACGAGTGTCCCCAAAATACGAGTGTCCCCACAAGACACGGTGACTCCTGGAATCAGGACACGTAGGACACGTTTTATATACATATATATATTTTTTAAAAATATATTAAAATTTAAAAATATAGACATATAGATCCAATAAAATTTAACATTTACAATTACAAATATTCAATAGAAATTACATTTACAATTACAAATATGAAATATTCAATAGAAATTAGATCATTCACAGATCACAACACATTTGTCATTCACAATCACAAATCACAATGAGACACATAGATGCATGTCGGAATGCCACTGGGCACTGGAAAATGACAAATAGACTAATAGTCTAGTAGTCTAATAGTAAATACAAAAAAGGGGTGGATCAAGATGGAAGAATCCCATCTGTCAATGACTCAATAGTCCTCCTCCATGCCTGAATCAACAAACTCATCACTGCCTTGATCCTCCTCCTCCTCCTCCTCCTCCTCCTCTCTGCCAATCTGACTAACTCCATCTACTGGTGTGGAAGATGACCCCTCCATACGATCACCCTCATCAAAAGTGGCCAGCTCTAGCACTGGATCATTAAGATCCATGTTGGCTAATGGCAACTCAGTACTGTTGTCCAAACCCATCGCATCATGAAATACATCCCACATTTGTGTCTTTCCCTTCTCCCACTCCTCCCTCTTCCTGTAAATAAGACGAAGGTTGGAGTGCACATACACCATCGTCTTTGCCCTGGACTGCTCAAGCCTGTTCTTCTTCACATTGTACAAGTTCCCATATGTGCTCCAATTCCTCTCACAACAAGAGGATGAAGTAACTTGATAGAGGACCCTCAAGGCTATCTTTTGTAGAAGAGGGCATGTTGCCCCATGAGTTGTCCACCAAACAAGGGGTTTCTTAACCCCCATGTCTCTAACCACCTCATATCCTCCAAATATCCCAGTGCCACTGGAAAACTCATAAAATCCCTCCTCCACCGCGTCAAGGTGGTCTCTATCCTGAAGTAGTTGTCTAAGTGCAATCTTCCTCCCCTCTAAGATCTCTCCATCCATGTGAGGAGGGACTCTAGATGAGGGCCCTGACCCACCACTGAGCCAATCCTGAGTAGTTTCAGTATCAGTAGTTTCACTCTTGCATTTGTTCTAGCAGTCAAGATGAGCAATTCGAATGCTCCTTCTTCTCCTATAATCCTCTCTCCCTTCAATTATTTTCAATGGAAGAGTGAGATGAAATTACACTTCTGTACTAGACAGCTAAATAGAATGGTATTTGAAAAAGATGCCATACCACATATAGCTGTAGAGAGAATCAAGCATCTAAATAAAATGGATGAAACTTTTGGATTCATGTACCTTCATATGTCTAAACATCTACTGTTCCATGTTGAAGGAGTGAAGTCTCCAAATGAATTATGGACAAAATTGGAGAGTCTCTTTGGCAAACAAGATGGGATAACAGAACACATTCTTGAAAATGAATTGGTTTCCCTACAACCTAGCAATTTCGAAAGCATTCAAGAATTCTTCTCAAAATTTCAGAAGAATGGTTTGGCTGGATAACTATCGTAATTTTGAGTTACCTCATGACTTGCTGCTATTGAGGGTTTGGCTGGAAATCTTGGTGGGGGGGAAACCCAGGTTTGTCCAGAAACCAGTGCTCTATAAAAAGGATGGTTTGTCTTCAAACTCAATATTGCAGAAGATGTCAACAAGTTCCTATAGAAACAATGGAGCTTTGGGTCCATTCCCATCCTCTTCAAAAAATGGACACCCTTGTTTGATGCAGACTCTGAAAGAATGGATATGCAACCAGTTTGGGTCCGTTTACTCGGCCTTTCGTGCGAATTTTGGAATTTGGATTCTTTAGAGACATTGGAAATGATCTGGTAGCATTTATTGTCTCAAACTCTTCTCTCCTTAAAGAGAACAATGTAATCATTTGTGGGGACTTAAACTTTTCTTTGGGACCACATGAATTTTTGGGTTTGTTTGTTAGGGTGGATCCTTTGGAGAACTACTTTGGTCATCTCCTTCACGAAACTCAACTGCTGAATCTGGACCCTATAAAGTTGAAACCCACTTAGACCAACAAAAGAGTGGGAGAAAATAGAAGTGCAAAAATACTAGAATGCTTATTAGTAGCCGAAGGACTCCTGAACCAAAATCTGATGCTCAGGAAATGGGTGGACTCGGGAAGGGATTCTGACCATCACCAATTTTTCTACAAATTTAGAACACTCCAAACAATCTTTCCATCCCTTTCAAATTGTATGAAGCATGGTTATAAAATGAGGAAGTTTTGCATCTCATACAATCGAATTGGATTCCTTACTCTTGGGAGGATGGGACTCAGCTTCATATTTCACTGATAATCTCTCCAGAATAAAGTCTCTTCTTAAGGTTTGCGATAAAAAGAACAAGGAAAAATAGAATCATGTTTTAAAATAGGTAGAACTTGAAATTGTAGAGATTCAGAGTTCTAAAGGTGGTGGATATATCAATCAGGAAACAAAATATCCTTTGAGCTCATTGGAATTGAGAAAGAGGAAAATCCTGAAAGAACAAGAGGAATTATGGAGGCTCAAAAGTAGAGCAATTTGTCTTGAATGTGGAGATGAAAATAGAAAATTCTTCCAGTCTTATACAAAAGGAAGGAAGCTGCAGAAAACCATCTGGAAATTAAGAAATAACAACAATTATGTGGTTTCCTCTTTCGAAGATCTCTTAAATATGAGAATAGGGAAACCATTGTTGAATTCATTCAGTTATCCAAACTCTTCCCTGGTCTAATAATAGAAGAAGACAATATTGAGCCGATGGAAGAAATTTCAGAAGATGAATTAAAGGAAATGTTGTAGATTTTTTAGAAAGATAAAAGTCCAGGACCAGATGGTTGGAAAATTGAATTTTTCCTTTCCCTCTATGACACTGTTGGATGGATCTCTTACATCTCGTTGAATAATCCCATCTCAAGGGACACATAAATCCCCTACTTAACTCCACTTTCATAGCTCTTATTCCAAAATAGGATCATTCGGACACCCTTGAAGATTACAGACCAATTTCTCTATGTAATATCGCCTAAAAAGTGATTTCCAAAGCCATTGCTGGAAGATTAAAGAATGATCTTTCAAATATCATCTCCCATGAATAGTTTGGTTTCATGGAAAACTGACAGATTCATGAAGCTATTGGGGTCGCTCAAGAGGGTTTGCATAGCATAAAAACCAGAAAGCTAAATGGAGGAGTGATAAAAATCGATATCTCAAAATATTTTGATAGAGTAAACTAGTTGTACATAAGGCTTCTCATGACCCATCTTGGTTTCACTTATCCTTTCATAAAATGGTTTTTTAGCTGTATCTCTTCACCATCTTTTGCAGTCCTGATAAAAGGATTCGATTCCCCTTTCTTCACTTCTGAAAGAGGCCTTCATCAAGGATTCCCCCTCTCCCCATTACTCTTTCTGCTGGTGGCAGAAGGTCTCAGTAGAGCAATTTTAGACGCAAAAGGGAGAGGTTCTTTTTCAGGGATCATGATTGCAAATAACCTTAGCATCACCCATCTTCTTTTTGTGGACGACATTCTTATTTTTTGTGATGGTTCAATCAAATGTGCTAAAAAACTCTCAGACATTCTGAATCTTTTTGGCCGAGCCATAGGTATGATTCTAAATGACCAAAAATACACCCTTACTCCTATAAATCTGGAGGTCAGGGAATTACAATGATACTCTACACTATTCCCTTTCAGCATAATCTCACTTGATGATGGATTAAAGTATCTGGGCTTCAGACTAAAACCAATTAATTACATAAAGGAAGATTGGAACTTGCTTCTGGACAAACTAGAAAAAAGAATAAATATATGGAGTCACCGATGGCTTTCTAGAGATGGTATATTGTTTTTGGTCAAATATGTTTTGGAAGGCATTCCAGTTTACTCGATGTCTTTCTTTGGCTTGGATACCTAAATACACTCTAGAAAAAGCCCACAAGATCTGCTTTCGATTTCCTGGTCAGGAAAGAGTGAATTTTCTTTTCTTCCCTGGGTTAAATGGGAACAAATTGCTCAACCAAAACTACTAGGAGGTTGGGGCCTTAAAAGCATTCATATTTTTGCCAAAGCTTTGGCCGCAAAATTTGTTTGGAGACTCATCACTACCCAAAGCCTCTGGAGTGATGTGATTTGCAAAAATTATATTACCTCGGACTCTATTATTGATTGGATCCTAAATGATCTGCTAGTCATTAGAGAATAATTAGATTGGAAAATCGGTAATGGTTCACATATGCGCATTGGATCCAACCCCTAGCCTAGTTGTTAGAATAATCACATCCTTCCCCTGCTACTCATTAATCATCTGCACCAAGAGGGAATATTTCACCTAAATCGGATTCCAAACCCACAGGTGTCCAACTTATGTCATCAAGGGTGGAGAGATGAAGAAAGTATGGATGTTCTAGAAAATCTAGTGGCAGCTTGAAATTTCTTCCTAAACAGACTCAAAACATCCCACATCCGCTTAACCAATGCTCTGGATGAACTCATCTGGGTAGTGGCAACACATGGTCAGTACACTACTAAGCTTGGTTACCAAAATATCAGCTTTGTACCTCAACAAGCTGAGATTAATTCGTGGTAGAAAAGTATTTGGAAAACAAAATCTCCTCAAAAGGTAAATATCTTTATGTGGTGTGCTCTAGCAAAAAAGGTTCCAACTTGGGACAAAATGAAAAATAGAGCCATCAATGGTCCACGATGGTTTAGCCTCTGTAAAAATGCTGATGAAATCATCAATCATGTTTTCCTCCAATGTCCTTTCTCTTCCCACACTTGGAAAGCCTCCAATCTTCTGATTAAGACCAACTTCGATTGGAAAGGACTTAACATTGAGGATGCTTCGCAGATCTGGTCAAACTCAAACAATACTACAACCATGATGGCCCTTCCTCTTATTCACATTTGGGATATTTGGATTGTAAGAAACCTTTCCATGTTCCAGGACAAGCCTTCCATTCCTGAACTCATTGCAAAACAATGTCTCGACATTCTTTCTTTTTTCCCTCAAATTAAAGATTCACCATCATTTAGAATAATCACGGAGGAACACATCAACTATTCCCTGCCCTGGGCATTTTTTGACAGGGCCTCTCAAGATCATGTTTGTGGCGGTGGAGCAATTCTTTATCTTACAAACCAACATTTCTTTCAAATGCAACTGGGTCTTGGAAGGGGCACAAACAATTTTGCAGAACTTCTCACTTTAAAGCTTCTCCTCTGTTTTGCTCTTGAGAAAAACTGCAGAAACATTCAAATTTTCGGGGACTCAATGGTTGTGATAAATTGGAACAATAAAATACAAAATTGCAGAAATATCAATCTTTACCCTTTATATGATGAGGTATGCAGAATTATGGAAAACTTTGACTTCATAATCTATCGTCATGTCTACAGGGAACGAAATACAGAGGCAGATGGATTCTCAAAGGAAGGATTGACGTTGCCTTTTAGTTCGTGAAAATTTTTGGAAACAAACAAAAAATTACACTGTAAATACTATCATAGACCTTTCATAGAAAATCTATATTTATAGTTGGTTTTATAATCTTTCTGGTGAGACATTTTTTGGCATATGAACCAGCTATTCATTGACTCGAAGTGTGTTCCATCGGCATTATTTACTTAGTGATATACACAACAAAAGTGGGAGACATGTTAAATTGCTTGAGTTGTATGAAACTGCATTTTTTTTATACATTGGAGTTGAAAAGCTCTTTTTTGAAAATGTATGGAAAGATACATTATGTGGATGTAATTTCATTAATTTTAATCAAATTACTATTTTTTCTTCGCGAAAAAAATAAACAATAAACACTTAAATACAAATTTTAATTATTTGTTGAATTTTACATATCATTTTTAAAAATTAATGGATCATTGTTTATATGTGTTTGTGTTGTTTAAAATATAAATAAATAAAGAAATAACACCTTTAACATTTTTAAAATATGTTAAATAAATAGAGAAGAAACATCTTTAGCATCTGAAAATAAAAAATATTTTGGATTATTTTAAAGTACCCTTGTATTAAAATATCTCAATATAATAATATTATAAAAAATATTTAATTATATTTTTGTTTTTTTTAGCAAATTTGAAAATTCAATAATTTTATTATTATTGTTTTTATAAAGGAATCACCGTTCATATATATATGATGGCCATCGCCATTGGATGACCTTGCGACGGGCCCTGGGCCAATGATGTGGGCATATATGGAGAGAAATTTCTAAAGGCCATATCCTCCTTGTAGAATCCATACCAAGCATGTAAACAAAATCAGCGATAGATTAAGCTACAGAGGAGCACAATAGTAAACACGCCATGAAAATTATAAACCCTAACTGAAAAACCCAAGTTTATCGAAACTAATATCTTTATTTAGGATTCCAATTACAGCCTGCAAGTCGCTGCAGATCTATCCATCGGATCTGATGAAACACACATACAATATGATATATACTATAACTGCGGTGATCAGAGACTAGTGCTATGGGATCAGGTGTGGCAGCTGCAAGTACCGCACTGGCAGCTGGGCCCGCACTTGCAGTCGTTCTCTAGAGATACATCTCCGCCATACCTGTTCACACCAACACTCCAAATACATTCAATTATTATCACATCATCCTAAAATTACAACACAAACGAAATTTATCGAGGAAAAAACACAAACGAAATTTATAACAACTCATACAGATAAAGCAGTACCCCATCTCATAGACGGTCTCCGCAATACCATCCATCTGGAAGCCCTTCTTTCTGTGGATCAAAACAATCCGAACATCGAACGAGCTTAGTCCTAACCAGACTCGAACTCAGGACGAATAGCATGAAATTTAAAAAGAAAAACGGGAGAAATGGATAGAAATTGAGATGGAAAAACTAAGAGAAGGGCAGTAGACAACATACGGGCACTGATTCTTATCAGCACAGTCGCTCGACATGTTTTTCAAGAAAAATAATCAGAAAAACAAATTACTTCACTTGCAAATTCTCAGATGCCGCCTCTACTTCTCAACTATCTGTACTATAATTTTAAATTGCGGCACAGTCTGCGATATCAATCTTCAAAATGGAGCATAAATACAGATCTTAACTATACTCCTAAACAGGATAGCATTTCGATCTTAATATAAATTTTGAAGGAATACAATAAATTATTCATACCAGAACAGCCAAAAAGCATATTGGAAATGTGTCCCATTATCGAATTTAAGCAAACCTTAAAATCTCTATATTTCTCTCCTTTATTTTCGCTAAATTTCCAGCCCATCACCAAGATCTTCAGGATAAGTTTCACAAACCTTGGTCAAGGATCTGTCGGACTAAAGGACGAAACTACAGTAATCTTGCCCGATTCCGGAAAAGGATTGTTCCATGGAGTAATCTTGCCCAATTCCGGAAAAAGATTGTTCCATGGAGTATTCTTTCCTGATGGAGATCGACTTAATTTTATCGATCTCCCACATGAAAATGGAAGAATCACCTCTACCGGAATACAGGATCAAACCGTCAGGGCTTAGAGTTGCAGCTTCCCGTGGGATCTTGTTTGTGGTTGATGCTCATGTACCTAAGACTCCATCGCTTGTACACGCTCTATCTGAAGAATGAGAATTGGAATCAGAAGCAATCGGTGTCGATCTATAGCTGAAGCTTGGTATCTTTTATAGATAAAGAAAGACGAATGAAAAAACCAAGGAAAGCACATTCAATAATGGTCGCTAACCGTAAATTGGGAAACCTGCATCAGATTGAAGGAACTAAATGTGTATTTGAACTCTGGCCAACTAATGTTTTAGTGAGTATCAACTACTTGATGTATACCTTAAAATTTCCTCTTTTCATAAAAACTAGGACGGTGCAAAGGGTTCATTTTTAGTAGGAGTTTGGAATCGACTTTTAAGATGAATTCTTTCTGAGAAGCCTTCTTCCCCAGCACCATTACTGGCCTGTAAGAGCCGATAAAAAATGTGACTCCATCCAGTTCGCTGTTAACTGGGGAAACATTCATACAAACGAGGTAAGTTATGTACAGAATCTCTGCCATTCAAATAATTTCCAGTTCAAACAACAAATTTAAAGTTTGTTTTCTGTAGGCAAAGGATATTGGAAAGGCAACCAGAGAATTTATTCTGAACGAGTTAACCATGTCAAAGTATACGATTATATGTTCCATGTTCTGAAGCTCCTGAAATATAAGCCATCTGTTCCGAAAAATGCTGCGGAGTATTCAAAGCTCCTGAAATATAAGCCATCTATTGGGATACAATTGTTTGCATTGCGAAGAATGAAGCAGAAAAAGAGGCGTGAATCTTCGTAATATCGCTGGGTATATTGGAAGAAACAAGAGAGGTTGCTGCTGAATGAATTGGCCAGGATCTAGCAGAAAGCAAAAGCCACAGGTATTCCTGGAGAGCGAGCATATGAAATTTTAAAGCAGTCAAGCGCGGGCATTTGAAATTTCAAAACACTGAAGCGCGGGCATGTGAAATTTCAAAACATTGAAGCGCTCTTTTGAAATTTCAAAACATTGAAGCTGATGTTACAACTGGCCAGATACTATATATGTCATGCATGCATGATATGCATGGCGCTCGGTATATGTCATGGTCATGGATGATATCCCGAAGTGCTCACCCTGTAGGACAGTGGACATGCATATCTTGTAGCCGGAAAGTTCATGCCGAGAAAGAAGATACACGGAGAGTTGAACATGTGTCAGAGCCCCTGCAGCAGTATTAAACAGTCTGCTGCGGGGTGCATATTGCTTGCCGTTGGGTAGCTGCTGGCGGTTGGTCGAACAGTAAATAATCCATTCATGGGATCCGATTTGAAGGTATTATATTTTTGGACACGCAATCTGTCGAATCACAATAACCAATATATTATCAAAATAGGTAAACAAGTATAATAAGTTTTAAAAAATCCAATAATTATACAATTCCGGACAGATAAAAATAACTGTGTATATAAAATGGAAAAGATGTATACCGTACATAGTGCAGTGCAGGAGCAGAATAATTGAACTGCCTTCCTAGCAGAATATTTAATGAATACTGATATGGTTTGAATATGTACACATATTTGGCTTTGTATTGTATGATAGAGTTTTGTATTGTATAATAGAGTTGAGCATAATTCAGAATAATAAGATAAGTAGTATATTAGTGTGTATGTTGTGTTTAAATGCTTATTTAAAAGTGAAGTGTAATACAGTATCTTTCTTTAGCAAAGAAAGAGGCAAATAAGTCAAATAACACCAATTATTATAAAATAATTGGTTAACTTGAACTTTAAAATAGCAATGTCTTTTTGAACCCAAAAAGACAAGGTAACCAAAAAAATAGTGATTTTCCCAGTTTAGATATATGACTTAATACAAGCCACAGCATTTAAAAATGTAATTACCATATTGAAAAGACTACACAAATGAAACTATAATAGTGAAAAGAAGATATTTTACCTTATATTGGTTGTGGTTATTACAATATATTTCCTTGAATTCTTTGTTCAAAACCCTTGATCCTTCACCTTTCAATGTAAACCAAACAACAAAATATTGTCATTTTCTTTTAATTGAATTTAAATTGTTTTTTACTATTATTATTTTTATTTTCTTTTAATCTATCTTAAATTATTTTTTATATTTTACAATGTGATAACATCTCTTTTATAGTGAATTATAAAACATCTCATTATTCTTAATATATATTAAAATTTAAAATACTAAATTAAAAAAATAAAAATTATTATATATATATATATTTTATGTAAAAAAATATTTATTTATTTATAAATAAAATAAAAAAATTTAACTTATAATATTTATGATATAATCATTAAAGAATTCCTATCATAAATTAACCATCAAATTAGAGAGAGTTGTCTAATCATTGGTTAATATTTCAATCGGATAAACTAAGTATATTTATAATTAAAATTAAACAATTATAACTATAGAAATAGATAAAAATTATAAACTTAATAAAATTTATAACTATGTAATCCTTTGTTAATAATTAAAATAATAAACTTAATAAAATTCATAACTATGTAATCCTTTATTAATATTTCAATTGGATAAACTAAGTATATCTATAATTAGATTTAAACAATTATAACTGCATTAATAAAATTAAAATAATAAACTTAATAAATTCATAACTATGTAATCTTGGCATAAAGAAAAACTTTACTCATTAATAAACTAAAAAACTTATATATATATATATATATATATATATATATATATAAAATCCAGGCATAAAAGAAAACTTTACTCATTAATATACTAATATATATATATATCTATATATATATATATATATATATATAATGTTCTTGATTCGTGGCTTTTATTATACTTTACTCATATATATATATATATATATATAAGTAAAGTATAATAAAAGCTACGAATCAAGAGCATAATGCTCTTGATTCGTAGCTTTTATTATACTTTACTCATATATATATATATATATATATATAACATAATGTTCTTGAACAGGAGAGGAGGTTTGTAATTGTGGATGGGGGTCTCGCTTAGGGTTTCGCAGGGATTTCCTGCAGAGTCTGCAGGTTTTGGGCGATTTGGCGGTTATGGTTTTGTCCATTTCTGATTGGGCTGTCACTGTCATCGGGCCCTTTGGTGTGTACGGGTGTTTAAGTCGGCTGGCTTTTGGGAGGAGGTGGCACCCGTTGTCTTTCTGCATTGGACAGGTGTTTGTGGCACCGGCTGGGCCGGTGGACGGGCTATGAAATCTCTCGAAGGTGGGGTTCTACCCCCTTACTCTCATTTCCGCGGGGTTGTAACTGATGAGCGTTCTGCTGAACTATCTCCCTCTGTGCGTGGTTATGGGGCAAACCCTAATCTGTTTGGAGCCAAAGCAAAGAGCAGGCGGCGGGCAAAATCGCTCAAGGCTCGTGAGAAGGTGGAAAGATTTGTAATTCCTGCAGAGGCAAATTTGGAGAGGGTCCAATTGTTGGCAGACAGAGCTTTGGTGGGATGTTTGGAGTATGCATTTGGTTCGAAGGCGGAAATCGTAGAGTGGGTCAAATGCAATTGGTCTCCGATTGTGGGGAACACTCCGAGGATAAATTTGCTAGTTAATAAGTGGATATTGTTCATTTTTCCATCGGCGGAAGATATGTTGTGGATACTCGAGGGGACTTGGTTGTTTAAGGATGGGTCACTGAACCTCAAGCGTTGGCATATTGCCTTTGACCCTTTACATGAGCGCCAGGGTATTCGTCATTTGTGGATGATTGTCCCTGGTCTTCCAATAGAAGTTTGGACAGAGGATACTGTGGCTGGATTGGAAGATATGGTGGGGAAGTGTATTAGGGTTGATAAAAACTTTATTTTTGACATGGATATGCGCTATGCTAGGGTTTTAGTGGAAGTCGATTTGAGGTTGGGCTTGCCGGCTGCTATAGAATGTGTTTGGGGCGAACGTTGCTGGACTTAGATGCTAGATTTTTATCGGATAATGTTCCGCTACTATATGTGTCGGGAGGTGGGTCACATACAGGCCAAATGCCCTAATCATCTGCCGTGCCCAAAGGAGAAGGTTCGTTGGGGTTCACTGAACGCTACACACTTTTCTTCGGAATCCCAGAAATTGGCTTCCCCAAAGACTCCGGATCTTGGTAAGTTGAAAGTTCCTCCAGTATCTGCATATTCTGAGCTTTCCAAAGCAGATATTGATTTTATTTCTGATAAGGAAGTGGAATTAGATAGGAGAATTTCATTGGGGGTTGTTCAATTAAGGCATGGATTGTCCAAACCGGTGCTTGATACTGGGTCTGATAGGTTTGGTTGTTGTCCCGTGAATGCTTCTGGGGGTGAGAATGTTTCTCCATTTTTAGAACCTAGCACTTCCTCAGATGTTCATCTTAGTGGGGATACTCAGGTTGTTTCGGTTTCTCCTGTTATTCCTAGGTGTGATTCGTCTGTAAACCCTACTGAGAAACTTATGGATGTAGTTGTTTCTGATTGCTTGGAGGATAATGGACCATGGGGGGAATGTGAGTTGGTCCCACTTGATATTTACTCCAAAAACCCTGCTCGGGATTCTTATGTGCTGCCTCTTCCTTCAAAATTCCAGAATGTTACTATTAGGAAGGGGAAGAAAAATAAAAAATTGCCTGATACAGGGAATTTGCAGTTTGGTGGTCGATGTGATGGTGTTTGTGAGTTAGAAGGTGCTATTGATCTGGGTCGTAGAGCACAGAAGCCCAGTGTGGAATTTTCTTAATGTTTGTACTATCACTGAATGTACGTGGGTTGGGTGGGGTTTTGAGGGCTAGGGCCCTATCCAACCTTTTTCTTGCTACTAGACCTGGTATTGTTTTATTTCAAGAAACTATGTGTGCTGGTTCTGATGCTGTTTCAAAAATTGGTAGTATTTTGCCTCTTTGGGAGGTCTCTGCTGTGGATGCTTCGGGTCTTTCTGGGGGGCTAGCAGTTGCTTGGAATCCATAGTTTTTCTCTTTCAAAGCTTATAGGACTGTATGGGGGATACTCTTGAAGGGTTGTTGTATTGGTCTAAACCTTCATTTCTCGGTTTTCAATTGCTATGTCCCTTATTCGGATAGGAAGGCCTTTTGGGAATCCCTTTCTGGGTCTAGGATTTTGGATGATGAGAGACTTATTTTCGCAGGTGACTTAAATTTTACAAAGTCACCTTCGGAAAACTGGGGGAAAAAAGCTAGACTTGACCCTTTGGCCGATTTTTTCAGTAAGTTATTATTGGTCCATGAACTTATTGATGTTGAGCCTTCTAAATTATGCCCTTCCTGGAGTAATGGTAGAGGGGGTGATGATGGTGTCCATAAGCGTCTTGATCGTTTTTTGGTTAAGGCTTCTTTGCTGGAAAATTTTCATAAGTATCGTTCCTGGGTCCATGAGCATAAGGTTTCTGATCACTGGCCTATCCTTTTTCAGTTTGATGATTATGGGGAGAAATCAAATCTTCCTTTCAAATTTAACCATTCCTGGTTGCTGGAGGCTGATTTCTGCAATATGGTGAAAGATTTTTGGATTTCTGCTGATGTTGTTGGGGATAATCCATTAGACCTTTTCTGTAACAAAATGCGAGGTCTTAAAAGAGCAGTGATTAGTTGGATTAAGCAGAGGAAGGAAGCGGATAAGAGAGATCTAGCACTCCTTGATGATGAGATTCAAAGGATTTTAAAGGTGAATTTTGAGGGAGAGTTAAGAAAGGAAGAATTTGAAGTGGTTAAGCTGCTTGAGAAGAAAAGAGAAGATATCCTATTATAGGAAGAGATGGAATGGAGGTTAAAAAGCAAGGCATTGTGGATTAAAAATGGTGATAAAAACACCAAATTTTTCCATTCCTTTGCATCAGCTCGTCGAAATCAGAATGCAATATGGGAATTGTCTGATGCAGATGGCAATACTTGCTCAGGTGTCGAGGCTTTGAAAGTGGAGGCTGTAAAGCATTTTGGGAATATTTATAAAGAGGAGGGTTTAAGTGATCTAAGGGAACAGATTAAAATAACAGAACTTTTCTCTCGTTTTTTCAATGATGAAGATGATGTTGCTCTCGGTAGAGAGGTTACACTTGAGGAGGTGGAAAAGACTCAGAAACTTTTTGCTTGTGATAAAAGCCCTGGCCCCGATGGATGGCTAGTGGAGATATATACACACTTCTTTGAGATTATGGGACCTGAGATGTTGCGAATGGTTGAATATACAACACTGCAGGGGTTCACATCTGGTGCTTTGAATTCCTCCTTTGTAACACTAATTCCTAAAAAGGGTAAGCCAGACAACTTTGGAGATTATAAGCCTATTGCACTTTGCAATTTGGCTTATAAGTTAGTCTCTAAAATTATTGCTCAAAGAATTAAATCGGCTCTTTCAGAACATATCACTACAGAACAGTTTGGTTTTTTACATAACAGACAGATTCATGATGCCATCGGGGCATCTCAGGAACTTCTCCATTCCATTAAGAGCCGCAGACTCAGTGCTATGCTACTTAAATTAGATTTGGAAAAAGCATATGATCGGGTGAATTGGTCATTCTTGAGGCTGATTTTGATCCAAATTGGGGTTCCCCCACTTGTCATAAACTGGATTATGACTTGTGTCTCTTTGGCTAGTATTGCAATTTTGATTAATGGTTCGCCTTCTTCATTTTTTCAGTGATCAAGGGGAATAAGGCAGGGATGTCCTTTATCTCCTTTATTGTTCCTTCTAATTGTCGATGCTCTTAGTAGAATGCTAAATTTTGCAAAGCATGATGGATTACTCAAGGGCATTGATTTGGGGTTTGATTGTGTTATTTCACATCTGATTTTTGTGGATGATGTGTTGTTGGCTGGATTGGCTACTGTTGCTGAGTGGGGGGTCATCAGGAATATATTGAATTGTTTCTGTCGGGTATCTGGAATGAAGATAAGTCTTTCAAAATATTGTTTCTATTTTCATAATGTGGATGCTGATGAAAGATTGGGAATTGCTACTATTTTGCCTTATAACTGGCATCCTATAGATGATGGACTCAAATATTTGGGTTATTTCTTGAGACTGAACAACTATTAGATCAAGGATTGGTGGTGGATGGTTCGGAAATTTGAGGCTCGGATTTCTCACTGGTCATACAGAATGCTCTCTGTGGGAGGTAGACTTACTCTGATCAAGGCTGTGTTGCTGGGGATTCCTGTATATTAGTTTTCTCTTTTGGAGATCCCTGTATATATTCTTAATGTTATTAGAAAGCTGATTTTCAACTTCCTGTGGTCCAGAGGCACAGACAGGGCTTCATTGGTTATGACTGGATGGGAATCGGTCTCCAGGCCAGAACGTTTCGGGGGCTGGGGTATTAAGGATTTAAAATCCTTCAGTATGGCACTCAGGGCCAAAAGCCTTTGGAGGTGCCTCTTTAATAAAAATCCTTGGTCAAAAATTTATTTTGTGAAATATATTAATACAAACTTGGTTGATTGGGTCCATTTGAATATGCCCTTGAGATCAGGGTGCTCTCCATTATGGCGCGGATTGCTTAAGGTATCTGGTTGGATCATTGGTGACTTGAAGTGAAAAGTTGGTAATGGTAAATCCATCAGAGTTGGAAAAGATTATATTTTGGGTATGAATGAACCTGTCAGTCTTTCAAAAAGGATTGTGGATTATTTAAAAATATATGGTTTATCTTCTTTAGATCATATCAGGAATGTTTATGGTCAGACATATTGGTTACAATCTTGTGATTTGGGGTTGGTGGAGGAAGATGCAAACACTTGGGATTCCTATATCAGTTCTCTTGGTTCGGTCGGTGTCTTCTTAACAGATCAAGAAGATAGGATGATGTGGAGTGGGAATAATAAAATTGGAATAGTCACAGCTAAAACAGCATATGACAGAATCATGCAAGAGAAGTATATATTTCCACAGCACTGGTGGTATAAAAAGATTTGGAAGTGGAATATTGCTTTAAAGCACAGGTGTTTTTTATGGCATGCTTTACAGGGTTCTTTGAAGACATGGGACAATCTCGCAAAGCGTGGATGGTGTGGTCCAAATTGGTGTATCTTATGTAAGGAGAATTCCGAATCTATCAATCATTTGTTTGTTTCTTGCTCCTTTGGGAAAAAAGTATGGGACTTTTGTTGTTCAAGGTTGGCTGTCACTAAGGTGTGGGGTAATGTTGATTTTGATGTGGCTTTATTGATGTGGTCCCGTTCCTCAATAGAAACTATACAGGTTCCTATCTTTATATCTTGGGCTATTTGATTCTACAGGAATATGGCTACCTTTCAAGATATTGAGCCTGATGTTGTGTCTTGTGGTCATATTGTTATAAATTTATCACAGCAATACTCTTTAAAGGTCTTACAGCAGAAGAGAGAATGATTGGTCAATTTACCTTTACTGTGAATCAACCCATACTTTTTTTTGATGGGGCTGCTCAGAATGGCTATTGTGCTGCTGGAGGTGTTATTTATCTGAATCATGATCATTATTACACTCTTCGTCTCAATTGTGGGAGTGGTAGTAATATGAAAGCAGAACTTCTAGCATTATGGTGTATTTTGAAATGTGCCAACATTTTTGGGCTTGTTAATATTAAGGTTTATGGATATTCGCGTGTCACTATCAAATGGGCAACAAAAGAATTTGATTTAAATGTTATCGACCTCTCCCACTGGTGCAGGCGTGTTAGAATGGAGATAGATTTGCAGGAACACAGCTCATTTTCTCACATTTTTCGAGAATTCAATGAACAGGCTGATGAATTATCAAAACAAGCTTTACTAGGCACTGAAGGTTTACTAGTGTGGGAGGAATGGATGGACTCCAGCATGCTGGACAGAGGCGAAGTTTTTTTCTTTTAGAAAGATTAAGTAATGGTTTTGTTGTGGAAATCATCTATTTTGTAAGGTCAATGTCTTTTCAGATGTATAAGCTATAGCATGAACAATCATATGTTGATGATAGGTGAGGTCTGTGGGACTTCAACCATGTATTTTTGATGAATATACCTTTTGTACAGGAAGGGTGAAAATCTTTGTACTATTTGATTCAATGAATAGCAATAGTACGTTTTTTTTTCGGATGAAAAAAAAACATAATGTTCTTGATTCGCTGCTTTTATTATATAGTATAGTGTCAAAAATTTAATAAGGTATTTGTATTTATATAAATTAATAGACAATAATAGTTCATTTTAATAATAATAATATATTATTAAAAAATTATTTTTAAAATTTTATTTATAATAATATAATTTTTTTCTATAAAACATATATTAAACATTATGATTAATAATGTTTTAAAGTTATAAATGATTTAACATGATTTATTAATAAATTTAATTATGTTATAAGAAATGAATATTTATTATTAATTTTTTTCAAAATAATAATTCATATATATATAATTTAGTTCTAACTTTTATCTTTTAATCACAAAATGTACTAATTGTATTAACGACCTTCCATACTTCATTAAGGATATGAACTTATGTTATAATTAGGGAGGGGTGTTGAAACTTGGGTCCAACATTCTTGAAGATTGATGTTCTAAGATTGTGTTATTATTGACATGAATGTAAGAGACTAGCATGATGTAGACATATATGCTTGTCTTTGTGGGTGGGAAATGTTGGGATGTATGATTGTTTTTGTTGTTGTGAAGAGGTTCATATGAGTAGTTAATTCACGTGTAGACTTTTTGCTGTATGAATACTTGAAATGAGAAGGGAAACTTGGAGGTGGTTGAAGTTTTTGGGGTAGGATAATGTGATGTAAGGGTGTCAAGATCACTTATAAGGTACTGGGTTGAAAAATACAGTGATTACAAATATAGGTGAGACAAACTCATTCTTGAGTAAATATAGATTTCAAATGAACATAATTCATGGATTCCTATTGGGCAAGAAAAAACATGGAAAGAGAAGATCGTGTGGATAACAACATACTTGCTACATGAAGATTGTGACGTTGACATGAAGATTGTTATGTAGTAGAATGCTCCATGGAACCAAGAATGCTTGTTATAAAAGCAATATGTGGGCACTAGAACTTTGTGTTGTAGAATTCCTAACTTATTGTAGAAGTGAGCTATGGGTATTGGAATAATTCTTGGTTTTGGAAATTCTAAGCAAATAGCATAGTATTAGATTGAGATAAATTACAAACAATCAAGAGAAAATATTCTGTGCATTTTAGAGAGGAATATAAAAGGGAATGATGTAGAAGAGAAATCACTAGGAAAGAGCGTCTAATCTCAAGATGAGAAATGAAAAGACAAGGACAATCGAACATTAACAACGGTTCTTGAAGTAAGCCCATTATATAACTCATAGTAAACAAAAATGACGCATAACTACCTTTAAGCGATCCGAGTCATAGATCGAAGATGTGTTGAATGGAAATTCTGGCAGCAAGGAAAAAACATATATATAACTCTTTTTTAAAAACAATTAATTCCACCATATCAATCCTGAGTATGACTGGGATTTTATATAGCAAACACTATTTAAACTACTCTCTATAATAAATTATCGAAAGCATATTGAATGGGAACTTTTACAGAAAAATAAAATGATTAATAATGACTCTTTAATTGTTCAAAGCCACAAATCGAACCTGTATGTGGATGGAAACTTAGCAACAAACAATACATACTAACTCTTTTAAAAACCATACAACACCAAATGCATTAGAACTGTTGAGAATTGACTATCACTACTATTAAATTCCATCATTTCTAATTATTATGTCATATTTACATCGTTTGGACCATCTACATTGAAATCTATAATGGCATAGATGGGATGCCCAGATTGTTGGTGGGGAATTAATTGGATGGATTTGAAGTGCAAGCCTAGTCAACTTAATGACTCCACTACCAACCCTTTCCTTGGCTTCTAAGGTATGGTATTCTCATTGCATTTATGGCTTCAAAACGAGTGGGAAATAGGCAACTTTTTCATAAACTTGTGCAAGGAAATGAGATAAAATAAATTCTACACATCCAATTATATTTTATTTTGTATTTTATTAAATAATATTAATTATTGTTTTTATGTTTTTAATTGCAAATTATTATATTTTAACAATTTTGAAAATGTAATATAGATGGTATATTTTTCCATTTTTTTTATAGTTAGTAAAAGAATTGTTATTATTTTGTAACATTTTTAATGTTCAATTTAAAGATTAAGATTTCGATTTGTTTTATAGTTAATAAAAAAATTGTTATTCTTTTAATAATTTTGATAATGTTTTTTTATAGTATTTTTAATGTCTAACTCAAATATTAAAATTAGATATTAAAGGTTGATATCCATTCCAAATAAATATAATATTAAGTAAAAACCTAACTTTCTATATCCATATAACATTATCAACTGTTTATATGTTTAACCTTAATATAAAGGTTAGACATCAATTTTGATATCAATACCAAAATAAAAATGTAATTTTGCTTAAGAAAACTCCCACCTCACTCACACTATATAAATGTTGTATATAATAAACATTTTGTAGTTTATAAATTATTAACTTTTTATGTGTTGGTATATCTATTTAGTTACAAATTTGTTTTGAAAAGAATGATTCATTTTATAATCACTCATTTTATTGTTGTTAAGAAAAATGATATCAACTTTATTAATCACATATTTTCTGTTATGCAAAACCTTATTAATCATGATGCATACATAATTAATGTGCTCAAATTTAATTATAGCCTATACATAATTAATGTACATACAAGTATAGATTGAGTGATAGATGTTGGGGCAGTGGAGGAAGAAGAAGGTCGTTACAATTTTAAACACACATAATGTGGATTTATGATCAAATTGACAATAGGACAATCGATTCTCAACTAATTAATTCATCTTGACCTCCATCGGCAAATAACAATTATCCACAATTGTCAGCAAAAGAGTAGGTGGCAGTGACAGGGACATTGCCACCTCGTGGCTCTTGTTAATGAAATATTAATGATCCATTCTAAATTGATTATTAATTATTAATAATAATAACCCTAGAGACATTGAATTGAGGAAGAGTGTTTTTTTTAGAGAAAGTAGGGAGGGTATCTTCTAAGCCTAAGCCTAGGGTAGGGGCTATAACATTTTAAAGATAAATTATTAATGACTAGGGACGGTTTAGTGAGAAAAGTCACTTCGTAATTATGTTGTTAGAGCATTATATTGGTCTATATCACTCCAGTTATTAAGTACCATGTTATTGGTTTATTTATAAGGAGGTGGATGACAGGCTGCCAACATTCACCCAACTTTAGACCATCATCCCTATTTAGGTTTAGGGGTTGTTTTTTGATTTCAATAGCCTCACAAATTTTCCTTATTCAGTAGTGATCCTCCCTTAGGACTAACTTGACATCCTCAATAAAAATGTGGTATTTTAAGGTATGGGCATGTTCTGCTATAGCAGATTTCGTATGTCTATCATGTCTAATGTTAGCACCATGCTCCCTAAATCTTGCTAGGATCAAGCATCCAATTTCCCCAATGTAGGATCTCCCACAAGAGCAAGGGACACTATATACCCCTTCATGATTTCTTGGGTCCAGGACATCTTTTGAGGAATCTAACATTCTATCAATCAAATTTAGAGGAGAGAAGGTCACCCTAATGTCATTTTTCTTTAAGATCCTAGATATTACATCGGTTGTTCCCTTGATATATGGAAGGATTATCTTGCTTCCACTGCTATCCTATTTCTGATTTTGACCTCCCCTATGTGCTTTCTCAATTATCCTATTAATGTGCCTTTCATTATACCCATTCTTCTTAAAAACACTTGATAAGTGTTCTATTTCTTGCTCTAAATGTTCATTATCTGAAACCCTTATGGCTATAGTTACTAGGGTATTTATGACCCCTGTTTTCTGAGCAGGGTAGTGGTGTGAATCCACGTGCAAATACATATATGTATGTGTTTTCTTTTGATAAAATTGGTGTCCGAGATTGGGATCCATCATTTCTCTTAGATATGAGGACATCTAGGAATGGTATCTAGTTATTGTTCTCCACCTCCATGGTAAATTTTATATGGTTAGACCTACTGTTCAGGTGATCTAGAAAGTCATTCAAGCTTTGTGTACCATGGGGCCAGTTAGTGTTAGTGTCATCTACGAACCTTTTCCACCATTTTGGTTTCAAGGGAAATGACTCAATTGCAACTTTTTCAAAGGATTCCATGTATAAATTTGAAACCACTAGAGAGGGAGGGGATCGCATAACAATCCCTTCAATATGCTCATATAGTATCCCTTTGAAACTAAAAAAGGTAGATTTCAAACAAATCCTTACTAATCTAGTTTTTTCTTCATTAGTTACCATCCTTACCACATCAATTGCTTCGTTTATGGGTATCTTTGTTAAGAGAGACACCACGTTGAAACTAGCTAGAATGTCCCCTTCCTCTACCTTAAGACTCTTTGGTTCACTAACCATGTGTGTGGAGTCCCTAACGAAAGATTGTGTGTGGCCTACAAACTCCTTCATGTTTCCTGCTAAAAATTTAGCCAATAAATATGTCAGGGACCCAATTGTGTTCACTATGGGTCTCATAGGAACACCTTCCTTATGAATTTTGGGCAAACCATATATGCGAGGGATGATCGAATTCGATGCAATGAGCTTCCTTTTGGTGTTATCATCTAGATAGGATGACTTTATAGCCTTCGTGACCTCGTTCATTATTGTCTTGCTTGGATCCTTCTCCAGTTTCTTGTAACTATCGCTCTTTGTTAGGTGCTCTAACATTTTGCTATCATAGTCTTCTCTGCTCATTACAACGGCAACGTTCCCTTTATCTGCTCTGAGTATTATGCTAATACACATGCTTTTCTATTAGGAAACCAAGTTTGCTTTTGCTTATCTATGAAGTATAATAAAAAATAAAAACTCTAGTCTATTCAAAGGGGAAAAGATTGTAAAATGGTGTTTGGGTAAGCAATACATAAGTTAAACCAAGGAAAATTTGTCTAATTCTATGCTTACAAAAAACTACTATGAGTACACAACCTATAAGAGAACCTAGAAACCAAACTAAGAAAACTATGTTGTATCATCGTTAGAGGGAATGAATGTCAGGGTGGAGTCAGTCAAACTAGAAGGGGCTTTCGGCTTGAAGTCCACACCCAAGTGTTGCGCTATGGTGTCAATTTTTCCATTCACTTGATGGCTCAACTTGACAATGTCTACCTATATATCATCTTGTTGGACGATAATTTCACTGTTTTCTTGACCTTGCTCAACCAAAATCTTCCCCATAATTGTCTTGAAAACCCAATACATGTCTAGGATTGTATGGAATTAGGCTATCCTCGATCGGTTGTTTCTTGGATCTCCCTCCCAATCAACAAAATCTTCTAAAACTTTTGCATCCAGAATAAAACGATGCTCAACCTTTGTTTACTCCTATGCTCGATCGATTTCCCTCCTCGCGGATTAGTTGCTTGTAAATCCAAGAAGATTGAATGACAAGCCTCATGTTCATAGTGACGGTTGGTTCCATTATTTCTGCAATGAGATGTTTCCCTCATTTACCACCTCTAGTGGCCATCACAAAAACCCCACGCTACTTAAATGCAGTATACTATAAAACGAGAACCCACATGAGTTTTCATATTTTTGGAGGTCACATTTAGTAGTTTTTTTTGCCTCCGTTTTGAAAAGTGGTGATACCAGTATTACCACCTTTTTTGGGAGGAGGTGGTGCTAAAATTACAACTTTTTGGTAACCATGGGTGGTGTCGTTGCAATCGAAACCCTAAATCAACCATCGAATTAAAAAGTGAACTCCCTAAAATCACCGTCATTTTTATTCGAGAATAAATTCAAAAATTCACAATAAAAATAAAAATAAAAATCAATTTACAACATTAAAAAAATTATAAACAATTTAAAAGAAATTAAATGGGAAAAATTAAAAATGAAATAAAAATTAAAACAATTTCAAAAAATTTAACATTTAAAAAAATAAAAAATAAAATAAAAAAAATTTAAAAGTTTTCAATTTATTTTTAAATATACAAAAGCTACACTTCTTTTAAATTTATAAAAAAAAATTGAAAAAAAAAACAGAAAATTAAAAATTAAAAAACAATTAACATATTTGAAAATTAAATTAAAAAAAAAAAAACCTTCCCCTTCCCGTGCCCCTTCCCGTGCCCGTCCCCGCACACCTCATAAACTAAAATTTAAAAAATAAAATAAAATAATACATTTAAAAAAAATTAACATTTAAAAAAATTCAAAAAGATTATTCTTTTTTTAAATATAAAAGAACTACAATTTTTATAAATTTATAAAGGAAATTTCCTCGCCAAAAAAATAACTAAAACAAAAAATAACAAATTAAATAACAAATTAAAAAAGAAAAACAAAACTTCCCCTTTCCCTCCCCTAACTCCCCGTCCGCCTCAAGACGAGTGGTGCGATTCTCGTAATCACATCGCATGTCATGAAGCGGGTGGAGAGCAGGGGGAGGTGAGGAGGTTATGAGGGAAAGGGGAAGTTTTAAAAAAAAAATAAAAATTTTTGTTACTTTGGTTTTTCTTTTCATTTATTTTTCAATTTTGTTTTATAAATTTTAAAAAATTGTAGTTTTTTCATATTAAAAAGAAAAGAAATTTTGATTTTTTAAAAAATTTATCAATTTTAAATTTTCTTTTTTTTTTACAATTTTTATAATACATTTTTCCATTTTTTAAAATTTTGTTTATAATATTTTTTTTAATTTTCTATGTTTAACTTGATTTTGAATTTTTTAAAATCTTTTTTATAAATGGTGAATTTTTAAATTTTCTTCTTTAAAAAAAATGTTTTAAGTGATTTATTTTAATTTAATATCAAGAAAAAATGACGGTAATTTTAGAGGGTTCATTTTAATCCGATGTTAATTTAGGATTTCAATTGCAACGCCACCACCCATGGTTACCAAAAAGTTGTAATTAGAGCACCCCAAAAAGGGAGTGATACTGGCATTACCACTTTTCATTTTGGGGTTGTTTTTTGGTGTTTTTGATGCAAAAATATGAATATTCATGGCTAGAATTCTCATTATTTATATATAGTTCTCGTTTTGTAGTTTACTGCATTCTTACTCATTAACACTCTCCACACCTTAGAATGAGCCTATACCGAGATGAATGAATTGAGACTATACTAAAAAGGATACCCTTGAACCAGACTACAAAACACACAACCAAGGAGCTTGTTGTCCATACTTATGTCTAACGAGCCTAACACCTTCGAGATGCCCCTACTCCGATGATGATGGCCCATATCACTCATTAAATGATGAAAGACCTTCATATCCAGATCTCACTTCAGCATAATAACTAGGACATCATTCTATCCAAATTTGCATACTGAGAGAGGGTGAAATGGAGGAGCAATTATGCTCACACGCCCCATCCATCCTTTCCTTTGTACTATCCACAGTTGTCAACCCAACACCGTTTAACTCCTTCGTTATCGATCTATGCTCTTGCCATCTGTCATAGTCCTTTTGTCCATCTCAAAGGGAGTGATCGCCTACCTTGGCACCTTCCTTGGGGTGGATTTATTATGTATTATTCAATATAAAAAATAAAATTAAGTTTGAGTTTTTTAATACTTAAATTTTGAATTAAAATAGGTTTATATTATGATGTAGGAGCATCGGGGCCTAGGCAGAAGAGTAGAAGATAATCGACAGAAGGCTGACCAGAGGGAGTGCCGATGACCATTGGTGCAGAAGTGCAGATTGGCTGTCGAAGTCAATAAGTCAACAAGAAGCTGACGAGGTATGCCAACAGGAGGAGTAAGTCGAGAGTCGACATGTCAAAGGTCGGTAGACGACAGAGTTGCAGTGGAAGGCATCGTAGGTCGACATGTGTCGAACCGCGACACCGACAGGTTTGGGAATGAGCCAAGCGAGGAGGAAGGGGTGGATTGGCGAAGGCTTAAACACGAAGTGGAGCCGACAGGTATGTCGAAGGCTGATGGAAGACAGTATGGTCGATGTTGTGAAAGGATCGACTACTGTAGCAGTGTCAGAAGGATGCGCAGACATCAAGCAAAGTACATATGCCTCTTGGGACTAGTATTGGGTAGTTGTGGGGTGTTGGTCGAACAGTAAATAATCCATTCATGGAATCCAATTTAAAGGTATTATACTTTTGGACACGCAATCTGTCAAATCACAATAACCAATATATTATCAAAATAGGTAAACAAGTATAATAAGTTTTAAAAAATCCAATAATTATACAATTCCAAACAAATAAAAATAATTGTGTATATAAAATGGAAAAGATGTATACCATACATAGTGCAGTGCATGAGCAGAATAATTGAACTGCCTTCCTGAGTATAATATTTAATGAATATCGATATGGTTTGAATATGTACACATATTTGGATTTGTATTGTATAATAGAATTGAGCATAATTCAAAATAATAAGATAAGTAGTATATTCATGTGTATGTTGTGTTTAAATGCTTATTCAAAAGTGAAGTGTAATACGGTATCTTTGCTTAGTGAAGAGAGAGGCAAACATGTCAAATAACACTAATTATTATAAAATACTATATTAACTTGAACTTTAAAATAGCAATGTCTTCTCGAACGTAAAAAGACAAGGTGACCAAAAAATAGTGATCTTCCCTGTTTAGATATATGATTAATACAAACGACAACATTTAAAAATGTAATTACCATATTGAAAAGACTACAAAAATGAAACTATAATAGTGAAAAGAAGATATTTTACTTTATATTGGTTGTAGTTATTACAACATATTTTCTTGGATTCTTTGTTCAAAACTTTTGATCTTCACCTTTCAATGTAAACCAAACAACAAAATATTGTCATTTTCTTTTAATTGAATTTTTTTTATATTATTATTTTTATTTTCTTTTAGTTTATCTTAAATTATTTTTCTTTTCTTTTCATTTATATATTTAAAATGCTAAATTAAAAATTAATTTAATTTTATTATATATAATATTATACGTAAAAAATATTTATTTATTTATAAGTGAAATAAAAAAATTTAACATATAACATTTATGATATAATCATTAAAGAATTCCTATCATAAATTAACCATCAAATTAGAAAGATTTGTCAAATCATTGGTTATATTTCAATTGGATAAACTAAATATATCTATAATTAGATTGAAACAATTATAACTACATGAATAGAATTAAAATAATAAACTTAATAAAATTCATAACTATGTAATCCTTTATTAATATTTCAATTAGATAAACTAAATATATTTATAATTAGAATTAAACAATTATAACTGCATTAATAAAATTAAAATAATAAACTTAATAATTTCATAACTATGTAATCCTTGCATAAAATAAACCTTTACTCATTAATAAACTAAAATAATTATAAATATATTCAATCATTATATTCATATATATATATATAACCAAAAAACATTATCTTCAACATATGCTCTTGCTTCGCTCCTTTTATTATATTAGTATAGTGTCAAAGATTTAATACGGTATTTACATAAATATATAAATTAATAGACAATAATAATTTATATTAATAATATATTATTAAATAATTATTTTTAAAATTTTATTTATAATAATATAGTATTCTTCTATAAAACATTTTTATTTTTTTGGTAAATTGCAGACAAAAATTTAATTAACATAACTAAAATATATATCAAGAGCCGAAATGTTTGTAGCAGATTGAGGAGGCCTTAGGTGATGAAGCCACCATCCCAATCACTTAAAAATACTAAAATGATTGACATAATACAAAATATAGACCCCCTGGGTATGGTTTTCCCATAAAAATACTGGGACTTGCTTCAAAAATTAAAACTCATACTGTCTGGCGGTGCTATAAACTAAACCATACAGGAAATTAAAGCAAAAAAGCTGATAATCACATAGATGACCTGGAGCTATGGCATCCCATTTAGCTATTTGCTGGTGGCTCTTCTGGTTCTTCCTCAAGGATGGGGTAGGAAACATAGAAATCTTCAAAGGTCCTCGGAGGGGGCAGAGTAGGAGAGGGAGAACCTGGAGTTCTCATACCATCCGGAGCGGCTTCATGTGCTAGGGTTGTAAGAGTTGAACCCTTGTTCTTCCTGAATTTAGATTTTTTCTTTGCAGAACCTAAAGTCAGGGCTTTTGGGGCAGTAGTGTCTTCATTCTTTTCCTTTGCAGTCGGCTCATAATTGCTACCCAAGGAGAAAATGTCCCATGTCATGTTAGCATCCAGGGTGTTAGAGTGGTCCATGACCTCTTTCAGGCTGGTATTAATGTTTCTAACAATGATGGAGCTAGCTTGCCAACTTGCCTCCATCTCTTCAATTAGGGTACTCATCATATTTTTAAGCAGCCAGTAGTGATTTATAGCACCTCCATTGCTACCAGAGGTGAGAACGGCCGCCACTCTATGAGCTTCCCACTCATCAATAACGCTGCGAGTCCGCGCAAAGATGTGCTCAACGTAACCATCCATCACCGTCCAGTCCATGGCAATCTTGGGCCGTCAACTGGAGCTCTTATGACCACTGCCGTGACGGGATATACCTCTATTGCAAATTGTCATGGCTGTTAGAGCAGCAGGGAAGACCACGTAGAGAATCCCAAACTCAGCAAAGTGAACCTTAGATAATAACCAGAACGTGGCAGTAGGGTTAGAATTCATGCCAACTGAGGGCTTTAAAGAGCTGAGGTAGGCTGAGTTCCTCCTGTGGAGACAATAAATGATATAGTCTGTCATCCTCAATGAAGGTGGTAGAAATGAATGCAGGTCACACCATCCCAGAGAGAACGTCATTCCAGACACGCACGAAGGAGATCATGATCATCACCCTCGTCCTCTAGACTTAAATACTCTCCCAGGGTGAGATGTTGTTCATCGTTACGGGTGGACAGATGTATGGCAGTCATTGGCTCTTGGTTAGGCTCGTGCATGCAAAGGACGTCACCACGTGCAGTGGGTCGAGGTGGCGCTTGTTCCATGTGCTCGTTGGTCGAGGGGGAGGGCCTTTGATCACCCGCATTGGGGTTCTATAAAACATATATTAAACATTATGATTAATAATTTTTTCAAGTTATAAATGATTTAACATGATTTATTAATAAATTTAATTATGTTATAAGAAATAAATATTTATTATTAATTTTTTTCAAAATAATAATTCATATCTATAATTTAGTTCTAACTTTTATCTTTTAATCACAAATTGTACTAATTGTACTAACGGCCTTCCAAACTTCATTAAGGATATGAACTTATGTTATAATCTAGGGAGGGGTGTTGAAACTTGGGTCCAACATTCTTGAAGATTGATGTTCTAAGATTGTGTTATTATTGGCATGAATGTAAGTGACTAGCAGAATGTATACATATATGCTTGTCTTTGTGGCTGGGAAATGTTGGGATGTATGAATTTTTTTGTTGTTGTGAAGAGGTTCATATGAATAGTTAGTTCACATGTATACTTTTTGTTGTATGAATACTTGAAATGGGAAGGGAAACTTGGAGGAGGTTGAAGTTTTCGGGGTAGGATGTTGTGATGTAAGGGTGTCAAGATCACTTATAAGGTGTTGGGTTGAAAAATACAGTGATTACAAATATAGGTGAGACAAACTCATTCTTGAGTAAATATAGATTTCAAATGAACATAGTTCATGGATTCCTACTAGGCAAGAAAAAGCATGGAAAGAGAAGATCGTGTGGATAACAACATGCTTGCTACATGAAGATTGTGATGTTGACATGAATATTGTTATGTAGTAGAATGCTCGTTATAAAAGCAAGATGTGGGCACTAGAACTTTGTGTTGTAGAATTCCTAACTTATTGTAGAAGTGAGCTATGGGTATTGGAATAATTCTCAAGCTTTTGGAAATTCTAAGCAAATAGCATAGAATCAGGATTGAGATAAATTACAAACAATCAAGAGGAAATATTCCATGCATTGTAGAGGGGAATATAAAAGGGGATGATGTAGAAGAGAAATCACTAGGAAAGAGTGTCTAATCTCAAGATGAGAAATGAAAAGACAAGGACAATCAAACATTAACAATGGTTGTTGAAGTAGGCACATTATATTTAACTCGTAGTAAATAAAAAATGACGCATAAATACCTTTAAGTGATCTGAGTCATAGATCGAAGATGTGTTGAATGGATTTTTTTTTAACAGAAACAGATAAGTAGCTTTTGATTATATAAAAGAAACAAGGTTACAAAAAATATGGAGAAGGATTTCTCCCACAGAAGGACTGAGCCCATGACTCCTTGTTCATCCTTTTCTAATCTATAATAGTCATGGAACTTCCCTAATCTATGCAGACTATATCTCCTTACAAACTACCCAAGAAGACAAATACATAAACAAAACATTGACGTAGAATATAAAAAGCCTTACTTTCCTAGAGGACTTCTGTAATACAACTACTTCTTATCAAAAAGACCCGACGAAAGAAAACCTGCAGTAGACTTCCCTATAACCTGGAGAAAAATCCATATAACATGGATGGATGAAAGCTTCTACGAAAGAATGCCATTACAAAAAACCAAAAGCAATATTGTAGACCCAAGGATTATGTTTGTTCCTCAAAGCTGTCATTCGTCGAACCTCCTCCAAATTTCAAGCCCGAGAAGAAATGCCCAACATCAGCTCTCAGAGTGTCCACTTTCTTTTCTACATCTTTAATAATACTGATAACATTGTTGAAATTAGTGTCCATGTTGACAGCAGGAACAATATCAACTTTTTCACCCGGATTGGTATCCCTTTCATGTCCATGACTGCTCCAGATTCTAACCTTCGAATGCGTGGCTTGAGTGAGAGATAAGAGGCGAGTGATAGTCCTCTTCATCTCTATGTTCTCGCAACAGAGCATTCTAATCTGATCCTCCATTTCCTTTAGAATATTTAAAACCTCAGTCGAGTTGGAGATTTTGTCCAACCTCAAAGGTGGACCAGAATTGCCAAATTATTTATGCACCGGAGTAGGATACCATTTCCCTTCTAGACCAAGGAAATAGAGATTGCAAGAAATGTAACCAGAAAGGCTTACCAGAAGGTCTAGAGTCGCCTGGCTATCATCCTGAACTAATAAATATTTCCTGATATCCTAGTTTGTAAGACCTTTATGCTTCCGAAAGGTTTTTCTGCACTGCAAACACTGAGGCAGGGGAGGAACTTGACTACGAACCAGATGCGGGCCCTGAGCACTATGTTCACCCATTGCACAGAGGATTGTTCATGGCTGCTTCTTCTTCAGACGCCGAGCAACATAAAGACCAATAATAATACAGACAACACACCACCCTGCTATTTTAATGCCAGCCCGAGTTCTAACAATCAACGAGACTTTACGCATGTGAATCATCTATCTCAGCCTAGAGACATTCCCAAAATCAATTAATAAAGCATGAGTGGAGATCCTATGTAAATATTCAGCATAATCGTAGTCCATAAATGCAACCGATCCCAAATTTATGATCATATGATGGTTTAAGAAATGGATGTGATCTAGGATATTGGAATTCTTATTGCTCCAATTATTTTTATACCCAAAATTTATTCTAGCAAGGGACTCGAAACTAAGGAATCCAAACTCTATCATAGACCTTATGGTGAGTCCCACACCAGGATGCCACAATTTAGGCTTTCTCCTTTGTTGGTCATTTTATCCACTTGCTGATTGAGTGTTCTCAGCACATGAAGGAACTTAATAGCTTTGAATTCATTGACAATTCATTTTAGGAGATAGTGCGTCATCTTAGACGGATTCTTCTGGTTCTTCATTAGGTTTCTTGCTTCTCTAGTGACCATTAGCGAGTCTCCAATGACCACCAGCTCTTTAATGCCAATGATCCTTGCTAATTCCAGACCCTTGATTAAGGATAACCATTCTGCGCCATTGTTTGTTTTTTTTCCAATACCCCAGGCGTACTCATTCTGCTTGTTCACCTTAGAGTAATAAATGACTCCACCCACACCTACCAACCCAGGGTTTCCCTTTGAGGCTCTGTCGAAGAGCAGAGAGTTGTAGCCAAGGCTCTTCCTCCCGCTTTGAAAATCCAAAGAGCTCATTCTTAATTTCCAATTCAAAGATTTAGGTCTTTTGTGGGGATTGATCCAGGTGAGAGAGGGGGAGGGCATAAGAAAATCAGAAACCCAAGCTCTTTCCTCCACCGATATATATAAATTCTAGCAGCAAGGAAAAAACATATATATAACTCTTTTTAAAAAACAATTAATTCCACCAGATTGATCCTGAGTATGATTGGGATTTTATACAACAAACACTACTTAAACTACTCTCTATAATAAATGATCGGAGATCGAAAGTATATTGAATGGGAACTTTTACAGGGAAAAAAAATGATTAATAATCTCTTTAATTGTTCAGAGTCATAGATCGAACCTATATCTAGATGGAAACTTAGCAACAAACAATACATACTAACTCTTTTAAAAACCATACAACACTAAATGCATTAGAACTGTTGAGAATTTACTATCACAACTATTAAATTCCAGCATTGCTAATTATTATGTCATGTTTACATCGTTTGGATCATCCACATTGAAATCTATAATGGCATCCAGATGGGTTTCCCAGATTGTTGGTGGGGAATTAATTGGATGGGTTTGAAGTGCAAGCCTTGTCAACTTCATGACTCCACTGCCAACCCTTGCCTTGGCTTCTAAGATATGGTATTCTCATTGCATTTATGGCTTCAAAACGAGTGGGAAAGAGACAACTTTTTCATAAACTTGTGCAAGGAAATGAGATAAAATAAATTCTACACATCCAATTATATTTTGTTTTGTTTTTTTATTAAATAATAATAATTATTGTTTTTTATGTTTTTAATTGAAAATTATTATATTTTAACAATTTTGAAAATGTAATATAGATGATATATTTTTCCATTTTGTTTTATAGTTAATAAAAGAATTGTTATTCTTTTGTAACATTTTTAATGTTCAATTTAAAGATTAAGATTTCAATTTGTTTTATAGTTAATGAAAAAATTGTTATTCTTTTAATAATTTTGATCATGTATTTTAATAATATTTTTAATGTCCAGCTCAAATATTAAAATTAGATATTAAATGTTGATATCCATTCCAAAATAAATATAATATTAAGTAAAAATCTAACTTTCTTTATCCATATAACATTATCAACTGTTTATATGTTTAATCTTAATATAAAGGTTAGACATAAATTTTGATATCAATACCAAAATAAAAATGTAATTTTTCTTAAGAAAACTCCCACCTCACTCACACTATATAAATGTTGTATATAATCAACATTTTGTAGTTTATAAATTATTAACTTTTTATGTGTTGGTGTATCTATTTAGTTACAAATTTTTGAAAAGAATGAATCAATTTATAATCACTCATTCTATTGTTGTTAAGAAAAATGATATCAACTTTATTAATCACATATTTTCTATTATGCAAAACCTTATTGATCATGATGCATACATAATTAATGTGCTCAAATTGAATTATAACCTATAAATAATTAATTTATACAAGCATAGATTGAGTGATAGATGTTGGGGTAATGGAGGAAGAAGAAGGTCGTTACAATTTTAAACACACATTCTCACAGTATGTTTTGATACAAATAATATTTTATCACTAGGTAATGTGGATTTATGATCAAATTGACAACAGGACAATCGATTCTCAACTAATTAATTCATCTTGACCTCCATCAACAAATAACTATTATCCACAATTGTCAGCAAAAGAGCAGGTGGCGATGACGGGGACATTGCCACCTCATGGCTCTTGTTAATGAAAGATTAATGACACTTTGTAAATTAATTATTAATTATTAATAATAATAACCCTAGAGACATTGAATTGAGGAAGAGTGCATTTTTTTAAGAAAGTAGGGAGGGTATCTTCTAATCCTAAGCCTAGGGTAGGGGCTATAACATTTTAAAGATAAATTATTAATGACTAGGGATGGTTTAGTGAGAAAAGTCACTTCGTAATTATGTTGTTAGAGCATTAAAATGGTCTATGTCACTCTAGTTATTAACTATCATGTTATTGGTTTATTTCTAAGGAGGTGGATGAAATGAGGCCAACATTCACCCAACTTTAGACCATCATCCCTATTTAGGTTTAGGGTTTTTTTTTCGATTTCAATAGCCTCACGAATTTTCCTTATTCGGTAGTGATCCCCCTTAGGACTAACCTGACATCCTCAATACAAATGTGGTGTTTTAAGGTATGGGCATGTTCTGCTAGAGCATAATTCTTATGTCTATCATGTCTAATGTTAGCACCATGCTCCCTAAATATTGCTAGGATCAAGCATCCAATTTCCCCAATGTAGGATCTCCCATAAGAGCAAGGGACACTATATACCCCTTTATGATTTCTTGGGTCAAGGACATATTTTGAGGAATCTAACATTCTATTAATCAAATTTGAAGGAGAGAAGGTTACCCTAATGTCATTTTTCTTTAAGATCCTAGATATTACATTAGTTGTTCCCTTGATATATGGAAGGGTTATCTTGCTTCCACTGCTATCCTCTTTCCGATTTTGACCTCCCCTACGTGCTTTCTCAATTATCCTATTAATGTGCCTTTCATTATACCCGTTCTTCTTAAAAACACTTGATAAGTGTTCTATTTCTTGCTCTAAATGTTCATTATCTGAAACCCTTATGGCTATAGTTATTAGGGTATTTATGACCCCTGCTTTTTGAGTAGGGTAGTGGTGTGAGTCTGCGTGCAAATACATATATGTATGTGTTTTCTTTTGATAAACTTGGTGTTCGAGGGATCCATCATTTCTCTTAGATATGAGGACATCTAGGAATGGAATATGGTTATTGTTCTCCACCTCCATGGTAAATTTTATATGGTTAGACCTACTGTTCAAGTGATCTAGAAAGTCATTCAAGTTTTGTCTACCATGGGGCCAATTAGTGTTAGTGTCATCTATGAACCTTTTCCACCATTTTGGTTTCAAGAGAAATGACTCAATTGTAACTTTTTCAAAGGATTCCATGTATAAATTTGAAACCACTAGAGAGAGAGGGGATCCAAGAGCAATCCCTTCAATATGCTCATATAGTATCCCTTTGAAACTAAAAAAAGGTATACTTTAGACAAACCCTTACTAATCTAGTTGTTTCTTCATTAGTTACCATCCTTACCACATCGATTGCTTCGTTTATGGGTATCTTTATGAAGAGAGACACCACGTCGAAACTAGCTAGAATGTCCCCTTCCTCTACCTTAAGACTCTTTAGCTCACTAACCATATGTGTGGAGTCCCTAACGAAAGATTGTGTGTGTCCTACAAACTCCTTCATGTTTCTTGCTAAGAATTTAGCCAACAAATATGTCGGGGACCCAATTGTGTTCACTATGGGTCTCATAGGAACACCTTCCTTATGAATTTTTGGCAAACCATATATGTGAGGGATGATCGAATTCAATGAAATGAGATTCCTTTTGGTGTTATCATCTAGATAGGATGACTTTATAGCCTTCGTGACCTCGTTCATTATTCTCTTTCTTGGATCCTTCTCTAGTTTCTTGTAACTGTTGCTCTTTGTTGGGTGCTCTAACATTTATATACTTTAAGTATTATGCTAATACACATGCTTTTCTATTAGGAAACCAAGTTCATTTTTGCTTCTAAAATGGTGTTTGGGTAAGAAATACATTAGTTAAAACAACATATGTCTAATTCTATGCTTACAAAAAAATGCCATGAGTACACGACCTATAAGAGAACCTAGAAACCAAACTAAGAAAACTATGTTGTATCATCGTTGGAGGGAATGACTGTCAAGGTGGAGTCAGTCAAACTAGAAGGGGCTTTCGACTTGAAGTCCATACCCAAGTGTTATGCTATGGTGTCAAGCTTTCCATTCACTTGATGACTCAACTTGACAATGTCTTCCTATATCTCATCTTGTTGGATGATAATTTCATTGTTTTCTTGACCTTGCTCGACCAGAATCTTCCCCATAATTTTCTTGAAAACCCAATACATGTCTACGATTTTATGGAATTAGGCTATCCTTGAGCGGGTGTTTCTTGGATCTCCCTCCCAATCAACAAAATCTTCTAAAACTTCTGCATCCAGAATAAAACAATGCTCAACCTTTGTTTCCTCCTGTGCTCGAACGATTTCCCTCCTCACGGATTAGTTGCTTGTAAATCCAAGCAAATTGAATGACAAGCCTCATGTTCATAGTGACGGTTGGTTCCATTATTTATGCAATGAGGTGCTTCCCTCATTTACCACCTCTAGTGGCCATCACAAAAACCCCACGCTACTTAAATGCAGTATACTATAAAACGAGAACCCACACGAGTTTTCATATTTTTGGAGGTCACATTTAGTAGTTATTTTTGCCTCCGTTTTGAAAAGTGGTGATACCAGTATTACCGCCTTTTTTGGGGGGAGGTGGTGGTAAAATTACAACTTTTTGGTAACCACGGCTGGTGTCGTTGCAATAGAAACCCTAAATCAACCATCAAATTAAAATGTGGATCCCCTAGAATCACCATCATTTTTATTCGAGAATAAATTCAAAATTTCACAATTAAAAATAAATAAAAATAAATAAAAATAAAAATAAAAATCAATTTACAACATTAGAAAATTTACTAAACAAATTATAAACAATTTAAAAAAAATTAATGGGAAAAAATTAAAAATGAAACAAAAATTAAAACAATTTCAAAAAATTGAACATTTAAAAAAAAATTAAAATTTAACATTTTTTTTTTTTTTAAATATAAAAAAGCTACACTTTTTGTAAAATTTATAAAAAAAAAAAATTGAAAAAAAATTAAAAAGAACAAAAAATAAAAAAATAAAAAATAAAAATAAAAAACAATTAACATATTTGAAAATAAAAAATTCAATTATTTATCCCATTTATTTTAATTTGATGTTATGCTTTGTTTGTAGAGTGTACCCCATTTACTTATCTAAAAGTTATAGAATTTCATTATTATTTTTTAAACCATGCACAATAATAAAGTTACAATGATAAAATGGAGACGAGAGAAAGGAATTCAAGTGATTTTGGTTAGGTGTGAATGTTTTCAATGGTTTTGAGACACACAGTCAAACCCATCATTGTTTGTTTTAATTTTATGTTTTACAGTAATTATTTATATATAGGTTGTGAAGCAGCTACAAATATTAATGACTGTGAATAAATGGTATCTCCTGGGGCACTTAGAGATCAGACGCCCCTAGATGTTGGGAAATAATGTCAATTATGTCATTGAATATTCGGGGTTTGGGGAAGGCTATGAGGGTTAGGGCCTTGTCTAAACTTATTAAGGATACTAACCCTGGAATTACTCTCTTACAAGAAACCATGAGTCTAGATATTATTGCTATTAATTCCATAGCAAATTTGCTTCAAGGATGGGAAGTGTCAGTAATTAGTGCTTCGAGGATGTTTGGTGGCTTATTATCTTGTTGGAATCCAAAATTCCTACAGTTTATTTCTTACAAAACAAAATGGGGTCTCTTACTTGAAGGTAGTGTATGCAATCTGGGTGTAAAGGTTACCATATTAAATGTTTATGGTCCTTATAAAAACAGAGATACATTATGGGACTCCCTTTCATTGTCGAGTTTGCTTGATGTTGAAATTCTTATTATTTCCGGTGATTTGAATTTTACAACCTCTCCTGTGTAAATTTGGGGAATATATGCTAGAGTGGATTCGATGGCTAGGTATTTTATAAGACTGCTTGGGAGATTTGATTTGATAGACATTGTCCCAATTGTTATTGAACCAAGTTGGACAAATGGAAGATGCGGTTGTGAGGGCATTCAAAAAAGGATTGAAAGGTTTGTTATGAAGTCTTCCCTTCTTCATACTTTTCAGATATATAGGTCTTGGGTGGATATGACTAAAATCTCAAATCATTGTCCTATCTTCCTCCAAATTGACGGGGTTATTCCTAACTTAAAGTATCCCTTTAAATTTAATAGATCTTGGTTGTTAAATAAGGACTTCTGTTCATTTATCAAGGAAACCTAGCATAATTTTGTAATTGACGAAGATTTAAATCCAATGGATCTACTTGTATAAAAGTTAAAATACCTTAAGGGTAAGGTCAATCATTGGATTAATGCTAAAAAGATGAAGGATAAGGAGGAAAAAAAAACCTTGAAGATCATATATCAGAATGTTATATGATCAAAATTTTGACTACTCTATCCCTAAAGAGGATAATGTGTTAATTAATGCATTAGAAGAGAAAAAAGACCAGATCTTAAAACAAGAGGAGATGGATTGGCGCTTAAAAAGCTGGGCTTTGTGGATAGGTTTAGGAGATAACAATACTCATTTTTTTCATTCCTATGCCTCACATAGAAGAAATACTAATGCAATATGGGAACTTACTAATGATAATGATGATCTAAATAAAGGATAATCTGAGCTTCATAAATTGGCTATAAAGCATTTTAGTGAGGTTTTCAGGGATACTGGTCAAAGCTCATTGGAAGCATAGCTGCATATTGTTAAATTGTTTCCAAAAATTTTTGATGCAGCTGAGGGGGAAGATATGGGGAGATAGGTTACCTTAGATGAATTAGAGAAGGTACTGAAACTATTTTCCAAAGAAAAAATTCCTGGTCCTGATGGCCGGATTGTTGAACTTTTTCTCCAAATATTTGATATTATGGGGAAGGATATACTTGATATGGTGGAGTATTCGAGGAATGGAGGTTATGTCTCTAGTGCTTGAACTCCACCTTTCTCACTTTAGTACCGAAAAGCAATAAGCCAATTTTTTTTCTTCTGATTTTATATCGATAGACTTATGTAATCATGCATATAAAATTATTACCAAGATCATCTCTTACATGATTAAAAGTCTTATTTGTCAAAACATAAAAAAATTGGTATTATTTTGCAAGTCTACATCTCAATTTTCCTCCTATAATAAATTACTATGCCTATTTTTGTGTCCAAATTGTGAATCTGTATCCCATTGTGTCTTGTTTTATGACTCTATAGCCTATATTGCATCTTATTTTTTGTCTTTTTTTCGCATTATGCATCCTCATTTTCCGTATTGTGACCTTTATGTATCTATATTTTCTACTTTGTGCATGTCTATATGTTACAATTTGGAACACTATCTTATTTACCATCTTGGTGATGGTGGTTGCATCTTGTTTTGCAACCTTTCCAATATTAGTCGTGTTCATGTAATTAATATTAGTTATTATTATTTATTTCATTAATTAATTATTATTATTATTTTTTAAGTAAGAAATATTTTTGTATTATATATAAAAAGGAGAGGTTACATTCGAGCATAAACAGGCTGAAGCTCTGTAAATATTCTGCATGAATGGGCTCTAAGTCCTGATAAAAAGGATAGACAGTAGGACAATTCTTACCATATTGCAAATTCGACTTACATATGTTGTAGGAGTCGGCCAAAACATCCTTAAGAACCCCCATAACAACCTATCAATCAACAAACTAAACTTTAAGCAGAATCTAAAAAGACAAGACATAGTAGTAGAAACCAAAGATACCTCAACTAGATAGCTAACACAGCACAACAACATTATAGTAAAATATAAGGCAGATCTGGGAAGCGGCCCTGAGGATTATCAGTCGACGCCGGCGTGGGAGAAACAGGAGGACGAAGGACCATGGCATGCAATCGGAAGTCCATATTCCGGTGCAACCCCTTGGATTAATCTTGAAGCACCATTAGCACCTGATCCTTCGACATCCCATATTCATTATTGTCCATACTGTCCCGAATAGCATACCCCACCATGTTTTTCATTACCCAGTAAAGGGCGACTGTTCATTCATATAGCCTGAGACGTCCAGCAGTGTTCCCCAGGTCCATGACCCAATTATCCACTTCTAGCATTCCTTCTATAGGGTTTATTTATCAATATTTTTCCAAAGTTGTTGCTCCACATACTGAATTTCCTTCTGAATTGCCGAAGGTAAATCTAGTTCGAAAATCCTAGCTTCCCAATGAGCTTTCCGATGAGCGCGAGAGAGTCTGCAACTATCCTACATAGGGGTTCATCTATGTTGCACTTCTAGCGGCGACCATAAGTGGAATGTCGATCGTCCTCCTCACTCTAGTCGCTCATTATGCAAATTCCCTTGGTGTTTCCTTTCTCCATGAAAAGGGTGTTACATGAAAAATGCATGCAGAGCAAAATATCACAACTACATCTATGGTCACCACCTTTCCAGTCCTTATAAGGTAAGTTACCATCCCAAACAATAATTAACACCGTACCTTCCATTAAAGGCGCCACGTACTACATAGTCCTTTGTAGATATCCTCCATGCGAATAGTTGGATCTCCCACTTTCAATATTCATGGCAACATCCATAACAATCAACGTAGACAAGAATGAAAACATGATCTGGAGTAAATAAAGAGTCTCTCCCAGGAGAAACCCCTCCCGGGAATCAAAGGATTGATGAGACATCACGTGTCATATCTAGGCTCAGCCTGATGTTAGACTTCCTTTGCAGCATGATGTCACGGGATGTCTTGGGATAAAGTGTCCTTACACCTTTCCCTGGCTGCAGGATTGGGCAGGTTCTCCCACAAGTCGACATAAATGGACATGTGATTCTCACTCCTAAGGTTCGCCAACAGGTCTGCTAATTTATTCCCATTGTGCTTAACATGGGAGAAGGTTAGGGCCATCCTTGGGTTTAAATTCATCACCAACTTCTATAGTCTCCATTCTAAAGGCCATGAAGACGCCACCTTGGAGCTTGGTTTTTCGTGATGGATCTCCATCGCCATGTGGAGGATGATTTTAGAGTCTCCTTCAATGATGAGTGGGGTTCAGTTCTGTGCACCTGCCATTTGTATACCCTAGAGAAACCCTTATAATTTTGCAACATTGTTGGAATTAGTTCCAAGGAAATCAATTTTAAAACATAGCATCTCTCCCGCATGATTTATAATCACACAGTCGAAACCTACCGATGCTGGATTTCCTTTTGAGGCACCATCAAAAATCATTTTGAAAAAACCAGCCGGAGGGGGAGACCAAGACTCATGGCTTGAAATGGTCATGAAAGGTTTTGTATGTTTTCCATAACATTGAATCGAGTCATATATTCCCCAGGCCTGCAGAATGATGGTCTTTGCAGTATTGGCTTCCCAATCTGAATTTTCCCAAGACTGCATCTTCACTGTCGTGATCATCTTGATTCTAATGGAATTCCAGACCCTATCCATAGAATCATCCTTTTCTCGTAAGGTTCTAGATTTTCTCTCCCTCCAGACCTTCCAAACCACAAAATATAGGAATATTTTCCAAAGTCAGTTAACAACGAGATTCTGGAATGGGTCTTTTGTCCATTCACATATGGTCTGAACCAAATTGTTATGGTGCCTGTCAGTTCTTCTGAAGACAATTGCGCCATGGTCCCACAAATTTGAAGCGAAAGGGAACGAGTTGAGGAGGTGGTCCAAGGTTTCTTCCTCCATACCACACATGCAAAGCTGGTAAGGTTTGTGCAAACCTCTCTTCTGAAGATTGTCTCCCATAAGGATTCTTTGTTTAATTAAAAGCCAGATGAAAGTTGATATTTTAGGCCATAATTTTGCGTCCCATAATTTTCCCCATTTCTTGTCTGGGTCCTGATTATTGTAGCCTGTCCATAGGTTTTATGCTTCTTTGATTGAGAAAGTTCCTTTAGGTTCAAATCCCCATCGGAGTTTTTCCTCCCCCAAGAGAACCCTAATTATTTGGTTGTTTAGAGTTTCTTCAATTTTGTTTATTTCTTCTCTGGGGCCAAATTGTTCCCACCAGTCATGCGAAGCCTAGACCCTATACTCATGTTCTGTGTTGGTGTCTATCCAAATATATTTAACCATGATTTTATTGTGGTTGATACACTGCTGAATGATTTGGGGCACTTCAATGTTTCCTTCCAGAGGAGGTAATTGTTTCCAAGAGTCTTCCCAATATATATCTCTTTGTCCATTTCTAATTTCCCAAAAACTACTTTCCTGAGCAATACTTCTACCTTGGGAAGTAGTTTTCCATATATGGGATTCCATAACATTCTCAAAAAATCGGATGAGGTTTCCTTTCTCCCACCCCTCAGCATATTTAATGTGCCATATATTTACCCAGGGTTCCAGACTATGAGTGACCCAATGCCACCATATCTTGGCCCCAGTAACATGATTCACTTTTTCAGGGTCGCGAAGGTTGAGACCTCCTTGTTCCTTTGGAGAGAAAATAGTTTCCCATTTTACCAGAGCCCATTTCCTGTGTTCCCCGGGCCTATTCCACATGAAGTTGCGTTGTATGTTTCGTATCTCCTTTAGTACTTCTTTAGGGGCTGCCATGGCCGAGAATAGGTACATAGGCATAGTTTGCAGCACCGCTTTAACCAAAACCAACCAGCTAGCAAAATTAAGAGGCCTAAGAGTCCAGTTCGACAAATTTTTCCTCATTTTATCTAAGAGTTCATTCCATGACCCATGACGGGCCATAGAATCCACCAAGGGGGAGCCAAGGTATTTGGATGGAAGGGAGCTCTCTTGGAAGCAAAGGATTCGACAGATGTTACGTCTAGTGATATTGGGGGTGCTGAAGAAGAAGACTTGGGACTTTTTTTCATTCACTTCCAAGCCTGAAGCATTGTCGAAGTTAGTTAAACAAAGTCGAATCTTTCTGGTCTCCTGGACTGAGGGGTGCCCCACCAACATAGTATCATCCACAAACTGTTGGTGAGTTTTACGTTCCTCTCTTGGGTGTATGTGAATCCATTGCATATCATGGTTGCCTTGCATGGACTTGATAGTTCTTCCTAAACCCTCATCCATAATAATGAATAGGAAGGGGGACAGAGGATCTCCTTGACGAATACCCCATGAGGGATTTAGTAATCCTGTCGGAACATCGTTAAGCAGAATGGAGAAGAAGGTAGAGTAGATTAGATTCATGATCCAACTAATCCAATCGTCCAAAAATCCAAAATCGCTTAGCATGGCCTTCATGAATTGCCAGTTTGGTTTGTTGTAAGCTTTAGCAATGTCGAGTTTCAACATCATTCCTGGGATCTTCTCTTTTTTGAGGGATTGTAATACTTCATGGACAAGGATAATGCCATCCATGATTTGCCTCCCTTACACAAACCCAAATTGATCTGGGGATATAAGCGAAGGAAGAACTGGTTTAAGGCGATGGCTATAACCTTGGTAACAATTTTATAAATAACATTATAGAGGGTTATGGGGTGGAATTTTCCATGCGATTCAGCTCCCTCAGTCTTAGGGATAGGAGATAGAAAGGTTGCATTAAAAGCAGGAAGGATTTTCCTGGAAAGTCTGGAAGATTCCACTATTTTCCACACTTCCATCTTAATGAGGTCCCAGAAGTAGTGAAAGAAATTGGTGGTGAAACCATCTAGTCCAGGGGCTTTCCCATCCTCCAATTGATGAACTGCTTCTTCAACTTCGTGAATTGTTATCGGCTTCATCAACAGATTTTTTTGATCTTGCGAGACAAGAGCAGGGATATGTTGAGTTATCAGTTCAATATCCCTACCTATGTCTATATTTGTTTTAGTCATGATATCTTGAAATAAGTTTCTAAGTTCCCCTGCAATCTCCTCTCTTGTTTCCAGTCTTTCACCCTCCAAGTTTTTAATCCCGAGGATCCTGTTTTGAATAACCAACTTGTGTAAGAATTTAGTGTTTGTATCCCCATCTTGAAGCCAGTTAAATATAGCTTTTTGACGCCACATAATTTCCTCCTGACGCTCCCTCTCTTGCATCTTGCTATAAACACTATCTTACTCATTTTGAAGTTTAGTGGTGTACCTTGCATTTATGCCCATTTTCTGAATTTCCTCCAGTCTAGTTTCAAGAATTTTTTTGTCTGCAATTATATTCCCAAACTCCTCCTTGTTCCATTTCTTTATTTTTTCTTTGAGACTCTTTAAGTTTTGTTAGAACTTGTACATGCTTTGGCCCTCGCCTGTGCTTAGGTCAGACCATAATTGCATCACTTTCTCCTTGAACTCTGGGTGGACTAACCAGAACTATTCAAATCGAAAGGGTTTTTTGAATTGAGAACCTAATCCACTCCAACAAAATTCCAATGACCAGTGGTCAGATCCAGTCATAGGGAGAATAGAGACCTATAAATTTCACTTCCAAATTCCATTACTGACTCATAAACAAGAAATCGATCCATACGGGAGGCTATGTGGTGATCCCCTTTCCATTTTTTGTTCCATGTGAATCTACCTTCCCTTGGAATAACATCCACTAGTTTAAGGTCTTCAATGGTATCCCTGAAGCAACCAAACTCTTCTTCCAGTATCCATCTTCCTCCCATTTTTTCCTCTAAGGAGGTGATGAGGATAAAGTCTCCACCCAAGATCCAATGTTGATCCCCGGCTCCATCCCCAAATCTCCTTAAGGAATCAATGAAGGCAATTTTCTCCTGCGGAGTATGGGGGCCATAAACATTGGTTAATAGGCCAAATAATGGGAACCCGTTAACCACGAAATCGGATGAGAAGAAACAATGATTCCCATGAAAACCTGGTAGGCTTAATCTATTGGGATCCCACAAGATGCCCAACCCTCCTGTTGTTCCTCTGGCATCAATTCCCATTCCTTCGCTTCCCTTCTAGTTATGTTTACCAATTTCTTGAAGCTGACCTGCCGAGCACTTAGTTTCTTGAAGAAACACAATGGACGGATTATTCAACCTAATATTTTTCCGAAGGATATTTGATTTCTGAGGGATGTTAAGACCTCTTAGATTCCAGGATACAATATTCATTAAAATAATAAAAAATTATAACCCTATAGCAGACCTTGTGGTAGGGTACTGACCTGATTCAACCAACTTTAATCCTGTTGCAGCAATGCGTTGCCGGTTAGATTTGCTTCCCAGTTTCCTGATGCTTTATTCATGTTTCCTCTTGTAGTCTCTGTGGGATCCAAGGTGAATGCCAAGACGATTGGATTCTCTGGATTTGATTATGGCCTCTTTAAGAAGGAAAAATTTCTCCTGGGGGACATAACCTTTTTTTGCATCTTCACAGGCTTGTTTTATTCCATCAAGATCTAGATCTCCAATGTCCATATCTTCAGTGTCTTCTCCAGTTTCCCCTCCTGGGTCGTCGCTAGGGTTTTCCTCCACAACAGATGTGGTTGCCTTGGTGTCTTCAATCCCCTCTTTCTGTTTGCTCAGATCCTGTTGGTCCTTGGGAAACATTGAAACATTCTCCTCTGATTGTTATCTTAAGGCCTCAAATTGATTGGAGGTTAAAATATTTTTGGAGCTTTCTGTGTTGTCCTGTTTCCTGCGAACTCTTTTTCGGTTGGTAACCTTTGTGAACCCTTGATCCTTACTTTACTCTTCCTTCTTAGGATAGGGTTTTGGACTATTCATAGGGAAATCTCTAAAAATATGACCATGTTCATGACATATGTGGCATCTAAACAGAATTTGTTCGTAATATAGAGGTCGAACCCAGTCTTCATCCTCCCATGACATCTTGATAGCTTTTGGTAAGTATTTAGATAGGTACATGTAAACACAGATCCTAGCATAGGGAGTGTACCTTTGAGCCTTGGTTTGCTCTGATGTCTTAATAAAGGATCCTAGGTTGTTCCCAATATCCTCTAGAATTTCTGAGTCCCAGTATTCGCCATGGAGGGATTAAAGTCGAATCCATACCGGGGAAACCCTCATATCCTATTTCTCTGGGAAAAACTTCTCCTTCCATGGCCTTAAAAAGAGACCCGTAGAGTAGAAGAAATAAGCCCCCCCATCAAGAACTCTATTTCTATCTTCCAGAATTAGGAAGGAAATGGTGAAAAAACCCTTTGAACCCAGTTGGAGATCATAATGTCCTCTTGGTTTCCAAGTCGAATTTATCCACCGGACTAGGGATTTTTCCAAAGGAAGTAGGCCCACAAATTTGCCTATAAGCGCATGATCCTACATGTATTGGATATTTTCCTTTAACTTGCTAGATCTTATCTGCATAGAGGGGATTAAGATCTCTTTAGGGATTTGTTGTCCCGGCTTTCTCCCCATAGCAGAGCCATAGGACAATGAATCATGGGATCTCATTCCCTTTCCACCCATTCCTTCCAGCAAAATCAGGATCGCCCCGATCCGAAGCTCCTCATGAGGATTTGTAGGGGGGCTTGAGGACCTCCCCCCATACTTGCAGCCATGGTCACCGCTAGTCCTTCCACCTTCAGAGGTCATCATAAACCCTAGCTTGCTCCAGATCAATCCCGCCCTTCATTAATTTATTATTATTATGAATTAGTTATATTGAATATAGTTATTATTCAATATTTATTATAATATAGTTATTATTCTTCGTGAAATTTATTAACAATTATAATATTTTAAAATAAATTATTTATATTTTTGCATTTATATATATCCATTGTACATCTAATATAATAATCATCAATTAAAAAAAGCTAATCTATTTTTAGTTAATGAGTTTCTAATATAAGCATTAACATTCAATTGAAGTCATAAAAGTTTCAAAAATTAAGAGATAATAAAGAATTTATCAAGCACCGAGGATGTAGATCTACCACGAGATTGTCAAAACACCCTCAAAGGGAATAATTTACCTATTCATCAATTGGCTCACAATTATAGTCATTCAACTACATGCAATAACTTGAGAAAAACTCAAAATTTTATGTGTACATTTCCTAGGCATGTTTCTTTCAGTTTTCAGAACATCAAAAAGTTGATCGTTAGGGAAGAGGGATTTTCCATCTCAATATAAAAATATTATGAGATCTTGTGCAAGACATGTTTTTGGAAACTTTCCAAGAGCATGTGAGAAATTGTGGGTGACATCCACTTACTTGCATATTTGATTATTCATGTGACACTCAGTCAATCATTGAAAATAGGATTTTTTAATTTAATATATATTCATGAGTGACCAAACTTAGTAAATGTGTGTCTATCGAGTTAGTAAAGGTAAGATATTATTGGTTGTTGTAACACCTCTGGTTTGAAACCCCTAGTCAGATGATGGACATTGTTTATGAATGCCCGCAATGCTGAACATATTGTATTTTGTAAATATTAATACTAAAAAAATCCACAACTGACTGTGCGGAGGCAGTATGCTGAAAATATCGAGGACTTGTGTATTCACCAGAGACAGTAAGGGGGTTAGATGTCTTAGGTGGGAGACCATGTTATGACCCTATTAAATATATAAGCCCCTAAGGTTGTCCTAAGTCTTAAACCCATTTAAATGATTTTATAATATATTTATAAAATCATAATTATTATTTAATTATGATTAAGTGGGGGGGGAGAGAGAACCCATGTGGTTCCAAAATTGCATGCATGAATTATGCATGGATGGGAAAAGTAATGGGTGTCCATTATATGTGAAGGTGGTAGAAGAAGCTGGAATTCAGAGAGAATTTCCCATGCTTGGGTATGTTGAAGAGAACAAGGGAGAAAATTATTACCCCATAATGAAAACTGAAATTAATCCCTCAACCTGTGAGCCAATTTGTTGATAAATTCATCTTGTTTTGCCTCTTGTTGCACCTATGAAATGGAAATGGTGTAAGAAATTCTTATAGTGGAATTCTAAGAACAAATGCAGTGATGGGTTTCACTATGGTGCTAGTTAGAATGCAACTAAGGGAAGGGATCGTACAGTTGGCATGGATTTGGTAACAAACCAGTAAACCATGTTTGCCAAGTGAGGAAATCCTGAGAGAAACCTGGAATTGGTGAGAAGTTTCTCTGGTGAATGCACAAGTCTCAAATCGGGGGTAGTGTTCTGCTGAGATATTAATTAACATAACTACCTATGGTTGGGCGGAGCGTGGAAGCCACACAACTTGTTTTCAATTCAAGTGTTCAACATATAAGTTTATTTCTTGAGAATGGTGTTATTAACTTTCAATAATAATTGCGATAAAATTTGCCATGGTTTTCTATTTATTTTATAGGTTTATAATCGAAATGTTTATTGAAATTATGTCTAAGAGTATAATGGCAATTGTTATGAATGAATAAATAAGTAGAAATCCCATTAATTTTGTTAATTTTTCTTAAGTTGTATCATTACTTGCAAATAGTTAAATTTTATTGCAAAGGCATGTGTTAAATTCCTAATTAACTGTGTAGTCCTGTTCTTACGACACATCTATTGAGTTAAATGACATGTTTTATTGAGTAGTTCAAAAAAGTCAAGTGAAATGTTATTTATACCCTTATTTCATAAAATATTATATTCTCACTTTTCACATGGTTGGAGGAAAATAATTCCTAAATGTTCAAATAATATGTTTCAAAGAGTACCAAATAAGTTTTTATTGGGTAGTAAATGCTCATGACCCAATTTGTCTTAATAGGTAAGTTAAAACCAAAACTATGTGTTAAACTTTCTTATAGTGCTTTGCATTAATAGCAAATTTGTAAACCACAAGTTGGGTTGGTTGTTAAAACGGGTGGATTTGGTTTATTAAAACCACAGGTTGATTTGGTCATATTTCACTAGTCGAAGTATTGATATGGGTGCATAGTTATATGTTTTATTTGTGTTGAAGTTAATTTTTGTTTAATAAATAAATATATACATATCCGATATGCCAACCTTGTGGAAGTTATTTATTTATGTAGAAGTTAATTTTTGTTTAATAAATAAATATAGACATATTCCATATGCCAACATTGTGGAAGTTATTTATTTATGTCAAAGTTAATTTTTTTTTAATTAATAAATAAAAACATATTCCATATGCCAACCTTGTCGAAGTTATTTATTTATTTCTAAGTTAATTTTTGTTTAATTAGTAAAGATAAACATTTATATTTATGTTGAAGCTCATTAATTATGTCGAAATTTGTAATAATATCATAATATATACAAATTTCATATACTAAAGCTCCTATAACCAGCTTAGTATTGGATGGTTTGGTGGTTTCTGAAAACCATGGGCTAAATTAGTTATGCAAAATAGAAATAAGGTTTATGTTGAAGCTTAGATTGGGCTTTGTTAATATTCTTTGCATGAATGATATTTATGCTTGAAAAAACATAGCTTGTATTAAGCTAAATACCACGGGTTTTATGGATAAGGAATTGGATATAGAATTTCGTACACTAAAAACATTTACCACGCAATAGATAGTTTTACTATTTAGATCATACTATGCATTGTTAAAAGAAATTATGGGTCTTATGGATTAAGTTAAGCTTCCGCTAATTATTTGTATTTATTGTATGCATTCAAATGCATTTTTTATAGGATTGCATATATGAAATATGCATGTGGCTAATGAACATAAATATATTTCATTATTTTATTATTTAAAAAAAATTGTGTATTAAGTCTAGTGTGGCATTGGGTGTGTTACAAATTGATACGACTCTCGAACCTTAGGGTGATTTATTTGTTTTGTGAATGAAAGTGTATGCATAATTGCATCTATCATATTATCTAATGAACTAATTAATAGTTCATGGTGGTCAAAGTAGTTGAGATTACAACTCTCAGTGTTTTTAGGTTTGCCTTTACTTACATGGTTACCTTGCAAACCATGTATGGTTATCTTGCATGGTAAAGGATTGATAAAGTCAAGATGTCTGAATAATCTGAGAACTTCAAGAAAAAAACTTGATGTTTAAGAACATTTATGTATTATGTTTCTAGATAGAAATATAATTTTTGAGTATTGAAATTATGAAAGAATCTTTTGCAGGTAGAGACCAAACAGGAGTTTGGCACCTTGCGGGAATGTAGTTTACATTCTCTCCTTATTTAAATTATATATATATATATATATATATATATATATATATATATATATATATATATTATAATGGTTCATGTTTATGCATGCAACTGTATGACGGAAATTTAATTGCAACTATAATATTGTTTGTCTCCTCAAGAGTGTGAAGCTCTTGAGCTATTTATAACTGGCAAGATGAATTTCTCAAGCGCGAAATTGTTGCTTGATGTTTTATGTTTCATATTAACCGTATGACAATGACTATATACGGGATTTATCCTTAAAGCCTAAATTGTATGAGACTTGGTTGTTGCATGGAGTCTCTGGGTGGACCCTTATCCTAGGTTGTTCATGGCGAGGGAACTTTACCTTATTGTCCCTTGGTTAAATCCCATTGATTATTGTGTATGGTCACTATTTTGTAAGATGTCTTTGCTTGTCCTTGTAACCGTATTCTTGAAACAATTAATTGTTTTCAGGTGGATGTTAGCTACTATTGTCAAAATCAGAGCTAATGGTGAATGGTGTATGCACCAACCCAGATGGAATTCCTAATCACTGGAACTAGTGGTGTGTATCACTATTGTGTTGCTAGAAGGAAACCAGGGAAAGGAATTGTGCTATTTGGCATGAATCTGGTTGTAGCCAATCCCATGACATGTTGAGTAGCATGTGTCTCTTGTATGTATCTGTCTTCACAGCTGGATAGATTAAACATGTGTGATATGCATAGATTGAAAAACATGTGGGGTCATATTAATTGCTTGATAGTTGCATTAAAACTCATAAGGAGGATGATTTATTTGTCTATTTGGGGCATGTTGGCCTAGTCTTAATTTTTATGTGCATTGTTTGTATTTCTTGTACCCCTATGTTCTCTCGAGTTTCGAATTGGTAGTAGGGACACCGACATGTAAAATGATTTTCAATGATTAGTTAAAATGTTTGAATGCTTGATATCTAGTTGGTGTGTGTATTTGGTATTCTTAGAGCATGTTGATGCATGAGTATGTTAAGCATGTTGATGTTTATTTTGATTATGTCATGTTGTAGCCAAATAAAACCTAAGTTGGATGATCATGGGTATTTATCCTAATCAATTGTGGTCGAGGTGTATGAATATGTATACCTAGTGGTTAACTGCTTGCATTTGTTATTGAATTTTGAAATTTATTTCCGAGAGTGAATGATTCAACAACTTAGTTACTCATGACTAGTTTATTCTTGTGCTCTATTTTAGAGTAATGCCATATTTGCACAGCGGGTCCGACGGGTATTGGAAAATGCATAATTTGTATATGCATGTGTTGGATTGCACCTTAAATTATCCTATTAAATAATTATTTTCATGGTATTATGCTCAATTAGAATTATCCTTCTTATTGAGTATGAGTGCAGATTAGTATATGCGTTCAGAGTGGTATTTCTAGCTAAATCCTCTGGTTTGTTATGTATGGGTTACCGAATGGTATGCTGAATTTCGAATAGTGTATGTCTATTTGGCAATATGTACTTGTCATGTTGAGTTTTTGGTGACTATTTGTGGCATGTGTCTTAGTTTTTTATGATAATATGTGACTTGTGTTTGGCTTATGTTGGAATCCTTGGTGACTAATTGAAGCTTATGCTTGGTTTGTGTTAAGTATGATGGTAGATGGCCATATTGGATAGCTAGATAAATTATTTGGATGGGCCTATGCCTGAGTCCATCTGTGCAAGAATGGTTTATGTTGATACAACATTGTCATGTTGTTATTTAATGGAAATTAGTGTGATTGAGGAATTATATATTTGAATGCAATATTAAATATGCAAGAGATTCTAAAACAACAATAAGTGTTTGAATTAGGTAATATTTTGTTAATAAGAATGGTGCACTCACGTGTTTTAGTGCAGGTCTGAATGCTTGAATTCTTGTTCATCGAGTTGTGTGAGCTGTAAATGAATTGCTAATACTTTTATTCTTACACCAACTTATGAAAAGTTAAAACTAGGAATATGTTGCTAACTGAGATAAGTTGTTAGATGATTATAAATTGTTAACTGTTGTTATCTGGTAAAGGTGTTAGTTGGTTATAACTTGTTACTGGTTGTTAACCGAAGTTATTTGATATGATAGATTTGTATGTATCTAATGCTATTACATGTAAGTGATGCATATAATGAAATTGCAAAACTAAAACCTTGGAGGCAGAGAAAGAGATTGCAATATTAGAGTTCTCTGGGGTCATCCAAGAGGTTCTTCATCATGTTTGATTGAAGAATGTGGCACAAATAAATAAATACAAAAAAATTATCAAGCCTTGAGGAACAAGGGAGATATCTTCACCCTATCCTTGTTTTAATATTGAAAATAATTTTTATAGGAGATAATATTCATAAACTGTTTTTATTTTGAAAATATACTTAAGCTACAAGTCGAACTTACATGGCACACACCTGAAAGGAATGGACGCATTCCTGGTGTTTTGTTGTGACCGGGTTGTTGAAATTGATTACACCTTAAAGGAATGGACGCATTCCTAGTGTTTCAGTGATGAGAATTCAAATGTGTAAAATGATATGCTTTTAGTTTTATGATGATATATTTTGATAAATGTATGATACTGATTAGCTTTGCTAGTCATTTTATGTTTATTAGGTATATATGCAAGTTGGTGCTTGCATATTGAAGAAGAGAAGTGAAGAAAGGAGCAAAGATAAAGAAGAAGAATACTATGCAAGCTAAGGATGAGTTTCTTTTGGCCAATTGCATTGAGGATATGATTCCTCTGATTAAAGTTATGCAAGCCAAGGATGAGTTTCCTTTGGCCGATTGCATTGAGAATATGATTTCTTTGATTAAAGTTATGCAAGCCAATGATGGGTTTCCTTTGGCCGATTGCATTGAGGACGTGATTTCTTTGAAAGAGCAGAAGACTTTGCAAGTTGGTGTTGCAGTAAAGGTTGACACAATATAATAAATTAATAAAAAAAACTTACCTACTAACAAAATCCGGAGGGGGAGGGAGACGCCCGGTCTAAATAGTGAACCTAATAATAATAATAATAATAATAACAACACAATAAAAGTGATTGATGATGTGGTATTTTTGATGATCCTGTTAGCTAAGAATCCTTTGATCAAACCACGGGGATCACCTCGGGTTGTAAGTCCTATGGATAGATTTCAAATATGAAATGTCTTAGATGGAAAATTAACAAGGTTTGGGTGATCCTTTTACGTGCACACTGAATAGCAATAGAGGAAGGAATACCTTCCTAGTGTTGTGTGGGATAGATAATGTGGATCCCAACCTAGATGAAGACTGAGCAAGTCGAGCACCTACATTTCAAAGAGAAAGAGACCAAGGAGCAGTGAAGCCACGGTTGTGGAGCTCTATATTAGGACAAGACTAAGAGGGGGAACCCTCACTCTTTTCTTTTTACTTATGTTATTTGCTTTCTAGGAAAAGAAAGTTATTGAAATGCACGTTACAACTAAAAATTTCTTGTGTTTATTTTTGTTTAGATAAACAATGAATGTTGAAATTGTTAAATTTATGTAAAAAGAAAGATAGATGATTGGAGTCATCTATATGCATATGCTGAGTTAAGCATAAAATGCATGAAAGCATTTTTAATAAAGCTTGAAAACTGTTGGTCATTTAAGTAAATGGGATGACTGATTTTTATTATGCTGGCTCAATGATTGATTTTTATTATGCTGGCCTAATCAATGTTTGGTAATTTATTTCAGAGGAGAAACTTTTGTTGGAAGCTAGTTGCGATTGTTTTAAAAGATAAAGAGGAGTGGGACAAGCCCCTATTGTCATCAACATAAACAACATGATGAAGTATTTGATAGTTGGGTGAAACCGATTCATCTTTGAAGCAACAACTTGAAAGCTAAAGTGCAAGGACAACCTTGCAGAGTTCTGAAAATTTGATGTATGTAAGCATTGTATATATATATATAAACATTAAACACCGAGGGCAGTGTAGACTTTAAGGGGGAGGGGAATGTAACACCCCTGGTTTGAAACCCCTAGTCAGATGATGGCTATTGTTTATGAATTCCTGCAAGGCTGAACATATTGTATTTTGCAAATATTAATACTAAAAAAATCCACAATTGGCTGTGTGAAGGCAGTACGATGAAAAGATCAGGCACTTGTGCATTCACCAGAGAAAGTAAGGGGGTTAGATGTCTTAGGTGGGAGACCATTTTATGACCTTGTTAAATATTTAAGCCCCTAAGGTTGTCCTAAGTCTTAAACCCATTGAAATGATTTTATAATATATTTATAAAATCATAATTATTATTTAATTATGATTAAGTGGGGGGAGAGAGAGAACCCCCGTGGTTCCAAAATTGCATGCATGAATTATGCATGGATGGGAAAAGTAATGGGTGTCCATTATGTGCGAAGATGGTGGACGAAGCTGGAATTGAGAGAGAATTTCCCATGCCTGTGTATGTTGAAGAGAACATGGGAGAAAATTATTATCCCATAATGAAAACTGAAATTAATCCTTGAACCTATGAGCCAATTTGTTTATAAATTCCTCTTGTTTTTCCTCCGGTTGCACCTATGAAATGGAAATGGTGTAAGCAATTATTTTAGTGTCATTATAAGCAGAGATGCAGTGATAGGTTTCATAGTGGTGCTAGTTAGAATGAAGCTAAGGGAAGGGATTTCACAGTTGGCATGGATTTGGTAACAAACCAGTAAATCTTGTTTGCCAAGTGAGGAAATCCTGAGAGAAACCTGGAATTGGTGAGAAGTCTGTCCAGTGAATGCACAAGTCTCATCTCAGGGGTGGTGGAAGCCACATAGCTAGTTTCCAATTCAAGTATTCAATAGATAAGTTTATTTGATGTGAATGGTGTTATTAAATTTCAATAATAATTGCGATAAAATTTGCCATGGTTTTCTATTTAATATCTGGGTTTATAATCGAAATGTTTATTGAAATTATGTCGAAGAGTATAATGCCGGAAAAATATCATGAATGGATAAATAAGTAGGAATCACATTCATTTTGTTAATTTTTCTTAAGTTGCATCATTACTTGCAAATAGTTAAATTTTATTGCAAATGCATGTGTTAAATTCCTAATTAACCATGTAGTGCTGTTGTTACGGCACAACTATTGAGTTAAATGACATGTTTTAGTGCATAGTTCAAAAGAGTTAAGTGAAATGTTATTTATACAATTATTTCATAAAAGATTATATTCTTACTTTTCATATGGTTGGAGGAAAATAATTCCTAAATGTTCAAATCATATGTTTCAAACGAGTACCAAATAAGTTTTTATTCGGCAGTAAATGCTCATGACCTAATTTGTCTTAAACGGTAAGTTAGAAACAAAACTATGTGTTAAACTTGCTTATAGTGCTTTGCATTAGTAGGAAATTTCTAAACCAGAAATTTTGTTTATTAAAACCATAGGTTGATTTGGCTTATTTGAAATATACTAAATGTTTATGTTGAAGCTCCAAAGTAGAGTGGATATTTAAGTCCTAATTTTGTTTTATTAATTAATTTGTAAACAACACCATGTGTTAAGGCATGTTTTTAGGTGTTTTGTGTTAAGTTGTATTGTTGTTTGAAAACCATAGGGTGAAAATTTCTAATTCTAAAGAATTCGAATGTTTCTGAAGTCTAAGTACAACTTTGATTATTTTATAAAAACTATGAACTATGAACCAGTTAGGATTCTATACAAATTCAATAAGTTGAATTAGTATATGGTATGTAATACAATATGTCAATTAATTTTTATGTCGATGAAGTTAGTAAAGTTTTTCCTAAGTAATTTATCAAAACCCCAACTTGTAGTTCTATTGCAGTAGTTTATGGAAACCCCAACTTCGTAGTTTTGTCGCAGTATTTACTTAGTAGTATCTTTAAATGAACATGTTGGAAATAAGGTTTATTGAGAAATGTTTAAGTATAAAATTATATTTCCTAAGTTATGTCAACGAAATTCATATTGGACAATTCCTACAAAGTATTTACAAAGAAGTACTTGCGGAAAAGTACTTACTGTGATGCTTTACTATGCAATAAGTGTGTGTGTGTGTATATATATACACACACAAAAGAATATAGCTCTTTCCTTGTTTTTAATAATAAGGAAATTAAATATCTTGAGGAAATATTCATTTTCCTTGTCTTAAGGAAATATTTGGCATAATTTTATAAGCTTGTGTTGAAGCTTACTCGTAAAAGCTCACTCTGTCACAACTCAGTGGCAAAGCTCACTAAGTCATAGTTCACTTGTCGAATCCAAAACTTATTATGGTCCACTATTCATATTTAGTAAAAATAATAAATTATTAGTATTGATATGGGTGCATAGTTATATGTTTTCTTTGTGTTGAAGTTAATTTTTGTTCAATAAATAAATATAGACATATTCCATATGCCAACCTTGTCGAAGTTAATTTTTGTTTAATAAATAAATATAGACATATTCCATATGCCAACCTTGTTGAAGTTAAATTTTTTTAATTAATAAATAAAAACATATTCCATATGCCAACCTTCTCGAAGTTATTTATTTATGTCGAAGTTAATTTTTGTTTAATTAGTAAATATAAATATATTTCATATTCCAACCTTATCGGAGTTATATTTATGTCGAAACTCATTAATTATGTTGAAGATAAATTTGTAATAATATCATAATATATAAAAATTTCATATGCTAAAGCTCGCATAGTGAGCTTAGTATTGGATGGTTTGGTGGTTTTTGAAAACCACGGGCTAAATTAGTTATGCAAAATAGAAATAAGGTTTATGCCGAAGCATTTGGCTTTGTTAATATTCCTTGCATGAATGGTGTTTATGCTTGAAAAACTATAGGTTGTATTAAGCTAAATACCATGGGTTTTATGGATAAGGAATTGGATATCGATTTTTTTACACTAAAAACATTAATAATTATTATCATAAATAATTTAGGAGAACCATAGTGTGCAGTTCCTATGTCATGGTTCTTACCACGCAGGTGTAGGTAGATCATACTATGCATTGTTAAAAGAAATTATGGGTCTTATGGATTAAGTTGAAGCTTCTGCTAATTATTTGTATTTATTTTATGGATTGAAAGGCATTTATTATAGGATTGCATATATGAAATATGCATGTGGTTAATGAGCATAAATATATTTCATTATTTTATTATTTAAAAAAAAGTGTATTAAGTCTAGTGTGACACCGAGTGTGTTACAGGTGCAATCATACACGTGTTAATGCACTGGATCCCATCATAACTCTACGGTTAAGCACACTTGGGCTCAAGTAGCATCAAAATGGGTGACCTCCTAGGAACTCCTAGAGTTTCACTCTCCACCCCATTCAAGTGGCGACAGGTGCGAGGGGAGGTATCGTGTATGATCCTAGACGATATCCAAAGGAAAAATTTTCTTGGGGCCTTGGAAGATACTCTAACAACATGGTGGATATTCTTTCCTCATACCAAGGAACTAATTTTTTGGTTAGCAGTGGTATTTTAGAGGTCATAATCATTAGAGATTCTTGTATATTGACCCAAGCTTTCATTTCCAACTCTTCTCCTGCATATCTTAATCTATTGAAAAACTATGTGCAAATAAAGAATCTCCTAAATCACTTGGGAAACTATCAATTTTATCATGTTCTCCAAGAGAATAACAAGGAGGTTGATCAATGATCCAATATGGATACAGGTTTGCCTAAAGGTACCCTCCACTTACACAATGTCAGTGACAAACAAGAATTTATTCCCTAACAAGGAAAAGATAGGGATTCAAAGTATTATGCATAAGACCCATGCTTGGCTAGAGTTAGGTCATATGAGAAAGGAAGGTGATAGTAAGCGAAAGGACACGAACCAAATGGGCCATTCCATCATGTGGTAGAGGACAAGTATGTGTCTGGATATCGTCATGGTGAGAAAGTGTAGGGGTATAGGTGGCACAAGAAAAATTATACTACACGTGACTCATCAGCTAGGAAATAAATGACAATGAGAGGATAGATGAGTTGGACCATGGGAGCATGACGAGTCTAACAATTTTTGCAGGAAGTATGTACAGGTTTTTTCTAGACTAGATTTGGGATTTATTTTCCCACTCTCCCCAATCTCAAGCAACAATTATGCCACAAGGTGGGAGGCCGAACCTAAATTAGAGGCAAGCAAGAATGATCCAGCCAATTTGGGGTGAGAGCAGGAAGACTACTTCCATACGAAAGATGGAGCAATGGAAATATGTTGAGGAACAGGAGTGCCTGGTGGAGTGTGGTGATACCAACTACTAGTTGGAAATCCTAAGTACAAAGTTGTAGCTGTAGCAGACTTGAAATGTAGAACTAGAGGCTTGAACAGTTGTACAATTGGAAATGACTCTAGCCACAATGCAACAGAAAGGTAAAAAAAGGTGTTGCTTCTAAAGGTTCCTTTTCTTGAACTATGTATTAACAGAACAAGAAGCAAGCCCCCCGGGTTAATGACTGACTATGCAATTTAAGTGTGTTTTTTGAAGCTACAGTATGTTAGAATTTACAATTATAAGTGTAGTCTGAATTTTAAATGTTTTTCAGAACTGGATATTAGAGGCTAGTCTGAATTTTGATTCTCAAGCTAGGGGCCGATTTTGGCATTCTAATGAACATTTGAGGGTCTCCCTTTTTAACATAAAAATATTTAATCGTTTCAGTTAAAAAAAAAGTTATTATTATTTTTCCACTTACAATTCAAGTCTTTCCAATGACATGAGTGTACTATAATATTTTTCTCTATACAATTCAAGTCTCTCCAATAACATGCGTGTGCTACATTTTTTTCTCTCTACAATTCAAGTCTCTCCAATGACATACGTGTACACATGTTGTAATGACATGCATGTACTCATGTTGTAAAAAATGGATGGGCTAAGTACAAGTCCTTAAAAACTTTAGTAGAGTAAACACTAATGAGATATAGTGCCATAGCATCACAATTAGTGTCACCTTGTTTTTTTTTCACAATGCAATTTGTGAGGCATTAGGGGATGTCGTCACTTGCATCATAATTTATGTCACACTTATTGACACAACATCAAATTGCATCTCTTTGGCATCATGTTTTTTTGTCATTATATGTGCTTCACATTTTGTGTTGTTATCATTACAGGTTGTGTCGCAATAGTTACACCACCTCATCCTTTGCATCACTTTTTTAATGAAAAATGGAAAATGCATAATTTGATCACTACTTGCATCAACAGTTTTACTAGAGCAATGGAATTTTCAATTTTAGCATCATGATTTGCATCGCCATATCTAGTTGGCATCGTTGTTTCCATCATGAGTTTCAACGCAAAATAGAAATACATTTTCCATTGTACTGTTTCATTTTGTGTTCTCTCTCTCTCTCTCTCTCTCTCTCTCTCTCTCTCTCTCAGAATTGTTCAAACATAGTTATGTGATTCGATTCATAACTATGTTTGAGGGGATACATGTCATTTCATCCTCATTTGGCTCATGACTAATCATTTAATTGTATGTAATAGGTGAAAACCATAATTAATAATGGCATATTAAGTTAGTATATTAACATCACCTTATTATCTACTATTGTTATGAGAATATACTAGTAAATTTACAAAGTGGCCTCTAATCGAGGACCTCCCATCATGATTGGTAGAATGTGTATATTTTTTAATTTTAGTTTTCATTGTCAATTCATGCCTATATATAAGATAAGTTTATTATTCAACAAATGACCATAAAAGTAGATTTATGGTACTAGAGGAATATATCAATAAAAAGCACAATGTGGAAGTGTGAAGGAAACTCGTGGGTTGATACCAAAATCATATAAAAAGAAACAATCAAAGGCTAAAAGCTTAAAAAACTAGTTATCTAAGATAACATAGTATTATTTTTTTTAATGTAGAAAAATAGTTAATGGTAAACAATTATAAACAAAATTTATCATAATTCAATTTGATTGTATATTATTTATTACCCTTATGGATTTTTCTTGTGGTATATGGGGGTCTTCTCCTCATGCTACCTTCTCATGGAAGATCTTTCTTCGAAAATAATCAACATGCCTTTCCAAACATCTTTATCATTATCTATTGGACTATTTTTCAATTTTCTTTCAACCTTAGGGATATCATTCTTTAACTTCATGAATTTGTTCAAAATCATAGAAATGCAAACAACTATAAATTCTAATGAATACACATAATGAAATAAAAAGGGTAAAGAACTAGAAATATGAGTGGATATGAATAAGAATAATTTGAATATATTTCGCATGATTCAGTATCTCCTCCTCCTCACAGTCTTGTTGATGCCCCGAAGATCGCAGCATCAAGCAAAAAGGGATTCTCCCTGGTAGACTATCCCAATTAGATTGTCCACCGTTTGGTATGGGGAATCCGTCCAGTTAGCGGTTCCGGCAACCGTCAGATTTGGAGATTTGATTCAATTACACCGGTTATGGCTTGATCCACCATTCTTTTTTGATTTTATAGTTGAAATGATATGCAAGTGCCTAAGCTAACTTAATCTAAATGTAGAACTTGAAACAAATCTGTGTCTAAAACTAAAATAAACCTAATCTATCCCTGCAAGGAGCAAAACTATAAGTATGAGTAATATGCTGAAAGAAGCATTTGAAGATCAACAGATAACCATTAAATCATAAAGATACATCCACAACAAGAAAGGAAGAATATAAAAGATAGCTTTTAATACATATGAAAGCAGTCTATTATTCATATGAGAGAAACATAATTGCACAGAGCATAGTAAAATCATTCATTGCACAGAAATAATTCGAACAACAGAGAAAGATTTCACTATAATAGGTATAAATGTCACCAGAAGAATCCAATAGACATCGTAGACACATTCCTAGGCAAGATGCGTCCTCTCCAGGCTCATATAAGGCAAATTCACTTTCTAGAAGCAAGTGCAAAATAGTTCGTACAAGCTTAAGAAAATTTCTTTCCTTGCCAAAAGTCCCTAACACTATTCCCTAAGCCTCTATTTATATCTTTACAAAATGCCTCTTGGGCTGCCACCTGGCTTTTACACTTGTCCTTTAAAGACTTTTCCCAGAAATAAACAATTCGTGGCCCTTTTCCCATAATAGAATTTTTCTCAAAAATAGAAAAGGACAGCTATCCTAGTGACTCTATGCTCTAAACACAGGGAAAGCAAATCAAAATAAGAACAACGCATTATGACTAGCGTGTTCATCCTTGGGGTGGCGCTTTTGCTGGGAATGAAGTGCTTGTGCTGGCTGCTACTGCTGCTACTTCTTTCTTTTCCTCTTATGCAATATAACTAAACCAGATACCAGTGTCCCTGACAACCACATTTTCTGGTGAAGGGAGCAAGATCTTCTGGGAAGTCACATGCTTACCAAGCTCTGCTTCAATACCATGAATTTCTACAATTGTTGCTTGGTGGATCTCTTTAAGAAAATGACTGTATACTGATGACAACCCAATATAGTGATGGAGATCATCAGTGGCTAGGACATCAATATTCTTTACATATTCTATTTGAATGCCTAGCTCTTCCTTCAAGTCTGAAAAACGCTGCTCTTTGCTTGGAAACTCATCGAGGGACTGAGGAAAAATCAGCTTGCATTTATCATGCACTTCATGGATCTTTTGATACATGCTGTTACCTTTCTCAATTGTTCCCTAGATCTTAGCCATCAGCTTGAGGCCACATTTCCTGCAAAACTCCATAAGGGCTACATCTTCCTTAAAATCATCTACAGATTTGAATGGGAGATGCTTGGGGAAATAAACCTTCCCTTCTCTCCATTCCATCTGGCTCAGGATGTTTGCTTTAACCTGAGTGTATTTTCCCTTAGGCCTAATGGCTCTTGCATTGACTTCTTTCAACCTAACCATCATGGCCTTGAGCCTACACACTTCCTCAATAATCAGCTCCTGTGTGGTGTGCATTTGTCTCAAAATGTCACAGGACTGCTCATGAAAGGGAGACATATCTATCGCTCTGCTTTCTGCCTACTCTAACTGCTCAACCATTACTTGCTTATCTGCTTCTAGATGAAAAACTATAGCTTCAAAATCGCTCTTTTTCGCTTCTAGAACCATCATCTGGATTTCCAGGTGCTCCTTTTCTTCTTCTAGATGGCGATACTTATCTAACAACTCCTTGTGATCACCAGACAGGCGATTATATTTATTCACTACAAGATCCCTATAAGCCTGCTCATTAGCCATAGTATGTTGCAGCATGCGAGATCTCCTCTTTGTTGACTCAAATTTTCTGACCATATCAACCACATTATCCTTTCTTGCTTTTGCTACTGACACAGTGGAGGATGCCATGGCTATGGGAGCCTTATTTGTATTTTGCATAACCGTGGTATCCCGCTGGGTGACAATATCTTCTTGGAAGAGTCTCTTTATCCTCTCTTCTGACTTCAAGACCACCACCTTTCTCTTCTTATAATACACAAATTCATCCCATCAGGACACAGTATGATCTTCGGATCGGGTGTAAGGGATGATCAGGAGATCTCTTACATGGACTTCTGTCTCCATGGGTGGGGTCTGCACTACCTAAGATGTGTCTATTTCCATATATTGGGTGTCGAAGCCACCTTCCTAGGCATCTTCATTGGTCTTAAGCTCTTCTTCCGCCTTTTGTCCCTCTTCAGCTTTACACCTTCTTTCTTCTTCTTCAGCTCGCTGCTGATTTTCAATTGCCTCCCTCTGCTCTCATTCCTCTACTTCCTTCTGTTACCTTACCTCCTCAGCTTCTCTCTGCAATCTTGCTTCTTCAGCTTCTCTCTGCAATCTTTCTTCTTCAGCTTCATGTTGCAGTCTTGCTTCTTCTTTCAATCTTTGTTCTTCACGGGCCAGGGCCTCAACTGCTTCCCTTTCTTTCTGCAGACTGGCTTCTTGGGCTATGGCAGAGCTAGAGCTAGCTCCACTGCCGTGACGACAAATCTGCAACTCAGTCATCTTGTTGATGCCTCTGAACACTTCTTCCTTTGCATCATAGTAATGGGCATACTCAAAATGAGCATATACCTCCTTGAAATGCTCGAAAACCTTGCTCCACCTGTCATTTCCATGGAAGATTACCACACCGAAGTGGAAAGCTTTCAACTCTTGAATGTACTCCTCGGCTGTTGCAACCCCTGAGAATTTATAGGCTCCTATGCAGAAAGGAAAAGGAGGGAAGGAAGCCTTATGCTGCTTGTTAAGCACTCCTCCTATTCCATCAAGGAAAACTTGCTTGACTGCTTCCTTTAGGACTACATAATCAATAGCGTATTTTGGAAAAATGTATGGTGCTTTGGTACCTCCAAACATCTTGGTGTAAGTGCCCTGTTCTGAGAAGTAAAAATCACCATAATTTTCCAGGACTTCCATGGCATTTTCTGACAGGCAATTGGGCTCTTCCTTGAACATCTGCTCATACAAAGGCATGATGAACTCTTTGCAGATGAGCTTATAGTTTGCTCTGTAATTTTGAGCCCACATTATTTTATAGGCAGTGTATACTAGGGTGTTGGCCTGATCCCATGTGCAACCTAGCCTGAGGAAAGAGAGCTTGGCCAAAATACAATCAATAAGATATGACGACGTGTAAAATTCTGACTTTTTAAAGGCCAAACCTTCTCTAGCTGCGACCACCATGGATGCCAAACTATCCGAGAGAATAGTATCCCAATCAAACACAGTTCCTTTGAATTCTATGAAGTGGATTATGGGAGCCCACTGTATCCTATATATAGTGCCATCGGGCATATTGAAAATTCTGCATAACATCAGGGCAATTAAACTAAAAGGAGGTCTTAGGCTCTGAACGTCATATTCACCATTATCTCTCTTCCTCAGCTGCTTGCCTGTGACCAATAGCCTTTTAGCCATCTCGAGATTATTCATCTATCCCAACCATTCATCGTTTAGAGCTTGCTGGGGACATGAGAACTTGTAGGCTGCTACAATATAAGCTGGATGGAATAAAGCGAAAGGATCTCTCTTGCTGTCATGCAACACTCTTATTTGTGGGTTGGCATGCTCCAATATCCACCCGATCACTTCAGAGCATGGGAACAATTCAGGGTGAATAGAAGCCCTTGCAATGCTGGAAGTTCTGATGTTGAGGTAGATTTCCTCTTCTTCTAATAACACGTCTGGGATATCTTGGTCCCTGATCATCCAGTAAACATCTCCCCATTGGACCTTCGGAGGAACTCCAGTGGTACACTTAGTGTCTTGGAAAATAGTTTCAGTTCTTGGTTGCACTAGCTCTGGTTCCATCATTTTAGCCTTCTTTCTACCACCTTTTGGCATTGTGGCTTATCCCTGTCAGCAACCATATGTGGATGAATATAAAATTGTAACACATTATGAGAGTGTAACATAGAGCAAGACAGTTTTAGCATGTTGATGATAAATATAAACAAAATTATAAGGCTGCATGTTGGGGAAGCAAACCAAACATAGATTATCCAATAAAACAAAATATGGTCCTCAAACTTGATTATTCCAAGGAGACAATGCCTGGTTAGGAACTTTTGAAATGCTTCCGAAAAGGTAGGCATATGACGTGTAAAACCCACTTCCCTCCTAGTCTTTGGAGATAGGATGTCCTCCATCATGGCACTTCTAACGACCAATGGTAGACTGGCTCGGAGTGGAAAATCCTATGAGGAAACCGAAAACATGAAACCGTTTTCCACAATCGTTATCTGAGCCAAACAAGCGAGCGGTTGAGTATCTCAACCAGTTATTACTGATGCTGCTTTTTTGTTCGATAGTATTTGAGAAGCGGCATGTAGCTGGAATAAAACTTGGGTTTGAGTAAATCTGGGTGGGAGTACGACCGAAATGCAGCCAGTGGAAATAACCAAGTTCGAATGATTCAAAGCCAAAGGGCCAACTGGGAATGACTGGTCATGGTTATGACTCCTAGCTATTAGCAATGAGAATTTTATGGGGGCCCTGGCGGCCGTAAACTCTTTAAAAGGATACATTGCTACGAGTGCCTACCGGCCACGTAATGAAACAAGAAAACACCCAAGAAACACCTCAACGTATAGATAAGACAAAGATAATGGTTGAAACACCTACCTGGAGACGAAACAGTGGTGGAGCGAGGTTGACACAGTGGTGAATGCGCTGAGTTGGAGCGAAACGACGCAATCTCCCAAATGGCGTTCTTCGAATAAAAAATTAACAATGGGGACAATAAACCCCACCGCCCTTATATAAAGCTTGATACGTGCGGGCATTTAATCGGGTAGGTGGCGACATTAAAATGGGGTTTAATGTTCGTACGCCGTGGTCTTTTCAAACCTATTTGGCATTTAAGCGTGACCGTCAGTTGCGGTAAGGACTCGTGATTTTTGTCCGCAGTTGCGACCAAAACTCATGAGTTCCTCTCGAAGGGCGGGAGACTTGGCGAGGCATTCGCTTATTGCGGGAGAGATGAGAAAGACGCTCCGCATTGGCGGAAAGGTTTGGCGAGTTGTTCCGGAGTCATCAAGCTAAGAGACTTTTGCAGCACAAGTTCGTGAGTTATTCCGACGTTTTGGGAGGACTTTGCGAGTTCTTCCAAAATTCACTCTCCCGAAAGTTTATCGCGGTGGGTTTTGCCGAGTTGTCTAGAAGTTGCAGAAAGACTCAGTAAGTTCTTCCGAGATTGACGAATGACTTTGTTAAGTCTTTTCCAAAATTTGAATGGTCGAGTAACTTGGGAAAAGAAAAAAACAACTTGCCGCGGCAACACTTGACGAACGTTTCCGCAATTTCGGGAGAGAATCTCGAGTTCCTCGGTCGTTTCGGGAGAGAATGCTGAGTTGATCCGCAGTTTCGGGGGAGAAATTTGAGTTCTTCCAATGTTTCAGAAATGTTAAGTGTTTTCGCTGTTTCGGGGAGAAACTTTAAGTCTGTCCGTAGTTGCGGGTGAACATCCCAAGTTCTTCCACTGTTTCGGGAGAGAAATTTGAGTTCTTCCGCAGTTTCGGGAAAGAATTGTGAGTTTTGACTTAGAAGAAAAACTTCAATTTTAAAACAGATTCCTGAGTTGAAACAAAACTAAGTCCAAAAAGTTTACAAAGGAGACTTAACTTTTTTAGGCAATCTTTCTAGGAAAATGAAAGGAGGGGCCCAAATATCTACAAAAATTTTTGGGGGGATGTTGCTGCAACAACAATTGGCAAGTCGCTGGTGAACACAAATCAATGAAAAATCCCTCTCGTTAATCCGAAACCTTCTTAAAAGATGTCCATCTTATATGCAATATTCAGCTAAGCATTCAAATCTCGGCGAAGGAAGAATTCATTTTATCTGTTGGCCATTGGGAAAAGGGGAGCTTTGAGGAAGACATATTTAAAACTTTCAAAGGGCCAACATATGGGGTTCATTTTAGAAGATTCATCTTTCAGATGGCTACTGCTATCGGACTCCACAGGATTTGCAACAACTTCTCATAGACACTATTTCTCTTGTTCCTCATTCCCATGCTGCCTGCATCCTTTTTGGATGTTCATACATTTGACAGCTTTGCTGTTTGGACCTTCCAGAAATATTTTCTTTAAATATGATCTTTGATTTTGGCTCCTCAATCCATAATGTCCTTTTGTGTGAGTGAAAGATTTTATTGATTGATCAAGCCTCACGGACAGAGAGGAGCCTAGCTTGAGCTGAGTCTTTTGGACAACTTTCTTGACTTATACACTTTTCTTTTGTCTCAGCCATGCTTCAATTGAGGCGAGAATATCTGGAAAACAGACCCTTGATTATAAGCCATTTTGGCTGTTAGATTTGCAGCATGGAGTCATTTCAATATCCTATGCCTTCGAGATGTGCTACTCTCCGCGGGTCCAACTTCAGTGACCTTCTTGAGATGCCTTTAAGTGTGAGAGTGGATGGAGCCCGAAGATAGTAATAAAGATAATCATAGATCTCTGCTATTTAAACAAGGGTTAGTGTGAATAACAGAATAGGCTTCCTTCCTTTTGGAGAACGTTCAACAAGAGCAAAATACATAGATAGACTTTCATTTGAGGGTATTTTCAGCTTCACGAGTTGTGAGATTTCTTCGAGAGATCTATCTTGATGAGAAACCCGACTGCAACTGTTTTCAGAAAACAAACTTTGTACAAAAAGTTCAAATGTTGAGAAAAGAAACAACATAGCTGAAAACAATGAAAACAAGGGGCTAAAGCAACATAAAAGAAAAGTTTTATTTATGTACACAAAGTCTCAGTGAGACTACGCAAAGTATTGTTTCAAGGCGAGGCCATTGAGAGGAATGGTTACTTCCTCTCCTTGGAGGCCTGTCAGCTTGTAAGTGGATGGGCTGAGCTTTGCTAAAATTTGGTAAGGGCCTATCCATAAATGTTGGAATTCTATGTGCATCCCCTTGCCTTCATGATTATGATCCCATTTCAAGACTAAATCCCCAACTTCAAAAATTCTTTTACCGCTTCCTCTTATCGAACCATCTTTTGACTATGTCTTGGTGCTGATGGAATCAGTCTTTAGTTTTATGTCGGGCTTCTTCAAGTTGAAGCAAGGTATTGATCCTGGATTGTAAGACTTGGCTACCAGACCCTTGAGAGGCTTGGGACAACTGTAAGGATGGAAGCAAGATGTTGGGAGGGAGGATGGATTCCTTGCCATAGATGAGAGTGTAAGGGGAAACCCCTAATGCGTTCTTTGGAGTCACCCTATCTGCCCATAAGGCATTTGGGAGAGCTATATGCCAACTTCGCTGATTTTCTATCATAGTCTTCTTGAGAATTCGAATGAGATTTTTGTTTGAAGATTCAACTAATCCATTTCCTTGAGGGTAATAATTGGCTGAATAAGCAGTTTAATTCCCCATTCATAAACAAATTCATTTATATTAAAGGACGAGAAATAAGGAGCATTATAAAAAACAAGGGAAATTGGAACCCCAAACCTGGTTATGATGTTTTCCTTCAAGAAATTGATGACTGCATCTTCATTGATCTTGTGCAATGGGATAGCCTCCGTCCATCTGGTGAAGTAGTCGGTAGCCGTCAGAATGTATCGATGTTGTAAAGAAGAATTTGGGTTTATCTCTCTAATAACATCTATGCCCCATTGTTCAAAAGGTTCAAAGATAATAACCGGCTGCAAGGGTCCTGCTGCCTTAAGTAATTTCCTAGCACTTCTTTGGCATATATCACAGTTCCGTGCATACGCATGGGCATCTCAGAATATAGTGGGCCAATAATATCCATCCCTAAGTATCTTGTGAGATGTTGTCTCCCCTGAATAATGTCCACCAGCGGGACCATCGTGTAATTATTTGACAACTTTACTTGCATCTTCCTTTTCTAGACATCTAAGAAAAATTCCATCGTAATTTTTTCTAAAAAGTATCCCATCAATGATTTGATAAGCTGCTGATTTCAAACGAAGCGCCCTTCTTTACTTAGAGCTCTAGTGCTCAAATAGGTATCCTTGCTGCAAATAATGCACCAAATCCCTATACCATGATTGAGGAGCTGTGAAGATAGGACATACTTTAACTGAATTCAGCTCAACTTCATTTTTCCAATGCTGCTCTTCATCAATCGGATTTTCTGTAAGCAATTTGCATAGGCCTTGTCCTTTGATGATAGTGGCTGGCTTAAATTCTAAGTCATATTCTTGAAGAGCTGTGACCCAATTTCCCCTCCTTTCTCCTAATTCCTTTTGAATGAAGAGGGATCTAACAGCTGGGTGGGGAACTATAACCTTAGTTCTGTTCTTAAGAATATATGGTCTAAACTGGGGAACTATAACCTTAGTTCTGTTCTTAAGAATATATGGTCTGAACTATTTGACTGCTTTGAAGACAGCATACGCATGCTTTTCGACAACGGGATAATTTAGTTCAGCCCCTTGCAAACCAGTGCTCATAAACGAGATTGGGTACTCGTCCCCTAGTTCCAGCTTTTGCATGAGCATAGCCGCGAGAGAGTCATCTAAAGCAAAGGTATACAAGATAAAATCCTTGTCAAAATATGGGCTTCTTAAGGAAGGAGCTTTAGCTATGGCTGTCTTAATGTCTCTGAATGCATCATTTTCTAAATCTATCCACTTGAAATGTATGCTTTGTTTGACCATTTGTTGTAAAGGTTTAACAATTTGCGCGAAATATGGAACAAACCTTCGGACGAAATTGATAGTGCCATAAAGGACCGCATGGATTTCTTGTTATGAGGCATTGGAATTCTATTGATAGCTTGTACTCTTTCCTGATCTATTGATATTCCTCTTTTGGAAATGATATGGCCCAATAGTTTACCTTCGGGAACAGCAAACACACTCTTCTTGGGATTCAATGAGATAGCATATTTCCAACAACGATAAAAAATATGCTTCAAATGAACAACATGGTCTTCCCTTTTCTTCGAAAAAACTATTACATCATCTAGATAGACAACAACACAATGACCACCCAATCCTCGGAAGGCGATATCCATTGCTCGCTGGAATGTAGCTCCTGTGTTTATCAAGTTGAATGGCATCCTTCTATATGTGAAAGTTCCCCACTTAGTGCAGAAAGTAGTCTTAAGATGATCTTCTTCGGCTACTAATACTTGATTGTCGCTAGAGAAACCATTGAGAAGGGAAAATAGCTCAGATCCTGACACCATTTGAAGAACTTGTTCCAATGAAGGGACGGGATAGTTGTCTTTATCTGAAGCTCTGTTTAAATTTCTGAAGTCAACACATAGTCTTATCTCTCCTGACTTCTTTCTCACGGGAACTAAGTTAGCAACCCACTCATAATGTCGGACCTTAAAGATTATTTTAGCGTCCAATAGCTTCTTCAATTCCTTTTGAATCAGAGGTTCCAGAGTAGGATTCATCCTTCTTAATTGCTGCTAAAATGGCTTGACACCCGCTTTCATTGGTATGACATGCTAAATAATGCGGACATCATATGTTTTCAAATCCTCATAAGTCCATGCAAAAACATCCTTATATTGTCGAAATAGTTTGATGAACCTATCTCTTTCTCCCGATGAACAACATTTGCCAAGGTTGACAAACTTTGGTTCAGCCTTGGTGCCCAAATTAACTAACTCATGTTGCATTGATGAACTGTTGATTTTGGTATTCATTGGCCTTTTGAACTTACTTTGAAGATCAAATAGCATTTCGAGTGACCTTACCCCTTTGGGGATGAAATTTCCTTTAGCTGCATCCTTCTTTTGTAAATAAGAATCGTGTTCTTCTTCATCTATCACAGCTCCTTGGAAAATGTCTTCGTTCGTTAGAAAACTGATAATCTGCTCTTCATCATCAAAGACTCTGAAGTTCGTGATATTGTCAGGGATAGAAGGCCTGAAAATTAATTCAATTGAGCACTTGTTATTAGTCGGCACCAATCTGGAAGCGGATGTTGCTAACAAATTAGCTGCATAATTTTGCAATCTAGGAATAGACTTTATATTGAAAGCATCAAACTGCATAATTAAATCCCATACCTCAGCCTGATAACCTTTCAAATGAGGTGAGAGATAGTGAATGGTATCTCTTACCTGTCTCACAACTATTTCTGAGTCACCAAAAACCTTCAGGTATTTAACATTTAAACCGATGGCCTTCTTTAATCCGTGTACCAAAGCTTCATATTCAGCAGTGTTGTTAGTACAATAAAATTCTAACCTACAGGACAAAAAATACTTATTTCTTTTTGGATCCATCAGAACACAACCGGCTCCTGATCCTTCCAAAGTTTTAGAACCATCAAAGTATAATGTCCAAAACAAATCTTTTGATTCAACTAAGTTAGTATCTTTATGATCTAAGTCAGTGACTAAACTAACTATATTACAATCAATATCATCAGTCCGAGAAAAATGAAGGAGATCGGACTGTTCACCTGATTCATGGCTAATAGTTTCAGACTGATAATTACCCAGATCCATTTCCAAGAAATAATTTCCCAAAACTGAGGATGAGAAGGCTATAGCCTCATCCTTTCCTTCTAGTTGAGTTACATTTTGTTTCATGTGTGGTTCTCTCAGGACCTTGATCTGATTCTATCTATTTTGATAAGGCAACCACAAATGAGACCAATTAGTTGCAAAGTAACCGTTCAACTTTGTGGACCAGTCCCTACTTAGGATCAAACCATAGGCTTCAGGAATATCAACTACCATTATGTCAATAAACTGACAGACTCTAGAATCTGCTGACAACCTAATGTGGACATCTTTAATTTCCCCAATAACTTTGACAACAGTCCTATCTAACTGAATAATTTGGGTAGGAGATGGAATAGGTTTCCCATTAATTTTTTTACAAATTGATAGTGGCATGACATTTGAAGATGCTCCGGAATCTACCAGACAATTGTGAACATTGTGATTGAAAATTTCAAAGGTTAAAAGAAACGGCAATGTCTGAGATTTGGATTTCCCACCGATACTAGCCTCATTAATTTCAGGATCTTCTTGATTATCTATTAATGGAATTCTGAACTGGGATTGCAGAGCATGCAACAACTTATCTTGTTGCTGAGGAAAACTGCACATATCGAATATTGATACATTTTCTTTTAATTTCTTTATATCTTCGATAATGTCATATCCTATATCAGATTCTTTTACAATTCTAGTTGGATGGTCTATTTTATTCATCGTGACCTTCAGTTGTTGAATGGTGGTGTCAATGCTTGGCTGCTTGGCCGCTGTTGGGTTATCTTTAGGCTGCGGTGGAATGATTGTTATATGTATTCTAGGTAGTTCTTTTGAAATTTTAGGCTTGGGAACAGTCGAGCTTGGCACGGGATCTGTAATGGGACCTTTACTGCAAGTGTTAATGTTTACAGCAGAGACTGAGCTTTCCACGAGATCTTCTTCTACCAATTCAGTTAAAGGTACCCAATACCATAGCACCATAGTGGTGTCTAGAGATGGTTCATCTATCTCAGGGCTTGATTCCTCTGGAGGATCGTCTTGATCTGGAATCTGTGAATCCAACATTTGGTTCATGACTAAAATCATAGAGTTAATCCATTTTGGGCAGCTCTTTTCCAAGTACAGTCCTTGATGAAAGGTGCAGAAGTTTTTCATCCCTATTTCATTGAGATTTAAAACAGGGGAAGTGTTCATAGGTGGATGAGGTTAATCGATGTCTTCTCTCTTCTTGTAGAATGGCTTGAAAGGTTTCCTAGATGTACTAGCAGCTTTATCTTTCTCGAGATCTACAATTTTATTGGACAAGTTCTGCATCATCTTAACTACGTTCTCCATGTCTGATGATGACTCTTCTTTATTTTTGGTGAGCAGCAAGGTTTTTTTACTAGCTACTAGTTTTGTCTCTGCATCTAAGGCATGTTTAACAATGCTATCTGCTTCTTCTTCCACCTTTCTAGCTTCTTCAAAATTTTCTATCAGGGTGGTTTTCTTAGATCTTTTAACGAACATTGCTATGGGCCCTTCAAGAGCTGTTGTATAATATTCAACCAGAGATTCCTTTGCTGGTTTATTTGCTTTGCTGAAATTATTTAAGAGTGTTTTGAACCTTTGGTTGAAGTCTTGAACCTTTTCTTTCTTTTCCATTCTCATGGACAATAATTCTTTCATGAGTGTAGCTACAGTCTTTTGATTTCCATAATTCTTTAAGAAACATGTTTCAAATTCATCCCAGTTGGAAATCGAGCTAGGTTATAAGCTAAAATACCAAGAAGAAACTTTCGGCTCAAATGTGTATGGAAAAAGCCTACAAACTACATCTTCATGCTGTACATTTAAAAGATTTAGGGCTAAATAAAAACTCTTGAGATGATCTTCAGCGGAAATGGCTTTTCCTGGGTTGAATTTAGGCAAGACTTTCTCTGGATTTTTAGGCACATTGTGGAATGGCCCAGCTAGATTCAACGCTCCCCTTTCTCTCCAAGAAAGTACAACCATGTCTCTATGTGGAGAATCAGGTGGAGAATTGTGTGGTGAATTAAATGGAGTGTTCTTTGGAGTAACAAGTTCTCCAAGATTTTTTGGATCTGAAATATTTTCTGGGTTTTCAAGATCGACTTTGTTCAGGGGTTCTGCAATTTCTTCCAAGGTTAAATTCACAAGTTCTTCAAAATTCTGCACATGAATCGAATCACGGGTGTATTGTCGTTCTTTTCTAGGAGTACTTTTCCTAGGGAGAAAATTTATTGCGTTTAAACCACCTAGTTGTCTAACATAAGATCATGTATGTCTCCTTAAATCTTCTATTTCTGCAAAAGGCACAGCATACAATACTTCTTGAGGTTCAGAATTAGAGATGGGGTTTTCTTGATTTGCTACTTCAAGATTTGGGCTGTCTGACATTCCTGTTTTAAGCGGGTTTTCAGTAACATATTTGACAGTGGGAGTAACATTTTTGACAGTTTAGGTCCTCCTTCTAGTGCCAAAAAATGTTGATGCCCCGAAGATTGCAGCATTAAGCAGAAAGGGATTCTCCCCGGTAGACTATCCCAATTAGATTGTCCATTGTTTGGTATGGGGAATCCATTCGGTTAGCGGTTCCGGCAACTGTCAGATTTGGATATTTGCTTCAATTACACCGGTTATGGCCCAATCCACCATTCTTTTTTTATTTTATGGTTAAAATGATATGCAAGTGCCTAAGATAACTTAATCTAAATGCAGAACTTGAAACAAATCTGTGTCTAAAACTGAAACAAACCTAATCTATCCCTACAAGGAGCAAAACTATAAGTATGAGTAATACGCTGAAAGAAGCATCTGAAGATCAACAGATAACCATTAAATCAAAAAGATACATCCACAGCAAGAAAGGAAGAATATAAAAGATAGCTTTTAATACATGTGAAAGCAGTCTATTACTCATATGAGAGAAACATAATTCCATAGAGCATAGTAAAATCATTCATTGCACATAAATAATTTGAACAGCAAAGAAAGATTTCACTATAATAGGTATAAATGTCACCAAAAGAATCCAACAGACATCGTACACACATTCCCAGGCAAGATGCATCCTCTCCAGCCTCATATTAGGCAAATTCACTTTCTAGAAGCAAGTGAAAAATAGTTCGTACAAGCTTAAGAAAATTCCTTTCTCTGCCAAAAGTCCCTAACACTATTCCCTAAGCCTCTATTTATATCTTTACAAAATGCCTCTTGGGATGCCACCTAGCTTTTACACTTGTCCTTTAAAGACTTTTCGTAGAAATAAACAATTCATGGCCCTTTTCCCATAATAGAAATTTTCGCAAAAATAGAAAAGGATAGCTGTCCTAGTGACTCTACGCTCTAAACACAGGGAAAGCAAATCAAAATAAGAACAACGCATTATGACTAGCATGTTCATCCTTGGGGTGGTGCTTCTGCTGGGAATGAAGTGCTTGTGCTGGCAGCTACTGCTGCTGCTTCTTTCTTTTTCTCTTCTACAATATAACTGAACCAGATACCAGTGTCCCTGACAACCACATTTGCTGGTGAAGGGAGCAAGATCTTCTGGGAAGTCACATGCTTACCAAGCTCTACTTCAATACCATGAATTTATGCAATTGCTGCTTGGTGGATCTCTTTAAGCAAATGAATGTATACTGATGACAACCCAATATAGTGATGGAGATCATCAGTGGCCAGGACATCAATCTTCTTTACATATTCTATTTGAATTCCTAGCTCTTCCTTCAAGTCTGACAAACACTGCTCTTTGCTTGGAAACTCATCGAGGGACTAAGAAAAAATCAGCTTGCATTTATCATGCACTTCATGGATCTTTTGATATAGGCTGTTACCTTTCTCAATTGTTCCCTAGATCTTAGCCATCAGCTTGAGGCCACAATTCCTGCAAAACTCCATAAGGGCTACATCTTCCTTAAAATCATCTACAGATTTGAATGGGAGATGCTTGGGGAAATCAAACTTTCCTCTCTCCATTCCATCTGGTTCAGGATGTTTGCTTTAACCCAACTGTATTTTCCCTTAATCCTAATGGCTTATGCATTGACTTCTTTCAACCTAACCATCATGGCCTTGAGCCTGCACACTTCCTCGGTAATTAGCTCCTGTGTGGCATGCATTTGTCTCAAAATGTCACAGGACTACTCATTAAAAGGAGACATATCTATCACTCTGCTTTCTGCTTGCTCTAACTGCTCAACCATTGCCTGCTTATCTGCTTCCAGATGAAAAACTCTAGCTTCAGAATCGTTCTTTTCCGCTTCTAGAACCATCATCTGGATTGCTAGGTGCTCCTTTTCTTCTTCTAGATGGTGATAATTATCTGACAACTCCTTGTGATCAACAAACAGGCGGTTATATTTATTCACTACAAGATCCCTGTAAGCCTGCTCATTAGCCATAGTATGTTGCAGCATGCGAGGTCTCATCTTTGTTGATTCAAATTTTCTGACCATATCGACCACATTATCCTTTGTTGCTTTTGCTACTTACACAGTGGCAGATGCCATGGCTATGGGAGCCTTATTTGTATTTTGCATAACCGTGGTCTCTCGCTGGGTGACAATATCTTAATGGAAGAGTCTCTTTATCCTCTCTTCTGACTTCAAGACCACCACCTTCCTCTTCTTATAATACACACATTCATCCCATCGAGACACAGTATGATCTTCGGATGGGGTGTAAGGGATGATCGGGAGATATCTTACATGGACTTCTGTCTCCATGGGTGGGGTCTGCACTACCTAAGATGTGTCTATTTCCATATCTTAGGTGCCGGAGCCACCTTCCTGGGCATCTTCATTGTTCTTAAGCTCTTCTTCCGCCTTTTGTCCCTCTTTAGCTTTACGCCTTCTTTCTTCTTCTTCAGCCCGCTGCTGATTTTCAATTGCCTCCCTCTGCTCTCATTCCTCTACTTCCTTCTATTGCCTTGCCTCCTCAGCTTCTCTCTGCAATCTTGCTTCTTCAGCTTCTCTTTGCAATCTTGCTTCTTCAGCTTCCTATTGCAGTCTTGCTTCTTCTTTCAATCTTTGTTCTTCACGGGCCAGGTCCTCAGCTGCTTCCCTTTCTTTCTGCAGACTAGATTCTTGGGTTGTGGCAGAGATAGAGCTAGCTCCACTGCCGTGATGAAAAAATTTCAACTCAGTCATGTTGCTGATGCCTCTGAATACTTCTTCCTCTGCATCATAGTAATGGGCATACTCAAAATGAGCATATACCTCCTTGCAATGCTCGGAAACCTTGCTCCTCCTGTCATTTCTATGGAAGATTACCTCACCGAAGTGGAAAGCTTTCAACTCTTGAATGTACTCCTCGGCTGTTGCAACCCCTAAGAATTTATAGGCTCCTATGCAGAAAGGCAAAGGAGGGAAGGAAGCCTTATGCTGCTTGTTAAGCACTCCTCCTATTCCATCAAGGAAAACTTGCCTGACTGTTTCCTTCAGGACTACATAATCAGTTGCGTATTTTGGAAAAATGTATGGTGCTTTGGTACCTCCAAACATCCTGATGTAAGTGCCCTGTTCTGAGAAGTAAAAATCACCATAATTTTCCAGGACTTCCATGGCATTTTCTGTCAGGCAATTGGGCTCTTCCTTGAACATCTGCTCATACAGAGGCATGATGAACTCTTCGCAGATGAGCTTATAGTTTGCTCTGTAATTTTGAGCCCACATTATTTTATAGGTAGTGTATACCGGGGTGTTGGCCTGATCCCACATGCAACTTAGCCTGGGGAAAGAGAGCTTGGCCAAAATGCGGTCAATAAGATATGAAGACATGTAAAATTATGTCTTTTTAAAGGCCAAACCTTCTCTAGCCGTGGCCACCGTGGATGCCAAACTGTCTGAGAGAATTGTAGCCCAATCAAACACAGTTCCTTTGAATTCTATGAAGTGGATTATCGGAGCCCACTGTATCCTATATACAGTGCCATTGAGCATACCGAAAATTCTGCATAACATCAGGGAAATTAACCTAAAAGGAGGTCTTAGGCTCTGAACGTCATATTCATCATTATCTCTCTTCCTCAGCTGCTTTCCTGTGACCAACAACCTTTTAGCCATCTCGAGATTATTCATCTGTCCCAACCATTTGTCGTTTAGAGCTTATTGGGGACGTGAGAACTTGTAGGCTGCTGCAATATAAGTTGGATGGAATGAAGTGAAAGGCTCTCCCTTGCTGTCATGCAACACTCTTGTTTGTGGGTTGGCATGCTCCAATATCTACCCGATCACTTCAAAGCACGGGAACAATTCAAGGAGAGTAGAAGCCCTTGCAATGCTGGAAGTTCTGATGTTGAGGTGGATTTGCTCTTCTTCTAATAACACGTCTGGGATATCTTGGTCCTTGATCATCCGATAAACATCTCCCCACCGGACCTCGGGAGGAATGCCGGTGGTACACTTAGTGTCTTGGAAAAGAGTTTCAGTCCTTGTTTGCAACTGCTCTGGTTCCATCATTTTAGCCTTCTTTCTACCACCTTTTGGCATTGTGGCTTATCCCTGTCAGCAACCATATGTGGATGAATATAAAATTTTAACACATTATGAGAGTGTAACATAGAGCAAGACATTTTTAGCATGCTGATGATAAATATAAAAAAAATTATAAGGCTGCATGCTGGGGAAGCAAACCAAACATAGATTATCCAATAAAACAAAATATGGTCCTCAGACTTGATTATTCTAGGGAGACAATGCCTGGTTAGGAAGTTTTGAAATGCTTTCAAAAAGGTAGGCATATGACGTGTAAAACCCACTTCCCTCCTAGTCTTTGGAGATAGGATGTCCTCCATCATGGCACTTCTAACGGCCAATGGTAGACTGGCTCGGAGTGGAAAATCCTATGAGGAAACCGAAAACATGAAACCATTTTCTACAATCGTTATCTGAGCCAAACAAGCGAGTGGTTGAGTATCTCAACCAATTATTACTGATGCTGCTTTTTGTTCGATAGTATTTGAGAAGCAGCATGTAGCTGGCATAAAACTTGGGTTTGAGTAAATTTTGGTAAGAGTACGACTGAAATGCGGTCGGTGGAAATAACCAAGTTCGAACAACTCAGAGCCAAAGGGCCAACTGGGAATGACTGGTCATGGTTATGACTCTTAGCTGTCAGCAATGAGAATTTTATGGGGGCCACGGCGGCCGTAAACTCTTTAAAAGTATACATTGCTACAAGTGCCTACCGGCCACGTAATGAAATGGGAAAACACCCAAGAAACACCTCAACGTATAGATAAGACAAAGAAAACGGTTGAAACACCTACCTAGAGACGAAACCGTGGTGGAGTGAGGTTGACACGGTGGTGAATGCGTTGAGCTGGAGAGAAATGACGCAATCTCCCAAACGATGTTCTTCGAATAAAAAACTAACAATGGGGACAATAAACCCCACCGCCCTTATATAAAGCTTGATACATGCAGGCATTTAATTGGGTAGGTGGCGACATTAAAATGGGGTTTAATGTTCATACGACGCGGTCTTTTCAAACCTATTTGGCATTTAAGCGTGACCGTCAGCTGCAGCAAAAACTCGTGAGTTTCATCCGCAGTTGCGGCCAGAACTCATGAGTTCCTCTCGAAGGGAGGGAGACTTGGTGAGGCATTCGCTTATTGCAGGAGAGATGAGAAAGACGCTCCGCATTGGCGGAAAGGTTTGGTGAGTTGTTCTGGAGTCATCGAGCTAAGAGACTTTTGCGGCGCAAGTTCGTGAGTTATTCCGACGTTTCGGGAGGACTTTGCGAGTTCTTCCGAAATTCACTCTCTCGAAAGTTTATCGCAGCGGGTTTTGCCGAGTTGTCCTGAAGTTGTGGAAAGACTCAGTAAGTTCTTCTGAGATTGACGAATGACTTTGTTAAGTCTTTTCTAAAATGTGAATGGTCGAGTAACTTGGGAAAAAAAAAAAACTTGCTGCGGCAACACTTGACGAATGTTTCTACAATTTCAGGAGAGAATCTCGAGTTCCTTGGCCGTTTCGGGAGAGAATGCTGAGTTGATCCGCAGTTTCGGGGGAGAAATTTGAGTTCTTCCAAAGTTTCAGAAACGCTAAATGTTTTCGTTGTGTCATGGAGAAACTTTAAGTCTATCCGCAGTTGTGGATGAACATCCCAAGTTCTTCCGCTGTTTCGGGAGAGCAATTTGAGTTCTTCCGCAGTTTCGTGAAAGAATTGCGAGTTTTAACTTAGAAGAAAAACTTCAATTTTAAAACAGATTCCTTAGTTGAAACAAAACTAAGTCCAAAAATTTTTCAAAGGAGACTTAACTTTTTTAGGCAATCTTTCTAGGAAAATGAAAGGAGGGGCCCCAATATCTACAAAATTTTTGGGGGGGATGTTGCTGGAACAACAAGTCTCAAAGAATCTCTTCATAACCCATTTTGTTCAACTAAAACAAGGAATTTCCACATGGGTTGAACACCTTAAGCAACCACTCACACAAATAGATCATAGATCAACACACCAATGTTTTACATGTTTAAAACCCTTAGAGAGAGAAACAATCCACGACCCTAGCTAAGCAACATCTTGAGGTAAATATTAATGCAAAAGGAAAAATAATTTACATGTCAGTTTATCATAATTGATCATCAAACAAATGATCCTCCATTCTCTTTAAATAGAGATCATGGACCGGTCAGGTGTTAAGCCATGAATCAATAGTCATTAAGATCAAGAAGAAGATGATATGTTGGATCACTTTATGTCTAGAATGTATCATGGTCATCGAATTACATAAGTATAGATGCATACTAATTCATACTATAGAACCACATTGTACCTATAGACACATTAGGCCAAGTTCATCTTAACTAACTCCTAAGTGTCTAAATATCCTAACATCCCCACTTAAAAAAGACTTGGAATAGGATTGAAGGATTTACAAAGGTGACACAAAGGAGAAGAAAGGAGGCATTCGAGCCTATCTTCCCTTAATGAAAAATTATTGAACTCATAAAATAAATTGAAGTTTAGAAAACTTCACTTCTATAAGGGACATTGTGAATATGTCTGTAACTTGATCATTTGTAGGGGAAAACAACACTTCAAGAATGTGATGCTTAATAAAATTTTGGATGAAGTGCATCTATATTGTAATATGTTTGTTGCGTTTATGTTGAATTGGATATTTGGCGAGCTTGATGGAACTCTAATTGTCACACTAGAGGTTAGTCGAATGTTTTTGTTGGAACCCGAACTCTGAAAGGATCTATCGAATCCACATGGATCCTTGAATTGCAAATAATGTGGCTTGATACTATGCTTCGACTGAAGAAAGAGAAAGATGATTTTTTTTTCTTAAATACCCAAGTGATAAGTCCATAATCAAGACTAAAAACATAACATGTATTAGAATTCCGATCATCAGGGCTAGGCTAGCCCAATTGAAATTAGTGAAACCAACCAACAAAGGAGTTTCCCCTAAAATGTGATAAGTCCCAAACTAAATTGTACCTCAAAAATACAAAAATATATTTTTTGTTGATTTCAATGAATTTCATGGGGTGTTTTCATATACATAACAACAAGACCAATGTTGGCTCTTTACTTTGTTCTTTAACTTTCTTGTACCAACCCAGGTTTTGTGCAGTGATGGGGCCAACAATGCCACTTCTCTACCGACCCTTTCGGCAACAACTTGCGGACAGGCTGAGGTCTCACCCGAGGCGAAGTTATGGGGGATTACAGAAGCAGGTTTCTGTAATCAGGTGATGCGCGGTTATGAAACTGGCATGAGCGAAGTCCTCCCAACTTCGCATATACTTGGTGATTATTGCACACATACAACACTGTGCACTTCACAACGTATACGATATGGTGTAATACAATGCAACAACAAACTTTAGGACTGGGCTTCCGGGGAACCACACTACCACAGACTTCACTGACTTAGTGTTACCCAGATAATCTCATACATTCAACATGCTCAGAACTACTTACGCATTCAGTTATAGTTATTCAATACTTAGCATATTATTCCCATCCACCATACATATGAACATACATATAAAAGTGCGAACACATATAAACATAAGTATGAATGTAAACATAACCATGAACATACACAATCACACTCATTCAATCGCATAACACAAGTATCTACGTGGTTCACCCCCAGGATGGGAGCTATGTCCACGGGAACTGTTGTTTATAGTAATGGGAAGGGTTCAACAGTTCCAGTATGCGCACTCAGCTGCAAAATCTTCTCTCTACAATAGGTCTCTGCGCATTCAGCTGCAGAGGCTTTTTCTCTCTTCTTGCTCTCTACAATACTTAGTCTTTCTTCAAAAGACTTAAGACCAAAAATAATACTATGAGAGATCCACCCTTCCCTTACAAAATTGCCCCTTTTATAGATCATGCCCGAAGGTCACGTCTTTACAATGATTGTGGGCCAAAAATACCCCCAAAATGGAGCAGTTACCCTGAACCCGGCCTGTCGTCATCGACAGCTACTTTACTTATCTTCGGTCTCCTTTCTGCACTGCTTCTGGATCTGACACTTCTACTGACAGCCTCATTTCTGACTATGCGGCTCTGACCTCATACTGGCATGTCCCTTTCCGTCATTCTCCTTCATTTGTCATTATTAGTCTGCCGCTTAAATTCTAATGGTTTCCGCCGCTCTAACTGTCTTAGTACTTTTTTTGTACTAAGGCGACATGTCGCTTTCCTCCAATTCCACGTCACTCCTCACCCTGCTCCTGAGATTCTGTGGATTGGCTTACCCAAAATAGGTTGCTATTGGACCTCGCTGTTAGGAACCCATGTCAACCCTTCTATTTACTTTGTTAGTATATTGTTGTTGGATGCATATGATTTGTAAGTCATCCCGTAGTATTTTTTGATCCATAGTTTGTATTATTGTTGTTGGACCCATATGCTTTGTAAGTCGTCCCGTAGTAATTGTTGATCCATATTTTGTATTGGCCCATGGTTTGTATTGACACATGGAATTGACCCATGGTATTGGCGCCTAGATTTAGTATATAAGTCTGTGTTGAGACCAATGAAGGTACCGTGAAGTTATTTCTATTGAGCTTGCTCAAAGGAGGTTGCCCCCTCGAAGTGGTCTGTGATCAATATAAAAGTGATTCTAAGTTATGGTATTTCTGCCATATTGTGTGTTTTCATTAATTAATTATTGCAAGTTCATCATATCTGGTATCAGAGCACTTTCTTGGGCTCGTTGGGTGAAATTTATGCCCAAATGTTTTTTCGCATATGTTGCAGCTTCGGATATGGGAATAATCCCTATCCGCTTAACTATGGGAAGTATTTGGGCAGAAGCCCTAAAACTCATTGTGAGGAGTACCACAGGAACCCTGAATTAGCTGGCCCATTGAGAGGACCTGCTAGCGAAAAGGGCAACGACCCCTACCTGATTAACTAGTTCCCACCCGTGAGGTAAACCAAGAGCTGTCGTTTGTGGCAAAGCGGTTATCAGTTTTACCTGAGCTGTGGAGTGAGGGGTACTGCTCCAATACGCAAGCCATCAGACAGCATTGGTGGCCGAGTGAAACTCCTGAACTATTAGGAAGTCGCACATACCTAAGGTCCATATATATTTTTAGCTTAACTGTTTTCGATCACTTATGCGCCGTTTCAGATCCATTTTGAAAGCCGTTCCAGATCTAGCCATTTTAGATCTATTCTAAAATTTGTTTCAGATCCAACCGTTTTTGATCCATTCGGCGTCATTTCAGATCCATTTGTTTCCAATCAATTCTGCGTCGTTGCAGATCCATCTGTTTTCTGCTCCCTTTTGGCCATATCTCCCTTGTTTTCATTCTGTTTCCTTTGAAACTTCCCTGACACCCCTGTAATCCCATTCTGCATATTTCATTTCTGATGACCCTATCCCAAATTCCACTCCCCAAAGCCCAAAATCTCACATTTGTCTATTTTTAGGGTTTGCCATAACTTCTTCGGATTTCACCCAATCGCCTTCAAATTTTACCACAAAGTTCCTTTCCTAATTCTGCTTCTTTTTCCCTCTCTGCCAAATTTTCTCATTCTTTCACCCCGCTTCTGAAATCCTCATTTTTTGCTTCCCTATCAATCAGAAAGTGTCCAAAACCTATTCAAACCTCAATTACCCATCTGATTTTTTCCCAAATCCAAATTTCTCTTTACTAAATAAGCCTTTGTTTGTGTTTTTCTATCCATTCCCCCCCCCAAATAAAAAAAAACTCCTGGTTATGGTTGTCACCCGAACAGAAGCAAAAACCATGGAGGAAGCACTTGCAGTCATCCAAACCAAACTCCAAGATTTGGATGAAAAATTTCTCAGCCTCCATCTTCAGCATTTAGCCATGAGCAATAACCGACAGCAAGAATCTTCTGCAGCCAATGGGTTCTCTTCTTCCAGCAATTTCCATGGTCCGAAGCTTGAATTTCCTTACTTCAATGCTACTAATCCGACTGGATGGATCTATTGTGCAGAACAATATTTTAGTCTGCATAATACTTTTGATGTCCAAAAAGTTCCACTTGCATCCTTTCATTTGGAACAGGAATCCCTTCAATGGTACCATTGGTACATCAAGGTGCATGACGAGCCATAATGGACATATTTTCGCCAACTCCTTTTGCAACGATTTGGTCCCAGTGCTTTTGATGACTTCACCAAAGTAGTCACTAAACTTCATCAAAGTGGCACTGTGAGAGAGTATCAAACAGAATTTGAGAAACTAACCAATCACATAGAAGGATTGTCTGATGAATTCTATAGGAGTTGTTTTATCAGTGGTCTTAAGGATGAAATCCAGTCAAAGGTTAAAATGTTCTGTCCCAACACAATGATAGAAGTCCTAGGGTTGGCTAAGTTGGCAGAAGACAAGATTGTAGCCCAATAATGCTCCAAACCCACTTTTGTTCCCTTCTGAAATATGGGTTCTCAATGACCTCCCATACCGCCAGCTCCTCAACCAACTCCTATCAAGCATTTGTCTGAAACAAAGATGCAGGCACACAGGGGAAAAGGGCTTTGTTATAATTGTGATAAGAAATTCACTCGGGGACATAGATGTGTTCAACAAAAGCTCTATCTCTTGGATATGGATTCTCTGCTTGCCTCTAAAATTGGTGAAGAAGCTCCAGATACAATGGATGATCAGGTCGACATTCAGGAGCCGCCTATTGACCCCCCATCTCAGGATGAACAACCAGAGATATCTCTCCATGTTTTATCCGACGTCACCACCCCCCAAACAATGTGGGTTAGGGGTTACTTCAAGAAGCTTCCTCTTACAATACTCATTGATTCTGGTAGCACTCATAACTTCATTGACCCTCGGATCGCCAAACATGCTAATTGTTTTGTCCATCCTTGCTCCAAATTTGAAGTCATGGTTGCCAATCGGGGCGCCTTACCTTGCAAGGGGAAGTGTCACAATGTGCGTCTCTCTCTAGAAGATTATAACCTGCACTTTGACATGTTTTCCTTGTCCCTAGGAAAATGTGATGTGGTTTTGGGTGTTCAATGGTTACACACACTTGGCCCCATCTTATGGGATTTTGCTGAACTTTGGATGCAGTTTTCAGTCAATGGGAAACAACACAAATTTAAGGGCTTACAACAAGGGTCTCTCCGCATGATCAGTTCACATCACCTGGAAAAGATCCTTAAGAAGAATTCACATGTTGTCATCGCTCAACTCCATTCCATTCAGATGCACCTATTAACAGTCTCCCCTACTTCCTTGGATAGATATGCAGGTGTCCTTGCCGAACCAGTGGGCTTGTCGCCTTCAAGAGACCTTTCCGGTAAGAATTTAGCCGCATCTACATCTCAGCAGGAAATGATGGCTATTTTGCATGCAGTACCGAAGTGGCAACCATCCCTATTAGGAAATTATTTATGCATCAAGACTGATCTCCAGAGTCTGGAAGATTTTCTGGAACAATAGGTCCCCTCATCAGCACACCGAAAATGGGTTATCCAACTCATGGGTTATGACTATGCGATCACTTACAAGAAGGGTAAGGATAATATGGTGGCAGATCCTCTTTCTCTCCAATTTGATGACCTAGTTTCTCTTATAGCTATTTCTCTTCTTGTTCCAAATTGGTTGCAATCTGTTCAACAAGGCTATCTCTTCTATGAACTCCATGCTTATTCATCGGCAGGGCACTCTGGGTTCCTCAAAACCTATGATTGGGAACAATGTAACTTCTTTTGGCAGGGACTGAAAATGAAAATTCACCAGATGGTGGTTGAGTGTGATACTTTCCAGGTCAACAAGGGTGAAACGACACTCCTTTCGGAACTGCTCGAACCCTTTCCCATCCCTACACAAATGTGGACAACTATTTCTATGGATTTCCTAGACGTGCTCCAGTGGTAAAATACCACATCTAAAAGGACACCATATGAAGAATTTTATGGATAGGCACCACCAGTTCTTCTTCCATACATGCTCAGCAGCTCCCTAGTTCAAACAATTGACTCGGTTCTTCGAAACCATGATCAGATTCTTCTCATTCTGCAAGACAATCTTCACATGGCAAGAATTCGACTGAAACAACAAGCCGATCAACACCATTCTGAGTGCACTTTTCATGCAGCTGATATGCCAGTCCTTCTTCATCTACAACCCTCCAAGCAATCCTCCCTTAAACTCAAAAGGCATCAGTGGGCCGGAATGCAACCCGAGGATGCTACAGGGAACCACTCCTTCAGATTCTGCATTGATTTCCACATCTAAAGCTTTGAGGACAAAGCTTTTTCTAAGGGAGAGGGGATGTTAGGAACCCATGTCAACCCTTCTATTTACTTTGTTAGTATATTGTTGTTGGATGCATATGCTTTGTAAGTCGTCCCGTAGTATTTGTTGATCGATAGTTTGTATTATTGTTGTTGGACGCATATGCTTTATAAGTCGTCCCATAGTAATTGTTGATCCATATTTTGTATTAGCCCATGGTTTGTACTGACACATGGTATTGACCCATGGTATTGGCTCCTAGACTTAGTATATAAGTCTATGTTGAGACCAATGAAGGTATCATGAATTTATTTGTATTGAGCTTGCTCAAAGGAGGTTACCCCCTCGAAGTTGCTTGTGATCAATATAAAAGTGATTCTGAGTTCTATTATTTCTGCTATATCGTGTGTTTTCATTAATTAATTATTGCAGGTTCATCACACTCGCTCTGCTTGTACATTGCTGCCAAAAATAACCGTTGGACCGGAGCCTTGCTCCTCAAAAGCTATCTTTCCAAAAATTGGTCCACTTGGGCCACACGCAACAGGCCCCTAACACTCACATGTGGCTCATCCTCGAGCCACTCTGACTAGGCTGGTCCTTCTGCGCATCTACCGAAGTGCTTGGTTGTGCAGTGAACTATTGAACAGCTGTGCTAAGCTTCGCAACTGTTTCCCTAGTCTCTTGCTCACATTCCTTGATTATGGAAAGCAGTTCCTCCAGGATAGGTTCCACAAGTTTCTCTTTGATAGTATCCTCTATCGTCCGTAGATCTTGCAACCTCAACTCAACTTATTGAGTTAGTTTTAGTGCCTCTTCCTATAGTGGCTACAGTCTTGAGGAAGCTTCCACTTCCTTTGCTCTTAATGCTTCTAATTCTCTCTGAAGTTCCCTTCTCTCTGCGAAATTCTGCATCTTTTTCCGTGTTGGCAGGTCCTTCATAGCAGCATTAAAAGAATCAAGATCATGTTGCTTCCGCTGCACTTCATCCTGGATGCTTTGTAATTCTGGTCCTTGTGGTATAAGCAGGAGGGCTTCTCCTCTGCTGGCTTGACTCACCTAAGAGATCGTCGTGGTCTGGTTCTTTTACCAAGTCTCACTGGACTTATTCCATTCTCGTAACTAGACTTTTCAACTCGACGACGCTTTCCTTCACATCAACTTGTGTTGTATCTTCCTTGGTGTTTTTCAGGCCCATACATCTTCAATGTATTTCTATACCCTTGATACAATGCACTCATAATCGTCATCGTTCAACTGCACATCCAGCGGCCATCAAGTAGTTTTTTACTTCTTTTTCTACGGCTTTTCTGGCACTTCTATGTCAGGTTCTTTCCTTTTCTCGCCTACCCCTTGGTCAGGATTTGGGTTCTGGGTACTTGTAACCTCAGGACCTTTGTTTTCTTGGTCGTCCTCTTCACTCTCCTTAGATGAAGTGATGAGCATGGCCAGTGCATCACTCTTCCATTCTGTCGGGCAGTCCTCTACGATCATATCAATTCTCTGCACCTCGAGTTGGTACAGTCCTTCGTACCACATAGGAGTGTGAGTATTTTGATCACAGAAGATCGAGGAGCTATGGAGAACCTCACAAAATCGAATTAGTTTGCAAAAACTGTGGAAAAACTTGAAAAAAGAGATAAATTTACACACAATGTATGCTCAAATCTTTGATTAACTGACTGTCTAACATGTGAAAATGTTAGTAACAGGTTTTTATTACATCCATGAGAAAATCGAGAGCATTAGGTGGCTCAAGCTGAGTGTACAAGTCATCAATGCCAAATTGGCCTCAATCCCCCCTAGGTGGGTCCAACTCAATCCCAATCACCCCAAACAGCTACGAATTCTGGTGTGGAGGTGGCTGAAGCATGTTGAGTCATTAATTAGCCCAAGGCAGGCGTGGGTGAGCAAATAGAGGAGGTTTGGGGGCCCAAGGGAGCATTAAATGCTCCAAATCTAGCCAAAAGTGGGCAAAAATCCACCCTAGCGCCCTTGGTCAACTAAATTCCCCAAAACAAGGAGAGAGGGCGCACCAGCAATAAATGAGGGCGCACTTGTGGACAAAACTGGAGGCTGGGTGAACTGGTTTGCTCAGAAGTGGGTGTGAACACTCTCAAAGTGGGTTTTTGACCAACTATAGTCGCTTAATCCAAAACATGGTTTAATTAAGCACATGGATAATTAAAATTTATGGATTATGGTACTAAGTGTGGTTACTGTTCTAACACCCCCCCTTAACCATAACTTTGTACATCTCATGAAAGATAAGTGGGAGGCCTTGGCAACAAAGGCTCAAGTCACCTCAATACAAACAGAAATTTTATTTGTCCATATGAACCGAGGAAAAGAAGTAAAACCTCATGGGATAAAAACTTCCCTCAAAAATGGACATGGGGCTGAACCTGCAATTAAATTGCAGCAATCACCATCCATCACTCACTCCAAGCAAAGATCTCAAGTAAGTGAAGGTCTTCTCTGTAAAGCACTTGGTGAAAATATCAGCAGTTTGCTCGGTGGATGGGCAATACTGCAGTGAAATCACCCTGTCATGCACCAAGCCCCGAATGTAATGCATGTGGATCTCAATGTGCTTTGTTCTTTGCCTCTGTACTGGATCAGTAGATATCTTTATGGCACTTTGATTATCCACCCAAATATTGGTTGGAGAATCAATAGCAACACCAAACTCCCGAAGAATGCCTTGCAACCAAACACACTGTGTGGCTGCGTTCACTGCTGCCCTGTACTCGGCCTCTGCTGATGAAAGAGAAATTGTATGCTGTTTCTTACTTGACCAGCAAATAGGACCTTTAGCAAACATAAACACAAAACCTGAAGTGGACTTTCTATCGATGGGATCTCCCGCCCAATCGGAATCAGAAAATCCAGCTAGTTGAAGTGAAGAACCAGCTGCATAGTGTACCCCGAAGCTCTTAGTTCCTTGGACATAATGAAGGATTCTTTTGGCTGCCTTCCAATGGATCTCATGTGGCTGCTGCATATACCTTGCTACAGCACTTACAGCATAAGACAAATCAGGTCTTGTATGTGTAAGGTACAGCAAACTTCCAACTAGCTGCCTATAGAGTGTGCAATCCACCACCGGAGAGTCTTCAAATTCACCTAGTTTTATGCCTGAAAGGAATGGGCACTTGGCTGCCTTACATTCATCCATTTTGAACTTGAATAACAGGTCTGAAGCATACTTAGATTGACTCAGCAAAATACCTCTCTCAGATTGCTCAATTTCCAAACCCAAAAATTGCCTTAGCAATCCTAGGTCGCTCATGGCAAATTCACTGTGCAAAGAAGCTTTAATTGAGCCAATTTGTTTGGTGCAGCTCCCTGTAATTAAGAGATCATCAACATACAGTACAATGACCTGCAAATTACCATCAAAATGCTGCAAATAAACATTTGGATCAGACTTGCATCGACAGAAACCAATTGAGAGCAAAAAAGCATCCATTTTGGCATACCAAGCCCTGGGGGCTTGCTTGAGTCCATAGAGTGACTTCTTCAACCTGCATACAAGTGTGGGATCCTCTTGGAATCCTTCAGGCTGCTGCATATATATCTCTTCCTGTAGCTCACCATGCAAGAATGCACTTTTGACATCCATGTGGTGAACTTCCCAACCTTTACTAGCTGCCATGGCTAGAGCTAGTCTAATTGAGTCCATCTTTGCAACCGGTGCAAAGGTCTCTGTATAATCCACACCATGGATTTGTGAGTAGCCCTTAGCCACTAACCTAGCCTTATATTTCAGATCAGAACCATCAGCAACAGGTTTGGTTCGAAAAATCCACTTACATTGCACTAGTTTCCTCTTGGGAGGAAGAGGCACCAAATCCCATGTTTTGTTCTCTTGCAGAGATTGGAATTCTTCTTGCATTGCTGCCCTCCACCTTGGATCATGATGAGCTTCCTGATATGATGTTGGATCAGATCCAATCATCATATAACAGTGATCAGCAAGCTCACTCTCATTTGCAAAGGAAGCATTGATTGTTTGGGATCTAGTCTTCCTAGGCTCTTGGGGATTGCCTGCCAATTCACCTGCAGCTTCTATGATTTTTTCAGCCCACTTGGGCCTTGATGGTGACTCATGTACAACAATGTCATCTTCAGCTATGTCATCTTCAGCAATATCAGAAAAATCAGAGGAAGAATCATCACTAATCTCATTGAGGTGTGGAGGAGAGGAGCTTTCCCCCGGTGCAAGCTCAAAATCTGGAATTGGTTCTTCTTCGAATTGCACACTTCTCTCAATGAAAGTTTTAAGTGTGGATGTGTCAAAGAGCTTATAGCCCTTTGTGTCCTCACCATAACCAACCATGATACATTCCCTGCTCTGTGGCTCCAAAGCCTTCCTCTTTTCTGATGGAATTCGAGCCCATGCTCTAGACCCAAAAATCCTGAAATTTGACACATTTGGTTTTTGGCCAAACCATGCCTCATAGGGGGTTTTTCCTTTGACTGATTTGTGAAAGGCTCTGTTCTGAATATGAGCAGCACAATTGATGGCTTCAGCCCATAGCTTAGGGCTTAGATCCCTAGCTTCAATCATGCAAGTAGCCATCTCCTTGAGAGATCTATTCTTCCTCTCTGCCACACCATTTTGCTGAGGTGTGTAGGGGATTGAATGTTGCATTTGGATGCCACATTCCTCACAAAGGTGCTGAATGTTATTATTCACATATTCCTTTCCATTATCAGTCCTAAGGATCTTTATCTTATGACCACTATGGTTCTCCACTAGGGCTTTCCAAATCTTCAGTTTCTCAAACACTTCTGACTTCAATTTAAGGAAGTAAACCCAGCAGAATCGAGAGTAGTCATCTATGAATGTAAGTACATACCTTGATCCACCATATGATGGAGTGGGAAGAGGACCAATGAGGTCTGAATGTACCAATCCAAGTGGTTGAGTGGCTCTCCTTGCCATTCCCTTCTCATAGTTGCGCTCAGGATGCTTTCCAACTACACACCCAATGCATGCACCATTCGATGATCTGATTTCTGGAAGCCCTTCCACCATCTTGTCCCTGTGCAATTGCTGGAGATATTTGTAGTTCATGTGGCCAAATCTTTCATGCCATAACTTGGAGGTCTCGTTGGCATGAGAGACAAGAGCATGGTCACTAGAATTTGGAATGAAATTTGAGAATTTGTACATTCTCTCATCATGATCTGCATACCCTATTGCCACAACTTGATTTGAGGAGATTTCTGAGATTTCTACCAAATCTGGAGTGAATGTCACTCTCTTGGCTTCTCCTGTATGGGTCATTTGATAGACTGATAGCAAATTTGCAGCCAATGAAGGTACATAGAGCACATCACTGAAATAGCCATGCTCCATGTCAATCCTTCCAATCCCCTTGGTTTGGAGTTCTGAATCATCTCCCATTCGAACTGTTGGGCCACCATTCGAATGCAAAGAGGAGAAGAGCTCTCTGGATGAAACCATATGTCTGGAAGCTCCTGAATCAATGATGAAGGATGAGGGATTCGAAGTACCTGCTACCAAAGCATGACACTTCTCCTTATTGTCAGGGTTTGAGGTGCTCTCTTTCTTCCTTGCGCCCTCAGGGACTGGGATGTTGTTCTTCTCCAGCAGCTGCGCCATTGAGTCAATGGTTTTCTTCATACATGAGCTCTCTGGATGCCATCCCCTATGACAATAGGTGCATTTGGTCTTTTCCTTTCCCTTCTTGTCCTTCTCCTTTGACAGATTCGAACCCCCATCTGCAGACTTGGTCTTGTCAAACTTCCTCTTCTCTTGCTGCTTCGAATTCTTGGCTTTCTGCTTTCCTTTGCTTGCATTTGAAACACCCATTGCCAATGCTTGGTCCTTTGATTTTATGGTTCCCATCTGAACTAGTTTGTCCTGCTCCTGAGTGAGACACTCCATGAAGGTAGCTAGTGATGGCATTTGCCAATTTCGAAGGGTCATTTTGGCTGAGTGAAATGTGCTAACAAATACTGAAAACTCTGGGCCTAGCTTCGAAAGGATGGACAGAATCAGTTGTTCCTCCTTCTTAACAATTCCACATTGTTGCAGTTGAAGCACCAGTGACTTGAATTTCGTGAAGAACTCCTGGATGGTTTCAAAATGCGCTGGGCTCAAGCTAATGAGCTCGTTTTCAAGCTGGTGGCCTCTCAGTTCATCAGTTTTCCCAAAGAGTGATTCTAGCTTCACCCATACTTCATTGGGAGTTGTCAAACTGTCTGTATGAAACAAGAGTTCCCTTGAAATGCTCAGGCATAGCAATCCATAAGCTTCATCAAGTCGATTGTAGTACTTTTCTTTCTCCACAGCAGAATTTGGCTCCACTTCTGTGCCCATGGTCACTCTATAGAGACCCTTAGATCTCAGCTTGATGACCATCTCAGCCTTCCAATCAAAAAAATTGAAGGGTGTGAGCAACATTTGGTTTGCTTCCATGACTGCTGCGTTGATGGTGAGAAAACTACTGAAACACTTGCAAAAAACACTCAATTTTTGTCTGGAAATCCTCTCTAGAATGCAGTTCAACGCTCAATGTTGGCCTGCAACTCACTAACTCCACGATGGCTCTGATACCATGTGAGTATTTTGATCACAGAAGATCGAGGAGCTATGGAGAACCTCACAAAATCGAATTAGTTTGCAAAAACTGTGGAAAAACTTGAAAAAAGAGATAAATTTACACACAATGTATGCTCAAATCTTTGATTAACTGACTGTCTAACATGTGAAAATGTTAGTAACAAGTTTTTATTACATCCATGAGAAAATCGAGAGCATTAGGTGGCTCAAACTGAGTGTACAAGTCATCAATGCCAAATTGGCCTCAATCCCCCCTAGGTGGGTCCAACTCAATCCCAATCACCCCAAACAGCTACGAATTCTGGTGTGGAGGTGGCTGAAGCATGCTGAGTCATTAATTAGCCCAAGGCAGGCGTGGGTGAGCAAATAGAGGAGGTTTGGGGGCCCAAGGGAGCATTAAATGCTCCAAATCTAGCCAAAAGTGGGCAAAAATCCACCCTAGCGCCCTTGGTCAACTAAATTCCCCAAAACAAGGAGAGAGGGCGCACCAGCAATAAATGAGGGCGCACTTGTGGACAAAACTGGAGGCTGGGTGAACTGGTTTGCTCAGAAGTGGGTGTGAACACTCTCAAAGTGGGTTTTTGACCAACTATAGTCGCTTAATCCAAAACATGGTTTAATTAAGCACATGGATAATTAAAATTTATGGATTATGGTACTAAGTGTGGTTACTGTTCTAACAAGGAGGCGTAATTAAGATGTGTGGATGGATATATATGAAGTGCAGTCTGGCCTTGAATATCATATTTGAAATATACCAATCTTTCACTTCCCTAGTGACGCGTAGAGTCTTCTGAAATACTTCGCATAATTCCTCATGGTAGGTGAGCAACTACAAGTTACTCAACCTTTTCTTTTTTGGGTTCGTTGTCGCCCAAATGGTTGTATATCTCACCCCATGGCAGTCACTAGGGGCTACTAGTAGACCATTATGATAGAGGGGTTCCTTCCACCCCACAAAGGCAACGAACACGAGCAGCCAACTGAAATGGAATGCAGATCCATTGTCTTGGGTGTCTCAGACATCTTCTAAAAACTCATTTAACAGATAGTTTGCCCAATTGTATTGAAAACCATCATTAGCCTTCACAGCTAAGGATACTACACCAGTAGAAACTTCAGTCGGTCTTGAATTCCTTATAAGTCATCTCGCAATAAGTTGAACTGCAAAGCATAGGGGCATGTCTTGAATCCCTGATGTTATGTAACCGCGGTTTCCTTTGGTTAAACCATATTTAGACTTTATTTTTGTAGCCAACTCTTTATCTTCTTTCTTTCCAACAAACTCAGTTCAAGGATCGGTGCCTCTTTTTCTTAGGCCCGTAATCCTGGCAATGAGTTCAACAGTAATGTTTACCTTGCGGTCCATCCATATGTACACCTGGTGCGTACATGATAATAGAGTGCGCACCATGGCATTGAGCTCATTGCTCCGTTCAAAATGTGGAATCCACAGCAAGTTGAGCAGTCCAGATGTGGATAACGGCTCCTCCCATTCCATTGGGATGACATTTGTTTTCTTAGTAACTGTCACATACCCCAATTTTGTAAAAATTATGTAATTGTTTTATTATATTCCTGAGACATTATGTTAAATTTAATGCTAAGTAGGAATTGATGACTCAGCAGAGTCACTAGAGATGGAATGTAATTCAGAATATTTTATTATTAATAAATAAATTGTGGAGACAATAGCATGGGAGAGCTATTAAAAAGAGGTTACTGGTCAAACTGGTGGATGGAACTAGGTGGAAAGGCAAATGACAAGTCACAACATCCTCAAACACTTCCTAAGTTGCAGGTGGCAACTTCCCTATATTTGGGGTCATGATTCCCCAAGGAAGTGGAATCAGAGTAGGTGGCTCATTAATGACTGTTAACCCAACAAAGACCTAGGCAATCTTTTAAATAGTACTCAATGAACTGAGCTGAGGGTTCGAATTGTTCTGGAGGGAGAATACATTCAGGTGAATGCTCTTCAGGAGTCCCATTGAGGAAGAGAGATATACAGTAAGGAAGTTGTTTGAGAGGAATGCTGCAGTAACTTGGTTCCATTCTAGCTATTTGGGCTGAGAGAATTACTTTGCTGCACCTAGTTCCAGCCAGGGAGACCAGAGCAAGCTCGGGGGTCCTGAGAAGTGCTGTCTAGGCATTCTCCAGGAGTTGGTAGGGAGGAACAGCCTCCCATTGCTGTTGTTGTCTACAGAAACAGGTTCTGCCATTGATTTCATTATGTTATTTAAGGATGAATTAATGTAGGTGGTGTTTATTTTCTTTATGTCTGAAGAGTAATTAGTTAGTAAAGTTAGTATCTCAGAATAACAAATAGTTAGATTTGGTAGAGTTATTGTGTTTTCAGCATATCTTAGTAAGAATAAATGCAGTTAATGTAATACCAGTATTGTGTTATAATGCGTACAATAGAAGACTAACACAGTAAGTAATAATTTACAATTGTACTTACAAACCTAATTTACTTGCACTTGATGTGATAATAAGTAAAAGCTATGTACCAAGTATTTATCCCCTGTGATTTACAAAGACCAATTAGACAATCATAGGAGATAGTATTAAAATATAACCAGATATATTACAGTATCGATAGCATTATCAATATCATTGCAGAAAGATTGTAGCCACAGTTAGATTATGTATGTCAGGGTACAAACCCTAGTCAAAGATTGATCAAATTTAAATCTATTATTTAAAGCAAACACAAACCCTAGCTAAAGATTATCCAGTTTTTACCTATCAATCAAACCCTTGTGCAAAACCCTAAATGGAAATTCATCACAAAGAACTTATCCACAATTATCTAGCTCGATGTCGAGCTTAAACAAAATAATATTATCTTTCCTTAAACTTTCTTTTAATTACATAATCATAATCGTATCGATAGAATCAGTATCTAAACAAAATCACTACTGTATTTTCGGATTAAACCCTATCATTCCAAACTCTACAGGTAATTAAACATTTAGAATTAATACAACGATTTCACCTACGACCGTAGCTCAGGTTCACTATTTATGTGATTTTAAAAAATTGGATTCTAAATTCACGCCATACACCAGCTCAAATATACGGGAGACTGTTAATATGTCATTTTATCCAAGTCCAATTACACAGAAAAATTCATAATAAAACATATTACAAAACCCTGGGTGAAAACCCTGAGTGAAAATTTAGAGCCCAGTATTAAAACTACAATGTCGTAACATCATCTACAGGCAGGCTCCCGATTTTTCCCATCTATCTATATTTTATATACAGTAATACATCTACAGAAGTCCTTTAACACGAAAGCAAAACTAGTAATTACAAAATGAACCGAAGCCGTAACATTTCATTACAACACAGGGTTAAACCCATAATTTTTCATTTAAAACACACAGTTAAAAGATTTAACAAGGCTTCCATAATCCCTATATCACTTCGTCTAAGCCAAAACCCTAAACACCCTAACAACCAGCAAGGAGGAAAAGCCATGGCGAAAGACCAGGATTACCAGGTTAAGCCAACCGACGAGGTAAGTGTCCTGTACACCTTCGAGAGCAGCTAGGTCCTGCAATAACAAATTGGTACCAGTTATAAATGCATTTATATAAAAAAAAAGAAAACCAAATCTTTAACTGGAATAACAATGGAGAAGTTCTGTAACTTACCGCGTTTGGAAGGCAGTTTTAACATTGTATTTAGCATGATAACCACGAGCAAGGTAAGTCTAAAACCCCTTCTTCGTCAACAAATACCACGAGCTGGTAGGAGCAAGGGTATTTTACGACAATGGAAGCTTCAACAGAATCAAGCCGAGAGTCATGGCCACGCCGAGACAGGGTTACAAATGGTAACAAAAGGGATAAAACCTAGGTCATAATAAACTTAGAACTGCCAACAGCAAAAACAAATGACTCCCAAATGATGCGATAGACAAGTACGAAGGCTGGGAGCAGCATAGAAGCTGCTAGCACACAGTAACAATAGCACAGGTAACCCCTAGGTGTTTAATAAAATTATATCTGTTGACAGCAAAGATACAACGAGTTCCAAATGATACAGTGGACGAATACGAAGGTTTGAGGAAGCATAGAAGCTGCTAGTACACTGTAACAAGAAAAACTCAGACCAGGAGGTTCCACAGAGTGACCGAGCCCGAAGGCAAGGGAAAAATGACAAGTAGGGTTTGGTCAACGGATTAATATCATAAACACTTGGTTCTGAAAGCACCACGTATCATTTTAAATAATCTCATGCAGTGGGTCTACGTCCAAAGTTCCTCGATGTGTTTTCAATTGTTGCTTTTCAATTAAAATCATAGAGTGGGTACACCAAAATCATAGCGAGGATAAACCATAATCATAGCATGGATATTCTTTTATGGTCGTGGCATCATAGTTTAAACTTGTCCTATTTTCATATTGCAAACAATGCTTTCGAACTCGCATTTGTGAACCATATTACATTGCCCTACAAACAATAAAATCATACCTTGTCATTAATGTTCAAGATTCAAGGAGGTTCTCATTATTGTTGCTAAATAAAAGCATAGCATGGGTAACAGAAATTATTGCATGGCTATCCATAATGGTTGCAATACCATAGTTCACATATCATCCTTCTAATAATCAAAACATTAGAATATGGCCTTTAATACCTTGCCTTATATTCAATAAAACCTTGCTTGACAATAGCATTCGAAGATCAAGACTTGCAGTCTGTTTAAACATAGAGGATATGATAAATTATTATCAAATTATAAGGAGGTAAGTTCCAAGTATGTTATTTTTGTTGTTTATAAAACCTATCATTATATGGCCCTATTTTCTCATGTGACAAAACTTAGATTTTCTTCAAGCCGGTAAGATAATGAAATGATGTTAGGGTTTAGCTGTTACATCTTCAATTCAATTTTCCGATTGTCATAGTCTTACACAGATGATAAAAGACATGTCATTCCTTCATCATGTTACTTTCACTATTGGACTTCAAGCTCCACAACTCATAAAATTTGGACTAAGGTTGCCCTAGACCTTAATACCAACGATTTTAAACAAGTATGATACTTGAGGATTATTTCTACAAGTACTGATAGATTTTATTCAAAGTGTTATTTATGGAAACTAAAGTGGATTCCAATCAATGCAAACCCTTAAATTAATAATAGAAGATAGGTACTGATAGGTAATCCTTGCAATTACTAAAGATAAGAAAAGTACAAACATAGTGATATCTTTAACTTCCAATCCTTTACAATTGAAGTATAAAACAAAACATATTCTGAAATTGAACTGGGCATGTTGCAGGAAGAACTCTACCTTTAAAAAGCGTGATAAACTTGGTTAGCATGCTTAAACTTCTACTGGATGTTTTGGTACAGTACTTGGATTTAAAATACTTGAAAGATTTAATTGTAGCAACCCGAACTTTACCTATATATCTGTAAGAGAAAGAAACCTGTTGCATTAGCTCTGAAGCTAAGTAAGCCCAGTCTGCTGTGGCAAATTCCCCTTGCGGTTGTAAGACAGAAAAACAATCAGCAACGGTAAAGAAATTCAGATCAAAAATATAGTACAACAAAAGATCTTTCAGACACAACTATGAGCATGTAAGCTAATCAAACAGTTAAATGTATGCATTTATTAATATTACTGGCTATTTTAAAATTTTTAAAATTTTCGGAAATTTTGGGTTTTGACATGTGGTATCAGAGCATGGTTCAAATACTAGGCCTTGATGTGGCCCAACTAGTTTCCGCAGAACGGTGACAATAAAAAGAAAATTTATATATTTATAATGTACTAACTTGTATTTTTGTTTCATATAAACAGAGCAGAAAATTTCCTTGTTCTGAATCTAATAGACAGGTATGGAGAAGCTAGGAGAATATGCTGAGGAGGAATCTCCAAACACTGAGACAAGACAGCTGTCTAGAGAACCTGTGATAGAGGAGGTAATTGCTCACTCCTCAGAGCTGATGCAGACTATAAAGGGTTTAAAGACTGAGATAGAATCAGTCAAGAAGGATAATGAAAGGATTTTGAAAACTCAAGAGCAGTTAAATCAAATTCTGATGGAAAAATTTCAAACTGAAGGAAGAAGAAAAAGATCTGAATCTGAAGGAGCTAGCCATCAAAAAGGGTCTAAAAAGATTAAACTAGCTAAATCGGACAGCAGTTCATCATCTGAAGGAAGAAGGGAACAACACAGCTATCACACTACTAGTGACAGTAGTGAGGCCGAGTTGTATAACAGAAAGAAAAAGTACAAGCCTTATGAAGATATTTCTGGAGAGTTCAAGAAAATAAAACCCCCAACTTTCAATGGGGAATCTGAAACAGGAGAAGAGGCAGAATCTTGGTTATCCGGAATGAGAAAATATTTCCAAATATACAACTACTCAAATCAGCTGAAGGCAAGAATGGCCATCTATAACATTTATGGAAAGGCGGATATATGGTGGCAAGACTTGAAAAGGGTCAAGGGGATCAAAGAAAAAGAAGTCAATTGGAGTACCTTTAAAAGGTACTTCAAAAAGAAATTTCTATCTGAACAATACTATGAAGAAAGAGCCAAGGAATTTTATGAGTTAAAGCTAGGATCTATGACCATGAAGGAATTAAACAGTAAGTTCTTAATTTTGTTAAGATATGTGCCGTATTTTGTTGAAGAGAAACCTAAAGTACAACGGTTTCTCAGTTGTCTACCATATCATATAAAAGATAGAATTGAATATGATAACCCCAAAACTCTAGAAGAAGCCATGCGAAAGGCTAATTTCTGTTTTGAACAGAATAAAAAGAAAGAAGGGATAGCCAACTGGAAGGCTAAAAAGAACAGTAATCAGCTGGAGTACAGGAAAAAGGAGTTTGTACCCCAGAAAAATTTCAAGAATAACAAGAACGGAAACCATTTTAATGGTAAAAACTTCCAGGGAAGCAAAAATGGAGCTGCTAATCATTCCAACACTTCAAGGGCAGCAAGGAGGCTTCTAACAATCATGGAAATTACACTAAGAATTTTGAACGAAAGGAGCCTGTTAAGTGCTGGGAATGCAATGGCCCACACTATGCATCAGTTTGCCCAAATCGGAAGAAACCAAATGGAAATATTCATACTATACAAGATGAAATGACTGTTGGAGACTTTGCAGGGACTATGCCCCGAATCAATGCAGCGTTGGAGAACCGCCAAGCTGACTATCAAACTTCCATGGTGGAAGTAGGAGGTATGGTTAACAAAACCCCTGTAACTATTTTAATAGACCCAGGTGCTAGCCTTGTTAAATTTTCAGAATTTACTTCAATCTGATCTAGGATCTTAACTGAGAGAACAACATGTACAGCATATCAATCATGGAGACAATAATGCAAGCACACAAGAGACACAAAGATTTACTTGGGGAAAACCATAAAGGTGAAAAACCCCAATAAATTCCTCAGAGATAGATAGAGCAATGATACAACCAACCATGAGAGATAGACATAACCTAGCAGCAGATCCTCCTCCTCCATAAGTGCGCCACTCCTCCTTGAGTGTATGAGTGAGAAGTGAGTGAGTAAATAGAGTGCCTCCCACACTCTATTTATACTTGACTTGACTTGCCTTTTTACCTAACTCATGTAGGCTCGAACTTAACCACATAACATAATGCTGAGTGGGCCGACCCCCAATAGGGTGGTCTAATAACCCATTGACCCACATGACTTATACAGGGCCGACCCCAAACAATGTGGTCTAATAACCCATCAAGTATAAGTTACGACACTTACAATATAAATGACGACACTTCCTTATAGAGGAATAATACCATCTCTATAGGAATACAATATACATATATGTGAAATACATTCCGAAGTTACATATACATCAACAATCCCTCTTAACTAGGAAAGTATTTCTCAGCACAGTTCTTCTAGCACAAGTCATCTTCTCTAGATCATCGTCACTGGATAATCGTCATCGAGTCATCATCATTGTCACTGCTGCTGCTATCTCAATCAATCTCTTAATCTACTCGTCATAGGAAGTTCTACAGAGCCAGTCATTTTTCATACTGGATGTAGGCCTACCACCTGCAGGTCTTCATCATCACTGGCCATACTATGGAATCCTCAGGACTTATTACGTGCGTCACAAAACCTCGAAAGAGCATCCCAGGCTGTTACGAGCACACAGCTCTACCTATAGGATCTCCCAGGGCGCTATTACATGTGACCCCACCACAAAACCTAGAAAGAGCATCCCAGGATGTTATGGGTACACAACTCCGACCTGTAGGATCTCCCAGGGCGCTATTATATGTGGTCATGGAAAAACCTCGCAAGAGCATCCTAGGACTGATTACGGGCACATAGCCCAACCTATCGGATCTCCCAGGGCGCTATTACATGCCATAGGACAAAACCTCGCAAGAGCATCTGCTAGATATCCCAGGGCGCTATTACATGCCATAGGCAAAACCTTGAAAGACTATCTGTAGATCTCCCAAGGCACCGAATTACATGTCCTCCCAGAGAAAAACCTCGAAAGAGCATTTTCCAGATGTCCCAGGGCACTGATATTACATGCCATAGGCAAAACCTCGAAAGACCATCTGCAAATCTCCCAGGGCACCGGATTACATGCTCATCTGCACAACATGATCCATGGCCATAGAGTATCATCCTGATACTCACCATACATCATCCTGATGCATCCATGATCATCCTGATCATCATCACTACAACGTCCTGCTGCATGTCATCTGGAGCAACATCCTAAAGCTCGTCATCTATGATCATCCTGATCATCACTGCAACATCCTGCTGCATGTCATCTGGAGCAACATCCTGAAGCTCGTCATCTATGATCATCCTGATCATCACTGCAACATCTTGCTGCATGTCATCTGGAGCAACATCCTAAAGCTTGTCATCTATGATCATCCTGATCATCACTGCAACATCCTGCTGCATGTCATCATACCTGATCCACCTGATCATCAATGCATCTACCTGATGCATACCAAGTATCTACCTGATACATATCATCATACATGATCCTCCTGATCATCAATGTAGCCACCTGATACAAATACAAATACATGATACATATCACCATACATGATCCACCTGATCATACAATGTATCCACCTGATACATATACAGATACATGGTCCAAGCATCCAACATGATGCATATAAAATACATACACATGATCCAACTGATCATATCCAGCATCAACATGATGCGTACATACATACATAAAAATGATCCAACTGATCACATCCAGCATCCAACATGATGCGTACATACATACATAAAACTGATCCAACTAATCATATCCAAGAAGAAACCAGAACATCATCCTAATGCTCATCATCCAGCGCTTACATCCACAGCCATGTGAAGGATCCTCCTTCCAACATGCTTGGAATGGCTTCAGCAAATGTGTCCATCACTTCTTCCTCGAAGTGTCCTCGATCTGAAGAACGCCAAGCCTCTCTCTGAAGTACTCGAACTTCACCCTGACTAGTGGCTTCGTCAGCACATCTGCAATCTGCTCGTCCGTCGCAACATACAGGAGCTTCACAGCTCCTCTCTGCACCATATCCCTGATATATTGATATTTGATCTCTATGTGTTTCGACCTGTCATGAAACACTGGGTTCTCGGACAGCTTCACACAACTCTGGTTATCACAAAAGATACCAGTAGCATCCAACGGGAGATCAAATAACTCAGACAGTAGCTTCTGTAGCCATACTGCCTCACAACTAGCTGAACAGGCTGCAACATACTCTACCTCAGCTGTACTCAGTGCTACGCAGGACTGCTTCCTACTAAACCAAGAGATCACACTTGATCCCATACTGAAGCAGCACCCAAATGTGCTCTTCTTATCTGCAGCACTGCCAGCCCAATCTGAATCAACATAACCCTGCAGGTTAAACTTTTGATTCGCTTCATACTTAAGCCCATAATCCACAGTACCCTTCAGGTACCTCAGAACATGCTTTACAGCAACCAGGTGAACATTCCTCGGATCCGTCAGGAACTAGTTCGATGTGTTCACAGCAAAGCAAATGTCTAGTCTCATGTTCGTCAAGTGCATCAAGGACCCAATCATCTGACGATACAAAGAGACATCAACCGGCTCAGATGAGGCATCACATAGAAGCTTCAGATTCGATGCCATAGGTGTGGCCATGACCTTGCAATCCATCATCCCGAACCTCTTCAGGATCTCTACTGCATACTTCCCTTGTCCAAGGAAGATTCCATCACTCTGCCACACCTCCATGCCAAAAAAAAATAGTGCATCATCCCCAAGTTCTTCATTTCGAACTCGGCAGTAAGCTTCCGCTGCATGTCGGCAATCAATCTATCTTCACCTATAACAAACAGGTTATCCGCATACAAAAGTAGTATCACTGGATTGCCTTCCTCAACCTTGTAGTAAAAGTTGGAATCCACTTTACTCTTGGTAAAGCCCAAACTAGATAGAAAGTTGTCTATCCTACCATACCAAGTTCTGCACACATATATGACTACACCATGCTGTCTTGAAATCCATCTGGTGCATCTTCTATTTCATCACTTTTATATTTCTCAATGCTGCCATCTGCAACATGCTTGATCTGATAGTTCCATTTAGAATTCATAACAAACTTCCCTTCACGTCTTGGGACTACATCCCAAACATCATTCTTCATGATCGACGGATCATGGCATTCCATTTCTTCATCCCAGATCCTGGGAACTTCAATATCTTCAATAGATATCTTTGTTGCCGGAACAAATGTTGTAGTTCTTCTTTTGTAGGAGATGGCATACGATCTTTCCTACACAACAAGTTAAATTGCATGATTAGAAAACATCTCATAGTTTTCAGACCAAATTCTTACACATAAAGAAATATGTCATACAGTCATGCAATTATCTTAGCCAATGCTTCAATACAACATTTATCCATATCCCGTAACTTTCTAGATGCCTTCCAATCTCTACCAGAACATTGTTAAGAGTGTGTACAACTCCCAACATGTCAGCAAAGAGGTTTCATTCTAGATAAGTAGCAATGGAATGTTGTACAGTGCCATAGGCCACTTACCCATGTATATTAGTAGTATATTGTTCATTAATGCAACTATTCTAATATGCACAATACATATCCTAAGTCTAGGAACATGAGCATATACATCATTGAACAATTTTATTTAAACAAACAAATATGCAAGAAATGATAGTTAAAATACTTATCTTTGTTTGTTCGTTGGGTGGACTCCCTCTGAGTCTTCGCTTCCTTGCAGGAGATGCTAGAGTCCTAATCTGAAGTAGCTTCTTCTACACCTTTCTGTTGTGGAATGTAGAAATATGGTCAACTCCCTCTGAATATCTGCATCCTTGCAGGAACTACTGAAGTGTGCTCCTTTGCTTTCTTGCAGGAACAACTGGAGTGTGTTCCTTTGCTTTCTTGCAGGAGCAACTGGAGTGTGCTCCCTCTTGATCTTTGCTTCCTGAATTACCTGTTCTTGAACTCATATTCATCCTTGGTCCCTATGCATGCTTATTAGTATCATGATTGTGTTATCCTTGTGATCTCATATAAAATCATACATTCATTAGTATACTATTAAAACACAATAATCTCAAGCATGTATAGTCATGATCATTTCAAACAGAAATAATAAGCATTAGCATTCAAGGTTTATGTAGGATTCTTATGGTTAGTCAAATCATAAGAAGCATAACATGTCTAAACCTATAATTACTCAAACCTATGACTCTTTAGTTGAATCATCAATCAAGATAAGAGATATAATATGCATAAAACCTATGATTATTCGAACCTATACCTTCATGATTCTTCTGGTTAGTCATATCATCAATTATGGTAAAAAAACATAATATGCATACAACCATGATTATTCAAACCTATGACTTCATGAATAATCATTATCAACAATAGTATAAGATCCTAACCCAAGGTAGGATTCTATCTTGATATAGGAAAAACATACCTGGATTAGCATGCTAGTTAGTTATGTCTAACATACTCACATGATGTCTTCTTGTTCTTCTTCAATGACTTGTGCTAGTAACCTGTATATCTCATAGGTTAGCCATTATAAAACCAAGTTATACATACCTCATAAATGGATCTTCTATGAGATCCATGACAATGGATGAGTCTTTATCCTCATGTCATCATGATCATATGTTCTTGAACTGGAACATGATTTGTATTTCTTGGTGTACCTTTCATGTTAGTAGACAACATAAACCTCATACAACACCATAATGCATTAGTACAATTATAAGTGTCAACACCCTAACCAATGAATATCTTCTATCATGCATTCATAATTTTGTTAAGGTGATATGACAAATCTAAAATCAAGATTGTACTAACCGTAATAACATGAAGATAAACATACCATAAACTTAATCAAGAACAAATCTCAAAACATACCTCGATGAGTCATACCTGTCGATATCGCTTGTAATCTCCTTATGTAAAGCCTTAGCCTTATCTCCCTCTGAAACAGGAACTCCTTCACTTATGCAGGTGACCAATCCATCTTCTTCTAGGATTAACCCTATCCACTTGATTTGCAAGAACTGGACCTGGAGCTAGATATGGGTTTGTCAGAGAAACCCCAAAAATTCAAACTTTGAATTTCAAACTTCCGAAAGGATAGAAATATGCGCCTTGATGAGCTGATCAAACTGGTATATTCAGAATTTGAAAACTGCAAAGTTTCACTCCTCAATTTTTCCTTTGAAACTTCACTAGACGTGACCCTGAACTAGGGTTTGATGAAGCCCACTCTTCTACCCAATCAAAAGGTTTGATCCAAAGCTCTAAGTTTCTATTTTTCTGAGGAGCTTCCAGCCGTGGTCACAGATTTAAAAAAATTCCCATTTTTACAGAAGCCCTAATTTTCCACTTTTCTGATCAAAGTCCCGAACTAGGGTTTGATCAAGCTCGGCCTTCTTCCCAACCAAAAATTCTGATATTGGTCTCTAAATTTTTATTTTGATGAGTAGCATTCATCCATGGTCTCTGATTACAAAAATTCCAACTTTCTCCAAAGCCCTAAATTCTGGAAGCCATGAAAGAAGGTACTCAAAAATAATTCTGTTTTGATAGAAATATGTACCTGATTGTTTCTAGTGTAACTCCAAAATTTTTGATCCACAGGGTCTGAGAAAGTTTCCTAAGATATCCTGACCTGTTAGCTTTCCATCCCAACAGGTCTGACCTCAATTGGATTCTCTGAGATAGAGTTATGCCAAGTGTTGCAACGTGACTTGTTTTGGGATAATACAGGAGAGCGAACTTGTACGGCGTGCCACGTGTCACTGTTTCAACTTCGGCCTCTGAAAAATTTTCTTGAGATAGCTCGACCTATTATATTTCCATCCTGATAGGTCTGACCTCAATTGGACTTTCTGAGAGAGAGTTATGCCAAGTGTCGCAAAGTGACCTGTTTATGGGATAATACAGGAGAGAAAACTTGTACGGTGTTCCACGTGTCACTAGTGCAACTTCGGCCTCTGCAAAATTTTTCTGAGATAGTAAAGTATGTGTACTACCTGTCACTTTTTACTAAATTTCATTTGGATCTTCCTAGGCCAAGTTATGACCTTTTTCCCAAGGTCACCTGATTTTGACTCAGATTTGGAAGAGGCAGAAACCCTATATTGTACAGATCATAAATCACAAAGTACAATGAATTAGAGGTTGTCCTTTGGACACAAGGTACATGGGGATCTTAGCTTCGTCCTATAACAATTTCAGATCCGAAAACTTCGCCAAAACATATTTATATCCAAAGTGCTACGATGACTGGTTTTTGCTATATCAAGCCCTAGCATCGTAAGTGCAACAAGTGTCATACATGCCATATCATGCATTCTTTCAGGCTAGCTCTGATACCATGTTAAATTTTCAGAATTTACTTCAATATGATCTAGGATCTTAACTGAGAGAACAACATGTACAGCATATCTACAGCATATCAATCATGGAGACAATAATGCAAGCACACAAGAGACACAAAGATTTACTTGGGGAAAACCATAAAGGTGAAAAACCCCAATAACTTCCTCAGAGATAGATAGAGCAATGATACAACCAACCATGAGAGATAGACATAACCTAGAAGCAGATCCTCCTCCTCCATAAGTGCACCACTCCTCCTTGAGTGTATGAGTGAGAAGTGAGTGAGTAAATAGAGTGCCTCCCACACTCTATTTATACTTGACTTGACTTGCCTTTTTACCTAACTCATGTAGGCTCGAACTTAACCACATAACATAATGCTGAGTGGGCTGACCCCTAATAGGGTGGTCTAATAACCCTTTGACTCACATGGCCAACCCCCAATAGGGTGGTCTAATAACCCTTTGACCCACATGACTTATACAAGGCCGACCCCAAACAAGGTGGTCTAATAACCCATCAAGTATAAGTTAAGACACTTACAATATAAATGACGACACTTCCTTATAGAGGAATAATACCATCTCTATAGGAATGCAATATACATATATGTGAAATACATTCCGAAGTTACATATACATCAACAAGCCTTAGTTATATTTCACCACAGATAGTAGAAAAGTGTAATTTGACTGTTGAAAGGTTTGATAACTCTTGGTCAGTACAACTAGCCACTGGGGCAAAAAGGAAGGTGAACTGTTATGTTAAGGAATGTGCTCTAGCTATGAAGGATTTTAAAACTACTGTTAAATTAAATGTTATGCCACTTGGCTCATATGACATACTTATTGGTATGGACTGGTTAGAACAGCATAAGGTAGTTTTAAACTGTTTTGATAAAACTTTTACGTGTGTAAATAATAATGAACAGCCTGTAACTGTTAAGGGTATTCCTAGGAAAACAGTAATCAGGCAGATTTCTGCTTTACAACTTAAAAGGGCAGTCAGAAAAGGGTGCAAAGCCTATGCTGTAACTATTACAGATGAGACAGTTAAGTATGAAATAAGTAAGATAAAAGTAGAGGATATCCCTGTAGTAAACGAATTTACTGATGTTTTTCCAGAGGAAATTCCAGGATTACCTCCCAAGAGGGAACTGGATTTCACAATTGAGCTGGTACCAGGTGTTGTACCCAGTTCAAAGGCTCCATACCGTATGAATATTCTGTAGCTTAACGAATTAAAAACACAGTTAAAGGAGTTAATAGATAAGAATTACATTCGACCCAGTGTGTCCCCTTGGGGAGCACCAGTAATCTTTGTTAAAAAGAAGGATGGAACTATGCGACTCTGCATAGATTACCGTCAACTAAACAAGATGACAATTAAAAACAGATATCTGTTGCCTCGCATAGATGATCTGTTTGATCAGCTACGTGGAGCTACGGTGTTCTCTAAGATAGACTTGAGATCAGGCTATCATCAGGTGAGAATTAAAGAAGAGGACATATTCAAGACAGCTTTCAGAACGAGGTATGGACATTACAAATTTTTCGTAATGCCATTTGGGCTTACTAATGCCCCAGCCATCTTTATGTGCCTAATGAATAACATAATGCATAAATACTTGGATAAATTTGTTGTCGTATTCATCGATGACATTTTAATTTATTCTAAAAACGAAGAGGAACATAAAGAACATTTACAGATAGTCTTACAAGAACTGCGAGAACAACAGCTCTTTGCGAAGTTCAGTAAGTGTGATTTCTTCAAGGATGAAATCCAGTACTTAGGTCACGTAGTGACTAAGGAAGGGATTTCAGTTGATCCTGAAAAGATCTGGGCAATCGAAGAATGGCCAATACCGAAAGACGTAACAGATGTTAGGTCCTTCATGGGAATTACCGGTTATTACCGGAGATTCATTGAAGGCTTTTCAAAAATAGCCAACCCAATCACTTCCTTGCAAAAGAAAGGCAAGAAGTTTGATTGGAACTTGAAGTGTGAAGAAAGCTTTAAGAAATTAAAGACTTTATTAACAACTGTGCCTATTCTAAGAATAGCAGATCCTAATAAGGATTTCATGGTTTGCACCGATGCTTGTAATGACGGTCTAGGCGGAGTGTTGACTCAGGATGGGTATGTCATTGCCTATGAGTCCAGGAAGCTGAAGATTCATGAAAAGAATTATGCCACTTATGATTTAGAATTAGATGCTATTATTCATGTCTTAAAGATGTGGTGACACCACTTAATAGGCAGAAAGTCTACTTTACTGAATGATAATAAAGGTCTAAAATACCTTTTAGATAAGCCTAACCTAAATGCAAGGCAAGCCAGATGGTTGGCCTTCTTAAGCGAATACGATTTTGAAATTCAGCACATAAAAGGAAAGGAAAATAAGGTGGTTGATGCTTTGAGCAGAAATGCAAAGCTGAATTTTACAGCAGCTATCAGCACTTATACCTCTAATTTAAATGAACAACTAACTGAAGGGATAAAAATGGATGAAATTTATCAAAACTTACAAGCTACATCTAAAGAAGAACCTATAGAAAGTTTGATAAAGGGTTACAGTTTAAATAAAGATGGATTTTTATTGTTTAAAGACAGGCTGTATGTTCTGAATGTATCTAAAGTTAAACCGTTAATTTTGGATGAAGTTCATAAAACCCCTTACTCAGGGCATCCAGGCTACCAGAAGACTGTCACCATGTTGAGAAAAGACTATTTTTGGCCTAATACGAAATCTGAAACAGTTGAGTATATAGCTAGATGTTTGGACTGTCAACAAGTAAAAATAGAACATCAGCATCCAGCTGGGTTATTACAACCTTTGCCTATTCCTAGTTGGAAGTGGGAAATAATCAGCTTAGATTTCATTACTGGATTACCCAGAAATCAAAATCAGAATGATTCAATTATGGTGGTAGTAGATAAATTAAGTAAATCAGCACACTTTATTCCTGTTAAAACCACTTACAAGGCTACAAACATAGCTGATATATTTCTGAAGCAGATTTTTAGGTTACATGGTGTCCCAAAGGTTATTATTTCAGACAGGGATCCTAAATTCACAGGAAATTTCTAGAAATCTTTGTTTAAGGGATTAAACACAACACTGAATTTCAACACTTCTTTCCATCCTCAGACGGATGGACAAACTGAAAGAGTTAATCAGGTATTGGAAGATATGCTAAGAATGTATGTTAAGTATCAACCAGGTAAGTGGGAGGATTATTTACATTTAGCAGAATTTGCATACAATAACAACTATCAATCGTCAGCTAAGTTCAGTCCTTTTGAAATTCTGTATGGGCGTAAATGTAACACTCCTATCTCTTGGAATAATCCAGTAGATAGATTAGTGTTAGGTCCTGAATTATTAAAAGAAATGGAACAGATTGTGAAACAAGTGCAGGAAAATTTGAAGATTTCCCAGGATCGACAAAAGAGCCAAGCAGATTTGAAAAGAACTCCTAAAGAGTTCCAGGTGGGTGAACATGTGTTCATAAAGGTAAGACCAAAGAAGAGCTCCCTAAGATTGGGGAGTTGTGCAAAATTAGCACCACATTACTGTGGTCCATTTGAAATTTTATCTAGAATTGGTCAAGTTGCTTATCAGCTAGCATTACCACCTAATTTAAAAGTGCACAATGTTTTTCATATTTCTGTTCTGAAAAAGTATGTTCATGATGCTACTCATGTGATTGATTGGAACGTTGTACAGGTAGAACCAGAAGGGGAAGTTTTGGTGGAACCAGATTGTATCCTCGGGAGGAGGGAAATTACTCTGCGGAACCGCACAATTGGACAGCTGAAGGTGCAACGGAAGCACCTTAGTCCTTAGGAAGCTACCTGGGAACTGGAAAGTAAGATGTGGGAAGCATACCCAAATCTATTCCAGAAGGTGGCTAAGGATGAGGAATAAGTAACATCAAGGACGATGTTACATTTTAAGGGGGTGTGTATATCACATACCCCAATTTTGTAAAAAGTATGTAATTGTTTTATTATATTCTTGAGACATTATGTTAAATTTAATGCTAAGTAGGAATTGATGACTCAGCAGAGTCACTAGAAATGGAATGTAATTCAGAATATTTTATTATTAATAAATAAATTATGGAGACAACAGCATGGGAGAGCTGTTAAAAAGAGGTTACTGGTCAAACTGGTGGATGGAACTAGGTGGAAAGGAAAATGACAAGTGGCAGCATCCTCAAACACTTCCTAAGTTGCAGGTTGCAACTTCCCTATATTTGGGGTCATGATTCCCCAAGGAAGTGGAATCAGAGCAGGTGGCTCATTAATGACAGTTAACCCAACAAAGACCTAGGCAATCTTTTAAATAGTACTCAATGAACTGAGCTGAGGGTTCGAATTTTTCTGGAGGGAGAATACATTCAGGTGAATGCTATTCAGGAGTCCCATTGAGGAAGAGGGATATACAGTAAGGAAGTTGTTTGAGAGGAATGCTGCAGTAACTTGGTTCCATTCTAGCTGTTTGGGCTGAGAGAATTACTTTGCTGCACCTAGTTCCAGCCAGGGAGACCAGAGCAAGCTCGGGGGTCCTGAGAAGTGCTGTCTGGGCATTCTCTAGGAGTTGGTAGGGAGGAACAGCTTCCCATTGCTGTTGTTGTCTACAGAAACAGGTTCTGCCATTGATTTCATTATGTTATTTAAGGATGAATGAATGTAGGTGGTGTTTATTTTCTTTATGTCCGACGAGTAATTAGTTAGTAAAGTTAGTATCTCAGAAAAACAAATAGTTAGATTTGGTAGATTTATTGTGTTTTCAGCATATATTAGTAAGAATAAATGCAGTTAATGTAATACCAGTATTGTGTTATAATGCGTACAACAGAAGACTAACACAGTAAGTAATAATTTACAATTGTACTTACCAACCTAATTTACTTGCACTTGATGAGATAATAAGTAAAATCTATGTACCAAGTATTTATCCCCTGCGATTTACAAAGACCAATTAGACAATCATAGGAGACAGTATTAAAATATAACCAGATATATTATAGTATCGATAGCATTATCAATATCGTTGTAGAAAGATTGTAGCCACAGTTAGATTATGTATGTCAGGGTACAAACCCTAGTCAAAGATTGATTAGATTTAAATCTATTATTTAAAGCAAACACAAACCCTAGCTAAAGATTATCCAGTTTTTACCTATCAATCAAACCCTTGTGCAAAACCCTAAACGGAAATTCATCACAAAGAACTTATCCACAGTTATCTAGCTCGATGTTGAGCTTAAACAAAATAATATTATCTTTACTTAAACTTTCTTTTAATTACAGAATCATAATGGTATCGATAGAATCAGTATCTGAACAAAATCACTATTGTATTTTCGGATTAAACCCTATCATCCCAAACTTACAGGTAATTAAACATTTAGAATTAATACAACGATTTCACCTATGGCCATAGCTCAGGTTCACTGTTTATGTGATTTTAAAAACTTGGATTCTAAATTCACGCCATACACCAGCTCAAATATACAGGAGACTGTTAATATGTCATTTTATCCAAGTCCAATTACATAGAAAAATTCATAATAAAACGTATTACAAAACCCTGGGTGAAAACCTTGAGTGAAAATTTAGAGCCCAGTATTAAAACTACAATGCTGTAACATCATCTACAGGTAGGCTCCCGATTTTTCCCATCTATCTATATTTTATATACAGTAATACATCTACAGAATTCCTTTAACATGAAAGCAAAACTAGTAATTACAAAATGAACCGAAGCCGTAACATTTCATTACAACACAAGGTTAAACCCATAATTTTTCATTTAAAACACACAGTTAAAAGATTTAACAAGGCTGCCGTAATCCCTAGGTCACTTCGTCTAAGCCAAAACCCTAAACACCTTAACAACCAGCAAGGAGGAAAAGCCATGGCGAAAGACCAGGCTTACCAGGTTAAGCCAACCGATGAGGTAAGTGTCCTGTACACCTTCGAGAGCAGCCAGGTCTGCAATAACAAATTGTTACCAGTTATAAACGCATTTATATAAAAAAAAAGAAAACCAAATCTTTAACTGGAATAACAATGGAGAAGTTTTGTAACTTACCGCATTTGGAAGGTAGTTTTAACACTGTATTTAGCATGATAACCACGAGCAAGGTAAGTCTAAAACCCCTTCTTCGTCAACAAATACCACAAGCTGGAAGGAGCAAGGGTATTTTACCACAATGGAAGCTTCAATAGAATCAAGCCGAGAGTCATGGCCACGCCGAGACAGGGTTAGAACTGGTAACAAAAGGGATAAAACCTAGGTCATAATAAACTCACAACTGCCAACAGCAAAAACAAATGACTCCCAAATGATGCAATAGACAAGTACGAAGGCTGGGAGCAGCATAGAAGCTGCTAGCACACATTAACAGCAACACAGGTAAACCCTAAGTGTTTAATAAAATTATATATGTTGACAACAAAGATACAACGAGTTCCAAATGATACAGTGGACGAATACGAAGGTTTGAGGAAGCATAGAAGCTGCTAGTACACTGTAACAACAAAAATCATACCAGGAGGTTCCACAGAGCGACCGAGCCCGAAGGCAAGGGAAAAATGACAAGTAGGGTTTGGTCAACGGATTAATATCATAAACACTTGGTTCTGAAAGCACCACGTATCATTTTAAATAATCTCATGCAGTGGGTCTACATCCAAAGTTCCTCGGTGTGTTTTCAATTGTTGCTTTTCAATTAAAATCATAGAGTGGATACACCAAAATCATAGCGAGGATAAACCATAATCATAGCATGGATATCCTTTTATGGTCGTGGCATCATAGTTTAAACTTGTCCTATTTTCATATTGCAAGCAATGCTTTCGAACTTGCATTTGTGAACCATATTACATTGCCCTACAAACAATAAAATCATACCTTGTCATTAACGTTCAAGATTCAAGGAGGTTCTCATTATTGTTGCTAAATAAAAGCATAGCATGGGTAATAGAAATGATTGCATGGCTATCCATAATGGTTGCAATACCATAGTTCACATATCATCCTTCTAATAATCAAAACATTAGAATATGGCCTTTAATACCTTGCCTTATATTCAATAAAACCTTGCTTGACAATAGCATTCGAAGATCAAGACTTGCAGTCTGTTTAAACATAGAGGATATGATAAATTATTATCAAATTATAAGGAGGTAAGTTCCAAGTATGTTATTTTTGTTGTTTATAAAACCTATCATTATATGGCCCTATTTTCTCATGTGACAAAACTTAGATTTTCTTCAAGCCTGTAAGATAATGAAATGATGTTAGGGTTTAGCTGTTACATCTTCACTTCAATTTGCCGATTGTCATAGTCTTGCACAAATGATAAAAGGCATGTCATTCCTTCTTCATGTTACTTTCACTGTTGGACTTCAAGCTCCACAACTCATAAAATTTGGACTAAGGTTGCCCTAGACCTTAATACCAACGAGTTTAAACAGGTATGATACTTGACGATTATTTCTACAAGTACTGATAGATTTTATTCAAAGTGTTATTTATGGAAACTAAAGTGGATTCCGATCAATGCAAACCCTTAAATTAATAATAGAAGACAGGTACTAACAGGTAATCCTTGCAATTACTAAAGATAAGAAAAGTACAAACATAGTGATATCTTTAACTTCCAATCCTTTACAATTAAAGTATAAAACAAAACATATTCTGAAATTGAACTTGGCATGTTGCAGGAAGAACTCTACCTTTAAAAAGCTTGATAAACCTGGTTAGCATGCTTAAACTTCTACTGGATGTTTTGGTATAGTACTTGGATTTAAAATACTTGAAAGATTTAATTGTAGCAACCCGCACTTTACCTGTATATCTGTAAGAGAAAGAAACCTGTTGCATTAGCTCGGAAGCTAAGTAAGCCCAGTCTGCTGTGGAAAATTCCCCTTGCGGTTGTAAAACAGAAAAACAATCAGCAACGGTAAAGAAATTCAGATCAAAAATATAGTATAACAAAAGATCTTTCAGACACAACTATGAGCACATAAGCTAATCAAACAGTTAAATGAATGCATTTATTAATATTACTGGCTATTTTAAAAATTTTAAAATTTTCGAAAATTTTGGGTTTTGACAGTAACCTCATCATATTTCATGTACATGTATTTGTCTGGCTAGAATTGCGGAAACTTCTCCTGATTCAGCAAATCAAGGTTTGCAAACTTGCATTCAGGGATCTTACTGAGAAAATTCTCCTTCGTCCGCACATGGCTTGACATTAGCGGCAGGGGAATATTATACTGGGTATTCTTTATAAGAAATACATATGGTGCGTCGACTCTTCTCGGGATAACATATTTCAGGACTAGCCATATCAGTGGTGGCGTTTTTCCTTGTGGTGTAGATGGCTTCTTGGTGCCTACGGCCTTCGGCTTTCCCTGATCAACAGTTGGCTGCTTGTCTTTCTTCGGTTGCTGCAATTGATTGCGTGGTGAATTCCTGGACAAGCCACCTCGGTCTGGAGCGGCTTGCTTAACTTGCAACTTCATCACTCCTCCTAGACCAAACTGTTTGAAAGTGACCAAAATTTCTTTTAATGTCGGCTCTTTGGACATATACGAGCAAGCATTATTGCTTTCAGCTGGTAAAAACTCAGCGATTTACAGTCGGTAAAAATTCAAAATTCATGGTAAAACATGTAAGTAAATGATCTTTACCATTTATAGTCCTTTTTACCTCGACGGTGTGCCCATAATGCCTACCTTAGACATTAAATGTCATAACATTTGGCCAAATCTCCGACCAACAATTTTAACGGTTATCTTTGTTAGAAAAACAGGATCACAAAGCAATAACAATAAACATAAATGCAAATATAATCACACAGACATATTACAAGAGAGACACCAATATATCATGGTTCACCCAATATGGGCTACGTCCGCACTGAAATTATCAGTCCTTATTATTATACCATCCAGCAAATGAAGGGATACAACCTGTAGCACATCCATTGCACTTCCTCTTCACTGTCTCACAGTCTCTCTTCACGATCTCAGAGATCTTTACAATGCATAATTTCTAATACATCAATCCTAGCCATATTACAATGTCTTTCTTATAAAATGGAAATACAAAGGGAAAATACCACGGGTTACCCAAAACCATGGGCCCGTAATCTATTGGCGAAACAACCCAAAACATTTCCTTCTGGGCCCGCTGGCCCCCACGCACCCTGGACCCTCTAGGGTGCATGCCGAGATCATAACCAAACCTGGGGTACAACACGGCTGAAACAACATCATCTATGAGACTGGAAGATCAGGCTCCACAACCAACAATCTCCCACTTGGAGACTGATTACAACAAATCCATCGCTGTTGTACTTGCTAAACTTGGAAAATTTCTCATCTTCTCCTTCAAAATAGAAGGCCAACTAAAACCGAGCAAGAACTCAATTTCTCTCTGGTCACTACCTTTGTGATCATGTCTGTAGGATTCTAGATAGTATGTATCATTTCCAGCTTCAACAGTTCATCTTCCAGAACAAAGCATATGAAATGGTACTTGAGCTGTATATGTTTAGTCTTGGAATGGAATGCTGAGTTCTTTGAAAAATGAATGGCACTCTGGCTGTCATGACTGTACAACCTGCTATCCTTCTGCTTCTTACCCAATTCCTCCATAAACCTCTACAACCAAATCATCTCTTTACTAGTCTCTGTAACATCAACATACTCTGCTTCCATTATTGAAAGTGCAACAACCATTTGCAGTTTCGAAATCCAACTTACTATTGTTCCACCTACAGTAAACACATATCCTGTGGTGCTCCTCTGGCTATCCTTATCACCTGCCATATTTGCATCAACATATCTCTGTAGAACAATGTCTGAACCTCCAAAACATAATTCCTGAGTGGTAGTACCTCTCAAATACCTGAGAATACACTGTACTGCCTTCCAATGTTCTTTACCTGGATTGTTCATATATCTGCTCACAACTCCCACTGCATGTGCAATATCTGGTCTTGTGCACACCATGGCATACATCAAACTGCCAACTGCTGATGAATAGGGAATCTTGGACATGTAATCTGTCTCTTCCTGTGTCTTGGGACACATTTCCTTACTTAGATTAATCGCTGGCCAAAGGTGTACTAACTGGTTTTGCATTGTACATTCTGAACCTCTCCAACACCTTTTGTATGTACTCACCCTGAGACAATGTCAATTTGCAATTTTTCCTGTCTCTTGTTATTCTCATACCAAGGATTTGCTTTGCAACACCCAAATCCTTCATCGCAAATGAATTTGCTAACTTCCTTTTGAGCACATTTATTTCCTGCATGTTAGACCCTGCAACAAGCATGTCATCCACATACAATAACAAGATAATATAACTTACATTGTCTAGCCTCTTGAAATAAACACAGTGGTCAGAATGGCATCTACTATAACCTTATTTTTCCATAAACCTGTCAAATTTTAAATACCATTGCCTTGGAGCTTGCTTCAAACCATACAAGCTCTTCTTCAACCTGCATACCAAATTTTCCTTCCCTTTGACATCATACCCTTGTGGCTGCTACATATATATCTCTTCCTCCAAATCTTCATGGAGAAAAGTTGTTTTTACATCTAATTGTTCAAGATGCAAATCTTATACCGCCACTAGACTTAAGATAGTCCTAATTGAAGTCATCTTAACAACAGGAGAAAATATTTCATCAAAATCTATATCTTTCTTCTGTGCAAACCCCTTTACAACAAGTATGGCCTTGTACCGCTTCTTACCTCCTTCTTCTTCCTTCAACCTATAAATCCATTTGTTCTGCAATGCTCTTTTACCAGAAGGAAACTGAACCAAATCCCAAGTCTGGTTTCCTACCAATGAGTCCATCTCCTCATTCATGCCTTGCTCCCACTTCTTTCTAGTTTCCACCTGCATTGCTTCTTCATAACATTCTGATTCACCAGCATCAGTCATCAATAAATAATACATTGAAGGAGAGTATTGTTCATGGATTCTACTTAACCTGGTAGATCTTCTTACACTTGTAAAAGTTTCGGGTACTTGTCGTTGTTCCTGATTTTCTAGCACCTTTGGAACTTCATTTTCTTCAATTTCATCAAGTACTGTGTACTCTTTGTTTTCCTTTTCCTGTTTCTTTCCCTACAATTGATCTTTATACATGACCTTTTCATTGAATATCACATCTCTACTCCTAATGATTTTGTTATTTTCATAATCCCATAAGCGATAACCAAAATCATCAACCCCATATCCAATAAAGGTACATTTCTTGGATTTAGCTTCAAGCTTTGTTCTATTTTCTTTATCAATATGGACAAATGCTTCACAACCAAACATTATCAGAAATGAGTAGTTTACCGTTTTACCTGTCCATACCTCCTCTGGAATACCACCATCCAAAGCACTAGAAGGCCCTCTGTTTATTAAATAAACAACAGTATTTACAACATCTTCCCAAAACTGTAAGGGCAACCCTGCATGCAATCTCATACACCTTGCACGCTCCATGATCATTCTATTCATCCTTTCTGACACACCATTTTCTTGTGGTGTTCTTGGGACTGTCTTCTCTCAGTACTCACCTCCATTATCAAATCTGAGACACTTCAACCTATTTCCTATCTCATTCTCAACCAAAGCTTTCCACTTCTTAAAAGTAGCAAACACATCCGATTTATGTCTAATGCAATAAACCCAAATTTTTCTGGTTGCATCATCAATAAATGTAACATAATAATGAGAGCCACCAAGAGATTGTACCTGATTCAGTCCCCATACATCTATATGCACAAGCTATAACTTTTCATTATTCTTCTATTTCCCAACCCTAAGAAATTTGACTCTCTTATGTTTTCCATAAACACAGTTCTCACAGAATTCCAAACTTACCTGCTTCAAATATGGAAGCAACTTCCTTGAGTGGATAATTTGCATCCCCTTCTCACTAATGTGGCCAAGCCTATGATGCCACAATGTTGTATCTATTCCTGTGGAAGCTAAAGAGATAGAATGGTCAGTATTATGAGGACATAAATACAACGTACCTACCTTGTCTCCTTTTGCTATCATCATTGATCCTTTAGTGATATTCCACCATGTTTCTCCAAACTTAGATATACAACTGCCAAGTTTTAGCATCCATTTAGTTCCATTCTTAAATTTTATCCATGCCTTACCCATTCCAACAATTTTACATGGCTCATCATCACCCACTAAGACATGTCCAAAATCACCTAGAACATAATCATGAAAATATTTTCTATGGAGAGTAGCATGACAGGAAGCCCCTGAATCTACTACCCAATAATCACTAGTATTATCTAATGCAAGAATCAAAGCATATTATAACACATCACTTGCTACATTTTCTTCCTGGGTAGTTTCATGCTATCCATCTCTTTTCTTCTTTAGAGATATGCAGTCTTTCTTCAGATGTCCTTTCTTTCCACAGTTCCAGCACTCTATTTTTCCCAATCTGGACTTGGATCTACCCGTTTTAGACTTGGCACGATTACCTTGGCTTTTTCCTTTCTCCCTCTGTCTTCCCCTTCTCTCCATGGTCAATGCATTACCTGATGTCTCACCTGTGTTATTTCTTCGCATTTCCTCGCTAAGAATAACACCAATAACATCATCAAATTTCAAGGTGTTTGAACCAGAGACAAAGTTACTTGCAACCATGACCAAACTATTCTAGCTTTTTGGCAATGAACACAAGATTAGAAGAGCCCTAACCTCATCATCAAAGTTCACACTTACAGAACTTAGTTGATTTTTAACCGTATTAAATTCATTTAAATGATCAACAACAGATCCACCTTCAGACATCTTCATATTAAATAAATGCTTCATTAGAAATACCTTGTTGGAGGCCGATGTTTTTTCATATAGCTTACCCAATGCACTCATCAAACCCTCCATGGTCTTTTCTTTTGAGATATTGAAAGCCACCGACAAAGCCAGGGACAACCGTATTGTTCCCAGTGCCTTTCTATTAAAAACCTCCCATTCTTTGTCCTTCATAGTTGCTGGCTGCTTGGCTCTTCCTCCCAATGGTAGGAATAGATCCTTCTGGTACATATAGTCCTCCACTTGCATCTTCCATAACTGGTAGTTTTGTCCATTAAATTTCTTGACCTTAAACTTTCCGTCATCCACCATTTCTCCCACTCAAACCAGAAACTCTAGTTTCCTGTGAGTTTATCTGCCAAATAGACCTTTGGATCTGATACCAATTGTTAGAAAAATAGGATCGCAGAGCAATAGAAATAAATAGAAATGCAAATATAATCACACAAACACATTATAATAGAGACACCAATATATCGTGGTTCACCCAAGATGGGATACGTCCACACTGAAATTGCCAGTCCTTATTATACCATCCATAAAATGAAGGGATACAACCTGCAGCACATTTTCTGCACTTCCTCTTCACTGTCTTACAGTCTCTCTTCATGATCTCAGAGATCTTTACAATGCATAATACCTAATACATCAACCCTATCAGCATTACAATGTCTTTCTTATAAAAGGGAAAATACCACGGGTTACCCAAAACCATGGACCCATAATTTGTTGGTGAAACAACCCAAAAAATTTCCTTCGGGGGGTATGCCCCCAACTCCCGACAAGGCTGGCCCCCCAACTAGTGGAGTGCAACCACTCCCCCAAACCCCCTGAGGCGTGTGCCGGGATCATAACCAAACCTGAGGTACAACATAGCTGAAACAACATCATCTATGAGACTGGAAGATCAGGCTCCACAATCAACAATCTTTTCCGACTGACAATTATAGCTGTTGTCTTTTCCAACCAACAATTGTAGCTGTTATCTTTTCCGAACGACAATTGTAATGGTTTTATTTTCCTTATCATATCAAGTGACCATACAACTCCACGGTTCACTGCACATTTCTTATTGTTGGTTTCTAACTTTGCAACGCAAGCCTTCTTCTTATGGGAGTTGCAAGGTTCACTACGCATTTCCATTTTCTTGATGTTAGCTTCACATCTTGAACATGTTTCGACTTCGTAACTCAGCTTCCTTTGCATGCTTCGTAGCACAGCTTCCTTTTCTGTAAACACTTCGCATTTGATCAAAATTGCGTGCAGAATCGTATCCTTGCATTCTTAGTGTCCAATTTCAACTGCACTTGACACTTAGAACTTCCTTTGCTTTTGATCAATGAGGGTCGGGCGAAGTAGGGCTATTCCTATAGGGTTTTAGTCTACTTCCATTAATAAGGCCTGGTAGGTTTTCTTCCACTAATGTGGCTAGCTGAACTGCGCCACCATTAGTAAGATGCTTGACAACATATGGCCCTAGTCAATGCATCTTAAATTTTCCAGGAAACTTCATGAATTTACTGTCATAGAGGAGAACAAGATCTCCTACCTGAAAATATTTGTACTAATGTGGTGATCATGCCATGCTTTTTCTTTTTCTTTCTGCACTTGTTGGTGAAATCCTACAATGAAGTGATCTTCTTATTATCCAACCAAGTGTAGTAGCATTTATTCCATTGTCTCATCATTTTCCATGCCTGTAAATGCTGCAATTCTCAAACTGGTACTATGTATTCCATTGGCATCACGACCACCTGTCCATATGCTAACCTGAAAGGTTTATGTCCTGTCAACTTCTTACAAGTTGTCATGTATGCCCATAACACGGCAGGTATTCACAGATCCTAGTCATCCCTGTTTGTATTACATACCTTGGTCAATGCATTTTCCAACACTTTGTTAAAAGATTCAATAGTACCATTGGCCTGTGGATGATATGGAGTGCTCTTCTAATGGTAAATCTAAAATTCCTCAGTTAGGGCTTCAATAGTTCTATTCAAGAAGTGGTTTCCCTGATTGCTCATTAGGATATTTGGACATCCAAACCTTGTGAGGATATTCTCAAAGATGAACTGTGTGGTAGTAACTGCGCTACAGTCCTTTACTGGTTTTTCTTCTACCCATCTAGTTAGATAATATATAGCTATAATAATGTATCTCGAACCAGTTCGCTTTCCTGGTGGTTTGATAGGTCCCACAAAATCAATAGCCCATTTATCAAAGGCTTGCAATGTCAGTTGTGGCCTCAATGGCATATCATCTCTATGAGATGGCTTCCCTATTCTTTGTCAAACTTCGCAACTACGGCAATGCTCCTTTGAATCCTTCTGGAGTGTAGGCCACCATAGTCCTCCTCTTAAAATTTTCTGCATAGTGGATCTTCCTACATAGTGGCCTCCTAACACCCTTGAATGTGCTTTAGCAAGTATCAATGATTTCTCATGTTCTAGCACACATTTGCGCAGTACTTCATCCGGTCCTAGCTTGTATAATTGTCCTGCAATTATGGTGAAGTCCGCTGCTTTAACTACCAGTTGTTTCTTTTGCTGCGTAGTAAACTTTTTAGGTGCCAACCCCATGGTCAAGAATTCTATAATATCCTTATAATAGTCATCTGCTATTTGAATAGAAAACAAATGCGTATCCGATATATTATCTTCTAGGTTGGTAGGTTCTTCGCCTAACTCAATTCTGGAAAGGTGGTCAGGTCCTAAGTTCAGCCTTCCTGGCTTACCAACGATTTCAAAATCATACTCTTGAAAGAGTAACAACCATCTATAGATTCTCCCCCCTAACACTGGTTTATTGGCCAAGTATTTCAAAGTTGAATGGTCAATAAACATACAGAAGTACACACCCAACAAATAGTGTCTAAACTTATGCAGTGCGTACACCATAGCTAAACCTTCTCTTTCTATTGTGGTATAATTCTTTTCTGTTAAGGACAGCTTCCTGCTTGAGAATGAAATAGGATGGTCAATGCCTCCCTCACTCGGTTGAGCTAGCACAATGCTAAGTGCGATGGATGAAGCATCTACATGCACATGGAATGGTTTACTTGAATCTGGAAAAACTAAGATAAGCGCAGTTACCATCCTTTCTTTCAATGTATCTAATCCTTTCAGACAATCCTCAGTCCAAATGAACTTCGCTTCTTTCTTCAACAATTTTTCCATAGGCACAGTTATCTGCACATATCCTTTGATGAACTTCCTGTAGTAGCCCGTGTTCCCCAATGTAGTGCGTAGTTGCTTTACTAAATTGGGCGCTAGAAAATTCACCATAATTGTGATTTTAGCTGGGTCAACCATCAGTCCTTGTTTACAAACAATGTGTCCCAGCAGAATTCCATAGGGCACACAAAAGATGCTTTTCTTCAAATTGAGGGAGATCTTATGTTGTCAACACTTTGATAACATCAGTCTTAAGCTAGCATAATGGTTTTTCAATAACCCAAATACTGTCCAATCATCAAAATATACTTCTAAAAATTTATGGATAAAATCCTTGAATGCGGCAACAACTACTCTTGAGAAAATAGCAGGTGTGTTCTTCATACCAAAGGGAATAGCTGTGTACTGAAATGAGCCCCATTCAGTGGAAAATGTGGTCTTGTGCTTGTCTGATGTATCAATTCTGATATGATGATATCCGAAAAATCCATCAATGAAAGAGTATGCCTCATTTCCTCCAACGTTGTCTAGCACTTCATCTGTGAATGGCGTAGGAAATGGATCATGCAGCGATGCGTTGTTCATCTTGCTAAGATCTACGTAGATCCTAATTTCACCCTTAGTTTTATTTTCTTGGATAACCATGGGAATTATCCATTCTAATTCTTCTACAGGCTCAATGATTCATGCGTTAAGCATCTTATCAAGCTCTGCTTTAATCCTTTCTTTGTATCTTGGATTCAGTCGATAAGGTCTCTGCTTAATGGGCTTCGCATCCAGCTTGAGAGGTATTTTCATGACTCCCAAGTCACCCAAAATGCCTTTCATTTTAGAAAACTTCGTAGGAAATAAGTATTCATATTCACGAAGTAAATATTCTATCTGCGCAACCGTTTCTTCGTCTCAATGATCCCCTATAGAAGTGAACTTAGGCTCTTCAATAGTTCCAATGTTCACTTTTTGAGTTTTTACAGGATTGCTTAGATCTGGAATTTTCAATGGAGGTCCTTCAACTTCACGTTCTCCTTCCAACTCAAGTATGTTAACATTGCGTGCATCCTCGTCTTCGCTTTCCTCTTCATCTTCGTCTAATGGGAAGTTATAACATTCTTGCGCATGTTCTAGTTGTCTCTCCCAATGTAGTTGTCGATACCCAGGTTCCAGTGTGTCATTGAATACCTTCTTTTTGATGACCTGTAATGCCTCATTTATACTTGGACATTCATCTTCAAAGCTGAAATTTGCTTGGAGGTTCTAAATCATGATAGACCATTCTATTGTTCCTCTGCGAAGTTCTATTTCTGTGTACCAGTTCTTCGGAATTTTCTCTAGTGTGTGTACAAATAGATGGATCCATCCTACTTGTGGTACGTGTATCCATGCTTTCGTGCAAAGATCTATGTGATCTCTAGGATCAGTTTGTCCATTATATTTCACTTTTACAAGTTCAGGCTATTCTAGAAATCTAATTTTCATCATGTGCTTACATTCTTCCCATGTGGTTAGATTCTGCTTATGCGCAGCTCACCATCTAGCAGGTGTAGCGTGCAACACTATATCCAATGCTATTATCTTATGTTCATCTGAAACTGATATAAGATATTCTTGAAAATATGCATGAATATTATTGAAACCATCATAAGTAGGGATTGGACTTACCTCAGTTCCGATCCAACGCAGTGATTTAGTGAGCTACGCACATCTTCTTGCAGATACTTTGTGCATTCTGCCCTACTAGTTTTCTAGTCCTGCATCCAAGTCTGATATGCAAGAACTATCACATCACCAACTCAGTGTTCCATCATCAATTGGGTTGGCGTAATCTTCCTAATTCGCCATCATCTTGTAGATATGGTCTAGATCTTGAGCTCTACATTCTTCTCTTATTGGTTCAATATATCTGGGTCCTTGTGAAGGATCCAAGCATGCAATGACCCTGATATATGCTCCTTCAAATATCATCTACTTCTTTTTCAAATTGATAATTGCGAGGTTATCAATTTCCTATTCTATCCCCAATAGTGTAGGATAGGGTTGGCTACCATCTACGATCTCAATCACTTCGAAGTCTTCTCTACTTCGCACTACAACAATTTCAATGAGGACATTTGCTAATATCCCAAAGGGTATAACCTTCTGCTGATTTGCTAGTCTCAATTGTATGGGTGACCATGTCAACTTTGGCTTTTCCATTTGTTCTCATGTATGCTTGGTTAATACATTTACTTCTAATCCTAAGTCAAGGATAATCATGTCCATTTCAAAATATCCAATCTACGCATTTAGTCTCATTTCTCTTCCGATTATTTTATTACTCTTAATATGATGAACCACTCTATATGCTTCGTTCACCACATTGCACTGCTCATAATGACTCAGCAAGATTTGTAGTTCTGCTAAGGAATTCTCATGTCTTAACAACTTCATACAGCTCTGTAAAAGTTGCGTAACAGGACTCATCGGGTCTGTTGCAGTGCGCGATCGATCATACATAGCTAGCATATCCCTCATAGGTGTGGTCTCACTTTGCAACTTGATTCTTGGAGTTACAAGTTCTGGTTCTTTGAAGGTTTCTCTTGCTTCCATGAAGACTTCTTTTTCTTTGTTCAGGTTGAGATCGGGTGTTTTTCCAGTTGCTTTTCTTATCCAAGCCCCTTCAGTAGGATTCTGTCTAGCTTGGTGATCCTTAGAAGTCGAAGCTTCAGTTCTTTGGTTTCCACCTATGGTAGGTCCACTTCACGTCACAGCATTAATGTTGCAATCTGTATTATGTTTTTCAGTTGTGATCATATGTATGTTCTGATTCTATGCTTCTAGTCTTCTCTCTTGCATTTTTGCTTGCAAAAATGGGCATGCCTCACATTCTCAAATGATTTACAGTATTTACAAGTAGTGCAAGGGTTCGTGCAATCTCTAGGTAAATGTCCTGGTTGAGCACAATTATAACACACAATCTAACCTCTTCCTCGTCCTTGTCCAGTTTTTTGTCCTCTTCCTATGAATCCTCCACGTCCTCTATACGTGCCTTGGTCATACTGCACATTTCCATTGTTGTTCTGTGTTTCCCCTTGAACTCTGTAGACATCTTGTTTTCTTTCTATCATAAGTTCATATGCTCTACAGTTGCTATCATCATGGCCGACTGACTTACAGAATGTTTAGTATAGGTTCTTTGATGTTTGCACATACTTCTGAATTAGGTAGAAGTCTTCTGGCCGATGTCCTCTACATCGACATATCTCACACCATGGTCCTTGCTATTGATTCAATGGGTTTGGAGCTTCGCTAGCGATGTAATCTCTAAATACTGGACAATGTTCTTTAGGGTGTCCTTATCCTTTACACTTTGTACACCAAACCTCTTCTCTGGTTTCTTTTCCTTTCTTCATATCTTGCAATTGTACTGTCAAATTTTCTAGCTGAGTCTATATGAACCATTCCTACGCTAGTCTCTCCTATAGGATAAGCCTCTAGTTTGATCACAATTTCTAGGGCCTCTGTCTGCGAAGTAACCTTCTATTGCATCAATGGTAACCTGATATGTGGCAATAGCGCAGCTATGAACCACTCTTGGTGTTGTTGTGCTGCTATGTCAAAGCTCACTTGATCTAGCAACGCTTTGAACTTTTGGTCAAATTCCCATACTGTCTCACTTAGTCTTTGCTTAATTTATTTCATCTTTGTGATACATTGTGACTCTGAATTAGGTTTTTTAAACTCTCTTATGAGTGCAAGTATGATATCCACTAGAGTCCTATTCTGTCCAACATAATACTTCATAAACCATGTTAAGGCTCTGTCCCTTAATGTTGTGACTAACTGTGCTTGTCTAATAGCATCATTGTGTACTTGTTTAACATTCCATACGGCTTTGTAAAGAAACCAATGTTGCTCTCGGTCCTCAAGTCCAGTTCCTTTGAATATCAGCAGCTTAATGTCATTTGTCATTCTTCTTCTAGGAGGCATAGTGTTCTGTGATGTGTTAGGTATACTACTACTTGGGACTTTATGAGTGCTTGTTGCTGTGGTGTTACTACTACCATTGTTTTGTGGGTTAGCAGTATTTATGTTGTCAACTGGAGGTTTCTGCAAAGTAATAGGCTGATAGGAAGTTACTCTAGGCTCTGTTTCCCTATGAGTCTCAACCTGATATGATTCCCTATTACTTCCTAACTCATTCTCTAGAGAAGTGCAAGGTTCATGTTCATTAAACCTTTTTCTAGTACTATACTTGTATCTTTTACCACTTCGTAATGTACATATTTTTTTATCAATATCATTGTCTATATTATTGAACATTACAGATTCAAATTTATAGGAATCTTATTACATTCTCAAGACACCTTTATCTTCTAACAACATTTTAATGTAGAGACTGAGATTTTTTAGGTACTTACCTATGAATCCTTTGAAGAAGTCTGTCTCTGCTGCGCTGTAAGACTTCAAAGTGTCCACAACAAATTCTGTAACATAGCCTTCTAGTATGCTATCAAGCCAGAATTCTACTGCTCTTGAGATTGGGATATCCACTACTTTAAGTCTCTGAATCAATTCTGGGGTCCAGTCTATAGGTTCTCCACCTTGATAACAGTTCTTACATTCTGCTAGTCTTGATAGCCACTCATATATATCATTGCTGAAGAATGCAAAGAAAATTTCATAAATATCATAATATAGGTATCTCTACAACCATTCTATGTCATAGAAATGCGGATGTTTTTTCTCCTTCCTTGCAAACTCCTTTTATGTATTATCCACCCAGTTCTTATTTATGTTTTCTCGAGACTCCAATATTCAGAGCACATCACCATTTCAGTCGCGGCAACAGAACCATTTGTTGGCTCTTTACTTCGTTCTTTAACTTTCTTGTTCTGACCCAGGTTTTACGCAGTGATGGGGCCAACAACGCCACTTCTCCACCAGCCCTTTCGGCAACAACCTGCGAACATGATGAGGTCTCACCTGAGGGGAAGTTATGGGGGATTACAAAAGTAGATTTATGTAATCAGGTGATGTGCGGTTATGAAACTGGCGTGAGCAAAGTCCTCCTGACTTCTCATATACTTGGTGATTACTGCACACTTTGCAACGTATATGATATGGTGTAATACAAAGCAACAACGCACTTTAGGACTGTGCTTCCAGGGAATCGCACTAACACAATATTCGCTGACTTAGTGTTACCCAGATAATCTCATACATTCAACATGCTCAGAACTACTTACGCATTTAGTTATACTTATTCAATACTTAGCATATAATTATTCCCATCCACCATACATATGAACATACATATAAAAGTGTGAACACATATAAACATAAGTATGAATGTAAACATAACCATGAACATACACAATCACACTCATTCAATCAAGTATTTACGTGGTTCACCCCCAGGATGGGAGCTACATCCATGGGAACTATTGTTTATATTAATGGGAAGGGTTCAACAGTTTCAGTCTGCGCACTCAGCTGCAGACTCTTCTCTCTATAGTAGGTCTCTGCGCACTCAGCTACAGAGCCTTTTTCTCTCTTCTTGATCTCTACAATACTTAGTATTTCTTCAAAAGACTTAAGACCGAAAATAATACTATGAGACATCCACCCTTCTCTTACAAAATTACCCCTTTTATAGATCGTTCTAGAAGGTCACATTTTTACAATGATTCTGGGCCAAAAACCTCCCCAAAATGGTGCGATTACCCCGCTAAACCGACCTGTTGTAATTGAAAGCTACTTTACTTGTCTTCGGCCGCCTTTCTGCGCCGCTTCTAGCTCTGACACTTCTTCTGACAACCGCAATTATGACTGCGTGGCTCTGACCTCGTACTGGTGCATCCCTTTCTGTCGTTCTGCTTCATCTATCTCTATTAGTCTGCCGCTTAACTTCTAACGGTTTTTGCCGCTCTAGTTGTCTTAGTACTTTGTTTGTACTAAGGCGACAGGTCTCTTTACTCCAATTCTGCGTTGCTCCTCGCCCTTCTCCCAAGATTCTGCAGAGTGGCTTACCCAAAACAGGTCGTTGCTGGACCTCGCTTCGCTTGTACTTTGTTTCCAAAAATAACCATTTTGCTGGAGCCTTGCTCCTCAAAAACTGTCTTTCCAAAAAGTAGTCCACTTGGGCCACACCCAACAACCAACAACGAAGGAAATATCATGACATGTATGATTCAAGTACAAAAGACTACCAACTAACTGTTGATCAAGTTTTTCCAAGTCATCCATAACATATATGTGGAGCTTATGATAGATGGAATACATTTACCTCAAATGGCCATGCAAAAACATGATGGCCTAGTTGATAACATCTCCCCGCCAGGAAACCCATCTTTCATACCCGCTCAATCTCAACAATAAATTATATGCCCTTTTGATATATTCCACACAACTCGAGTGATGCAAGTGTGAAACATTAATCAAGTTTCTAAGTGTGCATTCTCTCATCCTCCCATATAATGGAAAATACAATGGGTTGAGGATATGAAACAATAATCTCTTCAAGAATGTAGACTTTCCTACATGCACTAGTAAAAACATAAAGTATTTTTCTCTAAGACCATGGATCAATCTAGACTATTCAAAACCATGTTAGTGGTCAACTGGGGCTTGGATAGTTGATAAAGTAGCATTGGTGATATATTACTCCCATTGAGGTTCAATCCCCCCAATACATGTTATCACCTTGTGGTTCATGATGGTCATACATGCTAGCCAAATGTGGCGATTTATAAAATTCTTAACCCAAGTGATAATGACTTTCTCTTTTGGTGTTGATTAAGTGGCTTTCATAGTAAAAAGGAGTCTATTAAAATAAGAACCTATTGAAATTTTAACCATTTAAACAAAATCTTAGAAGAATCATGCCTCGCAAACTTATTGGGTCTATGCAATGATACCAATTTAGCCTTGAAACCATGTTAAACAAATCACTCTCCCTAAGGGATTTGAATTGGGAGGCTAGTCCTTATTTGTCACCTTTAGTCCCAATCATGTTGAAATCCCCATTGATAGGGAAATGAGACTTGAGAAATTCATTAACCATATTCCAATTCCAAAAAGCCACTCTTCTTCCACATCATTTGAAGTATAATGTTGGTTAGGAGAATAAGATATAGTCATATAAGTTCAACATCATTCATATAAACTATTTTTTTGGATCATTTCCCTATCCTGCAATAGTGGGAACATTATTTGGAAAGATTAAATTTATCATACCTCACTTTCCATCTACATCATTACAAACATAAAGAATAAGCATTTTTCCAAACACATTCAAGGTTTTTATTTTAACAAAAAATTAGCAGTGATTTTAACTTCCTACAAGCAAAGAATATTCTAACTAGAGATCATGTTTCAAATCCTCCAAGCCATAGAATTTCTATAGGATTCTATAATTCCTTGACATTCCATGATTCTACCTTAATTAAGAGTTGATAGAAATATAGTCAATCTCTTCTCCATTGTCATTTATCACAACCATTACACTAAAGGAATTTAGAAATATTGATCCTTTTGTGCCATTGGCTCGTACCTATTCATCTAGTACATGGAATTAGGTAAGCTTCAAATATTGATTAGCCTATGAGGTTAGCTAAGAGTTTAGTAGCAAAGTTGGAGATCATACCCCTTGTATCACCCTCAAGAAAGGAAGCTTGGTAGAGGATAACCAACTCCTTCTTAGTAGAAAAGGTCACAAGTTTACTTAGGGCCAAGTGCCATATTTTTGTAGCAATTTTGGAAATCTAGACCTTGATAGTCATCGCCACTCTATTACTTTAGGACAATTTTTTCATGATTTGAACCATCCATAAGTGTTTCTTGCAAGTAAAATATTTTGGGCATGAGACTAGGATCTACTTGAGGGGGGGAATATGTGAGTTTGACCATTATGGGACATTCCCAAATTCTATGTTTAGGACTCTAGTTTCTAAAGAAGGTATTTGGGAGATTTGTGTACCACATGGTTTATTTTGAAATCATACCGAAACTTGGAAATAGATAAACTCCTTCGTGTCTTTATACAAATTCACCATGAGATAGACTCTTCCCTAAGGCCTAGGGTTAAAGAATTAATTTGAATCACAAAATATAAAATTCCGTATGGGCACTAAGATAGAATTTAAAAATTTCAATAACTACATAGGAAGACCTAGGAATTCTACCCAAATAGAGTAATAGTGTCACGTCCCATCCCATCATCCCCACTCAAGGAAGGGAACATGACTAAATATCCGGGCATACAAAATTCTATCCCCATCATCATTATATGAATTCATTCAAGTAAAAACATGTGTGCGATGCATAATACAAATAAACACAACGGAGATAAAATCTACTACACACATCTATCATGCAATTTCCAGCATGTTTATAACATGCATCAAATTAAAGACATTGCATAATTAATACAAGAGAATATTTATCTTGATATGAAATTATCTTGAGCAACTGGCTATGCAACTGCAATGTTCCACCCAACCATAGGACAATTGTGCTCGTCAATTTTTCAACAAAGCTGCCACCCCTGAGTTGGGCATGATTTCCACAAGGAAAGGAAACCTACAAACTTATGCACAAACAAATGTATACCACATGTCAGCTAAGCCATTCCACAATTGGGTTTATCAGGCTGTCAAGGTAGTAGAAAGGAAGAATTGCTAAGCTAGTGAGCTCATCCACAAAGCTATTGGCACCTCTACACAATTTAGCTAGCTTGGCACCCACAATACCTACACACCCAACACAAGGAAGTATTCCCTTCACTGATCCATAGTCCCTCAGGCCATACCTTCCCTTCCAGTTCTCTTCAGGGTATGCATAGAAAAGTTGTCGAAGCCCCTTCATCTTTAGTGAGGTTACACTCTTCACTAGGTTTATCAAGCCAATTCTAAACCCTCTTCTACTCTTGGTTGCTTACACCCAAGATCAAGCCAAAACAAGGGATACACATAACTCAAACCACAACATTATATCCCCACACACAACAAGCACATATGTTGGGAATGACAAAACGTTTTTAACTGTGGGATGCACAAAATAAGATGTCCATGGGTTTCCCAAATCGTGGCACCCCAAAAATGAGTTGAGAGGGGAAATCGACCCCTGGGTAACAAAATTGAGTTTCCAACAAGAATATGGGAATTCAAAGGGAAAAAAGGACCTCTATGGACCCCCAAATCAAGATTCCCTTCCTCCTAGTCATTCTGCAACTCAAAAACGACTTCCTAGCTAGATAAAATGGAGGAAAAAACTTAGGAATTTCGTGGAGAAAAATGCCTAGCAATCCCACACTACGTGAGAGAGAAAATCATGGATTGAGGAGCAAAATCATGGGTCTTTTCTTGCCTAGGAATGCAAATACAATTTTCCAAAATGGTGGCTTTCCCATACACAAAATTTGGACAGCCATACCCTCCATTTCCCAAAACAATAACTACCTCAACTAACTCTTGGAAGAAATAAATGATTGGGTTTCAAAAGTCAAGATGGGTAGTTGATGGTTGATGGGTTCTCTCATTGACACTTGGATTGACACTATTGGCTTCAAGGGTTTTAATATTTCCCTCCATATTCATTGTAAAAATCATGCCCCCATACTCTTGTTGCATTGTATAACTAGTTGTGGGTATTTTTATTAAAATACATATGTACATCATATTTACGATTTTCCATCGTTACTAGCTAGCACACGATCCACACGCATCGATTTTTAATTGCCAAGACATAAACGATAAATCGATGGGGGCTTGGGCCTTGGGATCCTCACCACAATTTTATACAATATTACATCATTTACATGTTTAATGCAATGGGGTCAAAATCAGGATATTACAAGTAGAACTAAGTAGCATTCTCCTCTAAGAAAAACTTACTCCATGAAGAAAAAACCACTAAGGCTTTGTGCCATATTTATGGGGCTGTTGTTAGCCTGTGAGCACCTAGGCAAAGCCAACCATGTGGCTCCCATAGTTCCATACTGCAATCCTTCATAATGGACTCATGTAGAATCTCACCAATAAATTATCCAATTATTGTGTACTTAGAAAAGTACCTAGTGAATGTGTGCCATTTGAGCTTTATCACACATGGAAGTGTATTTTCCATAGTAGTTTCATTAAAAGGGGTTATGAATTTCCTTATACTTTTGGTGGAACCGTGAACCATGGTTAGAAATTATACCTCCATGAATAACAAGATATTTGGTTGAGTCCATAAATTTAACCCTTGGCTTAGGGGACCAATACAAGACCATGAACACCTTCAAACCCTCCAAAAATGTTTTCATGCACATAATGCCTCATTAACCACATTTGTCTCACAATTGTGATCCATGTGTAATGATTCACAATACACACACATAATAAGAAGTATTAATGTGTAACAAAACATCGCCATACATATATGTCACTGATAATTGCAAACATCGCGTAGATAACAAACCTCACCTAATGAGAATCCACAAGCCCCTACACATGTTAAATTTTCTAAAAAATCAAATGTTTAACACTTTGAATATAAACTTTTCATTATAATTAATGACAAAATGAGTTGCCTCAATGTTTATAACTTCTCTCACCAAAAATTATATTTATATTAAGTTTTTAGTATACACCAAAAAATAATAAAACCACGTGCTTTCATAAACAAGAAAATATGCCACAAAATTGTTAGTCCATGCTAAAGATAAACATTATGAAAATAAATAAGTTATAGGTTGAATATAGATATTGAAAAATAAAAGTTGAGAAAACAAATAAGTTATAAGTTGAATATAAAAATTGAAAAAGTAGGGAGAAATCATAAGAACATACAAAGTTTTTAGAACTTAATATTTCTCATCATATTTGTACAACTTGAGTGGGCCTAATGTTTAAAACTTGTGTTTCCTCCTAGGAGTTCATAGGTCAAATTTAGAGGGGGGTAGGGTATGTACACCTCCGTAGACTGTAGCAGTCAAATCAAAATGTGGAGGGGTCCCTTGTCTCATAAACAAGGGGGTCTCATACACCAATTTGGTGTCTGGCTTGGCTGTGGCCTTAAAATTAGATTATTATTATTATTATTATTATAGAATTAGTCACATCAAAACATCATGTGAAATTTACCATATGGTACATTTAGAAAATTCCATATTAAATTATTTTTTTAAAATTAAGTCGCACTCATGAATTATGTCTCATTGATAACCTCTTTGACCAATGAGAACAGTTTTAAAATTTGTGAAAATTACTTTTAAATAACAAAATCAATTTAATAAGTTGTATTTTCTAAACATTGGAAAACTTAATAAAAAATAAATGTGAAATTGAACTAATCCTAAATCAAAACATTTTGACTTGCAAATGAAAAGTATAACCCATGCTTTGGCATGGATTAAAATTTTTATACCCAACACAAAAATAGTGAAATTAATATTTTTGAGAGTGTATGTTTTTACACTTAATCATAGTCATTATGATTTTTTCTTGAGTGAGATGTTAAATGATCGAAACATTCCCTATATTTTGAGTGGACACTCCACCCATAATCAAGAAATAACTCATAAATTAATCATAGTCATTATGATTTTTTCTTGAGTGAGATGTTAAATGATCGAAACATTCCCTATATTTTGAGTGGACACTCCACCCATAATCAAGAAATAACTCATAAATTGTAATGAACTGTGCTAAATTATCAAAATTAATCACTCTAAAAAAACTTACAATAAAATTAATAATTTGATATTGTTTAACTCAAAAAGTTAGCTAAATTAATTTGACTCTCCCACTTAGACATAATATTTGGAGATTATAAATTCCATTTCCACCCAATCTTATAAGATTACCATTTACTTCTTTATCTAACAATTAATACCTCTTTGCATTCTAAAAAATATTTTAAAAAAAATCCATAATACATTAATAAAATACCAACTTTCTCATAATAAACACCCATCGAGAGTGAGGAAAATTTATTTCTCAAAAAATTAAGTGAATACTTCTTAACCACTTACACAATAACATATTTCAAAAAAACCATTGTTGATGTAATCTATGCCAAATTTATTTGATCTCAATGGAGGAAAGATAAGGTTGAGTGTTATTGAAACATGATACACAAAAGGTACAAGTGTAGAAATGTTATCATTTTCAGAGCAATAATTGTGCTTTTTATTTTAGCTCTTTTGTAGTTGGACTATAATGTCCATATTATACCCTTCTATATCGTCCAATAATTGTGCCGTTTTCATAGCCCTTATGTTGTTGGAACATGATGTGGACTATTTATGATCATTGGTAAAGGACAAACAAAGTATATTGCAATAACATACTTTTAGATTTATTTGAGAGACAAGTTTGTAACTTGGTTGTAAGCAAAGGGGAGAAATGGTTATCTAAGAGATATGGGTTTGTGGGTTAGTTGTCAACGAGGGAGAAATGGACATTTGATCGATATAGGAGGTTTGTGGGTTGGTTTTCAGCAAGGGTGAAATGGACATTTGAGAGATATAGGTTTATGGGTTGGTTGTTAAAAAGAGATAAATGAATAATTGAGAGATATAGGTTTGAGAGAAATAAGTTTATGTGTTGGTTGTCAACTAGAGATAAATGGACATTTGAGAGATATAGGTTTATGGGTTGATTGTCAACGAGAGAGAAATGTACATTTAAGAGATATAGGTTTGTGAGTTGGTTGTAAGCGAGGGAGAAATGGTCATTAGTATTAATGGATTTGTTGATTCTTTTAATTGGATGTTTTGGGTCCATACAAATAAGTATTAATTATTTTATATTGGATTTTTAATTGACATAAACCTCTTTCCACACTATATAGTCATTCTTTTGCTAAAGGGCCACAAGTGAGGGAACATATGTTCTATCAAAGTCATTTAGGAATTGCACATGTCTCAACTTGATTTTTTCATGAAGTTATCTACACACAAGCATGAGCATGCCATTGAAGAGATTTAAACCTTAGTGTGATGATAACTAGCATAGATCTATCTTAAATTTGGATCTACCATTTGCCGAAGATCTATTAAGGTGCAAACTTTTTTTAGAGTGCACAATTTGAGGAAATATTTGCAACTCAAGGGATTTGATCCCTTTGTGTGTTTGGTAGATTTGTAGTTAAGATGGATCTATGTTGGTTTTATTATAGTGATTTTTTTTATTTTTTTTTAAGTTTTTCATTTTTAATGAGATCAATTTTTTCCATTTAATTTATTAGCATTATAAATATAACAAACTATTTTGCATTCACCTAATTATTATTTTTTAAATATGGTTATAGAAAGTGCCTCTTGACACAACAACACCATACTAATAAGATTATATAAATAATCATTATAATATGTTGATTTTTCACCTTATATTTTCTATACATGGACTTATTATATAGATTTTGCATCATGTATTAAGTGTACACAAACTTCTCTAACACAATAAAATGTTTATTGCACAATTCTATGTTGACTTGAGTGTCCCTCTTATGGTGTGGTATTAATTACTCTTATGTTATTTAAAAGTTTCCCTTGGTCACTTCCTTGTTCTTATTTCTTGGTTGAACATTTTTATGACATAAAACATTCATTTGAGTTTTCTCATAGTCAACTTGAGCATTGTTAAGTAGCCTAGCTTTTAGCGTGGTTTCAAATATTGTTCAAGTTGTGATTAGAAACCGTTGAGACCACGGGAAACCCTTATCATTGGTAGGTGTGTTAATTTTTATTATTCAAAATTGGTCAACTTTTATGTTGTTGTTTTCCTATTTTGATGCTTTGCTTAACATGGAAAATTTTGTGCTCATTGTCCCAATGTTTACTATTAACATTGATGCTTTGTTTTCTTTGTAACGTAGAAGGATCTTTTTCAACCTAACAAACACAATTTGTTGTTTTCCTCATGATGTTATGCAGTCAGTACCTATGGTTAGATTGTCAAAAGGAGGTGATGTACCTGGAATTATGAATGAAATTGATATTGCTCCATAACAACAATGTGGACATAAATAGGTTGATCCTCTTGTTTTTGTTTGGTATTTAAATTGGAGATAAAACTCTATGCTCTAAATATCTTATATGTTAGTTTTTGCACACCAACTCTCATATGCTCTTGCATATCCATTGTCATTATTTATATCATCCTCATTGCTTAGGTAGATAATGACCATTTTATTAATTTTGGTCTAATTTCATTTTAAGTCGAAATAAGTGTTTCCAAAGTGTAGAATACACATTTTTTAAAAGCAATATGCAAACCTTTGAAATCCAATTTTGCACTTTAAAAACATTTATATTCATACTTTCAAACATGAAATTCACTTCTTTATTTATCAAAATTATTTTTATTGGTCCAAATTTAATGAAATAGTTGTTAGATGATGTTATTATTCATAACTTTCACTTATTTGAATCTTCCCTTTTTTCTTTTAGTCTTAAAGATTGTAACTTATGATGGTTTTGAACATCCCTCTCTCTTTACACTTCAAAGAGAGTTCCTTTTACTTAAGACATACCAGCATCATTTATTTTCATACTTTCATTAGTGTAGATCTCTTTATTATTTGATTGTTTCATTTCATTTTAAATATAAATAGAGATTAAAAAATAAATTATGATGGTTTTGAACATCCACTTCAAGGAGAGTTCCTTTTACTTAAGACATACAAGCATAATTTATTCATACTTTCATTAGTGTAGATATCTTTATTATTTGATTGTTTCATTTCATTTTAAATATAAATAGAGATTAGAAAACTTGTGAGAGTTTGTATGAAGTTTAGTTATTTCAAGTAACTTGTTCTTAGTTACTTTGTTTTTTATGTACAATTAGATTAATCAAACTTAATTAAAATGTTTCTTAAGGCATAGTTTATAAGGCACAATACTTGTTAAAGTTTTGCAAATGGAATGGAAAGCTAAGTGGGCTTGATTGTGAGGAAAAATTCATTGTTAAGCACACTTGAGCCAAAGAAGTCTTGGTATGTATGTTCATTTCTGTATTATTTTTTGCTTTATTTTATAGTGAAAAACACCTTACTCTTTATCAATGGATCCAACCCCTTTGAACTATACATCATTAGCTTAATCACACCAATTTTCCAATCATGGATATTAAAACTTCTTAAAATTAGAGTTAGTACACCAATATGCAACAAACATTTAAAATAAGTAAAGTGCATTAGATTCATCACACTACTTTGCCATTCATAGTCACATAGTAAATGTGTTACCTACAACCAAATGTAGTCCACCAACTTGTATGTGGTTGTCTCCCACCAGCATAGATTCATCCTAAACATGGATTTATCAAGCACCTATAGACATCCAATTTCTTGAGGTGTTATTTTTTTAATGAGTTTTTATTTGGTTTTAAATTTTTATTTTATGAGCGGATATGGATTTTTTTAATTATTTTTTATTTGGTTTTCATTTTTTATTTTATGAGCCGACATATAAATATATATAAAAAAAAAAATTACTTTTATTTTTAGTACATAACGGATGACATTATGTACACATCTCCCATACTCAATTGTAAGCACCTCACTACTCTTGGTGCAACCAAAAAATATTTCAAATATGTAGATATTTTTATATATGGACTGTAGCAGATAAGGCACCATCTGCCATGGCCATTGAAATTATTGAATGTCTACCGCAACAGTTGTAAGCTTGGCTCTTAAATCCTTTTGCAGTATCTTGCCAGATGGAGATTTGGGTATGGCGTCTTGTGCATCTTCTTGTAAAACACCATTGTAACAAACACAACACAAACCACAAATATTTTTACAAAGAAGTAATCAGATTCGGTACATATTTCTAATCCCACTTGTTTGTCAATTGTAATGTCCCCCTCACCCAATCAAACCATCGAGAGTGGAAACTAGCTAAACTTGGGCTCTCAAATTTCTCCCCAATTCCATAATACGATTTTCAAAAAATAAAATGTGTGCAGAAACTTAAATAAACATGCACAATGGAATTTAAAATCTACCCACACACATCTAAAATGCAAATACAAGCATAAACATTACAAGAATAAAATAAAAACATTTCAGATTCAAATGCATGAGAATAATTATCTTTATCCAATTCAAATCCAAGCAACTGACTATGTAAGATATATTTTCCACCCAACCATAGGCACTCTATCTAGCATATACTCCTTCTGCTGGGAGGCCACCCCCAAGCTGGGCTATGAGGCCACCAGGGAGAAGGAAACACCTGTGGGATTCTCTCTCTAAACCCACAACCCATTCTACTCTCTATGCTTAGCCAAATGCTCATACAGAGCTCTACGGGGTTCTCACTTAGCCTTCACATCCTTGGCTTCCACAATACATGCCCCACACAACACCCTTCTATCTCAGGCATCCCCTTCACCGATCCACAGTTCTCTTGGGCGATCCATCTTGCCGGGTGCTTCCAGTGTGTGCATAGAGGAAGTCCAATTTGATATTGGATGCTATAGAACCACCTGTAGCTTCAATTTGTGGCTTCTCAAGCACCTATGAGCATCAAAACTCAATGGGTAAGGGTTCCTATCTTTCCCAACCTCTCTGCTCACCTACAACCAACAATTTTCACTTCCAAATTTGCAGCATGGTCTCCAAATTTGAATTTCTAGGTTCAAAACAACATGGTAAGTTCATGGATAGTAATGGAGAGCTATGCCTAGCGTAGATCTGTTAAATATACAACATTAGGAGACATTCTCCAAACCAATCTTGTGTAGTCAATATTGATCCTCCCGTATAGAGATGAGCACTTTGTTTTCCTTCCGTGTAAATTTTATTCCTCCCGTATAGAGGTAATTGATCAAAGTAATGATGTTGTAAAGTCTTGTTGGACAAGGATCTGAACTTGTATGTATCAAGGAATGATTATCATGTGAACCTTCTCTATAATGGTATTCATGAGATGGACCTCCCGTATAGAGGTGAACCTTCCGTATAAAGGTATCCATGAGATGGAGCTCCCGTATAGAGGTGAACCTTCCGTATAAAGGTCATGCTTTACTTGTTAAAAGCATTAATGTTGTGTGATATATTATTAACCATGATCACTATATTGCTATTAAGTCTCCTTTAGAGATTGATCACCTCTAAAGTGAATTACTTTAGCATATGATCATTTGGTCTAGAATAATATAATATGATCACAGCGTCCGATAATTCTTCTTAGTATAATGTAATGTGATGGATAATTAAAGTTAACACATATTGTCCATGCAGTAAGAGATAAAGAAATAAATGATAAAGCATAGAGATCAAGAGAATTCGAAAATTTCCCATGCAAACACTTTAGCTAATTAAAGAGAACTTGAATTATTAAAGCTTCAGTTAAGTATCGACGCTTCAATTAAAGCATCAATTAAAGATATGTCTCAGTTAACTAAAGAACTCACAGTGGTCACTTCAAGTAAGTCAATCAGCATGATTTCAGTTAACTAAGTGTTAAATAAAAGAGAATAGTTAACTAAACTATTTACACTTTAGTTAAACTAAAAGATGACACTTCAATTGAAGAGAGTTAACTAAGTGACAACAAAGAAGATCTAGTTAACTAAGTGTTATTGCATGAAGACACTTATGTTAAACTAAAAGATGGCATGTGAGTTGTGACACTTGCATGTCGACACTTAAGTTAGCCACCTAACTAAGTGGGTAAGCTTTCAGTTAAGAGGCGAGTTCATCCTAAGTGATAACTCAGTGAGATGAAGCACTGCATGAGAAGTGGGGAGCACCACTCCATGCAAGATTAATACATCCAGTTTGAGGGCGAGTTTATCCTGAAGTTAGAAGTTAAAAATAGAAGAGAAAAAATGTATAAATATGATATATAGGATTATTTAATCTAGTGTGAAGCTAATTCTCTTCTCCATTGAAGGCAATTCACTTCTCTTTGTGTAGGGTATTGTTTGTGCATGTTATTGTTGTGTTGGGCACACATCTGATTGATCTCTCTTCTCTATTGCTTCTGTATCTTCACCAAGAAGTTTGGTGATCTCTTATATTCTGGAAGCAATCTGCTATGTTGTAAAAGAAAGCATTCTCTGCTATCCATTATATTATACTAAGAAGAATTGTTGGGGTTTTTGTTCTCATAATTTTGAGGATTTTCCACAAGGTATATCTTGTGTTATGGGTGTATGAATTTCATGGATTGAATTGTCTCATTGCTTCAAGTCTCTTCATATAAAATAATTAAATATCAAAGCTGAACCAAATTTCAACATGGTATCAAAGCTCAAGGCATGAAGGATCTTAGTTTTTCAAGCCAGCTAGAGCCTACGTTGATCCTAAGAAGTTGAGCACAAGATTTGAAGACTATGGCATCACTCTATGTATGACCGGAAGACCGTCTTGAGGGCACCTCAAACTTAAACATTTGGAAGGCTAGGATTCTCAACATCCTAAAGGAACATGTCTTGGATGGCTATGTATCCACTGTGGTGGAGGATCCTACATCTAATGCAGGGCGCATCAACTTCAAGAAGAATCAAGCTAAGGATAAACAGATCATCTATGATTCGGTAAAAGATAACTTGATGCCCATGATCACACCGTTGAAGACCGCAAAATAATGTTATGATACATTGACTAATCTATATGAGAAGAAGGCCCCGAGTAAAAAGAGGGCATTGAAGAATAAGCTTCGAAACTTAAAGATGGATACAGATGAGACAATGGACTCCTTCTTCTCCAATATCTCTCAGGTAAGAGATCAACTTGATAGTATTGGAGTAGTGGTGGATGTAGATGATCTTCTCCAAACCACTATTGATGGTATCCCATCCTCATGGGAGACATTCTTGGCTGCAGTAAATATCCGAGAGATACAACCTAACTTCTAAAGGTTGTGGCATGACTGCCTCCAAGAGGAGGGGCAAATCTAGAGCAAGTCAGTGTGCATCAAAGAATAAAATCTTGACCTCACGCCAAGAATGAAGAAAGGAAAGAAAAACTTCTTTCAAAAGAAGTTCTCTCATTCAAAGAAGAAGGAGTTCAACAAAGGATTTGACAAGTCAAAAGCTAGATGCTTCAATTGCAACAAGAAAGGATATTTCTCAAGATATTGTAGAGCAAAATAGAAAGGAAATTTTCATGCTTCTACCACCGTAGAAGATGAAATCACTCAAAAGAATGCATCCAAAGAAAAGGAGACAAGAAGGGAGTATTATCTTGTCTCATCCTTTTCGGGATCCGTCATCACAAATGCAGAAACATGGTTGATTGACAATGGTGCATCCAAACATATGACTGGTTACAAGAGTACCATCACCGATCTAAAAGAGAAAGAATTCACATGCATGGTACAGTTGGGGGACAATTCAAATTATTTGATCCAAGGAGTTGGATCCACCTCATTCCATCTGAACACCGATGATATTCTACATGTGGAGGACATTCTATATGTTCCAGGATTGAATAAGAACCTCCTCTCAGTTTTGGTTCTGGAAGACAAAGGCTTCTGAGTTATATTCATGGATAACAAAGTACTTTTATGTCTGAAGAACAAAAGCCTAGAATATGCTGCTATGATTGGAGTTCGAGAGGGAGGACTCTACAAGGTACCTGGGAAGTACATTAAAGCTATGATTCACCACACTATCAGTCCACACAAGATATGGTGCCAATGGCTTGGACACCTACACTACAAAGCACTACTAGGACTTCAAAATATGGTAAAAGGTATGCCCATATTTGATTTTGAGCATAATAGTGTATGTCGGGGTTGTGCACTTAGGAATAATGTTAAGAAAATATTTTCTAGCAGTTGTACTAGATCTAAAGGGATTTTATATTTAATACATTCTGATGTATGTGGTCCCATGTCATCCCTCTCCCTAAGTGGCTTCTTATATTATGTATTGTTCATAGATGATTTTTCTAGGAAGTCATGGATTTAATTCATGAAGGCTAAAAGTGAAACTCTTAGAAAATTTAAAGAGTTTAAAGCCCTAATTGAAAATCGGAAATAAAATCACATCTGTGCATTAAGGTCTAATAATGGAGGTGAATTTGATTCACATGCATTTAATGAGGTATGTAGTGATGCAGGAATATATAGACAGTTATCAGTACCATACAACCCTCAACAAAATGGGGTTGCCGAAAGAAAGAATAGAACCATATGTGAGGCTATAAAATACAAGATGCATGATCAAGATATGCCTACCTCATTATGGGAAGAAGAAACCCATACAACTGTGTACATCCATAATAGAAGCCCACATGCCATTCTAGATGAGAAGACACTAGAAGAATTTTTTACTAGTGAGAAGCCAAACATCTCACACTTGAGGATATTTAGGAGCCCAGTATACATTCATGTACTGAAAGAAAAGAGAACAAAGATGGATCCTTTCAGAAATAAAGGAACCTTTGTGGGTTATAGCGAGTCATCCAAAGCATACCGAATATATGTATCTGGTGAGAGACACATTGAAGTCACCCGAGATGTTACGTTCCACAAGGAAGCTTCTTTCAAAAGATCGAAAGAGAATCAATGTGATTCAGAGATGGAGGATCCTGAGTCTGACTCTCCCCCTTTAGAGTTAGAGAGGGAGAAACCAGAAGATGCCTCAGATTCTATAGCTCTTGAAGAACCAATAGAACTGGTTGATAAATCACTTGATGAACCTCCCGCTAAAAGAAGACCTGCTTGGTGTGGAGACATCTTACAAAATGCAAAGAAACATGGAGCACCAACAAGATCATCTAGAGAGTGCAAGAAAGCTAAAAGATATTCAGGGTATGTTGCACTGATGAGTCACATTAGTGATTCAGAACCATCCTCATATGAAGAAGCTACAAAGCAGCAAGTTTGGAAATATGCAATGATAGAAGAGTGCAACTCTATAATGAAGAACGATGTTTGGGAGGTTGTTCCCAAACCTAATGGGAAGTCCATTGTGACTTCCAGATGGCTTTACAAGATCAAGCATACTATGGATGGTAGCATTGAGAAGTATAAAACCATATTCGTTGCTAAAGGTTTCTCTCAGAAAGAAGGCATCGATTATCATGAGACCTTTTCCCCTGTGGAAAGGTACACCACAATCCGAGCAATGATTGCACTTGCATTTGTTCTAGGATGGAAACTTCACTAGATGGATGTGAAGACATCCTTTCTCAATGGTGAGGTTGAGGAACAGGTTTATATTCAATATCCTGAAGGATTTTTGGTGCATGGGAAGGAGTCCCATGTTTTCAAGCTAAAGAAATATCTATATGGGCTTAAGCAAGCCCCTAGGGCTTGGCACTCCAGAATTGATAGCTACCTTCAGAAACTGGGTTTCTGTAAGAGTGAATTTGATCCAAAATTTTACTTCATTGGTTATGTAGGTTGATGAGTTGTTTCTCACTGGAGAGGAACATCTGATTGCTTGGTGCAAGAGGGAGCTCACCTCATAGTTCGAGATGAAAGACTTAGGTCTAATGCACTACTTTCTTGGTCGTGAGATATGGCAAAGAAAAGATGAAAATTTTCTATCTCAAGGGAAGTACATTATGGATATATTGTTCAGGTTTGGCATGATAGATTGCAAATCTATGACTACATCGATGGTTTCCAATTTGAGGAAACTTCATGAGTTAGGCTCTAGATCAGATCCATTAGATCCCACTTTGTATAAACAACTTATAGGCTCGCTAGTGTACTTGATACATTCGAGGCCTAATATATGTTATGCTGTGAGCATTTTGATTCAATTTATGTTTGATCTGAGACACAAACACTGGATAGCTACTAAGCATGTGATTAGGTACCTTCGAGGTACAATTTCATATGGACTCAAATATGCCTCCAGTGGAGGAGTCATGTTACTTGGTTATACAGACTAAGATTGGGGAGGAAGCATTGTGGACCGTAAGAGAACATCCAGCTATTGTTATAGCATAGGATCAACTATGATATCTTGGTCCAGCAGGAAGCAAGGCTCTGTAACCCAGAGCACTACCGAAGCAGAATACATAGCTGCTAGTGTTTCCTGCTGAGAAGTAGTGTGGCTCAGAAAGCTACTTGCAGGGTTGTTCGGTGAAAATATTGAGCCTATTGTTATTAGGTGTGACAATCATAGTTGCATCAAGCTTTCTAAAAACCTAGAGTTTCATGACAAGTCAAAGCACATTGAAATGAGGTATCACTTTGTTGGGAATGGCCCAATTTGGCATACTTTTGAAGAAGGATAGTTTTGGAAACTGCACAGTTCGGACTGCGAAGTCAAAGGGAACAATTTTGAGGGTTTGAGCAGTTCGGATTACGTAGTCAGAAAAGAGAATTCATGATGATGCACAGTGACAACGCAGTGGCTAGTTTGGGTAAAGAGTATAAGGGAAGGTCAAGCTATGAAAGAGACCATTTTGAGTAAAAGCGCCTCCAGGATTCCCGGCAGTGGGTAAGGAGCGACGTAATGATAGAGGAAAGTGACCTGTTAAGAGAGTGGCGGAAAACCATTAGAAGCTAAGCCACTAAGTCGACGACGACAGGAAGGCTAAAGGGGCAGAAAGTGACAGGCCACGATGCGATTGTAACCATTTTTGGTGATGACTGCGGTTGTCAGAAGAGTGTGTGAGCCACGAGTGGCCCAACAAGGCGGCCAAAGCGAGTGGAGCAAGCTATCGACGATGACAGGAAGGGTGGCAGGAAACCGCATTGGTTTGGGTAACCTTAGGGTTTTGGACCACGTGATTGTAAAGATGTGACCTACAGGAACGATCTATAAAAGGGCATATTTTGTAAGGGAAAGGGTTAATCTCTAATCATGAATAGTTGATCATTGTTGAATCTAGATCTCTGTTGAGAGACAATTGTAAAAGGCTCTACAGCTGCGTGCAGATAGACCTACCGACAGAGAAGAGATTCTGTAGCTGAGTGCGCATATTGGAACTGTTGTACCCTTCCCATAAATAATATAGCAACAGTTCTTGTGGATGTAGCTCCCATCCTGGGGGTGAACCACGTTAAGGTCTGGTTTACGAGCTCATGTGTTCTTGCTTTTATATGTATTCGCCATAAGGATAACGATGGGAATAATATGTCAAGTATCCAAATATGTGAATGAATGTTAAATGCATAAGCATTTCTGAGCCAAATGAAATCATAAGTCAATCGGGTAAACACTTAAGCCCACGAAGTCGATATAGTGCGATTCCCTGAGCGCAGCACCGGAAGTACGATCTAGTGGAGTTGTAGGGTATTTTGCTCTTGAATGTGTCTTTTTACACTAAGTAAGATCTAGTGGAGTTGCATAATTGTTGGAAGTAAGCGCACACCTCTTTGGCATTGTCCTATTGTCGAAGAACCATTCCACATCACGCAATCCTTGGATGCGTGATAGTCTAAGTGTTCACCACGAAGAAGGTGAAATTCGCGCAGTCCCTAGTTCGTAGCGTGAGTCCTATAGTGTGCTGCTTTCCATCTTGTTAAACGCTCATCACCTGGTTGTGGAAACCTGATTCCACAACCCCCCATATCTTCGCCTCGGGTGAGATCTCGGTCTATTCACAGGTTGTTGCTGAAAGGGATGGTGAAAAGGGGTTTTGTTGGTTCCTCGAACCGCGCAGAACCTAGGTATTTCTAGAAAACCTCAAGAATAGTTAAGCAACCAACAAATGGTTCCGTTGCCACGTTTGAACTGGTGATGAGTACCAAAAACTGGCATCTAGACACGAAAGATATTTGGAGCTGGTTGGACAAGCCAGAAAGAGATTTTGCAAGAAAGGAGAATAGACATATGTGTCTCTGTGACATAGATTGGTTAAATAAATACCCGTGGAAGGATATTCATGAAATTTTCTAGGAAAGTTTTGGAAATGAGTGCACAAGTGGTTGTCAAGACTCACAAATTGAAAGAACTGTTTCCAAGAAGGAGCACTTACCAAGTGGAATCCATAGCCTATTCATAGGCTTAAAGAAATAAGTATCCCACTTTCGCGAGTAATCAACTTTTGGGTTGACAGTATACTAGAAGGATTCATGACAGAGTTCGCTGTGGACACCCTGAAGTCCTATAGCGCAGCAGAAGCATAGTTTTTCAAAGGTTTCAGAGGTAAGTACCTCAACAATCTGAGTTTATATATTAAAATGCTTTTAGCTAAGAAAGGCCTTTTAAGAATGCAGTAAAATTCCTAGAAATTTTTGAGTTTGTCATGGTCAATAGCATATATAGTGACTCTGATGAAGATACACACAATTTGAGAAGTGGAAAGAGATATAAGTATACTACTAAGAATAACTATAGTGAACATGGACTCTGTGTAGATACTGAGTTAGAACTTGGGACTGGTAGCCACACAACATCTCCATCATCGACCTATCAGCCTCCGACTCTGCAAAACCCCTCAGTTGACAATACCGTGCCTCCTATTTCACAGAGTCCGTCAGTTCAGAACCCTCCAGTTGTTAATATTCCTAATCCTCAAAGCGTCAATACCAGTAAAACCGCGGGAGTGAGTACTCAGACCATCCCAACTCAGAACATTCCAACTCAGAATATTCTGATTCAAAACATTCTGCACAGTAACATCCCTAACACCACTCAAACCATTGCGCAGAATATTGTACCACCAAGAAGGAGAATGAATGACTATATTAAGCTGTCGATATTCAAAGGAATGGGTCTAGAAGACCTTGAGAAACACTGGTTTCTATGTGAATCCATGTGGAGTGTCAAGCAAGTTCAAGATGATGTTGTGAAGCAAGTGCAGTTCATCACCACATTCAGAGATAGATCTTTGAATTGGTTCATGAAGTATTCTCAAGGACAGAATATAACCTTAGTGGATATTAAGGCTACACTATTAAGAGAATTCAAGAAGCCAAAGTCCGAATCCCAATGTTAACAAAATTAAAGGAGATTAAGCAAAAACCTAATGAAACAATCTGGGAATTCGACCAGAAGTTTAAAACATTGTTAGACCAGGTCAGTTTTGAGATAGCACCGCAACAGCACCAAGAGTGGTTCATAGCCGCATTGTTTCCCCATATCATACTGCTTTTGATGCAGCAGAAAGTGTCTTCGCAGGAAGAATCCCTGGAGATCACGATGAAATTAGAAGCTTCACCTATAGGAGAGACTAGCACTAGAATGGTCCAAATCCATAATCAACTAGTTACCTCAACATTACAGTTACATGACATAAAGAAGGGAAAAGAGACCAGAGAAGAAATCTGGTGTACCAGATGTAAGGGAGAAGGACACCCAAAGGAACGTTGTCCTTTGTTTCAAGATTACCTAGATAGTGGAGCAACAAATCCACTGAATCAGAACCAAGGGCCATGGTGTGAGATCTGTAGAACTAGAGGACATCGGCCATAAGATTGTTACTTAATCCATAAATATGTGCGAACACCTAAGAATTTATATTGCACATTCTGTAAATCCATTGGACATGATGATTCCAACTGTAGAGCATATGAGCTCATGATGGAGAGAAAGCAAGATGTAGAGAATATGTGTGGTGGAGTTTACATAGTTCAAGAAGAAACACCGCAGAACAAGGATAACGCATAGTATGATCAAGGCGCATACAGAGGTTGTGGAGGATTCCGCGGAAGGGGAAGAAACACTGGCCCAGGAAAAGGAAGAGGAAGAGGCCAGATGATCTGTTATAATTGTGGCTAGCCAAGTCACTTATCTAGAGACTATACCATTGTGTGCACTACCTGTAATTATTGCAAATATTTTGATCATGTCATTGAGGCATGCCCAGTGCTAGCAGCAGAAATGCTAAAGAGAAAACAAGAAGTACCTAACCCGAATATTCAAATCATCGCAATAAAGAAAAGGACTGCAAATCTAAGTATTAATGTTGTGACGCGAAGTGGCGTTTCCACAGGAAAAGATAAACAACCAAAAGCTTCGAATTCTGGAGACTTTCAAACTAAGCAGACCCTTTCTGAAGCGGTCTGGATCGGAAAAGCTACTGGGAAAACACTTGTTCTCAATTTGGAGAGAAACAAAGAAGCCTTTGAAGAAGCACGGGAAATCTTCAAATAGCTAGCACCTATGTCTCCAAGAATCCCTTTGTGAAGTGAAACAGCGTATATGTAATATATGCCAGCAGCGTACGATCAAACATGTACCACAACAGAGACAAGGACTTCTGTTGCGCAGTTCTTGCGAAGCTACATGAAATTATTGAAGAGCGCAGATGTTGTAGTGGAATTAAAGAAGTTGTTAAACCAATATGAACCGTGTAGTTCCACAGATACTACCCAGAGCGCAGTTCATCAGATAAAGAGCCATAAGAGAATAGGCAGAGAAATGAGGCTTAGTGCGCAGATTGGAGATTATGAGATGGATGAGATAATCCTTGATCCATAAAGATTCAAATGAACATTGCCAGAGCTGTGATGAGATGGTGGACTACAATCCATAAATATTCAAAGGAACATTTCCATAGCTGTGATGTTTTTCAGAGGACAGGAAGGCCATCGCACAGAGACGAAATGTCATCAAAACCACAGTTGACACTACAAGCATTTGATAAATGGGTTATTGATTTCGTGGGATCTATTGATCCACCGGGAAAGAAGACTGGTGCGAGATACATTATCACTGCGATTGATTATCTCACTATATGCGAAGAGCCTAAGCCAATGAAGGACTGTAGCGCAACTACTGCCATGTAGTTCATATTTGAGAACATCCTTACCATATTTGGATGCCCAAAAATTTTAATGAGCAATCAAGGGACTCACTTTTTGAATAGAACTCTTGAATCCCTTACTAAAGGGTTCCACATTTATCATCAGAGAAGTACATTATATCATCCTTAGGCTGATGGAACTGTTGAAGCTTTGAACAAGGTATTAGAGAATGCGCTGACAAAGGTATGCAATGTAATTAGGGATGATTGGGATCTCCGCATTCCAGCTGGGTTATGGGTATACAGGACCACTTGCAAGAAGTTGACAGGACATACACCTTTCAGATTGGCCTATGGATAGGAAGCTGTGATGCCAATGGAGTATATAGTACCCATATTAAGGATAGTTGCATTCACAGGCATGGAAGATCAAGAGACAATAAAGGAAAGGCTTCTACACTTGGTAGGATTGGAGGAAGATCCCTTCATCGCAGGCTTTCACCAGCAAGTGCAGAAAGATAGAGAAAAAGCATGGCATGATCTCCATATCAAGAAAAAGTCCTTTCAAGTAGGTGACCTTGTCCTCCTGTATGATAGCAAGTTTATGAAATTTCCTGGCAAATTTAAAATGAATTAGCTTGGCCCATATATTGTTATGCATGTTAGTAATGATGGCGCAATTCAATTAGACACGTTAGCCGGAGATAACTTACCAGGTTTGGTGAATGGAAGTAGACTAAAACCCTATCGGGATAGTCCTACTTCGCAGAACCCGTAGTAAAGTGAAACTACGAGATAAAAGAAAAGAGAGAGAGAAGAAGAAGAAGAACCTCATAGTTGTGATGTTTAGAAGGAAACCGCGCAAAGCAAAAGAAGGTGGACGGATGCAAAGACCAATATGAAGATAAGTAGCATCGCGTAGTTGCAAAGCTCAAAAGGTAGATTCAAAGAATAAATGGAATAGGACAACTGCAATGTACAAGAAGCTGCGATGCGAGGAATGAGGTGGAACCACAGCTGCGAAGAAGCACATGTGCACAAGAAAACCTTTTGTCAGAACTGCCAGCGCACCATGACGGAAAAAGGTAACCATGACAACTGTCGGTCGGTTAGTAAGTCATTATCCAAAATGGCGGCACCGACAACATCCAACATTAATAAGAAACCTGGCCATTCAAGCATAATTAATAGTGAAATGACCAAGATATCGTCGATATCCGACCAATACACTTGACAGTTAATGCCTCACTTAACGGATTTAACAGCCTAGCGGCATTGCCAGCAGTCAGCATTTAAGAAACAACACCGGATCAGAGATCAATCATTGGTTGAAGTGACCGAGATATCAGTGGAGATCTGACCGGAAGACACCACATTGAATGTCCCATTAAACAGTTAATTGGCGTGTTTTCAGGATGAAGGCAGCTATAAATAGCCTTCAACTCGACACTTACGGGTTTTTACCAGTTACTTGTTAACCTTCGTCTATGCAACTTATGAGCTTGATAGTGAGAACACCGAGCGCTCTATAAGTGCATGACTATGCCATTTATAGTCGACGAAGTCGTGAGAATATTTAAACACTCAGGAATTCAAGGGGTGATGTCGACACCAGGAAAGAACCCTATAGCAGAGAAGGGCGGGTCATCTAGAAGTTCACCAAGAAATACAACTGGAATGCAGAAAGATAAGCACAAGGCTAAAGAACCAGAGCAGACAAAGCCAACAGGTATTCAGATGCCACCACCATCAGAGTTACCTTGAGCTCAGCCCATTCGTCTGGTGCCTGAGTACATGACGCCAAAAAAATATGATGCACCACCCATCGATCTCGAAGGAAATTCTCATTATGAGATTCCGGTACCGCTCATCTCCAACCATGTCAAGGTTACTGGGAACCTTTTGGGGAGAGTGGAGACCTGCAAGTTTTAAGATTACGACTTGCTAGAAGCAAAGGAGCCAAAGGACAGGAAATACCACCACTTTCAACCTAACCAATACATGATTCACCATGTTGATGAGCAAGGCAACGAAACATTACAGGTGAAAGATGAGCTTCAGGGGCTAGAAAAGTCAGGATTGCTTAATCTGCTAAGAATTTCCCATTTTGATAGAAGTCAAGAATTGAATGCAGTAGTGCGCACACTACTTTCGTGCCCACACTTGGGATATATTTGGTTAGATAGGAAAATCGATATCAACATCAATTTGATACATGGGATCACAGGGCTGAGTAAGAGGGGCACAGATCCCAAGCTCGAGTTCGCTGACAAGACACAAGACAAAGAGCTCGCAGCAAGGATGCAAGAATAATTCTGCGTGATAAGGGGAAAGCGCGGCTTCCTTACATCCACCATCCAGGATGGAGCTACACGCTTCACACTTCAATTATTAGCTGGAAAGATACTGCACAAGTGCCGACCAATAGAAGGTCCGGTCGCGCCCATCCTCCTCGCAGCGCAAGCGAAGAATGGAACTGTGTACAATTGGGCGAAGTATTTCTTGAACGAGTTCTTGGACGATGTCCGGGAAACTTTGGATAAAGGGTCACCGTTCCATTACAGTTGGCTCATAGTACTCATCGCATTCGTTGGCTAGAAAGAGCTGCTTTTCTACCATGGGCATATGCTTTACGGAGAAGAATGCAAAGGAACACACTATCCCAATATTTGGGCAAGTGCGAAGGCTGACAAACAGCGCAAAAATAATGAGATATTCTATATCTATTATCAAAGTCTATGCAATGCGGTTCATCGAACACTGTGCATATCTTTGGAAGTTACCACCGCATATAGAGGAAGGATAAGGTTTAGGGCCAACCTCCATTTCACATACATTCAGCCAAGGGCTAATTTGCATAAGGAATCATGGTATCCAGGCTTCTATCAGCTAGATTTGGAAGCCTTAGAGTAGATGATGTAGTACTGGAAGGCGGTGTGGAAGGTCGATGTTCTCGAGGATATCAACTCCGACTATGAGGAAGACAAATATAAAGATAAGGAATAAATCAAAGGAACACCTATTGAACAGGAAGGAGAAGTTGTGCAGGACAAGCCAGAAGGCCAGCTAGGAGATAAGAGAAAAGCGACTACGAGCCCTTCATTGGCAAAAGGCCAACATAAGAAGTGGAAGGTTGTTAATCCCAAATTGGTGTCAATGTTGCACGTAGACGATTGTGAGACCATTGTGAAAAAAGTACAGGAAATATGGGAAGAAACACACGCAGAGAAAGAGGCAAAATAAGAGGAGATGCAGCTAAGCCTCCTTCAAGCGGTTGAAACAGTGAAAACGATGGTCATGGACATTCGAGAAGCCCAGTCGGATTTGGTCCAAGGATCAGACTCAGAAGGAAATCCAGGTGGCTCAAGCAAGCGAAAGAGGCAATCTCCTGCTTTGAGTGCGCACCCTCTGGTGGTGCATATTGAACCTGCGCACCTCATTTTTCCAAATGATGAGGTAACCAAAGCAGCGAAGAACTTGGAATATTTTGACCTCAACATTGGGTCATTACCAATTGAGGACTTGAAAATTTTGCACATGCAGATTGTAGAGCAAATTCATGAAAGAGGAATCACCTCGTATGACTAGAATGTCCAGCTGAGGGAAATCCTCGATGAGCTGAAATAGGAAACAACACGGAACACCAAGGAATTGTCTGAGGCGCAAGAAAGGAACCGCATACTCAAAGAAACAGTATCAAAGGTATGCACCAAGTTTGACAAATGCGAAGAAGAAGCAAATGTCGAAGACACAATAATCAAGATTGGGGCCAAAGTGGAATCCCTTACAACAAAAATGATGGAAATGGAGATTTCCTACAAGGGAAAGATCGCAGACTTGGAGGCTCGACGACCCAATACCCCACCGGATAAGCACACGACTCCAACTAAAGAGGTAAGGGCCATGTTAGACATCATTTCGGTCGAGGTGGCCAAATGTCAAAGTTTGATAGAGGAAGAAAATACAGTATTGGCTGGATTGAATGAGGATCCAGACCTTATGTAGTTGAAAGGGGATCTACAACAAAGGCAATAGGCAATTGATGCCACAAATGCAGAAATGAAGACTTTGTCGGCAAGGAAAAAGATGCAAAAATTTAATGAGGTAAAAGATATGCAAAAAGAGCTAACAGTGCTAAGGGAAAGAGAGGTTTCCGCTTCAGCAAAGTTGCAGCCCATAGAGGACGAATGGATGGCACTAATGCAGCAGATTGATGAGAAGTTTGTTGAACTTCAATCTATGTAGGGCACACTCAAAGAACAAGCCCAGGAGAAGGTCTCGCAGGTGATGCTGCAGACGGTCAAGGAATTTGAGAACAAGGCAAAGTTAATGGTTGTAGAGCTCACCGTTACTTTGCAAGTGATTGAGTTTCTATAGAAATAATCTAGCATGCCCTGCTATCCAGACCCTTAGGCATTACTTCCACAGCCACCCTTTTTAAAAAATCTCTGATCACCTCGATACTTAATAGGTTTAAAACCCACATATTAGGTATTACAACACAAATAACCACTCAGGAATATTGCTCCTCTCATCTCAAGCGCAGGTTAAAAGAGACCAAGTAACTTCCTCTTTAGATTTACTTTAGATAGCATATAGATACTTTATTTTAGATTTGATAGATAGCTTCACAGACAAGCTAAGTACCACAGAAGAAGCACAGTCGAAGTCAGCCGACGGAAGTGGCTTGGGGATGAGCCACAAGTAAGTGTTAGGGGCCTGTTGGGCATGGCCCAAGTTGGAATGCTTTTGAAGAAGGACAATTTGGGAAACTGCGCAGTTCAAACTACGAAGTCAGAGGGCACAGTTTTGAGGGTTTGTGCAGTTTGGATTGCGTAGTCAGAAAAGTGAATTCATGATGATGTGCAGTGACAGTGCAACGGCTAGTTTGTGTAAAGAGTATAAGGGAAGGTCAAGCTATGACAGCGATCGTTTTAAGTAAAAGCACCTCCAAGATTCCCGATAGTGGGTAAGGAGCGACGTAATGACATAGGAAAGCGACCTGTCAAGAGAGTGGAGGATAACCATTAGAAGCTAAGCCACTAAGTCGATGGTGGCAGCAGGATAAAGGGGCAGAAAGTGATAGGCCACGATGCGGTTGTAACCATTTTTGGTGATGAATACGGTTTTCAGAAGAGCGTGTGAGCCACGAGTGGCCTAGCAAGGCGGCCGAAGCGAGTGGAGTAAGCTATCGACGGCAACAGGAAGGGTGGCAGGTAACCGCACTGGTTTGGGTAAACTTAGGGTTTTCACCTACTTGATTGTAAAGACGTGACATAGGGGAACGATCTATAAAAGGGCATATTTTGTAAGGGAAAGGGTTAATCTCTAATTGTGAATAGTTGATCATTGTTGAATCTAGATCTATGTTGAGAGATGATTGTAAAAGGCTCTGTAGCTACGCGCGTAGAGACCTACCCAGAGAGAAGAGAGTATGTAGTTGAGTGCATAGACTAGAACTGTTGCACCCTTCCCATAAATAATATAACAATAGTTCCTGTGGACGTAGCTCCCATATTGGGGGTGAACCACATTAAATTTTTTGTTATGTAATTGCATACGTGCTTGAATCTGTGTATTTGCTTATGTTGAATGGTTAAGGTCTGGTTTACGAGCTCATGTGTTCTTGCTTTTATATGTATTCGCCATAAGGATAATGATGGGAATAATATGTCAAGTATCCACATATGTGAATGAATGTTAAATGCATAAGTATTTCTAAGTCAAATGAAAGCATAAGTCAATCAGGTAAATACTTAATCCCGTGAAGTTGGTATAGTGTGATTCCCTGAGTGTAGCACCGGAAGTGCGCAGTTAGATTGTTGTTTGTTATAGTGTATAAGTCCACAAGGGTTGCAAACTATTTTGTTGTTGAATGCGTCTTTTTACACTAAGTAAGATCTAGTTCTCTTGCATAAGTGTTGGAAGGAAGCACATACCTATGTGGTGATGTCCTATTATCGAAGAACCATTCCACATCGTGCAGTCCTTGGATGCACAATAGTCTAAGTGTTAACCGCAAAGAAGGCGAACTTCGCGCAGTCCCCGGTTCGCAGTGCAAGTACTGTAGTGTGTTGCTCGCCAGCTTATTAAGTGCTCATCACCTGGTTGTGGAAACATGATTCCACAGTCCCCATATCTTCGCCTCAGGTGAGACCTCAGTCTGCTCACAGGCTATTTCCAAAAGGGCCGGTGAAAAGGGGTTTTGTTGGTTCCTTGAACCGCGCAGAACCTGGGTCTTTCTATAAAACCTTAAGAATAGTTAAGAATCCAACACACTTCATTCAAGACATGGCCCAAAAAGGTATAGTGAAACTTCAGTACATTGCTATTGATGAGCAGATTGCAGATGTGTTAACAAAGCCTCTGTTAGTGACGAAGTTCAGGTACTTCCGAGAAAATCTTGGTATGGCACATAATGCCCTCCTCGCTGAGAGGGAGTGTTAAATATACAACATCAGGAGATATTCTCCAAACCAATATTGTGTAGTCAAGATTGATCCTCCCGTATAGAGGTGAGCACTTTGATTGCCTTCCGTGTAAAGGTTATTCCTCTCGTATAGAGGTAATTTATCAAAGTAACGATGCTCTAAAGTCTTGTTGGACAAGGCTTCAAACTTGTGTGTATCAAGTCATGATTATCATGTGAACCTTCCATATAAAGGTATCCATGAGATGGACCTCCCGTATAGAGGTGAACCTTCTGTATAAAGGTATCCATGATATGGACCTCCCGTATAGAAGTGGACCTTCCGTATAAATGATATGATTTACTTGTTAAAAGCATTAATGTTGTGTGATATATTATTAACCATGATCGCTAGATTGCTATTAAGTCTCCTTTAAAGATTGATCACCTCTAAAGTGAATTACTTTAGCATAGGATCATTTGGTCCGAAATAATACAATATGATCAAAACATCCGATAATTCTTCTTAGTATAATGTAATATGATGGATAATTAAAGTTAGCACATATTGACCATGCAGTCAGAGATAAAGAAATAAAATATAAATCATAGAGATTAAGAAAATTCAAAATTTCCCATGCAGACACTTCAACTAATTAAAGAGAACTCGAATTATTAAAGCTTCAGTTAAGTATCAATGCTTCAGTTAAATCATCAGTTAAAGATATGTCTCAGTTAACTAAAGAACTCATAGTGGTCACTTCAAGTAAATCAATCAGCATGATTTCAGTTAATTAAGTGTTAAATAAAATGGACTAGTTAACTAAAGCATTTACACTTTAGTAAACTAAAATACGACACTTCAGTTAAAGAGAGTTAGCTAAGTGACAACAAAGAAGATCTAGTTAACTAAGTGTTATTGCATGACGACACTTGTGTTAAACTAAAATATGACACGTGAGTTGTGACACTTACATGTCAACACTTAAGTTATCCACCTAACTAAGTGGGAAAGCTTTCAGTTAAGAGGTGAGTTCATCCTAAGTGACAGCTCAATGAGATGAAGCACTGCATGAGAAGATGGGTGCACCACTCCATGCAAGATTAATACATCCAGTTTGAGGGTGTGTTTATCCTGAAGTTAGAAGTTAAAAATAGAAGAGAAAAAAGTATAAATATGATATACAGGATTGTTGAATCTAGTGTGAAGCGAATTCTCTTCTCCATTGAAGTAAATCCTCTTCTCTTTGTGCAGGGTATTGTTTGTGCTTGTTATTGTTATGCTAGGCACACATCTGATTGATCTCTCTTCTGTATTGCTTTGGTATCTTCACCAAGAAGTTTGGTGATCTCTTATCTTTCAAAAGCAATCTGCTATGTTGTAAAAGAAAGCATTCTCTGCTATCCATTATATTAAGGGATAGAAATTACCCTCAATTTTTGTCGAAGATACTCAAATGTATCTCTAGGAAGGGGTTTGGTAAAGATATCTACAATATGTTCCTTAGTAGAAATGTATTCCAACTTGACAATCTATTATTAAAATTGTTTCCTTAGAAAATGATACTTGATTGGAATGTGCTTTGTTTTAATTGAGTGCATAACAGGGTTCTTGGAGATGTTTATGGCACTAGTGTTGTCATACATTAAGGAGATTGGATGTTTGTATTCTCCTTAATGTCTTGCAATGTTTGATTTGTTTGTCATCAATATTACTTTCCCAATTGACATTAGTATATTTTTTCAAAGTAAAATCCTCACCTTTCTTATAACAAAGTCCAAAGTCCAAAGTGCCTTTTAGAGTCTAAATATTATTTTTATTGCTTGAACATGTGTATCCTTTGGCATAGATTGAAATATTTCAACCAATCTTACTTCCTGCATCAAATATGGCTTGATGCTATCACATATAGTAAGTTTCCAACCATTGAATTCTACCGAATTTGATTTGCTTCGAATGATTCATCATCTTTGCTCAATTTGCATCATGTAATCATGGGAGTGCTAATAGGTTTGCAATCTTCCATTTCGAACTTTTTCATCTTTTATTGAATACATTTAATTTGATAAATGAATATTTCTTATTTAGATTGGTAAATCTACATGCCAAGGAAAAATGAAATCTCCCAGCATAGACATCTCAAATTCTTTTTTCATCTCTTCTATAAATTTTTGACTTAAATCGTCAATACTTCCAAAAATGGTGTCATCTACATAAACCATAATAATAATCATATTTTCATTTTCAAACTTGATGTAGAGATTATTGTCTGCAAATCCTCATTTGAAACCTTGTTTTGTAGGTATTTGTTAAGTCTTGAATACCATGCTATAGGAGCTTGCTTTAGACCATAGAGTGCTTTCTTCAGTCTGCATACATAGTATTTTTCTTCTATTAGTTTAAATCCCTCAGGATGCTCAATGTACACTACTTATAGGTTTCCATTTAGGGATTTTGACTTGACATCCATTTGGTAAACCTTGAAATTCATGTAACATGTGAATGCTAAAAACATTCTAATGGATTCTATTCTAGCCATAGGGGAAAAGGTTTCTTCAAATTCACTTCCTTCAACTTGATCATATCCATTACATACCAATATTCCTTGTTTCTGACAACTTTTCCATCTTCAATTAACATTTTTATGAAGACCCTCTTTGTTCAAATCACATTTTTGTCTTTAGGTCTTGGGACAAGTTCCCAAGTTCGACTCTTCTCAATTTGATCCAATTATTCATTCATAGTAGCAATCCAAATCTCATATTTACTTTCTTATGTAAATTTCTTAGGTTCTATTTTGGACAATAGGGAAAGATTGACTTATTCGAAAATGCTTTCCAAATTTCTCCTAGTTTTTGTTCTAGCATTTTTGTCACCAAGAATTAAGTCCTCTAAATGGTTCTTTTGCACAAACCTTGATGGGGATTGTGTATCTTGGTGTTCTGTTTCCATTTCCTCTTCTTTATTTTCTTCTTCTTCTTATCTACTACATTCCATTCCATTTTATTGCTATTTTTTTTCTTGTGGCCTTGCTTCATCTATTCTGACATTTATACTTTCAATAGTTTTTTGTAACCTTTTGTTATATCATCTATAGGATTTGTTTCCTAATGGTTGACCAAGAAAAATTCCTTTATCCTCCCTTGAATCAAACTTTCCTATATCCTAATCATCTCTCTTGATTTAACACTTGCTTCCAAATGTTCTAAAATGTTTGAAAAATGCTAGTCCACCTTTCCACAATTCATAGGGTGTCTTGTCTCTATTAACTCTTATTTTCCCTCGATTCAAAATGTAAATTGCAATATACACTACTTCTCTAGAAAATCTATCTTATAACCTTGCTTCTTCAACATTGTCTTAGCAACCTCCTGCACATGTCTATTTTTTCTTTCAACCACTCCATTTTGCTAAGGAGTTCTTATAGATGAATATGGTCTTCTTATTCCATGAGTTTCACAAAAATTTTCAAATTCATTAGATGTAAACTCACCTCCATTATTGACCTTAAACATTTGATTTTCATATCAATCTCATTTTCAACTAAAGCTTTAAAATATTTGAAATTTTCAAATGTCTAAGAAAGGCCACACAAGTCATTCATGTATAATCATCAATAATAGCACAAAGTACTTCTCTCCTTGTAGGCTTTATGTTTTGGTTGGTCGTCAAACATTTGTATGCACAAGTTCCAATGGCTTAGATGTTGTGTATTCCTTTGAATTGAATCTTACCTTTGTTTTCTTTCCACGCTGACACTTCTTACACACAATGTTTGAGGGTTTTGTAATCTTTGGCATATCCCTCACTGCTTGTTTAATGTTGATTTTTACCAAGTTGTCAAAGTTCATATTGCCCATTCTTTTCTGCCACAACCAACTTTCATATGTTTCCCTAGTGAAGCATTTTTCTCCACTAATCTCATCAAGAATATACATGTTGTTTGGAATTCTAACTGCTTTGGAAACTAATTTCCCTGACTTTTCCTTTCTGATCTCACATTATTAAGAATCGAAAGTGAGACCATGTCCCTTATCACACATTTGGATGACACTAAGACAATTGTGTTTCAAGTCTTCAAAACATAGAACATTTTCTACCTTAGCTCTTTCATTATAAAGATTAAGTGTCCCCTTTCCAATTATCTTTGAAGTGCCATTATCCCCAAAAGTAACATTCCCTTCATTCTTCTTCAAGGTGATAAAATTTGTTGTATCCCTTGTCATGTGACTTGAGCACCCACTATTAATGTACCACCCATCCCTTTTATTTTGTGCACACAGCATAACCTATATGAACAAGGATTTTTCTTTATTATGTTCCCTTGGATCTTGATTTTTCTCGATCACTGTTTGGATTTCATCATTCTTATATTTTTCTGAAACCACTTCTACATAACCTAGCTATATGCCCATAATTGTTACAATTATAACAGATAATGTTATAATTCAATAAAGGAGAAAATGAGTTGTGAAATCTTCTTTAAAATCTATAGGTATCTATGTTGTTGTTCCTCTATAACTTCTTCTTGCATTCATTCTACAATATATATATTTATGACCAAAACCATTGCAAGAATACCAATATCCAAAAAAAGGTTTTTGGTACTTGATTGTATGATTCCATCTTATTGAAGAGTTCTCCTTGATTTTGTCTTTGTGAGAAGGACATGTCTTCTGTGGAACATCATGTTCTTATCTCTTTTTGTATTCAACATTGATAGGATTCTTGAGTATTTTAGCATAAATCTTGGTATTTATTTCACCCAACTGTTGTGATGAGTTTGATTCTTCTTTCACAGTTTCCTCCTTGTCATAGCCAAGACTAGTTTTTTTAGATGGGAACCTTTGACAGTTTAGGATCTCATCCAAAGTTATAGAACTCTTTTCAAATTTCAAATTAGTATTTTTAGAGATATTATCTCTATAATTAAGGGTGTCTAAATTAGTTTTGAAGAAAAGTTATGACAATATATATACTTTATCACCTCCAAGGCTCACTATCTGAAACGTCTTAGAACAAAATTTATAACGAAAATGCCAAACTTGCATGTTTAAATCTTATTTCAGGATCATTCAGAAACCATGACTCCTCAAGGTCATATAGAAACCGTGACTCCTCAAGGTCATATCTATAAAAATGTGGCAAAAAAACATCTTAAACTTGAACCACATGTACTTCAATATTTTTAATTCATCTCCTCCAATTTTCACAGTTTGAAACATCCTATAACACAAGTTATAGTGAAAGTTTCACATTGACCTGTTTTAAGCTCATTTCAAGGTCATATCTATGAAATTATAGCGAACCAACATCTGAAAATTTAATCACATGTAATTCCATGTATTCAATTTACCTCCTCCAATTTTCACGATCTGATACATCCTAGAACAAAAGTTATAGTGAAAATTCCACACTAACCTATTTGAAGCTCATTTCAGGATCATTCAAAGACCTTAACTTTTCGAGGTCATATCTCTAAAAATATATTGAACCAAAATATACAACTTGAAACACAACTACTTCAATATCTCCTCTCCACATCCTCCAAGTGGAACAGTCTAAAACATTCCCCCCCCAAAATTATAGCAGAAATTCCAAGATGACCTAAAAATATCCTCCTTTGGAATGATGTTCAATCTTTGGTCATCCTATCCTTCAAATGTTGCAACACTTCTCCTATGATAAATCCATGTCCTGGATGAGTGAGTGAACAAATTAGGAAGTGATCCTCTTATTTATACTATTCTTGGGCTCTTTTAGGGGATCCTCCTTCTTTTTGGGCCGACCTCTTTCCAAGGGGCCACAAGGGGGTGTTTACCCCTTCATTCTCGTTCTTTCTTTACAAGGAATATAACTTGTTATGGAAAAAATTGCACAAGTGAACTCTTCCAATTGGTGAGGGGATAATCCTTGTAGGTTTCTGCAAGGCCTCGGTCCTTGGAGCCCCTTTTGGTGGTGGTTGGTATTCCTCCAAATGATCCTACAAGAGATTGTTAGTGTAGTTCACATCCAGACATGAAAATATTGAAGAAAATAAAATGAAAGAGATGGGGGGAAGATGCAAACTCCAACAACAACGAAAGATATGATAAACCAATCTTGTATTTCCCAATCAAATAGATGTACAACACCTAGGAGGTGAAGGCTTCAAGGGAAGCCAACAATATCCTTTAGGGAGTCCTTTATTGTCCAAACCAAATGCTAAGTAGATGGAAGAACAATGAAAAGAGACATTTTCCCCTTGATGGTAGGTGGAAACCAAGCTTGGGAATGCTCACAATGGTAGGAAATGGTTGGATATGAGGAAGCTCCAACTCAAATCCAACAGCATAACCTCTCTCTAATTTCTATCTATAAAATGCATGACAATGGATTCCTTTTATAGGACAAGAGGTGGCCTACAAACAACTAGATCCAACTATGAACACTCCTGCTTCATGAACCAGTTCCAAGGTACACAAGGGGGATGATTAATGTCACCAAGTGTGTGAGGAGCCGAATTATGATCCTTGGGGAGGATTGAGCTTTTAATGCACCACTAGATGTGAGTGGTCTCGTCACTTTGATAGTAGCATTACTATCGAAGGAAAAGATGCGCAGGTGTAGCGCGGGAATTATTCAGGTAACTTGTGCTATAGCGTGGGTCAACTGTGTAATACCCACACTACCCTTTATTTTGACTGTTTCTTGGCACTTGTGGACTCATGCTGTGTTTTGGATATATTGAGGATGCCTGTGGTGAGATGCATTCTTTATGTTGATGACTCTTTACTAGATGAATCACCAAAATGTCGCATGTGTGCGATTTTTAGGCATTAAGAGATGCCCCCTATTGTCTGAGGTTCGGAGGATACTATAGAGCCTATAATGCATCATTTTTTCTGTTGTTTCTCTCTTGTTCTATAGGACAAAGCATATGTGGACAAAATAAGGTTCTCCCATGGGGGAAGAGTGTTGGTGACGACCATTGGTGTTGTAATAAAGAATAGTTTTTATACAAACGAGGCGGGAATACCCATGCTCGTGAAATGTTAAAGTGATTAAAATGAGAGAGGACAAATGTGTCGACTCTACTATATTGCTGGGACATGGATGAAGGTGGATTCAATCCATGTTAGAGTAAATTCCCTGGGAGTTGCTGCAACATATTGAAGAAGTGGAATGGCTTGTGACCATGATCAACCCACTGTGGTGGGGGACTAAACTTGGTATATAACTCTGCCTAAGGGTTGTACCGTACCAAATAGACTGCTATCATGATTTCCAAATGTGAACATGGCTACCTTCAAAAAGTAGGTCTCCCCTAATGGGATGATGTGTTGACGTAGAGCATGGGGGAAACCACATAGTTAGGGAGAACTAATGACTCTCCCTACTAAGTTCGAGGTGATCCCTTACAGTGATTGAAAGGGATCCCAAGGTACAACTGCAATTACTTCAACTCTCAGAGTATAGTGTATTGACGTCGACAAGAGATGAAGTACCAAATAGGATGAAAGTACTACCCTGAGAATTGGGATCATATTGTAACCAATAGGTGGACGGAAAAACCTGACACAAGACTAGTTGATAAGCGTGGGGATCATAACTTCCTTTGATAGATGTAAACATGGGGATCGGGGGATGACATCTTTTCTTTCACTATGGCACAAGTTGAAACAAATGGAGACAAATTGTAAATGAAATGGGTTTTGATGGAGACACAAAACAAAGGGTAATGGTGACCAACAAAACAAATACTGCTAAACATATGGAGACTCAAATACATCGATCAAAGGCGACCATGGGTTGCTGCAAAAATAATATGGTGTTCCCGCAATGTGAGGTTATGCAGGAACGATTTTCACATAAAGAATGTTGGTGGGGTCCCCACAGTTTTGTGTGTGTCGGGGGAATAATTTGATGATGGGAAGATTCCCCACAGTTTTGAGTGGATCGGGGGATACTTTCCAATCATGAAATGAGTTTTAACTTGCATACGCAAAGACATGTGCCCCATGAAACAATGGCATGCAGTGTGATCTTGCAGGATATCTCAATAGAACTGGTTGTTTCAGAGATTGGGGGCCCCATCACTCTCTTTGTTGGGGTGATTATAGAAAGGGGATTGTGAATGGTAAAGTGATCATGGCGGTATGAGGGGGATTTATGGATCATTCTCATAACTTGTGTTGAGGGATTTGACGTGTGTCTGCTTGGTGGAGTAAATGCGCAAAAATGATACTCTAAGGGAGGTTCATTTCAAGTTTGGTTAGATTCCTCGGACTTGTTCGAGGTCAACATCATGGGTGTCAATTGATGACAGGTATGGTAGTGGTGCGCACACCCATGGGGGAACATGCTATTCATAGTGATGATGTTGATGGAACATCAAGACTGGGAATGAAGGACGTATGGTTATCAATGGGAATATTGGTAAATTCATTGTAATCAGAGGGAAAACATTGCCTATATGCCAGTTTCGGAATGATACCTATGAGAGAATCCCGACACCTTTGTTGAGGGATGGAGTCTTGTTCTTATAATGGAAAAACAATAGTCTCCTGCATGTCTCGGTCATAATCCAGCACATACGGTGCACATACCCAAGTGTAGTAAAGAACGTGACCAAGTTATTGACAATGCAGAAACAATAATAAAAAACATAGTGTACCTTTCCCCGATGTTTAAGAAACATGCAATGGTTGTGGGGGATCCAAGTCTTCGTTGGAAGATGATGAATCACTGCAACTGAGGACACTTGCCAAAGGGGATTTGACATCAATGGTATCTGGTAAGGTTGGTGTTGTCTCCTTGGTTTGTGACCTCTACGAGGTTACATAGAGGGGTTGTAGTTGACCTTGTAATCTCATCAGTTCGAGGTGAGCTTTGCGTTCAACACACAAAATGGGGCACTGAAATGAGAAGTGGGTGGTCTCGCCACAAGATCGACAACGTATTGGTATGTTTGGATGGAAGCATTCTTGGTATTCCTGAGTGTTAATTTGCTCCATTATGAATGCGATGGAACTAGGAGGGAGAATATGGGCGGAGTGCCCACATGACGAGCATTCATTGTGTGACATCGTCGTCTTAAGTTTCGATAAGTTTGCGACATTATAGGCTCTACCATGTTTTCTGCAGCTGGTGCAACTTCTGTAGGAGGTGCGACTTATAGTGTCACTGATGTGGTGATCACATTGATGGATGCTACTTCATGTTTTAAGAAGGGGGGTTCCTCAATTGTTACCTGAGTGAGATGGACTTCTACCAATGCCTCTCGATATCGAGGGAGTTAGGGGAAATGGTGTGTGTAGTGCCCATGCTGAGTGCACATGGAACATGTGTGATTCATACAAAATTTGTTGGACTTATATGTGGGAGAGGAAGGTATGCCTCCTTCCACTGTTGGTGGAGCATGGGTAATGCTAACGGGAGTGTTAAGCATATTCAATAGCTCTATTAGAGTGGGACATAGATTGGTTGCATGGCCTTCCTTCCCGCAAATAAAACACAACGGTGTGACCCTTTGGGTGGGAGTGTTGAAAATAACTGGGGATTTTAAATCTTGATAGTTTTTTTCCCTTGCTTTAGGCTTCGCGATTTCTACTAAATTAGATGTTTGGTTTGGAAATAGGGGACCTTTCAACTTGGGTTGTTTGGTGCCCCATTGATGGTATTAGTGACAACCGATTGTAGGGTAGTTGCAAATGTCATAAGTTGGACTGTGGTAATTGGTCGTGTTACTAGCCTTATATCCATACTAGCCGACATAGGGACAAAATCGTAATGCGTGACTGGCTTGGAAGCCATATCTGGGAAGGGTGGTGTAAGGTACCACACTGGGATTCCCAAAGTTATCACAGGAAGAGTTAACTAAGCCATAATCGGAGTTCCTTGTACACTCATGGGGGGATACAAGAATGGGATTTGAAAAATCAGTGGTACCAATGGAATCAATGTTTGTTCAATGCCATGACTCAGTGGTGGTGTTGAAGATGGTGTTGAGGTGGAGGTGGCTCCATTTTCAGTGGTGAAAATTGCGCACATTAGGCCATCGGTATATGTAGGGATATTTGGTGGTACCGAATACACTCCTAACAAATTGAGTCCTTTTACATATCGAGGGTAATGTCAACATATAGTCGATCATCGCCCAATATAGTTGGTAGGATGTTGTCATGATTGCTTGTGGTATTAGGGTCATAATAGCTAAGTTGTTCGAGGGTAACTATCTTCCCATTTAAGGGGAAACATCATGATATAGAAGACTGAGGAGGCTAACGCCTTCATGGAGTACATGTAACTACGCCCCAAGAGGATGTTGTAATCGAGCTCAGCATAGATTACTTCAATATCGATCATAACCATCTTTCCCTCTAGCTCTATGCGGACATTTTGGTACAATCCTCTTGGTTGGGATGGTCTCCCATCATACATGCAAAGAGCGATAGATGAGGGGACTAGCTCGGGGGATCCTAATTGTTTCCATACTTTTACAGACATAACGCAAGTGGATTCACCCTCGTCGATGATACATCGACGGATCATGTTGTTTTTAACCATCACTGGAACTTGAAATGTGACTGATGATGCTAGTCATGGATCACCTTTGTCAACATCAAAGGTCATGAGGTGTGAGTCAGATGGATCGATCGCACCGAGTGCATTGAGTAATTCCTTCCTTTGTGTTTTGTAGTATTGTAGCACTTCTAATGTGGACATAGCAGTGGGGGATTAGGACAATTCATCCACAATATTGTAATTGGGGGCGACTTTCATGTCAGGGTTATTAGGGGTACATCGAAGTGTAACTTTTGGAATCTGTGGGATTTGTTTGGTATTTGTGCATGGTATTTGTAGAGATCCCCTCCAGGGGATAGAGACATTTTCCACTTGGGGGGTGGAAGGCCCATAATAACCCTTGGATCATGTATGAATTTTTATATCCAGTGTATAGATGTTTTGGAAAGAGACATCGCCGGGTGGGCACAAATATTGTTCTTGTGTAACTACCCCTTGATTGGAAAAGGGATGCTATAACACTATTGTTTGTGGTTGGGGAGGATTCAATGCATGAGGAGGGTTCATCACCATCTTCTTTTTAGATTCCACTAACTATTGACAGTCGGGGATAAGAGGATAATGATGTGTGTAGTAACCATAATCGTCGCAAATGGAGCAACAGTAATTGGGTCTCAGGGTAGGATTCTTCCCTTGTTTGGGGGGATTATTATTCCCTACATTTGGATCACTCATTTAATGGTTTTTCTTGTGGGGGTGGATTTCCCCCTTGCCCTGGTTCTTCATGTTCTTACCTTTCTTCTTCCCCTAATTCTGTGGATTCTAGGGGTTTGCGACATTCAATTGCTAAAATTTTTGAGCTTGCTGGACATAAGTAGGTTGAATTAGGTTAACCCCCATGTGGGGGGAAGGTTGTTGACTAGTTGGTCATGGGAAAGGGTAATACATACTATATCCCAACGATGGGATAAATTCCGTTTGCACTCCATAAGAGGTGGATGTAGGAGACACTAGCGCTAATGGCAGTGTAGGAACCATCATTGTTTGGCTAACATTTGGGTATGTAGGACTATATGGTTTGTACTGTAATTGACCAACTGATGGTGTTGGTATCGATGTAGGGGGTACCAAAGCAGGTGGCATGGATGGGTAATACAGAACCGCATTGAATGGTACCAATGTGGTGGGAGGAATCTTTCCTAAATGGGAAATGTGTTGAATATTGTAACTTCTAAGAATATTATATTTGTACATTATTATTCCGGAGATGTTTCATCCCTCCGAGGCAATTCTATTATGTATCCGTAGATGTTTATTCCTCCGATGGTTTGTGGTAACTAGGGTTATTAGACCCACCATGTGGGGGTCGGCCCTGAGTTTATATTTTAGGGGTTATTAGACTTCTCAGTAAAGGTTGGCCCCATTAGGGTTTTTGGTCAGTCGGGATCTAGTATAAGTAGAGGAGAGGAGCTCCTCATTTGACACACTTCCCTCACTCAGAATGTAGCGCACTTGTGGAGGAGAGGTCTGCTATGGTGGAGGAGGAGGTCATGTCTTTGGTTTGCATCTTTGTATATTGCTGGTCATCTATATTGAGGAAGATTTGCTGGGTTTTCTACCCCATGAGGGTTTCCCAGGATAAATCTGTGTCTCTTGTGTTTATGTTGTGCTTGTTGTTTCTTCAGTGATCCTGTAAATGCTATTATTGTGAAATGGAATGTAATGCTGCTATTTTCTATCTTAGCATATTAAATATTAACATGGTTTCAGAGATAACCTAAAGGAAGGCAAGGTATGGCACTTACGACACTTGCTTTACTTACAACAATTTGAAGGTTAGGGTTTTATATAGCAAAAACCAGTCATCGTGGAACTTTCACTATAAATCCATTTTGGCGAAGGTTCAGGATCTAAAACCTTTACAGGTCATAGGTAACATCTCCAGGTACCTTGTATCCAAAGGGAACCCTCATATTTGTTGTACTTTGTGAGTTATGATCAGTACAAGTTAGGGTTTTTGCCTCTTCCAGATCTCAGTCAAAATCAGGTGACCTAGGAAAAAAGGTCATAACGTGGGCTAGGAAGCTCCAAATAAAATTTCGTAAAAAGTGATAGGTAGTAAACAGACTATGATATCTCAAGAAACTTTTTTAGTGGCCGAAGTTGAACCAGTGAGACGTGGCACACCGTACAAGTTCGCTCTCCTATTTTATCCCATAAACAGGTCACGTTGCGACACTTGGCATAACTCTCTCTCAGAAAATCCAATTGAGGTCAGACATGTCGGGATGGAAATATGATAGGTCAATCTACCAAAAAAAATGTTTTCAAACCCTGTGGAGCGAAAAGTTCGTAGTTACAGCAGAAACAATCAGGTACATATTTCTATCAAAACAAAATTATTTTTGGAGCACCTTCATTCGTGGCTTCCGGAATTTAGGGTTTCGGAGAAAGTTAGAATTTTTGGAATCGGAATCCATGGCTGAATGCTACACGGGAAAATAAAAATCTAGAGACCAAGATCAAATTTTTTGGTTGGGTAGAAGACCGGGCTTGATCAAACCCCAATTTGGAATTTTGATCGGAAAGATGGAAAATTAGGGCTTCAGCAAAAGTTGGAATTTTTGAAATCTGTAACCATGGTTGGAAGCTCCTCAGAAAAATAAGAGTTTAGATCCTTGGATCGAACCTTTTGATTGGGAATAAGGGTGGGCTTCATCAAACCCTAGTTCGGGATCCTGTCTAGAAGATCTAGAAGTTTCGAAGGCAAATTTTGAGGGGTCAAATTTTGGAGATTTCAAAATTGAATTATGCTAATTTGATCAGCTTAACAAGACACATCCTTCCATCCATTCAAAAGTGTGAAAGTCAAAGATTGAATTTTTAGGGTTTCTCTAGCAAACCCTAATCAAAATCCAGATCCAGTTTCAGGGGGAGTTGAGGCTAAGGCCTTACATAAGAAGATTACAAGAAGTCTCGAGAGGTATGACTTAAGGAGGTTTAGGTATGTCTTGAAATCTGATTCCTAATTAAGTTCATAATATGTTTGTCTTCATATTATTTATTAGTACAATCTTGATTAATGCTAGAATTGTCTTATCACCCTAGTAACAGTATGAATGCATGTGAATGATAGAAGACATTCATTGATTAGGGCTATATGATTGTACTAATGCACTGCGGTGTTGTACGAGATTGATGTTGTCTGCTAACAAGATACAGGTACATCACGAAAGACAAATCAAGTTCCATGACCATGACAACATGAAGACAAAGACTCCTCCATAATATTTGATCACATAGAAGTTCTACTTACGAGGTATGTATGAATTTGTTCTATTATGCTTAACCTATGAGATATGTAGGTTCTAGCACAGGATCTCTAAATGATTGAAGAGAACAAAGAAGATATTGATTAGGTATGTTAAACAGATATACTAATCCAGGTATGTCTCCTATGAATCTTACCTTGTGTTAGGATCCCTTATATAAGTATACTTGGTATGATTGGTTATTCTTATTCATAAAGCTAGTAATCAAGGGTTTATGAATATTATGTCTTTTATCTTGATTGATGATATGCATGAGTAAAAGAAGACTTCCCTAAAATCTTGAATACTAATGTTTATTATCTATGATCATGACTATACATATTCAAGATTGTTTAGAATTATAATGTTTTGATAATATTTATAATATACTAATGAATGTATGTTTGTGTATGAGATCATGAGGATAACACTAGTGCACACTTGAGCATGCACAGTGGTACAAAATGAATAGAAGTTCAAAAGACATTTAGAAGATCAAGCGAGAGGCAACCACACAAACATAAAAGATAAGTATTTGAGTTGTTATTTGAAATAGTAAATAGATTGTATGCATATTTGTATTCATTCTAAGTGTAAACATTCTTAGAGCATTGAACATTATACTACTAATATGCATATGATTGATAAGTTGGACAAAACATTCCATTGTAGCTTGTCTAGAATGAAACCTCTTTGCTGACATGCTGAGAGCTGTGCACACTCTCGATAGTATGTTCTGGTAGAGATGGAAGGCATCTAGATAGCCATTGTATGCATACAGGATATGGAAAAGTGTTGTGCCAAAGTATTGGTCAAGATAGTTGCATAACTATGTAAATGATATCTGTATGCATAATAGGTTATCATGTCAACATGATTTCATGATTATGAAGTATTACTAATCATGTACTTAATTTTGATTTGTAGGAAAGATCATGAAGAATGATGAACACCGCACAAGTGATGGATGTTCAACAAGAATATTTACAAATCAAACATAATATAGAAGGCTCATGGCTAAAAGATTCTCTTAGAAAGAGGAAGAGAATCATGACAAGATGTTTGCTCCAAGTGACTAGATAAGACCATTCTCTTGATGATGTAATTAAAGAAGAAGTGTGAATCAGGTTCTGTATGGGTACCCAGGATCGATAGTAAATTGATGAGCTTAATGATCACCATGGGTGATGTGGATCTCAACCTTTGCTACAAGGTTGAATATGGTTTCTATGCATAGATGACATGGATGCAAGAAGGAACTCACCACAGAGTTCGAATGATGTTGAGGCTCATATCAGTATACCCATCTAACGAGAGATGGCACAGATAGAGGGTTGCATAAATGAAAATGAAAGATCTCAGATTGATGCATTACTTCCTAGGTCTGGAAGTATGGAAAGGCTCAGAAGGAATCTTTCTCAACCAGGGAAAGTATGCTGAGAAATATTAAAAGGACTTGATATGTTGGAATGGCCACTCTCATGGATTCCAACTTGAAGCTGTTAGTGAATGACTCATCAGAGTTAGTGTATATAAATCTGTACAAACATATTATTGGGTCATTGATGTATCTGACGAATACCAGGCCAAATATATGCCTTGCTGAGAACACCTTTAGTCAGTATCTAGTGGAAACTAGATATGTTCACCTGATAGTTGCAAAGCATGTGATGAGGCACCTAAAGGATACGATAGACTTTGATCTATGCTATCTTGGAGATCATGACTTTAGATGGTTTCATAGATGTTGATTGAGCAGAAAGTGTATCAGATAGGAAGAGCACATCAAGAGGATGTTATTGTCTAGGATCAGCCATGGTCTCATGGTTTAGCAGGAAGCAGTCTAGTGTGGCTCTCAGTACAAGCGGAATATATGGCTGCTTGCTCTGCTAGTTGTGAAGAAGTATGGCTTCAGGATTGTTTGACTTAGAGATAGACCCAAATATGATCCTATGTGACAAACAGAGTTGTATCAAGATGAAAAAGAATCTAGTGTTCCATGATAAGTCAAAGCACATAGATATCTGACATTTCTATATACAAGATATGGCACAGAAAGGAACTATAAAGTTCGAATTTGTAACAGGTTACTGATGTACTAACCAAACCTCTACCTCAAGTGAACAAGTTGCCGATGCACTAACCAAACCTCTACCTCAAGTAAAAGTTTGAATATTTCCGAGACAAGCTTGGTGTAGTTCAGAAGGACCCTCCTCGAAAGGGGGAGTGATGTGGTCACTTATGATGAGATTGCCTGCATCGACAGAAAGGTCGATGATGTGGATACATATATTGGTGATGACGACAGAGAGGTTGGTGGATGGTCCTTAGACAAGGTCTAAGTTGACAAGGGGATTGCATCATACTTGAACACATGTTCTAAAAGGATCCATAGACATATGTCTCCGAGAAAGAAGAGGGATTGCATCATCCTTGAACACATGTTCTAAAAGGATCCGTAGACATATGTCTCCGAGAAAGAAGAGGGATTGCATCATCCTTGAACACATGTTATAAAGAGAGCCGTAGACGTACATCTTCAAAAATAAAGTCCTGAATGAACAGGTAGGGGATTGGATTGTCCTTGGACTTTGGTCCTTTTAATTGAGCTGTAGACAAGATGTCTCCGAAAATAAAGTCCTGAATGAACAGGTGAGGGGATTGGATCATCCTCGAAATTTGGTCCTTTGAATTGAGCCGTAGACAAGATGTCTCCGAAAATAAAGTCCTGAATGAATAGGTAAGGGGATTGGATCGTCCTCAGACTTTGGTCCTTTGAATTGAGCCGTAGACAAGATGTCTCCAAAAATAAAGTCCTGAATGAACATGTAAGGGGATTGGATCGTCCTCGGACTTTGGTCCTTTGAATTGAGCCGTAGACAAGATGTCTCTGAAAATAAAGTCCTGAATGAATAGGTAGGGGATTGGATTGTCCTCGGACTTCGGTCCCTTGAATTGAGCCGTAGACATGAGGTCTCCAAGAATTGAATGATAGGACTGTATCGTCCCTAGACCTCAGTTCAAAAGGTACATGGTAGGACTGGATTGTCCTTGGACCTCGGTTCAAAAGGTACATGACAGGATTGCATCATCCATGGACCTATGTCTTAAAGAGAATAGGATTGATCATCCTATTATATGATCGTGTGTATTGCAGGGTATACGGTGCTGTGATGACGATGCTGATGATCGTATGATGACACTGCTGGTGATCGTATGATGACAATGTTGATAATCGTGTGATGACGATGCTGATGATCGTATGATGATGATGCTGATGATTGTGTGATGACAATGCTAATGATCATGTGATGACAATGCTGATGATGATGTTGATGATCGTGTGATGACGATGCTGATGATCGTGTGATGATGATGCTGATGATTGTGCGATAACAATGATGTTGATGTTCCAGTAACTAGTTGAGTTACTGATGATGATGTATTGAAGAAATATTCTGATAATATATAGATGTATCATGTATGATGTAGTCAATGACTCCTTACTCCTGCAGATGCTGTTATAATATCCTTCTCGTTAAGGGGGAGTGTTGAACATTGTAACTTCTAAGAATATTATATTTGTACATTATTATTCCGGAGATGTTTTATCCCTCCGAGGCAATTCTATTATGTATCCGGAGATGTTTATTCCTCTGATGGTTTGTGGTAACTAGGGTTATTAGACCCACCATGTGGGGTTCGGCCCTGAGTTTATATTTTAGGGGTTATTAGACTTCTCCAGTAGAGGTCGGCCCCATTAGGGTTTTTGGTCAGCCGGGATCTAGTATAAGTAGAGGAGAGGAGCTCCTCATTTGACACACTTCCCTCACTCAGAATGTAGTGCACTTGTGGAGGAGAGGTCTGCTATGGTGGAGGAGGAGATCATGTCTTTGGTTTGCATCTTTGTATATTGTTGGTCATCTATATTGAGGAAGCTTTGCTTGGTTTTCTACCCCATGAGGGTTTCCCAGGATAAATCTGTGTCTCTTGTGTTTATGGTGTGCTTGTTGTTTCTTCAGTGATCCTATATATGCTATTATTGTGAAATGGAATGTAATGCTGCTATTTTCTGTCTTAGTATATTAAATCTTAACAAAATGGACCCAATAATCCCATCCGTCGAATGTGACGAGCACGAAGGTGTAGGATCCAACAACCGATGCCGTGGGGCATCAGGAAGGATTATGTAAATATATCCAGACTATGAATATATGAGGTCGAAATATTGTGCTTTCAGAATAGCCTCTTCCTTGCTTTGTGGCTTGGATTTGGAGACATATTTAGCTATGGGGAGTTGGAGATATTTGATAAACCAATCCAATATAAAGGGAGGTTGTATTTCGATCTTGCATAGTGTGCGACGTCTACGCCACTCATGGATGCGGTTCGCGATGTGGGTGGAAGTATTTTGACGAAACTCAGTGAGAATTTCGAGGCCTAGGTCATGTCGGATTGGTAGTTGAAAGTACGTAAGAAAAGCGGTCCAATGTAGAAAATGTGGAATGGGTTCCACTTTCTAGGTTTACGTACCATTTTGTTGTTGTTTCGATGAGGGTATGCTGGAATAGGTGAAGCCTCACGGGGTCACCCACTATGTTGTTAGATGAACACCATAAGTGGAAATACATAATGTGGTTGGCGGTATCATCTCCTTGTTTTCCTTTGAATTTGGCAATATCATAAGGAAGCTTGTCTGGCATAGCCGACCATGTCACATCATGAGAAATGGGGTCATTTGTCAGTTTTTCCAAACTAGGTAGATTTAAACTAGCCATAAATGGTAAGGTAGGGATGACGGGTCTTTCCATTCTATTTGGGATGTGATTTCCATGAGGGGAAGACCCAGGTGGTGTTGTAAACAACGGATGACCTCCTATGAGTGAGGATGGGTCAAAGGGATTCGAGGGATCTCCTTGGGGAGAAGCTAGTGGGGTACTACTTCTGATGGGGGAAGAAGTGGTGTAATTAATAGATTCTTTGAGGGGATAAAATGTACCTAGAAATGCGTAGCCTCTACCAGATGATCCTATTAATGTTGTCTGAGAACGACCCCATCTTGAATTCCCTTCGCGTGTAATATGGGGGGGAGGTGTAATGACACCCCTAGAGAGAGGAGATAGGCCTTGCAGTCTATGAGACTGTCTTAGGATGTTGTTTTGTTCCCCAATGGCGCAGGATTTGTGTCAAATGAGAGTGATAGTGGAATAAAAACAATTGAACAGGTGAAAAATGGTGCGATAAGTGAGTGATATGTGCAATATTAGTTTTAGTGCATGAGTTCCCACATGTAGGTTCTTTTTATTAAGAGTTAGTGAACTTGTAGTTAAAAAGAAAATAAATGTAAATTCCCTAGAATACCTAGCATACTTCCTCTCAAATGTAAATACGCCTCCCAAAAGCACAATTTATGGTGATAATGGTATCCATGCACCAATCTACTAGTGGAGGTAACAAAGAGCTAGTTCTCTTGGCGATGGGGCCAATGATCCAATCAAGAAGACTTGGAAGCACCTACCAATGGAAATAGATAACTTCAAGAGTTATTTTCACTCATAATTGATCCTTGGTGATATCCTAAATTGGGCCACTAAGTTACCTTGCATCAAGTGTGGATCAGTGGTTCAGTCTGCACGGTATAGTTTCATCTCCCTACAACAAGTTGAGTGGCTTGTAGGGGAGATAAGGGAGGTTATACCTCGTTGTTCACCTCCTTGGTCACGATGCACTTCTGATCCGGGATCTCTTTTAACACTTGCTTATAGAAGGATTTTGCAAGTACCATAAAGGACAACAATTCTATGTTTAAAAATAATCTTAATGAAACTAGATTGGTGGGCATTAATAGATGCCTAGCCCAATCAATCCTACCTAACTAAAATCTTGTTTTGTGACCTCCTGTGGAGGACTTTAGTTGGTTAAGACAATTACAATGTTGATTTTAAATGGTTTGTATGTTTCACTTACAGAGTGTAAGAGGGGTATTTCATAATCCCTACCTTTCTTATTCACCGGGCTCACATGAAGTGTGAGGTGAAGAGCATACTTGGATTGAAATATTTGTTAGCACTCTTATTGTGTGCTAGTAGAGAAAACATGTGATCAAAGCAAAAAATAAATGATTTCATTGGCAAATTAACTAAAAGAGTATATCAAGCAATATGCACTTTTAACTCTAAGAGATGCTCATGGTGCTTTGCAAAAATAAATTATTCTAACTAAATAGAAAACTATGGAATGGAGGTATTTCACACTTCTCACCCTTTTTCTGATTCACCAAGCTCACATGACATGCGAGGTGAAGAGCATACTTTGGGAGATAAGTGTCTTTAGGTCCTTGCTTGTGTGCAAAAAGTGTTTTCTACACTAGTAATACTACTAAAAACAACATGTCGATTGATGCATAAACAATAAATGGTCTTGAATACTAGTGACAACAATGGGGCCCGTTGAAATCCTCAAAGTTGTTACCTAGGTAAGTTTCAAGAGAGATGTACTCTTTACTTCCTAATATTGGTCTAGGTGCACTAATTACTAAAAAATTAAGTAATTGGTTGAACTAGCCTTAATTTAAGTTCACTAGTAAGCAGCAATTGGGATGCCAAACCAAGCTATGCAGATAAAAAGAAAATAATCAATAGTAGCGGGGATAAATCACACTGTGTCATGCGCATAGCATGGGTAAATACAAAACATATGCGATGGTAGTGCAGGTAATGCACTGACCTTCCGTACAGTCATAATGAACGGTGTAGCGCGGGTTGAGAACTAATAACCTACACATATGCACGACTGTAAAAGTTGATTCCATGCTAATAGCGTGGCAGGGACACTAGGAACTGCATGGATGTGGGAAGAAATGTCCTATGGCCGTGATGGGGCCAAATTATAAAAGCAAGAGGTGGAATACCTGCTCTCCTGCAAGTGAAAAACACCCAGAATTAGATACTTAGCATAAAACAACCTAGTTTAAAAAGAAATGAACAAAAATAAGTATTCAGATAAAAAGAAAATAATCAATACTAGTGGGGATAAATCACACTCTGTCATGCGCATAGCATGGGTAAATACAAAACAGATGCACGGGTAGCGTGGGTAATACACTGACCTTCCGCACAGTCGCAATGAGTGGTGTAGTGTGGGTTGAGAACTGATAACCTGTGCATATGTGCGACTGTAAAAGTCGATTCCACGATATCAGTGTGGCAGGGATGCTAGGAATCGCATGGCTGCGGGAAAAATGTCCTATGGTCGTTATGGGGTCAAATTCTATAAGCAATAGGTGGAATACCTACTCTCCTGCAAGTGAAAAACTCCCAGAATTAGATACTTAGCATAAAACAACCTAGTTTAAAAAGAAATGAACAAAAATAAGTATGGCCTCCATTAGAACTGTTATTGAAAATATTGCAAAAGTGCACTCTTCCACTTGGTTAGGGGCTAAGCCTTGTAGGTTGTTGCAAGGCCTCAGTCCTTCGATCGCCTTTTGATGGTGGTTGGTATTCCTCCAATTGATCCTGCAATAGATTGCTAGTGTATTTCACATCCAAACACGAAAATATTGATAAAAATAAAACGAAAGAGATGGAGAACAGATGCAAAGTACAACAACCAAAGATATACTAAACCACTCTTGTATTTCCCAATGGAATAGATGTACAACACCTAGGATGTGAAGGATTCAAGGGAAGCCAACAATCTCCCTTAGGGAGGCCTTTCTTGTCCAAAATAAATGCGATGGAAGAACAATGGAGAGAGACACTTGCCCCTTGATGGTAGGTGGCAAGCAAGCTTGGGAATGCTCACAATGGTAGGAAATGGTGGGATATGAGGAAACTCCAACTCAAATCTAGCAGCATAAACTCACTCTAATTTCTCTCTACAAAATGCATGGCAATGGATTCCTTTTATAGGTCAAGAGGTATCCAACAAATAAGTATATCCAAATGTGAACTCTCCTCCTTCATGAACCAGTTCCAAGGTACACAAGGGGGTTGATTAATGGCACCAAGTGTGTGAGGAGCCGAATTCTGATCCTTGGGTAGTATTGATCTTTTAATGCGATGTTGGGCGTGAGTGGTCCCGTCACTTTGACAATAGCGCGACTATCGAAGGAAAATCCATGCGGGTGTAGCATGTGAATTGTTCAGGTAACCTGTGTTATAGCACGGGTCAATTGTGTAATACCCGCACTACCCTTTGTTTTGACTATTTCTTGGCACTTGTGGACTCATGTTGTGTTTTGGATCTATTGAGGATGCATGTAGTGAGATGCATTCTTTATGTTGATGACGCTTTACCAGATGAATCACCGAAATGTCACATGTGTGCAATTTTTAGGCATTAACATACCTTACCTTCAATGTATTCATGTTCAATAATGTCCCCCCTTTCCAAGGGAATGGCTATTCTTACTCCTCATTATTCCAATTTGTCCTCTGCACGCATAGTGGTCTCATTGTGTAGTTTCTTCATATTCCTTTGGTTTTCTTGCCTCCACAAGTGGGCAAGTGGGGTGTGCATAAACATATTCACTTTGAAATCATCATTACTTTCCTTTGAAGTGGGGGCACATCAAATATTTAGCAATATTCATCTTTTTTCTTGGACATATGTAGTCTCCCCTTTCCTTTGGCATCAATTACAACAATATTTCCAACAAAAATCATATAAAAAGAAACAACTAAAAGCTAAAATCTCAATCAACTAGTTATCTAAGATAACATAGTATTATTTTATTTTTTTAATGTAGAAAAACAATTAATGGTAAACAATTTATAAACAAAATTTATCATAATTCAATTGATTATATATTATTATTACCCTTATGGAATTTTCTTGTGGTATATGGGGATCTTCTCCTCATGCTACCTTCTCATGGAAGATCTTTCTCTGAAAATCATCAACATGGTTTTGCAATCATATTTGTCATTATCTATTGGACCATTTTTCATTTTTTTCCACATTAGGGAGATCATTCTTTAATTCCATGATTTTGTTCAAAATCATATAAAATGAAGACAATTATACAATCCAATGAAGGCACATAATGAAATAAAAAGGGTAAAGAACTAGAAATGAGTGTCTAGAAATAAGAATAATTTGAATATATTTCACATGAATTGGTATCTCCTCTTCCTCATAGTCTTAAAGAATCTCTTCATAACCGATTTTGTTCGACTAAAACAAGGCATTTACACATAATTTGAACACATTAAACAACCACTCACACAAATAGATCACAGATCAACACACCGATGTTTTACATGTTTAAAACCCGTAGAGAGAGAAATAATCCATGACCCCAGCTAAACAACAAATTGAGGAAAAATATTAATTCAAAAGGAAAAATAATTTACATATGAGTTTCTTACAATTGATCATCAAACAAATGATCCTCCATGCTCTTTAAATAGAGATCATGGATTGATTGGGTATTAATCCACAAATCAATAGTCATTAAGATTGAGAAGAAGATGAACCGTTGGATCACTTTATGTCTAGAATGTATCATGGATGCTAGATTACATAAGTATATATGCATACTAATTCATACAATAGAAACACACTTTACTAAAGATAAATTATACCAAGTTGGTATTAACTAACTCCCAAGGGTCTAAATATCCTAGCATCCCCCCTTAAAAACAACTTGGAATAGGATTGGAAGATTTACAAAGGTAAAACAAAAGGATAAGGAAGGAAGAATTAAAGCCTATCTCTCCTTAATGGAAAATGCTTGAAATCCTAACATAGATGAAGTTTAGAAAACTTCACTCTTGTAAGAGACCATGAATATGTCTGTAACTTGATCATCTACAGGGAAAAAGAGCACTATGAGAATGCAATCATTAATAAAAATTTATGAAGTGCATAATTTATAGCTTAATGTGTTTCTTGTGTTGATGTTGAATTGGATCTTTGGCGAGCTTGATGCCACTCAAATTGTCACACCAAAGGGTAGTTGGATGCTTTTGTTGGAATCCAAACTCTAAAAGGATCTATTGAATCCACAAGGCTTCTTGACTTGCATTAAATGCAGCTTGATACTCTTCTTCTGCTAAAGAAAGGGAAAGATCTTGTTGTTCCTTACAAGCCCAAGTGACAAGTCCAAAATAAAGACTAAAAAGTAGAATTATGATCATTAGGGCTACCAAACCAATTGGAATAAGTGAAACCAACCAACAAAGTAGTCAACCCGAAAATGTAATAAGTCCTAAACTAGATTAGACCTCGAATATACCAAAGTATCATTTTTGTTGATTTTCAATGACGTTTATGGGGTGTTTTCATATACCGAGTCATAAGAAAAACAACAAAGGCAATATCAGGATAGGTATGAGTCAAGTACAAAATATTACCAACTAACTATCAGTACAAAGTAGCATCTATTTCAGGTGTAGTGAAGATTGCAGCAGGTTTGACTCCATACTAGAAGGGACATGGGGTTGGTTTGCAATATTCCATGTGAAAGTAGTGAAGAAGGTCACAAGCATACTTAGAGTTAAAAAGAAAAAAGCTTTCTTTGGTTTGCAAGACTCGGAGGCTGAGAAAATAAATCAAATATCCTATGTTAGTCATTTCAATTCTTCTTAAGGACAGATTTCACATGGGTTAAAATTTTAGGTCACTACTAGTAAGAATAAGGACATCAACATAAAAAAAAAGGATTATGACACTACAACATCTGGGTACAATTTCCAATGTTTTATTGTTGTAAAAGTGGTGAAATATATAAAATCAAAGCATCATAATTTTTTCATCAGAAAAATGTCAAAATATTGTTTGGTCATAAAACATCATCACTTTTGTGATGACATGTTTCTACCATGTGTCACTTTTGTGCTCTCGCTTTGTGTCATAATTCGATAATTTTAGTGAAAATCGTTTATCTCAAGATTGGCAATGGAATGTCTTATTTCTGACATAGTGCATCCTCGCTATTGCGATGATTGTCATGGACAAAATGAAAAAGAAAAAAGTGTACTTTTAAATCATTTTTAAAATTCTCTGACATTACAAAGGATTTCAAAAAAATTTCATATGGACAAACCACCATGACGAGGTCACACAAATCATCCATCCTTCACAATATCCTAAGAAACACCAATGGCCATGTTCCAACATACTAACATTCACATAAAAATTTAGCTCCAAAAGATTAAATCTTCTCCACTCACTAGTCATGTCATTGAAATATAAATGTTATAAGGTCACTCCAACAAACAAATGTTTCATCTTTCACCATTAAATTGAAACTAGGCATAGTATCTACGTGTCTATCTACAAATTCATTTCTTCAACAATTCTCCATTATACCATGAAATCCTCAATGAATCTACTATAGCATAAACATGCGAACATATATGATAGCTAGTTCCCAAAGGTAGTACTACTTGATAAAATGATCATGTACCTTTGAGAACAACTTTGTAGCTTCTCTATATTGATTTAATTTAAGTTGAAAATATGCATTGTTTAGATTGCATGTGAAATTTAATGCCTTTGTTTGGATTTCCTATGTTAGATGATTGATAAATATGCATAATTAGCGTAAAACAATAAATTTACTAACATGTAAACCAAGAACCATAATCTAACTAGACTAATCTCCTATCAACTCAAGCACCAAATAATCAATTAACAAGAGAGGAAAGGAAAGAGAAAAGAGAGAATACATCATATTTACGTGGTAAACTTCCTAAATGGGGAAACATCCACAAGAAGGCTTGATCTTCTTATTCTTCAGAAAACTTCCACTCTTACAATCTTGAGCACCACCTACATATGTGTATCACAACTTTACAATATTTTACAATATAACTTTCATCATACCCAATGGGTATCCTTCATATCTATTATATAGATAGAGGTATGGAATATTTACATCCCCTAATACATGTGGGACAAATATTTTTCCACCTCTCTTATGTAAAGAATGGTAATAGGAGAATATTACTCCATGATGCACGTGGGATAATTCCATTTACATAAGATAGAGAGTTATGAACATAATTATTCCTTCTTTTTCCAGGTAGGACATCATAATATCTTATGACATCGCACTAGACATCATTACACTTCCAAAATTAACATTACACATTCCAACATTACCCTTTAGTGATGACTAGGGAGAAGGAACACACACATGGAGGAAGATGGAAATACATTAACATTCTCCATTGATGAAAACTTCACGCATTCCCAAAAAAAATTTAATATGCACAAACTTCACCTATGTCATAGATTTGGTGAATATATATGTTTATTGTTGTTCTGTGGGACAATAATCCAAACAAATAACACCATCTACAATAATATATCGAATGTAATGAGTATCAAGATAAATTTGTTTGGTCTTGGAGTGACATAATGGATTATATGCAAGATGTATTGCACTCTGATTTTCACATCTTAACTCATTAGGAGAATTCTTAACCTATCCAAGCTATGTAAGAACATGCCTTATCCACACTGCTTCTTTATCTCCTTCCTTAGTTTCCCTATACTTTGCTTCACAAGAAGAAAGAGGAAGTTTTATCAACTTCTTATTGGACCACGAAATCAAACTTGAACCAAGTTGAAAGATGTACCATGTAGTAGACCTTTTATCTAAATTTTTCCCTACCCAACCATAATTTGTATAACCAAGAAGTGAAACTGAATCCCTACTAGAATATAAAACACCATAATGTAATGTCCCTTGAAGATATTTGAGAATTCTCTTTCCTTCTTTCCAACTACTGTCATAAGGATTTTGCATAATCCTAGAGACCATACTAGCATCAAAATAGAGATTAGGCCTGCTATGTGTCAAATATATCAAACTCCCCACAAGTTGATGATAAAAAGTGACATCAACAAGAGGAGTATCACAATCAACAACTAACTTTACGACGAAGTAAAATGGTGTTGGTGTAGGATTACAATCACTCATATGAAACCATGCTAGTAAATTTGACACATTCTTAAGCTAAGAAAGAAAGATAATATCATCCATATGCCAAATTTGAAGACCCAAAAAATAATGCAATAGGCTTAAATCAATCATTTTAAATTTATGCTTAAGATCATTCTTCAATTCCTATATTAATGAAATTTGACTGATGGTAAGGATTAGATCATCCACATAAAGAACCACAATGATGAAATCATCATCAAAGTACTTAACATACAAATTTGGATCAGATCGACACCACTTGAAACCATTCTTAAAGAAATAAATATCAATTTTCTCATACTAAGCTCTAGGTGCTTATTTAATACAATATAAAGGCTTGTTCAATTTACATACCAACTTGAAGTTTCAGAGGTGATAAAACAATGTGACTATTGCATATAAATGCACAAAGATCATTGCTTTAAAAAGCACTCTTAACATCCATTTGGAAAATTTCCCATTGAAAAGATGCAACAAGAGAAATTATGGGTCTTATAGTGTTCATTTTAGCAACAAGGGCAAAGGTTTCAATATAGTCTATACTTTCTTGCTGACAAAAACCTTTTGCAACTAACCGAACCTTATATTTTCAATATGTCCGTATGTAGTAAATTTTATTTTATAAATATATTTACAATCAACTAAATTCTTTCTAGGAGGAAGGGGAACAAGGGTCCAATTCTTGTTCTTCATTAAGGACTCATACTATGCAATCATTATTTTTTCCCATTCATGTTTGTCTTTAGATTGATCATATCTAGAGGGATCATCTACGGCCAAAAACAATTTCATGAGAGGAAATTTAGATCTAATCCACCAAGTTTCATATGGAATACCAACCTCAAAACCGGTGGATTCAAGTATTTTATGGGGATAACTTGAAGAAGTAGGTGAAATAGGATCTAGATCAAGCATATAATTGGAGGAAGTGGTAATATATAGGGGAAAAATAGAATATGGAGTCAAACTCAAGGTAACATGAGGTTCAACATCCTGAGGAGCATAAGAGAATTCATTAAACTAAACATATTGTCATTTGACAACACCTTGTGTGAATGGATCAAATAACCTATAAGCTTTAGAATCCTCACTATAACTAATGAAAATACATTTTTGAGATTTTGGCTCTTACTTTTTACATTTTTCATCAAGAATATGAGCCCAACATTCACTGCAAAATATCTTAAAGTTACTAATATCAGTTTCCTTCCACTCCATTTTTCTTTGGAGTAACCTCCAAAACTGCTTTAGTAGGAACTCTGTTCAAAATATGATTAGCACAGCAAATAGATTCATCCCAAAATATTTTATGTAATCCTTTAGAATAAAGCATACATATATCCATTTCAACCAAAGTATTTTTCCTTTCGTCTACCCTATTGTGTTGAGTTGTATAAGGAACATTCTTTTGATGTTGAATACCATGTTTAGATAAATATGCATTAAATTCCTTTTTAGTGAAATCCCTAGAATTATCAATTCTCAATGTCTTAATACTTTTATGAGATTCATTTTCAACCAAGGATTTAAATTCTTGAAATATACAAAAAGATTCACTTTATGTTTCAAAAAATAAACCCAAGTTTTTTTTACTGTAATCATAAATGAAGGTAAGAAAATAGACAACATTAGACAAATAATGGGTTTCAAGAGGACCACATATGTCACTATGAATTAATTGCAATTGTTCTTTAGCACGCCAAGCTTTCTCCTTATCAAGCATGTTCTTATGATGTTTTCCAAGCACACAACCTTCACAAAACCTTTAGTGGAAGAAATTGTAGGTAATCCAAGTACCATTTTAGATCACAATTGAATTTTACCATAATTTGAGTGTCTTAATATTTCATGCAAAAATTTACTTTGTTCATCAGTGTGAGAAACATAAGAGTAAAATGGTTTATTTTTATGTGAATTAAAACCAGTAAATTTAAATAAACCAACCTCATGATCAATAGGGCCAGAAGAAACAAATTTGAAGTTATTTTTAAAATATTTAAGAACATATTTATCCCACCATGCTTCAAACTTATAACATTTTTACAAGCACAATAAATATAAAGAAAATTTATGGGCATGCCTTGAACAGGAAAATCATCTTACAATGTACCATTAATAACTTTAATATTACTAGAACCTACCGAAAATTGTTTACCATCACTAATTGAAACTTTCTATGTTGTGTGCTTATTAGTGTCATAAGATGAAGACAAAGAAGAAGTACCGATCATATGATTAGAAGAGCCAAAATCCATAATTTGTTCCTCGAAAGAAGAGTATTTACCTAGGTTAACAAAATAGGCACAAATTAGAGATACCCATTGTTCCTTGGAGCATTTTCTTCTTGGCTTTAGAAAGTTCACGTCTCCATTTAATTTAGATCTTCTCAGGGTAGTTGGTTTTTCCACGATACTTACAAGGGTTAAATACTTTATTTTTAGGAGCATCATCATAAGTGTGATGGGTTGGACCCTTAGAATGTGGTTTAGGGTTCTTATAAAAACCTTTATGTGGATTATTTTTACCACGTGCTATTAGATCTTTACCAATAGTTAATTGACTTGATTAAGTCAATCTATCTTGCTCATAAATCAAACCTTTACAAAAATATTCAAAGGAGGGTTTCATAGATCCCTTAGACACTTCAATGGTCCTATTCATAGTATGGATGATTTTAGGGGCTAAATTTCGTCTATGGGATAAATTAAGGGGGTTACAAAAATTAGGTGGGCTATTTTCATATATGGAAAGGGTTTTTTCATCTAGAATATATTCGTCCAATGTTTATTAGAAAAAAGAAATCTAAAATGAATAGCCTCCCATACATTAATGATGAAAATGGAAAAAACTATTTTTCGCCCTAGCAAAATCTTCCTCCAATCTATCTTTCTCCTGTAATTTCTAAATAAATTCCAGTGAAATAATTCCTTCGCCCCCAATTTTCAATAATGGAGGCTCCCAGGGGTTATTTCACCCTCCATTTTCCCTTTAATTCATGCATATGGTTGTTGGTGTCCATTTTTGTCACCATTTTTTATCAGTAAACATGTTCTGATTGGTGTATTTTCACTACTTTGATATAATAAGTCATTCTCCTTGCCATTCAGACCATCAATCAAACCCAGGTATGAACGTATTTGCATATCACATGAATCTTGGTTGAATATCATCATTTTTATGGTTTATTGACAATTATCTCACATTTCTATACGTGCTTGGCATTTAGTTTTTGATCTACATGTTTTGGTCATCATTCAGACCTTCATTCAGTCGCACGTTCACGCTGAAGATGCCCAATTGCATTCAAACCGTCATTCAGCCCTCCATTCCCACCCACGGAATTGTTGGTTGAGATATTTCAGGGCATTAAAGACAAAAACAATGATGTGGGTTTTGTTAAGGATGTGGCCCTCATGGTTCGTGAGCATCCATTCTAGAAGATCCGCTCTCTCATCTACCTAGATCGACACCGCATCACCTGCCCACGTCAAGGATAACTAACGCACAACTGCTCGCATCAAGGAAGATCAACACCCATGGACTCAGGAAGACGACCTGTGCGTTGCCGTAAACCACCCTACGGTTGTTCTACATCCATTAAGACCACTATTTTTGGAGAGTTCAACTATGTCAATCTTCTCCCTTGTTGTAAAACTTATATAAAGACGTTTCCTATGAAGAAATGCAGCATATATATATCGTAGCACACATAGACAATAGCAGGAATTTTTATAGAGACACTGTGTATTCTTTTTCTCAGTTAATGGAAGTTCCAGATTTTAGCTGTTGATGTTCTGTTGTTGGTGAATAAATTGAGTTAAGCTTCAATCCCTAATTGCTGAGAAGGGCCCCTCAACAACCAGAGGTTTTGTGTATATTCTGTATTTCTTTCCTGCAAATAGATAGTTTATTTTTCAGTACATGTGTTTAATTTGGTTTCCTGTAGACGTTGTTTTATTTCCTGTGACTTATATCTTGCTGTTAATTTAATTTACATTCTTAGAAGTTAAAGTGACCAGTCATGCATAGTTCTTTAAGTTTGATTTCAGTCTTGTCATTTGCAACTAGATAAAGTTAATTAGTTACTGTTTCAGAGTTTAGTTTATATTTAGATACAGTTCTGCTAATTTTTCCTGTAGTTGTAGATTAGTTTTATTTACATCTCATCCTTGTTTTATCATGCAATAGACATAGTTTGTTTCCTTATATAATGATTAGTATAGATGGATTTTTGTTATTTCATCTTTTACACAGTCTATTTATTGCTTTCCTTGCACTATAGGTTCATATGCATCAACCAACTGGCATTAAGATCATTTAATCTGCTTCTTTCCTTAGTTTCTATCGTTTTCTTCCATCCGGATTGTCATTCGGACTGTCTTTCAGACTGTCATCCAGATTGGCATATGGACTTTAATATTTTCTGCATTATTTTTATGCTTGTTTAGAATCTAGTTTCTTAGGTTTTTGAACTGTAATATTTCTTGTATTTTATTAGCATTCATTTATGTAATTAGGACCTTGTTTTTCACTACATAGAGTTGTAATTAAGTTTCATACTCATTCTTAGTTTTCATTCCATTTTCTTAATTTGCTTAGTTGCTTCTCAAATTATGTTTCTTTTATGTCTGATTTATTAATATTTTACTGTTCTAGAATTTATCAATTTCATTCATAGTTTACTTTACTTTATTCATGTTAAGATTGATTTCAGATTGAACTTAGTAATTTCACTCTCCCAAGCACATTAGTTTTGATAGTTTCTTAGTTCAAGCATAGGATTTGCTTCTCTCATTCACATAGTTAATAAAGATGTCCATAGAATAGGATTTGATTCATAAATAAAATATCTTTATCAAGTTTTCTACTTGCTTCTAAATCAAATTCATTCTCAAATAAAATATATTTATTAAGTTTTCTACTTGCTTCTAGATTACATTTGTTCCATGTCATTCGCTTATGGATAAATAATAGACCACAATGTTTAAAGCTAGTTGTAATTGGACACTCTTTAGTTTGCATTTATTTGTAGAAGTTAAACTAGATTTGCTTCCATTTTGTTTCTTTTTCACATTTGAAAGTCATTTTGATACATTCTCTCTCGTCCCTATTACATTTGATACATTTCCTCATAATCCACAAGGAGAATGGAATTAGGTAGTTTAGTTTGATCTTGACTTGAATGTATGAATAGTTTTTGAATTCATTAAGTAGTTTGTAGTTTTGCTTTAAGTTAATATAGTTTCATGTTTCCATAGTTAGTTGTCAATTGAATCATTTCATAGATAGGTTTCTAAACTCATTTACAATTATTTTCTAATTCCTATATTAGAGTTTGAATTATTAATTAGTAGCTTTCAATTTCATCAAAGTAGTTCTTTTTTTTATTAAGTCTTGTTTCCTAGAATAATTTTTTTTTTATCTTTTTAGTTATTGTCCATGGAGTAGAGTAGTATAGATTGATACTATTCTGATCTGTTGGTTTAGTTAGGTTTAACTAGTTCAGTAGTTGTATTTTTGGAGTTTGACTCGATTTTTCATTTTGAAAGATCTTTTGATCTTTTCATTATTAAAATTTTCCAAGGTCTGTCGAGCCGAAGCCTTAGGTATCATTCTACCTCAGCATATACTGTGCCACAACTCTAAGATTACCAACCTTGGTCGATAATTAAATATTTGGTGATTCCTTAAGACAGTAAATACACCCAACAATGGTCCATATTTTTAGTCAATTTCATGTTGATAGATACCTTCTTTTAGGCCTCGATTTTCAGTATTGGAGGGAAAATTAGGGGTTATTTTTTCCTATATAAAGGTTGCATTGATTGATGGTTGATGGTTCACCCACATCAGTTTGCACTTGCAGGGTGAAGGTTCTGGTTTATGCGATTCCACTTTTAATTCTTAGTTTTCTCGACATTTTAATATTCATGCAACATTTCAATTGCCAAAATATCAGGTCTTGAAGGGGCACACCACACATGAAATTTAAAGGAGAATATAGACTTGTATCATGCTTTTTATCCAATAATTAATGTGGTATGATTTTTATCATGCTTTTTATTTGCAACTACAACAAATTATTATACTGTAAATTTTCCTTTTATCATGGATACTTTTTAAGGCCTATTGAATTCTAGGGTGCTCTTTATTCTTAGGGATCATTCGGCGTTGTTAGTGTTTTAATCTATCTAAGGAGTATTGGTTTCATGAAAGCGTTATAGAGCTCAGAAGATATGATTTATTTTATGCATTGTCATGTTTAAACCATCGACTGAAATTTATACATTGTTAGTGGCTGCTACTCTTGATGGAGAGATGCCACCTGGTTTTTATATACTCAAACTAAATTTGACCCAGTTGTTCAAAATGCAATTTTATTAGAATCTTGCTCTGCAATTATTATTGGATCTGAGTCATTCATGAGAGTGTTTATGTTCATATTTTTTATCTATTATTTTTTATGTTTGGGACGTTTATAATATAAATGAACGCATGTTGATTATAATTGTGGGGCTACAATGAAATGATCATTATTTTGGCATTGTCTTCCTATAGAGTTATTCAAATCGTTTTAGTAGATTCTTTTATTTGTATTGAGAAGTTCGTGACTAGTAGATTTTCTTATTTGTATTGCCAAGTTCGTCAATTTTATCTGTAACCTAAATTTGTTGGGTTTGGTATTTGTTTTACAATATTTTGTTTTTTGTAACGGACATTCATAAGTAAAATGTTTTTTGGCGATTTGTTTTAATGTGTAATTGCTATCATCATCCAAAAATGGATCTAGTTTTTTTCCTTGGGTAATGGATCTAGTTATGTATGATGAATATATGATTTTGTTGGAACATGATACTTTATTTCCTACATGATTATATATAATTTGTACAGGGTGTGTTTGACCTAAGATGTAGACATTATGTTATTTGATATCTTGTCTTTTTCATTCAATTAGGGTACTAAAAAAAATTTACCACATTTTGCAAGCATTCAAAAATTTCGAGGACATGGATACAGACACCACCTCAGTTTATCTAAGAAAAAATGGTCTTTAATGGAGTAGTTCTAATGATATGTGTGATAGATTAATGTGATTTCTATTCATGGTATTGTATGTTCTTATTTCTAATAACCATTGCAAGTTTCTAACTAAATCTAAAAATTCTAAATCAAATTACGTAATTCAGATTTTGATTGTCAACAAAAGAAAGGAAAAAGTGGTATTTGAATCTATAAACATATAGGAAGGCTATTTTTTTTCTTATAGGGTAGCTTAAAAATGGGAGATTCAAAAAATAAGCTAATTTGGAATTCATACACTCTATTAAGCTTGTGGGTCTCAATAAAAATCCACGTTGTAATAATGGTTCATGGGTTCCATAATGTTTATGGACAATCTATATGAGCGAACTCAAATAGATCTCCCTAGTTTGAATGGTTCAGATCTAGAACAAATGAGTACATAACACGAGTATCTTTCCTAGATCAATTGAAATGCAAAACATATAAAATAGATGGCTTACCTCAAGTGTGCATATCATTTCTCCTTGCTGTTCCAATATCCAAGTCTCAATCTTCATATCTTTAGCTGCAAAACCAGACAAGACATGTGGAAACAAACAAGTAATAAAAGTACATGGATGTGAATTGATCTAGATTAACATTCAAATACGAAAATCCTAAACATCATTAACTCAATAAATTTTATGGAAAGAACTTGTATTAAATGTTATAATAAGAAGTACAAAGGGAGAGATGTTATGACCGATTCTTTGATGTCATAACCTCCTTCCAACAATCCTAGCCTCCAACATCAAATGCTTAGCCTCCTAATGGATGAAGAGGATCACATAGATAAATTCCACCATCATAAAAATACTCTATCCTTCCTCCCTTAAAAATGGATAGGGGTTTCATATATAGAGAGATAAAGGGATAAGAGAGGTTGAGGATTTAGGGGAGAGGCTTAAGGGATCATCCCACTAGGTAAGGGGATTGAATGCCACCTTTCCAGGTAAATAGGGATAAGTCTCCATGCCATCCAAGCTTCGAGAAGTCACTCAAAGCTTCTCTTTTTCCATTTTAACCAACTGTGATGCACCTTGCACAAGGGAAACATGTGCCAGAGAGTGATCAAAGCACCTTGTACAAGTTCATACTGCATCATCGACGCACTCTTCTAAGTTTCAGAGTGTGTCACCTTGAACCTGACGCACCTTGCTGGACAACAGGGCACGTCAGAGTGACAACAAAAGGTAAAAGGGAAAGACAACAACTTATCTTTCAATGTTTTAGCTCAGGGAATTTAGGGATCAGGGCATACAGATGACACATGACTCATGATGACAATATTTTGGTGTAATAGAATTCCCCCCAAAGCATGAAGATGGAAAAATAAGGTAGGTGAAATGGTTTTTAATAGGGAAAAAATCGAAGTAAGGATTGTTGGTTGGAGTGATGAAAAAAGATCTTCTGCAGTACAATCAACTCTGAGATACATGTCTCAAACTGAATCATAACATGGTTGTCGACCAATACATTGCAAATCAAAGGTAGTTAATACCGAATGAACACAATCATGGCTACTAAACACAATCGTAGATCCATGATGAGATGATAACATAGCCACGACCAATACAAAAGTGGATCCGTGTAATATGACTCAAATAATCTCCATCGCAACCTGGGTGAGATTTATGATTTAACCCAGGGTCTTCAGTGACAAACTCACAATGATAAGATTCTAACCATGTGATTACAATGTCTTGAAGTCGAACATGGTAGAAACAACTTGATTACCAATCATTGATGTATACCATTAACAAGTGTGAGGGAAATCATCAATGATGTCAATGATCCCCAAGGTATCATAGTACATACCACTGAATGTGAATCAATGATCTGAGATCGAACACTCGGTGGAATATTTCAATCAGAAGTCAATGATGTGAACTTATTTTTGAAAGCGAGGTAACCTTCCATTTAGGTATGCAGTCCCAAGGTACTTGAATAGTTTCTAGGTTTGATCCTCGAATGATGTGTTGAAGTCGACAAGGATAAACTGACTTAACAAGGGCCATAATGTTTCCCCCATCATCAACATGAAACACGATCAATTTTTTTTTGGATTAGATCATACTATAGAGTGACACTTGAGACTGACTCAGGAATGACCAACATAATAGAACGTAGAATGACTGCAGAGATTGACTTCGATGAACAGACCTCTCTTGAACATGGGAATGGCATGACTTGGAAGCATTGACCTGACAAGAATGAAATTGACCCCTAATGCAACTGATGATGGATGCATTCTTCAAATGACTCAAAGGAGTGGAATGACTCATGGAATTGGTGGGACTCGAAGACAAGCAAATTATCCAAGTGTTTGAATGCACATGAAAATGAATGCCATGTTCAAGAGTGACTAAGTATTGCCATAATTACAATGAAATGAAAACTCTTTCCTTATCCTTATCATAATCGATGAGTACCTATTTTTTTTTAACGAGATTTAGGAGGGTAACAGATGCTCAGTATAGCTCATGCTTTGAACAAGTCCAATATCATATGTTTTACGAAATTGAGAAAGGAGGGGTTCGCCCAAAATGGGCCCTTCAATGTCAAATTTTAACGAGTCCAGAGAAGGAAAATTTGGCATCATTTCATGTTTAGAGAGTCTGAAAAGAACTAAAGAAGACTCCAAATGGTTCTTTTTCGTAAAAGTTAGTCTCCTCATCCGAAAAAGGATAAAACAACATGAGAGAGAACTCTTCCAGTCATGATTAACCAAAGCACTCCTTTTTCGTAAATAGTTCTCTTAGTCCGAAAAAGGGGTGAATTATCACCAGAAAGATGACCTTTCAAATACTTTTACAATCATGAAAGAATCAAGTTCGCTTGGCGATCTTTTCATATTTTGGGAGTATGAAAAGAGATTAAAGAGGAACTCTGAGGGGTTCATTTTTCATGGCAGTTTTACGAGCCCGAAAAAGCGATAAAATATAACTCGGTGACTTATTATCATAGTTTTACGAGCATGAGAAAGGACAAAAGTAAGCTTGATGCCATTAAGATTCGATTTTAACAAGCGGTATGATAGCATAAAAAATGCTCGACGACTTATTCACACTTGATGAAAAGTATGAAATGCCAACGATGATCGCCAATAAAGTCAGAACACCACTTTACTTCATCTGTAAACTCCAAAAATTAAGTCAGAATCGACAATAAGGTGTTTAGACGTAAAAGATTACCAACTGTAGAAAAAAAGACCCATAAAAGAAATATTAAAAAGGGAATATTCCACTTTCTTTTATATAAAAGTCAAATAGTAAGAAATAGTTATCAATTGTTTTTTTACCAAGTTGGAATAGTAGAAACACTACTTTGGATGCCATTTTCAAACGTTGATTGCGGAAGCTACGGTCAGTTATTTCTCCCCACATCAGCGACAGGTAGGCCCTAAACTTGCATGTTACCTTTCTAGTGGATCAATTTCATGTTTTATGGTTAATTTTTAGGTTTTTTTGGCTTGTTAAGGAGGGGATTGCGCGTGCCCTGGGTGACGCGCTTTCCCCTTGCGGGAAGTGCGTCGAGGGATCTCTAACGTGCCTCTTGCATGGAGAAAGTGCGTTGTTGATGCACTGTCCGCAAAGGTGAGGTGCATCGGCCCAGATCCACATAGAAAAAACAAATGGGGCCAAAGAAGCCCAACCCAATGCCTGAGAAAGGTTCTAATATGCATCTAATTGATGTTTATGCAGGTCTTGGCTTGAACCATGGTCCAATGGAAGGAATGAGAGCATGAAATGGAATATTCTCAAGTGGGGAATGATCCAAATTCAATGAACGCATTGTAAATATGTGTCTTATTGAAGTTTTTTCACGTACAAGGCATGAGGGACCAAGTACAGTTACTAGTTTATCTGATCGGATTATGGGATCTGTATCAGTAGCACTTCCATTTCGGTGCCCACATTATTACTTTGGATGTGGAGGATGTCTATTTTCTAACAGGGTTGTCCAGGTGGGGAACCCTATTTTCACTATCTGGTTCGCGGGGTAGTGACCAGTCTACTGAGAGCTTGGTGGCTCAGTTTTGCACACTGAGGACGCAGATGCTTGCTGGGAAAATTCCCATCAAGAAAGTCCAAGACTAACCCCTGTGTATTGTGCTCTTCACCATAGAGAAGGTTTCAGGAAGTAGGGTTTCTCATCAAACCACCAAGGCCCATATGCTTTATGTCATCGAGTATATGGAACCTACTGTCTTCAACTAGTGTGAGGGACTCCTCACCAATTCCAGGGAACAACTCACCAAATTCCGTAGGGGTGAGCTGAAACAGTTTGGATACATATCTATTGTGGTCTCATTCTTCCTAGATTGAGTCCCATTGCTGAGGCCCCAGGTTGAGCTAGATGATCTCGATCCGCAAGATCCTCATATGGTTAGGTGGTATGGGTTCATGGCCTACCATGGAGGTGGAGGTCCCATCATCATTTTTGGTCCCACCTTCTTCTGGTGGTTACGTGAGCATCTCCTCATGGTTGAGTATTATGCGTATACAGGTATTGATTTTAGGGGAGACCCAGACTTGACCCTTCCTGAGGGTGAGTAGTGGGGAGACGTAGGTAAGAACGAAACTCTTGTGTTGTTTTTGCATTTTATAATTTTTTAAATGTTTTTTGTGTAGTACCAATGGTTCACACATGTTTGATGTAGATGTTGGTCTATCTCGCCCGATAGGTGCTTCTCCGGTCACGATAAGAGGGGTGGTATGAGATATAGCGGCTGCTCATCAAGATGCAGCAAAGGATTTGAGCGAGCTAGAGGAGAACCTACATAGATTGATGTTGTACATACTTAAAGTATCTATAGATGACCTACCTCGTCACTACCAGCGTTAAACAGCTGGAGTCTCATCATGCTTTGGTCCACTGCTCTGTAGATTAGATAATGCTATTATCTGTTATCATGAGCATCCACGGGGATAGATCATTGTGTGATATATGTACTAAAAGCCATATGATTCATATTTTTGTAGAAAGGACCTGCTGAAAGATTATGTGCTTCATATTTTGTATCAATACCACATTTTTGTACATCATATATATATATATATATATAGATAACACTATTTTGTGGTTTTATACATTACGTGTTCTATGATGATTGTGGATCTAATGGATGTTTAGCTTACACACTATGAGTAGTTTTACATGTTGTGTCGTTTTAAGCATCTTTGATGAAAATGCTTATGAATGTGAAATGTACCAATCTAATATAAAATTCGTTAGGGAATCAGCAACATTGTTCATGTCTCTCGAAATATGTAGGTATTGAATTGACTCAAAGGACCTCTCCAAGAGACATACTCGCCGGAATAGATGGAGTAACATGGGATCGTGGATAGCATAGAATCAATTAAGATGGGAGACCACTGTTGTCTTAGACCCAGTCGATAGGGGTTCCCATCACTTTCGACACCAACCCACCACGATCTCCCTAAGCACCGGCCCAGACAGGTTTTACACTGCCCAACAACACCTACAGAGTAGATGAGGTCTCACCCGAGGTGATCAAGGGAGAGTGAACGGAACCATGTTTCCATCGAATGAAGGAGGATGTGTGTGGAATCTGCTACTTAATCTTATTGCAACATTCAATAGTAAATCTATGCATTTACTTCGACATTATTGTACTCATAGCATCATTTAATGGAAACATTCATTGTTGCAGCATATTATAACAACAAAACGACTATTGCATCAAAGAAACATTGCATTACAATCAAAAGACAGAAGACACACTAGGATTGCACATAATAGTTCATCACATCATATTATTACCTTAAAAACCCAATACAATGCCTTTGTAGATCACAGACTCCATGAATATCTCTTAATCTCACAAAAGCGCATATCAAAGCTCTCTCTCTATGCTGTCTCACTCGACCTACAACTTATTGTCTATATATAGGCTTCTGCCTTTACAATGCTTGTCCACTTACTAACATCTTCCTAACCTATTGCGGTACAATTTACATCTTATATGGTCCAAACGACCCAAAAACCCACCTATTGCGGTACAAACAACTCAAAAAATACATAAGACAATCGAGCCTTCTTCCATCCACGACTTCGTCTGACATGTCGCAGCATCGGCGATGCTGCGATTTCTCCTTATCAAACCGCCTGCCAACAGGCCCCCAACACAATCTTGTGGCTCACCCTCGAGCCACATCACCTAGACATGGTGTATTCTGCGGTCTTCATTCTACTAGGGTGGAACTAGAGTTCTGCAACTGTTCTTGATGTCTGGATCGCGCGGTGTTGTCCTGCTCCTTCTGCTACACTGATCATCTTCTCGCTGTCATGTACTTCTTTCCCAAAAGTGGACTCTTCCCAGCTTACTGTCACAGTCTTTGCAAACTCATCTTCCAGTCTCAAGAAACTGATTGTAGATGGAGAGGAATTTTGCAAGAAACACCAGGGTGTAAAACAGGCCAGTGGTTCTGGCACATCTGTTTCGCACCAGTAGGCACATGTTACAGGGACCCGGGGGCAACGACCCCCCCCTTTTGTGTGGTTGCAGGGACCACGATACTTCGAACCATCACCAACTTCCTAGACATCTCGGACGAGACTTCATGCTTGTAACCCCAAAGTGTCTGAGGCGTAGCTTGCCCCAATCGCTCATGTACACTCATGGTTCGGGCCCTCAGCGCACCATGTGTGCTACCACATGAAATAAAATGGATCATTTCCCCAACCTCCTTGGAATTCCTAACTTAGCTAGATGCCTGATCCTTTCGTAACATAACCCCTCTTAACTAAAACAGCCTTTGTGCTCTTACTATCCTCAGGTCCTATATTTATACATCGCATTCAGTCGTTCATCTGCCTTGTCATGTCTTTGCACCACCTACTCATGCTCCAAGGTAATCAGAATATTCCGCTATTCCATGTGAGTATTGGCCTGACTTCGGAGCAATCGTACTTCTGCCTATTTCCTTGCATGCAAAAATGTGCGAAGCATCCCTTTCGCCATGTTGTCGTGGTGGATGCCTCATGCCAACCATGCAAACCATCCCTCTAGGTGCCATCAGCCATGTTGCCTCGGTGTATCCCTGATTCCAAACCTGCATTCTTATGGCACAATATAAATCGACTAACGATCATATCCGTCAAAAAGGGAAAAGTCCCATCCGCATAATGATTTCTAATGTGACCCAATTGCAACACTACTACTTGGTGCAGACCGCTTCGTACTTGCGGCAAAATCCTCCCTGCTTCCGTAGTCTGTCCCTGTTGGTGCACCATCCTGCCACCAATCATTCTACATTTTTTTTTTCCCGATGCGACTCAAGCATCGCGGTGTTCCAATCCCGACCAATAGGGCTTCAACCTGCTACCATTAATCAATTTGGGGAGAATCGCCCCATCCAACTACTGCAACTGCACTGCTCCTACTGAAGTAATGCTACTAATGCAATACGGACCAAGCCAATGCATCTGCAATTTTCCTATATGTTTCATAAACTTGTTGTCATATAAAAACACCAAATCACCTTGTTGAAACTGTTTGTTCTTGATGTGGCGATCGTGCCAAGCCTTCTGGCGATCCTTCTCCACACCTTGATGAAAACTGACGACAAAGCGATCTTCCTCCAGCTAGATTCACTATGCGAGACGTTCCTCTAAGGCTGCTGCAGCATCCATACCAGTTTCTACCACTATGCGCAGACTCGGAATGATATACTCCATAGGCATAACCGCTTCTTGTCCATACACCAGCTTAAATGGTGTTTTCCCTGTCATCCATTTACATGTGGTGCAATAGGCCCACAATAATGCTGGGATTTTTAGATCCCAGTCATTGTGGTTCGCATTGCACACCTTTGTTAGTGCATGCTCCAATATCTTATTGAAAGCCTCCACTGTGCCATTTGCCTGCAGATGATAGGGTGTACTCTTCTTATGTTGTATCTGCAACTCCTCCGTCAATGCGTTGATGGTGCGATTAAGAAAGTGGCTTCCTTGATCGCGCAACAATATCTTGGGGCAGCCTAAGCGAGTGACAATGTGGTCAAAAAGAAACTGCGCGGCTGTGGCCGCAGAGCAATCAATGACTAGTGCAGCTTCTGCCCATCGTGTCAAGTAATCTATCGTCATGATGATATACCTAGCACCAGTGCGCTTATCTGGGGGATTGATGGGTCCCACAAAATCTACTGCCGATTTGTCGACTGGTTGCAATGTAAACTAGGGCATCAACGACATCTCATCCCGTCTGGATGGCTTCCCGGTTCTCTAACAAACGTCATAGGATTGTACATACTTTGTTGCATCACTTTGCAACGTAGGCCACCAGAGCCCCGCTCGAAGCACCTTCCTTTCCATTTCATGGCTACCATAGTGCCCTCCAGCAACACCTGCATGTGCTTTGGAAAGGATCTTCTCTTGCTCGTGTGGAAAGACACACCACCGCAATATCTCATCGGCACCCATTTTGTATAGTGCTCCTGCAATTAGTTGGAAGTCTACAGCCTTGGATACCAACTGCTTCTTCTAAGTAGTGGTGAATTCCTCTGGTGCGGTACTTGTCACCATATACTAAATCATTTCTTCAAAATATCCATCAACGACTTCAACTTTAAATAATTGCGCATCAGGAAACCCATCTTCAATATTAGTTGGCTCCTCTCCTATGTCAATCCGGGAGAGATGATCTGGTCCAGCATTTAACCACCTTGGCTTCACAATTACTTCAAAATCGAACTTCTGAAAAATAAGTAGCCATTAACATATCTTCCCCCCCAACACAGGCTTATTGACTAGGTATTTCAATGCAGAATGATTTGTGAACATCTTGAAATGGCCTCCCAATAAGTAGTGGTGAAACTTTTGTAACACATAAACCATTGACAGACCTTCCCTCTCCTAAGTAGTGTAGTTTCTTTCTGCAGATGACAACATCTGGCTAGCAAAAGCAATGGGGTGATCAAGATCCCCCTCTCCAGTCTGGGCCAATACTACTCCGAGCACGATCGATGAGGCATCAACATGAACATGGAATTCCTTACTCCAGTTAGGAAATACCAATATCGGGGCCGAATCCATCTTCATCTTTAGTGTCTCAAAGCTATCCTGACATTCCAGGCTCCACCGAAATACCGCATCCTTTTTCAACAACTTCTCCATAGGGGCGGTAATCGCAGCATAACCCCTGATGAACTTGCGATAATACCCCATGTGTCCCAGCATCGCCCGTAACTGCTTAACAGTAGTCGGTAGTGTCAAACTAAGAATGAGCGTAATCTTTGTTGGGTCGACCAACAATCCTTGCTTACACACAATATGACCCAACAGTATGCCAAATAGTGCACAGAAAATACATTTCTTTAGGTTCAACGAGATCTGGTGCTGTCGACATCACTCCAATATCAATCACAGATTTTCCAGATGATCACGGACCAAACCATAGACCATCCAATCGTCCATGTATACCTGTAAAAACTTCTAAATGAAATCTTTGAATGCGGCAATGACAACAGGCGAAAATATCGTCGGTGCATTCTTCAAACCGAACGACATTACGGTGTATTGAAAGCAGCCCCATTCGGTAACGAAAGTTGTCTTGTGGTGATCTTCTTTTGCAATGCGAATTTGATGGTAGCCAGAGAACCCATCTATGAAAGAGTACATCTCCTAGCCACCCACACCTACGAGCACTTTGTCAGTAAACGGGGATGGGAACGGATCATACAAACATGCATCATTTAGCTTCCTGAGTTCAACGCAAATGCGCACTTCACCAGTCTTCTTATCCTGTGCCACCATAGGACTAATCCATTCTAACTCCTCAACTAGTTCAATGATACCAGCGTCCAACATGCGATCTAGTTCTTCCTTGACCCCCTCCTTGTGTCACGGATTCAATCGATAGGGTTGCTGCCGGATTGGCTTAGCATCTGGTTTTAATGGAATCTTCATTTCTCCTAAGTTGCCCAGAATCCCCTTCATGTCAAAAAAATTTGTAGGAAATATGTCCTGAAACTCATGGAGAATATTAGTGACCTTGCTTATCAGCTCATCATCCTAGTAATCCCCAACATTTGCGAACTTCAGAGTGTCCTCTGTCCCAATGTTAATCTTGCGGATCTTCAGCGGCTAACTGATCGGATCGCTTGGCGCATCAGGTGGTACCACAGCACGACTTCCTTCTGATTCTGGGATATTCACATTTTGTGGATCATTACCATCTTCTGGCCCACCACTTATATTGAAGCATTCCATGAGAGACTACATCTGGCAGTGCGTGTGCGGATCTGTAGGATATGCTACCGGGACAACCTGTAGAATTACATCACGGATGAGTTGTAATGCATTATTAACCTCTGGATCGGCATCCGCAAAACTGAATGTATGGGTAAAACACACTGTGATCTCCAGCCAAGTAGAAATTTCTCCTTGCAACTTAGCTGCAGTATACCATGAGCATGGCATCTCATCCAAAGTATGGATGAAAGCATGGACCCACTCATCTCTTGGTCGTGATACCCATAACCGTTGACACCATCAAGTGACCACCAGTATCATTCTGACCATCATACTTTCCAGTGTGGTAAACCTTAGTATCACCAAAGCATATCATCATCAATTTTCTGTATTTCGACCATCCATCAATTGATGCCTTGTGTGTCACCCACCAGCGTGCTGGTGCAGCCTTCAATGCTTCGTTCAACGCCAGCAATCACTGTGGTTCGGAAACTCTTTCTTCGAAATCCATCAGAAAGTCAGATAAGCCATACAATCCTTCATATACTGGTAGTGTGACTGTTTCAGTTGCAACACGGCATAATGACCGCGTGATCAACCCACACTTACAGAGCAACACTCCGTGCAAGTTGTTCTGCCAATATTCTAGCGCATCATCAGAGTCGGATGACGTAGAGCTGTCACTGAGCCATCCTAGCTCACCATTGGCAGTTGGATGTATATAATCTTCAGAGATATTGAATGCATGGTCCCATCCAATGGGATTGTCATCCTTCACTGGTTCTATGTAGAGGTGTCCTTCAGTCGGATCCAACGGGGCAATAACTCTAAGATCGCAATTTTCAAAAGCCATCATCCATCACTTGAATTTGATTACAAATCCATTATCATTAGCCCATCCAATCCCCAGTAATGCGGGATAAGAGCTTCCTCCTTCATCCACTTCTATTACATCAAAGTCAGCATATGTTTTCATTCCCTCAATGTCCACCACCATTTGTGGAACTCTCCCAATCGGTGTCACTTTAGAGTGATTAGCTAACCGAAGCTGTACAGGGGACCAGCTCAATGGGGGACTCCCCATCTTCTACCAAGCCTTCTTGGTCAAGATGTTGACATCCAAACCAAGATCCAAAATAATTGAATCAACATCATAGTCTCCAATTTGAATATTCATCTTTCGTTGTTGTAAGGAATTAACCGCAAACTCTTGTCGATGTTGGGCCGGTCGTCGCAACAGAGCTTCAATCACAGCAAGAGCGTCGGGATCTCTTGCTAGGGATAAGCAATGTTCAAAAAATGATTTAAGTGTGCTGGACTACCATGATGGGCCAGCCTCTGAAGTCATATCAAAAGTAGAGGGCATGTCATACGTAATAGCTTTACCTCAGTCTTTTTCTAGTGCATGACGTGCTTGAGGAAATGCCTCCCACTCTGCATAAATTTCAAATGATACCTTCTTTTGTCTGGCTAACCGGGTCGTTGAGCTATCCTCTCCAGTTGTCTTTCCTCCACGAGTGACCATAGCAATGGAAGCATCTTGCGGTCTTAGCTCTGCAGAAATTGTCGAGATGTTTGCACCCTGGGTCTGGTTCAGCGACGGATTCCTGGGTGGGTTCACATTCTGATTCTGATTTGGCCGCATATTCTAGTTCTCCACTGGTTGTTGCACTTGGTTCTGGGTAGGCTTCTCTGCCTGGGGATGGCTCTGCAACTGGGGAGTATTCCCTACTTTCCATCGCGCAATCAACTGTGGATAATTCTCAACTGTGTGATCGTTAACAAAAAAGAACGTACACTGGTTCTGCAGCAGTGGACAGTCCTGCTGGTAGTGTCCCCATACCACACAGTGATAGAATTGGACAGGTCCATGACCACCTCGTCCTCCTCCTCGACCAAATCCTCCACCACGTCCTCCCCGGTATCCTCCCTAGAATCTCCCTGCTGCTGGTACTATGGTTGGTTGAACTGTTGCTGCATTGGTGCTGGTTGCATTCATTTCCCTTGTTGTGCATACTACGGTTGTTGTACATACTGTGGCTACTGTGGAGCCATCTACATCAAAGTATATTGCGGCATGAACTGCTGCTGCCGCGGTACAAACTACATATGCGCTTGAGGTAGCGGCTGGGCTACCTATGGCTATGGTTGCGATTGTTGTACGGAATGTTGGTCGTCCTTTACATAGAATGCATCATACATTCTTTCTTGTAGCAACCCGTATGCACGATAATATTTGTCGTCGTGACCCACTGATTTGCAAAATGTACAATAAATATTCCTCTGGGTTGTGACCATTTTCTGCATATATGGGAAATTGTCATGGCTATGCCCATATACCTGACAAACGCGACACCATGGCATGCTACCACCATTCAATGAATTTGGTGCCCCTAAAACCAAATAGTTGCAGAAATTCGGGCAATTGTCCTTCGTATGCCCTTCTCCTTGGCATGACATACACCATACTTCATCACGCTGTTCCATGCCCTTCTTCAAATCTTGCAGCTGTATAGTCAAATTAGCGAGCTATGTATGTATCTGTGACATGGTGCATTTTCTCTAATCGGCGACGCCTCCAATCACATTGCAATCTCTAGAGATTCACTTGGCGTCGAGATGTTTTGTTGCATCAATGGTATCCGAATGTGTGGTAGCAGTGCCGCAATGAACCACTCTTTATGTTGGATGGTGCTCATATCGAAACTAACCCTTGCCATCAGCGTCTTGAATCGCTGGTCGAAATACCACACCGTCTCGTTGGGATACTGCTTAATTTCTTTCAATTCCATAATATACTGAGCCTCCAACTTGGGCTTTCTGAATTCTACAATCAGTCCATCCTGGATCTCATCTAGTGACTTCTCTGGGGCTCCTGTAGGGACTAGAACAAACTTCATAAACCAATCTAATGCATGACCTTGCAGAGTTGTCGCTAACTACCCTTTTTTAGCAACATCATCAGTGATTTGTTTGACGGTCCAGACCGCTTCACACAAAAACCAATAATGTTCTGGGTTGTCTGTCCCACTCCCGTGGAACAACGGTAACTTAGCATCATCACCCGCCATTCTGGGATTTCTTCCGATTAACTTCTGTGGTATTGAAGAACTTGGCGGTGTCGAAGTGGTATTTCTTGCTATCTGAGAGATAGTGAGCGGAGGTGTGGGTACGTTGGTGCTGGGGTTTGGTCCTGCCTCTATCCTGGGCATAGCCTGGTTGTCACTACTGTGAGGTCACTTCGTCCTGTGTGGTCTTCCTTCATGGCCTCACAGTTCGACCGCAGCAGGACCTTCTCCTGTCTTCTGCCTCTTTTCCTGTCGGAACCTTGCTCCTCCCCTCGTAAGACCACTTTCTTCCTTGACTTCACTCACAGTCTCATCATGACCTGCACCCATCTACCCTTTATCATTTCATGTACCACACCCCAACTGTCGCGGTACCCACGGCCTCTTCCCACTAGGTTGTATACTGATCGAGATGCATCTTCAATATACCCTTTTCGCAAATAAGCGTCCTAATCGACAGTTGAAGCGACAGTAAAAACCTACCCCGAGGTTCACGAAAAAAATATCTTTCGGCTTCACTATAGGATTTCTGAGTATCAACCGTGAAATATATGATATATCCCTCTAGGATTCTATCAAACCACACTTCGACAGTTCGCGATGCTTTATTATCAACCTCCTGTAGCTCCTGAATCAACTTGGGGGTCCAAGTCATCGGTTCACCACCCTGGAAGTTCCTCTTTTGGAAGGTCAGCTTCGCTAACCACTCATACAAAATGACTGGGAATTCACAGAAGAACCATTCATGCGGTCCATCATGAATATATCTATCCACCCACTGATCTACTGTCAATCGAGTGTTCCGGCTTTCTTCTTCAGCGAATTCTTGTAGCTTTTGATCAAACCATTCCTAGATCTCATGTTTCGTCGGGTGCCACAACATATCTTCCTTTCACTTTGCACATGGTCCCGGCAACAGAACCATTTGTTGGCTCAAACCCAGTCGATAGGGGTTCCCATCACTGTCAACACCAACCCACTGCGATCTCCCTGAACAACGGCCTAGATAGATTTTACCCTGCCCAGCAACACCTGCAGAGCAAATGAGGTCTCACCCGAGGCGATCAAGGGAGAGTGGATGGAACCATGTTTCCACCAAATGAAGGAGGATGTGTGTGGCATCTGCTACTTAATCTTATTGCAACATTCAACGGTAAATCTATGCATTTACTTCGACATTATTGTACTCATAGATTCATTTAATGGAAACATTCATTGTTGCAGCATATTATAACAGTAAAACGACTATTGCATCAAAGAAACATTGCATTACTATCAAAAGACAAAAGACACACTAGGATTGCACAGAATAGTTTCATTACATCATATTATTACCGCAAAAACCCAATACAATGCCTCTGTAGATCATAGACTCCAGCAATATATTTTAATCTCACAAAAGCGCATATCAAAGCTCTCTCTCTCTCTATTGTCTCACTCAACCTACAACTTCTTGTCTATATATAGGCTTCCACCTTTACAATGCTTGTCCACTTACTAACATCTTCCTAAACGACTCTTGGACAAAAGACCCAAAATCTAATTGACACGGTCCAAATGACCCAGAAACCCGCCTACTATGGTACAAATTACATCTCATATGGTCCAACAACCCAAAAACCCACCTATTGCGGTACAAACAACTCAGAAAATACATAAAACAATCGAACCTTCTTCCTTCCGTGACTTCATCTGACGTGTCGCAGCATTGGTGATGCTGCAATTTCTCCTTATCAAACCGCCTTCCAACAACCACTAGTTGTGAATCAAGGTAGATAACAAGATGGTCCACACCCAAGGAACAAGCATCATTCAATAATCCTAATACCGCATGATACTCGTCGGCATTGTTGGTCGCAAACCGTCAGCAAGTTCCTCCTGAACTAATAAGTTTGTCGATAGGGGAATAGAGTACCCAAGCTGCTGAAGTGAGGTTACAGGTGTGCCGGCTATCGCCGACTATGAATCCAAAACACATTTCCATCTACACATCCAGGCAGAACATGGTATAAGCAGAATGATAAGATCCTAGCACACTAAAAATAAAGTGTCACACCAAGCAAAAAACATGTCATGTACAATATATACAAATTACTAATGCATAAATGATTTTAGGCATAGTATCGCTTTAGGTAGAGCCCATTACAAGGCACCCCAAATATTTCCCTTTGTAATCTTCAAGTTTGTATGCTCCTTTTTCCAACACACGTTTAACCACATATGGGCCGTGCCACATGGACTCAAGTTTACCTGCCCCCAGCTTATCATTTTTTTGGTCATAAGTGAGGACCAAATATCCGTCATTTAAGATACGAGGTTGAATGACTTGTTATACCGGGCCTTGATGTGCTTCTTATGAGCTTTGTTAGCCAGAGCTGCATCATGGTGGGTTTTGTCAATTTTTTCCAATTATAGAAATTGTTCTTCCTCGGCGGTGGTGTTTGGTAAACGTTCAACAACGAGTTTCAATGACGGAATCTCACACTCAATAGGTAGTACTGCCTCTAGTTTGTAGAACAATTGAAAAGGAATAAAGCCAGTGGCAGTTTTGACGGAAGTCCTATATGCCCATAGGAATGAAAAAAGAATGTTATGCCAGTTGCAGTTGGGTGTCCCTACCATACATTGAATCATGGTTTTCAAGACCTTGTTAATGGACTCTACTTGTCCATTTGACTGAGGGTAGTAGGGAGTTGAGTTCTCATGTCAAAAACCCAACCTGGCGCTTAGTTTGTCCAACATCTTGTTTTGGAAATGTGATCCATGGTCAGTGACTATGGCTTGAGGGACTCTGAATCATGCAATGATATGATTTAACATAAAGAGTGTGGCATTTGTGATGTCTTCTTTGTATGTAGCCATAGCCTCGGCCCACTTAGTGAATTAGTATACTACGACACTAATATAACCATGCCCCCTGACCAAGGTAGGATTACAATTCATGAAGTCGATCCCCATTTGATAAAGGGACTGATGACTAACTAGATGTAATGGGGCAGGATGTGAGTGATTTTTATGATCAAAAAAGCTGGCAAGGAGAATACTTCTTAATGACTTCAATACAATCTTTAAATATGGAAGGCCAATAGTATCCAGCGCATAGGATTTTATGGTTTGTATCCATCCCATAAATATGACTGCCACATGCCCCCGAGTGACAATCATTCAGTACATTCTCAACCTCCTCATGAGTTAAGTAGCATCAGAGGATAGAATCAATACCACGACGATACAATGTGTCACCAATGATGAGGTAATACTTTGTGTGGTGATGCACATGACGACGTTTGTCACGAGATAGTTGAGGACTGAAGCGTTGGGTCTGGAGATATAATGTGATGCATCCATACCACGGGTCAGAAGTACTGATAATAAACAAGGACTCATCGGGGAGAGATTCCATGGGCTCACTTTCTTGATCAGTATGGGGAAGATAACAAATAAGTTTCAGAAAAGCCAAAGACTTATTTTCTACGAAATTACACACGAAACGCCTTAAGGTAGTTTTCATTCCCCTGCAAAATTTGAAGTTCTGGAATATCTGTGGGTGGTGGTAGAGCAACAATGGATTCCACCTTGAGTAGATCAATGCGGATCCCATGCCTTGAAATGATGAATCCTAACAAGCGTCCGGACTCAACAAAAAATATGCACTTGTGGGGATTTAAACGGATATTATACCGTCAACACTTGAGGAATACAACTGTCAAATGATCAATGTGGAATTATCGAAGATTTGAATGAGAAAGAAGATCCTCCACAAAATCCTTCACATTGTGGAAAGCATATGACATAGCCCGCTGGAATGTAGCACTAGCGTTTTTAAGGCCAAAAGGGAGTTTGTGATATGCGAATGTACCCCATGGGTAGATGAAATCCATCTTATGTTGATCGGCAGGATGGATCTCTATCTGATTATAGTCTTAAAGTCCATCCATGAATGAGAAGATGATGCTTTCAACACAGTTGTCGATGATTTGGTCAATGAACAGGGTAGGGTAATTATCCTTGGGGGAATCCTTATTCAAATCCCTGTAATCGACACAAACCCTAATGGTTCCCTATTTTTAAGTAATGGGGACGAAATTAGAGACCCAATATGTTAAGGGAATAAGATAAATGAACCCAACCTTCAATAGATTTTCTATCTCTGCCTTAATAGTGGCAATTTTCCTAGGGTGCATAGGGAAGAGTTTTTGCCGGACAGGTTTTGCATCAGGATATGTTTGAATCTCGTGCATAACAATAGCAAGATCAATCCTAGGAATTTCCTCATAGCTCCATGCAAATACGTCATGGAATTGTTTAAACAAGGCCTTTAAAATGGTGACTTCTTCTGGAGAAAAAGTTTGGCCTGGGTGAATTTGTTACACAACTCCAATTTTTACCGATATGTCGATCGGAAAGGTAGGCGTGATGTTAGCCAGGTTTCCTTCTATTACCGTATCAACTGTCATGATAGGATATTGAGGGTAAGGAAATGAATTCGATGAAACAATTGTTTCAATGGTGTTCTCTAATGAATCTTGTGGTAGAAGGAAATACAATCTATGGTGAAGGTATTCCCATGGGGGTTCATCCATGTTCACAATATCCATGATTGAATTGTCAAAATGAAAAGTCTGAAGTAGAGGATCAAGTAGGGATGAGGTACATTGTAATTGTAGAGAACGTGAGGTAGATTCCACATCAAAGTGTACATATGATAAATCAAGGGTTGATTGGATGGCCTCGTAAGTAGATTCTGCAAGGATGAGAGGCATCATGTCTCCAATCGAATCCAAATGGTCTGGATCAAGCACAATCCATTGGTCCATTGAATAATGAGAGTATGAAATCATGTTCACCGTGGTAACATGGGTAGGAGAATATGGTGTTGGAAAGATTCCCATGAGGGATGAATCTTTAAGGAGTCCTACCCCCACACTCGCATATATCTACGTAGAGTGTCCTACTAGAGGGACATTGTCCGCAGGATGAGTAGTTGTGTTAGGTGTACGGAAGACTAATTGGTCGATAGTGACAATCTTCCCTTAGTGGGGAAATTTCACGATGTGGAATACGGATGATGCAACCACGGTCATGCAGGCATAGAACCAGTTTCGATGAAGTAATAGGTTGTAATCCAACGGGGTAGTGATGACTTCCATGTTAATGGAAATTCTCTTACCACCCAACTCAACGGTCAAAGATTGTAACAACCCATGAGGTTGAAAGCCACATCCATCAAAGGCTTTCAATGTGTTTTGGAACGAATCAAATCGGGAGAGCCAATGGCTCTCCAATAGGATAACAACATAACCGAGGTAGATTCTCCTTTGTCTAAGACAGTACGATGGATGCTTTTCCCAGAAACGTTAGTAACGATTTGAAACGCAAGTTGGTGGGAAATCCTCGGCTTGAAATACTCTAGCTTGAACATGATGGTGTTAGAGGAATCTAGATCTACAGCTCCAATCGTGGATAAGAGGGTCTTACATTGAATGGGACAGTTTTGTAAGACTTCTAACTTCAACATAGCATTTGGATTGAAAATGGTTTTTCGAATCGTGCTCTTGGGTGGACGCAATATTAAGTCCAGTAAATGTTTCTCACACGTTTCTCAATGACAAGAGGACCTTGAGGTGAAGGAATGCTAGATGTAGAAGTGGAGGATTTTTCGGGATTACCTCCATTAGATTCCTTTGTAGAATTAGTCATATGATCATGATCGATTATTCAAGTTGACTGTTTCGCTATGCATCATGAGAACATGAGCGGTGGTGGACGGTTCTCCTTGATAAGGAGATTTTTTTTGTGCAATTATTTGTTGTTGTTGTGCGGGGAAGGGATCAGTTAAAAATGCAGTTGTGGGATTCCCTTTAAGGAACCTTTTCACTTCCTCCCGATGTGGGAATTCTTTGGTGAAGTGACAATCACCGCACAGTAAACAAGGATATTTAACCTTCTAATTTTTTTATTGTCTTTGGGATTGTGTATGAGCTCTTGTTGGTTAGAAGACTTTTTAGATTTACCTTTGTTCTTCTTTTTACCACTGGATTTTTGAGGTGAAGCATATTAAACTGAATTCAATTCCTTAATGGAAGTAGGGTTGGGTGATTGTTTGGTGTGATTTCCAGCCTATGTCACAGGTGGGGTCGAGCTATGATGGATTTGGGATCCACTGGATTGTGTAGCAGGAGGGGTATGAACGGAACCAATGATGCCATCGGCATGAGGTCCCATAGGTGGTTTTGATGGATCATATGTAGGGAGGGGGGAATCAGGAATGATATCATATAAGGTTCCATATTTGGCATAGACAAGGTCTAAATACTGAGCACGAGATATAGCTTGTTCCTCCGTAACGGCTTGGCCCATAGATATGTCTTTAGCTATGATCTGTAGTAGTGACTTCGTGAACCAATCTGCAAGGAGTTGATATGGAATGGGGGATTTAATAATATTTTGTCTCCTCCTCCACTCATGAATATGATCATAAATGTGAGTGGCATTATTTTGACGGAGACAAGTAAAAATATCCTTACCGGTTTCATAGCGGATTGATAGCTAAAAGTGAGTCAAAAATGACATAACTAGAGATCAAAAATCAGGAAAGGAATGTGGTGGAAACTCGATGTACCACTTTCCGAAAGTACCAGTAAGGGTCCTTTGAAATAACCTCAAACAGATGGAATCATCCATTAAGGAATTGGACGAACACCAAAAATGATAAGTCATAACGTGGTTATTAGGGTCCTCACAGGGTTTTCCATCAAACTTTGGAATATCTTATGGTAACTTCACAGGAATCATAGGCCAATTTATGCCATGATGAATGGGATCATTATTCAAACGCAATAAGTCTGACAGATAAAGTGTATCCATAAATGGTAATTGTTGGTTCGACTGTGGATACTAGTAATACTGATAAGTCATCGATGTACCAGTAGGACTGTGGATAAATTGATCATAAGGTCCTCCCGTGGGAATTTGGCCATATGGGGGTGGGAATCCTAAGTTGGGAGGCGGACCTGAAGGGGGTCCTCCTCCTCCAGAATAAGGTTTTCCTCCGCCAAAAGGTGGGGGTCTTCCTCCTCCAGAATAAGGTGGTCCTCTGATAGAAGGTGGGGGTCCTCCTCCTCCAGAACAAGGTGGTCCTCCGCCAAAATGTGGGGGTCCTCCTCCTCCAGAATAAGGTGGTGGTCGTGGTGGTGGACTAGATGGTGGGGGAGGTAGCGGGATAGCTAGTGGAGGTGGTGGGGGTGGTCCATCGGCTGGGGTCCAGGTGGTGGAACATTATGGTGTCCCCATGGGGTGTTCATGTTTTCGGGATAGGGTAATCCAGGAAAGATATTTCCTGGGTAATTTTGTCCTATAACAGTATTATGATGGCCCGGGTAGATATGCCCCCATGGGGGTTGAATCCAAATAGATTCCCCTTCCGTGTGATGTGTCCACGTAGGTTGTCCCATGGTTGGGAGAGAACTATCAACCATACTATAGTTCAAATGTGAAGTATTTCCTCCACTCACATTATGTCCACTAACTAGGTGATATCCCCTAGTTAGATTAGGTCTACTAGCTAGGGGTTTCCCCCCTGTTGAAAATTGTCCACTTATTGGAGTGTTCCTAGTAACTGAATGTTGACCACTAATGGTAGTTTGACCCGTAACTAATTGTTGACTACTAACTAAGGGATGAACTCCACTCGACTGTAGATTAACAGGTAGATTATAACCTCCCCTCGAATTTTGGGGTGGGGATGGTCGAGGTAATGTTCCAGTAACATAGTTAATAGTGGTTGAAGGTTTCCCTCCAGTGGTTGGGGTCAGATGAGGTATTGAACTGGTTACCTGACTCTAAGGTGTACTCATCGGGAATGATGGTTGACCTGGTTCATAAGCGGTCAAGGTAGGTGTAGATGTTCTCGGTGAAGAAAAATATAAAAATGGATAGGGGAATGTTGTTCCATAGTTGACAATTCCGGATTAGGCCTAGGTGGGAAACTTTGTCGTCTAATTTGTTCACCAAATGTTCATAAACAGTCAATAGTCGCATAAACAGGTGCAAAATAGACATCATTAGTAATCCATGGAGGAATCTGAATTAGATTCTCCACTGTCGGAAGTGACTCAAAATCGGAAACATGTTGGCCTAAAGAAGTGTCCCAAAATGATGTAGTTGGACCAATATATGTTGATACTGTGTCTTCCCGAGGTTGACTAAAAATTCAGTCTGTGGCTCCAGGATGTCCTTCCATCGAATGATGAAAAGATGTGTCATGTGAAGCAGGTTGTTCCACAATCAAAGGACCCATAGGATCAGTGAGAGGTGAATAGTTCATTCCCGACTCCATGGTAGAAGTACCTTCTTCATGTGACACAGATGTGGTATTTTGATCCATAATTGCTCCCGAGTTCTCCTCCTGATCAAGGGGATATTCAGGTGGCAAGATTAAAATCTTGCAGGATCTTCTTAAAGGTTGATCATCCAGAATGACTGAACCAAAATTTCTCCTAAAAGTTTTATATACAAAAAGAAAAAATACAATCCAAAATATACACAAGCTAAAGTTGCAAGCAAAATTATGTGGTAGGTGTGGATTCAATGGTCTGGAACCTCACGGTATTATCAAGACGTCGCAACTCGTGATATACCACAGGGTCCAACAGTTATACTTGGCCTAATATTTCAGAGCACTAACCAGGGAGGACTAGGACCGTACCCCTGATCGTATAAACCGACTACCTAATAGCACATGCGTAGTAGCTCCCCAAGTGTTGTTATCAGTGTATTTCCATGCCAAGACGGCCAATAGGTTAACTCACATGGTTACAAGAATCCTTGTAGGGTCTCCCGATATACACAAGGTATGTGGGATCTCAAATCCGTAGTGGTGTTGTCTAATGCACAACCACATGATATGAGCCTTCCAATATACTATCAAGTATGTGAAGTACCTTTCTATATACCCGAAGGTAAGTGAAAGGTTGTTCGATATACCAATTGGTACGTGGAATAACTACAATCCCTCGAGATGTAGTGCAGGAAAAGAATGATAGCTGCCACACTTAAACAGGCTGGAACAAGTCTCTAACTTAACACACAAGTTTCTATACAATTTTAACCTAATGCTATCGTTAAATTTTATCTTGATGGTTAAGTGAATGCATAAGGTGTAGACAAGAATTTAAAAAATATGCAAATCTTAACTACATGCAAATGCAAATCTTTTCTTTTTCCTTTTGATGAAAACTAGCTAAGGTAAGGAGAAATATTTTTTGTTTTTGATAATGAAACGAACACGTACCTCTATTATTTCAAAAGCACGCTTTCACTAAGCCAACAAAAATGAATAATACACCAAATCCAAATGTCTTTTATTTTTTCTCTTTTCAAGTTAAGCGAATCTACGAAAAAATGAAAAGAAGAATTTCCTTTTGAATGCAATAACTTTTATTTTCCAAAATAGTGATCAAAAAGTGGGAAGAAAATAAAAAATGCAAAAATTTTCACTATCTTTGCAATGCTTTGTAAAAGTTCAAATTTACTTAGAATCTTCAAGAAAATGATGAATAAATTTTTCACAACCAAGAAAATGCAAGTCAATAATAATCTTTCAAACTTTTCAAAGATCTTGTTAATACTTGTTCCAAAGCATGAAAGTTCTCTACAACAATTCCAAGAAACAAGCTTGAAATGGAGATAATGAACAATTTTGATTTTCTACTCAAATGCACTCGATGGATATGAGAATAATGCCACTTTCCAAACCTATATTCAAAAAATCAGAGAATATCCTACTGCAAAACTTGATTGATTGGAAATTCTCAAAGAAAAATAATCACCCAAAATCTCAAAAACACACAAACTTGAGAAAAATGACAACAATCAAATGTCGGAGGGCTAAGAAGTCAGATCGAACATATCAGAAGGCCTAATAAGGAGTCACAAGACTGAGTGTTCTCATGGGGGATTTAAATTTCCCACAATGAGGGATACACCTACTTGACTAGTTAGGACTCAAATCAATTCTCAAACTTCAAAAAATAATCCAAGGTTGAAGTATGTTGCGTCTAGGAGGTTCTGTAGAAGTCAATGAAAAACACACAGAACTCAAAAATTAAGCCAAAAACCAACTTTGAGAATTTTTAATACTGAGTGCAAAGTAATGAAGGGCAACGCACCCTGCAAGGGTGCATCAGAGCGTTAGGAGACCCAATGATGCGCTCTTCACAATGGGTAACCGCGTCAACAACATAGGTTGCAAATTGACAGAAAGCATCAACGACGCAGTCTGCAAACAGGATAGGTGCATCAGAATTATAGTGACACGGGTGATGAATGGACCAAGTGCATTGGGCGGGGTCTAAGAAACAAAAAATAAAAATTCTCTAAGAATAAAAAGGTAGAAGGCCCAATAAATATCCCAAATAGATTCTGGATATCCCAGAGACTCTCTGATGGTCAAATCCAAAAAGAAAAAGAAACTTCGAGTCTAGATGCTAATCGAAAAGAAATCAAAGAAAACAAAATGTAATGAAATCAAAAACATGGAGGCTAATCCCTAGTTTGGTCACCAAATTTGGCGACGGACAAATGTGTATGAGTGGACTCAAATAGATATCCCTAGTCTAAATGGTTCAGATCTAGAACAAATGAGTGCATAACACGAGTATCTTTCCTAGATCAATTGAAATGAAAAACATATAAAAGAGATGGCTTATTGTTGAAATATTGTAACTTCTAAGAATATTTTATTCCGGAGATGTTTCATTCCTCCGTCGGGACTTTATCATGTATCCAGAGATATTTATTCCTCCGAGAGAAAGTTGTAACTAGGGTTATTATACCTCCCTTGTGGGGTCGGCCCTGAGTTAGTTGTTTAGGGGTTATTAGACTCTCCTAGGAGAAGTCGGCCCAGTTAGGGTGAAAAGTCAGTTAGGAGTTGAGTATAAATAGAAGAGGTGTGTTCCTCATTTATCTCACTCATTCACTCACTTGTGATTGGCACATAGGAGAGAGAGAGATTTGCATTGGAGGAGAAGGAGCTCTTGTTTGGGGATTACATCTTTGTAATTCTTGATCATCTGTATTGAGGAAAGCTTTGTTGGGTTTTCTACCCCATGAGGGTTTCCCAGGGTAAATCTTTGTCTATCTTTTGATTGTGTTTCTTTCAGTGATCTTGTTTGTGAATTTAGGCTAAAATTAACATGGTATCAGAGCTAGCTTGAATAGGACATCTTTCACAAGGTGAAAATACCTCTTCCCCCTCCTCCGGTGAAAATTAGGGTTTCTACAAAAGTTGGAATATTTGGATTCTGAGAGCATGGCTCGATGCTCCTCCTCAAAATCGAAATTCTGAGCCTTAGATCGAACCTTTTGAGTGGGTAGAACCCTAAGATTTTTCAAACCCTAGTTTGAATTCTGGAACAGAAAACCAGTAAACCAGAAAAACTGCGAACCTGTGCACCAGTGAACCAGAAAAAGTGTAAACCAGAAATCCAAAAAACCTGTTGTAGATCTGAAATTTGCTGGTCAAATTTGAAGGGTGAAAAGTTGAAGTTTCCAGAAGCAAAGTACACTGGTCATCTCAATTCAATCAAGCACATCTCCTGGTAAGATCTATTCTACATTTTGAGAAACTTCAATTTTTGTAACCTCCTTGATAAGATGGCTCCAAGCACTAAGCTTGAAGACAAGCTAGAGGGTATAGAGAATTTATGGGGATGGAAATATAGGATTGGTCTCATTCTTGAAGAGAATTATCTTGCCCAATATATCAAAGATGAGGTTGCAGAACCTGCGGAAGATGAAGCTAAAGAGAAGTATAAGAAGGACTTGATTAGGGCAAAGAGAATCATTGTTGATTATATCAAGGACCACTTGATTCCCCAAGTGGCATCGAAGAAGACCCCAAAGGAGATGTATGATTCCCTATCCAAAATTTATGAAGGGAGAAACATCAATAGGAAGATGAACCTGAGAACTCAATTGAAGAGCACTAAGATGAATCAAGGAGAATCTATTCAAGATTACTTCAAAAGGGTCTCCCAGTTCAAGGAACAACTAGAAGCCATGGAGAGAACCTTGATGAAGATGAACTAGTCATGAGTGCTCTCAATGGTCTCACTAGACATTAGGACTCATTTATCCAAACCATGTGTGCCAGAAAAGAAAGAATGAAGTTTGATGTGGTATGGGAGGATTGCATTCAAGAAGAAGCTAGAGTATCCAATAGAGAGGCCTTTCTCAAAGAAGATGATCAAGCATTAGCCAGTCATACCAAGAGAAGAAGGAATCAATACAACATCAAGAAGGATAGTGACAAGGAGTCTCAACCTCCACAAAGATTTCAAAAGAAAAGAGATCCAATATTTTTATATACGGGATATGGTGCAGAAAGGAGCTATAAAGCTCGATTATGTGAGCATTGACGTACAAGTTGTTGATATATTGACCAAACCTCTATCTCAAGTAAAGTTTGAGTATTTCCAAGACAAGCTTGGTGTAGTTCAGAAAGATCCTCCTCGAAAGGGGGAGTGTTATGGTCGATGATGATATGTGGATACTGGTATCGATGTGGATACCTGTATCGATGATGAGATTGCCTATATCGATTGTAAGGTTGATGATGTGGATACCTATATCGATGATGAGATTGCCTATATCAACGGTAAGGTCAATGATGAGGATACCTATATCGATGATATGGATACCTATACCGATGATGATATTTCCTATATCAACGGTAAGGTCGACGATGAGGATACCTGTATTGATGATGTGGATACTTTTATCGATGATGTGGATACTTGTATTGATGATAGGGTTACCTACTCCGACGATGAGGTTACCGATTCCGACGATGAGGTCAATGTATGGTCCTTAGACTTTGTCTAAGTGGACGAGGAGGGATTGTATCATCCCTGGACTTCGGTCCCTGAATTGATCCGTAGACAAATTTCTTTGAGAAGTGGTCCCTAATGGATGAGAGGGATTGTATCATCCCTGGACTTTGGTCCCTGAATAGATTCGTAGACAGATGTATTCGAGAAGTGGTCCCTAGTGGATGAGAGGGATTGTATCATCCCTAGACTTTGGTCCCTAAATAGATTCGTAGACAAATGTCTTCGAGAAGTGGTCCCTAGTGGACGAGAGGGATTGTATCATCCATGGACTTCGATCCCTAAATAGATCCGTAGACAGATGTCTTCGAGAAGTGGTCCCTAGTGGATGAGAGGGATTGTATCATCCCTGGACTTCGGTCCCTAAATTAATCCGTAGACAGATGTCCTTGAGAAGTGGTCCCTAGTGGACAAGAGGGATTGTATCATCCTTGGACCTCAGTCCCCTAATTGATCTGTAGACATATGTCTCCGTTAAGTGGTCCTTAGACTTTGTCTAGGTTGACGAGTGGACTACATCATCCCTAGACATGATATGGTGTCTTAAATGGATAAGGATTGATCATCCCGTAAATATATCACGTATGTTGTAGGGTATGCTGCTATGGTGTTGTTTATCTAGAGATCCAGATGATGATGTTGATAGAGATATCCAGACGACAAGGTTGTTGATCTAGAGATCCAGATGATGCTGTTGATAGATAGATCCAGATGATGATGTTGTTGATCGAGAGATCCATATGATGTTGTTGATCGTGATATTCAGATGATGATGTTGTTGATCGAGAGATCAAGATGATGTTGTTGATCGGGAGATCAAGATGATGTTGTTGATCAGGAGAAGATGAAGACTCAGTATTGACAATGTTGATGATCCAATATTGATTATGTTCCAGAAACTGATTGAGTTACTGATGATGATGAAGAAAGCTTCCAATGATTTATAGATGTATCATGTATCGTGTAGTTGATGACTCCTTGCTCCTGCAAATGTTGTTATAATATCCTTCTTATTAAGGGGGAGTGTTGAAATATTGTAACTTCTAAGAATATTATTATTCCAGAGATGTTTCATTCCTCCATCGGGACTTTATCATGTATCCGGATATGTTTGTTCCTCCGAGAGAAAGTTGTAACTAGGGTCATTAGACCTCCCTTGTGGGGTCGTCGCTGAGTTAGTTTTTTAGGGGTTATTAGACTCTCCTAGGATAAGTAGGCCCAGTTAGCGTGAAAAGTCAGTTAAGAGTTGATTATAAATAGAGGAGGTGTGTTCCTCATTTATCTCACTCATTCACTCACTTGTTATTGGCGCATAGGAGAGAGAGAGATCTGCATAGGAGGAGAAGGAGCTCTTGTTTGGGGATTACATCTTTGTAACTGTTAATCATCTATATTGAGGAAAGCTTTGCTGGGTTTTCTACCCCATGAGGGTTTCCCAGGGTAAATATTTGTCTATCTTGTGTTTGTGTTTCTTTCAGTGATCTTGTTTGTTACCTCAAGTGTGCAAATCCTTTATCCTTGCTCCTCCAAGCTCCAAGTCCCGATCTTCAAATATTTAGCTGCAAAACCAGACAAGACATGTGTAAAAAAACAAGTAATAAAAGCACATGGATGTGAATTGATCTATATTAACAGTCAAAGATGAAAATCCTAAACATCATTAACACAATAAATTTTATGGAAAGAACTTGTATTAAATGTAACAATAAGAACTACAAAGGGAGAGATGTTACTACCAATGCTTTAACGTCATAAACTCCTTCCAACAATCCTAGCCTCTAAGATCAAATGCTTAGCATCCTAATGGATGAAGAGGATCACCTAGAGAAATTACACCGGCATAAAAGTATTGTATCCTTCCTCCCTTAACAATGGAGAGGGGGTTCATATATATAGAGCTAAAGGGATAAGAGAGGTTGACGATTTAGGGGAGAGACTTAAGGGATCATCCCACTAGGTAAAGGGATTGAATGCCACCTTTCCAGGTAAGTAGGGATAAGTCTCCACGCCATCCAAGCTTCGAGAAGTTTCTCGAAGCTTCTCTTTTTCCATTTTAACTAAATGCGATGCACCTTACACAAGGGAAACATGCGCCAAAGAGTGATAAACGCACCTTGTACAAGAGAATACTGCGTCACCAACGCACTCTTCCAAGTTGCAAAGCGCGTCATCTTGAACCTAACACACATTGCTGGACATCAAGGTGCATCAGAGTGACAACAAAAGGTAAAAGGAAAATACAACAACTTCTCTTTCAATGTTTTAGCTCAAGGACTTTAGGGATCTGGGCATACAAATGACACACGACTCATGATGACAAGATTTTGGTGTAACAATAATCACTCCATAGTGTAAAGTGTTTGATTCTATTATTTCCTTTATTTGTCAAGATTTGGGTTGTGACATGTCCATTTGACCATTAACGAACGATATAACAAGTGAAGTGCCCACTTTCCATGAATATAGTTAGTAAATTTGTGTTTCGCCGACACCTTACATTGTGAGTGACCGAATACTACTTGTGAAATGTATAAATAAATCCCTCCTCTTCTCATTCATGCATTTGTTCATTCAAGATTCTAGGAGTTAAGAGAGTCTAGATTTGAGCTCTGGTAAATTATCTTCTATCACACTACATTAGTAATTTGCAGAATCAAAAGCTGAGTCATCCTGGAAAAAGATTCACCAAGACGTTACAAGGTTTTATAATTCGATGAAATATTCACCAATTTTGTACAATATTTTATAATTCAATGAAATATTCGCCGAGATTTTACAATATCTTATAATTTAGTGAAATATTCACCAATATTTTACAAGATTCTATAATAGAATGAAATATTATCCAAAAACTTATAAATACATATTATATTATTGATAAAATAGCCTTCAAATTTTCTTCTATATCAGGGAGATTCTCCCATTTATTATACATATAGATTTTGGGGTTGTTCTTAAAATAATCCCTGATTCATAGTTTGGATGAACAAATCAAAGGCATAAGATAATTTTTTATCTACAAGAATAATAAGGGAAGAATCAGTTTTATTGTAATCTTTAGCACAATTATTAATTTTTTCATTATAATTTTTTAATTCGGCAAGAAATTACTCAATTCTATCAATATATTTAGGATCTAGCTCATGAATATTCTTCTCAAGATAGTAAGCTGAAACATCATCAGATTTATCATATAAATAAGCTAAAGTTTTCCATACCTCAATTGGTTTATCTTCAACCTTAATATGTACCTATAAACCATCTAAAATAGTTTTACCAAGGATTCATCTTGCTTTATCATAGAGATAATTCCTTGGCATCGATAGGTTTCTGATGTTTACCATTAACTAAGCATTAGATATTCTTATTTTAGAGAATGTCATTAATCTTTCTTTTCCAAGCAAGATAGTTAGGACCAATTAAATCAGGAATAGAAGCTACCTATGAACTCATGATGATTTAAAAATTGAAACTAAACCCTAATGCAAAAAGAACAAGGAGATAATGACTAGAATAAATAGTGAAAAATAAATGGAACTCTGACCAATGATGAAACCCTGTAGCATCTTACCGACAGATCTGCAAACCTTGGGAAAAAACCACCGAAAAGAATCAACTTACAATGATGTTTTCACTTTGGAATTGGGTGTATGTGTTTTCCTATAAGAGAGGTCCCATGCATACACACCTTTAGTGAAGTAGAAGCATGTATGTACATGTCTTCACTATCTGAAACCTGCGTATGTGTATGTCACTGCCTAAAACTGCATATCTATGGATGACAAAGCTATTTGGATGAAAATATGTAAAAAACACAGCAAGAAAAAAAAAACCAGATTTGTTGCAACAGAGATAGATCCTTGATAACAAGTTACGATACAATGTATTTCAACTTCATATCTACATAAAACCCAAGTAAAACCTGAAAAATTCTCGAAAAGAAAAAACTGAAAAAAAAAAATAGAGGTTAGGGTTTTGAGAAAAAATATCAAACATGCCTAGATCTAAAGAAAACCCCCAATTGTTGTCCAGATATGATGGCAAATCTACTAGAGAAGGAGGGCCCATTGAATAAATTTGATGCTTGAAAAAAATTAACAAAAAATTAATAAAGGAGGGAGAGCTTAGTAACAAGATCTGATACCATGTTAGACTATTGAGAAATATGCATAAACATACAACAATAAATTTACTAACATGTAAATCAATAACCAGAATCTAACTAGTCTAATCTCCTATCAACACAAGCACCAAATATTCAATTAAGAGAGGAAAGGAAAGAGAAAAGAGAGAGTACACCAAATTTACATAGTAAAACCCTAAATGGGGAAACATCCAACGGAAGGATTGATCTTCTATTCTTTAGAAAACTTCCACTCTTACAATCTTGAGCAACACCCACATATGCTTATCACATCTTTACAATATTTCACAATATAATTTTGATCATACCCAATGGGTTTCCTTCACCTCTATATGGAAGACTTACATCCCGTAATACATATGGGATATACATTTTTCCACCTCTCTTATATAAAGAATGGTAATAGGAGAATATTACTCCATGATACATGTGGGATAACTCATTTTACATAATATAGAGAGTTATGAAGAGAATTATGCCTTGTTTTTCTAGGTAGGACATCATAATATCTTACAACATCATACTAGACATATTTACGCTTCCAAAATTAACATTACACATTCCAACATTCTCATCCTCACTGAAATCATTACCATATTCAATATACCTTGTAGCATGCAGACAAGGAGAATAGGTGATGTTCTCCAGACAATCAGAATGTATTATATAAACTCCTACAAGTCCCTACACTTAAATATACCTTTGCTACACTAATTATATAGCTTATTAATAATCTACAAAACAAAACATCACCATATATCCTACCTTATATGGAATTCCTTTATGCATCTCTAAACAAAAGGTCAGAATATGCCCTAGTTCATAGGTTGATCCATGACATAATTATTGCCATGGATGAGAATGAACTTGCGGATGAGATATATGAATATATTCATGATGTACCTCTTATTGATAAGGCACAAAAATACTTATACAAAGAATCAAAGACAAGTATTGTCTCTACTCTTTTAATCATGGTCAAATTAAAGGTGATGAATGGTATTTCAAACACATGATTGACGAAGGTGTTAAGGTATGCAATATATCTCTGTGCATAATTATAATTGTTTGTCGTTTTTTTGTGATTGTAATATATAGGCCCTTAATTTGAATTTCCAATATATTAATGTATTTTTTCTTATAGATTGTTAGGTTATATTCTTCTACTACAGGGAAATACTTTACCTTGCGCATACAAATAAATGTGTGCCACTCTGAAAGATATAGGAATGGAGTATAACACAATTGATGCATGTCCTAATTATCATATTATATATTTGGGACAATATGCATAAAAACATTAATTCCATGAATGTGGAATTAGTATATATCGTATTGATCAAGTAACAAATAAGGTGTCTCGCAAAGTTCTTCATCATATCCCCATATTTCAACGTTTCCAACGATTGCTCGGGTGCAAAATCATAGAACAACTTATAGGCTATCATGCAAAATAGAGAAGTGAATATGGTATCATGCGAATGTCTAGAGATGGTTCTTCATTTAGATATGTTAGGTAAATATGGCTTGTTTTTAAAAATGAATCTTGTAATGTTAGACTTTCAATAGCAGTTGATGGTCCCAATCCATTTGGAGAGCTCAGAACCAATTACTTTGTTGGTCCAACTTTTGTTATAAACAATAACCTTCCACCTTGGATGTCAGTAAAGAGGGAGCATGTCATGCTAGCATTGATTATTCTAGGTATTTATTTTTAAGATCATTAACAACATATAACCAATTTATTTATTTATTTACATTTTTGCATGTATAAAGACTTAATTATATATTTTTTCAAATAAATAGGTAAGAACCAAGTTAGAGATACGGATGTTTATCTTGATCCTTTTATAAATAAGCTTTTAAAATTATGGGTCAGCATTAGTATGTATGACATCTCTAAACCAATAGATCAAAAACAATTTCAATTCCATGGAATACTTACATCGACGATTCATGATGTGTCAAGGCCTATATGTCCTCAAAGGTTTCCACGGTGAGATTTGATTAGGTTTGGAAGGCTACTCTGTCCAATTTAGTTGGTTTCCATACTATGAGCACCTACAAGTATCTCATTTGTTTGAGACAAACCATATTGGAAAGAATTACACATAATGCTTATGGAAACTTATATATGGGAGGAATAACAATGACAAAATTGCTAAATTTATTAGTGACATTGAGAATATCCAACATAATTCAACATTTGACTCATTGCTATAGTGATGGAAATTCTACCAATATTCCATGGTTATTAACAAAGCAAGAGAGCAATGTTGTAAAAGATGTTATACTAAATATCAAATGTCCCACTGGTTTTGATTTGAATATAAATAATATATTAACAAAACAAGGTAATTTTTGGTGGGGCTAGAACTCACGATTGGCATACCTTTATTAAGATTTGACATTTTACAATATTTATCATCTTATTATATATACATTATTTGTTAATATTACATGTTCATTTCTAATCAAAATTAAATGATATGCTTCATTCCTTGTTGCAACATGTTCTACCTCTAGCTCTCCCAAAACAAATTTGAAAATAGCATAAAGCAAGTTATATGTGATCTCATAAAGTACATGAGTTATGTAAAAAGTTATAATTGAAATGTTACTTGTAGAACTTGTTAGTATCTGCATTGCTTTCCTTATATATTTTAATTTTGACTCGTCTAATTTCTTTGCACTTGTAGGTGGTTTCCATATATAAAAATACATAAAGAAGATATCAAGTAATGGAAGAGAGAAATTACCCATATAATTTGTGAAATGCAAAATTGTCTACCTCCAACTTTTTTCAATGCATAAGAACACTACCTCATACACCTAGTCGAGGAGATTGTAATGTGTGGACCCATACACACAAGGCCAATGCAGTTGATGGAGAGGCACTTGAAGGCATTGAAGGATTTTCTTAGACAAAGCTCATATCTAGGGGATAAAGTGTTGAAGGATACATGGTATATCATTCCACTATGTATTTCAGTGAGTATTTTCCCCATGTAATGGGTGATGTCAATGTGCCTCTCATTTGGGATGTCAATTCCACCAACAACTTTGAAGGGGAGGTGTTTTTGAGGAAAGGTGGATGGATGAAAGTGAAATGTAATAGCTTTTATTGTATTTAGTATCTTCATATATACCTTCTGAATATTGGTTGCTTCACTAAATATTTTTTTTCCTTCATTTAGGTAGTGGAGAGTGGGATATAATCCATTTATACATTGTAAATAATCTTGACTGGATGGAATTATGGTTAGAGCGATGCAAAGAATTTTACCGTATCTTATCATGGACTAGGGAAGTAGATTTAATTATAAAATATTGTTTGGATAATGATAAAAATATGATGCAGAAGAAAACTGATCTAGCATATGGTGCAACAAATAGAAATGTAAGCAATATTTTACTTTGAGTTTTACATTTCAAATCTCATTTTTGTGTTGTTTTGTGTTCCTCAAATTATCTTATACATATAGTTATCAATTCATGACAATGAATTTACAACATGTTGAGCATGCAAGTGAAACATCATAAAGTTATGTGGTGTAATGGCAAAAAATATCACACCAAACAGTTGGATGATAAGAACGAAACCAATGATAGTAGGATAACTGCAATTTTCTAGGTTACTAATATTACCTGTAGTGGTGATAAGCATCCGATCACATATAATTTGACGTGCTAAGGATATATAAACAAATATATTGGATATAGAATTTAAATCCTTCAAAGTGGTTCTCTTTAAGGTCAAGTGGTACATACTATTACTACAAGGTGATGAAAGGACTATTATTGATCATGACAATAGATTTACCATGATTAATACTACTTATGAATCAAATACAGATCTCTATGTACTTCCAAATCAATGTGACCTTGTGTTTTATACACAAGTACTAAGTAGAGTAGTGTTGTGACCAAAACACCCCCCTACTTTTCTTTACTTTCGAATAGAAAAGTCAGGACCCCCCCATGCTAAATTTTTGGTTTCCTAAGTGTGACCTAAATTGATCTGTGAATAATGAGTAATTTAAATGATTTTTGAATGTTTGTTGATACCCTTATGACGATCTTTGTCATGAGTAATCCAAACTGTTGGATCTAGTTGTTTTAACCTCTATTGACAACTTGTTTTGATGTGACTGGTTGAAGTGTTAGTTTCACGATCCTATATGGTGCTCCTGAGTTTCCTATGTGCATTCCCCAATCATTGTCTACTATGGTCTATGTTGTGATCGGATGGCTTCCCTCTTGAACCGATTATATATTTTTAAAGTTTGTTTTATTGATCATTGAAGCCTTGCATTAATAAATCGATGTGCATTGTATCTTCATCTGAGTTGTGACTGGAATGTCTCATGATCCACAAGATTTCACCCTGTATCTCGTGTAGTAAGTGTTTCTTGTATTATGAATCCCTTTTGGCTCGGACCATCTTTTTATGTTGTTTATTATTTACTGGTTGAATTAGAGTTGATTATGAGAGCAATTCAATCTTTCGACAACTATCAAGCATGATGTACACCGTGAACCCATGTCTTTAATTTGTTAGTATATTGTTGTTGGAAACATATGCTTTGTAAATCGTCCCATAGTATTTGTTGATCCATAGTTTGTGTTATTGTTGTTGGAGCATATGCTTTGTAAGTCTCCTGTAGTATTGTTGATCCATAGTTTGTAGTGGCCCATGGTTTTGACCCATAGTATTGGCGCCTAGACTTAGTATATAAGCGTGTGTTGAAGCCTATGAAGGCACCGTGAAGTTATTTTGTATTGAGCTTGCTCAAAGGAGGTTTCCCCCTCGAAGTGGCCTGTGATCAATAAAATTATTATGTGATTTGATATATATATTGTGTATTTTTGTCAATTAATTGTTGTAGGTTCATCACATCTGGTATCAAAGCACTTTCTTGGGCTCGCTGGGTGAAATTTCTACCAATTTTTTTTTTCGCATCTGTTGGAGGTTTGGATTTGGGAATAATCCCTATCCACTTAACTGTGGGAAGTACTTGGGCATAAGCCCTAAAAATCATTGTGAGGAGTACCACAGGAACCCCGAAGTAGCTGGCCCATTAAGAGGACCTGCCAGCGAAAAGGGCAACGACCCCTACCTGATTGACTAGTTCCCACCCGTGAGGTAAACCAAGAGCTGTCGTTTGTGGCAAAGCGGTTATCAGTCTTACCTGATATGTGGAGTGAGGGATCCTGCCCCAATACGCAAGCCATCAGACAGCATTGGTGGCTGAGTGAATCCTTTGAACTGATAGGAAGTCAAGCATACCTGGGGTCCATATCTATTTTCAGCTCATACATCGCAGATTTCCTCTGTCTAGAACTGTTTCCAATCACTTCTCCCTTGTTTTAACTCCATTTCCCTTGAAACTTCTCTAACACCCCTGCAATCCCATTCTGCATCTTTCATTCCTGAGGACCCTATCCCAAATTCCACTTCCTAACACCCGAAATCTCACATTTGTCTACTTTTAGGGTTTGCCATAACTTCTTCAATTTTCACCCGATCGCCTTCAAATTTTACCACAGAGTTCCTTTCCTAATTCTACTTCTTTGTCCCTCTGCCAAATTTTCTCATTCTTTCACCCCGCTTCTGAAATCCTCATTTTCTGCTTCCCTGTCCTTTCGACAGTGTCTAAAACTTAGTCAAACCCAAATTACCCTTCTGATTTTTTCCCAAATCCAAATTTTCCTTTACTGAAACAGTCTATGTTTTTGTTTTTCTACCCACTCAAAAAAAAAACTCCTAGTTATGGTTGTCACCCGCACCGGAGCAAAAACTATGGAGGAAGCACTTGTCACCATCCAAGCCAAACTCCAGGATCTGGATGAAAAATTTCTCGGCCTCCATCTTGAGCATTCAGCCATGAATAACAAATGGCAATCCGAGTCTTCATCAGACAATGGGTTCTCTTCTTCCAGCAATTTCCATGGTCCGAAGCTTGATTTTCCTCACTTCAATGGTATTGATCCAACTGGATGGATCTATCGTGCAGAACAGTATTTCAGTCTGCATAATACTTTTGATGTCAACAAAGTTCCACTTGCATCCTTTCATTTGGAATAGGAAGCTCTTCAATGGTACCGTTGGTACATCAAGGCTCATGAAGAGCCAAAGGATGCCATCTGATTTGAGGTCAAAATGTTCTGTCCCAACACAATGATGGAAGCCATGGGGTTGGCTAAGTTGGAAGAAGACAAGATTGCAGCCCAATAGCGCTCCAAGCCCACTTTTGTTTCCTTCCAAAATATGGGTTCTCAACGACCACCCATACCGCCAGCTCCTCAACCAACTCCTATCAAGCATTTGTCTGAAACAGAGATGCGGGCACGCAGAGAAAAGGGGCTTTGCTATAATTGTGATGAGAAATTCACTCAGGGACATAGATGTGTTCAGCAAAAGCTCTATCTCTTGGATTTGGATTCTCTGCCTGCCTTTGAAATTGGTGAAAAAGATCTAGATACAATGGATGCTCGGGTCGACATTCAGGAACCTCCTATTGACCCTCCGTCTGAGGATGACCAACCAGAGATATCTCTCCATGCTTTAGTTGGAATCACCACCCCCTAAACAATGTGGGTCAGGGGTTACTTCAAGAAGCTTCCTCTTACAATACTCATTGATTCTGGTAACACTCATAATTTCATTGACCCTCCGATCGCCAAACAAGCTGATTGTTTTATCCATCCTTGCTCCAACTTTGAAGTCATGGTTGACAATTGGGGCACCTTACCTTGCAAAGAGAAGTGTCATAATGTGTGTATATCTATGGGAGATTATACCCTGTGCTCTGACATGTTTTCCTTGACCTTAGGCGGATGTGATGTGGTTTTGGGTGCTCAATGGCTACGCACACTTGGCCCTATCTTATGGGATTTTGCTGAACTTTGGATGCAGTTTTCCCACAATGGACAAAAACACACATTGACAAGATTACAACCAGGGTCTCTCAGCATCATCAGTTCACATCGCATGGAAAAAATCCTTAAGAATAATTCACATGGTGTCATCGCTCAGATCCATTCCATTCAGATGCAACCATCAGCGGTCTCCACTACTCCTTTGGATCTACAACAAATTTTGGATCGATATACAGGTGTCTTTGTTGAACCAGTGGGATTTCCACCTTCAAGGCTAGAATACCATCGTATTCAGCTCCTTCCTAGAAACATTCCTCCCAACATCAGGCCCTATCGCTACCCATTTCACCAAAAAACAGAGATTGAAATGCTCGTTTGGGACTTATTGAAGCAAGGTATTATTCGCCCAAGCACTAGTTCCTTTTCTTCTCCAGTTCTTCTTGTCCGCAAAAATGATGGGTCATGATGCCTCTGCATTGAATTTCAAGCACTTAATCACCTCACCATCAAGGATAAGTTTCCAATTCCTATTGTTGATGAGCTTCTTGATGAGCTTCATGGGGCTCAATTTTTCTCCAAGTTGGATCTTCGTTCTAGGTATCATCAAATTCGGGTTCATGAGGATGATATCCCTAAAACAGCTTTCCACACACATGATGGCCACTATGATTTTTTGGTCATGCCCTTTGGCCTCACTAATGCTGCTTCCACATTCTAGGCCTTAATGAATAAAATATTTCATCCCTACTTGTGAAAATTCATTCTGGTATTCTTTGATGATATCCTCATCTACAGTAAAACATGGACTGAACATCTCCAACATCTGGATCTTGTCATGCAACTTTTATCTAACCATCATCTCCATGCCAAACAGTCTAATTTTTTTTTTGGATAGAAGGAATTTGAGTATCTCATGCACGTTATCTCAGCACAAGGGGTTCGCGTGGATCCTGCCAAAATTGCTGCCATGAACAATTGGCCGCATCCTCAGACACTCAAGAGCCTTCGTGGTTTTTTGGGGTTGACTGGATACTACCACAAGTTTGTCAAGGATTATGGGAAGATTGCAGCTCCATTAACTGCTCTATTGAAAAAGGATGCTTTTACATGGACACATGCTACTCAGTGTGCATTTGACAAACTGAAACAAGCTATGTGTACTACACCTGTTCTAGATATGCCCTATTTTTTCAAGCCCTTCACTATTGAGAGTGATGCTTGCGGCAATGGAATTGGTGTTGTTCTCCTTCAATATGAACACCCCATTGCATTCACTAGCAAATCCCTTTTAGGTAAGAACTTAGCTTCCTCTACATATGAGAAGGAAATGATGGCTATTTTGCATGCAGTACAGAAGTGGTGACCATACCTATTAGGGAATCATTTCTGCATCAAGACTGATCACCAGAGTCTGAAATATTTCTTGGAACAGTGTGTCTCCTCCACAACACAACAGAGGGATAGAAAACTCATGGGTTATGAATATGAGATCACTTACAAGAAGGGTAAGGACAATATTGTGGCAGATGCTCTTTCTCGCACATTTGATGCCCAAGGTTCTCTTTCAGTTATTTCTATGCCTATTCCAAGTTGGTTGCAATCTGTTCAATAGGGTTATGTCAATGACTCTTCCTTATCTCAAATCATCCAACGCTTGACCGACAACCCTTCTGCTGTACCACATTACACTTGGGATGGTGCTTCCCTGAGATACAAGGGTCGCCTGGTGCTTCCCCAGAGCACAGATCTTCAATAGGCTGTCTTCTATGAACTCCATGCTTCTCCATCGGCAGGGCACTCTGGGTTCCTGAAAACGTATGAACGGGCATGACTTAACTTCTTTTGGCAGGGCATGAAAAGGAAAATTCAATAGATGGTGGTTGAATGTGATACCTTCCAACGCAATAAGGGTGAAACGACACTCCTTCCAGGATTGCTCGAACCCTTGCCCATACCTACACGGATTTGGACAAATATTTCTATGGATTTCATTGAAGGGCTCCCTAAGTATGGCGGGAAGACACTGATTCTTGTTGTGGTTGATCACCTCTCCAAATATAGTCATTTTTGTGCTCTCAACCATCCCTATACAGCCTCCTCAGTCACTCAAATTTTCCTGGACCAGATCTTTCATCTTCATGGCATCCTTCTTCCATTGTCTTGGATCGTGATGCGACTTTCACCAGTCATTTTCGGACAAAACTATTTCACCACACTGACACCAAACTGAAGATGAGTTTAGGGTATCACCCACAAATAGATGGTCAAACTGAAATTATCAATAAATGCTTGGAAACTTGTCATCGTTGCTTCACCTCTGAACAACGACATTAGTGGGAAAAGTGGCTCCCTCTCGCTGAATGGTGGTACAATACCTCTTACCACACTACCTCTAAAATGACCACATATGAAGCATTCTATGGTCATGCACCTCCAGTTCTTCTTCCATACACCCCCAGCAGTTCACCAGTTCAGGAAGTTGACACAATCCTTCGAAACCATGATCAGATTCTTCGCATTTTGTAGGACAATCTTCACATGGCAAGAAATCGCATGAAGCAACAAGTCGATCAACACTATTCTAAGCGCACTTTTCAAGCAGGCGATATGGTTTTTCTTCGTCTCCATCCGTACAAGCAATCCTCCCTGAAACTCAAAGGGCATCATAAGCTCGCTCCAAAGTTATATGGTCCATATCATATTCTTCAGAATATTGGGTCCATTGCTTATAAATTGGAACTTCCTCCTTCTTCCCGCATTCATCTAGTATTTCATGTCTCTTGTCTAAAGAAATTTCTTGGCACCAACATCAGTGGACAAACTATTTTACCCAAACTGGATAATGAAGGATCCATCCTTTTGGAGCCGGAGCCCATCGTCAATCGACGCACTCGTCAGCTTCGCTCCCACTCTATCACAGAGGTCTTAATTCAGTGGCACGGCATGCAACCAGAGGATGCTACATGGGAACCACTGCTTCAGATTCAGCAACAATTTCCACATCTAAATATTTGAAGACAAAGATTTTTTTAAGGGGGAGGGGATGTTAGGAACCCATGTCTTTACTTTGTTAGTATATTTTTATTGGATGCATATGCTTTGTAAGTCACCCGTAGTATTTTTGATCCATAGTTTGTAGTGGCCCATGGTTTTGACCCATTGTATTGGCGCCTAAACTTAGTATATAAGTGTGTGTTGAGGCCTATGAAGGCACCGTGAAGTTATTTTGTATTGAGCTTTCTCAAAGGAGGTTGCCCCCTCAAAGTGGCCTGCAATCAATAAAAGTATTATGTGATCTGATATATTGTGTATTTTCGTCAATTAATTGTTGTAGGTTCATCACAATCCATCACCGTTGTTCTCTAAGTAAGGTGGAGTATAGTTATCAAATAGAAGGAAATATTAGTTGCTATCCCAAATATCATAATTGTCATACCAATTACCACAAGTAGGCTCTAATTCAAAAAGGTGACTAAGGTATTATATCATAATACACTTATTGTAATCGTCGGGGAAAAAGATACTTTGCCTGCATAGGAGAGGTGGAGATCCTCGTCTGCCATTGATTTTCCCTCTGCATATCCTTTCATCTCACTGCATTCAGCAGCCAAACTCCATGCATATTTGTCTAGAGCACTTAAATCACTCAAATTTTTAGACCTTGCAGATTCCTGCCAGGATATGTTTCTAGCTTCACCTGTTCAAGATGAATCATGCACTATCCTTTTTGAAATCCAGACAACCGCCTTGTCACCTTCATTAGTAAATAGATTGGTTCTTGCATTTAAGTGACCTAATTACTGATTATTCATTCTTCCAATTTTAGGAAAAATCTCATCTGGAGAAAGTAGCAGCCCGTCTTTCTTAAAGGCAATATCTTTAGCTAGACATCTTATTCTTTCATCTTTATTATGAGCATATCCAATTTCTTGCTTCTGGATTTGATGCCCTTGTTTTTCCTCATTGGTGCTCTCTTCTCTGTTTCTTTCTGTGGATGGAGAAGTAAATCCATCCAAGAGCAAAAGGAATGGAGAACCATTGTCACCCTCACAGTTAGCCAAATCCTTTGTAGAGATGCTTTAGCCTTTGTAAAATGATCCCTACGCAAATAATCCAGAATGATGCTTGCAGTGTCTGTGATTGATATAATTACCTCTGCAGTACCCTGATCTGTAGTATAGTGTCTATGATTGATACAATTACCTCTGCAGTGCCCTGATCTGTAGTTTAGACAACTAATTCTATGATACTATATGTAATAACTGCAACAAACATATCAAAAAGATCAGAAATATTCAACCAAAATGCATTGCATTCCACATATAGATTCTAGAATGAACATACTACAAGCAGACTGGCCTACAAAATCTCTAAATCCAAGGATTTAATTTGACAAAGCAATTACCAGTGAATAAAGGTTTGAAAATTCTGCCCCCATAACCACAACATCAACTCTTAGAACTACAGCACCCCAGCCTAGTAATTGTTTTCGCTACCCCAACCTGATAATTGTTTTCACTCTTTTAAAGACTGTTTATAATTAAAGTGCCTCAAATCCAGAAGAAATCTCACATAGTTCTAGCTATATCAATAGAATTTCTCTTGTTTACCTATATGAAAGATCTCTGAATTAAATATAGGAAGACTGGCATCACTGCACTTTGATTTCTTCTTGTTCTTTTTGTGCTTTGCTTTCACTTTCTTGTTTTTCTTTCGGAATTTGCAACCTGGAAAGCAATTACAAGTTCTTGTGGGTTCCTTCTCAGTTTTGTGAGCATCGAACCCATAGAGTGCTTGCCTTCTGAAAAAACATTCAGTACCAAGATATGTGTGTCCCTGAATGTTGTGCAAATGTTTCATATTGATCTACAGAAGGTAACAATGTTGTAATTTAGCTTGGAGAATGAGACACAGAAGCCAAAAAGGAACATTGCCAATTATAGAATGAGAAAAATGGAATGACTTAAGTGATATGGTAAAAGTAATGGCAAGTAAATGTACAACAATATTTGGGTTCTTGTTACATCAAAGAAAACTATGTTGCGATTGACATAATGATCGTGCCATCAATGCCATCAAACCTATGGGGAAACTGCACATAACATACTTTCTTTCCAATAGTAGGATTCATGATGAAAAACATGGATTCATGAACTGTTTTGTTGTTGTTTATGTAATGATCACAATCCAAATTTAGCATATAAGGATCATTTGTAAGAACATTGAGACTCGAACCTAAAAGTGTAACAAGACAGATGTCAACATTTCTTATATTTAGCACAATGTCGTCATTTCCCAAATTTATTTCAATGCCAATAGAACCACAGTTAAATGAGATGGAAAGCATATGAAATAATTCATTGCACCAACTTTGTTATGATGATTGAATGCAGATCTCTTCTCTCTAGAAACATAGAACAAATGAGGTACTTCATTTCTATCAGTATTATGTCCTCCAGTATGACCATTGCTGGAAGAATTAGTAATCTTTGAAGGCTTAATTTGAGTTTTATAATCGCTATCAGGCTAGTATCAAGAGGGCTCATGATTTAATTACATATGCATTATTTTTTTAATGGGGCATTGCTAGCATAGTGGTGTGGCAGAAAGACCGCAAATGGAATGGAACTGGGAAACATACCCTAAATAAATTTGTTCCTAAGCTAGCCTATTTCCTATCCAAGGAATGCCTTGGCCTACGACCCACTACCAGAAGAAGGAATTCTTTCTCTTTTTAGAAACACAACAAGTTTCCCTTTTGTTTAAGTCCGACCCGTAGTATAGACTGCTAAACTGTGCGTATTTTCAGCAATACTTACGTAAGTGAGTTCTGCCTTGAAAGCTAGACATGGGTCAATTCCTTGCTCTCCTTTGTATCGAGCAAGTACTTTGCACCTTGTCGATCTAGTAGCAAGCATGCAATAACTAAAATGAAAGCATATCTATACTAGCAATGTTGGTTGTCTAAATTAATCCTCGCTTTGCTCGGCCTTTCGTAACATTGGAATCTATTTATTGCCTTATCAATCCTTTCTACCCAAGCCAATTTGTTTAATCTCGTTCAGGCTCTGGGCCCCCACCCTTATAGTTTTTTATCTCTTGGCCTATGCGTCTTAACCCCATTCATAAGGTCTCCACGCCACTGTCACCCGCCCAGGAAGGTGACGTTTAAACTTCCTCAAATAGTGGGACCTTTTGTTGTAAAGACCAGAGCATCTCTGAAGCTGGCGGATAAAATAAATAAAATCCATAAAGGTAAACGCTCGAACCGACTAAAGAAGAAGGAAAAGGTTAGCAGGAACCCCATCATTTACAGAGGAGATATTGGCAGCTGAATTGGAGACCAAAGTTGGAAAATCCCAATCCCAACAGCCGATTGCATGTAGACATCGAATCCATTTTTCTCTGTGCTGAAATTTGTATAGGTCCCTTTCATTGGCACTATAATCTCAATTTTTTTCGAAATTCTGACATTCAGCATGTATTTGTTGACAGGGCTGAAAGCTTAGTAATCTACAATGGCTCTTAAGGAGTTTTGATCTTTGATCTTCAATTGAATGAAGAAGATTCATAATACTCTGGAATGTATGATTTGATTACGACATCCATAACCCCACCTAGTTCATAGTAGGAATGGACACCCATTATCTGCCTTTTACATTTAAAATAGATATTTCATAGATAAAGCACAGGAAGAGGCCCAAGTAGCAGCAGCTAAAGAAAACATCTGTAGTAAAAGGTTTATTTTTATCATCAACCCTGCCCCATAGATGAAGCGTAGTCTCATAATGAAGGCTTAAATGCTCATGAAAAATGCAAATAGTGGGTTGCGTGTTTAATAATATCCTCTGCCAACCTCAGACAGAAATAAGCCATCAAATTGATGCACCAAGGTTTTACGGCAGCCTGGACAAGTGAATCCGACCTGGAAATTCCAAGCTTGCACAACGGACTTCAAAAAGAATTAATACAAACATGCACTAAGGGTTTAACCCGCTGCCAACCTCGCTCAGCGGATTTCAAAAAGAATTAAGACAAACATGCACTAAGGGTTTAACCCTCTTCCAACCTGGCGCAGTGCACAGCCCCATGCACCTCACCTAGAGAATCACACCTTAACCCTATTTAGAAAAGCTCGCTTATATTAATTAGCTCTGTGGAGCTAACGTTAGCCCGTATCCCCCTCCTAGGAAGCTAGAATCGAGGCTGATGTCAATACCTTGCCACCAATAAGCTTTTTGAAAAATATTATTTTTAAAATTTCAACAAAATATTAAATACTTTTAACTATAGTTTTTGTATAGTGTACGAAAAATTTATAGGTTTAAGAGCCAAAATAATAGGAGTTGGACGAAACATACATGATCGCCTTCGGGGACATAACAAGTAGATAAAGAACAAAGCATCCATCTTGAAAAAAGCATCCATCAACAAGATGAATATTAGCATTGAACAAGTTTAAGTCACTGAAGATGGTATCGTAATATCACACAAAAAAAGGTCGGTGATGAAACTATACAACTATTAAAGTGATGGCTAATAGAGACAATGATCGACATCAATCAATATGATGAAGTTCAAACCGGAGACATAAAACAGAGGGCTTCGAAAACCAAGAAAAAATTTGAACGCATACAGGGACAAAAGCAAAGGTTCTATGTATCTAAAAAGAGTCCATAGAATCTTAAATTAGGAATCATGTATATCTTTGATATAGCTATAAGCCCTCCAAGATTCTTGAGAGAGCAGGGAGAAAACAACATTCCAGAAAGAGATTCGCACAACTCTGAAACGAATTGAACATCAACAGAACAAATTGCAAGTTTTTTTTACATAGAAAAATGCAAACAACAAATGCAAGTTGAAGACAAAAAGGAAGTTGCAGGAGGCACCTGTCCAATGACCCCGATGATGAAATCAAACAAGACACATCTCGTTGCACTTCAGAAACGAGGAATTGCAATCGAACCCGAGCGAGAACAACTACAACAGCAACCAGGACTTGCAAAATGAGCTCTAGAAACCAAGGATAATTTTAGGGGCGAAATTTAGCCCATGGGCTATTTTTCCATGTTTTTTTCCAAAAAAAGATTCACCAATTTAGATTTTTTGAAGCCCCATTTCACCAAATTTTGATGGGGTAAAATTTTTTCGCTCTAAAAATCACCAAATTATTATATAAACTATATAAAATCCTTAGAAATTGAAGTAATTTTAGAAAAATATCGTCAAATATTCTATAGTTGACATTTTAAGAATTAGTAAGATTCACCAAGGTTTATACACTTTTAAATAAGTATGTGTCCTTAAAATTATCCCTGCCAGAAACAGTTGAAATGGACTGCAGAACGAAACATCTTGAAATGGAAAAGAAAGTTGGAGTGACCAGGGCAATAAAACCACGAACCAACCACCATGAATGACAGTTTTCCATACCGAAATAAAAGATGACGGCCCGTGCACAGAGATTGAGAAAGTCGCCATGAAATATACAAAACAAAACCCTAGTGATACCCATGGCTATACAGACGCCTCTCATTAGCTCGAAAAAACAACTGCATTTAACACACGCCTCCCGGAGGATGCAAATAGGAACGGTCGACTAAGAAGAGAGGCCCAACCCCATATCCAAAACACAAGAAAACTTCAATGCCATTGTCCAAACAACAAGAAAAATACGAACATAAGAGACTTGCCATGGCAATGAGTCAGTGGACTAGAAAACCCTCTCCCACAACAAGGAGTCGAGGCAGAGGAAAACCACACCGGGAAAACCCTCAGCATCCGACAGCAGCAAATGGAAGACCAGAAAACCACATAGAAACACCGCAGAAGAAGGACAACCTAGACCATGCCAACATTTAAGATGTCGTGATGCCACCGCGCCGCCGGCTCCTGGGGCACAGGAACCAAAGCATTCGTCACTGCGCATAGTGCCAATCAGGTCCAAAAAAAGTAACATATTAACATTTTGCACCATGCCTATTTTTTGAAAACAAAGGTTCCAACATTGCCCCAATCCTCCATTGATGAACAAGCACCCTGACTAATGCCCCCAGATGAAATACTCGATGTCGGGGACATAAAAATATAAAACAAGTGAAAAGAAAAAAAAATATCCCCTTTCTCCATTTCCACATGGGCTCGTGTATTCATGTGGGTTCATAAACTCAAATGCATCTCACAATAAAGCTAAACAAGATAATGGAGATGAACTTATTGCTTTTTCACTTGCATTCTTTCGATTTACTGTCAATTTTGCATCCCTCCGAAAAAAACTTCACTACTTTCAGAAATTGACAAACCCATAATAAGGACAAGGTATATATGATTAAACTAGCATTTTCCCCTGGAGGTGCAAAAGTGAACACCTTTAGGAAAAAAGTGAATTTTGTAACAATGTTAGAGACTATTTTTCTTTCCCTTTAGTATACAACAAATCAATAAACACAAAGACGTTATATATATAATGATAAGGAAATTGTTATTTAGGTGGGTTTAACAATTAAAAGCCTACGTTTTTACCTTTAGAAATTGTATATTCAATTAAAAACAAAATTGTATCGATATGAAATTGACTCTTGTAAATAGTACAAGTATCAACTAAGTGTAGCACCAAATTGCAAATAGATATAGCAAGTAGATATGCAAAAATCATTCATCAAATATCATTCAGAATTAACATATAACTTTCACATATGTATGTAATCCGGATTGATTTCATCATTTACCATAAAATATTAAAAAACGAAGCATACAACATAGCCCAACTGGTCGAGAGAAATTGTCGACTTAATCGACCGACATATCTTCACTGCTTCATAGAGCTTGTGGATTTAGATTGAAAATTTTCGACTGATAGGCCTATTCGATAGGTTCTTTTCCCAAGAAAGAAGGAGGTGTGAAATAACTGAACAAAACATGCATGACTATGCAAAATTGATAGATATAGTTAGTAGTGTTTATTTTTTTTGGAAGTGGCTGCTGCTTCTTGTTGTGCACAGACCTGAACAATTGTTTCAGTCGAGATAGATAGATGGTGGTGAAAATTTTCCCAATGGCGCAGTGAGTTTTGAATATCAATTGTAAGTGTTTTCAAACTTGATAACTTAGTCATCTTTTCCTCTGTTGTCTTGGTCTGCAGATGAATTAAGTATGGACCAAATCGGTCAATTTTCTCATTGGCTATTATAAGCAGTGGTTGGAGATGTGGTTGAATTTGTTTCACTTTGAAGAGGTTGTTTTCGGGCTTGGCTCAACCATTTCTCTTCACTTTTTTCTAATTTCCCCAATTTGTTATTTTCTATCAGAATTTGATCTTCGATGGCTTTGCTGATGCTATCGTCAGCTACTGCGTGTTGCTGTTGAAGTTTAGCAATTAAGTCACTTGTGTTCCGCATTTCTGTGAATACATTGCCATAGTGTTTGTACCAGTTATAGAGAACATCAATGACAGTAGCTGCTTGATTATTACACTGCTTGAGCTGATCATATGCTAAATTAAATGCTTCATATTGTGCCGACCTGATGGATGTTGTAATTGTGGCATGTTCCTGTCGGTCCCTATTGTAATTTATGTATGCAGTCTTTGGTTTCTAGTCGTCGATGTCGTTGCTCTCGACTAATCGCATCATCCAGTAAGTCGAGCTCTGTCTGTGTTGCTTCTTGTGGCTTGTATGTCAACAGGGGACCGAATTGTTCAAGATGTACAGATAATCGACCCATCTGAGAGATATCAAAGACATGTTGTTGTTGCTGTTGCAGCTCTCTATTTTTGCGCATGTTGTTTTGACAGTGCTTTTTCTTGGACTTGCGTTGAGATCGTGGAGGCTTTAGTTGTTGTTCTGAGTTTTTGTGTGTCTTGTCAATGTTTTGTTTTGCTTGTATTGAGATACTTGTATTTGTTGGGAGTGCTTCTGCAGTGACCGGATGATTATCTTCTTGTCCTTGTTCTATGGGTGGTTCAGTGATTTGTGCTGCTGGTTCGGCTTCTAATTCGATGGCTGCTTCACTGATTTATGCTGTCGGTTTGCGTGCTGCTTCAAATATTTCTTGACCTACTGCTTCTTGTTCTTGAATTAATTTTGATGGAGTAGTGGTTCCACCTGCAAGGTTATGAAATGACAGGTTGACTTGGGGAGCAGGGTTGGAAAGGGAGCTGGTAGACGGTTAGGGTCTGGGGACATGTGACAATAGTTCTGGTATCAATCATTCGATTGAATTTAGAACTTCAAGGTCTGGGGGCTGTTGTGGTGGATTGACGAGAGGTCAAGGAGGTGAATGGGCTTGTACCAATGGGTTCAGTGCAAAAGGGATAAACTGTTCAGTTTCCTCGTAAGAAATGAGATTGGTGGGGTCCAGATTACATTTAAGATGTCGATGATGCATACCAAATGCCTCTAGTGCTGAAAGAGTCAGAGGGTTCAATAATGTAGTTGGGTCATCTCCAAGAGGGGCTGAATCATTCCATGGGTTTTTGTCAATGAAGGCAGGTTTCTTCGTCAGTAATACTTTCCATTTTGGGAACATATTGGGAATATTCATTATCAAGTGCGTTAGGTCTTGTTCAGTTTGAAATGGTTGATGAAGAGGGAGAGGAAGAGATTGTACAACATTTGAAAACTGAGTTAGTGCTAAAAGTGCAAGTGGAGTACTTAGAGGTGTAGCAAAAATAGCGTCTTCCGTTAGAATAATTAGAGACATTAGGGGTGAACTTACAGTTAAGTCAATAGAATCCTCGATCATAAGTTGAACTTTATTTTTAGGTTCTTGTCGGCTACGAGCTTCTTCAGCTTCCAAAAATCTCTTAAACTGCTCTTCGACTGGTACTTTATTTTTAGTTGCATTCTCAAGAATTTGTGTTGCACTGTCAAACAGTTCTACCTCATCTTCCTCAGTCAGCTCCTATATGATCATTTTTCTTTTTCCCTTGAGATGCAATTGTACATTTCATGCTTGTTGAGCTTTTGTTAACTCATTGGCTACATGTTGAATGTTATTACTCCTCAAATCATATTCTGGGTTGTCAAAGTGACTTTGTTCATCTGAATGTTGGATTATATCCGTAGGGTCTTCATGTGGTGTAAGAGTAAGTGCTAGAGGTTCCTGTTCCACTGTAGTTTCAGCTTCATATACGAAGGTGTGCATATATAGGCGGGATTCATACTCTTCCTCTTTTTCTGCATCTATTAGAGGTTCAACTATGGGGACGCTTGCTTCTCGGGCCTTTGCAGGAATTGTCAGTATTGTATTACTTTGTCTGCTCATCTCATTGAAGATTTCTTCGATGGAAGGGTAAAAGTCAAGAGATTTTGTAGTGCCACCTATGCCTTGCAGGTGCCAGACTTTTTTGTGATCCAGTTCAAGTTGGATGTGTGCCGACGGAGGCAGAATTCGTCGAACATTTTGAGGTACTCTCCATCTGGTGGATACAGTTTTTAGGTCTTGAAACCAGACTTCAAGTCAAATTTTTACTGTTAATGGACCTAGCCGACTTCCCCCAAATGTAAAAGACTTGAAATTTTGCATTAACGTGGGTCTTTCTAGAAAAAAGTCTTTATTTCCTAATGGTATGAGATGTGTCATAACAATCCAGATAATTAGGGATGGGTACCGAATGGTCATTCCCTCATTTTGACATTTGGAGCATATGGTCTGGATAATGTCGGCTAAGTAGTTTTCCCAATTGTATTGTTTGCCACTTACAGCTATGTTCAGTACTGCGTCTAGCATTTCAGTTTTTAGATATGAACCGCGATCGGAAGTTGATAAAGCGGTCAAAACGATCCGAGAATCTATCTTAAAATTTTCATATTTAATCTTACTTATCACTAATCCTCGAGATTTTTTTCCACTGGGATCCTCTGTAAATTTTTCAATCAATTCTAGTCTAGGTCGAACGGGTACCTCTTCGCCTTTATTTGACAATCCTGTAATTTTGTAAATGAGTGCACCATTTATTTCAACTGGGGTATCAAAATATAATTTTCCATTATGAAATCTGCTAACTATGAATTAAGCAATAATATCCTTCAGTCCACCAAATGATTCAAGCAGAGGTGCTTGCATGTAATTCAAAACTGTAGCAACTCGCAATTTTTCAGCTTCTTCTCTCCAATGGCCTTTTGAATCTTTTCCCCAAATTACAATGTATTTCCAAGTTCTTCTCCAATGTGATTCATGTACCTTAGCATTTCAAACATTCTCCAAGCGTTTTGCAACAGTGTTTGGGCTTTCTCTAACTCACGGATTTTAGGTGCGACTGAACGAGTGCTTGTCTAAACCATTTTTCGGCGCCATGGTTTCTATGCAGTTATAAAGATCGCAAAGTTTTTCTGGTATTTCTTAAATCTGGTTTTGCAATTCTTATTAGAAGAGTGTCCAGGAATCCTCGACTTCAGGATTTAAAGAAGACGAGGACAGCACATGTAACTATAAAGTAGATGGGTCTAATAAAGAGTGATTTAACGACGGAGTTAATTTTGATTGACAGGCTATCCGTGTCTCGGTAAGTGGATGCTTTTCATTTATGTTGAATCATGTGGGGTATGAATGAGTTGTCGATTGTAATGAATATGGTGATTCCGAGTTGTACGTGTGGTGACTTGGAAACTTCCATGTTGAAAGTTTTGGTATTGTCGATGCATAGGTTTTATATAAAATTTCGTCAATCTTCGATGAGTTACACATGTGATCATCCTTCGATGAGTTCGTCGACTTGATTTTCTTTCTATTTAAGACAAGGTTGCAAGTCGACGTGGGAGGAACAATTTTTTAATTTTTTAAATAAATTATTTTTTAATTATTGAAATAAATTGTTAAAATTATTTTTTAACAATTGTAATTGTTCTTTTTAATGATCTTATTTTATTTAATAATGCAAAGCTATTCATTTAACAGTGATTACAAATATTTAAACAATAGTAGATTTGAATACATTTCATATACACAATGCTAAACATCTAAATTATACTACTTTGAAAATAATGACATCATTCAATAGTGAGTTCTTTTCATTTTACCTACTTTGAAAATTAGGATCTCCTTGAGTATATTGCGGCATTTGTTATTTAAATGACTGGTCCTTTCACACTTGGCGTCGACCTCAACAGTTAAGGGTCAATAATTATTTTTGGTCGAATTGCAAAATATGATGAATGGTTATAAATGCCATGTAATAAAGATGACTAATTCAGTCTCATCTGATGTTTATTTTACGCATTAATTGGTCGATTCTGTAAAAATAGTCAGCTAATTATTTAAAAATATGTTCGATGTAACATTGTCGGGACATGTAGTTTGAGTCTATACATCATATGGGTGATAAAAAAAATTATATTCCATTTGGTGAAGTCATAAGTCATTTTATTTGGAAATATGCGACCAAAATAATGTTTTTGTCGATACATTTAGCATATTATATGTTAAATTTGAGTCTGGTCAAATTTGAAAAATGGTCGCTAGGTACAATTAATACAAATAAAGTCACTTTGTAGTGGAGTCAACCAAACTTGAGCATCGACGAAAGTTGAGTTTAGAAGGCAATAACGAGGATTAGAAACATTTTTCAAATGGTATTAGACAAAAAATGACAGAATCTCTTTAGGAAACTAATTTATCAACATTTCAAATCCTTATTAGAATCATGATTGCAACGTGTCAGACACACTATTAAAGAAACAATATGTGCGAATTGAAGAACTAATAATAAATTAGTACAGTAACATTTTAATCCTGCATCTATTATGGGATGATTTAATTCAACTGAGGTGGTCGGTAGATTGTCATGTAATTATTTAAAAATATGGTCAATGTTTGTTAAAAGAAGTCAGGTTTGTCGACGAAGAGTGGTCGACTGTTTTAGCATACCCGACACGCGATTGCCGATATAGTGTTTTTATGGTCATGTCGATAATATATGGCTGATTATACAACATTCCCAGGACATGCACGAAACTCTAATCAGCCAACCTGGTAATGGACGATCCAAAATAATTTCAGGTGCAAACAAATGATAACCCCACAGATAAAAAGCCATGTCAGAACCATCGTATGTTTTTCATCGAACGCAAAACTTTCGTCAAATCTGTTTGGTGAAAATCCAGGTTAAAGTCATAATTTATCTTCTATGTGGAAACGCCAGTTGGATGATTACTACAAATGATTGTATTTGATCATCGTTATTCATATATTTTCTATAAACACTCGGATCATCGTTATTCATGTGCAAAGGTCTGATTGTTTAGTGTTAGCGTTCATGTTTGAAAAAGTGGCAGGGTCGACAAGCCAGATATTTTTAGCTTAGTTTTGGTGATGAAGAGGGATTGAGAAGACAAGGTGATTTTTATACCACCTCAGGCGTGGTCCGATTTGCAGGATAATGACGTCCCCTCAATCCCTGTAAAATTCGAGCACCTTGATGTGAGTACCGCTAGCGAGCCCAAGGAGCACAGGATCTGACAAGTGTACAAGAAAGTTCAACGAAGAAAAAGAAGGACTCTCAGAAGGCTGAATAGCCTTCTCATCAAGCCATGGAAATTTTCAGATATTTTGTTATTTCCACTTACGAAGTGGTGCCTGCTCCTTCAAAAGAACAAGCACACGTGGGAGATTGGATGAAGGTGGAAGATTTCTTAGACCAACAAGGACAACTAAAAGCTTAGACGTAGGGTGACAAGCGTTCAAAATCAGTAAGTCGTGTGTGTGAACATTCCTTTTTGTTGTAATTAGTTTTTAGAGGTGATATGCTGGTTCATATACGTGTTGGTACAGTTTTAATTGTTTTCTCTTACATAATTCGAGCCTCAAGTCATATATATTTCCATGTAATAGAGATAGCAAAGGGTTAGAAATCAATGGGTTGAGACCTGGGAAATTTAGGCTGTGTTTCTGGGATATAATCCTTAATTAAATTATAGTGTTTGAACCTAGTTTTTAGATGAGATTTATGCGTCATTTATCTTATAGTCTGTATTTTCTCGGGCCTTTAAAAATTGGTCGACTCTTAACTGTGTCAATTCACTTTAGTTTTATACAAAATATGGTCGACAATGGAATTGGTCAAGGATTTTAAAATTGGTCGACTTTAAACTGTGTGGTGGAATTGATGGACATGGGTCAGAAGTAAAAATGGTCAACTAACTTTAGTTGTAAAAAAAACATGGTTGATAGTCGAGTTGGTTGAGCGTTTAAAGATTGGTCACTGTGATGTTCTCACTTTGTAAACATGATCGACATATCAAACAGCTGATACATTCGGGAGTAAAAATGGTTTGTAAGATATTGTCGGGAGTAAAAATGGTCGTAAAAAAAACCAAGGTCGATAATTGAGTTGCTACAGTTGATATGAATTTGTAAATTTGTTTTCCATAATATTTATAAGATATGGTTGAGATTAAAAATGGTTGAATTGATGGACAGTTGGTTTTATGCAACTGAATTAGTCATCTTGATTACATTTCCTTCATAGCCATTGATTATATTTTGCAATTCCACCAAAAATAAGTATTGAGGGGGAGTGGTTGACCAAACACAATATAGATAAACAAAGCTATATTGTAAAAGATATATGAAACATGTGCAATTTATGTGAAGTTGTTGCAAGATAGAAATAAAGACACTGTTGAACAATGTTTATAAATAGAAAAAGTATAGTGTTGACAAAGCAATCTAAATGATAAGTACAAATTTGAAAATTGTAACATAGACTTTAAAAAAGATGTTATTTCACACAATGGTACAACAAAACTATATAATATAATATTCAAGTGTGTACAAAAAAATATGTGTACTTGTTGAGTACAAGCTAGATAGTACAAAATTCATAATTGAAAAGTAGAATGATTTTGGGGAAAGTGTTTGTTAAAATAGAGTTCAAACCTTGCGAGGAATTGGACGTTTATTAAGCACAATGTGTTCACTTTCATCAGGGGTATCAACCGGAGGCAATGATGGAGAAACCTCTTCTGACATAAAAAGAAGCACCTTCAAGCGAGCATTTGAATTAAAAGTCTCTGTATTTACTAATAAAATTAGAAGGTACTGCCGAGCAGAAACATGTTGAACAATTTCCAAGAGAGATATTGGATCATTTGATAGGAGACAAAAATATTTTGCAGACACCCCCATGATTTGTTGCGCAGCATCATCAAAAGATATGATACCGTATAGTTGTCCAATAGCATCCGTGATGTCAAGTTTCAGTATGTATTGGTAAGCACACTCTGTAAACTCCCCATCACATTTTGCATAATGCCAAACATTTCCAACTTTGTGGGAAATTTTTTTCATGCATTGTATTCCATCGACAAATAGAGGGCATGCAAGGAAATGAAAGTCATTGATGTTAATATGGTGATTGTAGCAATAATTGAATACCAAGTTGCCTTCTCCGAGGGTTGGAGAGATTGTAGCACAAAGATGGAAATGCGTTTAGAGGAGGTAGAAGAAGGTGAGTTGGATTTTCTGCTCAAAGATGGGGAGGCTGAACGGAATCCATTGTCAGCAAACCATGCTTGGACAACTTCAGCTTCCTGAATATTTGGGTTTATAATGAGGTTGGTGTTTGAGATGGTTCCAATGGTTTTTACATTGAATTCTGTAACACGCCCACCTTTTATTGTAAGGATAGAGGATGTAGCTAAACCTCGAAGGTTTCCAACTTGGGCACCCTCAATTGTGCAATGCTCCCCCCAAAGTGCTATATCTATGCTATACCCGGACATGTCCCTCAAGCCAACTGTTTGGCGAATGGTTTCAGAGCCATCCCTTTTGCATATAGTTGATGCAAGGGAAACATAAATGACAATTCCAAGAAGGTCAACCATGGAATTGAGCAGTGTAGTTTTGATGTCATGGATAGATTTAAAGTTGAAGCAATGAAAAGGAATAAGTGGGCACTCTTCCAAGCATCGTTGAATTGTTGACAAGGAGTTTAGGAAAATCTCAAAAGAACTCTTCAAATGGTTGTATGTTGGATTAACTGGTTTCACTGTGCCATTTGATAGTATGTAGACTATGCCAACTTGTATTTGGTTATATAATGAGATAGCTAGTTCATTGAAAGAAGAGATATGAATCTCATCTTTGGTAACACTAACAAGGTCAAACCCAAAGAGTTGACCAGGACCTTTTTGGTTGGTGTAGGTGTTGATACTTGTCTTTGTAGTAACTCGTCCTTGAATGCTCCAAGTTTTGTTGGAAGCGTTGAGCAATGTGAATTGAAGAGTACATGCAACAAGGTTTGGCATCGGAGAAGGTATTGCAAGTGAAGGGTTTTCGGAGTCAATGGCGTTGTTCTCTAAAATAGATGAGCTGTTGTGGGATGTAAAGCTAGGTGTCAGGTTGAAAGGGGATGGGTCTCCAATAATTGTTGTTTCTAAGGTGACAATTTCAAAGGTGCCCAATGTGATAGTCCCGGCAAGAAGAATGAACGTAAGTAAGTATAAGTAAAAAATATGTTACAATTATGAGGAGTTAAAACTAAAATAAGTGAAAAGGAAGATGCGGAAAGCAAATCATACGTTGCATCATGTATAGTGTTGCATGTACACTTGTTGACTTTGATGATTGAACCTTTTTGGAGTTGGTGGTTATCCACAACGCTATTGTAGCTAGTTGGAAGCAATGTTTTGTGCTTATGAATTCCATCAGAAATAGAGATTCGAAAGCAGGTTGTTGCTGAATTAAGAGAGCTTAGTCGATCAAGAGCAACAACTTGTACAAGTGGGCATAGGTCAACAACACCATTCAGCAAAAGTGAGACAACGTTTTTGGTCAATCGAGTGTCCATAGGCTGCAGAAAAAGGTGCGATATTGATATTAAGTCTAAAGATAGAAGATGTAGGAGAACATGACAAAAGATCATTTGATATTTTGTGCAATACATAGGAATATTTGTGGCAAGAATACAGAAATGAAGGGCTCGGTAAACATAAGGGAATGAATATATACCAGTGAAGTAACGCTTTGTCTAAAACCAGTAAATAAATAGGAGTAAATAAATGACAATCCATTGGCAGAAACAAACTCTAGTTTCCAACAAAAACAACAACAACAAAATTAGTAGAAACAAAGTGTAGTTTTCAACAACAAAAGAAACAAAGAAACGGGATAATTTTAGATAAATTGGCTCTTATTTTCCAAATTTAGTAAATGAATATATACCATTCAATTAAAATTTTATTTAAATTCAGTAAATAAATGGGGTAAATGGTCAAATACAATCTATAGCAAAAAACAACAAAAAAACATAAGCTAGTTTCCAACAGAAAACAGCAAAAAAGGGAACATAATTCTAGGTAAATTTACTCTGAGAACCAACACAAGGGAATAAATATATACCAGTGAAGTAACCCTTTGTCTAAAACCAGTAAATAAATAGGAGTAAATAGGAGTAATATGGTCGGTAGTCAAAATGCTCGGGTCACTTTAGTTTAAAACAAATATGCTCAATAGTGGAGTTGGCCGAACGTTTAAAAATTGCTCGACTCTTAACTGTGTGGTCGAAATATGAAACGGTTGATATGAATTTGTAATTTTGTTTTCGATAATATTTGTAACAAATAGTGCGGTGTCAAAATGGTCGAGTCACTTTAGTTAAGAAAATATGGTCGATAGTCGAGTTGGTACAGTTGATACGAATTTGTAATTTTGTTTTCAATAATATTTGTAAAATCGGATCATACCATTTTGATTCACTTTAGTGGAGTTCGTCAAGCGTTTAGAAATTGGTTGAATCTTAACTCTATGGTCCAATTGATGGACACTTCGTTTTACTCAGGGTGAAGTCTACAAATCAGTGCGATACGGACAGGGGTTTTCGTGAAATTGGTAAAGTAATTTAAATAATGCAAATAAGATCGGCGTGATTTGGTCGGCTTGGATGAAAGTGGCAAAACACGCAACAGGATTCCATTGGATTTATAGACGAAGAATCTATTCCAGGATTTTTAGTCGGCGTGAAGTCTGCAAATCGCTGTGACACAGACGGGGGTTGCAAAAAAATTATGGTCAATAGTCGAGTTGGTCGAGCGTTAAAAATTGCTCGTCGTGAAATTCTTACAAGCTTTTTCCATGCAGAACTGGACCGCCTGTTTAGAGTGTATCAACCCAAATGGACACTCTCTAACATATGGTCAGAAGTCAAAATGGTTAGGTCAAGTTTGTTATAAAAAAATATGGTCGATAGTCAAGTTGGTCAAGCATTTAAAAATTGGTCGACTCTTAACCGTGTCGGGAGTCGAAATGGTCAACTTAAAAAAACATGGTTGATAGTCGAATGCAAATAATGCAAATAAAATTGGCGTGGTATGGTCGACGTGTGCGAAAGCGGCAAAACAAGCGGTAGGATTCGATTGGATTTATAGACGAGGAGTCTATCCGAGATTTTTAGTCAGCTCAGGTCACTTTAGTTAAAAAAAAATATGCTCGATAGTGGAGTTGGTCGATCGTTTAAAAATTGCTCGACTCTTAACTGTGTGGTTGAAATATGAAACAGTTGATATGAATTTGTAATTTTGTTTTCGATAATATTTGTAACAAATAGTGGGCTGTCAAAATGATCGAGTCACTTTAGTTAAGAAAATATGGTTGATAGTTGAGTTGGTACAATTGATACTAATTTGTAATTTTGTTTTCAATAATATTTGTAAAATCAGATCATACCATTTTGATTCACTTTAGTGGAGTTCACCGAGTGTTTAAAAATTGGTCGACTCTTAACTTTGTGGTCCAATTGATTGACACTTCGTTTTACTTGGGGTGAAGTCTACAAATCAGTGCGATACGGATGGGAGTTTTCGTGAAATTGGTAAAGTAATGAAAATAATGCAAATAAGATCGGCGTGATCTGGTTAGCTTGGGCGAAAGTGGCAAAACACGCGGCAGGATTCCATTGGATTTATAGACGAAGAATCTATTCCATGATTTTTAGTCGGCGTGAAGTCTGCAAATTGCTGTGACAAGGACGGGGGTTGCAAAAAAATATGGTCAATAGTCAAGTTGGTCGAATGTTAAAAATTGCTCGCTGTGAAATTCTCACAAGATTTTTCCATGCAGAACTAGACCACCTGTTTAGACTATATCAACCCAAATGGACACTTTGTAACATATGGTCGGAAGTCAAAATGGTCGGGTCAAGTTTGTTATAAAAAAATATGGTCGATAGTCGAGTTGGTCGAGGACTTAAAAATTGGTCGACTCTTAACTGTGTCGGGAATCGAAATGGTCAACTTAAAAAAACATGGTCGATAGTCGAATGCAAATAAGCTTGGTGTGATCTGGTCAGCGTGCATGAAAGCGGCAAAACATGCGGCAGGATTCGATTGGATTTATAGACGAGGAATCTATCAGAGGATTTTTAGTTAGTTGGCTTGAATTTTGCATATCGCTGCGACACGGACGGAGGTTTGCGTGAAAGGGGCAAATAATTTCAATGAGATGATCGACGTGATCTGGTCGAAATTCGCAAAAGCGGCAAAACACGCGGCAGGATTCGATTGGATTTATAAACGAGGAATCTTTCCAAGGTGGAAGGTAGCACTCCTCGTTGGTGAACGCCTACAGCGTAAATATATAAAATAAGCTTCTTTAGAATAAATAATAAAATCGAGAGCATGTGCATAAAATAATAAGGACGAGGTATATATTATTAAAAATGTAAAGGGTGAAAACAAGCTCCTTTTTTAAACACGTGAATAATACATTATTTTAAGGACTTGATTAGGTGGGAGAGGGCATTTTAAAAACATAACTTTGTATATTTTAAGGGGGGCTGTAAGTTAGCTTAGGGAGCATGGATAGGATTTAATTCTAGTTATTCTATTTTATTTTTACTATGTTATATTTTATTAATGTTGTTTTATTTTTATTTAATTTTCTTTGTTTTATTTTAACTTATTTTTATTTTTGCTTATTTCTCTTTTAATAAGGTTTTAAAATAATTGGATGAAGCTAAAGGAGGTTTTTTTTTGCTGGTAGGAAAAAGTGGTTTGGGGGAAGGAGTGCAATATTTTCATGGCAAATATGCTCCAAGGCATCCTCGACAAAATTGAGCTCAAGTCATGAAGCAAAAGAAAGCATTGAGGACATGTGACGACGATAGCACGGCAAATTGTTGCTCCCACAATTTAGCTGCAACTTTTGACCTAGTCATTCATTTCAAGCATGCTTTATACTATTGGAAAGGTATCGATGAGATCTATGTATTCATGGTCATGATTGTCGCTTGTCAAATAGTCCAAAAAACTTCCAAGGAAAAAGAGTGACTGCATCATCGACGACTCGAAGGGTCAATTTAGTTGACAACATTAGATAGTGAAAATTATTATAATACAAACGTGGTTCCAACTTATGTGGTTGCTTACATGCAAATGCACCCTCTATGACCACTAAGTAAGAAAAACACTAAATGACACCTCTAAAATACATGTTGGATGGCATGAAAATAGAAACTATTTCGATACCAGGCTAACCAATATAAGTTTTAGATAGGACATATGCAGTGGTGTGAAGAAGAACGAAACACACAATTGGAAAAGAAACATTTTCATCATCGGCTAGAAATGGCCATAGGTCGAATTGAAGGGAAACACATGTTGTATCGTCGACAATGACACTTCTCATTTGATGAAATCATGCTACATCAAGATCGACTCATGAACCAAAACATAGTAAAATTCATTAATGAAGTCGAAAGTAGCATTCTGACATGAAGCATTGCACCATATTCAAGAATACTAAATAATGGTCGAAGGGGTTGAAAATCAAGGAACATAGGTGGCATCCTCAGACAATCATTACACTTTATCAAATTTTATTTATTGAAACATTGTTATTCGCATCCATGAAGAAATTCTCTACAGTAAGAAGTTAGTAAAGTTTACATTGCTGCATAAAGTCAAAATCACTAAAGGACAAATTAATGGATACCCATAGGTCAACCTAAGGTGAATTAAATCAATTTTCTAATAAATTTATTCATTGAATTCCAAAATTATCAAGAGAATATGGAAGGACAAGGGTCACCTATCCTTGGCCTAGATATTGTAATCTCATGTGATAAAAAAGGGCCTTTTGCTCTACAACTTTTCCATATATTACTGTTGAACTGTGAATGAGGAGAAGCCTGGGATTAGCTTTTGCATGGGAATACTTCTATTATGTGGATGAACGTATTGAATTGATTAATGCTCTTTCACATGTAGATATGGAGTAAGATTGTTCCATATTTCTCAATGGATTGTTCTCACAATTCTCTTTTTCTTATTTCATACATTATTTATGTTCGTTTTCTTTATATGGGTAGTGAAATAAGAATGACATAAATGGAAGGAATGTTCTAATATGTATGCTTTCATTCCATCAATTGTTTATCTTCTTCTTAAAATAGCTATATAAATCCTGAATGTGGATTTCCAATTTTTATTTCACTACTCGCCCTTTTACTCTCGCTCCCAATTGGGATAGGTTAGTTTAGTTAGGAATTGCATTTATGTTATATTAGCTTGTATTTCATCCCTTAATTATAAAACCCTAACAGACAGGTTCCATACTCCAAATAGTTTGAGTTATAATTGGATCTTATTGCCGAGGAGAACCCCTACTATTGACCTCAGGTCATTTCGACCTATCAAAAAGAAGGTTGGTCATTTGTTGGTGGATTTGATCCAAGAGGAAGGCCTAAGAACTATTCTTTTCCTGAAGAAGATGTTCATGAATAAGAAGAAGATGCAGGGGATGAATAAGAAGTGTACTTGGATGAAGAGGGGAATCAAGTTGACAAAACATTCATTGCCTCACATCCTATGCTTCTTCTTGATGATGATAATTACATTGATGATGACTTAGTGCTAGACATCCCATGTGTTGTTATAGACAATTCTTACAAAGATTCTAAAGGATTGGATACAAACTCTGACTTTAATGAGGAAAATATTGAATTGGATGAATTTCAATATCAAATTGATATGAATATGTAATAGAAATTATTTAATAAAGTGATTAACTTATTCAAATTGAGTATTATTATGATTTCCCTTCTTGATTTGAGCTCCTTCTTGATTCTATGTTGTATGACTTGGATGGATAATTGACATTAGATCAATTTCGTAGATAGTTCACATTAAATAACAAGTTAAAGTATCAATATTTTTACCCTTGTGACACTAATAAGATAAACATAATTTCAAATTTTCAATCCTAATCTACACATCAAATCACCTATGATACTAACCTAATCCATTAAATCCGCCTAAAAAACTAACTCAAGCCACCAAAGCCACACACCTAACCACCTAACCTTATGTACTTATGCACATGTACCCAAGGTACATTTTACATGGACATAACATTATCTTCAATCATTTCTAAGGGACATTTTATACTTATGCACGCACCTAAGACATGAATTATATTTAGATTTAACAGGTTTTCTATATCTATCTTGATTTAAACTAGCATAGATCCATTTAAACTCCAAATTTACCAAGCACAAAAAGGGATCAAATCTTTCGAGGTTCAAACCGTTCCTCAAATTTTGCACTCTAAAAAAGGTTTTCACCTCAAGAAATTTGATCCATTTTGACTCATGGTAGATCTACAGTTAAGATGGATCTTTCAAATACTTAATTTAGAATATTGGCAATTGTCACCCCTTGATATGCTCTTGAGTTGTTCATGTTCCTTCATTGAGCCTTCTTAACCCTGTAATATAACTTGAAGTGTTCACATCCCTTTGTCAAGACTTTGTGACCCCTTGACATGCTCACTTAATGTGTTTCTCTAAACCCTCTTTGAGTGAATTTTATCCCTTTAAACTCATTTGAGAGAGAGCTTGGACATGTTCTTGAATTCCATCTGTTTGAGTGGTAGACTACACATGATCCCAAATTCAATCCCTTTGACCTCTCTTTGATTCAGATCCTAAATATGCTCCCCATTTCCCTTTTGCACTCCCTCGTATGCTCCCCAAGATCCTTCTTGCTTTGAACTAGACATGCTTTAATACACATGCTCTCCAAGTTCTTTTGAACTAGACACACTTTCTAGAATTTTCAGTGGGAGACTTCATGGCTCAAATATGCTCCCAAGATGTAGCCTAGAAATTCTCCCTAAGACCCTATGAATCCCTTTAAACTCAACATACTTTCTAAATAAGTGTTCTCCAAGTCCCTTAAGTTTAGATCAACTTGTTGATAGTGTTCATAACTTTGTATTACGAGGCCCTTTCAGTATGATAATATTCTGGCATCGCCAATGAGATCCTTTGAAACAATACCCTTTGAACTAGTGCTCCCCAAGTCCCTTTACTAAACACATTTGAACTAGACATGATTTCACATATTTTAACTAGACATGCTTTCATTAGTAAGAATCTAAGCATGCTCCACAAGTCCCTTTGAACTAGAAATGTTTTTTGGCATGTGCTTCCCAAGCCCCTTTGAACTAGACATAGTCCCAAACTTAGTACCTAAATTCTCACCAAGCCCATTTGAACCAAACATGATTTCTATTGCATGATCCCCAAGTTCCTTGGCTATAGAAATATTTTTGGCTTTGTGAGTCCCTTTCAACTAGATGGCATTTTTTCGATGTCATAATTCCCTTGAACTAGACATGCTCTACAAGTCCCAAAATGCTCCCAAGTCTCTTTGAAATAAACATGCCTTTTGACATCCCTAGATGTTACTCAAGTATTTTTTAACCCTACATAATTTTCAACATCATAAGTAGCTTTGCACTAAACATGATCCCATAGTATCCAATTTTATGTGAGCATCCTCCCTCACTTTGATACTAGCACCTTTCAATTGGACATGGTCTCCAAATACCTTGGTTGATGTGCATTTTCCTTGTGGATGTTATTACTAAATTTCTTTATATTATACTTCTCCTCAAGTGATTAATTTGATGTGATAACATCCTTTCTTACACTTGTAATTCCAAACGTTGATGCAATAACATCCTTCCTCACTTTGAATTAGACATGTACCCATGTCCCTAGGTTGTGGTTATTTTTTGTGCAAGGTTTCAAACAATTCTCCTCACTTTAGTACTATATTACATCATTGGGATCCTTCCCATCAACAACATTATCATTGTACCCTCAATTTTTTACCTATGTGAGGTTGCAAACAAGTGCCCTCAATTTGCACTATTCTAACAATGTTGGTGGAAGCCTATGTAACTACACAATTTGAGTGGGACATGCTTTCCAAATCCCCACCCCCATTTTAGTCTCCCTAATATATATGGACAATGTGAAAATGTACTATATATAATGCAATTTAATGAATATGTGTAACTTCATATTGGCATAGAGTCAAGGCTACCAATAATATCCATGTCATCTCAATGTTATTCTTGAAAACCATGTACCTAAGATGTGCATCAATGGACCTGAGTCACAACAAGTACAAAATGTTTAGATGGCCTTGAGTCATTATCTAAATAATAATAATAATTGGCTCTTCTTTTTCGTTTTTCTTTTTTCAAAGGTCAAAGGTCCAATAAGCGACATTGATTTGATGGAAAAACTATAGTATCAAACTGTATTCAATGTATACCAAATGTCAAATTAACATTGATATTATAGTTTGTACATTCTTCAAACCAATGTCACTTATTCAGCATTGACCTTTTTTAATTAATTAAAACTTGGATACATTAGAGGTTATCTAGGTTATAAGTTTTGCGGTTTAGAGATGATAGGGGTTATAAGGTCATTTAGGATTTTTGGTTACAAGGGATATGGATTAGGCATGAAAACTATTAGGGGTTAAGGGTTAGGTTAAGATATGATGCATTAAGGGTTAAAGTAGCTATGGGGTTTCAATACTATGTATTATAATGGTTAGGGGCTATGGTTAATAGAGTTTAAGTGTTAATAATTATAGGTAGTACTAAACCCATTAATCCATTAACCCCTAACCCATCCCTAATACCTTAACCCCCTAACCCATAAACCCCTTAACCCCTAATCCCATTAACCCCTAAACCCCTTAACCCCTAAGCCCTTAATGTCTAACCCTTGAAACCCCTAATCCCTAACCCCTTTACCTTATTTACCCCTAATACATTAAACCTATTTCCCATAAACCCTCTAATCGCTTAACCCTCTAACTCTTTAACCCCTAGTCCCTTTGGCCTACATGGGCTAAAATTTAAGGTTCATAAGGATTAGGTTTATAAGGTGGAGGTACTAAATAAGTGTTAGGTGTTGTGATTTATTCGTGTTTAACATTTGTAAATGTTAAAATATTCAAGGATATGATGTTTATAATTTAAAGGGGGGAAGTTGCAATACATATGTGTTTGGGATGATAGGATTTTACAATTCAAGGTTATAGTGACTATGAAATTTAGGAGTTAGACGGATTAGGGATTATGTGTTATAAGGATTATAATTGCTAGGAGTTTCAAGCATTATTCAAGTTATGGGTCATAGGTATTTTAGGTTAAAGGGATTAGGCATTTTTTATATTACATTTTCTAAAGATTATTAGGGTTAGGGATTATAAGGGTTAGTGGTTATAAGTAGTTGTATATATTATAGGGGATATAGAATTTCAATCTAAATGTACTAGAAATTAAGGTTGAAGTGTAAGGGGTATTAAGCTTATGTCATATGGATTCTGGAGGTTAGGGTTTATAATGGTTTTGTGGATTAGTGGTTGTATGAGCTTGAGCTTTAGGGTTATGTGGGTTAACGGATATATGAGTTAGGTATCATTTAGGCCAGTGGTTATAAGTTTACATGTTATATAAGTTAAAGTTTGTAAGGGTTAAAAGGTTATATGGATTAGGGGTTATAATTTGTAGGGTATATATGGATTAAGAGTTATAAGGATTAGGGTATATATGCATTATTATTTATAGGAATTACATGAGTGGTGTGCGAGTGATGGAAGGGTTAACAATTATAAATATTATAAGGATGGGTTTTATTAATAGGGGATATATGGGTAAATATTTAAATTGTATGCAAAGTATAATTGGTTAGATTGGTTATGAGATAGGTGTTAGAGGTTACAAAGTATAATTGGTAGACGGTGTATATATATTATAGGAATTATAGATTATAAATTATAGGTGTTATGAGTTATAAGGGTTATATTTTTTAGTGGCTATGAATTATAGTAGCTAAGGTCTAATGCTAATAGGGTTTAGAGATAAGGGTTTATATAGGTGTTGATATCATAGAGGATATGGGTTAGTAGTTAAATATGATTATAGGGAATAAACATGTAATATTTTATAGTATTAAGCTTTAAAGGTTAGAAGGGTAACGGGTTTTATAGATTAGGGATTTAGGGTTATATGAGATTATATGCATTAGGGTTTATCAAGATTAGGGATTATTATAATTAAGGATTAGATGGTATGGGTTTTAGGATTTAATTATTATATGTGTTATGAGTTATATTGTTTTAGGTATTATAAGAGTGATCGAATTTATGTTATAGGAGTTAGTAATTATTATTATTAAGGTCTGGCTCTATAATAGATAGTGGTTATAGGGGCTTGGAATTAAGGGTTTAGAATAGGGATTATGGTTTAGGAGTTATAGATTTTATAAGTTGTATTTATTAATGTTTATAAGTATTAGTTATTATTTTAGTGGTTATAGGGTATTGGGGTTATAACAATATATAGAGGTTAATAAATAGATGTGATAGGGGTTATTAGGGTTATATTAATTGTAGGATATAATTATGATGGGTATAATGTAGAGTTGATAGGGATTATGTGGTATGAATTTTATAATTGTTAGGAGTAATAGGTTCTTAGTACTTAGGGATCACAAGAATTAGGGATGGTGGATATTATATATATATTAAGACATATAAAGGTTATAGAGGATATGTAGTTAGAGTTATAGGGATTATTTATCTTAAGGATTTTATGGTTTCTTGGTAAGGAAACATAAGGGTTACGATTTATAGGGATTGTGGTTTATGAGTTATACACTGTTAAGTTTTAAATCATTTCGATTTAGTAGTTATGAATTAAAGATTTAAGGCTTTATGGTTATAAGGGAAAGGGGTTGAGGTTTATATGAGTTAAGATTATAGAGGTTACATGCAAAGGGTTATATGAGTTAATGGCTAAGTGTTAGAGGATAGGTGTTATATGAGATATATGGGTTTGGGTTAGAGTGGATAAGGATTGATTATTATAAAGGTTATTTTCCACAAGGGCTTGTAATGGTTAGTAGTGTTCAATGTTAAATTGATTAAGGATACATGGGTTACTTAACCTCTAACTCTAATCCCTATGATGCAGGGCATTTAGCCCAATCCAACAATGTGATCACTTGTCACATGCTGTGGCCTGAGTCTGAGCTTAGAAATCTTAAGGGTCTGAGAACAGTTTATTGAAGGTTTGAAAAAAACTTTAATTATGAAGACAGTAGTATATTGTCAGTTAATGAGTTAAATAGGAATAAGTGGCTATATACAGCTCCCTGCGAGGAGACTAGGCTGTTACAGATTTTTAGGAGTAGTTAGCTAAACCTATCAAGAAAGTATTAAATTTAGGCAAGTGTCTAGGGTTAGAATCTTGCTAATAACAACTCGAGAAAAGAAAAAGACGGAGTTTTTTTGTAACTCTCGGGAGGAGAGCAGGTATTCTTTTTTGGGTGAATAATGGAAGGAAAATCGACATCTTTCTTGAAAATGACCGAATTCATTGTACTAGTGTGCGTAGAGACATTTTTGTGAGGCTAGCTAGGTTTTCTTTTTAATTCATGGTGGTGCCAGGTCTCTTTTTAAACCGAATTATACTAAAATTCTAACCATTACACATGCAACCATTTTGAGAAACCCCAGTAGGCCAGATTGAGCCGAGATGCACTCATAATATGACTCTGTGATCAAATTGGCAGGGAATGGTGTGTAATTTCCATTGTTGCAAGCGCAAAGTGAGAGAATCCCCATTGATGAATAGGAGAGGTATCGTTAATTCTGGCAACGTTGGTAGCATGTTGTTCGCAGGGGGAGAACACGATGTTGATGGCCCAGCACACGCAGGTATATCCACGATTTAGTGAGACATTAGAAACGCCATATGACCAGGCTCCAAGCAATTGTTCTATGCATCAGGGGTTTAGCGTCGTGGTAGTGTTTGAAATCTCATTACATTAATATTTGGTCTTGTGGTAACATTAAACTCAAAGTTGAAACTCCGTTTAAGATTGAAACCGTAGCTGTCACTAAGAAAAAAAATCGTTTGGTAAGTGCCTCTTCAAATCTTAGCATCTTCTCGGTCACCAATTTTGGTATCAAAGCAAGGAGTTTTTCCCAGTAAACTAGAGGAAAAAAGAGAAACACATGGTTGTTCGTGTTGGTAGAGCTCAAGGTCGTGGCAGAGGATGACCAGCAGCAAATGCAAAGGTTATGGAGGAGTTGAGAGAGATAAGAGCACGTATGGAAGCTATGGAGTTGGGCAGATAGAGAGATCCAATGGCAGGAGATGTGAGTGATCCTAAAAAGGAAGAACGTGAAGAGGAGGCAGCACCTATGATAGAGACACCTGAGATAAGGTATTTTTGATCGATTCTAGGAGCCACATCAAGACCAAATCCTGAGTTTCCTACCTATAAGGGAAGCCTTATTGTTGAACACCTCATTGACTGGATCAGTGAGTTGGACAAATATTTTGAGTATGATGAGATTGAGTAGAACAAGAAGGTCAGATTGGTAGTGACACGGTTGAAGGGGCATGCATCCCTCTGGTGGGATAGTGGGTAAGGAAAGAGGAGAAGGAAGAATAAGCCACTAATCAAGAGTTGGGATAGGATGGTGGCCAATATGAGGGACAAATTCTTGCCCAAGTATTACTGGTTGACTCTGTATAGGAAAATGCAAAATTTGAGGTAAAGATTGCTGACTATGAGAGAGTACACTGAGGAGTTTTACAAATTAAATTTGAGAGTTGGTTATGTGGAGGAATCAGCTAAGAAGACTACCAGATATGTAAATGGCTTGAGGATGGAAATCCAGGATGAAATCAGCATGATATCACCTCAGACAATGGAAGAGGCTTACCAATGTGCCTTGAGAGCAGAAGAGAAGCTATTGAGGAAACAAAAATTCAATAGAGGAAGAGGTTCAGCTAAAGGAAGAGAACAACCAGTTGGAAGGGAGAAGTTTGCAACCCAAAAGGGAGAGTCCAGCAATTCAAATCAGCATGAGCAGCAAAACAGGGCCAATGACCCAAGAGGAGGAAGACCTTACCAAGGAAGTAGAGGTAGAGGGACAGGCAAAGAAACTATCTTTAGATGTTACAAATGTAACAAGCTGGGTCATAGATCCTTTGAATACACAGAGAAGGAAAACATAGGCCAGAGAGGGGCCTATGTAGCTCAGAAGGAGTAGGAGCAGGAGAAATTATTAGTGGCTGAAAATATACCCGATATTGGGGAGGCTTTGATGATAAACAAAGTCTTGTTGAAGCCTGAAAAGGAAAGTGCAGAACTTGCTCAGAGGAAAGCCTTGTTTAGGACTATGTGCAAGGTCAAGGGAAAATGCTGCAAGATGGTGATTTTTAGTGGGAGTACTGACAATCTGGTTTCCACGGAGATGGTGGAGAAGCTAAGCTTAAAGAAGAACAAACATCCAATTCCCTACAAGGTATCCTGCTTGCATAAAGAACATCAAATCTTGGTAAGTGAGCAATGTGAGTTTGATTTACAAGTAGGTACATATAAAGATAAAATAATATGCGATGTTGTGCCCATGGATGTCTGTTATGTTCTTTTGGGGAGACCTTGGCAGTTTGACAGGAAACTAGTGCACGATGGTAGGAGGAACTACTATAGTTTTTATAAGGATAGAATGAGACATGTCTTACGTCCTTTGCAAGAAGGTAGCACAGTAGAGTAGCAAGCAGCAAAAGTCTTGATGTTGACCGGCAAAAAGTATTTACAACAGTTTGAGGAGGATGAAGTAAACTATGCTGTGATGTGCAAGACCAACGTAGTAATGATGAAGACTACTATTTCAAATCTGCCTGAAGAGATTCATAAAATGTTGGCTGAATTTGGAGACATAGTGGTGGATGATTTACCCAATGAGTTGCCACCAAAGAGGGATATCAGCCATCACATTGACTTCATTTCGGGAGCTAGCTTACCCAACAAGGAAGCCTATAGGTTGACACCTCAAGAGAATGAAGAGATCAGAAAGCAAGTGCAAGGACTGTTGGATAAGGGGATGATTAAGAAAAGTATGAGCCCATGTGCAGTGCCTGCAGTGTTGATCCCAAAGAAGGGTGGTGAATGGAGGATGTGCACGGACTCACAAGCCATTAATAAAATAAGCATCAGATATAGGTTCCCATTTCCCAGGATGGATGACATAATGGGCTGTCTAAGTGGAGCAACCTACTTTTCTAAGGTAGATCTGAAAAGTGGGTATCATCATATTAGAATTAGAGAGGGGGATGAGTGGAAGAAAGCCTTCAAAACTAATGAAGGGTTGTATGAGTGTCTAGTTATGCCATTCGGGTTATCAAATGCCCCAAGTACTTTTATGAGATTGATGAATCAAGTCTTGAGAGACTTCATAGGAAAATTTGTGATCGTCTACTTGGATGATATACTAATTTTCAGTCAGTCAAAGGAGGAGCATCTAAGGCATCTGAGATATGTCCTGGAAAAGCTGCAAGCAGAGAAGTTATTAGTAAACATTAAGAAATGTTCATTCCTGAAATATGAGTTAGTGTATTTGGGATTTGTGGTTTTGAATGATGGTTTGAAGATGGATCCAGAAAAGGTACAAGCAATTTTGGATTGGCCTCCCCCCAAAATCATATTTGAGGTAAGAAGCTTCCATGGCTTTGCAAGATTTTACAAGAAATTCATAAAGAACTTTAGTGGCATTTGTTCTCCAATTGTTGAGACTATTAGAAAGGACAAGCAGCCATTCAAATGGACAGCAGGAGATGAAAATAACTTTCAGTTGTTAAAGAAAAATATTACTGAGCAGCCCGTGTTGGTGTTACCAGATTTTAGAAAGCCTTTTCAAGTTACGTGTGATGCTATTGGAGTAGCCATTGGGGCTGTGCTCAATCAAGAAGATAAACCAGTGGACTATTTTAGTGAAAAACTAAAGGATGCAAAACAAAAATATTCCTTGTATGACAAGGAATTCTATGCTATAGTCCAAGCCCTGAAACATTGGCGGCATTATTTGATGCCTAAGGAATTTGTATTGTATTCTGACAACCATGCTTTGCAGTACATAATGCAGCAACCTAAGTTGAATCAGAAACATGCCAAATGGGTAGAGTTCCTACAGAATTTCACTTTTGTGTTGAAACATATTAGTGGATAGTCAAATCGTGTAGTTGAAGCATTAAGCAGGAGAACCTTAATTGCACAAGAAACTTAGGTACAAGTTTTAGGATTTGAATGTCTTAGAGATTTGTATGAGACTGACAATGATTTTCATAATGCATACAGAGCTTGCAAGGACCCTATAGAAGTGGGCAGAGAATTATGGAATGAATATATGTTGCAGGATGGATTACTTTTCAAGAACACTAAGCTATGTATCCCAAGTTTCTCCATGAGGGAAAATCTGATTCAAGAGAAGCACAATGGTGGAATGGTTGGTCACTTTGGGAGCGATGATACTTATGGACAGCTAGGTCATTTTTACTTCTGGACCAAGATGAGGTATAAGGTTGAAAAGTTTGTGGGTGAATGTAGGATTTGTCAGCATGCCAAAGGAAGAAGCCAAAACACTAGCTTATACACGCCATTTCCCATCCCTACCAGACCCTAGGATTCTGTGAGTATGGAATTTATTTTAGGATTGCCGAAGACGCAGAAAGAAATCACTCCATCTTTGTAGTGGTTGATAGATTTACTAAAATGGCACATTTCATTCCCCGTTTTAAGACAAGTGATGCCACTCATATAGCAAACTTGTTCTTTAATGAAGTGGTGAAGCTACATGGTTTTCCTAGAAGTATTGTCTCTGATAGATATGTGAGATTCCAAGGTCACTTCTGGAGGACATTGTGGAAGAAGCTGGGCACTAAGATGAACTTCAGTTCCGCTTATCATCCCCAGTATGATGGTGAGACTGAGGTAGTCAATCGGAGTCTGGGTAACATGCTGAGGAGCTTGGTTGGAGAAAATCCAAAACAATGGGATAGAGTGTTGGCACAAGCTGAGTTTTCCTATAATGACTCGCCAAACAGGAGCACAAGTATGAGCCCATTTTAGATCTTGTATGGTATGCATCCTAGAGGGGTGTATGAACTAAGATATTTGGGACATTTGGAGAAGAGGAGTGCAGATGGGAAAGATTTTTCATCTAGAATCGGTGAACTACAGGAGGAATTTAAGGAAAGATTACAGAAAAGTAATGCAAATTACAAAGCAAGAGCTGATTCTAAAAGGATAGAAAATCATTTTGAGGTAGGAGACCTAGTGTTAGCCCATCTGAGGAAGGAAATATTTCCTAAAAGAGAGTACAACAAATTAAAAATGAAAAAGATTGGTCCATGCAAAATCCTCAGAGAGTTTTCAGCAAATGCTTATGAGCTAGAAATTCCAGCAGGGGTTGGCATATCTCCTATTTTCAATGTTGTTGATATTTATCCTTTTGTAGCAAGTGACACTGGACAAAGTACAGGAGGCAAGGATCCCGATGATGAAAGTTTGCAGTGGTTGAAGCAAATGCCAGTAACACAGACATTAGAAGCTGAAGAGATCTTGGAAACTAGAATGCAAAGAGTACCAGGCAGAGGGATTATCTGGAATATTTGGTAAAGTGGAAAGCACATCCTGTAGAGGTTGCCACTTGGATGAGTGCAACAGTGCTAGAAGCCAAAGGATTTGTTGTTGATGACCTTTTGAACAGGGATTCAATTCATCTCACCTAGGGAGTCTGATGCAGGGGCATTTAGCCCAATCCGGCAATGTGATCACTTGTCACATGTTGTGGCCTAAGTTTGAGCTTAGAGATATTAAGGGTCTGAGAATAGTTTATTGAAGGTTTGAAAAAAACTTTAATTATGAAGACAATAGTATATTGTCAGTTAAATGAGTTAAATAGGAATGAGTGGCTATATACAGTTCCTTGCGAGGAGACTAGGCCGTTACATATTTTTAGGAGTAGTTAGCTAAACCTAGCAAGAAATTATTAAATTTACACAAGTGTCTGGGGTTAGAATCTTGCTAATAATAGTTCGAGAAAAGAAAAAGACAGATTGTTTTTGTAACTTTCAGGAGGAGAGCATGTATTCTTTTTTGGGTGAATAATGGAAGGAAAATCGACATCTTTCCTGAAAATGACTGAATTCATTGTACTGGTGTGCATAGAGACATTTTTGTGAGGCTAGCTAGGTTTTCTTCTGAATTCATGGTGGAGCCAAGTCTCTTTTCAACCCATATTAGACTAAAATTCTAAACATTACACATGCAATCATTTTGAGAAACACGAGTAGGACAGATTGAACCGAGATGGACTCATAATATGACTCTATGATCAAATTGGGAGGGAATTGTGCATAATTTCCATTGTTAGAGGCATAGAGTGAGAGAATCCCCGTTGATGGATAGGCAAGGTATCATCAATTCTGGTAGCGTTGGGAGCATGATGTTCGCAGGGGGAGAAAACGATGTTGATGGGCCAACACACGCAGGTATATCCATGATTTAGTGATCTATTAGCAACGCCATATGACCAAGTTCCAATAAACCGTTCAATGCATCAGGGGTTTAGCCTCGTGGTAGTGTTTGAAATCTCATTACATTAATATTTGCTCTTGTGGTAACATTAAACTTAGGGTTGAAACTCTGTTTGAGATTGAAACCATAGCTGGCACTAAGAAAAAAAATTGTTTGGTAAGTGCCTCTTCAAATCTTAGCATCTTCCCTGTCACCACCCTAGCTCCTCTAACTCTAAACTCCAAACCTTTAAACCATATGCAAGAGTTAGATGAGAAAGCATGTATGGTCATTGTCCATATTTACCAAGTTGTGCAACCATGGTACCTTGATTATTTGTGGTCAACATGACACGTAGTCGTTAGGGTAGGAGATTTGAAAGGACGACGATGACATTGAGGATGACCATGATGATGTCAATGATGACAATGATGATAATGATGATGATGGTGATGAAGATGATAGTGAGGATGTTGATAATGATGATGATGATAACACGTTCCAAGGTGGTCTAGTGGCTTTCTTTTGATATTTCACCATGAAGAAACTAGATCTAATATATAATTCCTAGTGTTCCAAACCTTTAAATGACCAAAAAATTGATGTCACAAATACCCTACTTAAGGAATGGGTGATGGCAAGTGGACCCACACATAGCCTATGATATTCAAGAAGAAATTTTATCGCCTAAGATGTTGGGTTTTGACCCTCAAACACCATATCCATGAGAACCATTCCTAGAGAAAAATATTTGAAATGGCTAGCATATTGAACTCACATACCAAATATTCCCTATTCTCTGCATCTACTATTTCACAAGGTCCCACACGTGGCCCATGAGATGAAAATAAGAATGTTATGGCCTAATATGATGATTTTTTTATCACACCATTATCCATATCTCAATGAACCATTACAAGTGTTCCAAATATTGAAATGGCCACATTATTGAAGTCGTGGGTCAGTACAGTGTAAGTCTTGAAATCAACTCTAAGGTTGGTGTTGTCCTTCTAGCTTGGTCTTGTCTAGCAAGGAAATATAATGTAAGTTGGTACTTTTCACACAAGATACAAGTCAATACAATGTAAGTCTTGAAATCAACTCTAAGTTTACATCTTTGATTTTACAATGATGATGATGTTGTTGATGGTAATGAAGATGATATTGAGGATGCTAATGATGACGATGATGATAACACATTCCTAGGTAGGCTAGTGGATTTCCCTTGATATTTCACCATGAAGAAACTAGATCTAATATATATTCAGTAATGTTCCAAACCTTGAAATGAACAACACATTGAATTCATATGTCAAATATACCCCACTTAAGGAATGGGTGATGGAACATGGACGAACACATAGCCTATGATATGCAACGGGAAATGTCATCACCTAAGATGTTGGGTTTTGACCCTTAAGAACGATATCCATGAGAGCCATTCCTAGAGAAAAATCCTTGAAATGGATAGTGCATTGAACTCACATACCAAATATTCCCTATTCTCGACATCTACAATTGCATAAGGTCCCACACATGGCCCATGAGATGAAAATAAAAATTTTATGGCATAATATGATGAATTTTTTCCTACACCGTTATCCATATCCTAATGAACAATTACAGGTGTGCCAAATATTGAAATGGCCACATTATTGAAGTCACGGGTAAAGACTCCAATTTAGGGCTTGTGTAATGAATTTAGAGCCTACACATGCAAATTATCAATAGAAATTAGGTGCTATGAGCTACTCTTCCATGGCCTATTAGGCCCATGGCATGTATGATGGATACCAATCTCACACATTGACCATCAAATCCAAAAATAAATGTTATGGCCCAGAATACATTGGGTTTTTCCCTTTACCATACCATTATCATCAAGAATATTCCCTTTGGGCACTCACAACTTATCCATATTCTAGAATAACCCATATTAGAGATGGAAATAAACCTTGTTATCACCTTGCTCTTCATGAATTACTTTTCCTTGGAGTGATTGAAATATATCCTCAAATTCCCTACCTTCTATGTATTCATATTTGTATGTGTTATCAATGAAAGGCTCCATGTACATAACAAGATATAACATGCCTTCTAGCTTGTTAGTATTGTCCTTCTAGAGTGGGATTGTCTAGCAAGGAAATATAATGTAGGTTGGCATTTTTCACACAAGATATGAGTCAGTACAATGTAAGTCTTGAAATCAACTCTAATTTTACATCTCTTTTTAGGAATCACGTGTATGAATAGCCTTGGTAACTAGTTCTTAAAGTTACAGCATCATGAGTCATTCTCCAAGTCAATCTTGTGTTCCAATATTGAGCCTCGTGTGTCAAGGTAGTGCCTTATAGGAGCCTGAGTTGGACTCGGGAAACTTGTAGAAGAATATTGATTTGGACTCAAGAATGAATAAGCCTCATTTGTTGAGGTAAATTATTTGCATGACAAAGTGATGATGTTGTACAGTCTTGCTTGGCAAAGCTAAGGTCTTGTGTGTCAAGACATATCCTCATGTGTTGAAGTGGTGCCTCATGTGTTGAGGTAATGCTTTGCATGTTGAATCATGAATGGTGTGTGATGTACTACTAACCATGGTTGATCTATTAAGTCTCTTCTAGAGACTGGCCACCTCTAGAGTGAATTACTTTAGCATATGACCACTTGGAACGCTAGTAGAACAAGATGATCACATCATTGGAAAAATCTCCTTAGTATATTCGATATGATAGATAAATTAATGTTGGCACGTGTGTACCATGTAGATAAGACAAGATATCACATGTGATAAGATAAGAGAGAACTTGAATTACTAAACTTCAGTGATGTTAACAAGAAAGACTTCAGTTAATTAAAGGAGAGTTCACTTCAGTGATGTTAACAAGAAAGAATTTAGTTAATTAAAGGAGAATTTGAATTGTTCACTTCAGTGATGTTATCAAGAAGGAATTCAGTTAAAATATTTAACTAAGTGTTAATAAATAAGATCTAGTTAACTAAAGTGTTTTTCATGTCAACACTTCAGTTATGACACTTGCATGATGACACTTGAGTTAGCCTCCTAACTAAATGACCTAGCATCCAAATGGAGGGAGATTTCATCATGAATTTTGAAGATAGATATAGAAGATGAAGCATGAGAAGAATGTGTGTGTGTTTGTTATACATGATTGATGAATTCAATGTGAAGTGAATCCTCTTCTCTCTTGAAGGCAATGCGTCGTTCTTTGTGTAGGATATTATTTTGAGTTCTATTATTCCATTTTCCCTCTTGCTATGATATTGAACTAGGGGTGCTTGGCATTTCTCTCTAATAATGCACCAAGCGTGCTTGATGTAATATGTTCATTGTAAAGAAATTCTCTGTTATCTATCAATATTCTAAGGAATATTTTGTTGGGTTTTTCTCCCTTGAGTGCTAGAGGGTTTTCCCAAGTTAAATTTATGTGTCATATGTGAATGCTTATGTTTATGATTGTTGATTGATTTCAAGTGCTATTGCAATTTAGAATTAAAGATTAAAAAATTAACATGGTATTAGATCTTAGGGTGTGAAAGAGCTAAGTTCAGCAATCAAGCTTGATCCTACGTAGATCCTGAGTGAGAACAATACTTGAAGAATTATGTCTTCAATCTCAGTAAGATTGAAAAAACGACTTGAAGGAACTTCAAACTTAAATACTTGGAAGGCTAGGATTTTGAATATATTGGAAGAGAATGATATGGATGGCTATGCGTACAGTGTTGTTGAAGAGCCTACTAATAATGCAGGGCACACTAATTTCAAGAAGAATCAATCCAAAGCAAAGAGAAGCATTCATGATTCTGTGAAAGACAATTTGATGCCAATTATTACAGCTCCAATGAATACCACAAAGGAATGCTTCGACACTTTGACCAATATTTATGAGAAGATGGTTCCCAGTTAGAAGAGAGCATTGAAGAATAAGCTTCGGAATCTGAAGATAGAGAAGGACAAATTTGTTGCTTCCTTCTTCACAAATATCTCTCAAGTAAGATATCAACTCATGAGCATTGGTGTGATGGTTGATGACAATGATCTAATATAGACTATTGTTGATGGAATTCCATATTCATGGGAGACATTCTTCGCTGCAGTAAATGGTCGAGAAGTGCAACCAAACTTTGAAATATTATGGCATGATTTCCTACAAGAAGAAGGGTAAATCCGAAGAAAATATACTTCCTCCTAAGAAGAGAACCTTACCCTTGTGGCACAGATGAAGAGAGGAAAGGATTCCTTTTCTCACAAGAAGTTTTCTCATCAAAAGTAAAATTATTACATCAAGAAATTTGATAATTCTAAAGTTAAATGTTTCAATTGCAATAAGAAATGTCACTTTGCAAGAGAATGCCATGCAAAGCAAAGAGGAAATTTCAAGGACAGGTTTCATGCTTCTACTACTACAGAAGGTGAACCTACAAGAAATAATTCTTCTAATGATCAAGAGACAAGGAAGGAGTACTATCTTGACTCATCCCTATCTAGATCCATTAGCACTAGTGTTGAGACATGGCAAGTGGATAGTGGCGCATCCAAGCACATGACTGGACTTAGGAGCGCTATCTCATATCTGAAGGAAAAGAAGTTATCCTGTCATGTGGAGATTAGAGATAATACCACCTATTTGATCCAAGGAGTCAGATCCACTTCCTTTCAGTTGAATTCAAGTGATGTACTCCATGTTGATGATATTTTGTATGTTCCTAGTCTGAAGAAAAACCTCCTGTCTATTTCAGTTCTAGAATATAAAGGTTTTAGAGTAATCTTTATGGACAACAAAGCGATCTTGTGGCCTAAGAATTTAGACTTGAATTCTGCAGCTGTGATTCGAGTTAGAGAGGGAGGTCTCTACAAATTTCCTAGAAAGTTCATTAAATCCACGATCCATGACACCATCATTCCTTGAGAATTATGGAATAGGAGGCTTGGTCATCTTCATTTCAAAAATCTATTGGGATTACAGAAGATGGTAAAAGGTATGTATGTATTTCAATTTGAGCATGATGTTATTTGTAAGGGTTGTGCTCTTTGTAAGAACATCAAGAAAATCTTTCCAAACAATACTAAAAGATCTAAAGGGGTCCTGGACTTGATCCATTCATATATATGTTGTCCCAAGTCTGCACCATCCTTGAGTGGTTATTTGTACTATGTTATTTTCATAGATGACTTCTCTCACAATCATGGATCTATTTTCTAAAGGAAAAGAGTGAAACTTTCAAAAACTTTCAAAATTTTAAGCACTGGTTGAGAATCATAATAGAAATCACATTCATGCTTTGAGATTTGATAATGGAGGAGAGTTCAAGTCTCATGACTTTAATGACTTCTGTCGAGACGCAGGGATAAAAAGACAGTTGACTTTACCTTACAACCCCTAATAGAATGGGGTTGTTGAAAGAAAGAACAGAACAATCAGTTAGGATGCAAAAGATATGATGTGTGATCAGGATATGCCCACTTCCTTATGGGCAGAAGACTCCAACACTACTTTTTATATTCATAACAGAATCATGCATGCCATCCTGGAAGAAAATACTCTTGAAGAAGTTTTCACTCGTGAAAAACCAGATGTTGGACACTTGAAAATTTTAGTTGTCCTATATACGTTCATTTTCCAAAAGAGAAGAGGAAAAAGATGGATCCTTCTGGAAAGAAAGGCACATTTGTTGGATATAGTGAATCCTCCAAAACTTATAGAATTTATCTTCCATGACATAGGCACATTGAAGTCAACAAAGATGTAACATTTCATGAACAGGATTCCCTCAAGCACTCTAAAAAACTTCAATGTGATTCAGATATGGAGGAGCATGAGACTCCCATGATGGAGGATCCAGGTTTCGGTTCTCCTCTTTCATATATTGAGAGGGATAATTCAGAAGAGTCCTTAGATCTACTTGATCCTTAAGAGCCAATAGAACTACTAGAAAGATCACTTGTTGAACCTCCTTCTAAGAGGATATCTTCCTGGTGTTGAGACATTCTAGAAGAGGCAGAAAAGCATTGAGCACCACTAGGCTCATCCAGAGAGCGAAAGAGACCTAAAATATTTTTAGGATATGTAGCACATATGAGTCACATCAATGATTCAAAACCCGCCACATTGTTGACACGAGCCCAGTCGACAGGGGTGTTGGTTATGGAGCCAGATCTTCCAGCCTCATATATGATATTGTCTTAGCCGTGCACCCCAGAGGACTGTACACCCATTCTGCATTTTTAGGGGTTGGGGCTGTTTTCGCCAGCTGTTTTATGGGCCCATAGTTTTGGGTATCTCGTGGTATTTTTCCCATTTTATTTTCCCTATAAAAGAAAGACATTGTAATACGGCTAGGGTTGATGTATTAGGTTTTATGCATTGTAAAGATATCTAAGATGAAGAGAGAGACTGTGAGAGAGTAAAGAGGAAGTGCAGCGGCTGTGCTGCAGGTTGTATCCCTTCACTTTGTTGGAAGGAATAATAATAAGGACTGGAAACTTCAGTGTGAACATAGCCAAATTTGGAGTGAACCACGATATATATGTGTCTCTCTTGTAATGTGTGTGTGATTATATTTGCATTTCTGTTTATTTTTATTGCTCTGTGATCCTGTTTTTCTAACAATTGGTATCAGAGCCAAAGATCTATTTGGCAGATAAACCCACAGGAAGCTAGCATTTCTGGTTCGAGTGGGAGCAATGGAATAAGAAGGAAAGTTTAAGGTCGAGAAGTTTAATGGCCAAAACTTCCAGTTATGGAAGATGCAAATGGAGGACTATCTGTACCAAAAGGATCTAATCCTACCGTTGGGAGGAAGAGCAAAGCAGCCGACGGCTACGAAGGACAAAGAATGGGAGGTTCTTAACTGAAAGGCTCTGGGAACAATACGGATGAGCCTGGCTTCGTCGATGACTTTCAATATCTCAAAAGAAACGACAACGGAGGGTTTGACGAGCACACTGGGTAAGCTATATGAAAAACCCTTGACCTCCAACAAGGTATTTCTAATGAAGCGTTTATTTAATATGAAGATGTCTGAAGGTGGATCTGTTACTGATCATTTAAATGAGTTTAATACGGTTACAAATCAACTAAGTTCTATAAGTGTGAACTTTGATGATGAAGTTAGGGCTCTTCTAATCTTGTGTTCCTTTCCAAAAAGATGGAATAGCTTGGTCATGGTTGTAAGTAACTCTGTCTCTGGTTCAAACACCTTGAAATTTGATGATATTATTGGTGTTATTCTTAGCGAGGAAATGCGAAGAAAAAGCACAGGTGAGACATCAGGTAATGTGTTGACCATGCAGACCAGGGGAAGACAAAAGGAGAGAGGAATGAGCCAAGGTAATCGTGGGAAGTATAAAACAGGTAGATCCAAGTCCAGACTGGGAAAGATAGAGTGCTAGAACTATGTAAAGAAAGGACATCTGAAGAAAGACTGCAGATCTCTAAAGAAGAAAGGAGATGCACAGAAGGAAAATACCCAGGAAGCAAATGTAGCAGGTTATGTGTTACAAGATGCTTTGATTCTTGCATTAGATAATACTAGTGATTATTGGGTAGTAGATTCAGGGGCTTCATGTCATGCTACACCCCATAGGAAATACTTTCATGATTATGTTCCAGGCGATTTTGGACATGTTTTATTGGGTCATGATGAGCCATGTAAAATTGTTGGAATGGGTAAGGTATGGATAAAAGTTAAGAATGGAACTGACGAGTTGTTAAAAGATGTTAGGCATATTCCTACTATGAAAAGAAATCTGATCTCAATGGGGAAGTTGGGAGATGGCGGCTGTCTATCTACATTTGGAGAAAAGAGGTGGAATATCACTAAAGGATCACTGGTGATAGCAAAAGGAGACAGGGTAGGTATGTTGTATTTATGTCCTCATAATACTGACCACTCTATCTCTTTAGCTTCCACAGGAACAGATACAACATTGTGGCATCATAGGCTTGGCCACATGAGTGAGAAGGGGATGCAGATTCTCCATTCAATGAAGTTGCTTCCAGATTTGAAGCAAGTAAGTTAGGAATTCTGTGAGAACTGTGTTTATGGAAAACAGAAGAGAGTCAGATTTCTCAGGGTTGGGAAACAAAAGAAGAATGAAAAGTTAGAGCTTGTGCATACAAATGTATGGGGACCGACTCAGGTACAATCTCTTGGTGGCTCTCATTATTATGTTACATTTATTGATGATGCAACTAGGAAAACTTGGGTTTATTGCATTAGACAAAAATCTAATGTGTTTGCTACTTTTAAGAAGTGGAAATCTTTGGTTGAGAATGAGACAGGAAAAAGGTTGAAGTGTCTCAGATCTGATAATGGAGGTGAGTACTGCGGAAAGGATTTTGATAGTTACTATTCATACCATGGGATTCGTAGAGATAAGACAGTCCCAGGAACACCACAAGAAAATGGTGTGTCAGAAAAGATGAACAGAACGATCATGGAGCGTGCAAGGTGTATGAGACTGCATGTAGGGTTTCCCTTATAGTTTTGGGCGATTGCTGTAAATATTTCTATTTATTTAATAAACATAGGACCTTCAAGTGCTTTGGATGGTGGTATTCCAGAGGAGGCATGGACATATAAAAAGGTAAACTACTCATTTCTGAGAACATTTGGTTGTGAAGCATTTTTCCATATTGATAAAGATAATAGAACAAAGCTTGAAGGTAAATCCAAGAAATGTACCTTTATTGGATATGGGGTTGATGATTTTCGTTATCGTTTATGGGATTATGAAAATCACAAAATCATTAGAAGTAGAGATGTCATATTCAATGAAAAGGTCATGTATAACGATCAGTTGCGGGGAAAGAAACAGGAAAAGGAAAACACAAAGTACACAGTACTTGATGAAATTACAAAAAATGAAGTTCCAAAGGTGCAAGAAAATCAAGAACAGCAGCAAGTTCCTAAAACTCCTGCAACTGCAAGAAGATCTACCAGGTTAAGTAGACTCCCTGAACAATACTCTCCTTCAATGTATTATTTGTTGATGACTAATGCTGGTGAACCAGAATGTTATGAAGAAGCAATGCAAGTGGAAACTAGAAAGAAGTGGGAGCAAGGCATGAATGAGGAGATGGACTCATTGGTAGGAAACCAGACTTGGGATTTGGTTCATTTTTATGCTGGTAAAAGAGCATTACAGAACAAATTGATTTACAGGTTGAAGGAAGAAGAAGGAGGTAAGAAGCGGTACAAGGAGAGACTTGTTATAAAGGGGTTTGCACGGAAGAAAGGTATAGATTTTGATGAAATATTTTCTCCTGTTGTTAAGATGACTTCAATTAGGACTATATTAAGTCTAGTGGTGGTAGAAGATTTGCATCTTGAACAGTTAGATGTGAAAACAACCTTTCTCTATGGGGATTTGGAGGAAGAGATATATATGCAGCAGCCACAAGGTTATGAGGTCAAAGGGAAGGATAATTTCGTGTGCAGGTTGAAAAAGAGCTTGTATGGCTTGAAGCAAGCCCCAAGGCAATGGTATCTAAAATTTGATAGGTTTATGACAGAACAAGGTTATAGTATATGTCATTCCGACCATTGTGTTTATTTCAAGAAGCTAGACAATGAAAGATATATTATCTTGTTATTGTATGTGGATGACATGCTTGTTGTAGTGTCTAACATGCAGGATATAAATATAATCAAAAGAAAGCTAGCTAATTCATTTGCAATGAAGGATTTGGGTGCTGCAAAGCAAATCCTTGGTATGAGAATAACAAGAGACAGAAAAATTCGCAAATTGACATTGTCTAAGAGTGAGTACATACAAAAGGTGTTGGAGAGGTTTAGAATGCAGAATGCAAAACCAGTTAGTACACCTTTGGCCAACCATTTCAGTATAAGTAAAGAAATGTGTCCCAAGACACAACAAGAGACTGATTACATGTCCAAGATTCCCTATCAATCAGCATTTGGCAGCTTGATGTATGCTATGGTGTGCATAAGACCAAATATTGCACATGCAATGGGAGATGTGAGCAGATATATGAATAATCCAGGTAAAGAACATTGGAAGGCAGTATAGTGGATTCTCATAAATTTGAGAAGTACTACCACTCAAGCATTATGTTTTGGAGGTTCAGACACTGTTCTATAGGGATATGTTGATGCAGATATGGTAGGTGACAAGGATAGCAAGAGGAGCACCACAAGGTATGTGTTTACTATAGGTGGAACAACAGTAAGATGGATTTCGAAACTACAGAAGGTTGTTGCACTTTCAACAATGGAAGCAAAGTATGTTGCTATTATAGAGGCTAGTAAAGAGATGATTTGTTTGCATAGGTTTATGGAGGAAGTGGATAAGAAGCAGAAGGATAGCAGTTTGTATAGTGACAGCCAGAGTGCCATTCATCTTGCAAAGAACTCAACATTCCATTCCAGGACTAAACATATACAGCTCAAGTACCATTTCATATGCTCTGTTTTGGATGATGAACTGTTGAAGCTGGAAAAGATACATACTAGCCAGAATCCTGTAGACATGTTCACAAAGGTAGTGACCATAGAGAAACTAAGTTCTTGCTCGGCTTCAGTTGGCCTTCTAGCATGAAGGTGAAGAGGAGAAATTTGCCAAGTCCAAGTCCAGCAAGTGCAGCAGTGGTGGAGTTGCTATGATCAATCTCCAAGTGGGAGATTGTTAGTTGTGGAGCCAGATCTTTCAGTCTCATAGATGATATTGTCTTAGCCATGCACCCCGAAGGACTGTACACCCATTTTGTTTTCGCCAGCTATTATGCGGGCCCATGATTTTGGGTATCCCGTGGTATTTTTCCCATTTTATTTTCCCTATAAAAGAAAGACATTGTAATACGGCTAGGGTTGATGTAATAGGTTTTATGCATTGTAAAGATCTCTAAGATCGGGAGAGAGACTCTGAGACAGTGAAGAGGAAGTGCAGCGGTTGTGCTGCAAGTTGTATCCCTTCACTTTGTTGGACGGAATAATAATAAGGACTGGCAACTTTAGTGTGGAAGTAGCCCAAGTTGGGGTGAACCATGATATATCTGTGTCTCTCTTGTAATGTGTGTGTGATTATATTTGCATTTCTGCTTATTGTTATTGCTCTGTGATCCTGTTTTTCTAACAAGGGGTTCCCAACACTGTCGACACCCAAACCACCGCGATCTCCCTGAGCACCGAACCAAACAGGTTTTACCCCATCCAGCAACACCTGCAGAGCAGATGAGGTCTCACCCAAGATGTTCAAGGGAGAGTTGACGGAACCATGTTTCCGCCGAATGAAGGAGGATGTTGTGGATCAATTACTTAACTTATTGTAACATTCCAGAAATAGATCTAAGCATTTAACTCAGGAATCAATCATATTCATGGCATCACTCAACATGACAATTCATAATTGCAACAAATATAACAGTAAAGGATTAATCGCAGCAAGGAAACATCGCATCATTCATATATTCATATCGCAAAATGCATTACCACAGATAAAGAGGAAAAACACAAGGATTCTGCTCAACAGTTATGTCACATCATATTAAACCCGCAAAAACCAGGATACAAAATACTCAGCCTTCAGCATCGGATCAAGATATTTAAGATTCAACAATCATACTCACCAAAAGATAAAGATAAGATGTCTCAACACTTACAAACCTACGTCTATTTATAGGCTTGTGCCTTTACATTGTTTGTCCACTTTCTAACTACTTCTTAACCAACACTTCACAGCAAATGACCCAAAATCTATCTATTGTAGTCCAAATGAACCAAAAACCTGCATACCGCGGTTCAACTGACCCAAAATTACATAAAATATTATCATTTGCACTCAACTTTCTACCTTCTGCGATATCTTTGGCCTTGCGTAGCATCCGCGATGCTGACTTGTCCAAACCGCTTGCCATCAGGCCCCCAACACAATCTTGTGGCTCACCATCGAGCCATGTCAGCAGGACATGGTGTACTCATTTGTCTTTACCCTGAAGTCTTTGTACTGCTGGTAGATTTCGCTAACCTACTACATGACTGTTGCGGTGACTTCCTAGCTCTCAGTTAATTCCTGTGCTAATGGGTGTTTAACCATGTGTGCATCAACTTTCTTCTTTCCTTCCAGTACCGCCTGCAGTGTAGAGCCATCCGCGGCATTAAACAGCAACCCAATTTCTTGAAACTCGTCCAACTGCGCAGCGCGCTTCTTTTGTCGTTCTTCCGCTTTGACGACTCACTGCTGCAACTCCTTGAGCTCTGTCGATTTGGATACCTGCATTGTCTGCAACATCATATGCATGGATGTTTTCAGTGTTTCGAGCTGCTCTTCCACCTCGCGTCGTTGTTTGGTTATATGGGATTATTGAAATAACTTGTTAAAATTATTTTTTAACGATTGTAATTATTCTTTTTAATGATCTTATTTTATTTAATAATGCAAATCTATTCATTTAACAATGATTAAAAATATTTAAATAATAGTAGATTTGAATACATTTCATACACACCATGCTAAAAATCTAAATTACACTACTTTGAAAATAATGGCATCATTCAATAGTGAGTTCTTTTCATTTTACCTGCTTTCAAAATTAGGATCTCCTTGAGTATATTGTGGCATTTGTTATTTAACCGACTGGTCCTTTCACACTTGGTTCGTCGACCTCAACAGTTAAGGGTCAATAGTTATTTTTGGTCGAATTGCAAAATATGATGAATGGTTATAAACGCCATGTAATAAAGATGACTAATTCAGTCTCATCTAATGTTTATTTTACGCATTAATTGGTCGATTATGTAAAAATAGTCAGCTAATTATTTAAAAATATGTTCGATGTAACATTGTCGGGACATGTAGTTTGAGTCTATACATCATATGGGTGATAAAAAAAATTATATTCCATTTGGTGAAGTCATAAGTCATTTTATTTGGAAATATGCGACCAAAATAATGTTTTTGTCGATACATGTAGCATATTATATGTTAAATTTGAGTCTGGTCAAATTTGAAAAATGGTTGCTAGGTACAGTTAATACAGATAAAGTCACTTTGTAGTGGAGTCAACCAAACTTGATCATTGACGAAAGTCGAGTTTAGAAGGCGATAACGAGGATTAGAAACATTTTGCAAATGGTATTAGACAGAAAATGACAGAATCTCTTTAGGAAACTAATTTATCAGCATTTCAAATCCTTATTAGGATCCTGATTGCAACGTGTCAGACACACTATTAAAGAAACAATATGTGCAAATTGAAGAACTAATAATAAATTAGTACAATAACATTTTAATCCTGCATCTTTTATGGGATGATTTAATTCAACTGAGGTGGTCGGAAATTTGTTGCGTAATTATTTAAAAATATGGTCAATGTTTGTTAAAATAAGTCGGGTTTGTCGGTGAAGAGTGGTCGACTATTTAGCATACCCGACACATGATTGCCGATATAGTGTTTTTACGGTCGTGTCGATAATATATGGCTGATGATACAACATTCCCAGGACATGCATGAAACTCTAATCATCCAACTTGGTAATGGACGATCCAAAAGAATTTCAGGTGCAAACAAATGATAACCTCACCGATAAAAAGCCATGTCAGAACCATCGTATTTTTTTCATCGAACGCAAAACTTTCGTCGAATCTATTTGGCGAAAATCCAGGTTAAAGTCATAATTTCTCTTCTATGTGGAAAAGACAGTTGGATGATTACTGCAAATGATTGTATCTGATCATCGTTATTCACATATTTGGTATAAACACTCGGATCATCGGTATTCATCATTATTCATGTGCAAAGGTCTGATTGTTTAGTGTTCGTGTTCATGTTCGAAAAAGTGGCAGGGTCGACAAGCTAGATATTTTCAGCTTAGTTCTAGTGATGAAGAGGGATCGAGAAGACAAGGTGATTTTTATACCACCTTAGGCATGGTCTAATTTGCAGGATAATTACATCCCCTCAATCCCTATAAAATTCGACCACCTAGATGTGAGTACCGCTAGCGAGCCCGAGGAGTCCAGGAGCTGACAGGTGTACAAGAAAGTTCAATGAAGGAAAAAGAAGGACTCTCGGAAGGCTGAACAGCCTTCTCTCAAACCACGGAAATTTTCAGAGATTTTGTTATTTCCAGTTACGAAGTGGTGCCTACTCCTTCAACAGAACAAGCACACATGGGAGATTGGCTGAAGGTGGAATATTTCTTCGACCAGCAAGGACAAGTAAAAGCTTAGACGTAGGGTGACAAGCGTTCAAAATCAGTAAGCCATGTGTGTGAACATTCCTTTTTGTTGTAATTAGCTTTCAGAGGTGATACGCTAGTTCATATAGGTGTTGGTACAGTTATAATTGTTTTCTCTTACATAATTCGAGCCTCAGGTCATATATATTTCCATGTATAGAGATAGCGAAGGGTTAGAAATCAATGGGTTGAGACCTAGGAAATTTAGGCTTTGTTTCTGGGATATAATCCTTAATTGAATTACAGTGTTTGAACCTAGTTTTTAGATGAGATTTATGCGTCATTTATCTTATAGTCTGTATTTTCTCAATCCTTTAAAAATTGGTCGACTCTTAACTGCGTCAATTAACTTTAGTTTTATACAAAATATGGTCGACAGTGGAATTGGTCGAGGATTTTAAAATTGGTCGACTTTAAACTGTGTGGTGGAAATGATGGACATGGGTCAAAAGTAAAAATGGTCAGCTAACTTTAGTTGTAAAAAAAACATGGTTGATAGTCGAGTTGGTTGAGCGTTTAAAGATTGGTCGTTGTGATGTTCTCACTTTGTAAACATGATAGACATATAAAACAGTTGATACAGTCGGGAGTAAAAATGGTTTGTAAGATATTGTCATGAGTAAAAATGGTCGTAAAAAAAACCATGGTCGATAATTGAGTTGCTATAATTGATATGAATTTGTAAATTTGTTTTCCATAATATTTGTAAGATATGGTTGAGATTAAAAATGGTTGAATTGATGGACAGTTGGTTTTATGCAACTGAATTAGTCATCTTGATTACATTTCCTTCATAGCCATTGATTATATTTTGCAATTCCACCAAAAATAAGTATTGAGGGGGAGTGGTTGACCAAACACAATATAGATAAACAAATCTATATTGTAAAAGATATATGAAACATGTGCAATTTATGTGAATTTGTTGCAAGATAGAAATAAAGACACTGTTGAACAGTGTTTATAAAGAGAAAAAGTATAGAGTTGGCAAAGCAATCTAAATGATAAGTACAAATTTGAAAATTGCAACATAGACTTTTAAAAAGATGTGATTTCACACAATGGTACAACAAAACTATATAATATAATATTCAAGTGTGTACAAAAAAATATGTGTACTTTCTAAGTACAAGCTAGATAGTACAAAATTCATAATTGAAAAGTAGAATGATGTTGGGGAAAGTGTTTGTTAAGGTATAGTTCAAATCTTGAGAGGAATTGGACATTTATTAATCACAATGTGTTCACTTTCATCGGGGGTATCAACAAGCAGAAATGATGGACAAACCTCTTCTGACATAACAAGAAGCACCTTCAAGTGAGCATTTGAATTAAAAGTATCTGTCTTTACTTATAAAGTTAGAAGGTACTGCCGAGCAGAAACATGTTGAACAATTTCCAAGAGAGACGCTGGATCATTTGATAGGAGACAAAAATATTTTACAAACACCCCCATGAGTTGTTGCACAACATCATCAAAAGCTATGATACCGTATAGTTGTCTAGTAGCATCCGTGATGTCAAGTTTCAGTATGTATCGGTAAGCACACTCTATAAACTCCCCATCACATTTTGCACAATGCCAAACATTGCCAACTTTATGGGAAATTTTTTTCATGCATTGTATTCCATCGACAAATAGAGGGAATGCAAGGAAATGAAAGTCATTGATGTTAATATGGGTGATTGTAGCAATAATTGAATACCAAGTTGCCTTCTCAAAGGGTTGGAGAGATTGTAGCACAGATATGGAAATGCGTTTAGAGGAGGTAGAAGAAGGCGAGTTGGATTTTCTGCTCAAAGATGGGGAGGTTGAACGGAATCCATTGTCAGCAAACCATGCTTGGAGAGCTTCAGCTTCCTGAATATCTAGGTTTATAATGAGGTTGGTGTTTGAGATGGTTCCAATGGTTTTTCCATTGAATTCTGTAACACGCCCACCTTTTATTGCAAGGATAGAGGGTGTAGCTAAACCTAGAAGGTTTCCAAGTTGGGCACCCTCAATTGTGCAATGCTCCCCCCAAAGTGTTATATCTATGTTATACCCGGACATGTCCCTCAAGCCAACTGTTCGACGAATGGTTTTAGAGCCATCCCTTTTGCATATAGTTGATGCAAGGTAAATAGAAATGACAATTCCAAGAAGGTCAACCATGGAATTGAGCGGTGTATTTTTGATGTCATGGATAGATTTAAAGTTGAAGCAATGAAAATGAATAAGTGGGCACTCTTCCAAGCATCATTGAATTGTTGACAAGGAGTTTAGGAAAATCTCAAAAGCACTCTTCAAATGGTTGTATGTTGGATTAACTGGTTTCACTGTTCCATTTGATACTGTGTAGACTATGCCAACTTATATTTGGTCATATAATGAGATAGCTAGTTCATTGAAAGAAGAGATATGAATCTCATCTTTGGTAGCACTAACAAGGTCAAACCAAAAGAGTTGACCAGGACCTTTTTGGTTGGTGTAGGTGTTGATACTTGTCTTTGCAGTAACTCATCCTTGAATGCTCCAAGTTTTGTTGGAAGCGTTGAGCAATGTGAATTGAAGAGTACATGCAACAAGGTTTGGCATCGGAGAAGGTATTGCAAGTGAAGGGTTTTCGGAGTCAAGGGCATTATTCTCTAAAATAGATGAACTGTTGTGGGCTGTAAAGCTAGGTGTTAGGTTAAAAGGGGATGGGTCTCCAATAATGGTTGTTTCTAAGGTGACAATTTCAAAGGTGCCCAATGCAATAGTCCCAGCAAGAAGAATGAACATAAGTAAGTATAAGTAAAAAATATGTTACAATTATGAGGAGTTAAAACTAAAATAAGTGAAAAGGAAGATGCGGAAAGCAAATCATACGTTGCATCATGTATAGTGTTGCATGTACACTTGTTGAATTTGATGATTGAACCTTTTTGGAGTTGGTGGTTATCCACAGCGCTATTATAGCTAGTTGGAAGCAATGTGTCTTACTTATGAATTCCATCAGAAATAGAGATTCGAAAGCGGTTAGTTGCTGAATTAAGAGAGCTTAATCGATTAAGAGCAACAACTTGTACAAGTGGGCATAGGTCAACAGCACCATTCAGCAAAAGTGAGACAGTGTTTTTGGTCAATCGAGTGTCCATAGGCTACAAAAAAAGGTGATATATTGATATTAAGTCTAAAGATAGAAGATGTCGGAGAACATGACAAAAGATCATTTGATATTTTGTGCAATACATAGGAATATCTGTGGCAAGAATACAGAAATGAAGGGCTTGTTAAACACAAGGGAATGAATATATACCAATGAAGCAACGCTTTGTCTAAAACTAGTAAATAAATAGGAGTAAATAAATGACAATCCATTGGCAAAAACAGACTCTAGTTTCCAACAAAAACAACAACAACAAAAATAGTAGAAACAAAGTGTAGTTTTCAACAAACAAAAAAACAAAAGAAACAAAGAAACAGGATAATTTTAGATAAATTGGCTCTTATTTTCCAAAGTTAGTAAATGAATATATACCAGTCAATTAACATTTTATTTAAAATCAGTAAATAAATGGGGTAAATGGTCAAATACAAGCTACAACAAAAAACAGAAGCTAGTTTCCAACAGAAAATAGCAAAAAAGGGAACATAATTCTAGGTAAATTTACTCTGAGAACCAACACAAGGGAATAAATATATACCAGTGAAGTAACCCTTTGTCTAGAACCAGTAAATAAATAGGAGTAAATAGTGGAAACAGAGTGTAGTTTTCAACAAACAAACAAAAACAAAAGAAACAACGAAACAGGATAATTTTAGATAAATTGGCTCTTATTTGCTAAAGTTAGTAAATAAATATATACCAATCAAGTAACATTTCATCCGAAAACAGTAAATAAATGAGTTAAATGCTAAAATACAATTTATAGCAAAAAAACAGAAGCTAGTTTCCACATACCAATTGAAACAAGATAGGATTGTCCACATACCAAATTTCTAAATTAAAGATTACTTTTCTGCAAGGGCAATTTTCCTAGGAGACAAAAAAAATGAATATATACCAATCAACACACCTTTCATATAAAACCAGTAAATAATTGACATAAACAAATCTAGTTTTCAAAACAAGACAGCAGAATCTTGTTTGGATGTATTAAACAAAAACAGGATTTAGAACAGCATAATTATAAGAAGGGAAATGATTTTTGGTTTGAGAGGAGAACCTATTTTTTGAATAGAAAACAACAATATTTGGATTCTTGACAGGGTTGCTGATCTGTAAAAGAGCAACAAATAGAAACTAGTAAATAATTGACATAAACAGACTCTAGTTCTCAAGAAAAAGAAAAAAAAACACAGCAGAATCTTGTTTTGATGTATTAAACAGAAACAAGATTTAGGACAGCATAATTATACCAGGGGAAATGACTTTTGTTTGATAGGAGAACCTTTGTTTTGATTAGGAAACATCAATCTTTGGATCCTTGAAAGTGTTGTTGGTCTATAAAAGAGCAACAAATTGAATGCGATTTGAATGCTGAGAAAAGAACTGAGATTATCTCACAATAAGAGTATCGAAGAACAAAAGAATGAGATAGCCTTTAGCCATTGAATTTTATAAATGGTCAAGGGTAAAGGTGGTGCATTCGTGTCTGACTACATTTAACCATTGTTACATTGAAATGTGTTCTCATATCTCTGCAACATCGAATATCCAGCAGGTCCAATCCATCAATTCCAGATATACGTCCATAGGCAGAAATCTGTACTATTGAAGCAAAGTTCATAACTTTGTGATGGATTAAATGCAACGAAATCAATGTTCACGTGGGTAACCTTATAGAAATTTGTTCAATGTCCAATCCGTCATTGAATGCTCAAGTTTATAATGAAAAGTATAAATCTCGCAAGCTTTTTCCATGCAGACCTGTTTAGACTGTATCAACCCAAATGGTGGCGAGTTTGGTCGAAATTCGAGTTGGTCGAGGCTTAAAAAATTAGTCACTTCTTAACTATTTCGTCAAAATGATGGACACTTTCTAGCATATGGTTGGGAGTCAAAATGGTCAGGTCAAGTTTGTCGACTCTTGACTGTGTCGGGTAACTTTAGTTTTAGAAAAAATATGGTCGATACTAGAGTTGGTTGGGCCTTTTAAAATTGATCAACTGTTAACTCTGTAATTTTGTTTTCGATAATATTTGTAAGATATGGTTGGGAGTCAAAATGCTCGGGTCACTTTAGTTTAAAAAAAATTGCTCGATAGTGGAATTGGTCGATCGTTTAAAAATTGGTCGACTGTTAACTGTGTGGTCGAAATATGAAACAATTGATATGAATTTGTAATTTTGTTTTCGATAATATTTATAAGATATGGTCGGGATTCAAAATGCTCGGGTCACTTTAGTTAAAAAAAACTATGCTTGATAGTGGAGTTGGCTGATTGTTTAAAAATTGCTCGACTCTTAACTGTGTGGTCGAAATATGAAACGGTTGATATGAATTTGTAATTTTGTTTTCGATAATATTTGTAACAAATAGTGCGGTGTCAAAATGGTCGAGTCACTTTAGTTAAGAAAATATGGTCGATAGTCGAGTTGGTACAGTTGATACAAATTTGCAATTTTGTTTTCAATAATATTTGTAAAATCAGATCATACCATTTTGATTCACTTTAGTGGAGTTCGTCAAGTGTTTAAAAATCTGTCGACTCTTAGCTCTGTGATCCAATTGATGGACACTTCGTTTTACTCAAGATGAAGTCTACAAATCAATGCGATACAGACAGGGGTTTTCGTGAAATTAGTAAAGTAATTTAAATAATGCAAATAAGATCGGCGTTATTTGGTCGGCTTGGGCGAAAGTGTCAAAACACGTGGCAGGATTCCATTGGATGTATAGACGAAGAATCTATTCCAAGATTTTTAGTCAGTGTGAAGTCTACAAATCGCTATGACATGGAGGGGGGTTGCAAAAAAATATGGTCGATAGTCGAGTTGGTCAAGCGTTAAAAATTGCTCGTTGTGAAATTCTCACAAGCTTTTTTCATGCAGAACTGGACCGCCTGTTTAGAGTGTATCAACCCAAATGGACACTCTCTAACATATGGTCAGAAGTCAAAATGGTCGGATCAAGTTTGTTATAAAAAAATATGGTCGATAGTTGAGTTGGTCGAGGATTTAGAAATTGGTCGACTCTTAATTGTGTCAGGAGTCGAAATGGTCGACTTAAAAAAACATGGTCGATAGTCGAATGCAAATAATGCAAATAAGCTCGGGGTGATCTGGTCGACGTGTGCAAAAGCAGAAAAACACGCGGTAGGGTTTGATTTGATTTATAGATGAGGAATCTATCCGAGGATTTTTAGTCGGCTCCGGTCACTTTAGTTAAAAAAAAAATATGCTCGATAGTGGATTTGGTCGATCATTTAAAAATTGCTCGACTCTTAACTATGTGGTCGAAATATGAAATAGTTGATATGAATTTGTAATTTTGTTTTCGATAATATTTGTAACAAATAGTGGGCTGTCAAAATGATCGAGTCACTTTAGTTAAGAAAATATGGTTGATAGTTGAGTTGGTATAGTTGATATTAATTTGTAATTTTGTTTTCAATAATATTTGTAAAATCAGATCATACCATTTTGATTCACTTTAGTGGAGTTCGTCGAGCGTTTAAAAATTGGTCAACTCTAAATTCTTTGGTCCAATTGATTGACACTTCATTTTACTGGAGGTGAAGTCTAAAAATCAGTGTGATACGGATGAGGGTTTTCGTGAAATTGGTAAAGTAATGCAAATAAGATCGGTGTGATCTAGTCGGCTTGGGCGAAATTGGCAAAATACGCGTCAAGATTCCATTGGATTTATAGACGAAGAATCTATTCCAGGATTTTTAGTCAACGTGAAGTCTGCAAATCACTGTGACACAGACGGGGGTTTCAAAAAAATATGGTCGATAGTCGAGTTGGTCAAACGTTAAAAATTGCTCGCCGTGAAATTCTCACAAGCTTTTTCCTTGTAGAAATGGACCGCCTGTTTAGACTATATCAACCCAAATGGACACTTTGTAACATATGGTCGGAAGTCAAAATGGTTGGGTCAAGTTTGTTATAAAAAAATATGGTCAATAGTCAAGTTGGTCGAGGATTTAAAAATTGGTCGACTCTTAACTATGTCGGGAATCGAAATGGTCAACTTAAACAAACATGGTCGATAGTCGAATGCAAATAAGCTCGGCGTGATTTGGTCGGCGTGCGTGAAAGCGGCAAAACACGCGGCACGATTCAATTGGATTTATAGACGAGGAATCTATCTGAGGATTTTTAGTTAGTCGATGTGAGGTCCACATATCGCTGTGACACGGACGGAGGTTTGCGTGAAAGGGGAAAATCAAGGAACATAGGTGGCATCCTCAAACAATCATTACACTTTATCAAATTTTATTTATTGAAACATTGTTATTCGCATCCATGAAGAAATTCTCTACAGTAAGAAGTTATTAAAGTTGACATTGCCACATAAAGTCAAAATCACTAAAGGACAAATTAATGGATACCCATAGGTCAACCTAAGGTGAATTAAATCAATTTTGTAATAAATTTATTTGTGGAATTCCAAAAGTATCAAGAGAATATGGAAGGACAAGGGTCACCTAGCCTTGGCCTATATATTGTAATCTCATGTGATAAAAAAGGGCTTTTTGCTCTACAACTTTTCCATATATTACTATTGAACTGTGAATGAGGAAAAGCCTGGGATTAGCTTTTGCATGGGAATACTTCTATTATGTGGATGAAGGTATTGAATTGATTAATGCTCTTTCACATGTAGATATGGAGTAAGATTGTTTCATATTTCTCAATGGATTGTTCTCACAATTCTCTTTTTCTTATTTCATACGTTATTTATGTTCATTTTCTTTATATGGGTAGTGAAATAAGAATGACATAAATGGAAGGAATGTTCTAATATGTATGCTTTCATTTCGTCAATTGTTTATCTTTGTCTTAAAATAGCTATATAAATCTTGAATGTGGATTTCCAATTTTTATTTCACTACTCGCCCTTTTACTCTCGCTCCAAACTGGGATAGGTTAGTTTAGTTAGGAATTGCATTTATGTTATATTAGCTTGTATTTCATCCCTTAATTATAAAACCCTAACCGATCGGTTCCCTACTCCAAATATTTTGAGTTATAATTGGGTCTTATTGCCGAGGAGAACCCCTACTATTGACCTCAGGTCATTTTGACGTATCAAAAAGAAATTTGGTCATTTGTTGGTGGATTTGATCCAAGAGGAAGGCCTATGAACTATTATTTTCCTGAAGAAGATGTTCATGAATAAGAAGAAGATGCAGGGGATGAATAAGAAGTGTACTTGGATGAAGAGGGGAATCAAGTTGACAAGACATTCATTGCCTCACATCCTATGCTTCTTCTTGATGATGATAATTACATTGATGATGACTTAGTGCTAGACATCCCATGTGTTTTTATAGACAATTCTAACAAAGTTTCTAAAGGATTGGATACAAACTTTGACTTTAATGAGTCAAATATTGAATTGGATGAATTTCAAGATCAAATTGATATGAATATGTAATAGAAATTATTTAATAAAGTGATTAACTTATTCAAATTGAGTATTCTTATGATTTCCCTTCTTGATTTGAGCTCCTTCTTGATTCTATGTTGTATGACTTGGATGGATAATTGACATTAGATCAATTTCGTAGATAGTTCACATTAATTAACGAGTTAAAGTATCAATATTTTTACCCTCGTGACACTAATAATATAAACATAATTTCAAATTTTCAATCCTAATCTACACATCAGATCACCTATGATGCTAACCTAATCCATTAAATCCACCTAAACAACTAACTCAAGCCACCAAAGCCACACACCTAACCACCTAACCTTATGTACTTATGCACATGTACCCAAGGTACATTTTACATGGAGATAACATTATCTTGAATAATTTCTAAGGGACATTTTATAATTATGCACGCACCTAAGACATGAATTATATTTAGATTTAATAGGTTTTGTATATCTATCTTGATTTAAACTAGCATAGATCCATCTAAACTCCAAATCTACCATGCATAAAAAGGGATCAAATCTTTTGAGGTTCAAACCATTCCTCAAATTTTGCACTCTAAAAAAGGTTTTCACCTCAAGAAATTTGATCCATTTTCACTCGTGGTAGATCTGGAGTTAAGATGAATCTTTCAAATACTTAATTTAGAATATTGGCAATTGTCACCCCTTGATATGCTCTTGAGTTGTTCATGTTCCTTCATTGAGCCTTCTTGACCCTGTAATATAACTTGAAGTGTTCACATCCCTTTGTCAAGACTTTATGACCCCTTGACATGCTCACTTAATGTGTTTCTCTAAACCCTCTTTGAGTGAATTTTATCCCTTTAAACTCATTTGAGAGAGATCTTGGACATGTTCTTGAATTCCATCTATTTGAGTGGTAGACTACACATGATCCCAAATTCAATCCCTTTGACCTCTTTTGATTTAGATCCTAAATATGCTCCTCATTTCCCTTTTGCACTCCCTCGTATGCTCCCCAAGATCCTTCTTGCTTTGAACTAGACATGCTTTAATACACATGCTCTCCAAGTTCTTTTGAACTAGACACACTTTCTAGAATTTTCAGTGGGAGACTTCATGGCTCAAATATGCTCCCAAGATGTAGCCTAGAAATTCTCCCTAAGACCCTATGAATCCCTTTAAACTCAACATACTTTCTAAATAAGTGTTCTCCAAGTCCCTTAAATTTAGATCAACTTGTTGATAGTGTTCATAACTTTGTATTACGAGGCCCTTTCAATATGATAATATTTTTGGCATTGCCAATGAGATCCTTTGAAACAATACCCTTTGAACTAGTGCTCCCCAAGTCCCTTTACTAAACACATTTGAACTAGACATGATTTCACATATTTTAACTAGACATGCTTTCATTAGTAAGAATCTAAGCATGCTCCACAAGTCCCTTTGAACTAGAAATGTTTTTTGGCATGTGCTTCCCAAGCCCCTTTGAACTGGACATAGTCCCAAACTTAGTACCTAAATTCTCACCAAGCCCATTTGAACCAAACATGCTTTCTATTGCATGATCCCCAAGTTCCTTGGATATAGACATATTTTTGGCTTTGTGAGTTTCTTTCAACTATATGGCATTTTTTCGATATCATCATTCCCTTGACCTAGACATGCTCTACAAGTCCCAAGATGCTCCCAAGTCTCTTTGAAATAAACATGCCTTTTGACATCCCTAGATGTTACTCAAGTATTTTTTAACCCTACATAATTTTCAACATCATAAGTCCCTTTGCACTAAACATGATCCCCTAGTATCCAATTTTATGTGAGCATCCTCCCTCACTTTAATACTAGGACCTTTCAATTGGACATGGTCCCCAAATACCTTGGTTGATGTGCATTTTCCTTGTGGATGTTATTACTAAATTTCTTTATATTATACTTCTCCTCAAGTGATTAATTTGATGTGATAACATCCTTTCTTACACTTGTAATTCCAAAAGTTGATGCAATAACATCCTTCCTCACTTTGAATTAGACATGTACCCATGTCCCTAGGTTGTGGTTATTTTTTGTGCAAGGTTTCAAACAATTCTCCTCACTTTAGTACTATATTACATCATTTGGATCCTTCCCATCAACAACATTATCATTGTACCCTCAAGTTGTTACCTATGTGAGGTTGCAAACAAGTGTCTGCAATTTGCACTATTCTAACAATGTTGGTGGAAGCCTATGTAACAACACCATTTGAGTGGGACATGCTTTCCAAATCCCCACCCCCATTTTAGTCTCCATAATATATATGGACAATGTGAAAATGTACTATATATAATGCAATTTAATGAATATGTGTAACTTCATATTGGAATAGAGTCAAGGCTACCAATAATCTCCATGTCATCTAAATGTTATTCTTGAAAACCATGTACCTAAGATGTGCATCAATGGACCTGAGTCACAACAAGTACAAAATGTTTAGATGGCCTTGAGTCATTATCTAAATAATAATAATAATTGGTTCTTCTTTTTATTTTTTATTTTTTTAAAGGTCAAAGGTCCAATAAGCGACATTGATTTGATGGAAAAGCCATAGTATCAACATGAATTCAATGTATACTAAATGTCAAATTAACATTGATACTATAGTTTGTACATTCTTCAAACCAATGTCACTTATTCGGCATTAACCTTTTTTAACTAATTAAAACTTGGATACATTAGAGGTTATCTAGGTTATAAGTTTTGCGGTTTAGAGATGATAGGGGTTATAAGGTCATTTAGGATTTTTGGTTATAAGGGATATGGATTAGGCATGAAAACTATTAGGGGTTAAGGGTTAGGTTAAGATATGATGGATTAAGGGTTAAATTAGCTATGGGGTTTCAATACTATGTATTATAATGGTTAGGGGCTATGGTTAATAGAGTTTAAGTGTTAATAATTATAGGTAATACTAAACCCATTAATCCATTAACCCCTAACCCGTCCCTAATACCTTAACCCCCTAACCCATAAACCCCTTAAACCCTAATCCCGTTAACCCCTAACCCCTTAACCCCTAAGCCCTTAATGTCTAACCCTTGAAACCCCTAATCCCTAACCTCTTTACCCCATTAACCCTCTTACATTAAACTTATTTCCCCTAAACCCTCTAATCCCTTAACCCTCTAACTCTTTAACCCCTAATCCCTTTGGCCTACATGGGCTAAAATTTAAGGTTCATAAGGATTAGGTTTATAAAGTGGAGGTACTAAATAAGTGTTAGGTGTTGTGATTTATTCATGTTTAACATTTGTAAATGTTAAAATATTCAAGGATATGATGTTTATAATTTAAAGGGGGGAAGTTGCAATGCATATGTGTTTGGGATGATAGGATTTTACAATTCAGGGTTATAGTGACTATGAAATTTAGGGGTTATACGGATTAGGGATTATGTGTTATAAGGATTATAATTGCTAGGAGTTTCAAGCATTATTCAAGTTATGGGTCATAGGTATTTTAGGTTAAAGGGATTAGGCATTTTTTATATTACATTTTCTAAAGATTATTAAGGTTAGGGATTATAAGGGTTAGTGGTTATAAGTAGTTGTATATATTTTAGGGGATATAGAATTTCAATCTAAATGTACAAGAAATTAAGGTTGAAGTGTAAGGGGTATTAAGCTTATGTGATATGGATTCTGGAGGTTAGGGTTTATAATGTTTATATGGATTAGTGGTTGTATGAGCTAGAGCTTTAGGGTTATATGGGTTAACGGATATATGAGTTAGGTATCGTTTAGGCTAGTGGTTATAAGTTTACATGTTATAAAGGTTAAAGTTTGTAAGGGTTAAAAGGTTATATGGATTAGGGGTTATAATTTGTAGGGTATGTATGGACTAAGAGTTATAAGGATTAGGGTATATATGCATTATTATTTATAGGAATTACATGAGTGGTGTGCGAGTGATGGAAGGGTTAACAATTATAAATATTATAAGGATGGGTTTTATTAATAAGGGATATATGGGTAAATATTTAAATTGTATGCAAAGTATAATTGGTTAGATTGGTTATGAGATAGGTATTAGAGGTTACAAAGTATAATTGGTAGACGGTGTATATATATTATAGGAATTATAGATTATAAATTATAGGTGTTATGAGTTATAAGGGTTATATTGTTTAGTGGCTATGAATTATAGTAGCTAAGGTCTAATGCTAATAGGGTTTAGAGATAAGGGTTTATATAGGTGTTTATATCATAGAGGATATGGGTTAGTAGTTAAATATGATTATAGGGAATAAACATGTAAGAGTTTATAGTATTAAGCTTTAAAGGGTATAAGGGTAACGAGTTTTATAGATTAGGGATTTAGGGTTATATGAGATTCTATGCATTAGGGTTTATCAAGATTAGGGATTATTATAATTAAGGATTAGATGGTATGGGTTTTAGGATTTAATTATTATATGTGTTATGAGTTATATTGTTTTAGGTATTATAAGAGTGATCGAATTTATGTTATAGGAGTTAGTAATTATTATTATTAAGGTCTGGCTCTATAATAGATAGTGGTTATAGGGGCTTGGAATTAGGGGTTTAGAATAAGGATTATGGTTAGGAGTTATAGATTTTATAAGTTGTATTTCTTAATGTTTATAAATATTAGTTTTTATTTTAGTGGTTATAGGGTATTGGGGTTATAACAATATATAGAGGTTAATAAATAGATGTGATAGGGATTATTAGGGTTATATTAATTGTAGGATATAATTATGATGGGTATACTATAGAGTTTATAGGGATTATGTGGCATGAATTTTATAATTGTTAGGAGTAATAGGTTCTTAGTACTCAGGGATCACAAGAATTAGGGATGGTGGATATTATATATATATATTAAGACATATAAAGATTATAGAGGATATGTAGTTAGAGTTATATGGATTATTTATCTTAAGGATTTTATGGTTTCTTGGTAAGGAAACATAAGGGTTGAGGTTTATAGGGATTGTGGTTTATGAGTTATACAATGTTAAGGTTTAAATCATTTCGATTTAGTAGTTATGAATTAAATATTTAAGGCTTTATGGTTATAAGGGAAAGGGGTTGAGATTTATATGAGTTAATATTATAGAGGTTACATGCAAAGGGTTATATGAGTTAATGGCTAAGTGTTAGAGGATAGGTGTTATATGACATATATGGGTTTGGGTTAGAGTGGATAAGGATTGATTATTATAAAGGTTATTGTCCACAAGGGCTTGTAATGGTTAGTAGTGTTCAATGTTAAATTCATTAAGGATACATGGGTTACTTAACCTCTAACTCTAATCCCTATGATTCAGGGCATTTAGCCCAATCCGACAATGTTATCACTTATCACATGTTGTGGCATGAGTCTGAGCTTAGAAATCTTAAGGGTCCGAGAACAGTTTATTGAAGGTTTGAAAAAAACTTTAATTATGAAGACAATAGTATATTGTCATTTAATGAGTTAAATAGGAATAAGTGGCTATATACAGCTCCCTGCGAGGAGACTAGGTCGTTACAGTTTTTTAGGAGTAGGTAGCTAAACCTATCAAGAAAGTCTTAAATTTAGGCAAGTGTCTGGGGTTAGAATCTTGCTAATAACAATTCGAGAAAAGAAAAAGACAGAGTTTTTTTGTAACTCTCAAGAGGAGCGCAGGTATTCTTTTCTGGGTGAATAATGGAAGGAAAATCGACATCTTTCCTGAAAATGACTGAATTCATTATACTAGTGTGCGTAGAGACATTTTTGTGAGGCTAGATAGGTTTTCTTTTGAATTCATGGTGGTGCTAGGTCTCTTTTTAAACCAAATTAGACTAAAATTCTAACCATTACACATGCAACCATTTTGAGAAACCCCAGTAGGCCAAATTGAGCCGAGATGCACTCATAATATGACTCTGTGATCAAATTGGGAGGGAATGGTGCGTAATTTCCATTGTTGCAGGCGCAGAGTGAGAGAATCCCCGTTGATGAATAGGCGAGGTATCATCAATTATGGCAACATTGGGAGCATGATGTTCGTAAAGGGAGAACACAATGTTGATGGCCCAGCACACGCAGGTATATCCACAATTTAGTGAGACATTAGAAACGCCATATGACCAGGCTCCAAGCAACCATTCTATGCATCAGGTGTTTAGCGTCGTGGTAGTGTTTGAAATCTCATTACATTAATATTTGGTCTTGTGGTAACATTAAACATAGAGTTGAAACTATGTTTGAGATTGAAATCGTAGCTGGCACTAAGAAAAAAAAATCGTTTGGTAAGTGCCTCTTCAAATCTTAGCATCTTCTCGGTCACCAATTTTGGTATCAGAGCAAGGATTTTTTCCCAGTAAACTCAAGGAAAAAAAGAGAAAGACATGATTATTCGTGTTGGTAGAGCTCGAGATCGTGGCAGAGGACGACTAGCAGCAAATGCAAAGTTTATGGAGGAGTTGAGAGACATAAGAGAACGTATGGAAGCTATGGAGCTGGGTAGACAGAGAGATCCAGTGGCAGGAGATGTGAGTGATCCTGAAGAGGAAGAACATGAAGAGGAGGCAACACCTATGATAGAGACACCTGAGCTGAGGTATTTTTGATCAATTCTAGGAGCCACATCAAGACCAAATCCTGAGCTGCCTACCTATGAGGGAAGCCTTACTGCTGAACACCTCATTGACTGGATCAGTGAGTTGGACAAATTTTTTTAGTATAATTAGATTGAGGAGAACATGAAGGTCAGATTGGCAATGACACGGTTGAAGGGGCATGCATCCCTCTGGTGGGATAGTGTGCAAGCAAAGAGGATAAGGAAGAATAAGCCACTAATCAAGAGCTGGGATAGGATGGTGGCCAAGATGAGGGAAAGTGCAAAACCTGCTCAGAGGAAAGCCTTGTTCAGGACTATGTGCAAGGTCAAAGGAAAATGCTGCAAGATGGTGATTGATAGTGGGAGTACTGACAATCTGGTTTCCATGGAGATGGTGGAGAAGCTGAGCTTAAAGAAGAACAAACATCCAGTTCCCTACAAGGTATCCTGCTTGCATAAAGAACATCAAATCCTGTTAAGTGAGCAATGTGAGTTTGATTTACAAGTACGTACATATAAAGATAAAATAATATGTGATGTTATGCCCATGGATGTCTGTTATGTTCTTTTGGGGAGACCTTGGCAGTTTGAAAGGAAAGTAGTGCACGATGGTAGGCGGAACTGCTATAGTTTTGATAAGGATAGAATGAGACATGTCTTACTTCCTTTGCAAGAAGGTAGCACGGTAGAGCAACAAGCAGCAAAAGTCTTGATGTTGACCGGCAAAAAGTATTTACAACAGTTTGAGGAGGAGGAAGTAAACTACGCTGTGATGTGCAAGCCCAAGGTAGTAATGATGAAGACTACTATTTCATATCTGCCTGAAGAGATTCATAAAATGTTGGCTGAATTTGGAGACATAGTGGTGGATGATTTACCCAATGAGTTGCCACCAAAGAGGGATATCAGCCATCACACTGACTTCATTCCGGGAGCTAGCTTACCCAACAAGGTAGCCTATAGGTTGACACCTCAGGAGAATGAAGAGATCAGAAAGAAAGTGCAAGGACTGTTGGATAAGGGAATGATTAAGAAAAGTGTGAGCCCATGTGCAGTGCCTGCAGTGTTGATCCCAAAGAAGGGTGGTGAATGGAGGATGTGCACGGACTCATGTGCCATTAATAAAATAAGCATCATATATAGGTTCCCATTGCCCAGGATGGATGACATAATGGACTGTCTAAGTGGAGCAGCCTACTTTTCTAAGATAGATCTGAAAAGTGGGTATCATCATATCAGAATTAGAGAGGGGGATGAGTGGAAGAAATCCTTCAAAACTAATGAAGGGTTGTATGAGTGGTTGGTTATGCCATTCGGGTTATCAAACGCCCCAAGTACTTTTATGAGATTGATGAATGAAGTCTTGAGAGACTTCATAGGCAAATTTGTGATCGTCTGATATACTAATTTTCAGTCAGTTAAAGGAGGAGCGTCTAAGGCATCTGAGATATGTCCTGGAAAAGCTGCAAGTAGAGAAGTTATTAGTAAACATTAAGAAATGTTCATTCTTGAAATATGAGTTAGTGTATTTGGGATTTGTGGTTTCGAAGGATAGTTTGAAGATGGATCCAGAGAAGGTACAAGCAATTTTGGATTGGCCTTCCCCTTAAAGCATATTTGACGTAAGAAGCTTCCATGGCTTAGCAAGATTTTACAAAAAATTCATAAAGAAATTTAGTGGCATTTGTTCTCCAATTGTTGAGACTATTAGAAAGGACAAGCAGCCATTCAAATGGACAGCAGGAGATGAAAATAACTTTCAGTTGTTAAAGAAAAAGATTACTGAGCAGCCCGTGTTGGGGTTACCATATTTTAGAAATCCTTTTCAAGTTACATGTGATGCTATTGGAGTAGCCATTGGGGCTGTGCTCAGTCAAGAAGATAAACTAGTGGCCTATTTTAGTGAAAAACTAAATGATGCAAAACAGAAATATTCCTCGTATGACAAGGAGTTCTATGCTATAGTCCAAGCCCTAAAACATTGGCGGAATTATTTGATGCCTAAGGAATTTGTATTGTATTTTGACAACCATGCTTTGCAGTACATAATGCAGCAACCTAAGTTGAATCAGAAACATGCCAAATGGGTAGAGTTCCTGCAGAGTTTCACTTTTGTGTTGAAACATATTAGTGGACAGTCAAATCCTGTAGTTGAAGCATTAAGCAGGAGAACCTTAATTGCACAAGAAACTCAGGTACAAGTTTTAGGATTTAAATGTCTTAGAGATTTGTATGAGACTGACAATGATTTTCAGAATGCATACAGAGCTTGCAAGGACCCTATAGAAGTGGGCAGAGAATTGTGGAATGAATATATGTTGCAGGATGGATTACTTTTCACGAATAGTAAGCTATGTATCCCAAGTTGCTCCATGAGGGAAAATATGATTCAAGAGAAGCGCAATGGTGGAATGGCTAGTCACTTTGTGAGCGATAAGACTTATGGACAGCTAGGTCATTTTTACTTATGGACCAAGATGACGTCTGATGTTGAAAATTTTGTGAGCAGATGTAGGATCTGTCAACATGCCAAAGGAAGAAACCAAAACACCGACTTATACACGCCATTGCCCATCTCTACCAGACCCTAGGATTCTGTGAGTATGGACTTTATTTTAGGATTGCCGAAGACTCAGAAAGAAATGACTCTATCTTTGTAGTGGTTGATAGAGTTACTAAAATGGCACATTTCATTCCCCGTTTTAAGACAAGTGATGCACTCATATAGAAAACTTGTTCTTTAATGAAGTGGTGAAGCTACATGTTTTTCCTAGAAGTATTGTCTCTGATAGAGATGTGAGATTCACCGGTCACTTCTGGAGGACATTGTGGAAGAAGCTGGGCACTAAGATAAACTTCAGTTCCTCTTATCATCCGCAATATGATGGTGAGACTGAGGTAGTCAATCGGAGTCTGGGTAACATGCTGAGGAGCTTGGTTGGAGAAAATCCAAAACAATGGGATAGAGTGTTGGCACAAGCTGAGTTTTCCTATAATGACTCACCAAACAGGAGCATAAGTATGAGCCCATTTTAGATCTTGTATGGTATGCATCCTAGAGGGGTGTATGAACTAAGATATTTGGGACATTTGGAGAAGAGGAGTGTAGATGGGGAAGATTTTACATCTAGAATCAGTGAACTAAAGGAGGAATTTAAGGAAAGATTACAGAAAAGTAATGCAAATTACAAAGCAAGAGCTGATTCTAAAAGGATAGAAAATAATTTTGAGGTAGGAGACCTAGTGTTGGCCCATCTGAGGAAGGAAATATTTCCTAAAAGAGATTACAACAAACTGAAAATGAAAAATATTGGTCCATGCAAAATCCTCAAAGAGTTTTCAGCAAATGCTTATGAGCTAGAAATTCCAGTAGGGGTTGGCATATCTCCTATTTTCAATGTTGCTGATATTTATCCTTTTGTACCAAGTGATACTGGACAGAGTACAGGAGGCAAGGATCCTGATGATGAAATTTTGCAGTGGTTGAAGCAAATGCCAGTAGCACAGACATTAGAAGCTGAAGAGATCTTGGACACTAGAATTGCAAAGAGTACCAGGCAGAGGAATTATCTAGAATATTTGGTAAAGTGGAAAGCACATCCTGTAGAGGATGCCACTTGGATGAGTGCAGCAGTGCTATAATCCAAAGGATTTATTGTTGATGAACTTTTGAACAGGGGTTCAATTCATCTCACCCTGGGAGTCTGATGCAGGGGCATTTAGCACAATCCGGCAATGTGATCACTTGTCATATGTTGTGGCCTAAGTTTGAGCTTAGAAATCGTAAGGGTCCGAGAACAGTTTATTAAAGGTTTGAAAAAAACTTTAATTATGAAGACAATAGTATATTGTCAGTTAAATGAGTTAAATAGGAATAAGTGGCTATATACAGCTCCTTGCGAGGAGACTAGGCCGTTACAGATTTTTAAGAGTAGTTAGCTAAACCTAGCAAGAAAGTATTAAATTTAGGCAAGTGTCTGGGGTTAGAATCTTGCTAATAACCATTTGAGAAAAGAAAAAGACAGAGTTTTTTTGTAACTCTCGGGAGGGGAGCAGGTATTTTTTTTGGGTGAATAATGGAAGGAAAATCAACATCTTTCCTAAAAATGACTTAATTCATTGTACTGGTGTGCGTAGAGGAATTTTTGTGAGGATAGCTAGGTTTTCTTCTAAATTCATGGTGGTGCTAGGTCTCTTTTTAAACCGGATTAGACTAAAATTCTAACCATTACACATGCAAGCATTTTGAGAAACACCAATAGGACAGATTGAGCCGACATGCTCTCATAATATGACTCTGTGATCAAATTGGGAGGGAATTGTGCGCAATTTCCATTGTTGCAGGCGCAGAGTGAGAGAATCCCCATTGATGGATAAGCGAGGTATCATTAATTCTGGCAGCGTTGGGAGCATGATGTTTGCAGGGGGAGAACACGATGTTGATGGCCTAGCACATGCAAGTATATCCACGATTTAGTGAGCCATTAGAAACGCCATATGACCAGGCTCCAAGCAACCATTCTATGCATCAGGGGTTTAGCCTCGAGGTAGTGTTTGAAATCTCATTACATTAATATTTGGTCTTGTGGTAACATTAAACTTAGATTTGAAAGTCTGTTTGAGATTGATACCATAGCTGGCACTAAGAAAAAAAAATCGTTTGGTAAGTGCCTCTTCAAATCTTAGCATCTTCCTGGTCACCACCCTAGCTCCTCTAACTCTAAACTCCTAACCTTTAAACCATATGCAAGATTAATATGAGAAAGCATGTATGGTCATTGTCCATATTTACCAAGTTATGCAACCATGGTACCTTGATTATTTTTGGTCAACATGACACGTAGTCGTTAGGGTACGATATTTGAAAGGACGATGATGACATTGAGGATGACCATGATGATGTCAATGATGACAATGATGATAATGATGATGATGGTGATGAAGATGATAGTGAGGATGTTGATAATGATGATGATGATAACACGTTCCTAGGTGGTCTAGTGGCTTTCTTTTGATATTTCACCATGAAGAAACTAGATCTAATATATAATTCCTAGTGTTCCAAACCTTTAAATGACCAAAAAATTGATGTCACATGCCAAATATACCCTACTTAAGGAATGGGTGATGGAATGTGGACCCACACATAGCCTATGATATGCAAGAGGAAATTTTATCGCCTAAGATGTTGGGTTTTGACCCTCAAACACCATATCCATGAGAACCATTCCTAGAGAAAAATATTTGAAATGGCCAACATATTGAACTCGCATACCAAATATTCCCTATTCTCTGTATCTATTATTTCACAAGGTCCCACACATGGCCCATGAGATGAAAATAAGAATGTTATGGCCTAATATGATAATTTTTTTACTACACCATTATCCATATCTCAATGAACCATTACAAGTGTTCCAAATATTGAAATGGCCACATTATTGAAGTCGTGGGTCAGTACAGTGTAAGTCTTGAAATCAACTCTAAGGTTGGTGTTGTCCTTCTAGCTTGGTCTTTTCTAGCAAGGAAATATAATGTAAGTTGGTACTTTTCACACAAGATACAAGTCAATACAATGTAAGTCCTGAAATCAACTCTAAGTTTACATCTTTGATTTTACAATGATGATGATGTTGTTGATGGTAATGAAGATCATATTGAGGATGCTAATGATGACGATGATGATAACACATTCCTAGGTAGGCTAGTGGCTTTCCCTTGATATTTCACCATGAAGAAACTAGATCTAAATATATTCAGTAATGTTCCAAACCTTGAAATGAACAACACATTGAATTCATATGTCAAATATACCCTACTTAATGAATAGGTGATGGCACGTGGATGAACACATAGAAAATGATATGCAAGGGGAAATGTCATCACCTAAGATGTTGGGTTTTGACCCTTAAGAACGATATCCATGAGAGACATTCCTAGAGAAAAATCCTTGAAATGGCCAGCACATTGAACTCACATACCAAATATTCCCTATTCTCGACATCTACAATTGCATAAGGTCCCACACATGGGCCATGAGATGAAAATAAAAAATTTATGGCCTAATATGATGAATTTTTTCCTACACCGTTATCCATATCCTAATGAACAATTACAAGTGAGCCAAATATTGAAATGGCCACATTATTGAAGTCACGGGTAAAAGACTCCAATTTAGGGCTTGTGTGATGAATTTAGAGCCTACACATGGAAATTATCAATAGAAATTAGGTGCTATGAGCTACTCTTCCATGGCCTATTAGGCCCATGGCATGTATGATGGATACCAATCTCGCACATTGACCATCAAATCCAAAAAAAAAAATTATGGCCTAGAATACATTGGGTTTTTCCCTGTACCATACCATTATCATCAAGAATATTCCCTTTGGGCACTCACAACTTATCCATATTCTAGAACAACCCATATTAGAGATGGAAATAAACCTTGTTATCACCTTGCTCTTCATGAATTACTTTTCCTTGGAGTGATTGAAATATATCCTCAAATTCCCTACCTTCTATGTATTCATATTTGTATGTGTTATCAACGAAAGGCTCCATGTACATAACAGGATATAACATGCCTTCTAGCTTGTTAGTATTGTACTTCTAGATTGGGATTGTCTAGCAAGGAAATATAATGTAGGTTGGCATTTTTCACACAAGATATGAGTCAGTACAATGTAAGTCTTGAAATCAACTCTAATTTTACATCTCTTTTTAGGAATCACATGTATGAATAGCCTTGGTAACTAGTTGTTAAAGTTACAGCATCATGAGTCATTCTCCAAGTCAATCTTGTGTTCCAATATTGAGCCTTGTGTGTCGAGGTAGTGCCTTATAGGAGCCTGAGTTGGACTCGGGAAACTTGCAGAAGAATATTGATTTGGACTCAAGAATGAATAAGCCTCATTTGTTGAGGTAAATTATTTGTATGACAAAGTGATGATGTTGTACAGTCTTGCTTGGCAAAGCTAAGGTCTTATGTGTCAAGACATATCCTCATGTGTTGAGGTGGTGCCTCATGTGTTGAGGTAATGCTTTGCATGTTGATGAATGAATGGTGTGTTATGTACTACTAACCATGGTTGAGCTATTAAGTCTCTTCTAGAGACTGGCCACCTCTAGAGTGAATTACTTTAGCATATGACCACTTGGAATGATAATAGAACAAGATGATCACATCATTGGAAAAATATCCTTAGTATATTCGATATGATAGATAAATTAATGTTGGCACGTGTGTACCATGTATATAAGACAAGATATCACATGTGATAAGATAAGAGAGAACTCGAATTACTAAACTTCAGTGATGTTAACAAGAAAGAATTCAATTAATTAAAGGAGAGTTCAAATTGTTCACTTCAGTGATGTTAACAAGAAAGAATTCAGTTAATTAAAGGAGAAATTGAATTGTTCACTTCAGTGACGTTATCAAGAAGGAATTCAGTTAAAATATTTAACTAAGTGTTAATAAATAAGATCTAGTTAACTAAAGTGTTTTTCATGTCAACACTTGAGTTACGACACTTGCATGACGACACTTGAGTTAGCCTCCTCACTAAATGACCTAGCATCCAAATGGAGGGAGAGTTCATCATGAAGTTTGAAGATAGAAATAGAAGATGAAGCATGATAAGAATGTGTGTGTGTGTTTGTTATACATGATTGATGGATTCAATGTGAAGTGAATCCTCTTCTTGAAGGCAATGCGCCTTTCTTTGTGTAAGATATTATTCTGAGTTCTACTATTCCATTTTCTCTCTTACTATGATATTGAACTAGGGGTGCTTGGCATTTCTCTCTGATAATGCACCAGGGATGCTTGATGTAATATGTTCATTGTAAAGAAAATCTATGTTATCTATCAATATTCTAAGGAATATTTTGTTGGGTTTTTCTCCCTCGAGTGCTAGAGGGTTTTCCCAAGTTAAAGTTATGTGTCATATGTGAATGCTTATGTTTATGATTGTTGATTGATTTCAAGTGCTATTGCAATTTAGAATTAAAGATAAAAATTTAACATGGTATCAGATCTTAGGGTGCGAAAGAGCTAAGTTCAGCAATCAAGCTTGAGCCTACGTAGATCCCGAGTGAGAACAATACTTGAAGAATTATGTCTTCAATCTCAGTAAGACTGAAAAACCGACTTGAAGGAACTTCGAACTTAAATACTTGGAAGGCTATGTTTTTGAATATATTGGAAGAGAATGATATGGATGGCTATGTGTACAGTGTTGTTTAAGATCCTACTAATAATGCAAGGCACACTAATTTCAAGAAGATTCAATCCAAAGCAAAGAGAAGCATTCATGATTCTGTGAAAGACAATTTGTTGCCAGTTATTACAGCTCCAATGCATACCACAAAGGAATGCTTCGAAACTTTGACCAATATTTATGAGAAGATGGTTCCCAATTAGAACAGAGCATTGAAAAATAAGCTTCGGAATCTGAAGATAGAGAAGGACAAATTTGTTGCTTCCTTCTTCACAAATATCTCTCAAGCAAGATATCAACTCATGAGCATTGGTGTGACGGTTGTTGAGGATGATCTAATATATACTATTGCTGATGGCATTCCATATTCACGGGAGACATTCTTCGCTACAGTAAATGGTTGAGAAGTACAACCAAACTTTGAAATATTATGGCATGATTTCCTAGTACAAGAAGAAGGGTGAATCCGAAGAAAATATACTTCCTCCTAAGAAGAGAACCTTACCCTTGTGGCACAGATGAAGAGAGGAAAGGATTCCTTTCCTCACAAGAAGTTTTCTCATCAAAAGGAAAATTATTACATCAAGAAATTTGATAATTCTAAAGTTAAATGTTTCAATTGCAATAAGAAGGGTCACTTTGCAAAAGAATGCCATGCAAAGCAAAGAGGAAATTTCAAGGGTAGGTTTCATGCTTCTACTTCTACAGAAGGGGAACCTACAAGAAATAATTCTTCTAATGATCAAGAGAAAAGGAAGGAGTACTATCTTGTCTCATCCCTATCGAGATCCATTAGCACTAGTGTTGAGACATGGCAAGTGGATAGTGGCGCATCCAAGCACATGATTGGACTTAGGAGCACTATCTCATATCTGAAGGAAAAGAAGTTATCCTGCCATGTGGAGCTTAGAGATAATACCACCTATTTGATCCAAGGAGTCAGATCCACTTCCTTTCAGTTGAATTCAGGTGATGTACTCCATTTTGATGATATTTTGTATGTTCCTAGTCTGAAGAAAAGCCTCCTGTCTATTTCAGTTCTAGAATATAAAGGTTTCAGAGTAATCTTTATGGACAACAAAGTGATCTTGTGGCCTAAGAATTCAAACTTGAATTCTACAGCTGTGATTCGAGTTAGAGAGGGAGGTCTCTACAAATTTCCTGGAAAGTTCATTAAATCCACGATCCATGACACCATCAGTCCTTGTGAATTATGGAATAGGAGGCTTGGTCATCTTCATTTCAAAAATCTATTGGGATTACAAAAGATGGTAAAAGATATGTATGTATTTCAATTTGAGCATGATTTTATTTGTAAGGGTTGTGCTCTTTGTAAGAACATCAAGAAAATATTTCCAAACAGTACTAAAAGATATAAAGGGATCCTAGACTTGATCCATACATATCTATGTTGTCCCATGTCTGCACCATCCTTGAGTGGTTATCTGTACTATGTTATTTGCATAGATGACTTCTCTCACAATCATGGATCTATTTTCTAAAGGAAAAGAGTGAAACTTTCAAAAACTTTCAAGAGTTTAAGCACTGGTTGAGAATCATAATAGAAATCACATTCATGCTTTGAGATTTGATAATGGAGGAGAGTTCAAGTCTCATGACTTTAATGACTTCTGTCGAGACGCAGGGATAAAAAGACAGCTGACTTTACCTTACAACCCCTAGTAGAATGGGGTTGTTGAAAGAAAGAATAGAACAATCGGTTAGGATGCAAAAGATACGATGTGTGATCAGGATATGCCCACTTCCTTATGGGAAGAAGACTCCAACACTACTATTTATATTCATAACAGAATCATGCATGCCATCTTGGAAGAAAATACTCCTAAAGAAGTTTTCACTCGTGAAAAAACAGATGTTGGACACTTCAATATTTTCAGTTGTCCTATCTACATTCATTTTCCAAAAGAGAAGACGACAAAGATAGATCCTTCTGGAAAGAAAGGCACATTTGTTGGATATAGTGAATCCTCCAAAGCTTATAGAATCTATTTTCCATGACATAGGCATTGTTGATGTCAACAAAGATGTAACATTTCATGAATAGGATTCCCTCAAGCACTCTAATGAAATTCAATGTGATTCAGATATGGAGGAGCATGAGACTCCCATGATGGAGGATCTAGGTTCCGGTTCTCCTCTTTCATATATTGAGAGGGAGAATTCAGAGGAGTCCTTAGATCTACTTGATCCTTAAGAGACAATAGAACTAGTACAAAGATCACTTGTTGAACCTCATTCTAAGAGGATATCTTCCTGGTGTTGAGACATTCTGGAAGAGGCAGAAAAGCATTGAGCACCACTAGGCTCATCCAGAGAGTGAAAGAGACCTAAAATATTTTCAGGATATGTAGCACATATGAGTCACATCAATGATTCAGAACCCGCCACATTGTTGACACGAATCCAGTCGACAGGGGTGTTGGTTGTGGAGCCAGATATTCCAATCTCATAGATGATATTGTCTTAGTCTTGCACCCCAGAGGACTGTACACCCATTCTACATTTTTAGGGGTTGGGGCTGTTTTCGCCAATTGTTTTGCGGGCCCATGGTTTTGGGTATCCCGTGGTATTTTTCCCATTTTATTTTCTCTATAAAAGAAAGACATTGTAATACAGTTAGGGTTGATGTATTAGATTTTATGCATTGTAAAGATCTCTAAGATCAAGAGAGAGACTGTGAGACAGTGAAGTGCAACAGTTGTGTTACAGGTTGTATCCCTTCACTTTGTTGGATGGAATAATAATAAGGACTGGAAACTTCAGTGTGGATGTATCCCAAGTTGGGGTGAACCACGATATATATGTGTCTCTCTTGTAATGTGTGTGTGATTGTATTTTCATTTCTGTTTATTGTTATTGCCCTGTGATCGTGTTTTTCTAACAATTGGTATCAGATCCAAAGGTCTATTTGGCAGATAAACCCATGGCAAGCTAGGGTTTCTGGTTCGAGTGGGAGCAATGGCAAAAGAAGGAAATTTTAAGGTCGAGAAGTTTAACGGCCAAAACTTCCAGTTATGGAAGATGCAAATGGAGGACTGTCTGTACCAAAAGGATCTATTCCTACCGTTGGGAGGAAGAGAAAAGCAGTCGGCGGCTATGAAGTATGAAGAATGGGACGTTCTTGACCGAAAGGCTCTAGGAACAATATGGCTGAGCCTGGCTTTGTCGGTGGCTTTCAATATCCCAAAAGAAACAACAACACAACGTTTGATGAGCGCACTCGGTAAGCTGTATGAAAACACCCTCGGCCTCAAACAAGGTATTTCTAATGAAGCGTTTATTTAATATGAAGATGTCTGAAGGTGGATCTATTACTGATCATTTAAATGAGTTTAATACGGTTACAAATCAACTAAGTTTTGTAAGTGTGAACTTTGATGATGAAGTTAGGGCTCTTCTAATCTTGTGTTCCTTGCCAAAAAGCTAGAATAGCTTGGTCATGGCTGTAAGTAACTCTGTCTCTGGTTCAAACACCTTGAAATTTGATGATGTTATTGGTGTTATTCTTAGCGAGGAAATGCGAAGAAAAAGCACAGGTGAGACATCAGGTAATGCATTGACCATGGAGACCAGGGGAAGACAAAAGGAGAGAGGAAAGAGCCAAGGTAATCATGGGAAGCCTAAAACAAGCAGATTGAAGTCCAGACTGGAAAAGATAGAGTGTTGGAACTGTGGAAAGAAAGGACATCTGAAGAAAGACTGCATCTCTCTAAAGAAGAAAGGAGATGCATAGAAGTAAACTACCCAGGAAGCAAATGTAGCAGGTGATGTGTTACAAGATGCTTTGATTCTTGCATTAGATAATACTAGTGATTATTGAGTAGTAGATTCAGGGGATCCATGTCATGCTACACCCCATAGGAAATACTTTCATGATTATGTTCTAGGCGATTTTGGACATGTTTTATTGGGTGATGATGGGCCATGTAAAATTGTTGGAATGGGTAAGGTATGGATAAAAGTTAAGAATGGAACTGACTGGTTGTTAAAAGATGTTAGGCATATTCCTGCTATGAAAAGAAATCTGATCTCAACAGGGCAGTTGGGAAATGGCGGATGTCTACCTACATTTGGAGAAAAGTGGTGGAAGATCACTAAAGGATCAATGATGATAGCAAAAGGAGAAAGGGTAGGTATGTTGTATTTATGTCCTCATAATATTGACCACTCTATCTCTTTAGCTTCCACAGGAACAAATACAGCATTGTGGCATCATAGGCTTGGCCACATGAGTGAGAAGGGGATGCAGATTCTCCACTCAAGGAAGTTGCCACCAGATTTGAAGCAAGTAACTTTGGAATTCTGTGAGAACTGTGTTTATGGAAAACATAAGAGAGTCATATTTCTCAAGGTTGGGAAACAAAAGAAGAATGAAAAGTTAGAGCTTGTGCATACAGATGTATGGGGACCGGCTCAGGTACAATCGCTTGGTGGCTGTTATTATTATGTTACATTTTTTGATGATGCAACTAGGAAAACTTGGGTTTATTGCATTAGAAAGAAATCTGATGTGTTTGCTACTTTTAAGAAGTGGAAATATTTGGTTGAGAATGAGATAGGAAAAAGGTTGAAGTGTAACAGATCTGAAAATGAAGGTGAGTACTGCGACAAGGAGTTTGATAGTTATTGCTCATACCATGGGATTCGTAAAGAGAAGACAGTCCCAGGAACACCACAAGAAAATGGTGTGTCAGAAAGGATGAACGGAATGATCATGGAGCGTGCAAGGTGTATGAGACTGCATGCAGGGTTTCCCTTATAGTTTTGGGAGGATGCTGGAAATACTGTTATTTATTTAATAAACAAAGGAACTTCAAGTGCTTTGGATGGTGATATTCCAGAGGAGGCATGGACAGATAAAAAGGTAAACTACTCATTTCTGAGAACATTTGGTTGTGAAGCATTTGTCCATATTGATAAAGAAAATAGAACAAAGCTTGAAGCTAAGTCCAAGAAATGTACCTTTATTGGATATGGGGTTAATGATTTTGGTTATCGTTTATGGGATTATGAAAATCACAAAATCATTAGAAGTAGAGATGTCATATTCAATGAAAAGGTCATGTATAAAGATCAGTTGCAGGGAAAGAAACAGGAAAAGTGTAAAATCTCAATCACAGCAGAACCTAGCTACTATGGATTCCTCACTAGTGAAAGATTGCACAACATTTGCAAGAATAGCATAAATCTATAAATGAATGAAGAATCATACACATGAAATGGGTGAATAATGTAAATATTATTAACTGTCCAACCTCAAAATAGGTTAAGAACATCCATATATACAAATCTAGAACAATTCGAATCCATCTGGAGTGTTCACACTGATCTAGCTTAGAAATAGCTCAAACCCCCCTAGGTTGACCAAAATATCCCAAACCATCCCAAACTGGTTCAAAACTACTGTGTGAATGCTGGGAATGACTGGACAGGCCCATGTGACCTCACACATGTGGAGAATCTGGTTGGTTAGAGGTTAGGTAGCTAGAATTGGTCAAAAATTGGACAAAGTTGGCAAGATTGTCCACATTCTGAGCATGTGTGCCCTAGGTAGAAGAGAAGCATGCTGAATGCATTAATTAACCTGGGGAGGACACTCTAGGCATGCTGAATGCATTAAATGCCCTGGGGAGCGCACCCAACAGCTAGTTTGACTCAGCACTTGTTCACATTGCTAGCTAGTTCAAGATATTTGACCATTTACCAACTAACCAACTTAGGGATGTAATAATTAATCACTTGGGCACTAATTAACCATCAATTAATAAATTATTAATGTACATAGGTGTAATAATGTTCTAACACCCCCCCTTAAGCTAGACTTAGTGAAATATCAAAAATTTAGGCCTTGGCAACTAGGCTCAAGTCACCTTTTACATCATAAAAATTTATTTGTCCATGTAACCAAGGTAAGGAGGAAAACCACATGGGAAATAAAACCTCCCCTCTAAAATGGACATGTGGAATATATCAGAATACACCAATCATCACCACGCATCACTCACCCCAATCAAATATCTAAGGTGAGTGAAGGTCTTCTCAGTAAAACACTTGGTGAAGATATCAGCAGTTTGCTCAGTGGATGGGCAATACTGCAATGCTATGGTCCGGTCATGCACCAAACCCCGAATGTAATGCATGTGTATCTCTATGTGCTTGGTCCTTTTCCTCTGAACTGGATCAGTAGAAATCTTGATTGTACTTTGATTGTCACACCAAAGAATAGTGGGTGAATCAAAAACAATCCCGAACTCTGCAAGAATACCTTGCAACCAAACACATTGTGTGGCTGCATTAACTGCTCCCCTATACTCGGCCTCAGCTGAAGATAAGGAAATAGTATTTTGTTTCTTGCTTGACCAGCATATAGGTCCATGTGCAAGCATAAAAACATAACCGAAAGTTGATTTCCGATCGATACAATCACCGGCCCAATCAGAATCTGTAAATCCTACTAGTTCAAGGGATGAACTAGCAGCATAATGGATACCAAAGGACTTAGTACCCTGAACATAATGAAGGATCCTCTTGGATTCCTTCCAATGGATCTCATGAGGCTCTTGCATGTTCCTTGCAACAGCCCCAACAGCATAAGACAAATCTAGTCGAGAGTGTGTAAGATACAACAAGCTCCCAACTAGCTGTCTATACAGCGAACTGTCAACTAGTGGTGAAGAACCCCATTCTGTAAGCTTAACTCCTGAAAGAAATGGAAATTTTGCAGACTTACATTCAGCCATCTTAAATTTCTGCAGCAAATCTGAAGCATACCTTGACTGACATACAGAAATTCCATTCACAGTTTGGTCTATCTCCAAACCCAGAAATTGTTTTAGCAATCCTAGATCGGTCATGGAGAATGCACTGTGCAATGCTCTCTTAACTGATTCAAGTTCTTTGGTGCAGCTACTAGTGATCAAAAGATCATCAACATACAGTACAATAATCAATATCAGATCACTAACATGCTGCATATACACATTTGGATCAGACTTACACCTCTCAAACCCCAAAGATAGCAGAAAATTGTCCATTTTTGCATACCATGCTCTAGGAGCTTGCTTAAGCCCATAGAGTGACTTGTTCAACCTGCAAACAAGTGTATGATCAGAAATAAAACCTTCAGGCTGCTGCATATATATCTCCTCATTCAAATCCCCATGAAGAAAGGCACTTTTTACATCCATGTGATGAACCTCCCATCGCTTGGAAGCCCCAATGGCCAAAACTAGTCTTATGGAGTCCATCTTTTCCACCGGTGCAAATGTCTCTGTATAGTCCACTCCTTGGACCTGAGAGTAACCCTTAGCCACCAACCTGGCCTTATACTTCAGATCAGAGCAATTAGATCCAACTTTGGTTCTATAAATCCATTTGCATTGCACTAGTTTCCTCTTGGGAGGAAGAGGGACCAAATCCCAAGTTTTGTTCTCATGGAGTGAGTTCATCTCTTCTTGCATAGCTGATTGCCACCTTGGGTCTGTACATGCTTATGAATATGACATTGGATCAGATCCAACCATCAAATAACATGCCTCACTCAGATCAGAATTATCACATGCAAAGGAATTGTGAAATTGAGATCTAGTTTTCCTAGCATCTTGGGGATCTCCCACAAGCTCTCCGGCACTTTGAATTGTTTTCTCTGCCCACTTGGGCCTTGAGGGACGGATATGTTCAGAATCCATATCAACATCATCTTTAGCAATATCAGAATCAGAAATATCAAAAGAAGAATCACTACTTACTTCATCATCAAGACGAGGAAATTGGCATTCCCCATCACCTTGTTCACTAGCTTGCAAAAACTCTTCTTCTTCAAATTTGACAGTTCTTTCGATGAAAGTTTTGAGAGTGGATGGATCAAAGAGATTGTAGTTCTTGGAATCCTCTACATACCCAACCATGATTGACTCCTTGCTTTGGGGATGCAAGGCCTTTCTCTTCTCCGATGGAATTCTGGCCCAAGCCCTTGAGCAAAAAATTTTGAAATGTGAAACATTGGGCTTGTGGCCCATCCATGCTTCAAATGGAGTAATTCCTTGCAATGCTTTGTGTGGTGCTCTGTTCTGAACATATGCTGCACAATTCATAGCTTCAACCCACAATTTAGGAGACAAATCCCTTGCTTGAAACGTGCAAGTTGCCATCTCTTTCAGTGCTCTATTTTTGCGCTCTGCAACACCATTTTGCTGTGGTGTGTAGGGCACTGAGTGTTGCATATGAATGCCATGCTCTTGACAGAGATGCTGCAGATTCTTATTGACATACTCTCTACCATTATCAATCCTCAAAACCTTCATGGCCTTCCCACTGAAGTTCTCAACCATACTCTTGAAAATTTTGAAACATTCAAAGACTTCATATTTTTGCTTAAGGAAAAATAACCAGCAGTACCTTGAGTAGTCATCGATGAAGGTGAGCACATATTTGCTGCAGACATAGGAGGGAGTGGGGAGTGGACCTATCAGATCACAATGCACTATCCCAAGTGGCTGATCATCCCTCCTTGCGTTCCCTTTGTCATACTTCTTTTCAGGATGCTTCCCAACCATGCAACCCTTGCATGTTCCATTGGAAAAACTGATTTGTGGCAGCCCTTCTACCATCTCTCCTTTGCTCAAAGCTTGAAGATATATATAGTTTAGGTGACCATACCTTTGATGCCATAGCTTGCTGGTATCATTCCCATGTGACAGAAGTACACTTGGTGAAGAGAACTCGAGAAAGTGGGAGAACTTGTACATCTTCATATCATGGTCTGCAACACCCATTGCAACAATTTTCCCAGTGGAAATTTCTGATATCTCCACATCATCCTGAGTGAAGACAACTTTCTTTGCTGCTCCAGTATGTGTCATCTGATATATAGAGAGCAAGTTTGCTGCAAGGTTTGGTACATACAGCACATTGGAGAAGAAGCCATTCTCCATAGAGATTTTCCCAATGCCATGAGCAGGGATTTCTGAGTCATCTCCCATTCGAATGGAGAGACCACTGTAGGGTGCAAGTTCAGAAAACGAATCTCTTGAGGAAGCCATGTGCCTTGAGGAAACTGAATCAATGATGAACAAGGGTGAATGAGATGAACAAGCCACCAAATCATGGCAACTCTCCTTGTCTTCAGAAACGCACTCCTTCTTCTTGGAACTTTCAGGAAGAGGAATATTATTTTTTTGTAGGAGATGGGTCATGGTGTCTATGGTTTTCTTCATGCATGAACTCTCTGGGTGAAAACCCCTTTGACAGTAGCTACATTTTTTCTTCTCAGCCTTCTTTCCCTTGTTCTTGAAAGGATTCGAAACCCCCTCAGAGGATTTGGGCCTCTCATCCTTCCTCTTCTTCTCTTGAGGTTTCAGCCCCCTGGGTTTTTGCTTGCCTCTTCCATATTTCAAATCTCCAGCTGCAAGAACTTGGTCTTTTTGCTTGATGGAGCCCATCAAGACCAGATTGTCTTGCTCTTGAGTTAGCATCTCCATGAAGTCAGCCAAATATGGCATCTTCCAACCTCTAACTGTGAGCCTTGTGGAGTTGAAGGAAGACACAAAAACTGAGTATTCATAACCCAGTTTGGAGAGAATGGACAACACCAACTCTTCTTCTTTCTTCTCTATGCCACATTATCTGATCTGCAAGACCAAGTTCTTGAACTTGGTGAAGAAGTCCTGGATGGAATCGAAATTCCCTGGGCTCAGTGAAACAAGCTCATTTTTTAGCTGGTGGCCTCTCATCTCATCAGTCTTTCCAAACAAGGTCTCAAGCTTGAGCCAAACTTCATTTGGAGTTGCTAGACTTTCTACATGAAACAAGAGGTCTCTCGAAATGCTGAGACAAAGGAGGCCAAATGCCTCATCCATTCTGTTAAAAAACTTGGATTTCTCCACAGCTGAGTTTGGCTCAACCTCAATGCCCATCGTAATTCTGTAGAGACCCTTAGATCTCAACAAAATCACCATTTCTGCCTTCCAATCGAAATAGTTGAAGGGAGTGAGCACGTTTGGGTGAGATGGCTCCATTCTTCTCCACTGCAATTCGCACTTGCTGACAATGTTGATCTTCAATACCTACAAACAATTTTCAAATCACTCTGGAGGGATCTACACTAACAGATTCGAACCATGTTTGGATAGTGGGTGCATTCAGGAGAGCATCACACCTGAGAAGAGCCACTAGATTTCTCCAATGACTCAATGCAATGGCCTCAGGAATTCTGTGGTTTCTCCACTGCTTCTGGCAGTCCACTAAAACAGTCTTGCTGGTTCAAATTCTAGCTCCAAGAGCTCTGATACCATGTAAAATCTCAATCATAGCAAAACCTAGCTACTATGGATTCCTCACTAGTGAAAGATTGCACAACATTTGCAAGAATAGCATAAATCTGTAAATGAATGAAGAATCATACACATGAAATAGGTTAATAATGTAAATATTATTAACTGTCCAACCTCAAAATAGGTTAAGAACATCCATATATACAAATCTGGAACAATTCGAATCCATCTGGAGTGTTCACACTGATCTAGCTTAGAAATAGCTCAAACCCCCCTAGGTTGACCAAAGATATCCCAAACCATCCCAAACTGGTTCGAAACTGCTGTGTGAATGCTGGGAATGACTGGACAGGCCCATGTGACCTCACACATGTGGAGAATCTAGTTGGTTAGAGGTTAGGTAGCTAGAATTGGCCAAAAATTGGACAAAGTTGGCAAGATTGTCCACATTCTGAGCATGTGCGCCCTAGGTAGAGGAGAAGCATGCTGAATGCATTAATTAACCTGGGGAGGGCGCTCTAGGCATGCTGAATGCATTAAATGCCCTGGGGAGTGCACCCAACAACTAGTTTGACTCAGCACTTGTTCACATTGCTAGCTAGTTCAAGATATTTGACCATTTACCAACTAACCAACTTAGGGATGTAATAATTAATCACTTGGGAACTAATTAACCATCAATTAATAAATGATTAATGTACATAGGTGTAATAATGTTCTAACCAAAAGGAAAACACAGAGTACACAATACTTGATGAAATTACAGAAAATGAAGTTCCAAAGGTGTAAGAAAATCAAGAACAGCAGTAAGTGCCTAAAACTCCTGCAACTGCAAGAAGATCTACCAGGTTAAGTAGACTCCCTAAACGATACTCTCCTTCAATGTATTATTTTTTGATGACTAATGCTGGTTTACCAGAATGTTATGAAGAAGCAATGCAGGTGGAAACTAGAAAGAAGTTGGAGCAATGCATGAATGAGGAGATGGACTCATTGGTAGGAAACCAAACTTGGGATTTGGTTCATTTTCCTGCTGGTAAAAGAGCATTGCAGAACAAATGGATTTACAGGTTGAAGGAAGAAGAAGGAGGTAAGAAGCGGTACAAGGTGAGACTTGTTGTAAATGGGTTTGCACAGAAAAAAGGTATAGATTTTGATGAAATATTTTCTCCTATTGTTAAGATGACTTCAATTAGGACTATATTAAATCTAGTGGCGGTAGAAGATTTGCATCTTAAACAGTTAGATGTGAAAACAACCTTTCTCCATGGGGATTTGGAGGAATACATATATATGTAGCAACCACAAGGGTATGGGGTCAAAGGGAAGGATAATTTGGTGTGCAGGTTGAAAAAGAGCTTGTATGGCTTGAAGCAAGCCCCAAGGCAATGGTATCTAAAATTTGACAGGTTTATGATAGAACAAGGTTATAGTAGATGTCATTCTGACCATTGTGTTTATTTCAAGAAGCTAGACAATGAAAGATATATTATCTTGTTATTGTATGTGGATGAAATGCTTGTTGTAGGGTCTAACATGCAGGATATAAATGTACTCAAAAGAAAGCTAGCTAATTCATTTGCAATGAAGGATTTGGGTGCTGCAAAGCAAATCCTTGGTATGAGAATAACGAGAGACAGAAAAAATCGCAAATTGACATTGTCTCAAAGTGAGTACATACAAAAGGTGTTGGAGAGGTTTAGAATGCATAATGCAAAACCAGTTAGTACACCTTTGGCCAGCCATTTCAGTCTATGTAAAGAAATGTGTCCCAAGTCACAGGAAGAGACTAATTACATGTCCAAGATTCCCTATCAATCAGCAGTTGGCAGCTTGATGTATGCTATTTTGTGCACAAGACCAGATATTGCACATGCAGGGGGAGTTGTGAGCAGATATATGAATAATCCAGGGAAAGAACATTGGGAGGAACTACAGTGAATTCTCAGGTATTTGAGAGGTACTACCACTCAGGCATTATGTTTTGGAGGTTCAGACACTATTCTATGGGGATATGTTGATGCATATATGGCAGGTGACAAGGATAGAAAGAGGAGCACCACAAGGTATGTGTTTACTGTAGGTGGAACAGCAGTAAGTTGGATTTCGAAACCACAGAAAGCTGTTTCACTTTCAACAACGGAAGCAAAGTATGTAGCTATTACAGAGGCTATTAAAGAGATGATTTGGTTTCATAGGTTTATGGAGGAAGTGGGTAAGAAGCAAAAGGATAGCAGTTTGTATAGTGACAACCAGAGTGCCATTCATCTTGTAAAGAACTCAGCATTCCATTCCAGGACTAAACATATACAACTCAAGTACCATTTCATACGCTCTATTCTAGAAGATGAACTGTTGAAGCTTGAAAAGATACATACTAGCCAGAATCCTGCAGACATGTTCACAAAGGTAGTGACCAAATAGAAACTGAGTTCTTGCTCGGTTTTAGTTGGCCTTCTAGCATGAAGGTGAAGAGGAGAAATTTTCCAAGTCCAAGTCCAGCAAGTGCAGCAGCGGTGGAGTTGCTGTGATCAGTCTCCAAGTGGGAGATTGTTGGTTGTGGAGCCAGATATTCCAGTCTCATAGATGATATTGTCTTAGCCATGCACCACGGAGGAATGTACACCCATTCTATTTTCGCCAGCTGTTTTGCAGGCCCATGGTTTTGGGTATCCCCTGGTATTTTTCCCATTGTATTTTCCCTATAAAAGAAAGACATTGTAATACGGCTAGGGTTGATGTATTAGATTTTATGCATTGTAAATATCTCTAAGATTAGGAGAGAGACTGTGATACAGTGAAGAGGAAGTGCAGCGGCTGTGCTATAGGTTGTATCCCTTCACTTTGTTGGATGGAATAATAATAAGGACTGGCAACTTCAATGTGTACATAGCCCAAGTTGGGGTGAACCACGATATATCTGTGTCTCTCTTGTAATGTGTGTGTGATTATATTTGCATTTCTGTTTATTGTTATTGCTTTGTGATCCTGTTTTTCTAACAAGGGGTTTCCAACACTGTCGACACCCAAACCACCGCGATCTCCCTGACCACTGGCCCATACAGGTTTTACCCCATTCAACAACACCTGCAGAGCAGATGAGGTCTCACCCGAGATGTTCAAGGGAGAGTTGACGGAACCATGTTTCCGCCGAATGAAGGAGGATGTTGTGGATCAATTACTTAACTTATTGCAACATTCCAAAAATAGATCTAAGCATTTAACTCAGGCATCAATCATATTCATGGCATCACTCAACAGGACAATTCATAATTGCAACAGATATAACAGTAAAGCATTAATCGCAGCAAGGAAACATCGCATTATTCATATATTCATATCGCGAAATGCAATACCACAGATAAAGAGGAAAAACACAAGGATTCTGCTCAACAGCTCTATCACATCATATTAACTCCACAAAAACCAAGATACAAAATACTCAGCCTTCAACATCGGATCAAGATCTTTAAGATTCAACAATCATGCTCACCAAAAGATAAAGATAAGATGTCTCAACACTTACAAACCTACGTCTATTTATAGGCTTGCGCCTTTACATTGTTTGTCCACTTTCTAACTACTTCTTAACCGACACTTCAAAGCAAATGACCCAAAATCTGTCTATTGTGGTCTAAATGAACCAAAAACCCGCATACCGCGGTTCAACTGACCCAAAATTACATAAAATATTATCATTTGTGCTCAACTTTCTACCTTCTGCAGTATCTTCCGCCTTGCACAACAACCGCGATGCTGTCTTCTCCAAACCACATGCCATCAGGCCCCCAACACAATCTTGTGGCTCACCCTCGAGCCATGTCAGTAGGACATGGTGTACTCATTTGTCTTTACCCTGAAGTCTTTGTACTACTGGCGGATTTCGCTAACCTGCTACATGACTGTTGCGGTGACTTCCTAGCTCTCAGTTAATTCCTGTGCTAATGGGTGTTTAACCATGTGTGCATCAACTTTCTTCTTTCCTTCTAGTATCGCTTGCAGTGCAAAGCCATCTGCAGCATTAAACTGCACCCCAATTTCTTGAAACTCGTCCAACTGCGCAGCATGCTTCTTTTGTTGTTCTTCTGCTTTGACGACTCACTGTTGCAACTCCTTGAGATCTGCCGATTTGGATACCTGCGTTGTCTGTGGCATCGTACGCATGCATGTCTTCAATGTTTCCAACTGCTCTTCTGCCTCGCGTCATTATTTGGTCATCTGCTCGAGTTGCTCATCCTGGATGATACTTCCCCAAAACAGTGTGGTCTCAGTAGTGATCTTGGTTGCTTCATGTTCTGACTCACCTAGTTGAATCGCCAACTCTTTGATGGCGCTCTTCCACACTGCGACAACTTTCGGTGGTGTGGCCGACTGGAGTGCGTGGTTCAAGGTAGCATTTTCCTCCTGTAGCTCGCTAATGACAGCCCCTAGCTTCTTTGGTCTCTCAACCGGATCCAATGCCTCTGTCAGCTCGAGTACATGTTGACAGGTTTCAACGATGGCCTCCTCTAGTCGCACCTTACTGTTCCACAGGGTGGTTTTCTCCACCATTAACCAATCCTATTCCTTCTTTAGCTCCGTTATTTCCCTAGCCTTCTCGACCCAAAGATGCTCCATCGTATCCTTGATTTCATCTGCCACTTCCTTTCGTAGCACCACGTCTCCCTCCTGTAAATGCAATAGCTAACTCATGACATCCTTCCCTCTATCCACCAGTTTCTGACTGGAAACCGCCTGTAGATGCACCAATGTTTGTGATGACAATGCGTTGATGTTAACAGACAACACTTCCAACTGCTACAGCGAAGCCTTTAGAGCCTCATCATCATTCGCAATTGCAGTCAGGGGAATGTGTACATTTAGGAACCGTGGCTCAATGCCGATTGCACCAACTTCCTGCATAGTTGCTTCCTCTGGTGCCTTCTTCAAAACAATGTCACACAAGGAATCCAAACGGTCATTTACCACATGAGAACCTTCATATGCCTTTGTCGTAATTGCTCAAGCTGCCCCATTGGTTCCATTATTTATAGCGAATAGTAGTCGATTGAGCTGTGCCTCCGTCGATAGGGGGATCCCACTGATTGTCCCATGTTCGTAGCATGCTTTCATTTGACCCTCTTCAAGCTTGCACTCTTCATCCATAGGGGTCTACGATGACTCTTGGTCTGAATCTTGGTGATGGTGTGGTTCCATCACCATTGCATCTAATGGTATCCCCGTGGACTCCTCCTCCAGAGCAACTAGTTCATGCCATTCAACTGGTCAATCATCAATGATCGCATCTAAGTATTCATCTGATAACTTATAGGGGGTCTGTAACCACTGCTTATCCTTATCACGTCGCACTTTCACATGGATATGTGTGGTCCAATTACTAACCGGTCAATCCCCTTATTCCTTTCAACAGCTGGCTGAGTCAGTCGCGGAACCCACTCGGCGGCCTCCTGGAGCACTTCCCAATAGAACCAGAACTGCGTGGCGGAATCCTTGATGCACTCCGGTACCTGCACCCACCACAGGTTTTGGTGGCGTCCTCCATTTCGATCTTGCACCGCATCCACCTCCATTCCTTGATAATCATCAAGCTCCATCCAGGTGACAAGCACGACTAATATCAGCAACCAGCTGTATACAAATGGATTCCGTCCCACCTGGGGCGCCAGCGCATCCTCCATCAACTGGTTGAGCAGAAAAAGTGGCCAATTCACATGCATGCCTTCCACATAGAGCTCCGCGCATACGACAACCCCTGAGTTTCTTTGGTTGGGTCGATTGTTCCGAATGATTTTGGTAGCCAGGATCCACACCCCAATTTTAACTGCGGGCTCATTGATGTTGTCTAGCCGGTAGGCCCGTCTGTCACGCTGCATTTTATATTGCTTCCTCAACCTTGCCACGAGCTTTTTGTTATTGTTCTTCCCCTTAAAATATTGTGATGGGTCTACCCCATCCTTTGGAAACCCTGTGATTTCAGAAATCAAGTCCACTGTGACGGCTAGTTCTTCGTGGGATTCCTCAGCTATGCACCCGGTCGACATGGGGGTTGGTAGCCCAGGATATCCGTAGCAAAAATGCCTGCTCGGACTGTGAATTCCACAACACCAAATCTCGATGGGCTCACCTCAGGGACCCCTTCCCGTACTTGGGAAATGGCACGGGTCTGTCGCTTCTCTGGACGCAGGGAGATAGGTTGTGTCCCCCCCTCTTCTGGCGCACATTGGAGGACGATCCCACCGGAATGCTAGCAACTTCTTCCTCAAGATTGACCTCCTCTGCAATACTGATAGGGATGACGGGTGACTCGGCTTTGCTTGAAATCTCCACCGTATTCGGCTCACCCAGCATGCTGCACTCAATTCTCGTAATGCAAACAGATGGCTCAACCTTACTCAACCCAAGAACTTGCTCAACACACCTCAATTGCACTCTTCACACACCCAACCTTGCACAATTCAACAATTGGGAGTTGAAATCACTCGTTATGAACAAGTTCCTTTTGACCAGCCTCGACCCATTCTTATAGTGCCCAGCTCGATCCCTCGTAATCATGACTAAATAATGCATTAATGTGGTCCAAATCATTCCTTAATGACCCAAATCCGTCATCAATCCTGTCATCCGATCAACCAAATCTACGATTAATGTTCATCATTCGAACAAGTGTCATTAATTAACTGCCTTGAACTTTCTACATTTATTACCAATTTGACCCGGTCGCAACCCTGCAATTGTCGCGGACCTACTCGCGAATGGCAATGCGACCCTTTCTACTAGCGCATTCTCTTCCTACTGGTGCGCCATCCTGCCACCTAGCATCCTGTGCTCTTCTCTTTTTTTTTTCTTTTTTTTTTCCGATGCGACTCAGGTATCGCGCTGCTCCAAGCCCGACCTATAGGGATTCAACCTACTATCATTGATCAACTTGGGGAGCATCACTCCATCTAATTGTTGTAGTTATACTATGTCGCCTGATGTTATGCTGCTGATGCGATAGGGACCAAGCCAATGCATCTGCAACTTCCTAGGATGCTTCATAAACTTGTTGTCATATAGCAACACTAAGTCACCCTGCTGAAACTGTTTGTTCTTGATATGGCGATCATGCCAGGCCTTCTGTCGATCCTTCTCCACGCTTTGGTGGAATCATGCGATAAAGCGATCCTCCTCAAGCTACAATAGATGCACCAGACATTCTCCTAATTATGCTGCATCGTCCATACCTATTGCTACCGCTATGCGCAGACTCGAAATGATGTACTCCATAGGCATAATCGCTTCTTTCCCATATACCAACTTGAAAGGTGTCTGTCCCATCAACCTTTTACACGTGGTGCAATACGCCCATAAAACTACTGGGATCTTCAGATCCTAATCATCGTGGTTTGCGTTGCACACTTTCATCAGCGTGTTGTCCAGAACCTTGTTGAATGCTTCCACTGTTCCATTTGCTTGCGGATGATATGGTGTGCTCTTTTTATGTTGTATATGTAGTTCTATTGTCAATGCACTGATGGTGCGATTGATAAAGTGACTGCCCTGATCGCTCATCAACACCTTTGGGCAGCCAAACCAAGTGACAATGTTGTCGAATAAGAAGCACGCTGCTGTCGAAGCGGTGCAATCTATGACTGGTGCAACCTCCTCCCATCTTGTGAAATAATATGTCACCGTAATGATGTATCTTGCACCAGTGAGCTTCCAATGTGGGTTGATAGGGCCCACAAAATCTATTGCCCATTTATCAAATGGCTGCAGCGTCACTTAAGGTGTCAGGGGCATCTCATCCCTCCTAGATGGTTTCCCAGTCCTTTGACAAACATCGCAGGTCCGCTCATAATATGTTGCATCATTGTGAAGCGTGGGCCACCAAAGTCCTGCGCGAAGCACCTTTCGGGCAATTGCACAACCGCCATAGTGCCCACCAGCTACTCCTGCATGTGCTTCTAACAATATATGTTAGAAAAATAGGATCGCAGAGCAATAACAATAAACAAAAATGCAAATATAATCACACATACACATTACAAGAGAGACACATATATATCGTGGTTCACCCAACTTGGGCTACGTCCACACTAAAGTTGCAAGTCCTTATTATTATTCCGTCCAGCAAATTCAAGGGATACAACCTACATCACAGCCGTTGCACTTCCTCTTCACCGTCTCACAGTCTCTCTTCTTGATATAAGAGATCTTTACAATGCATAATACCTAATACATCATTCACCCTAGTCCTGTTACAATGTCTTTCTTTTATAATGGAAATACAATGGGAAAATACCATGGGTTACCCAAAAACCATGGGCCCGTAAATAGCTGGTGAAAACAGCCCCAAAAAAATTTCTCGGGGGTGTTTCCCCCAAACCCCAAGGTGGGGGAATGAGTGTACAATCCTCTACGCACATGGCTAAGACAATATCATCTATGAGACTGGAAGATCTGGCTCCATAACCAGCAATCTCCCACTTGGAGACTGATCAAAACAACTCCACAGCTGTTGTACTTGCTAGACCTTGGACTTGGAAACCTTCTCATCTTCACCTTCATGCCAGAAGGACAACTGAAACCGAGCAGGAACTCAGTTTATCTCTGGTCACTACCTTTGTGAACATGTCTACAGGATTCTAGCTAGTATGTATCTTTTCCAGCTTCAACAGTTCATCTTCCAAAACAGAGCATATGAAATGGTACTTGAGCTATATATGTTTAGTCCTAGAATGGAATGTTGAGTTCTTTACAATATGAATGGCACTTTGGTTGTCACTATTCCTTCTACTTCTTACCGAATTCCTCCATAAACCTCTGCAACCAAATCATCTCTTTACTAGCCTCTGTAACAGCAACATACTCTGCTTCCGTTGTTGAAAGTGCAACAACCTTCTGTAGTTTTGAAATCCAACTTACAGTTGTTCCACCTACAGTAAACACATACCCTGTGGTGCTCTTCCTACTATCCTTATCACCTTCCATATCTGCATTAACATATCCCTGTAGAATAGTGTCTGAACCTCCAAAACATAATGCCTGAGTGGTAGTACCTCTCAAATACCTAAGAATCCACTGTACTGTCTTCCAATGTTCTTTACCTGGATTGTTCATATATCTACTAACAACTCCCACTGCTTGTGCAATATCTGGTCTTGTGCACACCATGGCATACATCAAGTTGCCAACTGATGATTAATAGGGAATTTTGGACATGTAATCTGTCTCTTCCTTTGTCTTGGGACACATTTCCTTACATAGACTGAAATGGCTGGTCAAAGGTGTACTTACTGGTTTTTCATTCTGCATTCTGAAACTCTCCAACACCTTTTGTGTGTACTCACTCTGAGACAATGTCAATTTGCAATTTTTCCTATCTCTTGTTATTCTCATACCAAGGATTTGCTTCGCAGCACCCAAATCCTTCATCGCAAATGAATTTGCTAGCTTCCTTTTGAGTACATTTATATCCTGCATGTTAGACCCTGCAACAAGCATGTCATCCACATACAATAACAAGATAATATATATTTCATTGTCTAGCTTCTTGAAATAAACATAGTGTTCAGAATGACATCTACTATAACCTTGTTCTGTCATAAACCTGTCAAATTTTAAATACCACTGCCTTGGAGCTTGCTTCAAGCCATACAAACTCTTTTTCAACCTGCATACCAAGTTCTCCTTACCTTTGACCTCATACCCTTTTGGTTGCTGCATATATATCTCTTCCTCCAAATACCCATGGAGAAAGGTTGTTTTTACATCTAACTATTCAAGATGCAAATCTTCTACTGCCACTAGACTTAAGATAGTCCTAATTGAAGTCATCTTAACAACAAGAGAAAATATTTTATCAAAATCTATACCTTTCTTCTGTGCAAGCCCCCTTAAAACAAGTCTCGCCTTGTACTGCTTGTTACCTCCTTCTTCTTCCTTCAACCTATAAATCCATTTGTTCTACAATACTCTTTTACCAATAGGCAACTGAACCAAATCCCAAGTCTGGTTTCCTACCAATGAGACCATCTTCTCATTCATGCCTTGCTCCCACTTCTTTCTAGTTTCCACCTGCATTGCTTCTTCATAACATTCTGGTTCACCAGCATCAGTCATCAACAAATAATACATTGAAGGAGAGTATCGTTCAGGGAGTCTACTTAACCTAGTAGATCTTCTTGCAGTTGCAGGAGTTTCAGGTACTTGTTGTAGTTCTTGATTTTCTGGCACCTTTGGAACTTCATTTTCTTGAATTTCATCAAGTACTGTGTACTCTGTGTTTTAATTTTCCTATTTCTTTCCCTACAACTGATCTTTATACATGACCTTTTCATTGAATATGACATCTCTACTTCTAATGATTTTGTGATTTTCATAATCCCATAAATGATAACCAAAATCATCAACCCCATATCCAATAAAAGTACATTTATTGGATTTAGCTTCAAGATTTGTTCTATTTTCCTTATCAATATGGACAAATGCTTCACAACCAAACGTTCTCAGAAATGAGTAGTTTACCTTTTTATCTGTCCATGCCTCCTATGGAATACCACCTTCCAAAGCACTTGATGGTCCTATGTTTATTAAATAAGCAGCAGTATTTATAGCATCCGCCCAAAACTGTAACGAAAACCCTGCATGCAATCTCATACACCTTGCACGCTCCATGATCGTTCTGTTCATCCTTTCAGACACACCATTTTCTTGTGGTGTTCCTGGGACTGTCTTATCTCTACGAATCCCATGGTATGAACAGTAACTATCAAACTCCTTGCCGCAGTACTCACCTCCATTATCATATCTGAGACACTTCAACCTTTTTCCTATCTCATTCTCAACCAAAGCTTTCTACTTCTTAAAAGTAGCAAACACATTAGATTTCTGTCTAATGCAATAAACCCAAGTTTTCCTAGTTTCATCATCAATAAAGGTAACATAAGAATGAGAGCCACCAAGAGATTGTACCTGAGCCAGTCCCCATACATATGTATCCACAAGCTCTAACTTTTCATTCTTCTTCTATATCCCAACCCTGAGAAATCTGACTCTCTTTTGTTTTCCATAAACACAATTCTCACAGAATTCCAAACTTACCTGCTTCAAATCTGGCAGCAACTTCCTTGAGTGGAGAATCTGCATCCCCTTCTCACTCATGTGGCCAAGCCTGTGATGCCACAATGTTGTATCTGTTCCTGTGGAAGCTAAAGAGATAGAATGGTCAGTATTATGAGGACATAAATACAACATACCTACCTTGTCTCCTTTTGCTATCACCATTGATTCTTTAGTGATCTTCCACCACTTTTCTCCAAATGTAAATAGATAGCCACCATCTCCCAACTGCCCTATTGAGATCAGATTTCTTTCCATAGCAGGAATATGCCTAATATCTTTTAATAGCCAGTCAGTTCCATTCATAACTTTTATCCATACCTTACCCATTCCAACAATTTTACATGGCTCATCATCGACCAATAAAACATGTCCAAAATCGCCTGGAACATAATCATGAAAGTATTTCCTATGGGGTGTAGCATGACATGAAGCCCCTGAATCTACCACCCAATAATCACTAGTATTATCTAATGCAAGAATCAAAGCATCTTGTAACACATCACCTGCTACATTTGCTTCCTAGGTAGTTTCCTTCTGTGCATCTCCTTTCTTCTTTAGAGATCTGCAGTCTTTCTTCGGATGTCCTTTCTTTCCATAGTTCCAGCACTCTATCTTTCCCAGTCTGGACTTGGATCTTCTCGTTTTAGACTTCCCATGATTACCTTGGCTCTTTCCTCTCTCCTTTTGTCTTCCCCTGGTCTCCATGGTCAACGCATTACCTGATGTCTCACCTGTGCTTTTTTTCGCATTTTCCCGCTGAGAATAACATCATCAAATTTCAAGGTGTTTGAGCCAGAGACAGAGTCACTTACAACCATGATCAAGCTATTCCAGCTTTCTGGAAATGAACACAAGATTAGAAGAGCCCTAACCTCATCATCAAAGTTCACACTTATAGAACTTAGTTTATTTGTAACTGTATTAAACTCATTTAAATGATCAGTGACAAATCCACCTTCAGACATCTTCATATTAAATAAATGCTTCATTAGAAATACCTTGTTGGAGGCCGAGGGTTTTTCATACAGCTTACCCAATGCACTCAGCAAACCCTCCGTTGTCGTTTCTTTTGAGATATTGAAAGCCACTGATGAAGCCAGGCTCAACCGTATTGTTCCCAGAGCCTTTCTGTCAAGAACCTCCCATTCTTCGTCCTTCATAGCCATCCATTGCTTTGCTCTTCCTCCCAACGGTAGGAATAGATCCTTCTGGTAGATATAGTCCTCCATTTGAATCTTCCATAACTGGAAGTTTTGGCCATTAAACTTGTCGACCTTAAACTTTCCTTCTTCTTCCATTGCTCTCACTCGAACCAAAAACCCTAGCTTCCTGCGGGTTTATCTGTAAAATAGACCTTTGGCTCTGATACCAATTGTTAGAAAAACAAGATCGCAGAGCAATAACAATAAACAGAAATGCAAATATAATCACACATACACATTACAAGAGAGACACAGATATATCGTGGTTCACCCAACTTGGGCTACATCCACACTGAAGTTGCCAGTCCTTATGATTATTCCGTCCAACAAAGTGAAGGGATACAGCCTGCAGCACAGTCGTTGCACTTCCTCTTCACTGTCTCACAGTCTCTCTTCTTGATCTCAAATATATTTACAATGCATAATACCTAATACATCATTCACCCTATCCGTGTTACAATGTATTTCTTTTATAAGGAAAATACAATGGGAAAATACCACGGGTTACCCAAAAACCATGGGCCCCTAAATAGCTGGTGAAAACAACCCCAAAAAATTTTCTCGAGGGCGTTGCCCCTGAACCCCCATTCGCAGGGGCGAACCCCAATGTGGGGGAATGAGTGTACAATCCTCTGGGTGCACGGCTAAGACAATATCATCTATGAGACTGGAATATCTATCTCCACAACCAACAATATTTGCCCTTGCTCATGAGGCAAGACGCAACGCCTCAAGATCTCGTTCGATCCCAGTTTGTATAACTTGCCTGCAATCAACTGGAAATATGTAGCCTTGACTACCCACTGTTTCTTCTGACTAGTGGTAACCCCCTTCGATGCGGTATCTATCGCCAGAAACTAAATGATTTCTGCATAATATTCATCAGCTACTTCAACCTTAAACAGTTGCACATCGGGCAACCCGTCTTCAATCTTGGTTGGCTCCTCTCCTGTCTCAATTCACAATAGATGATCTGGGCCTGCATTCAAACGTCTTGGCTTCAAAATCAAATTCTTGAAAAAGAAGTAGCCAGCGACATATCTTCCCCCCCAACACAGGCTTATTGTCCAGATATTTAAATTCAGAGTGGTCTGTGAACATCTTAAAGTGTCCTCCCAACAAGTAGTGTCGAAACTTCTACAGTGCATAGACTATCGCCAGACCTTCCCTCTCCATAGTGGTGTAGTTCCTCTCTGCATACGACAACTTGCGACTTGTGAAAGAAATGGGGTGATCCAAATCCCCTTCCTCTGGCTGTGCAAGCACCACTCCCAGCGCGATTGATGATGCATCAACATGGACATGGAATTCCTTACTCCAGTCCAAAAACACCAGTATTGGCACTAAAGCCATCTTAGCCTTCAACGTTTTAAAACTAACTTGAAATTCAGGGCTCCATTGAAATACCGCATCTTTCTTCAATAACTTCTCCATAGGGACCATGATTGCTGCATAACCCCTGATGAACTTGCGATAATACCCAGTGTGGCCCAACATCGCTCTCAACTACTTGACGTTAGTCGACGGTGTTAAGCTCAAAATGAGCACAATTTTTGTTGGGTCGACTAACAATCCCTGTTTGCACACAATGTGACCTAGTAATACTCCAAATGGTGCACAAAAGATGCACTTCTTCAAGTTCAGCGATATCTGATGCTATCGACAGCACTCCAACATCGATCACAGATTTTCTAGATGATCGTTGATCAAGCGGTAGACTGTCCAATCATCCATGTACACCTGCAAAAACTTCTGGATGAAATCCCAGAAAGAAGCAACGACAACCCGCGAGAATATCATAGGTGCATTCTTTAGTCCAAACAACATCACTATGTACTGAAAACAACCCTATTCTGTTGAAAAAGTTGTCTTGTGGAGGTCTTCTTTTGCAATTCGGATCTGATGATAGCCAGAGAACCCATCAGTGAAAGAATACATCTCTTGGCCACCTATGCCTTCGAGCACCTCATCAATAAACAGGGTCAGAAAGGAATCATGCAAGTAGGCATCATTCAACTTCCGCAAGTCGACACAAATGCGGACTTCGCCGGTCTTCTTGTCCTGCACCACCATATGACTGATCCAATCCGACTCCTCAACTAGTTCAATAATGCCAACATCCAACATGCAATCAAGTTCTACCTTGACCCTCTCCTTATGGTGCGGATTCAGTCGATATGGTCACTGCCTTATCGGTTTTGCATCCGGTTTCAATGGGATCTTCATCTCCCCTAGATCGCCCAAGATTCCCTTCATCTTATAAAACTTCGTAGGGAACAATTCTTGGAATTCAAGTTGCAAATTAGTGACCTTCCCCATCATCTCATCATCCCAATAGTCCCTAACATTCACGAAATTTGGACCGTCCTCTATCCCAATGTTGACCTTACGGAGCTTCAACGGCTGACTGATCGGATCACTTGGCGCATCAGGTGCTACAACATCATGACTTCCTTCGGATTCTGGAATATTAACACTCTGTGGATCATCACCATCTTCTATCCCACCAGTGATATTATCACATTCCATCATGGACTACATTTTGCAGTGCGCATGGGGATCCACGGGATATGCCACCGGAACAACCTTTAGAACTACGTCGCAGATGAGCTGCAAAGCATTGTGGACATCCCAGTTGGCATCCACGAAGCTAAACGTATGAGTGAAACAAACTGTCAACTTCAACCAAGTGGTAATTTCTCCTCGCAATTCAGCTGCAGTATACCATGATCACGGCATCTCGTCCAGCATATGGATGAAGGCATGGACCCCCTCATCCTTGGTTCGCGATGCCCACAACATCTGACATTCCATCAAATGACTGGCAGGGTCATTCCATCCATCGTATTTTCCTGTATAATAAACTTCGGTGTCCCCAAAGCAAACCGACATCAATCTCCGGCACTACGACCATCCATCGATTGATTTCTTATGTGTCTCCCACCAGCGTGTTGGAGCATCCTTCAGCGCTTCCTCCAATGCCAGCAATCGCTGTGGTTCTAAGACCTTTTCTTCGAACGCCACAAGAAAATCAAACAAACCGGACAACCCTTCATATACTGGAAGTGTGATAGTCTCAGTCGCAACATGGCATAATGACTACGTGACTAACCCACATTTGTGGAGCGACACCTCATGCAGGCGGTTCTACCAGTTCTCTAACGCGTCGTCAGAGTTGGAAGATGCAGAGCTAAAGCTGTGCCACCCAAGCTCATCATCGGCAGTCGGATGAATATAATCTTCTGAAATATTGTATGCATGCTACCATCCACTGGGATCTTCATCTTTCATAGGTTCAACATACCTACGTCCTTCAACCGGATCCAATGGAGCTATGACTCTGAGATCACAGTTTTTAAAAGTCATCATCCACTTCTTAAAGTTGATAACAGTTGCACTATCGTTATCCCATCCAACCCCCAACAAAGCGAGATAGGAGCTTCCCCCTTCAACTACTTCGATGACATTGAAGTCAGCATATGTCTTCATTCCTGTTAACACCTAAAAAGTGCTCACTAGCTCATTTACCACATTATATGGCTCATTTGTCCATTTTCCTACCATATTCCCATTAAAAATCCCAAAAAATCCCATTAAAAAGCCTCCAAAAGGCCACAAAACCATCAAAATAGCCTAAAAAAGGCTAAAAAACCCCCTTTTCCTCCAAAAATAGCAAAAATCCCCTAAAAAGGGAATAAAAATATAAAATAATGAGGAAAAGGAGGAAAAAACCCTATACAGCTGCATAAAACCATGTGTTCCCTAAAACCATGGGTCAGCACTCCACCACCAAAAAACTATAAATAGGTGATGGAGATCCCTTATTCCATATCCACAATCACAAGCACCCTTACTCTGCCAAAATCTCTCTCGAAACCCTAGTTCACCATTGAACTACTTTCACCTTGAGAGCCACTTTTGGCCCATTCCCATCATTGGAGAAGGAGAAGGAGCATCTTGAAGCTTGGAGCATCCTCTTGGACACTGCAAAGGGCTTCATCAAACCTTCTCATTGAAGGTAACATCAATACAAAAAACCATTCTTTATATCTTTTGTTTATGTTTTATGCACCATGTCTAAAGTAATTTATTTTCTGTTTTAGCTTAATTAGTTTAATATACTGAACTGCTACTAAGGAGTCCATTCTCCTTAGTAGGTGCTCATTGGCACAAGCTAGGGGTAAAACCCTAGCTACAGTTTTGGCGACTCCGCGTCCGGACCACAGTACCTCTCTAACATGTCCTCCATGTCAACATCCGCGGCAACCCGCGGCTGTGTATCTGCCACCCTGCCCAGGCAGGGTAACCCCGTCAGGAAGTAAACATCGGTCAGGGTGAGGTCCACCCTCTCACCCTGTACCCGGAAAGCCTGGATGTCCGGCTCCCAGAAGCTGATCAGACGGTTCAGCAGCAACGCTGCTGACCGTATCATGGGTATCTGTGCGAACTTCAGAAGTCTGCACATTCCCAGCACAGCTCGCACATGGTCATTCTCTCGGATGAACTCCATGGTCTCATCCGGGATCTCCCGCTCTCTCCAGAGCACCCGCGGCATCCTGTCAATCACACAAAGTAAACTCATCAGACTCATGTCAAGTAAAGTAAAGTACCTTTCCCTCTCCCAGAAACCCTAATAGCTCGGCCCAAAACCGCGGCTTTCGGGCTTCCTGCCGCGGTTTCCGACCGCGGCTGTCAGGCATTTGGTCGCGGTTCCCAACCGCGCCTGTCAGCCCAAAACCCGCGGTTGGGAACCGCGTGTTCCTTGGAACTCGCGGTACTCGACCGCGGTTCCATCCAGGAATCACGCGGTCTCCAACCGCATGGTTCGGCCCGAAACTCGCGGTCTTCAACCGCGGTTTTGATCCCCTAACCCGCGGTCCACCCCACGTGGACCGTACAACTAAACCCTGGGACCCACTACCCAACCCCCAACCCTAAAAACCATGCAGGTATGAGATTAATGAAATACCTGTATCTCACGGATCTGCAAACAGCCAGACGGATCGTCCAGAAATTCCACCTAAGCTCTGGTCCACTCAACTCACAAGTCAAAGTCAACAAGTACAAATGACACATGTCATGTTGGACCCACCATTATTTATAGTCAGTTGACTTTTTCTTGTTTTGGTCATTCTGGCCCCATACGGAGTCCGTTTTACGAACCGTTTCCACCACCGGAATCAGCACGACGAGACCGTCATGATGGTCACCTCGTTGCATTATTTTTGTTCCGTCATTTTTTGCCCATTTTTTCAGACACCACTAGTCACCTCGGTTTGCGTGCCACATCGGCCGTTCTCTGTTTTTCACATGTTTTATATCATCGGATTCATTGTTCCGAGCTGGTGATGATGCTGGAGATCATTTCTCGCTCTCACCTCCAGATTTTCTGGGCATTTTTCAAAATGCCCCCGTCACCTCGGTTTGCGTGCCACATCGACCGGCACCCGTTTTTGACATCCTTTATATCGCCGGATTCATTTTTTCGAGCTCGTGATGATGCTTGAGATCATGTCTCGCTCTCACTCGGTACAATTTCAACATTGTGTCCCAACACCTTGCTGCCTCGGTTTGCGTGCCACATCGGCCGCCATCGGATTGTTCCACATTTTTACATGAGCCATTCACTCCTGTCATACTGCAAATATTTCATTATTTTGCCACCATTTCATCTACCCCGCAAGGAGGCCCATCAGTGTTCCCCAACGCCCTCGTTCTTGGTCACCATTATTGACCCTTGATTGAACACTTCCTCCTTGCCTGGCCATTCCTTTTGTTCGGTATAATTTTATCCCTTTTTCGAGCCGGACAAGTCCTTTACGAAAAAGGCACTTAGGGAGTTTCCGTTAAGCTCTTTTCTGACTCCTAAAAGAATGAAAAGATCGCCGAGCAATCTTGCTTCCTTTCATGCTCGCTAAAGTACCTGAAAGGGCGTCTATCTGGTATAAGTTTACCCCTTTTCCGGACCTGGTAGACTAATTACGAAAAAGGAATACTCTAGTCACACCGGCTAGAAGAGTTCTTCATTGCATCCTTTTATGCTTCTTTGGGCCTTGGAGACTAAATCTACGAAAAAGCAACCCCCTGGAGTCTTCTTATTTGCTTTCAGACTCTCTAAAATTGAAAGCAACCACGAGCATGAACTGTCCTGGGCTCGTAAAATCCACACGACAGTACCATTCCATCATCTCAGAGTCTTCTTATCGCTTTCAGACTCCTTAAAATTGAAAGCAACCACGAGCATGAACTGTCCTGAGCTCGTCAAATCCACACGACAGTATCATTTTACACACACTTCTTCTAGTTCCTTAACCCATGAAGAAGTACCCTCCTGTGCCTCCTGGCACTATGATCGATCATCTCGGCAGCACCCCCAATCAGGTCGCCTTTGTTCAGAGTATTCTGCAGTCTCCTGCCATTTTACCACAGCTTGAGTCTCCCTCAGCCAGTTACCCTCCCAGATCCATTACAGCTATGATCCCTTTCCCCTCAGTCAGTTTCATATGCTGCCAGATCATTCCCATTATCATACTCTGAACAAAGGAAGTTTGAGTCCAACCACTCTACTTGCCTAGTTGTCCCCCCACAGTTTATCAGTCCTGCCATCAGCACTATCACATTTCGGTCTTTTACCTCACGCTCCTGTCAAGGAAACATCATTGCCTTGATAGTTGCAGGTCTCCCTCTGTCGACGACAGCTCCTCTATTCCAGAGGATAGGCCCAGAGGTTCCTACGCCTTGGACTTATCACCATCTGTGGTAAGTGCCTACGGATCATTCTGAGAGGAGACATCATTGCCTCTCCGAGTGGTTGTTCCTCACATGCTCGACTTCAGCACCTTGATCGCATCGTTGAGGATCGCGTAGGATTATATCCCATCAGTTTTTAGTCGAAGACCCCGGATTTCCCCTGACTCTAGCACATTGGTGAGTCACTTCGGAACGACCAGTTATATGTTCCTGTGGATGTCCGGGCTGCGTTGGCGTTTGTATTTGGAAGCCATCCAGCTATATGCTTCCTTGAGTACCCAGTTTCAGTCCCAGATCAGTTCCAGTTCAGTGTACCATGGAGAGTTTGACCCCAGTCACTATGATCCAGCCGCTCATCAGTTCCTTTGGTACCACACTCAGTAGCACTGTTGATTGTTCCAGTGCATCAGTTCTGCAGTTCACACATGATCCGCTCAGCAGTATGTCCCAGCTTTGTGTCCCCTCTGGACTCTTATGATGTACACAGTGGTCATGTATCTTACAGGTCCCCCTTTTTTCGGGCCTCACAGTTCTGTTTATGTATCTTGATACGAGCATGGGTATGCCCGCCTCGTCCATATATTGAGATTATTCCTCATTCAGTTTTTTGAGGTCATGTATATGTCAGGTCCCCATTATTTGGACCCCATTGTTATTGTTATGTTATATCCTGATACGAGCATGGGAATGCCCGCCTCGTCTATATGATCAGATGATTCCTCATCCATTATTGAGGTTATGTACTTTTAGTTCTTGCAGTTGTTCGGGATCGTTGTTCCGGGCTTCAGTTTGTTTCTTCTCTTCTCTCCACATCCCAGGAAAACCATTCATGACTTATGATGTCCATCGGCCATACGATGAGCTCCTGACCTCGCACATCAGGGGGCAATCTGTTAACACCTAAAAAGTGCTCACTAGCTCATTTACCACATTATATGGCTCATTTGTCCATTTTCCTACCATATTCCCATTAAAAATCCCAAAAAATCCCATTAAAAAGCCTCCAAAAGGCCACAAAACCATCAAAATAGCCTAAAAAGGCTAAAAAACCCCCTTTTCCTCCAAAAATAGCAAAAATCCCCTAAAAAGGGAATAAAAATATAAAATAATGAGGAAAAGGAGGAAAAAACCCTATACAACTGCATAAAACCATGTGTTCCCTAAAACCATGGGTCAGCACTCCACCACCAAAAAACTATAAATAGGTGATGGAGATCCCTTATTCCATATCCACAATCACAAGCACCCTTACTCTGCCAAAATCTCTCTCGAAACCCTAGTTCACCATTGAACTACTTTCACCTTGAGAGCCACTTTTGGCCCATTCCCATCATTGGAGAAGGAGAAGGAGCATCTTGAAGCTTGGAGCATCCTCTTGGACACTACAAAGGGCTTCATCAAACCTTCTCATTGAAGGTAACATCAATACAAAAAACCATTCTTTATATCTTTTGTTTATGTTTTATGCACCATGTCTAAAGTAATTTATTTTCTGTTTTAGATTAATTAGTTTAATATACTGAACTGCTACTAAGGAGTCCATTCTCCTTAGTAGGTGCTCATTGGCACAAGCTAGGGGTAAAACCCTAGCTACAATTCCCTCGATATCCACAACCAAGCATGGAACTCTCCCAATCGGTGTCACCTTGGATTGATTAGCCAGCCAGAGCTGTACGGGAGACCAACTCAGCGTGGGACTCCCCATTCTCTGCCAGGCCTGCTTGGTTAAGATGTTGACATCCGAACCAAGATCTAGAATAATTGAATCAACTTCATAATCTCCAATTTGAATGTTCATACGCATCTCCTTACCTGTCTTCCACCTCTGTAAGGAATTTACTGCAGACTCTTGTCATCCCCTGGTTGGTCACTACAACATCCATTCGATCTCAGCAAGAGCACCTAGATCCCTGGCCAGCGATAAACGACTCTCAATAAATACCTGCAAGGCCCCATACTATAGCGATGGACTGGCCTCTGAAGTGGCATCAAAAACAGGAGGCATGTCACAGACAATGGCCTTACAGCAATATTTTTTCATCGCATGTCATTCCTGAAAGAATGCATCACGCTCGGAATCAATGTCAAATGACACCTTCTTTTGTCCTACTAACCAGATGAGTGGATGTGGGCTATCCTCTCCTGTTGTTGTACCTCCCCGAGTGATAACTGCGATAGCATCATCGTGTGTCCTTGGTTCCACAGAAATTGTCGCAATAGTCGCACCTTGAGTCCGATTCAGTGGTGAATTCCCAGGTTGGTTCACATTCTTGTTGGCATTCTGGTTCGGACGTTGGTTCTAATTTGGCGTTGGCTGCTGACCTTGATTTTGCACTAGTTTTTGTACTTGATTTTGGTTCTGTAGTTGTGGAATATTCCCCGCTTTCCATCGCGCAATCAACTACAGGAAGTTTTCCACAGTGTGATCTGTAACAAAACAAAATGTACACTTCGTCTGCAATTGTGGGTAATCTCGCTGGTAGTGCCCCCATACCCCACAGTGATAGCACTGAACAAGTCCTCAACCTCCTCATTGTCCTCCGTGACCAAATCCTCCTCCACATCCTCCCCGGAATCCTCCACAAAATCCTCCCTGCTGCTGGTACTGTGGTTGCTTGAACTGTTGCTGCATAGGATTCAGCTGCATGCCTTGCCCTTGTTGCACATAGAGTGGTTGTTGAACGTATTGTGGCTACTGTGGAGCCATTTGCATCAGATCATATTGCGACATAAACTGTTGTGGTTGCTGCTGTGCTACAAACTGCACCTGCGGTTGGCTGGGCTACCTATGGCTGCGGTTGTGGTTGTTGTACGGCACGCTGGTCGTCCTTCACATAGAATGCATCGTACTTTCTCTCCTGAAGCAACCCATATGCATGGCAATCTTTGTCTTCATGTCCCACGGATTTGCAGAATGTACAATACAGATTCATCGGTTTTGTGACCATCTTCTGCATGTATTGACACTCCTCATGGCGATGCCCATATACTTGACATATGCGACACCAAGGCATACCGCCGCCATTCAATGGATTCGGTGCTCCTGAAACCAAATAATTGTGAAAGTCTGCGCAATTATCCTTAGTATGCCCCTCTCCTCAACATCGTGTACACCATATTTCTTCACGTTGTTCCTTGCCCTTCTTAAGATCTTGCATCTGTATCGTCAAGTTGGCCAGCTGCATATGAATCTGCGACATACCATCTGCATTCTCACCAATTAGCAAAGCTTCCAACTGCATTGCAATCTCTAGATCTTCAGTCAGTGTTGTAATGTTTTGTTGCATCAGCAGTAATCGAATGTGAGGGAGCAATGCCGTAATGAACCATTCTTTGTGTTGGACAGTGCTCATGTCGAAACTGACCCTTGCCATCAATGTTTTGAATCGCTGGTCAAAATCCCACACAGTTTCATTGGGATACTGCTTAATCTCTTTTAATTCTGTAATATACTGCGCTTCATATTTGGGTTTTTTGAACTCCACGATAAATCCAGCTCAAACTTCATCCAGTGTCTTGTCTAGAGCGCCGACAAGAACCTGCACAAACTTCATAAACCAGTCTAATGTGCGACCCCAAAGGGTAGTCGCCATTTGTCCTTTCGTAGCATTATCATCAGTAATTTTCTTTACAGTCCATACTGCTTCACCTAAAAACCAGTACTACTCAGTCTTATCTGTTCCATTTCCATGGAACAATGGTAAGTTTGTATCCTCGCCCACCATCCTAGGCTTCCTTCCTCCAGTCGCTGAGCTACTAATAATTAACTTATGTTGACTTGATGAACACATTGGTGTCGAAGTTGTAGTTCTTACTGGTTGACAGATAGTGAGCAAAGGTGTGGGCATGTTGCTGCTAGGGTTTGGTCATGCCTCTATCCTGGGCGTAGCCTAGTTGTCCTTGTCAAGACTATGAGGTCGCTTCATCCCATGTGGTCTTCCTTCGTGGCCTTGCGTTTCGATCGCAGCAGGATCTTCTTCTGTCCTCTACCTTTTTTCCTGTCGAAATATTGCTCCTCCCCTTGTAAGACCACTCTCTTCCTCGGCTTCCCTCAAAGTCTCATTGTGACCTGCACCCATCTACCCCTTACCATTCCATGCACCGAGTCACGTCCCCTCCCGTCATCCCAATGTAAGGGAGAGAACATGAACCAACATACCGGGCTTATTGGCAATCTCAGCCCCATTAGAAATGTTTAAGAAATGCATGGTTAAATAAAAACTTGTGCATACATATTCGTACTCAACAAGCATAGTGGAATTAAACACTATAGATGCACATAGTTTCATCATGCATTCAACATATAAACAGCAGTCACTAATTAAGACATTACAAAACATAGAATTAACACAACTCATTTAATAAACACAGTGGAATAATCATAATAACATACAAGCAAAAGGAGATGCATCAGCCTATTTCTTCCAGGCAGAATGATGAAACGGTCATACAGTAATCCATCCCATTCTCATGCTATACACAAGCATCATGCCAACTAAATTAATATAATCATTTCATCCAAGTAACATGAGTAATTTAACATACAGGATTTACACATTGTTGAACACATAATGCAAATAAATTAATCCACAGAGAATACTTATCTTGAAATGCAAATGTCCAAACAAATGGCTACGTGAGAGCAACGTTCCACCCAACCATAGATCTTTGTCCATCCTGTATTCTTTCAGCTGATAGATCACCCCCGAGTTGGGCTGTGTATCCACTAAGGAGGAACTAGACAGGCTCACTCACAGTCGTGGATTCACTCAAACGGTCATGCTAAGCCAATACACAGCTAGGTTTATCAAGCATGCAATAAGGAAAATAAGGAGGATGCTAAGCTAGTGAGCTCAACCACAGAGCTACAGACATATCAAGCTAAATTCAAGCAATCCCATCCTCTGTGCAAACATCCACACTTGGATTCCTCACCATTCTGGCAACAAAGTAACTCAATCCCGTCACTGGGTTTCTGAGCTATCAAAATTGGGTTTTCCAATGGATTTCAGGGTAGCTAATGCTCCCAAGTTCGCCCCAAGGTTCATACCTATGGATCCCCCATTGAATTTTTCTGTCCAATACCAAATCTGGGTGCTTTTGGCTCTTCAAAACGTGGGTTCTTGCAAAGTTGCGATTTCTAGTTTTTCTCTCTGCTAGGAATTCGTGGGTGATGAGAATTGATGTTGGGTGATCAACAATGGAATGGGAATGAGATTGGAAGGATTCCCAAGAGGTAGAGTGACTTGTGGGTCAAGCAAAATAGAGCCCATACCCTACCATACGAATTTATGGGCTGCCCATGCTCCATTGACGCCATGGACTGTTTTTTCAACCACTTCCTTACAACATAATTAAATGTCAACAAGAGAAGTCAAATGGGTTTTCAAGGTGACATATGGCAGCCTATGGTTCAATCCCACAACCCCCTCACCACTCCCTAGTGGATACACATGGCCCCTTCTCATTCGTTGCCTCCATAGCCAGTTTTGGTATTTTATTGCATGATATTTATTTACATCATTTTTACAATGTTCCATGGCTAAATAGCACATGGAAAACATAATGTCTAATACTTGCCTTTAAATAAAATTTGAGCTTCCACTAGCGGGGCCTTAGCCTTGAGCTCCACGCTAAGAAAACATACATCACATGTATACAATATTTACATTAAAAGCTAATATATCCTAAGGGTCAAAATGGGGTATTACACACTGACCCCTACCATCGCAGTACCCACGGCCTCCACCCACCAGGGTTTCTACTGATCAAGATACATCTTCAATATGCCCTTCTCTCAAATGAGCATCTTACTAGACAGCTATAGCGACAACAGAAACCTTACCCGTGGTCCGCAGAAGAAATATCTTTCAGCTTCACTATAAGACTTGTTCATATCAACCGCAAATTCAGTGATATAGCCTTCCAGTATGTTGTCAAGCCAAACTTCGATAGCCTGCAACGCTTTGTTGTCAACTTCTTGCACCTCCTAGATCAGTTCTGAGGTCCAGGTCGTAGGTTCACCACCTTGGAAGTTCCTCTTTTGAAAGGTCAAATTTTTCAACCACTCAAACAAGATGACTAGGAATTCGCAGAAAACATCTTCGTGCGGACCATCGTGAATGTACCTTTCCAACCACTAATCTGTCGTTAGCCAAGGGTTCTGGTTTTCTTTTTCAGCAAACTCTTGCAACTTTTGATCGAACCAGTCTTGTATCTCTGGTTTCGTCGGATGCCACAACATATCCTCTTTTCACTTTGTGCTACGGTCCCAGAAACAGAACCATTTGTTGACACGAACCTAGTCGACAAGGGTTCCCAACACTGTCGACACCCAAACCACCGTGATCTACCTGAGCACCGACCCAGATAGTTTTTACCTCGTTCAACAACACCTGCAGAGCAGATGAGGTCTCACCCAAGATGTTCAAGGGAGAGTTGACAGAACCATGTTTCTGTCGAATGAAGGAGGATGTTGTGGATCAATTACTTAAGTTATTGCAACATTCCAGAAATAGATCTAAGCATTTAACTCAAGCATCAATCATATTCGTGGCATCATTCAACAGGACAATTCATAATTGCAATAGATATAACAGTAAAGCATTAATCGCAACAAGGAAACATCGCATCATTCATATATTCATATCATGAAATGCATTACCACGGATAAAGAGGAAAAACACAAGGATTCTGCTCAATAGCTCTGTCACATCATATTAACTCCGCAAAAACCCAGATACAAAATACTCAGACTTCAGCATCGGATCAAGATCTTTAAGATTCAACAATCATGCTCACCAAAAGATAAAGATAAGATGTCTCAACACTTACAAACCTACGTCTATTTATAAGCTTGCGCCTTTACATTGTTTGTCCACTTTCTAACTACTTCTTAACCGACACTTCAAAGAAAATGACCCAAAATCTATCTATTGTGGTCCAAATGGCCCTAAAACCTGCATACCACGGTTCAACTGACCCAAAATTACATAAAATATTATCATTTGCACTCAACTTTCTACCTTCTACGGTATCTTCAGCCTTGCATAGCATCCGCGATGTTGCGATGCTGACTTGTCCAAACCACCTGCCAACACACATATGAAGAGGATTCTAAGCACCAAGTATGGAAAGATGCCATGGTGGAAGAATACAAATCCATTATGAAGAATGATGTGTGGGAAGTAGTTCCTAAACCTGAAGGTAAGTCAATAGTAACTTCCAAGTGGCTTTATAAAATCAAACATGCAGGTGATGGTAGTATTGAAAAGTATAAAGCAAGATTTGTCACTTGTGGTTTCTCACAGAAAGCAGGAATAGACTATGATGAGGCATTCGCTCATGTGGCCAGTTACACTACTATTCAAGCCATAATTTCCCTTACTTCAGTTCTAGGGTGGAAACTTCACCAAATGGATGTGAAGACTTCCTTTCTCAATAGTGAAGTTGAGAAGAAGTATACATATAGCAACCTAAGTGATTTGTAGTTAATGGGAAGGAGTCTCATGTATGCAAAATTAAGAAATCCTTGTATGGGCTTAAGCAGGCCCCGAGGGCTTGGTATTCAAGTATTGACATCTATTTTCAGAGCTTGGTATTCTTCAAAAGTGAAGCTAACCCCAACATGTACTTCAATTTTGTGAAGAACCAACCATTGATATTGGTTCTCTATGTTGATGACTTGTTCCTTACTAGAGAGGAACAACAGATAGCTCAGCGCAAGAGGGATCTCACTTTTGAGTTCGAAATGAAAGACTTGGGTATGATGCAGTAATTTCTTGGTCTGGAATTTTGGCAAAGGAAAGCTGAGATATTTCTTTCACAAGGAAAGTACACAATTGATGTGTTGCGCAAGTTTGGTATGATGGATTGTAAATCTATGTCTACACCAATGGTTTCTAATCTGAAGAAAATACATGAGTCAGATTCTGAATTGGATCTAGTGGATCCTACCATGTATAGGAAACTCATTAGTTCCTTGATGTATTTGATACATAGTAGACCAGACATATGTTATGCAGTGAGTATATTGATTCAGTACATGTCTAAGCCAAGACAGAGACATTGGGTTGCTACCAAGCATGTGATTAGATACCTTCAAGGTACTATTGCTTATGGAACCATATATGCTTCTAGTGGAGGAGTGATGCTACTTGGTTATGTTGACTCTAACTGGGGTGGTAGTATTGTGGACTAGAAGAGTACATCTCGATTTTTTTTAGCTTGGGATCAGTTATGATATCTTGGTCCAACGGGAAGCAGGGATCTGTAGCGTAGAGTACTACATAAGCATAGTATATTGCACCTAGTAAATCCTGTCGAGAAGTTGTGTGGCTTAGGAATCTACTTGCTAGGTTGTTCGGTGAGAAGCTTGAGACTACTGTCATTGACTCTGACAATCAAAGCTACATCATGTTCTCAGAAAACCTTGTCTTCCATGACATATCAAAACATATTGAAATGAAGTATCGCTACATCAGAGACATGGTCCAAAGAGGTGCCATAAGACTTCAGTACATTGCTATTGGTGACAAATAATAGATATGTTGACTAGGCCTCTATCCTTGAATAAGTATAGGTACTTCCAAGACAAGCTTGGCATGGAAAAGAATGCCTCCATTGTTGAGAGGGAGTGTTAAAGTTACAGCATCGTGACTCATTCTCCAAGTCAATCTCATGTGCCAATATTGAGCCTCATGTGTTGAGGTAGTTCCTTAAAAAAGCCTGAGTTGGACTCAGGAGTCGGGAAACTTGGAGAAGATTCTTGAGTTGGAATCAAGAATGAATAAGACTAACGTGTTCAGGTAATTGCTTTGTATGAAAAAGGGATGATGTTGTACAATCTTGCTTGGCAAGGCTAAGGTCTTGTGTTTCAAGATAGATCCTCACGCGTTGAGCAGGTGCCTCATGTGTTGAGGTAATGCTTTGTATGTTCAAGCATGAATGGTGTGTGATGTACTACAAACCATGGTTGAGCTATTAAATCTCCTCAAGAGACTGGCCACTCTAGAGTGAATTACTTTATCATATGATAATTTGGAACGATAGTAGAACAAAATGATCACACCTTTGGAAAAATATCCTTAGTATATTTGATATGATAGATAAATCAAAGTTGGCAACCATGCATATAAGACAAGAGATAAAGATAAGATGTGATAATATAAGAGAGAACTCGAATTGCTAAACTTCAGTGATGTTAACAGAAAGACTTCAGTTTATTAAAGGAGAATTCAAGTTGTTCACTTCAGTGATGTTAACAAGACAGAATTCAATTAATTAAAGGAGAATTCAAATTGTTCACTCCACTGATGTTATGAAGAAGGACTTCAGTTAAAAGAGTTAACTAAGTGTTAATAAAGAAGATATAGTTAACTAAATTGTTTTGCATGTCAACACTTGAGTTGAACTAAAATATGACACTTGATTTAGCCTCCTAACTAAGTGACCTATCATCCAGATGGAGTGTGAGTTCATCCTGAAGTCAGAAGAGAAAAATAGAAGCCAAAGAATGAGAAGAATATATATATATTATACATGATTGATGAATTCAATGCGAAGTGATTTCTCTTCTCTCTTGAAGGCAATACGCTTTTGTTTGTGCAGTATATTATTATGAGTTCTATTCTTCCATCTTCTTTCTTTCTATGATATTGCACCAGGAGTGCTTGGTATTTCTCTCCGATAATGCACCAAGGGTGCTTGATGTAATCTACTCCTTGTAAAGACATTCTCTACTATCTATCAATATTCTAAGGAAGATTTTGCAGGGGTTTTCTCCCTCAAGTACTAGAGTGTTTCCCCAGGTTAAATTTATGTGTCGTATATGAATGCCTATGTTGATGATTGTTCATTTATTTCAAGTGCTACTGAAATTTCAAATTAAAGATAAAAAATTAATACTAAATAGGCACATGTTCGTTCATATGATTATAACTTGACTATTGTTATTTGGCATTAATTGTAGGGACAACCAAATATATTTTTGTTAGATATTGATTTAGATAGTGATGGTAATTCTAAAGAAAAAGGGTAAGGGAAACATCAACCAATATGTCAAGAACCACTAGAGGTGGTAATATCATAAGAAAAACTTTAAAATGTATGGATTTGTTTCTTGATAAATGATGGATGTGTTCGTATGAAAATGAGACTAACAAAGACAAGGTAGTGCCATTGAGATATAGGCATTATGTGAAGAACTAGGAATCAAACCCACTTTCTGAGTAAGACACCAATTTTTGTATGGTGGGAGAACATATCAAATTGTTCCATCTAGTTGACATGGGTTGGGGTTCTTTTCAATGGATGATGTAAAATTTCCATACAACTATGAAGTTGAACTAATGGACTATGTTGGTCCAACGTTTGATTATAAATGTTAGATTTGGCTAGTCCAATATCTATCGAGTATGTGTAGATATGGAATTTGTGCAAACTATAACAAAATGAAAGAAACAAATCAACATAAATGATATTCTATATATATTAATGAAAGGGAAAAAGATTTGGGAAATGTTCTTTGGTTTATAAATAGATCACGTCCTACAAGCATGAATAGACCACCCAATTGCGAGTTTGAGGAGCATGATGGAATTAGAGTTATCATTTGTATATTAAAATCAATAGTTGTAGGCAAGGAGTTGTTAATCAATTACAATTTGAATAAAATTAACGAGTCGGGTAATTGTGATTTACTACCTATACTCATTATACTAAAGTCAATGTTTGTGATAGTGTTATATTAAGTATATTTTATATATTTAGCATACCCTTGTTCTATATATTGCACACTGAAAACATTATTTTCGTATCGAACAAGATTTGCAAATATTTCCTCTTTGCACATTAGAAGGAATCAATTTCTAGTCATTATGAATGAATTCCAACTAGAGTCTTGTTATGCATATTGTTTTCCTTACGACGTATATGTTCATGATTCAACACATCTTCTCACCGTTCAAATCAACCATAGCCAATGGGAAAAAAGATATGATTGCAGACATGATTTTGAATGCACCATGCATGAATACATTCATCATTGTCAGATATATCATTAGAGCAATTTTCTAAGTATAAAAAGGGTCTCCTAAGGAAAATAATAAAATAAGAGTTATTATTTTTTAAGGAAAGGAAAAAAATATTATTTTCTATTGTATTTTCAATTTATCTTCTTGGAGTTTTATTCAAATTTCGAGTGTGAGTAACCACTTGGAAGACTTTTGACAGACCTCGAGTAAGAAAAAACTTGAAATACATAAAAATAATATATTTCCTTCAACGTATTTTTTTTGTATTTCAAGTTTTTTTCTACCACGGGTCTAGCAAAAGTATGTCAAGTGGGTACTCATTGTATGCATAATTATAATTTTGCATACAATGAGTTCTCACACTCAAAATTTGAGTAAACCTAGAAGGAAATAAGTTGAAAGCACAATAGAAAAAAGTTGTTTTTTTCTTTTCCCTCCAAAACTATTTACCCTTATGGTTGGCATCATCATATTGAATCCTATTGGCTCTTATAAAGTTGATATAGATAGTATTTTTATTTTTAGGCCCATTTTATATCTCAAAATTATTTTAATGCAAGTACACCAATAAAATTCTTACCAGCCTCCTTGACCCCTATTTTCCTATCAATTATAACTAGGAGAGCATTCTTGGAAAATAATGTTTGTGGAAAAGCAAATGATAGGTGCCCCATGGCATAATTTCAGCCTAAAGAAAATGATCGGCCACTGGGGTGCAGCAGTGGGGAATATGAGCATGTATGTTTGATGATGATGTTTAAAAATGTAACAAAAGTACTTCATATGCAAATAATAAAGTACACATTTTACTTGTTTTGTGCATGAATGTTGTGTGCTTGATATTTCATTTTTTAAATAATTTATTGTTGCCATTAATTATTAATATATTCTTATGCTTATGCTTCTATTGTTTATTTGGTTATGATGTATTAGACAATGACGAGAAATAACAACCATATGTGGAGTAGGAATGTGTTCGTTGTTGATTTCCTTGATTAGGACAATTTGAATGTCTCTCTTCTCTATTTTTTGTTGAAAGTAGAAGCTCGTTCTTCTCTATTTTTTGTTGAAAGAACATGGATAAAATGTAACTCTTATCTCATTATGTAACCATGTTTTTAATCTAATGTTTGTCTTAAAATGCAATTTATGAAATGGGAATGAAGGGAATTGAAAATATTTATCCCTATTTGAATATATGCATATTTTTTCTAGTTAATATATTGTTTTTTATGTTAAAAGATTATCATGGGAAAGGAATTAACCACGTCGAATAATACTATATGACCATTTATATTTATTTATGATCATTTTTTATTGATGCCATAATCCAATGTTTATTGTTTTTATCATGTGTTTTGATTCTTTGTAGGGCCTCACATTGCATTATTGTGAATGTGACAATTTAGAATTCTTTAATTATCTAGACCCCTTTGGTTCTATTAAAAATCAGTTAATGAATGGCATTGAACTTAAGGTCTTGAATGTGGATGAAATCACTCCATAAAGTGATCAAAGAATAAAATTCTCAATTTCAAGAATCTAGCAGTGCAACGTATGTACTTTTGAAATTGGATCCAATCAATTGCTTTAATGAATATGATATATTTTTTTTGATAAATCCAAGTGCCTGGCATATAGTTGTATTTTTAGAATCCTTCTTGAGAAGGGATATCCTGCACATTGGGAGTAGCAATCATGCATCTATTGTTGGAGCCTCTTCTCCTATTGCTCCTACTATTAATGCCTTTACTCCTAGTATCATTGATAGTACCTTTGATTCTACATCTAGCGTTGGTGGTGTCCCATCTACTACAACCCTATATAGCGTTACCCCTACCCCTACCCCCACTCATGTTCCTCCTTCATCAGATGTTGATATGAATTTTATAGTGCAAATTGGCACTTCCACATTGGTGATGATGATCTCCCAAAACAACACATAAGTCTCCAAGAATGATCATAAAAATTAACTTATCATGAAATAAGCACCAATATATGGCCCTATATGATGTTCAGAATAGTCGGGTGGAATCCCCTTTCTTCCTAGCTTAAATCCCTGAAATATGAGCAAATTTGAGGCTTTGGGCACTTCCTCCTTGAGCAAAGTGCGTGGAGCCTCAAAATTGATCATATTTCATGAATTTAAGTTGGGAAGAAATGGTATTGCCTCCTAATTGTTCTGACCATCATATAGGCTATTCATGGCTTCTTCCATAATGATACGTTCATTTTGATGATCGTTCTTGGATACTTATGTGTAGTTTTGGGAGGTCATTGTCACTAATGTGGAAGTGTCGATTTGTGCTATAACAATGAGTCCCAAGGCATTTGGCATAGTCATCAAGAGAACTAGGGATTTACTAGTTTCTTTATAAACAGACCATGAGCCGGTCCAAGTGAAGGGTGTTGGTTGTGGAGCCTGATCTCCAGATTCAGAGATATTATTATTCAGTCATGTTTGTACCCTAGCTGTATATGAGATGTAAAAAGGATTGTACACTCACCCCAACGGGGGGGAAGTGGAGGGGGGGCGAAGCCTCCCCCCACTGGGGTCTGGGAGTTATAACCCCCAACGGGGGGATCCGGGGGCCAGCGGTCCCCCGGTGGGGGTTCAGGGGCAGTGCCCCCGAGAAAGGGGGTTCGGGGGCAAAGCGCCCGAAGGAAATTTTTGGGGTTGTTTTACGGGCCCATGGTTTTGGGTTACCCGTGGTATTTTCCCATTGTATGTCCCTTATAAAAGAAATACATTGTAACACGGCTAGGGTTGATGTATTAGGTTTTATGCATTGTAAAGATCTTTGAGATTAGGAAGAGAGACTGTGAGACAGTGAAGAGGAAGTGCAGCGGTTGTGCTACAGGTTGTATCCCTTCACTTTGCTGGACGGAATAATAATAAGGACTGAAAACTTCAGTGTGGACGTAGCCCAAGTTGGGGTGAACCACGATATATATGTGTCTCTCTTGTAATGTGTGTGTGATTATATTTGCATTTATGTTTATTGTTATTGCTCTGCGATCCTGTTTTTCTAACAATTGGTATCAGAGCCAAAGGTATATTTGGCAGATAAACCTGCAGGAAGCTAAGGTTTCTGGTTCGAGTGGGAGCAATGGCAGAAGAAGGAAAGTTTAAGGTTGAGAAGTTTAATGGCCAAAACTTCCAGTTATGGAAGATGCAAATGGAGGACTATCTGTACCAAAAGGATCTATTCCTGCCGTTGGGAGGAAGAGCAAAGCAGTCGGCGGCCATGAAGGACAAAGAATGGGAGGTTCTTCACAGAAAGGATCTGGGAACAATACGGCTGAGCCTGGCTTCGTTGGTGGCTTTCACTATCTCAAAAGAAACAACAATGGAGGGTTTGATGAGCGCATTGGGTAAGCTGTATGAAAAACCCTCGGCCTCCAACAAGGTATTTCTAATGAAGCATTTATTTAATATGAAGATGTCTGAAGGTGGATCTGTTACTGATCATTTAAATGATTTTAATACGGTTACAAATCAACTAAGTTTTGTAAGTGTGGACTTCGATGATGAGGTTATAGATCTTCTAATCTTGTGTTCATTGCCAGAAAGTTGGAATAGCTTGGTCATGGCTGTAAGTAACTCTGTCTCTGGTTCAAATACCTTGAAATTTGATGATGTTATTGGTGTTATTCTTAGCGAGGAAATGCGAAGAAAAAGCACAGGTGATACATCAAGTAATGCATTGACCATGGAGACCAGGGGAAGACAAAAGGAGAGAGGAAAGAGCCAAGGTAATCGTGGGAAGTCTAAAATGGGAAGATCCAAGTCCATACTGGGAAAGATAGAGTGTTGGAACTATGGAAATAAAGGACATCTGAAGAAAGACTACAGATCTCTAAAGAAGAAAGGAGATGCACAGAAGGAAACTACCTAGGAAGCAAATGTAGCAGGTGATCTGTTACAAGATGCTTTGATTCTTGCATTAAATAATACTAGTGATTATTCGGTAGTAGATTCAGGGGCTTCATGTCATGCTACACCCCATAGGAAATACTTTCATGATTATGTTCCAGGCGATTTTGGACATGTTTTATTGGGTGATGATGAGCCATGTAAAATTGTTGGAATGGGTAAGGTATGGATAAAATTTAAGAATGGAATTGACTGGTTGTTAAAAGATGTTAAGCATATTCCTTCTATGAAAATAAATCTAATCTCAACAGGGCAGTTGGGAGATGGCGGCTGTCTATCTACATTTGGAGAAAAGTGGTGGAAGATCACTAAAGGATCAATGGTGATAGCAAAAGGAGACAGGGTAGGTACGTTGTATTTATGTCCTCATAATATTGACCATTCTATCTCTTTAGCTTCCACAGGAATAGATACAGCATTGTGGTATCATATGCTTGGCCACATGAGTGAGAAGGGGATGCAGATTCTCCACTCAAGGAAGTTGCTGCCAGATTTGAAGCAGGTAAGTTTGGAATTATGTGAGAACTGTGTTTATGAAAAATAGAAGAGAGTCATATTTCTCAGGGTTGGGAAATAGAAGAAGAATGAAAAGCTAGAGCTAGTGCATACAGATGTATGGGGACCGGATCAGGTACAATCTCTTGGTGGCTCTCATTATTATGTTACATTTATTGATGATAAAACTAGGAAAACTTGGGTTTATTGCATTAGATAGAAATTTGATGTGTTTGCTACTTTTAAGAAGTGGACAGCTTTGGTTGAGAATGAGACAAGAAAAAGGTTGAAGTGTCTCAGATCTGATAATGGAGGTGAGTACTGCGGCAAGGAGTTTGATAGTTATTGTTCATACCATGAGATTCGTAGAGAGAAGGCAGTCCAGGGAACACCACAAGAAAATGGTGTGTTTGAAAGGATGAACAGAACGATCATGGAGTGTGCAAGGTGTATGAGATTTCATGCAGGGTTTCCCTTACAGTTTTGGGCAGATGTTGTAAATACTGTTGTTTATTTAATAAACAGAGGACCTTCAAGTGCTTTGGATGGTGGTATTCCAGAGGAGGCATGGACAGGTAAAAAGGTAAACTACTCATTTCTGAGAACGTTTGGTTGTGAAGCATTTGTCCATATTGATAAATATAATAGAACAAAGCTTGAAGCTAAATCTAAGAAATGTACCTTTATTGGATATGGGGTTGATGATTTTGGTTATCGCTTATGGGATTATGAAAATAAAAAAATCATTAAGAGTAGAGATGTGATATTCAATTAAAAGGCATGTATAAAGATGAGTTGCAGGGAAAGAAACAGGAAAAGGAAAACACAGAGTACATAGTGCTTGATGAAATTAAGGAAAATGAAGTTCCGAAGGTGCTAGAAAATCAAGAACAACAGCAAGTACCTGCAACTGCAAGAAGATCTACCGGTTTAAGTAGACTCCCTGTGTTGGAACATTTAAAAAACCCACTATGTCATTCTAGACTTAGGATAAAATTAATTAATCATTAATGATTAATTTCCTGAGTTTTGACTAGGTAGAATAGGCCAGTTTTGTCTTTTAGTGGACCACATGCTATCCTCATTCACAAAAATGAATTTGGATAGATTCTGGATAAGATTTCCTTGGATTCTGTCTGATTTTATTCTATTCCTGAATTAGAAAGACACTATCCAGTTTTAGTTAGCTTTGTCCTGCTTTTTCTACTTTCTAATGGAAAAGATAAAGCTAGTTAACTTGGAATCTTTTGCCACTTGACCAATTCGACCTCCACATCATATCTAACCTTCTAAAGCCATAAATACATCCTATTTACCTCACTCATGAGCTTCCATACCATACTTGCCAAATTTGTGAGCCTCTAGCACAGTTTTGGAAATTGCTTTTGCCACCTAGGGGGTTTTTTGTCTTTTCTAAGCCTTTTCTTTTTGCTCTTTCCATATTGCTTCAAAGCAATTCGATTTTATCCATGGAGGATGTATTATATATTTTTATCATATCAATGAATAAGATACAGAGTGTTTTCCATAATTTATTCTCTCTATTCTTCTTCTCTCATTGTCTAAAATATTCCATGGTGAAATTGTCTTATGAATCTAGTTCCTAGTAATTGAAAATCTCACATGGTATCAGAGCTAGATTGATTCAAAACAATTTCCAAGAGTGTTTTTTGCAGGTATTACCATCACCAGGAGCGCATCAGTATGGAGCAAAATCAAGCGAAAGTTGTGACTCTCACTCCCTTCAATTTCTTTGACTGGAAAGCACATATGATCATCCAGCTTCGGAGCAAAGGATTGTATAGAGTCACTATGGGGCTTGAAACTGAGCCAAGAGATGTTGCATTAAAATCCAAATGGTTCAATAGGATTGATGAATCTTATGGGTTACTTTGTCTCTTTGTATCTCCAGATCTTCTATTCCATATCGATTCTCTATTAACTCCAAATGAAGTGTGGGCAAAGCTAGAGTCTCTCTTTGGAAAACAAGACAAGCTCAGAGGTCATTTGTTGGAGATTGAGCTGATCTCTCTTAGTCCAAGTAATTTCGATTCTATGGAGGAGTTCATCTCAAAATTCAAGAACCTAGTGCTTCAACTCAAGCAATGTGGTATAGAGAAGAAGGATGAGCAATTAATCCTTACCATTCTGTCAAAACTGAGCTTTGAATACTCAGTATTTGTGTCTACTTTTCATTCTACAAGACTTGCACACTACAACAAAATAGCCCTTTAGGGAGGGTTTTGTCTTGCAGGAGTCTTGGTGAAACCCCCCCTAAAAAAAATTTCATACATTTGGAGGCGATCTTCTAAAACTGCCCCTAAAAGTCATGGAAATTGGACTTTTGGGGGTGGTTTTGGGAAACCCCCCCCCTAAAATCCCAATTCTCATAACTTTTGGGGGCGGTTTGTCAAAACCCCCCCTAAAATTCATGAGAATTGAACTTTTGAAGGCGGTTTTTTTGGAACCCCCCTTAAAATTCCTGAAATTTGACTTTTGGGGGCAGTTTTGGGAAACCCCCCCTAAAAGCCCAATTCTCATAACATTTGGGGGCGGTTTGTCAAAACCCCCCCAAAAGTCATGAGAATTGAACTTTTGGAGGCAGTTTTATTGGAACCCCCCCTTAAAAGTCATGAGAATTAAACTTTTGGAGGCGGTTGTTTGAAAACCCCCCCTAAAATCCCAATTCTCATAACTTTTGGTGGCGATTTGTCAAAACCCCCCCTAAAAGTCACGAGAATTGAACTTTGGGAGGCGGTTTTTTTAGAACCCCCCTTAAAACTCATGATTGAATTAAACTCTTGAGTGATGATTAAGGCCTTGCGACATCACATAATATCTTAATAGTGAATATAATTCAACTACAAGTGGGATATGTTGGTAATTTTTAGATCTGTAACACCAAAAATGAAAATTTTCCTGCCAATTTCAACATGCTAGTAATTTTCATTCTGCCATTACCCTTTTTTCTCATTGTTTTCCCCTTTTTGTGAAGGGTGACTCAAGTGGATTCCAATGGACAACAATGGCAACAAGAGAGCAAAACATAACACACACATGCCCATATCCAAGGCCTAGAATATATTTTAAACTAATGAGTTGAGTGAATTCAAGATGCAATTACAATAATTATTAGACAAAGCGTTCATATGACCAAGTGTGTCACCTTGGATAGAACACATATTGGTAGTCAATAACAAGGATGGAACCTTTTGGATGTGCATTGGTTATTGATCAATGTTAAATAAGGTGACAATTAATTAGGAACAAGTACCTCCTACCCAAGTTGATGATCCTCTTTATTAACTTAGATGGGAAAAGGTTTCTTCAAAGTTGGACTCAAGTTTTGGGTATCATCATATGAGAGCAAAGACTTGCGGTCTGCATTATTTAAGATGTGCCACCACCTATCGCCTTGCTGTAGACACATGTTAGTGCATACCAGTACCAACTCAATTAACTGTGTGAAGAATGAGCTCTCCACCATTGTCATCGATGCCTATGATCAATGACGGTCAAGGAAGAACTTTAGGTTAAACATGCCCAATAATGGCATGGTTCTGAACTTTACATGTATTGTTCTCGAAGAGTTGTTGTTAACACGAAGCTTTGGACCCAGTCTAATAAAATACGAGGAGACAGAATTTTAAAGTTAACCAAAATTTAAATACATTGGTCAGGGTCGATGTTATATTCAACTTCATTAGTTGCCATGTGTGCCTTAAAACAGTGAGTGGAGGTGTCTTTCACCAAAATCCTGATTCCACTTTGATCCTTATTTGTTGCGCCATCGAAGAATCCCATGGGTGAATTACCAAATAAAATTGGTCGATTTATCAAAAAATTTACTTTGTCTGCACCTGGATCTATGGCAAATACTGCTGATACTTTAATAATCCTTCTCTCAAACTCCTCTAGGTTCTGTTTGTAGCCTTAAAAAAGAATGGTATTCATTAAAATCCATAAGCCCCATGTGACAATAAAGGGAATTGATTTTACCTTGGGATTTGTTAAAAACCAGAGCTTTAAATTTTCTTAAAGGGGCTATAGATGCCAATTATTTTTTACTTGAAGAATGTTACAAATCAAAGTCCAAAGCTCCTGAGTAATGCTGCAATCTATTGCAAGATGTTGTATGGTCTCCTTACTGCTCAAACATAATGGATAGGCTGAAGGTCCAATTCCACCCCTTTCTTTGTAAATATCCCCTATTAAGACTTTATTTCGTAAGCATAACCACATAAATAGAATTGATTTTGGAGGAGCTTTGATTTTCCATATCACTGTATACCACCACTTCAAATCATCATTCTCATCAAGATATATAAATGCATTATAGGCCTCTTTTATTGTCTGCACAATCCCTTCTATTTTGTTCCAAGTCTAAGCCAACCTATCTGGTTCTATAGACAGAGTGATCCCATTTTGGTAAATTCCCTGTATGTATGTGTTCCATTCATTGGATAGAGTTCCTATGAGTCTGAGATCTTATGCAGAGAGCCAAATACTAGAACCTGTCAAGTTGGAGATATTTTTCTTATGTATATATGCAAGATAATAAAGGTTCTGACTATGTAGGTGTGGTAGCAGTTCTTCTAATAGTATAAACTCAAATCCTCCACCCAGAAAAGGATCTAAGCCTAAAAGAACTCTCGTACCTGTACCAACCTTCCAATCAATCCACCGCTTAACCACAAGTAGTGTTGTCAATATATTTTTCCAGATAATGGAGGCTATTGGGAAAGCAAAGTGTTTCTTTGACCTCATTCATGATACAACATCAACTCCTTTCAAATATTTGCTTCTCATAGTGACACTCCAAATACCATCATGAAAAAGTGCCCTCCACAGTGATTTGGTAGCTAGGGCCTTGTTAAAGAGATTGAGATCTCTTATTCCCAAACCTCCCTTATTTTTTGGGTTTACTACCAGACCCCATCTTGCCAAATTGTAACCCCCCTGAAATTCCAACTGGTTGTCGCAACACAGTTCCATGCATGTCGAACAAACTTTTAGAAAAAAATATTTAGCTCTAACATGATCCAAATAGTCTCTTGAAGAAACACAACATCAGGTTTAACTGTAGACAAAAGATCCTTGAGGGATAGCATCTTGGACTAGGCACCCACAATCCCCCTAATGTTAAGAGAGATTAAGACTAGCATTAAGGAACCCTCATATTAGGGTTCAATGCTCTAAGTTTCCCAGAAGGAGGAGGAATAGAAACAGGATAATTTGAGAAACCATTATGGGGTATGTTGCCAACCCTCCTTCAACAACCCCCATGTCTTTTTTCCTGATAGTGGATTTTTTTTAGGCTTCTTCCTGATGGTGACATTTGCAATATCCACAAGGCCAGCTCCATCTACAAAGGAGTTATAGGTTTGAAGAAGCGCTTTATTAATAAGAACTTCTTTGTATGAGGGTTCTGAGGGTTTGGTAAACAAATTTGTATCCAATGGAGGGGGAGAAGCCAAGGTGCATTCACTGTGTAAATGAGGGGTAGTGTGAGGTCCCTGAGGAGAGGTCTTAGTCAAAATAGGGCTTTTGGGATTTGTAACAACCAACAGTTATGTCGATGAGGGGGAAATCAGAGGGTTTTATGAGATGACAGGGTTCAAATGAGAAGTAAAGGGATGGGAATTGTTGTATGGTCTCCTCACTGCTCAAACATAAGTATCCTAAGTAATGCTGCAATCTACTGCAAGATTTTGTATGGTCTCCTCACTTCTCAAACATAATGGATAAGATGAAGGTCCAATTCCACCCCTTTCTCTATAAATCTCCCCTGTTAAGACTTTATTTCGTAAGCATAACCACATAAATAGAATTGATTTTGGAGGAGCTTTGATTTTCCTTATCACTGTATACCACCACTTCAAATCATCATCCTCATAAAGATATATAAAGGCATTATAGGCCTTTTTTATTGTCACAATCCCTTATATTTTGTTCCAAGTCCAAGCCAACCTATATGGTTCTGTAGACATAGTGATCCCGTTTTCGTAAATTCCCTGTATGTATGTGTTCCATTCACTAGCTAGAGTTCCTATGAGTCTGAGATCTTGTGCAAAGAGTCAAATACTAGAACCTATCAAGTTAGAGATATTTGTCTTATGTATATATGCAAGATAATAAAGGCCCCGACTGTGTAGGTGTGGTATCGGTTCTTTTGATAGTATAAAGCCAGATCCTCCACCCAGAAAAGGATCCAAGCTTAAAAGAACTCTCGTACCTGTACCAACCTTCCAAGCAATCCACCGCTTAACCACAGGTAGTGTAGTCAATAGATTTTTCCAGATAATGGAGGCTATTGGGAAATCAAAGTGTTTCTTCCTCATCCATGATACAACATCAACTCCTCTCAAATATTTGCTTCTCATAGTGACACTCCAAATACCATCATGAAAAAGTGCCCTCCACGGTGATTTGGTAGCTAAGGCCTTGTTAAAGAGATTGAGATCTCTTATTCCCCAACCTTCCTTATTTTTTGGATTTTCTATCAGACTCCATCTTGCCAAATTGTAACCCCCATGAAAGTCCAACTGGTTGTTGCAACACAGTTCCATGCATGTCGGACAAACTTTTAGAAAAAAATCTTTAGCTCTAACATGATCCAGCATAGTCCCTTGAAGAAACACAACATCAATATTAATTGTAGACAAAAGCTCCTTGAGGGCTAGCATCTTGGACTAGGCACCCACAATCCCCCTAATGTTAAGAGAGATTAAGACTAGCATTAAGGAACCCTCATATTAGGGTTCAATGCTCTAAGTTGCCCAGAAGGAGAAGGAATAGAAATAGGGTAATTTGAAGAAACCATTATGGGATATGTTGCCAACCCTCCCTCAACAACCCCCATGTCTTTTTTCCTGTTAGTGGATTTGTTTTTAGGCTTCTTCCTGATGGTGACATTTGCAATATCCACAAGACCGACTCCATCTGCAAAGGAGTTATAGGTCTGAAGAGGCGCTTTATTAATAAGAACTTCTTTGTATGAGGATTCCGAGGGTTTGGTAAACAAATTTGGATCCAATGGAGGATGAGAAGCCAAGGTGCATTCACTGTGTAAATGAGGGGTAGTTTGAGGTCCCTGAGGAGAGGTCTCGGTCAAAATAGGGCTTTTGGGATCTCTAACAACCAACAGTTTTGTCGATGAGGGGGAAACCAAAGGAGGGTTTTCTAATATGACAGGGTTCAAATGAGAAGTAGAGGGATGGGAATTGTTAAAATTTTCCAAGAAAATTTCCCAGAAACGCTCAAAAATATCAACCAACCACTCCTCATTACTACTTAGCAAAAGAATGTCTTATTCAGTTAAAGAAGTAAAGAAATTTGGAAAGAAAATCTTTAACTTACCAATGAAAGATTCAGTAGAGGGGAATTGACTAGGTACCTCCATCCGAGCATTCTAAGTCCTCCCATTTAAGTCTTCTTCTCCCGCTTCTGAAACTAACTCCAATGATTGAGCCTCTCCAACCACTGAAGGAAAATCTGTTTTTATATGGCCAGTGGATCTGCATACATGACACTGAAATGGTTCTCTTCAATAGTCTAGGGTTTGAATGAAGGACCCCTTTTCAGTGACAATCTCAACTTCATATGGCGGTCCTAGGTCCATGTCGAACTCCACTAAAATCCAAGCCATGCGTTTGTTATTCCACCTTAGCTCCCTTTCATCAAAGAAAATAAATCTGCCAACAACATCTCCTATCCCTCTCAAAACTGCTAAATCCCAGTATTCAATGGGGAGGTCGGGCATTAGCATCCATAAGCATCTCTTTTGGAAGAACAATGTAAAAGGGTTGAAACCTGGAGACCAACGCTTACCCCCAATTATCACTCATTGCACCAAAATGACCCCTACTTTATCACTAATTACCCCTAAATAATCCATGCTTACCAGTAATTAACCCTTGATAACCTCTAAATGACCCCTACTTTTTTCCAAGGAAAACCTCGTGGAGAAACCTATCGGATTTTTCCAAACATTCATAGATGGCATATTCCCCAGTAAATCCATCGATGTAGACTACTGTGCCTCACACACAAGGATTTGAAATGGGCACATGCCACCATGAACCTAACTAAATGCCCAACATCATGGACAACCACTATTTTAGCTAATCCCTTGGGCTTAAATGGCTCCTACTTACCCATAATTGACCCATAGGTACCATTAATTGCCCCTAGTTAACCCATAATTGACCCTTAAGTACCACTAATTAACTTATAATTACCCCATAGTTCACCCCTTATTAACTACTAATTACCCCTAAATAATCCATGTTTACCAGTAATGAACCCTTAATAACCTTTAAATGACCCGTACATTTTCCAAGGAAAACCTCGTGGAGAAACCCAATGGATTTTTCCAAACATTCATAGATGGCATATTCCCTAGTAAACCCATCGATGTAGACTAGTGTGCTTTACACACAAGGATTCAAAATGGGCACATGTCGCCATGAACCTAACTAAATGCCCAACATCATGGACAACCACTAATTTAGCTAAGACCTTGCGCTTAAATGGCCCCTACTTACCTATAATTGATCCATAGGTACCATTAATTTCCCCTATTTAACCCATAATTGACCCCTAATTATCCCATAATTGACCCCTTATTAACCCCTAATTACCACAACTCATTACCCCTAAATGACCCTTGATTACCCATAATTGACCACAAATTATCCCCAAATTATCACTAATTAACCCCTAATTACCCTTCATTTACCCCTAATTACCCATAAATGACCCATAACTTTTCAGGGCCCGAGTCCATCACATAGGCCTTATAAAGGGAATTTTTGGCTTATGAGTGGGATATGGTGGTAATTTTGGGATGTATAACACCATGATTATTTTTTTACAACTAGGCCATGGTTTGAGATTAACTTCTAGGGCCTAAGTTCATATAGTTTCCTCTAGGTCTCACGGGTCATGTGTAGTACCCCAAACGACCACACATGCCATACAAAGGAAATGTACTTTTGGCATTAGACCACTGAATGGGCGATGAGAACCACACTTAGCATCCAAAATCTTTCAATTAATGAGCACCATATCACTCTCACATGCCAAAGTATGGTGGCTTGAGGCCCCACACATGGCCCATGAGGCTCAAGGACAAATGTTATGGCCAAAAAACCTATATCTTGGCACCAGACCATGTATTAGGCACTAAAACTAACTTCTAAAGTGGAAAACCTCAAAATCACCACCATAATGCACTCATGGGGTGAGATTTCCTACTAATTTCCTGTGTGGTTGTTGTGGGCCCACACATGGCCCATGAGCTCTAAAAAAAAGTGTTATGGCTCAAGATTTTGAATTTCAACCCTAAAACATTTTATGATTCCTGAAGACCATCCATGGTGTGATAAACCTTGAAATAAACACCACATCTCACTCATATGCCAAAGATTTCCTTTGTAGGACTTGTGTGGTGGTCCAGGGTCCCATGTATGGACCATGAGATCCAAAGACAAATTTTATGGTCCAATAACTTGTATTTTGTATCAACCTTGGCTTGGACACCAAGAAGTTACATCCCCATTATGGGACCATATCTTTTTGGCATGATGAAGACTCCATTTGTAAGGTCTATGTGGTGGTTTATGATCCAAAAAATAGATCATAAGCCCCATATATGAATGTTATAGTGTATGCCTAGGGATTTTAGCATTGAACCATGACATATGCATTGAGAACCATGTCTAGTGTTAGAAAGAGGAAAATGTTTATCATATCTCATTTGTAGGCTAATGATTCCCTATGGAGGACATGTGTGGCAGTTTGAGGGCTTGAAAATGGACCATGAGCTCAGAGAAAAATGTTATGACCTAAGACCCTTATTTAACCTTATATCATAACATGGGCATTGAAAATCATCCCTGGTGTGCCCTTCCTCAAAATGGTGAACATATCTCGCATATAGGCTAAGATTCCCCATGTAGGCCTTGTGTTATAATCTAGGTCTCCATTCATTATAATCTAGGTCTCCATTCATGGTCCATGATCCCTAAGGTAATTCATATGGCCTTGTACCCTAAAACCTTGGTCCATGGCCTAGAGACTGAAATCCATACTTGGTGTTCCAAACCTCAAAATGGCCAACATATCTTACTCATTGGCCAAATATTACCTATGTAGTATATGGGGCCTTTGAGGTGGTCTAGGGAATCACACATGACCCATGAGCCCCTTACCCTTAGACATTATGTTTTGACTTTATAATATGGTTCAATCGATTATAACCATTCTTGGTCGCATAGAGCTTGAAATGGCCATTTCTTGCTTGTAAGCCAAATATTTCCCTCATACAGATGACGTTATGAACTAGGGCCCCATTTGTGGGCCCCGATCCCTTGAGGAAAATGTTATGGACTAGGACTTTATATGTTTCCCCTGGAACATGGACTAGGCCATGAGAACCATCCTTAGTGTGCCAAACTTGAAATGAACACTATATTCCACTTACATGATAAAGATTCCCTTTATAGGGCTTGTATGGTGGGCATAGGCCTATTAATGTCACATGATCCCTAGAGACAAAATGGCCTAAGGTAAGGTTGATGTAGAAGAATTATCCTTACTTACATGGAATATTTGGATGTGTGAGGTTTTGAGTTTAATTGATGTGTCCTCCCACCTTGTAAATGGCCAACTTTTGCCTTGTATTTGTCCCTTTGCCTTGACACATTAATCACATATTACATTCTTTTACTCCCCCAAATTCCTCACTAGTCATGTCTTCGACAAATGAAGGTCAATGCCCAAACTATGATGATAATCTTAAAAGGTACCATGATGGAATGCCCTCACTATTTGGCAATTTTTGTTGGTAATTGTAACTGGTATGTCAAATCCACTCCAAGTATCTATTAGGTACACATAAAGAAACAACAAGACCAATGTAAGAACATCTCTCCATGCTTGAAACAATGCATATCTCCATTGTAGCATTCTCAATTTGTGAGCCTCCTTGATTTTCCCATTTTATATGCAATCCCAAATCACAACATTCCATGAGACAACATTATTCTCAAGCATGTTATTAAACATTTTTGAGCTTTGTCCATCCTACCATTATGGGCATATTTCATAAGCATTATAGTTCACAAAATGATGTCTCATTGAGACATTCTATAAGCCATGTGATAAGCATATTATAATCAACCCTCCACACCAATTGTTACAAGTAAAGATGGCATTCTTTGGAAATACATCCACAAATTATCATTGCTCTAAAAGGTCCCAGAGAATCTAGCTTTCCGCATCCAACCTTTACACTCATCCTTTCTTTTCAAAGAGGGACTTTGTTGTGGCTAGGCCGTATTCTCTAATGATTCAACGTTCCTAATTGGGGAGGACCTTAATCGTACTTAAGATTTCCAAACATTAATCTAGAATTTGTCAGGGATCAATGAACCCATATACATTAGTTATATTGCCCTTTACCCTTGATTCTAAAGTATAAATCGCTAGTCATCTATCAATAGGTGGTAAGTTGGTTTTCTAGATCCATGTTTATGGGATCCTAAATCATTGCCATAACTCTTGAAAATCCTCTCAATCCTCTAGTCGAGCAATCACATCCTCCCCATATCATTTTGGTGAATTTATACATGTTACACATTTTGCATTTTGTTTATTGAATAAACACCAAGTCTAGTTTTTCTACTCTTGTTTTGTTTTTCAAAATGATTTGTTTCTTAGGTGCATTATTGCCCCTTATGTTCCACAAGAGAATTTTCATTTAGAAGGCCTAGGCATTTGAAGAAATGTCTCCTTAAGTGAGGTTGTTTGTCTTGGGTTAATTAATTGCTCCCTTTTCTCCTTCAAGTTATCATTAACAAGTTTCTCGCCTCGTCCCAACTTAGATTTTGTCAACTTCGTGGGATTTGTGTCTATTCATGATCATTTCTTATAGGAACTTGACAATCCTTCAACATTTCTATCCTCCCATTTCCATTTTTCATGTGCTAGTGTAGATTCACCAGTTGGTAACTTGAAATGGAAATTATAAATGTTTCCTTATAATGCAAGGATAATAACTCCATGTCCACTTCTTCCAGATCCTCCTCCTCCTCTTGCATTCAATTCTAATTTATATATCTTCTTTATGCTCTCTTTTCTTTTTTTAGTATCAAGGTCATTTGCAATATTACTATTTTACCATTGCCACAATCTCATTTCTCATCCTTTGTTGATTCCATTTCTTTGGTGTGGTTTCTATCTTAAATTCATTTAGTTTCATGTATATAGCCTCTTTTTTGGTCTCCTATTCTTCCTCCTCCCCTCCTTGGATATGATTTTGATTTGTTGTTTGATTAGTGTGTATTGTATCCTTCATTATTAATTTCCCTTTAGTTTCATTATGATCTTGATTGTCTTCTTTATTTATTCCTTGAGATTTATATCCCTCCTTCTCCATCTTCTCATGGTTATTCACCTCAAGAGTGAGTTTAATGAAGCAAGGGACCTTGGTTTGGGTTTCTTAGTGGCACCACCTTCCCTTTCCTATAATTAACTACTACTCAACCATCATAGTTCCTATTTCCATTCTCCTCCACTTGCACATGTTTAATATTAAGGGGGTTGTCCCAATTGCAATGTGTTTTTTAATGAATCGCTTGCACAAATGGCATATTATATTTATGTGGCCTTTTAACTCAAGTCTTTTTGAAAAAAATATCACAATTTCAATTACACCATTGATGCAGCATGTTAACCTAGAAAATTTTTGTATGTTGCATTACATGTAGCCTGACACTAACCTCTGGAAAGGATTCTATGTTACACCTTTTGTTTGTTTCCTAAGTTTATCACTTAATGTACGCCAAATGCATAATGTCAACACATTTACTATTGAGTTGTGTGTGCCACTATTAGTAGTTTGTTTTGTTCCACCCTTGATTTTCAGAGTGTGTGATCAACGGAAAACATGAGTAAATGAGTCTATTGTTATCTTTTAATCAGAAATTAATCTCCTTAATAAAAACACATCTTTTAATTGAAAACTAGAATGTCACAATTTCAATTACACCATTGACATAACAGGTTAACCTTACAAGATTTTGTATGTTGCATTACACATGGCCTCACATTAATTTCATAAATGATTATAGGTTCCATGTTTTGTTTTTCATAAGTTTATTACTTAATATACTTCAAATGAATAATGTTGACACTTGTTATTTTTATTTGGAAATTAAATTCCTCAATAAAAAAAATTATATATTTTAATTGAAAATTAAATTCTTTAATAAAAAAATTATTATTGAAAGGTATTTTTTAATAAAACTTGATAGTTGAAGAGTTATTGTTTAGCATAAAAAACTAAACAAAACATAAAAACAAAAAATTAGTTGAAAGGGCAAAGATGAAATGAACTAGCCTTCAATTTTTTCTGCCTCTACCAATTTTTCCCGCAGATATGAAATGAACTCTGTCATGTTGGTCTGTAGAGCCTTCGTCGCGCTGGTCTGGATATTTTACAGCGGTTTGGTGGAAGGGAGTTGTGGTCAACATAAATCCTGAGGGGAATCGTATTTTTGAGGAGGGGAAAGGAAGCAGACACAGAGGGAGGCCGAGGGTATGCAGAGAAGAGAAAGAGAAAGAGGGCATCCTTGCCTCAGCCATTGTGTCTTCACGTTATGCATTTTAGGAGCAAACGAGGTTTGTATCTATCCTGTATTGAATGGTTATTTGAACTTCGAATTGAAATAATCAGTTATGATGATGCTTCCCTCTATAGAGCACAGAGCAACAAGTGCATGGAGTTCTGAACTTGATTGACCTTGATGGAAGTGGATGCCTTTCCCGAAGTGTCTCTACTGGAGATCGCCTTAAAGAAACTCAGGTTTTTATCTTGATGAGCATTTTATTCACAAATTAAAAGACAACCTTAATTTAAGTTTTTAACTAATATTTTGATCATCATGGTAGCCTCTTATGGCAAGCGAGGCCTCTTGTAATTTTCAGTTTTTATAATGCAACAAGAAGCACAACTTTGACATTTGAATAGGTAAATGCATTAAAACTATTATAGATGACTTTATATCCTATTCTCAACAATTGCACTCTAAAAAGGGGTTTGCATTTAAATAAAACTACACGAATCAGATAAATTAAAAGGCTTCCTCAACATTTGAACTCTAAAAAGGGGTTTGCACCTCGACAGATTTAATCCCTCTCGGTGCTTGGTGGATCCCCTTTTAAGATGGATCTATGTTGGTGGTAAAACTTAAAAGTTAAATGCTACATTGAGGTGTGAGGTACAGGGAAAGGTTCAAAAAATTGCAATAAAGCTATCTGAAATGTGGGTGCAGCCTGCCAGGTCAACTCAGTTATGTGGGTGTGGCAGGTTTTCAAAACTACTAGATTATAGCCATAAATACAAGTGCAAGGGATACAGGATGATAGGGCCATGTATAGGAGAGTTCTCAATGGCCAAGAACGTTAATGTTCTATACCTGTAGCTGAGGAATATGTCTTGTGAGGCTCCTTCATTTACTTTATTCTGTATTTCTTCCGTGTTGTGATCCCAGAGCACCTAGGGTTTTGTAAGTTTGCATTAGGATGCATATATGTGTTGAACTCTAATATGAAAAACTTTTTTGGCTGTGAACTGAAAACTGTCATTTCTCTTGTATTTATGTGTTTAAGGTTTTGTCTGTTATAATGAAGATTTTCCTTATGATAAAAGTTCCAAGTAATGAACATAAATACTGACATGAGGACATGATGATCTTAACAATAAGGGTTGAGTGTTTCTGATGAATGCACATTGAATGAATGGCATGGACAATATAAGGTCTATGAGCTATGGTGTATGAGATTGTCACGAAAGAGTGGAATGCAAAGAACAAATACTATTTTTATGCTAGGGTTGTTATGTCTGATGTTTTATTGTTTTAATCCCAGAATTCCATTGTGCGCCTGCTTTGTTTTAAACCACTTTATGTTTTCAAATGCTATCTATTTGGGACACTTCAATAGGGCATGCCCATACAATATATTGTATTTCTACTGATAATATGTTCTTCAATGCATTTCGCAGGTTTGCTTCATTTCCTATGGAAAAATAGGCTCTGGGAAAACTTACACAATGCTTGGTAAACCAGATTTTCTTGAGCACAAAGGACTTATACCAAGATCTTTGGAGAAGAATTTCAAAACCAACCAAACACTTTCTTCCCAAGGATGGAGCTTCAGAATGCAGGTGGACTACTCAACTTCCATTCCTAATGTGCTTTTGAACACACTTCAAGAAAATCCTTTTGTTTGTTTGGATTTATTTAGAAGCAAGATGTGGCAGATGCAAGTTTCATTTGACACCAAATTTATTTACATCTTCCTTATTTTCAGGTATCCATCACTACTACACAAGGCGGTGGTTTAAGACATTCATTTGAGACGAAAGGTCTCAAAAGTACCTTTCATCTCAAACTCCCCCTTATTTCTTTTATTTTTATAATTAAAATGTTCTTTCCACGAAAAAGGTTTTCATGGGTTTCAAAATATCTAAAACTACGTGGGTCTTAGCTTAACCCTTGCAGATGGGATCACAGGAAGAGTCGGTTCGCACTACATTGCACAGCGGGCATGGCAGATAGATAGATATCGCAGGAACCACGATGGCATCATGGAAGTAATTACTAATAATATAGTTATCTTGAACTTTGAATTAAGAATTTACAGCCACTGTCACACATCCAGGAATGGCCTTAGGGTCTCTAGAAAAACATATTCCCCCATCACCATCTCAAGCATTTCCACTCTTGTTCCATCGCAAAAAGCTAAGCACCCTTTGCTACTCCATTAATTATAGCACCAACCATGTTCCCCAACCTCTGTAGACTCTAACGTTGATGGATGTCAGGGCATTGATACGTCCCTCGACTGTCGACCAATAGATAGGGCATTTATCCGCTCGATTTTTGTGGTGAGAGAAGATGACGCGTCGTGTAGCCTGTGAATCAATCTGGGTTGGGAGGGAAACTCTGGTTCCTTCTCATCGATCAAATTTGAATTCAAATTCTATAATAAATACAACAAAGCAACAAATTAGGTGGACAAGTAAGAGAAACCCAAGGAATTTTGTAACCCTGAGACAAGAATAATGCCCTAGGGAGAAATTTCTCAATGAAGACAAGAAGTTGTATTCATGGGAGGACCGCCTCAAGCGCATCAATTGAAATAGAATCTTCAGGATCCATGCCTCAGAGAAATCGGTAGGGTTTGTACTACTTTATTTCAAAAATTTTAGATATCAAATATTCATTGCATGTGAAGGTTTAGCCCAAATAGAAATTCATTCAAGCTATAAAAAATAAGTGGATGCTTAATTTTTTTTGTATTGAAATTTTAATGGAAAATTTGCAGAATGCTTGTAATTTTGCCCTCATTTTTCTGTCTTGAAATTTTGAAATTTTAATGGAAAATTTGCATAATGGTTGAAAATTTTCCCTAATTTTTTTGTCATTAAAATGTTACAATGAGTTCAACATAATATTTAAATTAAAAAAATACAAACAAAGTGAGTTATCCCAAAACTATAGTTATCTCTCCCTATCCCGATTGTCCCATCTGAAAGCTTGAATATCTATCCTGCCTGAGGATGTAAAGGATGGCACCCCTGATTCAGGATGCGATGGTTGTGGCTTTTGTCTAGATGTAAAGACAAAATGGTGAACTGAAACCCCCAACCGGTATAGTCTAATTTCTGCTACCAAGGGTGAATGCCATCCAGTAGTCGGTTGAACAATTATCTATATAAGGTGTAACCAGTAGCCTTATAGAGATCTCCTTGATTCATAATCATTCTTAAACCTTACGAACTTCTCCCTTTGACCACCAATGAGCTGAGATATAGTACCACTTGGGAAACAAGCCATAGTAACCTTGAAAATGCGATGTGAAATCAGCTAATGAATGATGATTCAACCTCAATAATTCCTTTCGTCATCAAAATAGTAACTCTAATACAACAACATGCCTGGATATATATTGGAACTTAGTGATTACTACTACTGTTCTTCGAACATTTCTCGTTGTCTTTTATTTAGTTCACATGGCCTTCCAGTTTCGGACAGCCTTCATAGCTTCGTCATCTAGGGTTTTTGAATGAGGAGAGCTTGTGATAGATCCTGTACAAATTGCAAAGTGGTACTTTTGTACATCCTTTGGAATAGATATTCTTGTTGTATTTCCTTTTCCTCAGGTCATTACCTGGATGTCCATCCAAAGTAGGACGGGCTCGGATGTCTTGAGGTTGAAGAATTCTTTGAAGTTTATCATCTTCTTTCAATATTTCCCAAGATTCTACGTATATATCCACTTACGTCAGAGTTGATAAAGACTGTAGGAGTATTTATTGAAACAACATGGGTTGGGGGGGCCTAGGTGCTTACAATTTAATTTTATACATGCTTGCAAGTCATGTCATTGGCGCTTGTGTGTATCTGCTTATATTCCAACGAGAGATAGTTGTTGGTGAAATGCATGCAACAATCATTTTCCAGAGTGTAAAATTGATTATCAGTACTATGGGAATAACCGTGATAATAGTTTCAGCAACTGGAATAACATTAGCATGGCTAAGTGTCCTCCTGTGACTGATGGACCATTCAATTTTGGAATATATACTAATAATATTACTTTACTACGGATTGTTGCATCAAGAAAGTTTGTACAGAAATATTTTTACTGCTTATGGTGGGGCCTACAAAACTTAAGCACACTTGGCCAGGGTCTGGAAACCAACAAGTTTGTTGGAGAGGTTTTTTTTCAATAACCCTTGCAGTCCTAGGGCTTATATTGTTTGCACTTCTCATCGGTAACATGCAGACCTATTTGCAATATTTGACAATTAGGCTGGAAGAAATGAGAGTAGAGCAACATGATACACAACAATGGATGCGCCATTGTTTGCTTCCTGAGAATATTAGGAAACGTGTTTGTCGGTATGACCAATAAAAGTGGCTTGAAACAATAGGATTTGATGAAGAGAACTTGGTATGCAGGTTGACAGTCAAACTGTGTGATAAATGCATGCATGTGGTCAAATTTCGCCATAAATGTAGGTTAGTGGTCAAACTGCACCGTCAACATGAGATGACCCAAAATAGGTATACAATCAATCAAAAAGGCTCCATAGCATACCACACCTAGTTGAAGGATAGCTGACTGATTCATCTTGAAGGGATGGAATAATATACCCTAAGCTAGGTTGTAACAATTTACATTACCAGTTAAGTTTAAGCCAATAAAAATCCAAATCATTAACAGTGCATAGTTGTTATCTGAATTGTTGTATCCATTCATTGTCTTTTGAATGTATGCATTGGTGTCAATTTCCTTATTTTCCCTATATAAAAAATTGGGCCATGCTTTATATCTAATTAATTGTAATTACTAGTTTGTGTGCCATATTCTTTGGATATGGTTTTCCAAATACACGGTTAAAAATACAATGGAGGGCTTCCGTTCTTTAATAAGTTGCAGTGTAAGTGTTCATAATTTCATTTTTTGTCTAAAAGCTAACATACTGCATGCTGGAGATATACAATGAAACTATCCGAGATCTTTTGGGTACCACTAAATTTGGTGGTGCAGACGGACCTCGTTCTAATAATGGTACTCCAGTAAAGCAATATACTATTAAACATGACCAAAATGGCAACAGTTTTGTGTCAGACCTTACCATAGTAGATGTCACCAATTGGAATGAGGTTTCCTCCCTTCTACACAAAGCTGCTTAGAGCAGGTATGCTTCTATATGAAAACCTGCTATTCAAACTAATTTGATCATTTTGTTCTTAGAATGAAGCTTTCTTTTGGTCTACTTTCAAGTGGTCATGTTCTTTTCTTGAGTGTATTTCTGTAAGTATGTTAGAAAGTACAGTTTCATATCTACCAGGTTAAGTCTTGTAAAATTTATAAATTATGTGGATTATGTAAAGCTTTGATCGGTAAAATTATGGTATGATGAGCTCAGCATGGTTTTGGTTTTATTTGATACATTTAGTCAATGCTTAAATATTTATCGGGCTTGTTTGTAAGGCAACTAGCAATTGATAAGATGGCTGGTCTTTAGCTTTGACTCCTATCAATAAAAACTGGTTTTGCTTTACTGTAATTAGACCAGTTAGAGTAGGCTTTGGATATTTTGAGACTTGTATGCCATATGTGAGTCACCTTTATTCTTCTATTGCTTCTAATCTAAATGAACCAGATCCCTAATAATTTGCTTAATCTATTGCTATTTTGTAGTAACATGATCTTGCACCATCTGATGACATATAATAGTGCTATTATGCTGAAACTTGAATCCACATCATTTGATGACTCTTCTATTCTTTTTTTGTTATAACTATATTTTTACCATCCACATTTTCACCATGTTTACATCCTAATCAAAGTAATTGGAGACATCCTCGCTCTCTATCTAGGCATTAAAGTTCTTATTGCCACAGCAATCAAAAGGGATAGAAACAAATTGCCCAACCCTCCTCTCAGTAGCAATTTGGTGGAAGAGAAACAAACAATTGTATAGCGAACTCAATAAGCACAAAACAATTACAAACAACCCATTGTAAAATTAGTCACAGTAGATCTAATGAACAAGTAAATCAATCACAACAGATGAACATAGAAAATATGGTGCAAAACTGTGCAAAACATGCAGCAGTGCTCAATATCCCAATAAGGGTGAATGAATTACAATACAATACAGTATCTGTCAATGAGCAATTCGAATTGACTAAGTAGGCCATTCGAATCACTGAATGGAGTAGCTTGACTCCAACTAGGAGTCCTCATCATCAATCGGTGGTGCTCATCAATGCACAAGAACCAGTCATCCAGGTGTCAATCTGAGTCTAACTGAGTGTAATAAGTGTAATTGAAGTGTGTAGCACTGATTAAGGATCAGGAGGCTCAGTGGGGGCGCATGGGAGGCTAACTGAAGTCAGAACAAGTCATCTAGTCAATCTGGAGGTCCAACGGAAGTGAAACAGTCAGTCGAGAGTGAAACTAGCCTCAAATCAGGGAGAATCGGAGCTAACTGAATGTAACTGAAGTGGAACTGCAGTGGTAGGTGAACAAGTGCGCCCTTCTCTGGCAGTAGGTGAGAAGTGGGTGCCTTTCAGCCTAGGAGGGCTAAAACTCTGTGGAAGGTGGCTCCCGGGTGCTAGAATGAAGTGGATAAGGTGCTGGAGGCATCAAACTGGTGACTGGGATGCATGCAAGTGCATGCAGGTGCATGCAAACCCTAGATTCTGCATGCAAACCCTAATTGCATGCAAGATCCTGAAAAAGATGATGTGGATATCCGAACACCCCCCCTCAAGCTAGACTATGATGTGCCAACAAAAAATAATGTGGGGCCCTGGTAACTAAGACCAAAGGTCACCCAAATACAATAATCCAAAAAATGCTGAAAATAAACTAAGTGAGGAAAGAGGGAAAACCCAGTGGGAAGAAAGCCCCCCCTCAAGCTAAAGCATAATAATGAATCAATCTGTCTCCACCATGATGGAACTCACCCCCAACAGTGAACGGAGGTAAGAGAACTTCTTCTCAGTGAAGCTCTTGGTGAAGATGTCTGCAATTTGCTCATCAGTAGGGCAATATTGCAGAATGATGGTGCGGTCATGCACCAACTGTCGAATGTAATGCATATGAATCTCAATGTGTTTGGTCCTCTTCCGCTGAACTGGATCTGTGGAGATCTTGATAGCACTTTGATTGTCACAAAATAGGACAGTCGAAGTAGTGCCACCAAAACCAAACTCGGAAAGAATACTCTGCAACCAAACTGCCTGAATGCAGGCATTGACTGCCCCTCGATACTCTACCTCTGCTGAAGAAAGTGCAATGGCTGCTTGCTTTTTGCTGGACCAGCAAATAGCACCATGACCAATCATGAAAACATAGCTGGAAGTGGACTTCCGATCAATGCTATCACCTGCCCAATCTGAATCAGTAAAACCAATGAAATCTAGCTCAGAATCTGCAGCATAATGTATGCCAAACTGTCTCGTACCTTGCACATACTGCAAGATCCGCTTGGCTGCTCGCCAATGAAGCTCATGTGGCTGCTGCATATATCTTGACACGGCACTCACGGCATATGAGATATCAGGCCATGAGTGTGTCAAATAAAGTAGTGAACCAATCAACTGTCGATACATACTGCAATCTGCAAGCGGTGTGGAATCTCCCTCCTCAAGACTGATTCCTGAGAGGAATGGGAACGGGGCTGCCTTACATTCAGCCATATTAAACTTCAATAACAGGTTGGAAGCATATTTTTGCTGAGATATAGTGATCCCATCAAAATTTTGAGCTATCTCCAAGCCCAAAAAGTGACTCAGCAAGCCCAAATCGCTCATGTCAAAAGCTAGATTTAAGGCAGATTTTAGCTTGTTTATTGAAGTAAGTGTGCTACCAGTAATAAGCAGATCATCAACATAAAGTACAATAACCAAAAAATTACCTTTAACTCGCTGAAGATACACATTCAGATCAGATTTGCATCTTTGGAAATTCTGAGAAAGAAGGAAGGAGTCCATCTTTGCGTACCAAGCTCTTGGGGCCTGTTTTAACCCGTACAAAGATTTCTTCAATCTACAAACCAATGATGGATCTGATGTATAACCCTCTGGCTGCTACATATAGACCTCTTCAGCAAGGTCTCCATGTAAAAATGCACTCTTCACATCCATGTGGTGCACTTCCCAGTGCTTGGATGCGGCAATAGCTAAAACAAGGCGGATGGAATCCATCTTTGCAACCGGTGCAAAGGTCTCAGTGTAGTCCACTCCTTGGACTTGGGAAAAACCTTTTGCCACCAACCTTGCTTTATATTTTCTGATAGTGCCATCAGCAGCAAATTTAGTACAGTAGACCCATTTACACTTCACTAATTTTCTTCCAGGTGGAAGAGAAACTAGCTCCCATGTGTTGTTCTTTTGAAGAGAACTGTACTCTTCGTCCATGGCACTTTTCCATCTCGGATCTCGATGGGCTGAATAGTATGATGTAGGATCTGAACCAGACATCAAATAAAAAATCTCAGGAAGAAATGGATCAGCAATAGAAAGAGCCATACCTGCTCTTTGAAAGTCTCCTCTTGTTCGTCTCGGATCAGCAGGATTTCCAAGATTCGAACCAGCAGAATGTAGAGTGTTTTGGGCCCACTTTGGTAACTGAGGAGGATCATAATGATCGGATTCTGAACCTGATATGTCATGATAATCATATGCTTCTACAATATCGGAAATATCAGAACTCATACCTTCATTATCGCTGCTCGGATCTTCTTCTGGTGAAGGCGGTGAATCGGCAGTCTTTTCCTCGACTAGTTGCAATTCTTGAAGCGGTTCTTCAAAATGCACACTGCGCTCTATGAATATCTTTTTAGATCTGATATCCATGAGTTTATATGCTTTTGATTCTTCCCCATATCCTATCAATATGCACTCGATACTTTGTGGATCCAAAGCTCGTCTCTTCTCAGAAGGAATTCTAGCCCATGCAGTAGAGCCAAAAACTCTCAAATTTGACACATCCGATTTGTGACCAAAGAATGCTTCGAAAGGAGTCATACCTTTCACGGATGAATGTGGAACACGGTTATGTATATATGCAGCAACATTGATTGCTTCAGCCCAAATATTTTCATCCAAACCTTTCGATTCAATCATGCATGTAGCCATCTCTTTCAGTGACCGATTTTTCCTTTCCGCTACACCATTCTGTTGGGGTGTGTAGAGAACTGTATGTTGGATCTTAATTCTGCTTTGGGCACAAAGTTGCAGCAACTCGGACTTGATATATTCCCCACCATTATCAGATCTAAGAGCTTTGATCTTGCTCTCAGTGGTGGTCTCAACAGAAGCCTTAAAATCCTTGAATTTTCCAAGCACTTCTAACTTGTTTTTGAGAAAGAATACCCATGTAAAGCGGGAAAAATCGTCAATAAATGTCAAAACATACCTTGAACCATTTAATGACATATGGGGCATCGGACCACTGATATCAGAATGGATCAATCCCAAAATAGTAGAAGCTCTTCTAGCTTTGCCGCGGTCGAATCTGTGCTCGGGGTGCTTCCCAATAATGCAACCAGTGCATATTCCCTTCGAGGAATGGAGTTGTGGAAGCCCATCTACCATGGATTTATTTGATAGAAGAAGCAAATAATTATAATTTAGATGTCCAAATATTTCATGCCAAAGCCTACTAACCTCATTACCATGTGTGCGAAGAGCAGTGGGCTTTGCAAGCGGAATAAAGTGCGAAAACTCATAGCATTTTGCAGTGTGGTTTGCCTTTCCAACCGCAACTAGTCTTCCACTTTTGATATCAGAAATTTCAACTGTATTAGGGCTGAATGTGACTTGCTTTGGTTCACCAGTATGTGTCATTTGATACACAGAAAGGAGATTTGAAGCCAAGGAAGGCACATAGAGAACATTCTGAAAGCTTCCATGTTCTACATGAATCATACATTTGCCCTTTGAAGAAATTTTTGAGTCATCTCCCAAATGGATGGGGATGGAGCTGTTTGGATCGAATGAGGAAAAAGAATCAATATTTGTAGCCATATGATTTGATGCACCCGAATCTATCAAGAGAGTAGTGGGATTCGAAACCGTTGCCATGAGTGCTTGTCCTCTTTCATGATCATCATTCCTATCCTTCTTCCTTGCACCGTCAGGAAGGGTTATGTTGTTCTTTTCCAAAAGGAGGGCCATTTGATCTATAGTCTTCTTCATACATGAACTTTCGGGATGAAAGCCACGGTTACAATAAGTACATTTAGATTTTTGGTTACCTTCTTTGCCCTTTTGCTTGGATTTCGAACTGGATGGTGCATCCGTTTGCTTGCCTTTGTCTTTTTGCTTGTGAGGCTCGAATTTGGGCTTCTCCTTCTTTTGTTTTACTTTACCATTCGAGATCTTGGGTCCTTGAACAAAAAGGGCTGAATCTTTGGAGCTTATGGACCCCATTTGAATCAACTTGTCATGCTCTTTTGTAACGGACTCAATGAAGGCATTCAAGGTAGGCATCTTCCAATTCGGGGTAGTTAGCCGACCGGAATTGAAAGTAGAGACAAATACCGAATAATCTTTCCCAAGTTTGCTTAGAATGGAGAGGATCAACTGTTTATCCTCTTTGATAACACCACTGTTCTTCAATTGCAAGTTCAAGCTCTTGAATTTTGTGAAGAATTCATTGATGGTCTCGAAATTCTCAGGATTAAGGCCAATCAATTCATTCTCTAATTGAAAATCCCTAAGCTCATCCTGCTTTCCGAATAGTGTTTCAAGTTGCTCCCATATGGCTTTTGGAGTCTTCAATCCGCTGAGATGGAAGTGAATATCTTTGGAGATGGAGAGACAAAGAAGACCATAAGCTTCATCAAGCTTGTTGTAGTGTTTGGTTCTATCTGATAGATTGCTTGGCTCCAATTCAAGACCAATAGTGACTCGGTAGTAACCTTTTGAACTTAATATGATCTCCATCTCATCTTTCCAATCAAAATAATTGAATGGGGTGAGGATAGGCTTTGAAGAAGAGTATTCCATTGCTAGGAGCGAGTCAACTGATGAAGAGGAAGCTTGCATGCACACTATAGCGAATGCAATTGCTGTAGGGAAGCTTGCATGCAAAATGGTGCGAGTGCAATTGATGGAGGCAATAAACCTACAAATCACATAAAACCAAGAACCGTAAGGTCGAACAATCCACCCTTTGAGAGTTGCATCACACCTGGGATTGGATTTCAAGCAATGTTGAATGGGTCCAATGTATCAGATCCAGGAATTATGTGGTAACTCAAGCTTCTGGAGTGGTATTGGAATAATTTTCAAGCTTTGCATGCACAGGAGCGAATGCCCTTGAGATATCTCATGCCAAACTTTTTGCAATTTTTAGCAATTCAGTCAAATCTTCTTGTACAAACACCTGTAGAAAAGAGATCTTGTCCCTGCAATGGCTCTGATACCATGTAAAATTAGTCACAGTAGATCTAATGAACAAGTAAATCAATCACAATAGATGAACATAGAAAATATGGTGCAAAACTGTGCAAAACATGCAGCAGTGCTCAATATCCCAATAAGGGTGAATGAATTACAATACAATACAGTATCTGTCAATGAGCAATTCGAATTGACTAAGTAGGCCATTCGAATCACTGAATGGAGTAGCTTGACTCCAACTAGGAGTCCTCATCATCAATCGGTGGTGCTCATCAATGCACAAGAACCAGTCATCCAGGTGTCAATCTGAGTCTAACTGAGTGTAATAAGTGTAACTGAAGTGTGTAGCACTGATTAAGGATCAGGAGGCTCAGTGGGGGCGCATGGGAGGCTAACTGAAGTCAGAACAAGTCATCTAGTCAATCTGGAGGTCCAACGGAAGTGAAACAGTCAGTCGGGAGTGAAACTAGCCTCAAATCAGGGAGAATCGGAGCTAACTGAATGTAACTGAAGTGGAACTGCAGTGGTAGGTGAACAAGTGCGCCCTTCTCTGGCAGTAGGTGAGAAGTGGGCGCCTTTTAGCCTAGGAGGGATAAAACTCAGTGGAAGGTGGCTCCCGGGTGCTAGAATGAAGTGGATAAGGTGCTGGAGGCATCAAACTAGTGACTGGGATGCATGCAAACCCTAATTGCATGCAAGATCCTGAAAAAGATGATGTGGATATCCGAACACCCATGGGAGAAGATGAATATATGGGACAATTGTAAATCTATAGTCTGATATGTTTATAGAGTTTACAAAATAAGAAACTCTCCTGCAAACGATTTCCTTTGCCTCATCAGTAAATCTATCATGTTCCGCCTATAATGTACATTCAAAAAGAAAAAAAATATTTAACTGTATAGAAATATGCAAACTATCTTTCTTTCCTGAGATTTTGGTACAAGAATTGCATAGGGTGCTCTTCGTGATTCCCATGGTAATGTTTCTTTTATCTAAGGATGTGACTCTAAGAGTAATAATATAATGTAATGTAATACAGTGATAAATTAGTCAAACATAATAAAAAAATGGCATCTAAGTTAATGTTATATTTAAGAGATTAGGTGAGTGGTTCCTAATGAGAATAACCAAACTTGCTTTATATAATAAATTAGCTACAACACTCTTGTCTGTCACTTTTTAGTACTCTAATATAATACTTTTTGAGTTGTAAGGATAGATTGGCAATCCTATTAGTAAACCATGGCTTTAGTGTATTGTGGAGCTTGCATAAAATTAAAGCGCCCGTTTTATTGTCTATATCAAGGGTAATTTTTAAATAGTATATTTTTTGCAAACATAGAAGTGAAAAACATTGAAGTGTGCTTGAAGGAAACATTAAAAAACTGTAGGAGAATGAGTCTAAACCGGAAGAAGACAAATAGGCTCATCTATATACAAATATAAAGAAGACACCTATCTCACGTTGTGAACTTGAGGCTTGTTATGATTTTTCACATTGATGAATCTTGGGTCTCTTCTCAAGAAACAGATTTCCTACCAGTACAGGCCCCAAAATATGAACGTGAGAGCAGACCATTAACAGCAAGGTCATCAAATCTCTTCAAAATGCCTGTTGGTCAACATTATGAGCAGTTTTGCTGATAAATTTTAATCCTTTTAATGCATGTTTTGCTCCTGTTACTGTCTTATTCTCCCTTGGGGATGGGTTTTTTCTTGAAGATAGGGATGCAATTCTCCGGAGCTCATGTGAAACCTGTTTTATTTTTAAATTAATGACTGAGGAGCCAAACGAAGATTTCGTCTCCAATTTCCTAGCTAAAAATGTCATTTCTGGATCCTCTGCCACCTTAGCTGCATTTTTTATACTGTTGATGGCAACATAATCATCACTTATCCAATGTGATTTCTATCAAATCCTGATCTTGTCTAAGAAATTATGCAAACCTGGTACTCTTTAGCCCTGGTTTTCTAGCAGAAGAACCAGTCCGGGCACCACCCAAATGGCCACTAAACCCAATAACCAGATCCATGACAGAATCATGTGATTCTCCTATTTGGCCTCTTTCAAAATCATCCCTCTGTCTATACATTTTGCAAATAAAACTTGATTATCTCATCCCCAAATTTTATAAACGACATCTAACGCATCTGAAAACCAGTTTTGTAAGCAACATTTTCTAAACAACTCATTGCTCTTGTGTTCCTCGTTCCTGAGAACTTCCACATCATCCTCATTGGTCTCTTTCAGATCATCTGCATTTCTTTCTTTTCAAGTCATTCTCATATCATATGCAGGAAATGGCTCACTATGTATCCACATAAGAAGCCATATGGAGTGGAAAACATGTGTTTAAGTGCTTGTACTTCGTGTATCAATTCTCCCTCCACTACCCAAATCCCATCTTCTAGACCTTGTCCTTACGCAACCTTTGAAAAGTTCAAATGTTGTCTTCTTACGGCACCCCATACACTTTATATTCATTGTCTTAATATGCCCAGCATGAATTTCTTTGCTTGTAATTACAAGCCCGTACTGTTGTTATCTGTGAAATTACACATTGTATGCACTTAATCAACTGCAGAGAAAAGTCCATTGGATAAGCCCTCTGAAATCATTGTGGGAGTTGAAATTGCAAGGTGAAAACCCATATACGAATTGGGCTATTGTGCTGAAAAATCTTTGATGCTTCTCTCCATTAGTACAGTTTTCTCAAACACTTGACATGCCTCTGCATTATTATAATCATTTGGAGATAGCTTGGATTTTGTATGTGGACTACAATTTTTACCTGAATAAATTACTTGGTTACTATATTTTATATTTTATATGTGGATGTCATAAATGTCTCTATACATAGTTTTGATGAAATGTTTAATTAAAATGAGGATGACAATACGAGCATCTGTGCAATGCCCATGGAAGCGTTGTTGCAAACCAAAGAGAAAACAATAGGAATAATGGCAGCACAAACCCATTTCGGGACCCTCAAAATCCTTCAACATTTTCCACTGGCAACCCCTAACAAGTTATGTTTAAATATTTTCCATTGTCCGCCTCAATATTTTAAAGAAATTGTCTAATAATGTCAATAATGATGAGGTTGAGATTGATTCGCCTCATCCTAAAACACCCGAACAAATAAGGCCCTGGTTTTAATCGATGCCAGGACTCTTTCCCACCGCGTAGGATAAAATACAACCAAAACGCCCCGCTTTTCAGGCGATTTTGGGATAAAAACTGGTTAAAATTCTGGTTGGAAATTACTAGTTTTTCATTTTTTGTAATTTCAGCAATTGGGATTGTCTGTTCTAGACTAATTAGAAAAATTGCCCAATTTTAAAACAACCCAGATCACCGAAATTGCGATCTGATCAATCCAAATTGTGATTTTGACAAAAATTGCTCTACCAGATTCTGGCGAATCGAGAGTGTTTTAGTTAGCCCTTACAACACCCTTTCCCACTAGTAGAGCCAGGGAGGTGTAGATCACACTATATTGTATGTGTTCCAGCGCTATGAAGCAGCCACTCTTATCGTCCAGCCGATGAGGGGCCCCGACCTTCCCTCTGAAAAAGGATATTTTATTGAGTGAATGAGTCTGCTTTGGCCTTTTTTTTTTACTATTTAAGGTTCGATTTATAAGCAGTAACCAGAGGGTATATGTATGTCAAGGGAAGGGTATTAGTCACATCTGTAAATCTTTCTATCAGGCCTAACTATGGTTGTGCTTTGCCTTGTACCATTCCTTCACATTCCCATAGGAAAGTTGTTATTGTCTTTAAAAGTCGTATTCCATCCAGTCCATCTCAAGCATCTCAACTAAGGCTGAATTCAAACCCTGGACTTTCTTTAAATCTGTCGTTGCTAGTACAACAAAAGGATGGATCCTCTTTCAGACCTCATCAGGATCAGTGCAGCCAAAAAAGTGACTTGGATCAACAATCTTTGGAACTTTATCAAAACGTTATTGCTGAAGATAATAAATAAGACTTTATGACTGAAGATATTCAAAGTAAACTGCACTTATGGTTATCTAATGGTGATGCATGTAATCCAAAAGACACCTCTGGTGCAGTTGCTAAAAAGAGTCCATATCAGTTGGACTTTTCAGGTGGAATTGTTGCTTTACAGGTTGGATCAGAAAGTTTGGGTTTTGAAGCAATCCCTGCAAAATGTTGAGATACCACAAAATCAATAATATCCAATAAAGCTACTGATGGGAGTAAATTTGTTTCCATTCAACTTCTTGATTGCAAAGGATTTCCCTTTTCATCTGATGTGAAATTTAAGTGCGAGTCTAACTGTATAAAAGGACAATTGTTACCCTCGGTAAATCAAATGGAAACTGAGAATGCAACAGAAAAGGGCATGTCTAATTTATCCCTAGATTCAACTTCCAAAATTGAATTTGAAGCTAAACATTCATATTCATTTGAAAATGAACAAAAAGTTGATGTTTCTGAAGGATGTCTACCAGTTAATCAAAACATACATCTTGGAAAAAGTGTACAAAATAGAATATCCAATTTTGTATGTATCTTGAATTCAAGCAATGAAGACAAGCCAAATTGAAGAGAGTCCAATGACACATCTGTCAGTTCTTTGGTTGGCTTAAACACAGAGCTATCTAGTACCTTAGAATGGCTTGTCTTTGAAGACGTTGAGCCAGGCTCTGTAGTTGAGTTGAACTTCAAGGGTGATTATCCTCTAGCTTCTATGAAACTTCATAAACATCCTTTTCCTCCCATACGTCTGGAGTCTAAGTCCATAAGTGCTATTCATGAAATTAAAATTAGTGGAAGAATCCCTCTATCTGATAACTAGAACCTACCTAATACCAATGATCAACAAGAACCGCAGAAGCAACTGAAAAAGGAGAAGGGTTCAATCTTTGGTTTTGCAGTGATAGCTGCAAGGAGACTTACAACCTCACATGTGTCTTCTCCTATACTTGTTGAGACATCATAGAAAGAGAATTATATGCCTGAGGAGCAGTATATGGATGCACAATTAAGTAAGAATGGGAAGAGAAATAAACTATATGGATCCCCTCTCTATTTGTGTATTTCCGACTTCTTTGATTAATGCACTTCGTTAAACACTTTTGATGTCAACCATTGGGTTTGTTGGTTTGAAGTTCATGGTTCCCAAGAATATTGCATTGACAAAAGAGAGCATAAATTGTCCCAAAGTGACAACCACTATAACAACAGATAACAAATGGATCCAAAGGGATTTAATAACAATTTTTTTAACAAGGGAAAAACATATTAAACACCATAGTTTGGCTGTACTAAAACATGGCATCTATTAGATATTGTTTGGTAGGTCCTCACTTGGTTCTATCAATTGCAATACCAAGCTATAACATTGTGCATGTACATATTTATTTTTCTAAAATGAATTTGTTGTTTGGGACATGGATTGTTGATGTATATGTAACTTTGGAATGTATTTCATCTATGTATTTCATATATATTTATTGTACCCTTATTAGAGATGTGTTATTCCTCTATAAGGAAGTGTCGTCATGTGGATTGACAAGTGTCGCAAATGTGTGTACTTGCCGATGAGTTATTAGACCACCATGTGTGGGGTCGGCCCTGAAATATATATTATATTGTGGATGTACCTATCTAGACAAGTCGGCCCCATAAGGTCACTGGGAAAATAGGTTAGTATAAATAGAGATCAAGAGATCTCTATTTAGATCATTTGGAAAGTCATCTCTCTCTCACTCAGAAAGTGGTGCACTAGTGAGGAGGAGGATCATCTGCTTCTAGGTGACTATCTCAAGTGTATTTTGGTTGTACTTTGGTTGAGCCATTTCTCTCTCTATCTCTGAGGAAGTTGTGGGGTTTTTCACCTTAGGGTTTTCCCCACGGAAACTCTGTGTCTCTTGTCTCTCATGCTTTTGATTCTTGTGATGCTTGTCATGCTTATTGTGATTGTTATGCATTGATATACTGTATATGTTATTCTCTCAGTGAAGATCCTAGAGTATTGTGAATTAATGCTCAAAATTTAACATGGTATCAGAGCTCACCTGAGAAGAAGACATTTTGTAGTGACGAAAACTTGAGTTTCTTGTTTATTGGGTTTCTCTCCACAGATTTGGGAAAAGCAGTATAGTAGATTGACTCTACTCATCAAGGAGAATATATCTATCCAATCAGAATTCAATTCTGAGCATTTTCAGATTTGGCCCTAAAACTTAGGGTTTCCACAAAAATAGGAATTTCTGAAATCTGAAGACATAGCTGGAAGCTCCTTGCAAAAATCGAAGTTTAGAGCTTTGGATTGATATTTTTGGCTGGGTAGATCTCCGGGAAACTCAAACCCTAATTCAGGGCTCTCCCTAGTGAACCCGGGAGGACAAAAAGGCAAATTTGAAGGGTAAAGCTTTGTTGATCTCAAATTCTGAATACACCAGGTTAATCAACTCATCAAGGCGCATCTCTCTATCCTTTCATAAAATTGAAATTCACATTTTGAATTTTTAGGGTTTTTCTGACAAACCCTAATCTGGGACCAAATCCAGTTTTCAGCATTTCAAGTGGTAAGACCTAAATCTTTTCTATTTCCATTTGAAGTACTCTTTAAGATGTCTCACCACACCAAGCTTGAGGATAAGCTTGAAGGAGCTAATAACTTCCGAGCTTGGAAGTATAGGATTGGGTTAATCCTGGAAGAGAATGAGTTGGACTCATATGTAAAAGAAGACATCCCTATCCCAGAGGATGAAGAGGCTAAGGTATTGCATAAGAAAAAATTGGTCAAGGCAAAGAGAATCATTGTTGATTCTATCAAAGACCATCTCATGCCCCATGTGTCTTCTCTAAAGACACCCAAGGAGATGTTTGACTCTTTGACAAAGCTATTTGAAGGGAAGAACATAAATCGAAAGATGACCCTGTGGAACCAATTGAAAGGAGTAAAGTTTCAGAATGGAGAAACCGTTCAATCTTATTTTTCAAGGGTCTCCCAGATCAAGGAACAACTAGAAGCAGTGGATGAAATGGTGGAGAATGGTGAAGTGGTGATGACCACTCTAAATGGCCTACCCAGGTCATGGGATTCCTTCATTCAAGGAATTTGTGCAAGGAAGAAGTTGATCTCCTTCAATAGATTGCAGGAAGAATGCTCTCAAGAAGAAGCTAGGCTTGTGGCTCGAGAAGAAAAGATGGGAAATGAAGATCAAGCTCTCACAGCACATGCTAGGAAAGGCAAGTCCAAGAAGGAATCATCTCATAACAGAAGATTCTCACACCACCATTATCATAAAGATAAGAAAGATCTCAGATGCTTCAATTGCAATGAGAAGGGACACTTTGCTTCAGATTGTCCCAAGAAGAAGAAAGACAACAACAACAACTTCAATAACAAGAAGAAGAATAACAAAAGAAGATATCATGCTTATGCTACCGAAGATGATGAACCCCCAAAGAAGAAGGCTAGGGAAGAAAGTGATGATGACTCATCAAGTGAAGAAGAATATGTTCTAATTTCTGCTCTCACAGGTACTATCTCCCATGGTTGTAATGATTGGTTGATTGATAATGGGGCTTCCAAACACATGACTGGGTTTAAGGAATCTTTTGTGAATCTATCTGAACATGAATCACCCCATAAGGTGAAACTTGGGGATGATTATCAATACCCAATCAAAGGAAGTGGTGAAGCCTCCTACAACCTAGATTCTGGAAAATATTTGAAGATGAAAGAAGTCCTTTATGTACCTGGGCTCAAGAAGAACTTACTCTCCATCTCTGCATTGGATGCAAAAGGTATGAGGGTTGCATTTTTGGATGGCCAAGTCCTAATGTGGCCAAAGGGAAAGAACATAGATGATGCAGTAGTGATTAGAGAGCAAGAGGGAGGTTTGTATAAATTGAAGGGACAACCTGAACATGCCATGGTACATGAATCCATGGAGCCAAATGAACTTTGGCATAGAAGACTTGCTCATATGCACTAGAGGGCACTTCCAATTGCAAGCAAGGCTGTAGAGGGTCTTCCTGAAATCAAGACCAAACATGAAAGTGTTTGCAAAGGATGTACAAAAGGTAAGAACATTAAGAAGGCTTTCCCAAGCAATGAAAGCAAGGAAAAATACATCCTGGAAATCATCCACTCAGATGTATGTGTTCCTATGTGTTATAGCTTGAAATGACACCTCTCCGTCCGTGACGACACTTGTTTCCCTTGGTCGCATGACGACACTTCTTAAGATCAAGTTCAGTCACACAACAGGACATTTGTGGATGTAAGAGTCATTTGGGACACTAAAAATGGTTGAAATTACCTCATTCTTGACCCATTTGATGTATATGACCCTTAGGAACATTTTTCCAGACCAAACCATCTCCTGAAAATGAGCAGAAAAGCCTGTTTTTGGCCATTTTTCAACATGAGTGCGACTCCACTATTGAAATAGTAGCGTGTGTATGCGACTTTGCTTCATTTAAAGTAGCGCTCAAATCCATATGTACACGACTTTGTCTATTGTAGAGTAGCATACACCCCTGTTTTGGTCAAAATCTCAAAATTCGAGTAAGTTAAGTTGGTTGGGAAACCTCTTGAGCGGTTATAACTTCTTTTCCTCTTCCTCACTGACTATATAAGGAGGGTAGAAGGGCCATAGAAGAGGACTAAGCCCAATTACAAAGTTATGCTGGAGGAATGGAGACCCTCATCCCCCTCTCTTGTGCTTCAGTTTTGGTAAACCCTAGTACAATTGCTTAGAGGCTGGGATCCTTGGAGAACGGAAGCAGGAGACCTTGAATCTAGGTTTCGTGAAGTGCCAAACTTGAAGGAAGGTATAATTGTATGTACTTTCTTTCATTCATTAATAAAGATCAGACGTTCTTCTCTTTCCAAATATGACCCATTAATGTGTCTTATATTTGATTACTGTTTGATTATAGTTTGATGTCTCTTTATATTATGGATATCAGTATTATATATGTAGTCAAATGTGTTTGAGAAGGGTATCAAGTTGTTTTGCAGGTCTGGACATTGCGACACTGGATAAGCATTGAAGAGCAAGGGAGGCAAAGCTAAGATCAACCTTCTGAATAAGGTGCCTATATCTATAACCCCTAATCTCTTCATTTATTTTTTTTACTTGCAGAATGCTTGTAATTCTATCTTTATCACCGTAAGTTGGTAGTTTCTCCCCCAAACTATAGGTGCATTTTCCCCACAACAGATTGGCGACTCCGCTGGGGAAATCCTAACTGCTTAGGGGTATCCAAGGTCATTTCTTCAGTCTTGTTTGATGGTCTTTGTTCATTTTATTGATTAGGATCAGTTAGTAGGCTCTATTTGACCCTCCTCAGCTCTTACAGACCCTTCCCAACCCTTGCAAACCCTTGTGGACCCAGGTGTGGTGGTTTTAACCCCATTTTTCCAACTTTTCCCACCTGTATGCTACTGTTTGCACTACACAGTAGCGCCCATACACTACTTTTCCTCTACACAGTAGCGCCCATCCTACTATGGGTGCTAGTTTCCTTCATACACAGTAGCGCTCAGAATCTGGGTTTGAGTTTTTTGAGTTTTTGGGTTGTGGACCCAAATCTAGGGGTTGTGGCTGCATTTTTTGGGGTCCCTGATGACCTTAGGTCTGTGTTAAACCACTGTAAGTGGTCTCCCATCCTTTTACTGATCCTGCATTCATGATTTGAACCTCTTTTGATCAATTTGGGCTTGTTTGGAAAGTTTTGGGGTTTGTTGACCTAAGTTGGGGGGTTGTGGACCTGTTTAGTGTTTTGTACCCTAATTTGAGTCTGACTGAACTCGCTTGCCCCATTTCCACTGGATTTGAAACCTCTTGAGTCTTCTTGACCCTATTTGTATCTATTTGAATGAAATTTCTCTTTTAGGTCGGTTTCTTATCCTCCCTTATGCTTTTAAGTTTTCTTTTGTAGTGAAAGCTCAAGTGTTTTGGCTGTTGTTCAAGACCTTGTTTGCATTGTTTATGTGCAGACCTGACTTTACCAAACCATACTTCTTAGTAGGTCATTTTCTTCGTTTGGGTCTAAAAGCAGTTTTTGTACTCTTTTCCCAATGGTTGGCATGCTTACATCAATAAGAATTTGAAATTCATATTTGGTAGCTTTTACTGTTTCATAAAGAGAACCAGAAAGTTTCTTTGCTTTGATTTGATAGTAGGTTAGTTTCAGTTTTGTTTCTTACCTTTGAAAAGCATAAAGAATTTTTACTCATTTTCTGAATAGAGTACCTTGCAAGTGGCTTAAAAGATTTTAGAGTGCTTTGCATAAAAAAGAACAAGTTTTCTTTTGCATACCTATTTGCTTGAGTAGCTGCATTCTTAGGTTTTTAGTTTAATTTTATACATTTAGACTTTATTTTTACCCTTTTTTGCATTCGAAATATTAAAAATTGCATTTGCATATGCATTCTAGATCAGAATGTTAAGACTTGCATTGAAAAGAAAAAGATTTGTTTGGTGGTAAATATTTCATTTTCAGTACTCTATCTCTATTATAACCACTCTCACACACCCACTACCTTTTTTGAGTAAGCAAGTAACCTTTAAAATGAACCCTAATAAAATTTACTAGTAACATTTTCTTTTCTAGGTTACACTACACCAACTAGTCTTGGTTAGGATATTGAGTTTAAAACACCTTAAACCACCCAAGATCACACATTACGCAAAAATCATAGTTCGACTATCACAGGTAAACCCACTTCATTCAAAGCTTGCCTGGGATCTATGCAGTAGGTCATTGCGAGATCAGATTGTTGGGAATACTCCTCCTACTTTCTGTTCGAGCATACACCAGGATTGGATTGCGTATTGGGGACTCTTTCGAGTTTCGGGCTTAGTTACCCTGCCCATGCTTTCTGATTCGACCGATGACTATTCCCCCAGGAGTTTTCGGTGTTGTGGTATCCTTAGTATCTGACCATAGGTTCATACACAGGTGACAGCAGAGGGTATATCTGTTGTACCTAAGACAGACGTGGGAGGAAATCCCTTGCAGGTCTTTGGGAGGGCGGTTGGGTGATTCCAGCGGTTGCACCCTTAGTCATTGTATTGTGGACCCCGGGTAACTGTCTTTCTTCCTTCGTTGATCTATTTTGGGCCCTCATCATCCCAGACTCTTCTCCGGAAGGCATCTATTTGCCTGGTTTGATTTACCTAGGACCTTTTTTAGTGGTGTGCTCTTTGTGCTACTAGTTTTAGTTTGCCATAGAGAACTTCTTGTTCATTTGAGTAGGAAACTATATCTAGCATTCCGGCGAGTGCCAATCAAGGTACCCCTGTTCCAGGGGATCCTTGTGCTGTTCCATTTACTGGAAACATTGGTGCTCCCTTAATGCCTACTCTGAATCTTCCTGAATTCACTATTGGGCTACCGGTTTGGTTGTTTTCCACTCCGAATGCCTTGCATGCTCCTGACGCTTCTTTTATGAGCACCTCAAATCAAGAGCATTAGAACCCTGTGCCTCCCTTGCCAGTAACATCTTCTCCTCCTCCTTCTACCTCATGTGGCGAAAGTAGCAATACTAGTAGCCAGCAATCTAAAAGGAATAGACGGAGGAAGAATGGGAAAAAGATGCCAAAACAAGGGGGCAGCAACCCAGCCTCTGTAAGTCATGCTGGGGGAAAGCACCCTGCCTCTGCAAGTCATGCAGGGGGCACCTACCCAGCCTCTGGAGGCCATGTCGGGAGAAAACTTTTAGTCACTGAAAATCATACTGAAAGTTTGTCTTCAACCACTGTCAGTCATGTTGAGGACACGTCATTGATCACTGCTAGTCATATTAATGGCAAGTCACCAGTTCCTGTGAGTCATACTGGAGACACCAGATCAGCCACTACAAGTCATGCTGAGGGAGTTGACATTGTCGACAAACAAAACAAACAGAAGCTTAAGTTCCCTTGTAAGTTTTGTGAGGGAGATCACCTTACTTACTTGTGCCCTGTACTTCCAGAAGTGCAAAAAGTGTGGTCCTTAGTTCAAAAGTCTGATGCTTCTGAGCAACCAGCCTCTATGAGTCATGCTAGGGGCAAGCTGTCAGCCAATGCTAGTCATGCTGAGATTACTGACGTTGTAAAGGAGTCTAAACCTATAGGACGGAAACCAAAGTTCCCTTGTAAACTTTGTAAGGGAGATCACCTTACTCACCGATGCCCTGCCATTCCAGAGGCACGAAGAGTGTGGTCCATGTCTGAAGGAACCTCTGTTCCTGGGTTGTCTATAGATTCCCTGCAGTCAGATCAACCTTTGGTTGATAAAGTGGTTGAACCAATGCAATCTTTGGTCGACCCCACTCTTCCTTCGGAGACTGAAGTGATCGAATCGATGCAATATTCGACCGATCCCATCAGTCCTTCGGAGATTGATGCACCTACTGCTGAAGACTTCTGCATTACCAGTTTGGATATTCCTGAAAAAGGGGGCACTTCATCTGTGCCATGTGAACCCCCACCAAGCCCTAGGATTGTTTCCTTTGATTGGAATAGTCTAGCCGAGGCTCGTCTTCCTTCTTTGACACCTTTCCAGATAAAGGTTGATATTGGGAACCATACGGTTGATCGATGCGTTGTTGATGAAGGTGCTTCTGTTAGTATCTTATCCGCTTGTGCTTGGAGAGATTTGGGTTTCCCTAATGTTATTATAGCTGTTAATTGGCCGTTGACCTTCGATAAAATACCTAGTGAACCGTTTGGATTCCTCCGTTAGGCACCTGTTACTTTGGGTGGAAAAACAGTCTTAGTTTATTTTATGGTTTTAAAAGACCCTATGGACTTTGATATGATCATCAAGCGTGATTACGTTTATGCTATGCATGTTTTGGTGTCTACGCTTTTTCGTGTGATGCATTTCCCTCATAACGAAAACATTGTCACCATCGACCAGCTTGCATTCGTTGATCCTCCTTATTACCCAACTGTAGACCAGTCTGATCCCTCATCATTAGGCACTACTATGTCACATGGGAATGTTGTGGCATATTGTTCCTTGAGTTCAAATGCTACTGAGAAGAAGTCTCTGAATTCATGCTTACCTTCTTGGGACTTGGTCCTAGCTTTTGACCAAGTGACACCTCCATCTGAATGTTTAGATATGTGTTCTATCTGGGATGATATAATTCCTTCTGATGAAGTTTTCCTAGAGTCCATAGTACAGTCTGCCATTCATTTGGATGTTGATCCAGTCGTAGTTATGTCCAGCCCCGGTTTGACCTTAAAGTCTGATCTTCCTACTACTGAGTCTTTGGACTCTCCTATAGATCCGCAAATCGGTGTTCCTGTTGAGTTTGATTCTGCTTCTAGAATTTTCAACTCCCGTGATGATGAATTTGTTTTTGCAGATTCCATCATGTCCTTCAAATTTGATCTTCATCCTAAAGTTGATCTTGTTGATTGTAAGTCCTCGGGCTTCGGTACCATAGAGTCTTCATTTGAAAACTCTGCCTTATTTATGCCTACTGTTGATGATAGTGAAGTTGAAAGTATTTCTACCACAGTGACTTGTATCGAGTCTTTCTTTACATATGTTTTAGATATGATCTTGGTACTGATGTTTCTTGGAGACAGGATTCTTAGCTGTATGTATACCTTCTTACTGGTCCTTTTCGACACCTTGTGCGACCATGTCAGGTATATTCAGAACCTTGCATATAGGTTTAGGCTTCCCCGCTGTTATGTTGCATTTGAACCTTTTGCCATCCGAATTTGCCATAGGGTCAAACCTGTTGGATATTGGTGTGTTAGCCATCTCTTTATGCATCGTGCACCAGTCCAGTAGCAGAGCCTTCCTAACATGGGTCACCCTAGTCAGCATCCTTATGCCATTCTAGTGCCCATGCTGAGTTTTTCTCATAGGTTCGGGAGCCTTTTTAGATTTACCATGACTTTGAGAAGAAGCCTCATATCTTTCTTTCTCATATATTTCCGGCCATCCCTAATAAGGCTCCCATCTTTGTGTTCAAGTTGCATATGCATATGTTATGATCCCGCTTGCGCTAATGATCTCGATGCCAGCTTCCACGCTTTTAGCTCGTTGTATAAGCCTCCATCTCTGATCTCATTTCCACTAAGCCCTGTATCATTTTGCCTTTGCAATTTGACACCTTTTACCTAGAGGAGACACACCCTGAGTGTCCTTATCTTGCTCATGTTCCTTGCATTAGGCATAGCTTTGTTCCATGCGCTTGGAGCTAGTTTTGCATGTCCCTGACACTCGTCTCCTCCCATAGCGAGCATTCTTCTTTTACTTCGAGCTCGTTAAAAACAGTAAGTAGGTTTTGAGCATTCTGCTTTTACTTCGAGCTCGTTAAAAACAGTAAGTAGGTTTCGAGCATTCTTCTGCCTTCACTTCAAGCTCGTTAAAAACAGTAAGTTAGGTTACGAGCAGTCTTCCACCTTTCCTTCCAGCTCGTTAAAAACAGTAAGGAGACTATGAGCATTTCTTTCATCTTCACTTCGAGATCATTAAAAACAGTAAGGAAGTTGTGAGCATTTTCTGTATCTCCTTTGAGCTCATTAAAAACAGTAAGGAGGTCATGAGTTTACTTTTCCGGACTCGTTAAACCTTTACAGAAAAGATCCCTATGGAGTTCTTTTAATCCCTTTTTAGACTCCTTAAATAGGAAAAGTTTGCCGAGCATAGTTGTCTTTTCGGGCTCGTTAAAATAATTGAACCGACATCCACTTAGGTATAGAATTACCCCTTTTCCGGGCCTTGGTGGATAATTTATGGAAAAGGTATACTCTAGGTATACTTTGGTATGCGCTAGAAGAGTTCTTCTTCCATTATTTTACACTTTTCGGGGAAGGAGACTAACTTTACGAAAAAGGACCTTTGGAGTCATCTTTAGGGTTTTCAAACTCTCGAAATGTGAAAACACCGCCGAGCAGATACCAATCCAGGCTCGATATAAAATCAACGGATAGGTGTATAGAGGACTATTTAAGTTTTTCAACTCTATAAGCAAGAAAACACCGCCGAGCATAAACCAATCCGGGCTCGATATAAAATCCACGGATAGGTGTATGGAGTTTTCTTCTAGGTTTTTCAGACTCCTTAAATATGAAAATACCGTCGAGCATGCTTTAGTTCTTTGTCAAGCTCGTTCTTTGTCATCCAATTCTCTAAGTGGGTATGTTTACTATGTCTCATTTATTGATGACTTCTCCAGGAAGACTTGGGTATACTTCTTGAAGAGCAAAGATGAGGTGTTTGATAAATTTAAGGAATTCAAAACCTTGATGGAGAATCAAACTGACAAGAAGATCAAAACATTCAGATCTGACAATGGTGGAGAATTCATCTCAGGTGACTTCAAGAATCTTTGTAGTGATTCGGGGATTAAGAGGGAGTTGACTGCTCCTTATAATCCTCAACAGAATGGAGTTGCAGAAAGGAAGAACAGAACAATCATGGAAGCAGCAAGGGCAATGCTGCATGACTAGGATCTACCTATGCATCTATGGGCAGAAGCAGCTAGAACAGTTGTATATGTGCAGAACAGAACACCCCACAAGACATTGGATAACAAGACACCAGAAGAGGTCTTTTCTAGTAAGAAACCTGAAGTTAGCCATCTCAGAATATTTGGTTGTCCAGTATACACTCATGTCCCAAAGGAAAAGAGGACTAAACTAGATCCTTCAGGAAAGAAGGGTATCTTTGTGGGTTACAATGAAATCTCAAAGGCTTACAGAATATACTTTCCAGGGTTCAAGAAGATTGATGTCAGCAGGGATGTAACATTTGATGAAAACTCAGCATTCATCAAATCAAGGAAGGCACCTATCGAAGTTTATGAAGAACCTAAGGAAACTAGATTTCAAGACACTACCATGATTGAAGCAGTTCCAGAAGATGTTTGTGAGTTTGAAGATCTGCAAGAACCTGTAGATCCACCCCGTGAGGATAACTCTCACAAGAGGAAACTTGCATGGGCTAGAGAGCTCATTCAATATGCAGAAAGATTTGGCATTCCAGAAGAAGAACACAGAGCAAAGAAGAGAACAAGATCACATACCAGCTATGTTGCTTTACTCTGTGACATTATGAACAAAGAGCCTTCCAGTTATGAAGAAGCAGCGGAAAAGAAAGAATGGAAGGATGCCATGGTTAAGGAATACCAATCAATAATGAAGAATGATGTTTGGGATGTTGTACCAAGACCTAAAGAGAAGTCTGTTGTGACTTCTAAATGGATTTACAAAATCAAGCATGCTGCAGATGGCAGTGTAGAGAAATACAAAGCAAGATTCGTAGCTCGTGGCTTGTCTCAAAAAGAGGGAATAGATTATGAAGAAACTTTTGCACCTGTAGCTAGGTATACTTCCATCAGAACAGTACTTTCCCTGGCTGCAGCGATGAAATGTAAAATACACCAGATGGATGACAAGACTGCCTTCTTGAATGGTGTAGTTGAAGAGGAAGTATATTTGGAGCAGCCACTCGGTTTCGAAATGCATGACAGGGAGTCGTATGTGTGTAGATTGAAGAAAGCCTTGTATGGCTTGAAGCAAGCTCCCAGAACTTGGTATGGCAGGATGGACAGTTTCCTATCTAGTTTTGGATTTACCAAGAGTAAAGCGGATTCCAACCTTTACTACAAGGTTGAGGAAGGGAATCTTGTGATTCTACTCCTGTATGTGGATGACTTATTTGTAACAGGAGATGACAGATTGATTGCAAATACGAAGAGGAAGCTTGCTGCTGAGTTCAATATGAAAGATTTGGGAATGATGCATTATTTCCTAGGTATGGAGGTGTGGCAGAGTACAGATGGGATCTTCCTTGGTCAAGGTAAGTACACAGTAGATATCCTGAAGAGATTCGGGATGATGGATTGCAAGGCCATGGCCACACCTATGGCATCGAATCCGAATCTTCTATGTGATGCTTCATCTGAGCCGGTTGATGTCTCTATGTATCGTCAGATGATTGGGTCCTTGATGTACCTGACGAACACAAGACTATATATTTGCTTTGCGGTGAACACATTGAGTCAGTTCCTGACAGATCCAAGGAGTGTTCATCTGGTTGTTGTAAAGCATGTTCTGAGGTACCTGAAGGGTACAGTGGATTATGGGCTCAAGTATGAGGCAAATCAAAAGTTTAACCTGCAGGGTTATGTTGATTCAGATTGGGCTAGCAGTGCTGCAAATAGGAAGAGCACATCTAGGTGCTGCTTCAGTATGGGATCAGGTGTGATCTCTTGGTTTAGCAGGAAGCAATCCTGTGTAGCACTGAGTACAGCTGAGGCAGAGTATGTTGCAGCCTGTTTAGCTAGTTGTGAGGCAGTATGGCTATGGAAGCTACTATCTGAATCATTTGATCTCCCATTGGATGCTACTGGTATCTTCTGTGATAACCAGAGTTGTGTGAAGTTCTCCGACAACCCAATGTTTCATGACAGGTCGAAACACATAGAGATCAAATATCACTATATCAGGGATATGGTGTAGAGAGGAGCTATGAAGCTCCTGTACGTTGCGACGGATGAGCAGATTGCAGATGTGCTGACGAAGCCACTAGCTAGGGTGAAGTTCGAGTACTTTAGGGAGAGGCTTCGTGTTATTCAAATTGATGACACTTCGAGGAAGAAGTGATGGACATATTTGCTGAAGCCATTCCAAGCATGTTGGAAGGAGGATCCTTCACATGGCTGTGGATGTAAGCGCTGGATGATGAGCATCAGGATGATGTTCTGGTTTCTGCTTTGTATGATCAGTTGGATCATTTATATGTATATGTATGTACGCATCATGTTGGATGTTGGATATGATCAATTGGATCATTTATATGTATGTACGCATCATGTTGGATGCTGGATATGATCAGTTGGATCATTTATATGTATGTACGCATCATGTTGGATGTTGGATATGATCGGTTGGATCATGTGTATGTATTTTGTATATGCATCATGTTGGATGCTTGGACCATGTATCTGTACATGTATCAGGTGGATACATTGTATGATCAGGTAGATCATGTATGTTGATATGTATCATGTATTTGTATTTGTATCAGGTGGATACAATGTATGATCAAGTGAATCATGTATGATGATATGTATCAGGTGGATACTTGGTATGCATCAGGTAGATGCATTGTATGATCAGGATGATCATGGATGACGAGCTTCAGGATGTTGCTCCAGATGACATGCAGCAAGATGTTGCAGTGATGATGATCAGGATGATCATGTGTATATCAGGATGATGTATGGTGAGTATCAAGTTGATACTCTGTGGCCATGGAACAGGTTGTGCAGATAAGCATGTAATTTGTGCCCTGGGAGATTTGCAGATAGTCTTTCGAGGTTTTTCCTATGGCATGTAATTTGTACCCTGGGATATCTGGAAAATGCTCTTTCAAGGTTTTTCTTGGGAGGACATATAATTTGTGCCCTGGGAGATCTGCAGATAGTCTTTCGAGGTTTTTCCTATGGCATGTAATTTGTGCCCTGGGATATCTGGCAGGTGCTCTTTCGAGGTTTTGTCCTATGGCATGTAATTTGTGCCCTGGGAGATCCTATAGGTTGAGCCGTGTGCTCGTAATTAGTCCTGGGATGCTCTTTCAAGGTTTTGCCATGAACACATGTAATTTGTGCCCTAGGAGATCCGATAGGTTGAGCCTTGTGCTCGTAATCAATCCTGGGATGCTCTTTCGAGTTTTTGTGGTGACCACATGTAATTTGTGCCCTGGGAGATCCGATAGGTTGAGCCTTGTGCTCGTAATCAATCCTGGGATTCTCTTTCGAGGTTTTGTGGTGGGGTCACATGTAATAAGTCCTGGAGATCTGGACAAGATGAAAAAGGCCTCAAATGCTCTTTAGGGTTCTTGCTAGTCAAGAGACTCTTTTAAGGTTTTGTGACGCATGTAATAAGTCCTGAGATTTCCACAGTATGGCCAGTGATGATGAAGACCTGCAAGTGGTGGTCCTACATCCAGTATGAAAAAGGACTGGCTCTGTAGAACTTCCTATGACGAGTAGAGTCAGAGATTGGTTGAGATAGAAGCAGCAATGACGATGCATCGATGACAATGATCACGAGAAGAAGACTTGTCTAGCAAATCTATGTCGAGAAATACCTTCCTAGTTAAGAGGGAGTGTTGATGTATATGTAACTTCCGAATGTATTTCATCTATGTATTTCATATATATTTATTGTACCCTTATTAGAGATGTGTTATTCCTCTATAAGGAAATGTCGTCATGTGGATTGAAAAGTGTCACAAGTGTGTGTACTTGCCGATGGGTTATTAGATCACCATGTGTGGGGTCGGCCCTCAAATATATATTATATTGTGGATGTACCTAGCTAGACAAGTCGGCCCCATAAGGTCACTGGGCAAACAGGTTAGTATAAATAGAGATCAGGAGATCTCTATTTAGATCATTCGAAAAGTCATCTCTCTCTCACTCAGAAACTGGCACACTAGTGAGGAGGAGGATCATCTGCTTCTAGGCGACTATCTCAAGTGTGTTTTGGTTGTACTTTGGTTGAGCCATTTCTCTCTCTATCTCTGAGGAAGTTGTGGGTTTTTTCACCTTAGGGTTTTCCCCACGAAAACTCTGTGTCTCTTGTCTCTCATGCTTTTGATTCTTGTGATGCTTGTCATGCTTATTGTGATTTTTATACATTGATATACTATATATGTTATTCTCTCAGTGAAGATCCTAGGGTATTTTGAATTAATGCTCAAAATTTAACATGGATATCTTTTTATATTGTGCGTAATAGGTGACCATGGTTTGTGCACATACAAGATCACACTTCCTCTATAAGATAGTCTCTACATGAATTGGGTTGTCCCATTGGCCTAATTATGGATTTGAATCAATTATTATCAGAGTAGATCTTTCCAAAGTTGATAAAGCATATACACATAGGCTGCTACAGCAACAAGAAGTACTATCTATTGCTGCTAGGAGATGGCTACAACCAGCAGAAAGCTATTTTTGTTTTTGACTCCATAAACTAATGATTGATCTTTGACTCTTTTTCTTGTATGTGAGATGCTTGAAGCATGGCCTTGTATTGGGTTATTTGAATACACCAGATGAATATTTTGTGAGAACTCCATTACCAGATAATATATGATTGTATCTTATTATGGGTCTAAATTCAAAATTAGAGGGTGTTTCACTTCCAACAGATGCGTGGCATTCCATGACACAAAATTTTGATGAGTAGAGAATTCAATTATACCTGCTAGAAAGCTAGCAAAAGCACTTGATGTGCGAACACAAGACCAACTTGAAAATGTCTAGAGAGGAATACTTTCAAGTGATTATTTTGGAGGTTCTAAAATATCGAATCAGATAGAGGGATCATTGCAATCCTATACCAATGAAAGGTGCCCTTGAATTTTCCCTTCAACCATCAGACCATATCTTGTTGCTTCTCTTTTGTAGTGGGACAATGAGTTGATTTGTTCAATGAGAGATAATATAATTATACCAAAGGTGGTTTAGTTAGATCCCCTATTAGAATTTAGAACACACAAAATGTGATGGTGGCTTGTTGTATAGCAACTCGTGATGACTTCATTTATGGTTAGATTAATTGTATTGTATGCATATGACATATATGGTATTTGCCTTGTAGTTATGTACATTGCCTCAAATTATAATGGACAACATAGTCTACTTTTTGTTCCAAAAAGCAGGTACATTTTAATGGTTTGTGTTTCCTAGCCTCTCTTTGTGGGTAATATTTTTCTCATGCTTCTCGATTTGGATATTCTTGTTTTCTGACAATTAATGGTTAATGGTAGAGTCATTATTTAAATAATTCTTAGTTATCATCTTTAATTTTCTCAATACATCATTGTACATAATACTTATCCCTTGTTCACATTTTGTTATTCACTAACACTCTACAGTATATATTTTTTTTTGTGGCAGGCACCTTTTCTATTTATATTGATTACAAGGTACGATCCAAGGTTCTTTCCTTGCCTTTAAAGATTGACTCTTGTAGGATTTATATTTTATATGTATGTCATTTCTACAACATAGAGGGTCCAAACATTAATTATCTTTGTGCAAAGGTTGTTGTCTCTGTATTTTGACGTTAAATACAGACCTGCATAAGCAATTTTACAGGAGTTACCCCTTTGGTGCAGGTTTTTTCCTTCAACATGGATTTTGCGGGCTTGCATCAGTAAGTATTTTATTTTCTAGAACCTGTTTATGAGTGCTTAAATATGGAAGAAGTGAAACTAAATTGGTTGAATCCTTGTTAGAACTGTATAACTGCTACAGTATTGTAAACTAGATAAAAACATCTATGACATTGTATCATGTTCTTGGGAAATAGTAAAAGTTAGCTAGCATTGAGTGGTAGTTAGATAGCATTAGAGATGGAGAGAGTCTTGTGCATAGCTTGCCATGTAGTCATTTGTACATTTCCACCTCAAAACAGTAAAACATGGCATCTATTAGAGATTGTTTGGCAGGTCCTCACCTGGTTCTATCAATTACAATGCCAAGCTATAACATTTTGCATGTACAGATTTATTTTTCTAAAATGAATTTTCTGTTTGGCACATGGATTTCTTGTTGTATTGTGCATAATAGGTGACCATGGTTTTTCCACATACAAGAAGATCACACTTCCTTTATAAGACCAAGTCTCCACATGAATTAGGTTGTCCCATTAGCCTAGTCATGGATCTGAATAAATTATTATCAGAGTAGAGCTTTCAAAAGTACATAAATCATATACACATAGGTTTCTACAACAAGAGGAAGTACTATCTATTTCTACCGGGAGATAGCTACAACCAGGAGAAAGCTATTTTCTTTTTGACTCTAGAAACAATTGATTGATCTTTGACTCTCTTTTTTCTTTGTGAGATGCTTGAAGCATGTCCTTGTCTTGGTTTATTTGAATACACCAGATGAATATTTTGTGAGAACTCCATTATTGGATATATGGTTGTGTCCGATTATGGGTCTAAATTAAACCTTGGGGGTTGTTTCACTTGCAAGAGATGCATGGCATCCCATGAACACCAAATTTTGACAAGGAGTAGGGGATTCAATTATACCTGTCAGGAAGCTAGCAAAAGCACTTGATTTGGGCACACAAGACTAAATTGAAAATTTCCAGAGAGGAATAGTTTCAATTGATTGTTTTGGAGTTTCTAAAATATCGAATCAGATAGAGGGAGCATTGCAATCCTATACCATTAAAAGGTGGCCTTGAATTTTCCCTTCAACCATCAGAGCATATCTTTTTGGTGCTCTTTTGTAGTGGGACAATGAGTTGATTTTTTCAATGAGGGATAATACAATTATACCAAAGGTGGTTTAGTTAGATCCCCTATTAGAATTTAGAACACACAAAATATGACTGTGGCTTGTTGTATAGCAACTCGTGATGACTTGATTTTATGGTCAGATTAATTGTATTATATGGTTCAAAGAGTTGCTTGTTGGGTAGTATGTTGATGGTAAGAATGGGTTTCCTTTGTTGTTTTCTTGCATTCCATGCATGAATTATATTACTTGTAAGGTGAATTTTTTGTGTAAGAATGTGGAATATGTTGTGGACCCTTCCTGCCCTTTTCTAGAAATTTAGGTGACTTAAATTATATGTATTTTGAAGCGCAATTATTGGTATTTTTTCCAACCGATGACACTACTCTTTTGAAGTGCAATTATTGTTGTTATGTTTCTACCAATCCATGACAAACTACTTATCTTGACTAAATATATATGCATCTGCAGAAGTTGTTGCTAATGTTGATATAGTACTCCTAGTAACGACAAGGCCAATGAATGAGAATACTCTGGCTTGGTCTGTGGCATGTGAGCATGATCAATGGGGCCATGCAGTTGTAGGTAAGTTGCATGCTTATGTATCATCTCAAACATGTTCAATTGAAAGTTGTTATCTGCCATAGTTTCATTCTTCAAAAACTTATTTTTTGGCAAAAGTATTTCATTTAATAGGTAAAAGTAAATTATTTGTTCAAGTCATGTAAATGTAGCACCTCGACATCTAACAATTGAGGCTAAAACATTACTTTTTGCAACACTAATACATGAGGTAAGCTATTTGTATTTTTATTGACTAGTTTATGAGCCATTTGTTCTTGCTGAGCCAACCGATGAGTAGGGATCACGACATACACCCAAAAATAGATTGCTTATTCACTATCTTGTTCAAATTAAATATTAGTGAACCCAAACAAAAAAGAATATATTCATTCACACAAACATTAGCATGTCTATATTAGCAATGAAGCAACTCCAAATTCCCATTAAGTTTATGAAAATGTATGGACAACTCGAAGTTGAGCAAAATATTCAAGCAACTAACTATTCAAGTATTCACAATCTCATGATATGGCATTTATCATCTAGTTAAGGGATACAAATTTTTCGTCTTCTAGTTTATTCATATTGTCTATATTGAACAAAGTACATAAATTCTCATAGTGGAAGAGACAAACAAGGAAGATGATTTGTCTTGAATATTGGCCTTCCATGCACAAACTATTGAGCTCCTCAACTACATCAATATGTCATGTCTACAATAACAATCACTGCACTATGTTATGAAATGCATATTCACATGATTGAAATTTGTGTCTGCAAATTATATGCAATTTTTTTATAGCATTTTTGTTGCTTTTGTAAGTAATAAAAAAGTTTGGAATTATAGTTCTTATGCCTTGTGAGGATTGCAACGAGCAGGTTGCTATTGCATGATAATCTGTAGATATTTGGGTACATGTGGATATCCTGTTACAATCATCTCATGAACATTCTTATTGTATTTTCTTAGACTTAAAAATAATGCAATATGGGTGTTAATATTGTTCATCTCCCTAATTCTTAAAGGGTGCTAGCTCAATGGTAGAGCGCCTGCCTTTCAAGCAGGAGGTTGGTGGTTTGATTCCTCCATACCCTATTGATATTGCAATATTGGTATTTTTAATAAAATATATTTTATTATGATTTATTATGGCTATAGAGGGGGTTTCAATCCGTCTTTGTATGTTTCTACGAAGGGGGTTCTAAGCCACCTTCATATGTCACTACGAGGGGGGTTCGAAATTGTCCTTGTATGTTACAATGAGGGGGGTTTGGAACCACCCTTGTAGGTACCTACGAGGGGGGTTTGGAACCACCCTTGTAGGTACCTACGAGGGGGGTTTCAAACCACTTATGTATGTCTCTACGAGGGGGGTTTTAAACTGCCTCTGTAAGCCTCTACGATGGGGATTCCAAACCACCCCTATAGGCATCTACGAGGGGGGTTCCAAATCGCCCCTATAGGCCTCTACGAGGGGGGTTCAAAACCACCCCTATAAGCCTCTGTGAGGGGGGTTCTAAACTGCCCCTATAGGCCTCTACAAGGGGGGTTCCAAACCGCCCCTATAGAACTATACGAGGGGGGTTCACAACCGCCCCTATAGGCCTCTACGAGGGGGGTTCCAAACCGCCCTCGTAGGTCTCTATGAAGGGGGTTCAAAACCCCCCTCGTAAGCCTCTATGAAGTGGTCTACGAGGGGGGTTTAAAACCACCTCCGTAGACCCCTACGAGGGGGGTCACAAACCGCCCCCAAAAGTCACTTTGGGGGGCGGTTCCAATCTCGTAAAAAACTGCTCTTAAAGGGAAAAAAATTTAGCATCGGTGCCTTTAAGGGTGGTTTTGCCAAAACCACCCCCAAAGCCAAACCCCCCCCCTAGGTCACTTTTGGGGGCGGAAGACAACCCCCCCTAAAGGCCAAAAATGTAGTAGTGGCAGTTCCCAAGTGGAAGATGCCAACCTTAGATGCATTCATTGATTCGCTCACTCAAGAAAAGGACAAGCTGGTCCAAATGAGGGATCAATCACCCTCCAAAGACTTTTCACTTGTTTCTCATAGAGCAAAGAGTTTCAAGAATGACAAATCCAAACAGAAGATATTGACAGATAAAGAGGATTCTGATGGGGATTCAAAATCCAAGAAGATGAAGAAGGAGAAGCCCAAGTGTTCTTATTGCTGCAAACGAACTCATCCTGAGAAATCTTGCTTCAAGAAGAAATTGGACATCATGGCCAAGATGCTTGAAGAGCATAACATAGATGTTCCTGACTTTGCAAAGAAAGAACAAGGCAAGCTTGTTGTAGAACAAGAACTCTGTCTCCAAGCCTCTCCCAAAGGTAATAATGTTTATGCTTTGAGTGCTAGAGTGAAATATAATTCTGATGTCTCTGATATTGATTCACATTCTGATATATCAGAATCAAAAACTGTGATGAGCCTACAATAATTAATTAATGCAAATATACAAGATATCAGAAATAACAGAACTCAGAATCACTTTTATATTGATCACATGCCACTTCAAAGGGGCAACCTCCTTTGAGCAAGCTCAATACAATTAACTTCACGGTGCCTTCATAGGCCTCAACACACACTTATATACTAAATCTAGGCGCCAATACCATGGGTCAATACTATGTGTTAATACAAACCATGGGCTAAGTCTAGGCGCCAATACTATGAGTCAAAACCATCAGCCAATACAAACTATGGATCAACAAAACTATGGGCGACTTACAAGGCATATGCGCCAACAACAATAACACAAACTATGGATCAACAAATACTACGGGACGACTTACAAAGCATATGCGTCCAACAACAATATACTAACAAAGTAAAGACATGGGTTCCTAACATCCCCGCTCCCTTAGAAAAAACTTTGTCCTCAAAGCTTTAGATGTGGAAATTGATGCAGAATCTGAAGGAGTGGGTCCCTTGTAGCATCCTCAGGTTGCATTCCGAGCCACTGGCGCCTTTGGAGTTTCAGGGAGGATTGCATGGAAGGCTGTAGACAAAGAAGAACCATATCAGCAATGTGAAAAGTGCGCTCAGAACGGTGCTGATAGGCTTGTTGTTTCAGTCGAATTCTTGCCATGTGAAAATTGTCTTGCAGAATGAGAAGAAGCTGATCACGGTTTCAAAGAATTGAGTCAATTACCTGAACTGGGGAGCTACTGACGGTGTATGGAAGAAGAACTGGTGGTGCCTATCCAGAGACTGCTTCATATGGTGTCCTTTGAGATGTGGTACTATACCACTGGGGCGCCTCTAGAAAATCCATAGAAAGAGTTGTCCAAATCTATGGAGGGATGGGAAAGGGTTCGAGCAGTCCCGAAAGGAGGGTCGTTTCACCCTTGTTGACCTGGAAAGTATCACAGTCAACCACCATCCGTTGAAGTGTCCTTTTGATTCCCTGCCAAAATAAGTTACATTGTTCCTGGTCATACATTTTGAGGAACCCAGAGTGCCCTACTGATGAAGAAGCATGGAGTTCATAGAAGAGATAGCCCCATTGAACAGATTGCAACCAATTTGGAACAAGCAGAGAAATAGATGTAAGAGAAACTTGGTCATCAAATGTGCGAGGAGGAGCATCTTCCACCATATTGTCCTTACCCTTCTGGTAAGTAGTCGCATAGTCATAACCCATGAGTTAGATAACCCATTTCAGGTGTGTTGGGGAGGAGACCCATTGTTCCAGGAAAGTTTCCAAACTTTGGAGATCAGTCTTGATGTAGAAATAATTCCCCAATAGGGATGGCTGCCACCTCTGTACTGTATGCAAAATAGCCATCATGTCCTGCTGAGATGTAGATGCGGCTAAATTCTTACCGGAAAGGTCTCGTGAAGGCGGCAATCCCACTAGTGCAACAAAGACACCTGCATATCTATCCAAGGAAGTAGTTGTAGCTAGGGTTTTCACCCTAGCTTGTGCAAATGAGCACCTACTAAGGAGAAGGGACTCCTTAGTAGCAGTTCAGAAAAACATTAAATGAAAGACAATACAGCAAAATGGTAATTATTCTAAACATGTGCATAAAACAAAAAAGACAAGATAATAAAAAGGGTTTTTGTATTGATTATACCTCCAATGTGAAGGTTTGTGAAGTCCTTGCAACAGTCCAAGAGGGTTGCTTCCAGGCTTCCAGTTTTGCTCCTTTCTCTTTCTCCAAAGGGTTGGAAATGGGCCAAAGGGACACTCTAATGTGAAAATAGCTCAAGGGTGAGCTAGGGTTTCAGGAGTGATTTTGGCAGAGTAAAGGTGTGGTTGACTGTGGATATGAAATGAGGGGCCTCCATCACTTGTTTATAGGTTTTTAGTGGTGGAGTGTTGGCCCATGGCTTTGGGTACCATATGGTTTAGGTCAGCTGTATAGGGTTTTTGCTTCATTTTTCCCTCTTTTTCCTCTTTTTTGTATTTTTTATTCCCTTTTTAGAGGGTTTTTGCTATTTTGGAGGAATTTTGGATTATTTTGGGGGAAAATGGGGTTTTTTGGCCTTTTGGAGGCTTTTTTAATGGTTTTGTGGCCTTTTGGAGGCTTTTTAATGGGATTTTAAAGTATAGGAGGAAAATATGGTAGGAAATATGGACAAATGAGTCATGTAATGGGGTAGATGACGTCGTGAACACTTTTTGGGTGTTAACAGACTGCCCCCTGATGTGTGAGGGCAGGAGCTCATCGTATGGCCGATAGACATCATAAGTCTTTTATGGTTTTCCTGGGGTGTGGAGAAGAGAAGAAACGAACTAGAGCCCAGAACAACGGTCCCGAACAAACTGCAAAAACTGAAAGTACATGACCTCAATAATGAATGAGGAATAATCTGAACATATGGACGAGGCGGGCATTCCCATGCTCATATCAAGATATAGAATAATAATAACAATGGGGTCCAAAATATGGGGACCTGAAATATACATGGCCTCAACTAATGAATGAGGAAGAATCTCAATATATGGACAAGGCGGGCATACCCATGCTCGTATCAAGATACATAAAAAAAATAACAGTGAGGCCCAAAAAGGGGGACCTATAGGATACATAGAGAACCACTCTGTACATCATAAGGGTCCAAAGGGGACACAAATCTGGGACATACTGCTGGGCTAACCATGTCTAAGCTGAAGAACTGATACACTGGAATAACAACAGTGCTACTGAGTGGGGTACCAGAGGAACTGATGAGTTGCTGGAGCATAGTGACGGGGAGTCATATCCTCAATGGTACACTGAACTGGAACTGAACTGGGTACTCAAGGAAGCATATAACTGGATGGCTTCCGAATACAATCACCAATGCAACCCGGACATCCACAGGAACATATAACTGGGCGTTCCGAAGTGACTCACCAATGTGCTAGAGTCGGGGGAAATCCGGGGTCTTCGACCAATAACTGAAGGGATATAAACCCTGCACGATTCTCAACGATGCGATCAAGGTGTTGAAGTCAAGCATGTGAGAAACAACCACTCGGAGAGGCAATGATGACTCCTCTCAAAATGGTCCGTAGGCACTCACCACAGATGGTGATGGGTCCAAGGTGCAGGGACCTCTGGGTCTATCCTCTGGAATAGAGGGGCTGTCGTCGACAAAGGGAGACCTGCAACTAGCAAGGCAATGATGTTTCCTTGATAGGAGCGCGAGGTGGAGAACCAAAGTGTAAGAGTACTGATGGTAGGACTGACATACTATGGGGGATAATTGGGCAAGTAGAGTGGGTGGACTCAAACTTCCTTTATTCAGAGTATGATGGTGGGGACGATCGGGCAGCATATGAAACTGACTGGTGGGAAAGGGATCATAGCTGTACTGGATCAAGGATAGTGACTGGAATGAGTGATACTCAAGCTGGTGTAAAATGGTAGGAAACTGCAGACTACTCTGAACAAAGGCGACCTGATTGGGGGTACTGTCGAGATGATCGATCATAGTTCCAAGAGGCACGGGGGGACTTCTTCACGGGTTAAGGAACTAGAAGAAGTGTGTGTAAAATGGTACTGTCGTGTGGATTTATACGAGCCCATGACAGTTCATGCTCGTGAGTGCTTTCAATTTTAAGGAGTCTGAAAGCGATAAGAAGACTCTGAAATAATGGAATGGTACCGTCGTGTGGATTTGTACGAGCCAAGGACAGTGCATGCTCATGGTTGCTTTCAATTTTAGAGAGTCTGAAAGAAAATAAGAAGACTCCAGGGGGGTGCTTTTTCGTGTGTTAGTCTCCAAGGCCCGAAGAAGCATGAAAGGATGCAATGAAGAACTCTTCTAGCCGGCGTGACTAGAGTATTCCTTTTTCGTAATTAGTCTACCAGGTCTGGAAAAGGGTTAAACTTATACCAGATAGATGCCCTTTCAGGTACTTTAACGAGCATGAAAGGAAACAAGATTTCTCAGCGATATTTTCATTGTTTTAAGAGTCAGAAAAGAGCTTAACAAAAAATCCCTAAGTGCCTTTTTCGTAAAGGACTTGTCCGGCCCGAAAAATGGATAAAATTATACCGAACAAAAGGAATGGCCAGGAAAGGAGGAAGTGCTCAATCAAGGAACATTGATGATGACCAAGAACGAGGGAGGGGGGGAACACTGGTGAGCCTCCTTGCAGGATAATCAAAAACGGAGAGCAACCAAAGTGGCACGCAAATCGAGATGGCAACGTGGGGCATGGGAAAAATGCCCTAAAGTTTTTGGTGAGAGCGATAAATGATCTCAAGCATCATCACGGGCACGGAAATATGAATCCAGCGGTGCAAATGGTGCGAAAAATGGAGGTCATACAAACTCCGGAATGGTCAAAGGAAATAACTAGGTTAAAAAATGGTTGCAAATAAAAGTGAGCCCACCAAGCCAAGGACGCAGTGGTAGAGATAAATGATGACCCGCGGGGGAAGAATACTAGGTGTATCAAATCAAATTAAATCTACAAGTGATATGTGACCTCAAAAATGGTTGAGATCACAAATGTGAAAAAGTGGGCAGGGTTAATGACCTGCCCCCATGCTATGTGCATGGGGTTTGTGATTATGGATCACATATGTGTTTGTTTGAACAAGGGACGTGCTGAGATAGATGTGATGGGGTAGGGTCAAAATGATTGATCATGCCCCCTATCCCAGGGTCGAGGTAATCTATTATGCCCCCTAACTCAGAGGTGTTAATGTAGTGTTCTATGATAGCGGGGTCAAGACCAGGCATCTCGGTATAGGACCAGGCAAAGACATCACGGAACTCTTGGAAAAGTTTTTTGTACTCTCTAATCTCATACTCACTGCAGGAGGCTCCTAAGGTAATGATTTCAAGAGCACCAGGTGGGTCAAAGATATCGATGTGGATTACAGGTGAGATGTTGGCCATGTTACCCTCCTCAAAGGCATCAGGAGCGGGAATAGGATCCTTAAACCAGTCGACTTTGGCGGGAAGGAAATATTTGGACTCAACCACAAATTGGGTAGCTGTGGTAGAGGAGGATTCTTCTGGGAGGAAATAGGAATGATGGCACATGTCTTCCCAGGGATAATCCGGGGCAGTGAGAGCCTCTAGAATCTCCTTGTCATTGCGGAAACTTTGAGTTGTCAAATTGGTTGATGAGGGAGTGGTAGTCGAAGAGATCATATAAATGGTGTTAATCTCTTCGGATGAGGGTGATACTGGGGGGTTGGGGGGGTGGCGTCTCAAGGTCCAAATTATTCATCTCGTAGAGAGCTGCTCTGTAATCTGGGAGATTAGGACAATGATGTGAGTAATGGCCATAAACACCGCATATTGCACAAGGGTGGTTGGTACGCAGTGATTTATCACGAGGCTTAGGGGTTGGATCAAGTTCGACAACCGGGATGTTGGGGTCATCGTCAAGCATTTGCATGTGTTCCTGTAATGCAGGTAATTGTGGACATTGATGAGTCGGATGGCCTAACTCATCACACAACGAGCATTTAGGAGGAGCACGAAACATGGGGGGGGGGGTTTAACTGTTTTGGGTGGGGGTACAGCAGTGTATGGTTGTGGGCCTCTGCCCCCAGTGTGCTTGATAAGAGGGGGGGAATTCGTAGATGATGAAGGGGTAGTGACACCAGGAGGTGGTTGACTAGTAGTGGCAATGGGTTGCACCGGTTGTAGGATGACATTTGGTGTCGGTGGGGCAATGAGAGGCGAAATATACCACACGGGTAATCCCAAGGTTAACCCGAGGAGGCTAAGAGTAGCCATAACTGGGGCACTTACTATGCCCGAGGGAGGGAATAGGAAGGGGATTGTGTGGATGGGTGTTACACCAATGTGACTAGGTACCAATGGTGGTTTGGGTAACAAGGGCGGTTGATTGTTGGGTGTTTATGTATTGTGGCAAAGGGTACATAGGTCAGATACTTCGGTCGCGGGTGACGGGGGTGGAATAGATTGGAATGTTGAGATCATCGGCATATCTGAGTAAACTCCGGGTTCCATGGAGGAAACAAACGAGGTGGTTGCACCACAAACAGGTTGTTCAACCATGGGGAGAACATTCTCGGGTGCAGCGGGGGCATTAGGATCATAATAGGTGAGTTGGTCGACCTTGAACATGCGTCCGTCATGGGGGAACATCATGGTACGAAAAACGGATGAGGCAACCACCCGCATGGCATACATGTAGCTGCGGCCAAGTAAGAGGTTATAATCAAGTTGGGCATTGATGACCTCTATGTCAATAAGCACGGTTTTACCAGCCAACTAGACAGGGACATTAGCTAAGAGACCTTGGGGTTGAGCCGAACAACCGTCGTAGGCTCACAATACAGTGGTGGACTGCTGGAGAGTAGGGGATCCCAACTTCTGCCAAATGAATGTGGACATAACGCATGTAGAGGCACCTTCATCGATAATGCACCGATGGATGACAAGATTCCGAACGGAAACAGAAACTTGGAACGCTAAAGTGGAAGGTAGGCGTGGTTCGGACTGGTCCAAATCGAAGGCCATCAGTCATGAATCATTTGGGTCAATAGCACCAATGGCGGAGAGCAAAGTCTTGCGCTGTGAAGGACAGTTTTTTAAGACTTCCAATGCAAACATGGCTGCGGGAGACTGGGCTAAGTCATCTACAATGTTTTAATTTGACGCAGCGCAAGCATTGGGATTATTGTTGATGCGACGAAGTGGGAAGTGAGGTGCTTTGGAGGTGCCATCGAGTGGAGCCAGAGGTATACGTAACGTCTGATCAGTGGGATGAGCGTTAGTGTTTTTGTCGGCGGGAGAGGCTTTAGGGATCGAGCCATATTGGTTCCAACAGGTTTGGAGGTTAACATCGACGGATGACATCATTAACAAGTGGTGGGTACCTGAGTCTAACATGGGTTGATCAGGAGCGGCATAAGTGATCTATTGTTGTGGTGGCGCGTTGCCTTGAGGGAGAGCCAACGGCTGAGTGTTCACTATGCCTTGGGTTGGTAAGGAGTTTTGCAGCACCAAAGGTTGATGTTGAGGGAGTGGGGGGTTGGGTGGCACCTGAGGAACCGCGTGCCCTTGGCGGAGTCGCCAAAACTGTAGCCAGGGTTTTCACCCTAGCTTATGCAAATGAGCACCTACTAAGGAGAAAGGACTCCTTAGTAGCAGTTCAGAAAAACATTAAATAAAAGACAATACAGTAAAATGGTAATTATTCTAAACATGTGCATAAAACAGAAAAGACAAGATAATAAAAAGGGTTTTTGTATCGATTATACCTGCAATGTGAAGGTTGGTGAAGTCCTTGCAGCAGTCCAAGAGGGTTGCTTCCAAGCTTCCAGTTTTGCTCCTTTCTCTTTCTCCAAAGGGTTGGAAATGGGCCAAAGGGGCACTCTAATGTGAAAATAGCTCAAGGGTGAGATAGGGTTTCAGGAGTGATTTTGGCAGAGTAAGGGTGTGGTTGACTGTGGATATGAAATGAGGGGCCTCCATCACCTATTTATAGGTTTTTAGTGGTGGAGTGTTGGCCCATGGTTTTGGGCACCATATGGTTTAGGTCAGTTGTATAGGGTTTTTGCTTCCTTTTTCCCTCTTTTTCCTCTTTTTTGTATTTTTTATTCCCTTTTTAGAGGGTTTTTGCTATTTTGGAGGAATTTTGGATTTTTTTTGGGGGGAAAAGGGGTTTTTTGGCCTTTTGGAGGCTTTTTTTAATGGTTTTGTGGCCTTTTGAAGGATTTTTAATGGGATTTTAAGGTTTTGGAGGCAAATATGGTAGGAAATATGGACAAATGAGTCATGTAATGGGGTAGATGAGGTAGTGAGCACTTTTTGGGTGTTAACAGTAGTGGAGACCATTGGTGGGTGCATCTGAAGGGAATGGAGATGAGAAATGACACCATGTGAATTCTTCTTAAGGATCTTTTCTAGGTGATGTGAACTGATGATGTGGAGAGACCCTGGTTGTAAGCCCATAATTTTGTGTTGTGTCCCATTAGCTAAAAACTGCATCCAAAGTTCAACAAAATCCTATAAGATGGGGCCAAGTGTGCGTAACCATTGAACACCCAAAACCACATCACATCCTCCTAAGGACAAGGAAAACATGTCAAAGCATAGGTTATAATCTTCCATAGAGATACGCACATTGTGACACTTCCCCTTGTAACGCAAGGTGCCCCCATTGGCAACCATGACTTCAAATTTGGAGCAAGGATGGACAAAACAATCAGCCTGTTTGGCAATCCGAGGGTCAATGAAGTTATGAGTGCTACCAGAATCAATGAGTATGTTAAGAGGGAGCTTCTTGAAGTATCCCCTGACCCGCATTGTTTGTGGGGTGGTGACACCGGTTACAGCATGGAGAGAGATCTCGGGTGGGTCGTACTAAGATGGGGTGTCAACAGGCTGGTGTTGAATGTCGACCTGATCATCTACTGTATCTGTAGCTTCTTTACCAAGTTCTGAGGCAGGCGAAGAATCCACATCCAAGAAATAGAGCTTTTGTTGAACACATCTATGTCCCCGAGCGAATTTCTCATCACAAATATAACAAAGCCCTTTTTCTCGGCGTGCCTGCATCTCTGTTTCAGACAAATGCTTGATAGGAGTTGGTTGAAGAGCAAGCATGATGGGAGGTCGTTGGAAACCTATATTTCTGAAGGGAACAAAGGTGGGTTTAAAGTGTTGTTGAGCTGCGATCTTGTCCTCTGCCAACTTAGCCAACCCTAGGACTTCCATCATTGTGTTGGGACATAACATTTTGACCTTTGAGCGCATTTCATCCTTGAGACCACTGATAAAACAACTCCTGTAGAATTCATCAGACAATCCTTCTGTGTGATTGGTCAGTTTCTCAAATTATGTTTGATACTCTCTCACTGTACCCATTTGGTGAAGTTTAGTGAGTGCTCCTGTGAAGTCATCAAAATCACTAGGACCAAATCGTGGTAAAAGGAGTTGGCAAAAATATGTTCAGTTTGGCTCGGGATGAGCTTTGATGTACCAACGGTACCATTGAAGGGCTTCCTGTTCCAAATGAAAGGATGCAATTGGAACTTTCTGGACATCAAAAGTATTATGTAGACTAAAATATTGTTTTGCTCGGTATATCCATCCAATCGGATCAGTACCATTGAAGCGAGGAAAATCAAGCTTCAGCCAACGAAAATTGCTGGAAGAAGAGAACCCGGTGGCTGCAAAAAATTATGGCTGTCGGTTATTGTTCATGGCTGAATGTTGACAATGGAGGCTGAGAAATTTTTCATCCAGATCTTGGAGTTTGGTTTGGATGGCTGCAAGTGCTTCCTCCATGATGTGTGCTCCTGCATGGGTGATAACCATTACCAAGGTTTTTTTTTTGTTTTTTATTTTTTGGAATGGGTAGAAAAACACAAACAGGAGCTGATTTAGTAAAGGGTAATTTGGATTGGGGAAAAAATCTGATGGGTAATTGGGGTTTGACTAGATTTTGGACACTATCGAAAGGATAGAAAGCAGAAAAGGGGGATTTCAGAAGCAGGGTGAAAGAATTAGAAAATTTGGCGGAGAGTGACAAAGAAGCAGAATTAGAAAAGGAACTCTGTGGTAAAATTTGAAGGCGATCAGGTGAAAATCGAAGAAGTTATGGCAAACCCTAAAAATAGACAAATGTGAGATTTCGGGTGTTGGGAAGTGGAATGTGGGATAGGGTCCTCAGGAATGAAATATGCAGAATGGGATTGCAAGGGTGTCAAAGAAGTTTAAAGGGAAATGGAGTTAAAACAAGGGAGATATGGAGAAAAAACCCTTTTTTTTTCTTTTTTTTTAAGGGAAACGGAGTTAAAACAAGAGGGATATGGAGAAAAAACCCTTCTTTTTTTTTAAGGGAAACGGAGTTAAAACAAGGGAGATATGAAGAAAAAACCCTTTTCTTTCCTCTTTTTTTTTTTTTTTTTTTTTCCCGGGTGTTGGGAAATGGAATGTGGGATAGGGTCCTCTAGAATTAAATATGCAGAATGGGATTGCAAGGGTGTCAAAGAAGTTTCAAGGGAAACGGAGTTAAAACAAGGGAGATATGGAGAAAAAACTTCTTTTTTCTTTTTTTCTTTTTCTTTTTTTTTTCAGAATGGAGCAGCTACAGCTCGGAAGGGATCTAAAACCCAGAAGTGAGCAGAAACAGAGGGATCTGAAACAGCGCTGAATGGATCGAAAACGGCTGGATATGAAATAGATCTGAAACGGCTAGATCTGGAACGGCTTTCAGAATGGATCTGAACGGCTGGATCTGAAACGGCGTAACAGTGATCGACAATAGTTTAGCTGAAAATAAATATGGACCCCAGGTATGTGCGGCTTCCTAACAGTTCAGGGGTTTCACTCGACCACCAATGTTGTCTAATGGCTTGCGTATTGGGGTAGTACCCCTCACTCCACGGCTCAGGTAAAACTGATAACCGCTTTGCCACAAATGACAGCTCTTGGTTTACCTCACGGTGGAACTAGTCAATCAGGTAGGGGTCGTTTCCCTTTTCGCTGGTAGGTCCTCTCAATGGGCCAGCTACTTCGGGTTTCCCGTGGTACTCCTCACAATGAGTTTTAGGGCTTATGCCCAAGTACTTCCCACAGTTAAGCGGATAGGGATTATTCCCAAATCTGAACATGCAACAGATACGAAAAAAAATTTGGCAGAAATTTCACCCAGCGAGCCCAAGAAAGTGCTCTGATACCAAATGTGATGAACCTGCAATAATTAATTAATGCAAATACACAAGATATCAGAAATAACACAACTCATAATCACTTTTATATTGATCACAGGCCACTTCGAGGTGGCAACCTCCTTTGAGCAAGCTCAATACAATTAACTTCACGGTGCCTTTATAGGCCTCAACACACACTTATATACTAAGTCTGGGCACCAATACCATGGGTCAATACTATGTGTCAATACAAACCATGGGCTAAGTCTAGGCGCCAATACTATGAGTCAAAACCATGGGCCAATACAAACTATGGATCAACAAAACTATGGGCGACTTACAAAGCATATGTGCCAACAACAATAACACAAACTATGGATCAACAAATACTACGGGATGACTTACAAAGCATATGTGTCCAACAAAAATATACTAACAAAGTAAAGACATGGGTTCCTAACAGAAACCTCCACCTCTTCCTTGGAACAATCTTCACTCAGTTCATCCAAGTCTATTCTCAAAACTAGTCATTTTTTACTAGCTTCTGACTTGTCTTCTGAAAGGTCTTTCCACCATCATTCAAATCTTTTAGATTCTGATTTAGAAGATGATTTACAGTCTGATATGTAGGTCATTACATATCCCACATCATATTCCCAACCTTTGGATGCACAAAAGAGCCTACAAACCCCAAGTTCTCCAATTAAGAAACTACACAATTCTATGTTTTCCTACACTGTGTCACTTGCCTCTGTTGCACTTTTGTCTTGCATATATTTCATTGGTTGGACAACCATTGTTTTGGCATTATTTGGACTGATATTCCACACATCTGGACTTGACTCCATCACTCATGGTTCAAAATTCAAGTCCTCACACTCTCCAGGCTCGCTCAGCTATCCAAGTGATCTAGTTTCTCAAACTTTTTCTACTGAAATTGTGTTCGATCATGGAGACTCCACATCTTTATTGGTTGCTGCTCCATATGACTTACATTCTGATATTTCAAAGCTGCATGATCTCATTTTAAATATCAGAAAGGTTCTACCTCAGTTTGAGAAGAAAGTACAAGAACTAGTACACCATATTGCAGCTACAAAAGAAATTGATCCTGTTGAGTTCATTGTTTCTCCTTGGGAAGGAGTATGCATAGATTTTCTTTCCATCATTGATTATGTTTTCAAATTTGATTATGTATGTTATAGCAGCAAGAAAAATTCATTTGATGCTCCTCCATTATCAGAAGATGAGCTTCATATAGCTTCAACACATGGTTCTTACCTACACAACATTGATGCACTGATGCATGATCATAACATCCACAATCTCTTCATCAAGTCAGTTACTCAGAAGCAGCCCATTCAGCTCATTTAGCTCATTCAAATGAGCAATATGACAATATGAAGACATCAAGCATGTCCATTTTTTAAGGAGGGTTTTGTTCCCATGAGGTTTTCCATGTTTCCTCGGTTTACATGGACTAGTTGTTTTTGTATTGGGGTGACCATAAGCCTTGTTGCTTGGGCCCTATATTTTTATATTTTTCTGATTTCCATCACATAAATTCAGGCTTAAGGGGGGGTTTTGGAACATTAAAAAATCCACTATGTCATTCTAGAGTTAGGATAAAATTAATTAATGATTTATGATTAATTTCCTGAGTTTTGACTAGGTAGAATAGGCCAGTTTTGTCTTTTAGTGGACCACATGCTATCCTCATTCACAAAAATGAATTTGGATAGATTTTGGATAAGATTTCCTTGGATTCTGTCTTATTTTATTCTATTCCTGAATTAGAAAGACACTATCTAGTTTTAGTTAGCTTTGTCCTTCTTTTTCTACTTTCTAGTGGAAAAGATAAAGCTAGTTAACTTGGAATCTTTTGCCACTTGACCAATTTGACCTCCACATTATATCTAACCTTATAAAGCCATCAGTACATTCTATTTACCTCACTCATGAGTTGTCATACCATAATTGCCAAATTTGTGAGCCTCTAGCACAGTTTTGGAAACTGCTTTTGCCACCTAGGGGTTTTTTTGTCTTTTCTAAGCCTTTTCTTTTTGCTCTTTCCATATTGCTTCAAAGCAATTCGATTTTCTCCATGGAGGATGTATTATATATTGTTATCATATCAATGAATAAGATACAGAGTTTTTTCCATAATTTATTCTCTCTATTCTTCTTCTCTCATTATCTAAAATATTCCATGGTGAAATTGTCTTATGAATCTAATTCCTAGTAATTGAAAATATCACACCCTGAACGATACTCTCATTCAATGTATTATTTATTGATGACTGATGTTGGTGAACCAAAGTGTTATGAAGAAGTAATGCAGGTGGAAACTAGAAACAAGTGGGAGCAAGGCATGAATGAGGAGATGGACTCATTGGTAGGAAACCATACTTGGGATTTGGTTCATTTTCCTGCTGGTAAAAGAGCATTGCAAAATAAATGGATTTACAGGTTGAAGGAAGAAGAAGGAGGAAAGAAGTGGTACAAGGCCAGACTTGTTATAAAGGGGTTTGCACAGAAAAAAGGTATATATTTTAATGAAATATTTTCTCCTGTTGTTAAGATGACTTCAATTAGGACTATTTTAAGTCTAGTGGTGGTAGAAGATTTGCATCTTGAACAGTTAGATGTAAAAATAGCCTTTCTCCATGGGGATTTGGAGGAAGATATATATATGCAGCAACCACAAGGGTATGAGGTGAAAGGTAAGGAGAACTTGGTATGCAGGTTGAAAAAGAGTTTGTATGGCTTGAAGCAAGCTCCAAGGCCGTGATATTTAAAATTTGACAGGTTTATGACAGAACAAGGTTATAGTAGATGTCATTCTGACCACTGTTTTTATTTCAAGAAGCTAGACAATGAAAGATATATTATTTTGTTATTGTATGTGGATGACATGCTTGTTGTAGGGTCTAACATGCATGATATAATGTACTCAAAAGGAAGCTAGTTAATTCATTTGCGATGAAGGATTTGGGTGCTGCAAAGCAAATCCTTGGTATGAGAATCACGAGAGATAGGAAAGATCGCAAATTGACATTGTCTCAAAGTGAGTACATACAAAAGGTGTTGGAGAGGTTCAGAATGCAGCATGCAAAACCAATTAGTACACCTTTGGCTAGCCATTTCAATCTAAGTAAGGAAATGTGTCCCAAGACACAAGAAAAGACAGATTACATGTCCAAGATTCCCTATCAATCAGCAATTGACAGCTTGATGTATGCCATGGTGTGCACAAGCAGTGGAAGTTGTGAGCAGATATATGAACAATCCAGGTAAAGAACATTGGAAGGCAATACAATGGATTCTCAGGTATTTGAGAGGTACTACCACTCAGGAATTATGTTTTGGAGGTTCAAACACTGTTCTACAGGGATATGTTGATGCAGATATGGTAGGTGATAAGGATAGAAGGAGGCACACCACCTGGTATGTGTTTATTGTAGGTGGAACAGCAGTAAGTTGGATTTTGAAACTGCAGAAGGTTGTTGCACTTTCACCAACGGAAGCAGAGTATGTTGCTATTATAGAGGCTAGTAAAGAGATGATTTGGTTGCAGAGGTTTATGGAGGAATTGGGTAAGAATCAGAAGGATAACAGGTTGTATAGTGATAGCCAGAGTGCCATTCATCTTTCAAAGAACTTAGCATTCCATTCCAGGACTAAACATATACAGCTCAAGTACCATTTCATACGCTCTGTTCTGGAAGACGAACTGTTGAAGCTGGAAAAGATACACACTAGCCAGAATCCTGAAAACATGTTTACAAAGGTAGTGACCAAAGAGAAACTGAGTTCCTGCTCGGTTTCAGTTGGCCTTCTAGCATGAAGGTGAAGATGAGAAATTTTCCAAGTCCAAGGTCCAGCAAGTGCAGCAGTGGTGGAGTTGTTGTGATCAGTCTCCAAGTGGGAGATTGTTGGTTGTGGAGCCTGATCTCCAGATTCAAAGATGTTATTATTCAGCCGTGTTTGTACCCCATCTTTATATGATATGTAAAAAGGATTGTACACTCACCCCAACGGGGGGGTGTGGGGGGGGAGAAGCCTCCCCCCACCGGGGTCTGGGGGTTAAAACTCCCAGCTGGGGGGTCCAGGGGCTAGCGGTCCCCTGGTGGAGGTTTAGGGGTAGCGCCCCTGAGAAAGGGGGTTTGGGGGCGAAGCCCCAGAAGGAAATTTTTGGGGTTGTTTTACGGGCCCATTGTTTTGGGTTACCCATGGTATTTTCCCATCGTATCTCCCTTATAAAAGAAATACATTGTAACACGGCTAGGGTTGATGTATTAGGTTTTATGCATTGTAAAGATCTTTGAGATCAGGAAGAGAGACTGTGAGACAGTGAAGAGGAAGTGCAACAGTTGTGTTGCAGGTTGTATCCCTTCACTTTGTGGGATGGAATAATAATAAGGACTGGAAACTTCAGTGTGGACGTAGCCCAAGTTGGGGTGAACCACGATATATCTGTGTCTCTCTTGTAATGTGTGTGTGATTATATTTGCATTTATGTTTATTGTTATTGCTCTGCGATCCTGTTTTTCTAACAAATGGATTAAAACTCCATGGTAATTACTAATCCATAAACATATTTTCATTTTATACAACGAACAATTTTTTTATGTTGGTCTTATATGATTTCAATGCTAGGGAATAACATGCTCTATCAAGCATTGCAAGAAAAGGGGTTTTCTCTTTTTGCACCAACAATTAGAACAAATTATAATACCAAAACAAAAACTTGAAAGAGTTGATTAAACACATGACCACATTTTTTGGTCCTATATTCAACCAAAATTTGGTTCATACCATGGAGGGGAATTACATGGAATCAATTTGAGACAATTAACACGCTGCTCTTAGTCCCTACCCCAACTATGAACATCCTATACTAACTCCTGTATAGGAGAAGAAGATGAAAAAAAGAGGGATCCTTGGAACCAAGTGTTGGAGGGACATAAAAGTAGATATAATAATATAGCATACAAAGAACTTACAACTATGCATTTGACCATATTGATTAAATCACATTAACATGCACTTCATACTTTTTGCGGGCTCAAAGGCATTGAGAATGCCAAACAAGTTATTTTGGAGAAGGTTGGGAAACACAAACTTGGCCCAGGAGGCTATGTTAAAGTAAAAAGGATATATGTAAGTACTAAGATTTAAAAGTTGTCATTATTGATTTTTTAAACTATAATTTAAAATATTTCCTTACTAAATTGTGTTATGTTATGGTATGTAGTCAACAAACTTCGACATCATTCCCACTGTCGAAGTTCTAAAAGTTGTCATGATCCAAGGGCATAAATACCTAGTTGAAATGAAAAAAGGAAAGGAATATAACCCTTCTTCTTTTTTCATAACGAGAAAAACCAACCTTATATTAATCACAAAGTTGTATCATCAATTACATCCAAAAAAACATATGAGTAGTGAGGTGCTAACTCACATTCAATCTAATTTTCACAGCCATATATGCCCCTCTCTAAAAGAGCACCTCCAAAAATATACATGTCATCAAAGATACTAATAAGAGTCTAATTTTAACCGCTTACATAAAAATCAAATAGACCTCGAAAAACAGACCAATTAACTTCATAATATATGATAATATTCGTTTCCAAAAAATACGTTCTCCTTATACTCCTCAACATGAAGTCTACCATCCATCCTTCCCAGAGCTAACTTGGAAAGATTATCTTCCATAATGTTGTAGGACTGAAATATGTGCTTGAATGTTAAATGCTCAAAGGTAGAAATCAACAACAGAGTTCTGTTTGACCAATGCTTAAGGATGATGGAATGGAGAGTGAATTTACCATTTTCCATTCCACAATACTTTTAGAGTCACTGAAAACCTATAGAGATCGTATTTCTTTAAGAGTGGAAAACCACAATAATTCCCAAAAATCCATGAGCTTATCCCGCATATTGGTGACTAAGCTTAAGCAACATTCCAGCCCCACAACAACTCGCCTACGCTACACCATCAAAATAACCCAATGGGAAAGGTTAATCAGAATCCTTGAAACAAATCTTTATCGGATTTTTTATCGTGGGAGAAATGTTATTCAACATGTAGCTATATTATATCTTCGAACAAACAGTTGCAATGTGAGGCTTTATGTTCTAAAATAGAAGAGCATTTTGTGCTCTCCACACCTCCCATATCATAAAAAATATTAAGTATTGGAATCCTTTTTGTGCATAGAACCAATGATAAATATTTTCCTCAAAAGTAATGTGCTTCCAAGTGACCGAGAGAGTGAATACTTTAGAAAGTTCACTCCATAACCTTTGAAAAAAATCTGCATCTTCCAAATAAGTGATTGGTCTCTTCAAAATACGAGGGACATAACAGAAAAATACTCAGTCCACTAAACCCTCGACGCTGCAAATTATGCCACGTAAGAATCTTGTTATGTAGGCAGAGCCAGATAAAACAACTAATTTTTTTGGGCATCTTTCTGTCCACATATTCTTTGTCCACCAACAAGGAGAGGAAATTATCTTCTCTTCTTGCATACAATAATAATCCAGTCGTGCACTAACTTCCCCATCCATATTATTATAATCCCATACTAATTCATCTTCCTCCTGATTGAGCATAATTCCATCACTGCAAAGAGTTTCAATGAATAAATTCTACTCCACCGCTAGTGGGCCTTCAAGGGATAAGCCCCCTGCCGAGCACCACTTACCACTTCCAACACCCTGCATCAACTTTAATTGCTTCAATACATAGACACCCGATATGTGAAATGAACTGATCAGAACCCTGGAAATTTTGTATCCTTCACCCATACCAAGGATAGGATCAATGACCAAATACACCTGAGTACCTCGGCTAGTAACCCAACAAATGCCATGATTGATAACTGGATATGTATTAATGAGACTACGCCACACTGTAGAACCTTCAGGGCATACTTTATTCCCCGATCCCAGCCAAAAAAAAGGGGGTAATCTATCCAAGTACTTAGCCTTTACCACGTTTCCCCAAAGTCCTTGGACAAAGAGACTCTGCCACAGGCTTTTAGCACATAACGCATCATTGAAACGAGTAAGGTGTTTTATACCCCACCCACCCAAGTGCTTCGTCTTGGAAAGAGACTCCCATGCTATCAAATGCCATTTGGAAAGAGTTGTACTTCCATCCCAAATAAATTGGAACATAATCCTTCTCAATTTTGTAATCACCAAACTAGGCACTAGAAAGAGTGAAAACCAAAATTCTGGAATACATTGTAGGACAGAACAAACTAATGTAAGACGGCCTCCCAAGGATAACCATCGAAATGTCCAAGACACAATATTCCGCTGAAATTTACTAATAAGACAATTCCCGTCATTTATTTTATAATTACTTGGTTTCAAAATAAAGTCGAGGTATTTAAATCCCTTCTCCAATGCAACCATTTGAAAAGGCATGAAATTCCCAATCGGCTCCATCACATCTGACTGAATACCATGGTAAATGAAACAGGACTTATGATTACTTACCTTCATCCATAAATCTAGGAAGAAGGTAGTTATAACCTCATGAAAATGTTTCCATTCAGTAATAGATCCCTCCCCTAAAAGGAGGGTATCGTCCACGAACAAGAGGTGAGAGATGTGAAAAGACTTTGATAGTTTTATTCCTTAAATATGCCCACCTTCTTTCGCCTTATGTATCAACAACTTGAGGCCTTCAATAGCTAGAATAAACAGATATGGAGAAAGGGTACATCCCTAGAGTAGACCCCTATTACCCTTAAAATAAGAAATGGGGGAACCATTAATAAGCATAAGATATCACGCCTAACAGATACATGCCATGATCCATTCGACAATTTCCACCGAAAGACCAATTTGAATAAGAATAAACCTGATATAGGTCCAATATACCATCTCATAATCCTTTTCAAGATCCATATTAAGAATAAATGAACTGGTATTCTTCTTCTTAATTGAGTGTAGTCCTTCCTGATCCACCCCTACTGCATCCAGAATCTGACGACTATTGAGAAAACTAAACTGTTCTTCAGAAATAAACTTGGCAGGAAAAGGCTTGATCATTTCCACTATAATTTTTGATATAATCTTATATAGAATATTACATAAAGAAATCAGCCAATAATCATTAAAAACTAAAGGTTTTTCCTTTTTTGGAATCAGGGTTATGAAAGTCAAATTTAGGTTATCAAGCACCAAACCCTTGCATCTAGATTCATTGACTGCCTCAGTAATTTCTTTCCCCATAAGTTCAAAAAAGAACAAATATAACTCCATGGTCCACCCATCCGGGCCTGGACTCTTGTCTTTGGTGAATAATTTCAAAACCAACAATACTTCTTCCTCAGAGATTGATTGTCCAACCTCCTATCACTCTTCTTCAGTAAAAAAATGAGGAACGTTTTTTATAGTGGACAATGGACAACCGACTTTCCAGACTAGTGGATAAATCAGTAGTGAAAACACTTTGAAAATGTTCCATAGCATCTCCTTTAAGAGAGTCATTATCCGAGATAATATGTTCCATGTCGTCTCTGATATCCCAATCAGCATTAGCTAAGCGTCTTTTATTAGCATACCAGTGGAAGAATCTAGTGTTGTTATCACCTACTTTTAGCCAAATTTCCCTAGTTTTCTGATGCTAGGACTCTTCAATATGAAGTAATATCTTCTGTCTTTTGGACTCAAGTTCAGTTAGATAGAATTTTCGCTCCTCCAAATATATATGATCATCCATTGTACTCTAAATATGTTGTATTTTGGTTTCAATATCATCCAAAAGTTTCGTATTCTCCTTATTTTTATCCTTTTCCCACTTTATGACCACTTCCCGCAACATCGACAATTTCTTAATTAATCTTTGTAAAGGAGAAATAACAACCTGTTGTGAGAAAGTACCCCAATGAACCCGAACCAATTCACAGAAGGATGGATCTTTCAACCATCCCGGATTGAATTTAAAAGGGTAAAAAGTGAAACCTTTCTTGAAATCCCACTATAGAATGATCTCCTTGTGATCCAAAATTCCCACAGAATATGACCATGATCTATACCGTCCCAAGACATCCACTGGTTCCTCTTATATGAAGAAATGGTCAAGTCTCTTCGCAATACCAGCCTACCCACAACGCATGTTCAACTAAGTTGGGCATAAGATGCTTGGGGCCGCATCCACCAATCTAGTATATTAAAAAATGGAGCTAATATAATTTGCAAGAGGATCGAAAATGTTTCCTAACCCCCACGTTTCTTCTACTGACAAGGTAAAATTTAAATCTCCATCCAAAATCAAGCTGGAATCTTGTAAAAAACCTCCAGACACCAACTACTCCCAAAACTGTTTCATGTTCCTATAGGGCCCATAAATGTTCATAATTATAATGATTCCCTGGAATCTTTTAAGTCGTCATTCCACAACAATCCCAGCAGATATATGATAGGCTTTCAACTCCGCTTCCAGAGGATTCCAAGCAACCAGGGTACCCCCTGACAAACCTAAGGAATCCAACGCACAGACCCTACAATTAAGTTTGATTTTGAGAAAAAAGTTACAAGCAACAACAAACTTAGACATAGTCTCCTGTAAAAGGACTACACTCTGTCGGACAACCTCCATAGCTCTCTTCGGACCGCTACCAAGTCCACGAATATTGCAAGAAATAATATTCATTTCTTAACACCCTTAGGGGTCATTCCATTTCTAAGAGCCCCATCAAAATTCAGATTAGTCGGCGAAGAGTTCCTATAAAGGCCCTTCCTAAACAATGATGAAACCCTAGGATTAACATTTGTCTGAACCAAAGGTAACGAACCCCCCACTGGTTCATTGATGAATATGCTTTTGGGGGGTTTCATAGATTTTCGTATGGTAACGTTTCCATTAAATATGGAGGAAATAGGAAAAATAGAAGGGTCCTCCATGGCCCCAGAAGTATAGGTAGCAAGGGGAGATCTAGCCTCACCAATATAGGGAGAAACTGAATTGGAGAGAGAGGAAGACGAAATTTGAATACCCAGAGGACCAGGCCCCTCCACTCCCAGATGAATAAAATACTATGATTTATGGAGCTTAGGGCCATAATAAATTAAAAGGGAGCTACACATATCATCTATATCCCCTCGAATGGAAAGTACCAAAGGATTGTCAAATATTGTAGTAGATAACCCATCACCAACCTCATTATCAATGGTTTTCCCCTGAATTGATTCCAAATCCAGGGCACTCTTAGATGAATTCCCCAAGTCCACATTAAGTCCATTTTCCAGAGAACTATCATTCAAAACCGAAAGGGAAAGAGTAATATCTTCAGTAGACAGAAATTTAAGCAAAATCAGTAAAGCTTCATTAAAGTTACAACTGAAATTGGCAATCGAACTCTTATCTAGTGGCAGGGGAAAAAGTTGACCATCATATGTAGAATCATGATCTATGTGTGTAGAGATATCCTTTGCATGTGTGTGTTCAACAGACCTAGCCAAACAGGAGTCACGGGAATGTCCAATCTCCCAGAAAAGATGACAACGAAGTCAAACCTTCCAATAATCCAAGCGCTGGATGAAGGAACCCCCCATCCCAAATCATTTCCAAATCCCCAGAAAAACCCTAATTCGTCTCCATTTCAACAAGCATACGGGGTGCCTTTCGATTAAAATAAACCTTCCAATTGAATTAGCAACAGCCATGAAACCTTGTAGGTTCCATCAGAATGCGGGAAAACAAGGGAGTATGACCCACAAATGACACTGGGAACATTTTCAGAGCGGGGATCAAAATTGGAGTGTCATTGGGTGAGAACAAGAGAGCCCTGACCTAACACCCAGGATCTGTCTTCAATATTCTGGCAGTTTTCCTCCGAGAGGAAATGGAAAATGATCCACCCATTGACCAGTGTTATGACCCGTGGGATTTTAACAAGGAAAGGTTTTCAATTCTTCCTGATCCACCCCAAAATTTCCATCCTTGAAGGTTTAATATACTTGAACTTTACGACCAAAGCCCCTTGTGATAGAGATGATACCATATCAAAAGTAATGTCTTTCCCCACACACATAAGGGTCTTCCCTTCTCCTTTTAGAAAGTAAGTTTAATCCCAGACTGTGAATGCTTGGAACCTTTCCCAAGATTTATATTCGGGAATATATTATAAGAACATTTCAGGGGCATATCTAACATCCTAGAGTCCACTGACTCTAGAGGAAAGGGACGTGGCTCGAAAATACCTTAGCAGCAGGGTTGGTGTGAACAGATGGAAGGTTAGCCCCTCCTCGAGTAGTGGAAGGGGAACCCATTCCCATACAGCCATCACGTGAAGGGTTTATAGCTGACTGAGAAAGAGGATAGATGAAAGTCTCCACTTGTCCCCCCTGGTCACCATTCACATGACCCCCCGCCATAAATAGAAAATGGGGTATGAGACAAACCCTAGAAACCGCAAAAAAAACACTAAAAATACACAGTATTAACCCGGACATTCAAAAACCCTAAAAGTAATACCCCAAATGTTGAACAATGGACTTTGAACATAAACAATTCCCACATTTTTTACCTGGTTGGTACTAGGTTTGTCACCAGGTGAAAAACTTGACTCCAACACAAATAACATTTAACTATAACACTTCTGCTATCAACATGGAGGTATATAAGTTCAATACATTTTGAATAGTTAATTATAAATAAGTTTAGATTTTTTAGTGTTGCAATAACTACAAATGTTATTGCAGGCAATATATGAATATTTTAGTATGGATCAAGAGCTATCTTTAGAGACTAAAAGCACTGATCATCCAAATCTTAACCCTACTACACCAAGTACCTTGAATGAGGTCATTAGAAAAAAAAAGTTTGTTCATGTATCATATGAATGAGGTGATCTATAAATGGTTGATTTAATTGTAGTTGATGTAGATCCTACTCGACCGCCTACACGAAGATGTATTTTGCGTTCTTAAGAACCAATAGAATCAATAGGCCAATAAGAGCATCAAGAAGAATATGCCAGTGTCAAAATTGTGGACTTTCTAAATAAATAAACATAGAAGGAAATAGTGTAGTAGAGATTAAACATTTTGTATGTTTGACAAATTTTGTTATACACTAATGTACTATAAGTATCGTTTTATGTACCATATAACATTGTTTTATATGATATTATTTTTACTCTGTCTCTTTTCCACTATGATGTATGTGTGAATTTTTTAATAATTAAAATCATGGGTATGGGGAGATGAGAGTGATGTGAGGGTGGTAGGTAAGGGGCCATATGATCCATAACTCATTGAGTTAAATTTTATTTGTTTTATTTGGAATCCTTTAATAGACCTTACTCTATTGGTCCTCAATATTTGAGTATCTAGGTATTAAAAAGGTTGATCATAAGGGGAAATCTAATTATATTGTTGACTGGCTACTTATAAACAAACATTTCCCTCTCATGAAGGGTTTTATAGAATATTTTAACACATTCATATATAATAACTTCTATGTTATATTGGATCACCTACCACCAAGGATGTCATCATAGTTTAGAACCTATCTAATACATATGAAAAAAATTGGCAAACGATATTGGTATTTGAATTCATTGTTAATTTTGCATATTATGTATAGTCTAGGTGGAATTGTTAAGAGAAATGTCACAAATCTTTTAGGTAATATTTATCATTCTCATTACATCCAAATTTTTCGAAACACACAAAATCTTTTAGACCTTTCCATAGTAGCCCAATTTTTGGAAATTGCTAATGGGACAGACACACCCAAACACTAAACTTGCTTTGCACCTTATCTACAAATAGTTGTGTCAAGGCGTGTGATGGAGTTGTGATTTTAGGATTATTAACACTACAAGAGAATGGAAAAACCAAGCGATCCTAGATCATATTCTAGTGTTATTTCTATATTTGGTGCTCATCATGGTGATACCATGCAACCTTGGGATTAGTCCTAAGGTGTACAAAAACTAAAACCCAATTTAGTTGTGATGGTGAGTAGTCTCAATGTCTATTCCAAATCAACATTTCTAGAAGAGGAAAAGGAGATTCATAATTAAGTAATTGTAAGTAGTCTAGACTCAAATGATGTTGCATTAGCTCATAATGTTGCATTGTTGAAACAACATTGATGAGGGAAACCAAAACCAACCTAAATATTTTGGATTTTTTCAATTAAAATTGCGTCCCTTAACTGACTTAACAAACACCAAAAGTATAAGATAAATTTCAAATGTACACCACTTAAGAGACATAACATTAATTTTTAACGTCAAAAAAGCATCTCTTAAGTGACATTTTATACGTCCAATTAATGTCCATTTAGCGACATTAGATATGTAAGTGACATACATAACTGTGAAAATCCTCATAGCAGATCTAAGAGCTGATGTATACCTCACAAGAACGATTAAGATTAAGCAGGAAAATAGAAGAAGAGTGGTCAATGCAGTGTAAAGGAGCAATAGAATTATGATACAGTAAAACTTGGATAGAAGCATAATAACATCACACATTAATTCATTAATCATAATATGAACAATAAATAATACAATGGTGGAGAGGATTCGAATGCCAAGGTGGCAATTCGAATTAGCCTGCATGCACTGATCATTTAGATCAGTAGAGTGTCATCAAAGCACAAGTAACCATCAACCATGTGTCACACTGAGTCTAACTGGGTGTAGTAGGTGTAACTGATGCATGGAGCACTGATGGAGGGCGCATGAGGAGCTAACTGGAGTCAAAATAGTCAATCTAGACTCTTTGGAGGTCCATCAGAGTGTTTCAGTGAGTTAACTAGGCCATCTATCCCTAAATCAGGGAGAAGATCCATAAATCAAGGAACTAACTGAGTGTAACTGAGTGGTAGGTGAGAGAGGGCGCACTAAGCACTAGGAGGGATATAAATGATCATAAAGAATATCCCAAGGCTAGCAAAATGGGGACTAGGTGTTGGGACTGATGATTGGGATGCATGACTGAAATGAAAAAAATGATAATGTTGGTAGGACTAGGATGGAGTATAGGAAAATCCCAACACCCCCCCTTAATCCATCCTGGGCCCTGGTAACTGAGACCAAAGGTCACCCAATACAATGAATAATAAATAACAGTCCATAAACTGAGGAAATGGGGAAAACCTCATGGGAAAAATACCCCCCTCAAAATAGACTATAGGGCACACCAAAATAAATGCTCCAAACTCAAGCAGGTGTGATGCTTGGTCATATGTTTGGAGGTATCTTCTTCTTGGTAAGAAGTGGATCATGCTCAAAAAGCATGTTCTTGTACTTGCTCTTCAGATCGAATGTGATGAGAACAAATCCAAAGGTATGAGGATGATCCTAGAACCTGTGCTTCGAATCAGCTAAGGTAGGATCAAATCCATGAATGTGTAGATGGTCTTTTGTTTTCTCCTTTGAACCATCATAGGTGAGATTATGCCCAAAAGAACCATCACATGATAGTGATTGCTTGGAATCCAAATCAGATCCAAGACTTGAAAAATGGTTTCTTGAGATCTCCTTTGAACCATTAGAGGTGAGATCAAAACCATGAAATGCATGATAAATTATCCCAAGCGAATGGAAATGCCCTACATCTTCAATAAACTTCTGAGAGCATGTACAAATGATCTTACAGTAGTACATAAGAGGTGAGTGATCAAGGAGAGCGAATGCATTACCTCCAATTGTTGATTTAACCTCTGAAACATTCATGAGATCATCATTATGCAAACCAACAGACTCTTGTGCAAGAGAGGATTTAAGAACCTATGCAGTTTCTAGAGTGTGAGCTGGAACAGAATTTGAAATAGAAGATATTGAGAGCATGAGTGTAGAATCTGCAAGTTATTCTTCTTTGTGGACAACTTCATTATGATATATGTTTGATACGGATTCATGATCAGAGAGACCATCAAGGAGGGCGAATGCATCACTAGGATTGCTCTCGAAATGGTTTGGACCAATCCCTTCATTCTGTTTGCCAAATCTTTCATCCAGATGGGCCCATAGCTCTTTCGGAGATTCAACAGAAAGGAAGTGGGTTACCATGCGACGAGACATAGCATACATCATTGATGCATAGGCTCTGTCACCTTCATTTAACAAATCATTCTCTTCTTTAGAGGATTCGAACTCTCTTTCAAAACAATAATCAAAGAGACCATGTCTCTTCAAATGTGCTATCATCTTTGGTTTCCACTAATCATAGTTGAATAGAGAAAGGAATTCCTTCTGGATTCATGGAAGCTGTTTCAGAAGACCTACAAAAAACAATAGAAAATATTTGCAACTGCTACTGCTGCAAAAATGCAGAAACTGTTGCAACTGCTGCAAAAAACTCTCAGGAATGGAGATAGACAATACTCTCAACAGGCTCTGATACCATGTGAAAATCCTCATAGCAGATCTAAGAGTTGATGTATACCTCACAAGAAAGATTAAGCAGGAAAATAGAAGAAGAGTGGTCAATGCAGTGTAAAGGAGCAACAGAATTATGATACAGTAGAACTCAGATAGAAGCAGAGTAACATCACACACTAATTCGTTAATCATAATATGAACAATAAATAATACAATGGTGGAGAGGATCCGAATTCCAAGGTGGCAATTCGAATTATCCTACATGCACTGATCATTTAGATCAGTAGAGTGTCATCAAAGCACAAGTAACCATCAACCATGTGTCACACTGAGTCTAACTGGGTGTAGTAGGTGTAACTGATGCATGGAGCACTGATGGAGGGCACATGAGAAGCTAACTAGAGTCAAAATAGTCAATCTAGGCTCTCTGGAGGTCCATCGGAGTGTTTCAGTGAGTTAACTAGGCCATATGTCCCTAAATCAAGGAGCAGATCCATAAATCAAGGAACTAACTGAGTGTAACTGAGTGGTAGGTGAGAGAGGACGCACTAAGCACTAGGAGGGATAGAAATGATCAGAAAGAAGCTCTCGGGGCTAGAGCAATGGGACTAGGTGCTGGGACTGATGACTGGAATGTATGCAATTGCATGACTACATGCAAAAATGCATGCATGACTGAAATGCAAAAAATGATAATGCTGGTAGGACTAGGATGGAGTATAGGAAAATCCCAACAATAACATCCAATTAATGTCGCTTAGGCGATGTCATAATTTTTCATATGCATTAGCATTTGATTGACATTAATCAATTTACTATTTGAAATTTTCTCAATTCAAAAAAGTGTTGAACTGGAATTGAATTTGGACCTCAAATGTAGTAGTGTGTAAAAACCCAAAGGAAAAATATGGATTTGATGTGAAGGAAATAATCACCTTTTATTATTTGTGTAGATGATATATAGGGAAATTTAGTAGCACCCATAACCATTGCTTGATACTTTAAATGAAAATACTAAAGGCTAAATGCATATATCTCGCCTCTCACAAACTCCTTGTGAGGTTGACTAACAAGATACTATCATACTATGTATATTGCCTTATTATTATTTCATTTCAAAGATATTAGGTCCTTCTAGTGTGTCACCATGGTTTGACCCCACAACATTCCCATATGCACATATGCTCCACCCCCATTTTGTAGGTATATAGCCTCTATTTAATTAGCTACGGTTTTCTTCTAGGGTGAAAATATTAGCCTTCGGATTGACTTATATTGAATGCATCAATACCTATCTTTATTTGTATCATCTCATGCATTTTTTCTAGATAATGATCTTTGATTACATATAGTAATTTTATACAAGTGCTCTTAAAACCCTGTCACTTATAAGTTACTAATGAGAGTATTTTCTTTACAATGTGTGAAATGACTTTTGATTGTTCATGGTTCCCCTCCTCCTTCATGAAGCACTGCTATCATTTCAAATCTAAGAAAGCTTACATAGATCCATTTGAGTCAAGTATCCATTCCATTCCCTTCTTCACCATGATAGTGATCATTGTCATCTAAATGCCAATGATCATAGTATGTACTAAGATTTTGAGAGTAGACCTTTACTTTACTATGAGATATGGTGAGAGTAGAATTTTATTAAACTAGCTGCAAGAGAAAGGTGTTGTACTCACATTTGAGAATTGTGTTCTGCCTTCATATAAACAACAAAAGTAGGGTTTGTAGGTCTAATATTTCATTGATGGAAACAATGTCAAAATAAAAATGCATTAATGTAAGACCCTTTCCAAAAAGAAACACTTATCCTTAAATTTATATGACAAAGTTTTGGCATTCCTCTAGCCAACCTAAAACAATCTTGGAATCTTTTTCATTATATGTTTAGATAAAATTCCATTTATATCAGACAACATAGATTCAAGTTTTTTCATGCAAGTACAATCCAAGGAATGATAATGTACCTCACAACACAATTTCACGATTATGTCATCTAATCATAATTGGCATAATCCCTTCAACAATACATATGCAACCAAGCCCCATTCTAACTTTGTCTCATGGATCTATCAATATCACATCTTGGTAGTCACATAGCATATCACAAAATGTAGATCTTTATTTCTCTTAAAGAGGATAGATCTAGGTTTTTAAGGTTAATTATCCCAATCAATTGTTTATATCTTTCCTAGAAGAATGATCCAATGCTCATTAAGGTTTCATAACCATCTAAAAATAATCCTTTCGCGTACAAGCTTCTCACCTCAATCTTTTTTTATTCATAATTATGTATAAGGATTTCAAGAATATTAAATGCATATCCCAATGGACTTGAAACAAATCGAGGAAAATCCATCATAAATAGCAGTAAATAATTCAAAATACTCATCAAATCCACCCATGACTATCTGTTGCTGCTGCAACCTGATCCCCGTAATTTTCTGAAAATTATAGGGCCCCTCCTTGATTTTTAGAGAGTTTTGTGTTTTATTGAAAGCTTGGTTTTTCAACCCTTTAAGTTGTTCTCTTCCTTCAAGAAAAGTTGTTTTTGGCTAAGGAAAACTTCAATTTTTCACCAAAACTGGTCGCATCTTTTTAGTCTATTTTCCGCGACCAGTAGGTTTTTGTTGATAAAGTGGTCGCAGCATTTAAGTTTAACCTCGCCAACAGCCACAGTACTCTGGCTTACCTTTAACCAACTGTTTCGCCATTATTTGGCCTACTTCTCACCGATCGGTCGCAACCTTCTAGTTTAGTTTTTGTCGACCATAGCGCAGTGTTTTGGAATTTTTTCGTTGACCAATCGCTTTCCTTTGAGCCTGGACCCGCTTCCCGGTTGCAGTGTTTAACACTAATCCCGCCGACCGTTGCGTGGTTTTGTTTGTCTCTTCGCCGATCATCATCACGGCGTCCTAGTCGCAATATGAAAGCTTAATCCCGCCGACCGTTGCACTGATAATCGGCTTTGTTTCACCAACCGGACGCCATTGCTGAGAGCCTTGCATCTCCCATCGTCGCAGTTTTTGAACTCTTTTTAGTCGACTACTGTGCAAGAGCTAGGTTTCTATCGCTGACCGATCGCTCCCCGCAGACCATCCTCGTCGTCGACGTCGTTTGTTTGGGAAGACGCGAGTACGGGCAGGTGAAAATTTCCATCAAACCCCGTGCGCTTTAAGTGACCAACCACCAATACCGTGCGTATTAAATGCTCATAAGTATATATATGTAACGGGGTTTTGGCCTTTTCTCCCACCATTTTTGAAGTTGGAAGAGCACCGTTCGCGCACCAAAGGGAGAACGCCAAGTTGCAATTAGTCAGAAGACTCCCCATTCGTAAGCCACTCCACTATCAACAGGTAGGTTTGACAACCCTGTTCTGTTTGTTTTGAATGCCGGGAGCTTTCATTTTACCTTTTTCTTGTCTTTTAAGCCTTTATAGAGGTTTTTAGGGGGCGGGTTCCTTTTTTTTTCCTCATCTGTGTGATGCCGAGAGGCAGTCGTGCTGTGGCAGGTTTTTCCCATGTATTTCATTCAATCCCTAAATCTCTTTTCAACCTATTTTCCTCAGTTAAGTCCGTTTTCCATGATTGTTGGCTTCAAAGTTTATCATTTTATGGGGCCTAGCACCCACACGAAGTTTTTTTTTTTCTTAGCTGGGTCGCCGACTAGTTTCAACCCAGCAGGTGTACCATTACTAAAACTCACCAGGAACTTCAAAACCCCACACCTGCGCTATTGTTCGCTCCAGTCCTTTATCTCTCTCAGTTTTCCCCGCGTCATCCCACCCTGGTTGGTCTTACGTCGTGGTGCCCTTCGGTCATTTTTTGCCGAAGAAGGAGTCATCTTTCAGGCAGTTTGTTCAGCAGCAGAAGTCTTCTCCAGTTGACAAATTCCACACAGTCACTATGCTTCGTTTCTTTCCACACACGCACTTTTGCTTCTATCAGTTTTCTTGACATAAGTTTTAGTTCAATTTTAGCTTCTTGTATGGATGTTTTGTTTTCGTAAAGAAGGCTTCATACGTCACTTTTAATGGTTGCTCAAAAGATAGACTCGCACAGATGTGAAAATGCATGGTTTGCTTTAAAGATTGTCTTCTTCCACAGCATAAGTACTTCGCATGTTGAAATTTAAAATAATGTCGATAGCAGTTGCTTGCTCATTGATTATGGTGATAATGTCAAATGATCATCAACAACACTTGTTTTATGTTTCAATCGTACTTATTGAATTGCTGCATGGATGATTTTTTGCGTAAATATTGGTCCTCATTGTTTTTCAACCCTAATATGCGCAGTTTTAAATGGAATTTGACACTCACATTGAGTTTTGCTCTGCTTATTTGCACCTTAGACTGTTTTTCTCATAAACAATTGAGATCCCTCATTTGTACCTTCATTGTCGTCACAGGTTTGATATGCACAAGAGATCCACCAGGAAGAAATCCAAGTTAGCCGAGTTGGACTCAAACATAGAAATCCTTTTGGACACCTTACTCAAGATGATGTTCCGCGACACGAAATCTATCACAGGAGCTGCCCCAGAATATAAATGGGACAAACTATACAGAGTTGTAGAAGACCAAAACTTCCCTGAAGCCTCCTTGGAAGAGCTAATGGCCTATATGAACATCAAAAAGTCTGGTCTCCACAAAGCAGCAACCCGCCTTGAGTTGTTCCCATGCTCGGAGGTTATTGGTTGGATACTACCCCAGGTGAATACTGACATCAGATTCATCACAGATATCATCGGGATGATTCTTGCATCTTTTGCACCATATTTTATCACAGCAGCATACAAATTGCCCTACCCTAAAACCCTATTGAATGATGAGTGGATATCAGGTCTAAAAATAGACCCTTTAAAATACGCCAGGAAGATGACAATTGTTGAAAGGAAAATAAGGTCAAGGGCCAGTGGAGAGTATGAGATTCAGCATCTGAGGACTCCGTACAGGCTCATCGCCCTCATGTTGAGCCGATTTTTCGGTGTGGAAAATGGAAATATATATAAACTTGGTTGGGTGACGGTGATGTTCCATGTACCCACACATGGTACAATATTCAACTGGGCTGATATTATCTCGGACAGCATGGCTTCAGAGATAACTGTTGCACAGGGAGGATTGACACAAAATAAAGCCGATTTCTTCATGTCCTCTTATCTAGTGGACTGTTTATTCATCAAACACCCTTTCCCTGACTTGGGATGCATCTGGAGGAGCAAAGAGTATTCCCTCCATGTGGCTTATCAGATGGCATGGGAACACAAGTATGCAGGCCACTACACTCAGATTTGTGAAAAGTTCATCATGCCCCTATATCAACTACTCTTCAAGACGGAACCAAATTTCCTATCAGAGAATGCTATGCCAATCATAGAAGCATTCAGAGATTACTACTTCTCTTCGGAGGGAACATACATCAGAATGTGTGGAGGGAGTCGACCCCTATCCCTATTGCCCCGGTATGCCATGGATTACGTAGTGCATAAAGAAGTTGTAAGGCAACTCTTTATCGATGGATTTAGTAAGGTGCTCCATGACAAGAAGAAGGTTGCATACCCGCCAATGCCTTTTACCGTTGGAGCATACCAGCTCCCCAATGCAAGAGATGGTATAGAATTTTCTCAGGACTCAGAAGCCTTCCATTTTGGAACGAAGATTTTCAGAAGGCATGACCCTGAAGGCAAAGTCGCTGCTCACTGTATTAACTATAAGGTCACTTTTGATTACACGCACCTTTTTGACAAATATGAATAGCTCTTTTGAATTAGTGCCAAAAACATGATTGAGTTGGGCAAGCGCTACCGCCCCAAAAGTGGAGCCAGTTCCAATTCCAAGGCTACCATAGGAGTTGGGCTAAAGAAGAAAGAGGAAGAGGAGAAGCAACTCTAGGAAGCAGTGGCTATGCATTTACAGGAAGCTGAAAAGAAGAAAAAAGAGGAGGCAGATAGACTCCAAGAGGAATAAAATCAAAGGCTTCAAAAGGAGATAGCAGAGAAACGGAAATAAGAAGCAGAAAGGCTTCAAAAGGAATAAACTGAAAGGCTTCAAAGAGAAGAAACAGATAGACTACAGAAGGAAGAAGCCGAAAGAATAAAAAGGGAAGAGGCAGAAAGGTTGCAGGGAATAAAGGAGAAAGCGAAGAAGGAAGCAGCAGAATTTCAAAGGCAAAAAGAGGAGGCAGAAAAGTCCAAGGAAGTTGTGGAGCAAGGGATTTCAGGCACCCAAGATATGGACATAGATGTGTCAATGACAAACCCACCAGAGACAACCATTGAGGGACATGTCTCAACTCAAGAGCTCTCTCTCACCCCATTCACTCCCTCAAAGCAACGCCAAGTGGCAAAGCTGGATTCCATCTTTTTCGATAAAAGGAAGAAGGCTATCATGAGAAGATAGGAAAAGAGGATGAAAAATCAAGATGACCAGGATGAAGTCACAATAATAGAAGTTCCGATTTTTCAGGAGACCAATAGCGACCCTCAGTTCATGGCAGCGACTAGTGTGGCTTCGGCTCAGGCAAGTGTCGATAATGTAGATCTACTAGTAGAAGAAATGAAAAAATATAAGGACAAGCTCTTCAAAGTGAAGGATAATCTGATGAAGGAAGTGCATAAAGGTAATGAGCTGAAAAGAAAATATAATGAGCTTCAAGAAGAAAAAGGGGAGATAGAGGAACATACCCAAAAGCTCGAAGATGAAAAGGATGCACTAAATATGCAACTAGTAATCGTGGAAGGCGAGAAGAAAGAATTATAAACTCGCATAGAAGAGTTAGAGCAACATGAGGCCAACAGTATACAGTAGATCGAGTTCTATAAGCCTCAGTTTGAAAGGTTGACGAATGAAAAGGAGCATCCGTTGGAGCAACTAAAGGATGCAAATGGGAAGAAGCAGGATCTAACCGCGTTCCATGAGCAAGCATGCGATATACTGAGGAAAATTCATCAGTCACTAGAGTTAATCACGAAGGAGGTTTGTAAGATGAAGAGAATGATTGCAAGGATGAGAGTAATTGAGGCTAATGCACTAAGACTCAAGAAAAAGTATGTGCACCACTTGGAGGAAATCAATAGATAGCTTGAATGGAGAGAAGGAAAATTGGGATTCCTAGGGAACCTACCTCTCAAGTCCGCAGAGGATTCAGAGCTGGATTTAGGACTCCTTGAGTTTTGTAGAGCCTGTGGTACAAAAACAATTCGTGGAATCCAGAAAACCATCAGAAATGTATCGACTTCTACTTAAAGGTCCGGGAAACCCGTGAGAAATTCCATATGGTTTTACCTCAAACCATAGACGATTTTCCTGACAAAGATCAGCGTTTGTCAGAGCTACAGGGCAACCTGAATTCAAAAATCGAATACCTAAAGAATATAGATGTATTGACACCAAAATACCTCCACCAGTTTATTGGGAAAGCTTCTATTCATGCTTATTTTCTGGAGGACATCGCCCAAGCGACAACAGCAGGAGCAGCAAATGTTAAATCAGAACTGCGTAAGGATGAGATCTCACTAAAAATGATGGTTTTTGCGTGGGGAAATTTCATTATACGAGAAGCTGACATGTGGACCAATTACATTGATGAAGTGGAAAGGGTAGCTAAAGTGGAAAGGGGAGCTGAAGTGGACAGGCCAGCTGAAGCGGACGGGCTAACTGAAGTGGAAAGACCAACTGGAAGTTAATTTTGTTTTTATTGTAAATTCTAAAAGACAGCTGAAAGTTGATTTATTGTATAAACATTTAAAAAACAGTTGGGAACTAATTTTGTCTTCTATGAGCACTAGAAGACAAACTTTTGTGCTTCCCTAGGGTTAGGGTTGGAAAAAGACTATTTTGTAAAGTTATAAATAGAGGAATAGAATAGAAGGAAAGGGACCTTTTGCAGGTGAAAGGACTTATTTGTCTTGTACGTGAACTACTTTGTTACATTAATAAAGAAAGCTCCATTTTCTTGGGAAAATCTAGCACTGTTTTTTGCTCGGGGATGTGTTGAATGTCTGTTGAATTACTTATGCACCATTCATGCATATATTGTGAGATCATTCCTAACTATTCTGAATTAATTCTTTGTTATGAATGGTTTAATTTCCTGTGCAAACAATCATGTGTTAAGTGAGTAAAGGAATGATTTAATCACATCAGAGCTATCTCTATTATCTTTTACATTCTATTGTAAATGTATCTATATTATTGAACAGCTATCTATGAGATTCTTGGGTATATTTCCAGCATATTGCTAATGTTTCAGATTTGCTCCCTGCAGGGATAGATTAATTAGCTTATATACTTTTAGATCAAATTTGCTTTAATTGCATGCATTTAGATAGGGTACTTGAATATCATCTTTAAATATAAAATACATAAATGGTGGATCAGGCTACAACTGGTGAAATCTCAACTTTAAAATCACATACGGTAGCCGGGCCGTTAACCGGACGGATTCCCCACACCAAACGGTGAGCGATCTAATTGGGCTTGCTTACCGGGGAGAATCCCTTAATGATTGGTGTTGCAAATGTAGGGGCATCAACACTATCACACCATAAATAGGCATTGTATTCTCATTTGTTTAGGGGGAGTAGGACCATCGAGTTATTTCTCCCTTGAAGGAGATGAATTTCAAATGAAAACCATGGTACAACTCAATCTTAATTAGAGATATACAACCTCCTTTAACTCTTCAATACAACCCTTAACTGATCTAAATTATCCATCATACTCAACAATCACATTTGAGTAGTTAAGGGGGATTTGAGTAACCAATTCCAAACGAGGATGACAAAACAATCTAAATGAAATATAAATTATTAAAAAATAAAAAATTTACATCATAAATTCATTCAAGTGGTGCATCATATCATTCCTTAGGCTTAATACTTTGGTTACCCTTCATTCCATCTCTTTTAATCTCCACAAAAAACATTAAAAGCAACTACGAGACTTGTTTGCTATTGTTCCAAGGAAAAATATCAATCCTAAGACTTAATCATAGGTTTAATTAATTTCTGTATTGATCATATAATTGTTGTTCCAAGGAAAAGTAGTGAGCAATCCCCAAAATGCTAAAAAACGAGGGAACTTTTCTCGCTTGAGGCTATAGGAGTTCCTCTAAATTAATATATTGTCTATAAAATTATTAAAGGGTTATTTATCATGACATCCCTCCAAACCATTAAAAAATTTGTTGTTTTATTTTATATTCCATGAGAACTTGTCTCCTATTGATGGTTTGAGCTCTCAAGCCCAAAATGTTGAGAATAATTCCTCCGGACACTTGGTTTCTTGCAAAGAAACATTAAAAAAATCTTGAAAAGTTTTTATTATGAAAATTAAAGGAAACACATTGAGGGGAAGAAGGTGCATCTATAGAAAAATGTTCCAATTTTCCTCTCCTCAACAAGGGATACTTAATAACCATTCAATGTAGAATTCCATAACATTCATAGCATCCATTTATTAGTCATAATTGGATATTACAACTCTAATTTCTCATATTTAGGATTTTGTCAAACAAGTTTCATACAAGGGATTTGAAAACTTTGTCATATATGTTTTGCACATAACTTAGTCAAACTTAGCATACATCATCTATAGAAAGTATTCATTGAAAATTAAATTATGATGATATAATTGTAGTCGTAATTTTATAACGGTTAAGTTCATAAACAAAATTTATAGGAAGTACACTTTTCTTTTCAAAATAAAGCTCCAAGGAAATTGTTTATGGGAAGACTTATTTTCCCCCAACCATAGGCTATTATGTTGTAGATTTCCACCCATGTGTTGGTATATAATACCACCATGACATAGAATATTTTCAATGTTTTCTAAAACCCTCTTAGCTTTTATAAAATCTCCCAAGATACCGACCAAACAAGTCATTATTGGTTCTTTATTCAATCTCTCAACTAGCATAGTTCTTGAAACTCATTTATTTGCTCCATATAACATGGGAATTCATTATTTCACTACCTTGCAGTCCCTTAGGTATGTCCTTCCTCTTTGTGCTCTTCAATACGGACACTGTGATGCCAGGTTGATAACTATTTCCATATTTCATTTCCATCACTATGAAGATTTTTGGATAGGTATTCTATGGTTCTTTGGAGAGCATAACAGGTTGGAAACCTTTCGTAATTTGGAATGATATCTAACTAATCACTAATGGTGTCTAATATCACCCAAAATCACTTATTTCATCTCTCCATGGATCATACATCAACTAAGTTGGAATTTTTCTTTCTCAAAACCGTTTTTCCTCAAGAACCCTAATCTTTTTCCCAAATTCTCCTATCCAAATTCGAATTTGCATGAATGAATTAGTGAATGGGTGAGTGGGATAAGTATTTCCTCCACCATTTTATTGGTTCCCTAACTATATTATGTATTTACTACAAATTAGGAGGTATTGAATTTAGCATAGGAGTTACTAAGCTCCTCACATTCAGATTCCCCCTTTCCTTTAATTAGTCTCTCAGTACAATTTAGCATAAACTTAAAAGGATAAATGAAAATGGGATAGTTAGATTGAAGGATTTTTTTGGATAAGGTATGGAATCATCATAAAACATAGGTCATTCCATCACTATACCATCTTACATTTCGTCTCTAGTTGACTCATAGCCCCATTAGTTCTCTCTCCACCAGTAAGCCTTAGAACCTTTCATTAACATTATAATTATCATGTTTGTCAGTATTAAAAATCACCATGGAAACTACCTCATGTGTGGAGAAACACATAGTAAGTGAAAAGTATAATCACAATATAAATAAGATCAAGTTCAAAGAGCCAAGACTGAGGTATTAAATTCCCTCCCCATTTGAATAATGTCATCCTTGGTGTTCTCTCCTTTTCAACAAGGTTCTTGCCTCCATTTTTAGTCACGCATGCAATTACATTCATTGTATCTTTGTCTCACTACTAGATATATTTAGAAAAAAATGTTCAATAATTCATGTGTACTACCTTGGAACACCTCCAAATCCTTTATAATTTCACCACTTACCTATTACAATCATCAAAGGATAAACATGTATATCATAACCATTTTAAGCAATATTTATCCCATTCATAAAAATTCAAATTGATAATTGAATCATACATACATACATATATAATACTAGATAAAGTATGCAAATCAACCCAATACTTATCTATATGAATATATCATTGCTTCATATGTCTTCCACAAGTGAGATTCAGCTCATTGTCTTCTCTAGAACACCCAAATTTATTGCCTTCTTGATCCTAGCTAGCATATAACATGAATCTCTCACCATAGATTCATTCAAATTGCCTATGGGCCTTGTATTCATTGACCACCTTCCAATATTAGGCATACCTTCTCTACTTAATAATCCTATAGACAATCCATTATTTTCCAAGGATTTATTTCACAAGCAAAGCACATATTTATATAATCTTACTACCAAGGTAACCCGTTGGCTTGCTCTAACATAACATAACTCATGGAAATAAAGGCATATCATAGGATTTGAGTGTCATTACAGTAGCATCCTCCCCATGTTTTTCAGCTTTAGTATCCATCATCTCACCTATCCCATACACATACAATTACCATGAGATATCATCATAGTAATTTTAATCGAAAATATTTCAAATTTGTTTCATACATAAATCATATTTCACACAAGTATGAGATCCTTCTCATAATGTTAGTACTTTGCATGTGGTAGCATCCAGTCTTCCTTATGGACTTACACTCATTGTTGTATCCAAGACAATTTTGCATGCCATCTAAGCTTTCAATCAACCAAACAAAGTGTGAGTATCTATACATATAATCATTTCATTGCAACATTTACAATAGTCCATGAAATTATCTCAGAATTATAAAACACTAATAATTCAATCATGTTTAGTTGTTAATCATATAAATGCCATGACATTGGAATTCATTATATATGCATTACTATCACAATAATCATTACATATTGCAATCAAATATTTATGCAAGTAAACAAGTGTGCCAATATCCATGGTTACACAATCACTCTATTTACCAAATATGTATTTTAGAATTCATTATTAGTTAGTTCTATTTTTTCTTATGGCCTACCTCCATCCTTCTCCCATGTATATTATGATGTGAGATCATTAAAATTATATGTTTCTTTTTACTTATCCATACCACTTCTTCCATTGCTTAACAATCCCTCAAGAGTACTGGAAGGTCTTTCCTTTCACTACTCCATGTTCCTTTGGGAAACCCTTCCATGAATTTCAATAATCTAAATTTATTATCCATACAAACATACATCTATTTAATGCATAAGGAATATGTTAGAAGAATTTATCACTGATGTCAACAGGGTGAAGAGATCTGTGTCATTTACATCTTGAACTTATGAGATTGTTGAGTGATGTTGTCATTGATGTCAAAGTGGAAGTGATGATGATAATGTGGAAATGGTAATGATGGTGTGGCAATGATGAGATGATATGGATGTAATAGAGGAAGATTTTTTGAAGAAGCCCCTAGAGAAATAATGATGTGTCCTCTTGAAGAAGCTTTGAAGAGCCTTGAAGGAGCCTTGACATAAGTGTATATAACTCTTAAGTGGTCCCTTTATGGCGTAGCTATTGATTAATGACCTCACTGGATGAGATAACATGTGGATGTTTACACATGCCTTCTTTGAGCGGTACACAAATAGACCAAGCCCCTAAATCCATTGAATATGCTCCCAAAGAAATGATGATGTGTCCATAATATCATGATGATTAGAAGTGTGAATAAGCCCCTAAAGTGATGATGATATGCCCACATGACCACATGTGAAGTGTAAAGAATCCCCTTAAGAGATGATGATGTGTCCACAAGACTAAGATGATGAGAAGTGTGAAGAATCCCCTAAAGTGATTATGATTTATCCACATGACCATGTGAAGTGTAAAAAATCCCCTAAATTAATGATTATATGTACCTATAATCATGAAGTGGTCAAGAAGCCCCTTGATAAAGCCATGAAGTGGTGAGTGGCCCATTGAAGAAGCCCCTAAAAAGTGGAAGACAAAAATAATGATAAGTTAGGGCCGACCTAATCTAAAGTGATTTAAAAAGTAACTTGGAAAGTTATAAATACAAGTTAGATCATTTCATTTTTATCATCCAAGTTCTTCTTCTCTCATGCGCAATTTCAAGGAGTAGGGCGAAATTTAGAGGAGGATCTTATGAAGAGTTTGAAGGATGATATAGGGTTTTTATCTTAATTCAAACATGATCTAATTATGCCTTTCTTGAAACTTTTTCAATGTGAAATCCATCGTGTTCCACAACATGTATTACTTGGTTGTCTTCCTTGATGGAATTAGCATACTAAAAACAACAAATATAACTCACAAAGTTCAATTGGAATGAAGTATGCTCGGAATTAAAATCATATTTATTGAAATATTCATCATAAATTAGAATCAAATGATTTAGAATCAATCAAATCCAAATTCAATGTGTTATCGGAGTATTTAGATTTAAATATGATCAAACATTATTGGAACACATAGCTTTAAAAACTAGTTAATAGTAGTTATGCTCTTATCATGGCCTTTCTTCCATTGCATGTATATGAAACAGTTTTCCATATAGTTGGCCCACTCAATAGAATCACAAATTGAATCAGTTTCATAGCAATAATTTCTCATTAAAACATCTACAACAATTCCAAGAAAAAATATAGAATGATAATTCCAACCCAAGGCCTAATGGCATCATGTCATTCCAATTGGCACTACTCTTCTACATTTCAATAAGATCCCTTAACCAAAGTTGCTTCAATGCAATAATTGAATAATATCAAGGCAAGTCAATTCATATATCAATCACTATATCATATAGAGGATTAATCAACCATGGCACCTTAATTTACTCTTCCACGTCCATTGGATTTACTAACTTCTCTACATTGTCCTTTCAAAGATTCAACAACAATTCATACAACTTCAAATCTAACTTAAGATCATCTCATTATATGAAATTTCACAATAATTCACATGAAAAATTTTAAATCCATAATTAAAGTATGTTTCTCTCTTTCATATGATATCCAACCACAAGAGAAAATATGCCTTATTTCATGTAATACATAAGACTCTTGCAAACTTGCTATATGAGCATTTCCTACTGGCTCATTTTGAAGAGTGGCATACATCACACTCAAAGCTAGCATTCAAATTACAATGTAATATAACCTTCAATATGAAATAGCTAGGTAACAATGGCATTACAAAAAACATAGCAAGTACAATTTATTGTTCCATGGTCAAACATATTCATGCATTCATATTAATAGGCATGCATTTATGTTAATATACATATATGGTTCTCTTCATAAATAACAAATTCTCTCTATAGAGTTATAAGCATAATAAAGTACCCATTTTTATGCTAAAATAACCCTCAAGGGTGTTACCCCTAATTTTCATTAGCAATACTAATATACCACCAAAGATGACTATTTTAAAATCAGCTAAACTCTTCCATAACAGACATAAGAAAAATTCATTTATGCAGTCATCTACAACAACATGGGTGAAAAGTATCAGTAACTTGTAAGGATGACCATCCTATGGACAATTCTAATACCTTTAAACCCATGTATTAAACACCATATACATTGAATAAGGATAAATATCATCAAACAATAAGGTTACTATCCTTACAGGTGCTCATTCCATCAAACAACAAGCCACCGGACTCAGCAATCAATAATTCATAACATTTAAACATGTCATAGATTCTAAAGTGTTGACATCATTAAGTATTTATGGTAATATCATTACATAATCAAATGTAAACACTTATCCCAAAATTTAGATACCTTCATAATGGTCATGAAAACATTCTCCAGTCAACTTCATACAATTCTAAGTATGGAGAAAATAACTAGTTTGTAATTTGTATCAAAGATGATATATGTGTTACCTAAACATAGTACAAAAAACATTGTCATTCATTTGATTTGAGCCCATACCTAAACATAGTACAAAAAACATTGTGATTCATTTGATTTGAGCCCATACCACACCTAGTGTTGTAATAAATGACTCTCATGCCAATTTGTAACGTACCTTCGCATCAATAACAAAAATAGGGTTTGTTGGTATAACATTTCATTAATGGAAACAACCCTTTTGAAAAAGAAACACTTATTCTTAAATTTTTGGCATTCCTTTAGCCAACACGAAACCAACTTGAAATGTTTTTCATTTTAAGTCTAAATAAATTTTCATTTACAAAATACAACATAGATTCAAGTTTTGGCATGCAAGTAAAATTCAAGGAATGACAATGTACCTCACGACACATTTTCATGATTATTTCATCTAAGTATAATTGGCATAATCCCTTCAACAATACATAGGAAATCAAGCGCCATTCTAACTTTGTCTCAAAGGCATACTAACTTCTTATCTTCACAACCACATAGTATATCAAAAGATGTAGATCATTATTTCTCCTAAAGAGGATAGCTCTAGGGTTTTAAGGTTGATGATCCCAATAGAATGCATGAAACACTTTATACCTTACATATAAGAGTTATTTAGTGCTCATTAAGGCTTCATAACCATATACAAGTGATTATTTCACATACAATCCTCTTGCCTCATTGTTTTCGTATTCATGATTATGTATAGGAATTTTGATAACCTTAAAGGAATATGTCAATAACCTTGAAACAAAACATGGAAAAATCATCCTTTACAATGGTAAATAATTCAAAATATTGATTAAATCCATCCATGACAATCACACCATTAACATGCATTGCATTCTCATGTGTGCGGGTGGGGTAGGGGGTTTGATTTATTTCTCCCATGAAAGAGATCACTTGCAAATAAAGACCATATTACAATTCAATCTTAAATGGATATAGACATCCTCATCTAAGTCAATTGGGTCTAACTCAAGTTGTTGTGGGATGGATTTTTATCCACCCCACTCTTCTTCTATTCTCGTAAGTGACATGCTAAACTCATAATGATTATGGCTTCGAGATTTGTTGTTGACTAGCCTCGTTCCCTAAAGAATCTGGGGTTTATCCTAGACACCATCCTCGAAATCAAGGGAATTTCCCAAGGGTTTTCCAAAATATATTTACATGGAAGAAGAAAAAAAAGACATCCTCATCTAACTCCTTAATACATCCCTTAACTAATTCAAAATTCCAATCATACTCAACAACCAAATTTGAGTAGATAGGGGGTTTGAGTAATCCCTTCCCAAGAAGGTTGAAAAAATAATGTAATAGAAATATAACTTATAAAAAACATCATTCGACATCATAAGTGCATTCAATATGAGTAGCATATCCTTATTCTCAATACCCTACTTATCTTCATTCGACCTCCTTTAACCACCCAAAAAATCATCAAACACAACTCAGAAATATACTACATTACTTGCTTTCTATTGTTATAAGGAAAACTAAAAAACTTTAGGCTTACTCATAGTTTTACTTAAGCAAATTAGTGAGCATATTGCTACTATTCTAGTCAAAAGTAGTGAGCAAGCCCCATAATGCTCATAAACACACGAATTTTTACTACTTGAGGCTACATGAGTTCCTCTAAATTAATATATTATCTAGGAAATTACTAAGGTCAGGGTTATTCATCATGAAATCCATCCAAACCATGAAATAAGTCTTTAAAAGTTCCAATTATAAACAATAGCACCACCTGTGGCTACAGTGGAGGCAATTTTTGTGCCAACCAAATATACCTTATTCAATTTTTTTTCAATAATTGTTGCAACACCCCCTCGATAAAAAGGATAAGGAGTAAAAAGTTGGAACCATTGATTAGATCTCCCAATTTTTAATCCATATGATTGGTGTCAATGATTGGAAACAAATGATGAAACTCGTGATACTAGGATATGCAAGGAAACACATTGAGGGGAAGAAGGTGCATCTATAGTAAAATGATGTAGTTCTCCTCTCCTCAACATGGGAGACTTAATGTCATTTATCGCTAGCTCATTCAGTTAAGGTGTGGGTCTCGTCGGCAAGGTGACCCAATCCATCCAAGTTGGCGGTTGGTTTGGTACAGGCCAGGTGCGATCCATGGGTGATTTTGATGGAATAGATGCCCTCGATTCATGGTTTCTCATACCAAAGGCCACTCCCGCCAAGTGAGGGAGTTTCGAGAAAACAAGAAAAAACATGGGAGACTTAATAACAATTTTATATAGAGTTTCATAAAATTCATAGCATCTCTTTGTCAGTCCTAATTGGATAATACACCCCTCATTTATGACAGTTCCTTTTGTCAAAAATGATTCATGCAATAAATTCCAAAACTTTGACATATATGTTTTGCACGTAAAACTCATAATACATCATCTAAAGGAAATATTCATTCAAAATATCATGATAATGAAGTCATTGTATTTATAGTTCTGCAATTTTAGTTCATAAACAAAAGATATATAAAGTACACTTATATTTTCAAAAATAAAGCTCCAAGCCAATTGACTATTGGTGGGGGGCATATTTCCTCCCAAACATAGGCTATTTGTTTGTGGAATTCCACCCACATGTTGAGCTATGAGACCTCCAAGATGAAAAATATTTTTAATGTTTCTCAAACCCCTTTTTTATTCATTAAAATATCCCAAAATACCATCCAAGCAAGATAGTATTAACTCTTCATTCAATCTCTCAGCTAGCACAACACTTGACACTCATTCCCTTACTCCATACAACATAAGAAGTCATCCTTTCTCTATTTTTCAACACCTTGGGTATACCCTTCCTCTATGCGCTCTTCAATATGGCCAATGTGAGCCCAAGTCACTACCTACTTCCAAATTTTATTTCCAACATTGTGAAGTTCCCTGGACAGATACTTTATTGTTCTTGGAACATCCTAATAGGAAATAAACCTTCAAAAATTTGGAATGGTATATATTTTCTAACTAATGATGTCTAATCTCACTTAGAATCCCTTCTTTCATTTCTCCATAGATCATATATCAACTGAGCTAATTTTTTATTTCTCACTTACCTCTCGTTTTCCTCAAGAACCCTCTTTTTCCCAATCTCTCCTCTCCAAATTTGAATTTGCATGAATGGATTGATGAATGGGTGAGAGGAAGGATTCTTTCCTACACCATTTTCTCAGTTACCTAAACATAGGAGGTAGTTATTACAGGAGGCGAACACTTATCATAGGAGTTACTAAGTCCTTGGCATTCAAATTACCACATTCATGTAACTAGGCTTTCATTCCAATTTATCATGAACATAAGCATAATTGGAAATAGGACAATCAAATAAAGGAATTTTATGGATAGGGTAGGGAATCATTAGAAAGCATAGGTCATTCCCCATTATACCCCATTACCTTTCCCCTTTGGTAGAATCATACCCCATTAGTTTTATCCCCACTGATCAGCCTTGGAACCTCTATTATCATTAAAATAATCATGTTTATCAATAGTCAAAATCACCATGGAAACCATCTCATGGTGCAAAGAAACACAAAATAAAGGAAAATCATAATTACAATGTAAACAATATAAATTAAAAAGGATCGATAGTGGGGTATTATAAAATCAGAAGCAAGTATTTCCATTGTTATGATACTCCTTCCCATGGGGTTGAAGAGTTACTCCCACCCAAATCCATGATCCTAGATTCAAACCCATCAGTCATATTTGCCAATAGCAATAGGGAACATTTAATAATTTGTATTCAAATCAACTAGAGCGATTTGAAAAATTATTTAAGTTTATCACACCAGTATTGATGATAGGAAGAATTCAATTTCCCATTTAGTACATGACCACGATATTGTCTAATTATTAATTTGTTTATCACTCTTATTTCCAATGTCAATATTTCTCACCACAATTCAAGTGATAACAATTGAACTCCAAAGCAACTAAAAGTTTATCTATATTCTAGTTATATTGTGAGAGAAAGGGTATGTTCCCATTTTAATTTTTTATTACAACTTAGGGGTTAGAGAATACAACATTGTCGAAAGGAAAGGGGAGAGGTCCATTCGCAATCAAGTCTGTGATTGCGATCAAACCTAGCCTTTGATTGCCAAATTTCATGAGAAAAATGAGGTCTTATTTTCCCTCACAAAGATGATTATAATTAGGGTTGTATAGAGGATTGAAAGCCTATGTACTATCTCTATATGATCCACTCAAAGGAGGGGTTTCATGTCTACTAGTCCAATTAGGGACATTTATGAGCAGTTTACAATCTTCACTACCTAGGGTTTGTTGTGAGGGTCATAGAGTGAGAAATAGAATCCTCCTTAATGTTTGTAACCATGGATAAAACCACCTCGGAGGTAAGGGAAATATATTGAATACTCATATCATTCTTGACATCTTGCATTTATAACTTATAACTTGATATTTCTCCTAAATATGTGATTAGTGAATGACACTCCATTTCACCCCCTAGGAATATTCTTTTTTTTCCTAATTCTAACTCTATTGATATCCATATACTTTTTCTTACTCCTCCTTTCTTTGTAATATTTTTCTCTTACTCCTTGTATTGTAATCATTCACCATGTTTATTTAGAGGATGAAACTAGTATCTCATGCAATGTGCAAATTTAATATGATATGTGTATTGCATCACCCTTGGATCTATTCAACATTACTTGCATGTGTTTTTGAGCTAACAATTAACATTGAAATATTTATTGAATGTGCAAGCAAATGTGTTTTCGAGCTATCAATTGTTTTACTTGGTTAAAATCCTTAGAGAGGGAAACAGTCCATAGCCCTATCCAAATAGATACTTGAGGAAATATATTAATGAAAAAGGAAAATGATTTTACGTATGAGTTTCTCACAATCGATCATCAAGCAAATGACCATCCATGCCCTTAAAATAGATATCATGGAGCAATCAAGTGTTAATCCATGGATCAATAGTCGTTAAGGTCGAGATGAAGATGAACCATCAAATCACTTTATGTCTAGAACATATCATGGCTATTGTATTGCATAAGTACAAATGCATACTATTGTTAGTTACTAAAGAAACACACTTTATCAAAAGACACAATAGCCCCATGTTTATCTCAACTAACTCCTAAGTGTCTAAATATCATAACAGCGATTAACATTGAAATACTTGGTCAATGTGAAAACAAAGTTTGAGGACATGACTCTTAAGAAGGTGAAGGGATCAAAGAGAAAGGAGAGAGAAGATATGATAGCAATGAAAATTAGCCTAGTGTATAATGATATTGATCCTAGCATAGGAGTCTTATATGACTGTAGTTTCAGCAACTTATTCGAGGCATATCAAAGGGAAAATCCACCCATAGAAATATATATCATTTCCCTTAGTAGTGAAATAATCAATTACATGGTGTAGTTGTTACAATTACATAGGATCGCGATAAGGGAAAAATACTCCCTTGTACTAGTATAGGAAATTGGTTGATCATGCAAGCCAACACCAAGGAACATAGTGTCTATTCGGACAATGGAAAGTGGATTGCTTCATATGCACCCCACACCGTAAAATAAATTTACAATATATGCATTTCCCACTTACTATGTTGGAAAAATATTTTGTGCAATATTTCACAAGTAAACATAACAAGGTCAAGGTGATAAAGAGTTGGGAGGACCAAAATAAGATGTTCCACAAGAACCCTTCCAATATCTATCCAACCAAACCACTAAAAGAGTTGATCAAGAATGTACTTATATTAATTATGAGACTCTATAAAGCAAAGAACTAGTCATATTTGTGCGATCATTTAGTCCCTCTAATACACTATGTCATCACAAAAGGGACCTTTCTTAATTGGGCAAATCTACTCTCAAATAATATCAATGTTGCCATAAGAAGTGCTTAGAGAACTCAGACAAACAATCTCCTCGGTTTCACATGGCACCATTCATGGTATATGTGGGTTGTGCTATAAAAACATTCTGAAAACTTAGTGATATGTGGCATCCCTTTCTTTTACAACTTCTATTCCATGATCATAAACTATGGAAATATCAGCACTCAGAGCACTACAAACTTTTGCATGAGGTATTTTAATTGCTTTCATATGAACTAGTGTTCAACAAGCCTATTCCATATCTTTAGAAGAAACCTTGAGAGTGCTTGATCCCATTGGTAATTGGTACATGGAGTGGGATAGAAATTACTTCTACATTTATGAATGTATCTCAACTCCTCACGTCCCACCCAAGCATGTCCTAGACAAACTAGTGCTCATCAAAGTTACATAACTAATTGTTAAGTTTAGGGCCAATATAAAGTTGAAAGAACATTGGGCTCGTTGTCTTCATACCCACTCAACATAGGTGACTTTACATTGTGATACTTCATAGTGGTTCTAGTACAAGTAGATGAAGTAGATTTGTTTAAGTTTATGATGAGAAGATTTAAAGACTATGATTATTATGAAAAGAACAAGGATCGCTTCACACCACAAGGGTTAACTTTGCTATACTACCATCAAGATTGATCAGTAGAGGAGAGCTACAAACAACTAAAGACTGCAATTTAATTCAATCTCCAAACAAAGATGTAACCAATGGAGAGAGGATTGAGAAAAAATCACTTAAGTCACTCCAGGAGCCTATGAAAATATCAACCACTAACAAAATGTATGTAGGGTGGACATCTACCAAATACAAGGGGAGACTGTAGATGTCCAAGATGAATATAGTTGAAGATATTGTTGTCATTAATTTCAAAGAAAAAAGTAGATTGCAAATTATATTGATATCCAAGAAGATAAGATACCAAATGAAGAAAAACAGATGAAGTTACAGATGCCAAATGAAGAGAAAGAATATTAAAATAGCCCTGATAGAGTGTTAGGTCGGTCATGACAGAATATTGAACACTATTAGGTCAGCTCTACGATTTTTACAGGTCGGCCCAGAAATTGGCTTAAAGAGGTATAAATATACATAAAAGAGGTGCAATTTTCAAGGAGAATGAAGAAAGATTGGATATGAAATAAGGCAGTGTGCACTTTATGAGAGGGAGACAAGTTTGGAGATGTTTTACGGGATGATTATGGAGCTTATTTCAACGTGATGTTATGATGTTTTAAGGCATGATCTTGGAGCAGATTTGAAGGTGATTATGTTATAGTATAGGGGGTTGATGTAAGGTTGATTTTGGGGCAAGTTTGAAGGTGATTATGTGACAATATAAAGGGATTATATAGGGATTATTATGGCATATATTTTGATGTGATCTTATGACATTTTATATGGACGATATAGAATTGAGTATGGCACAGACTTCGAGGTGATATTATGACATTTTTGAGGGTTTATATAAGGTCGAGTATGGCACAGATTTTGAGGAGATCTTATGATAGTGTTAAGGATAGATTATGGAGCAATATTTGAGGTGGTTATATCAGCATTATTGTACTTGTTTCTTCAATTCGTTGGTGACTTCACAGGATCTTACTGAGTCGGTGCTCAGTTGAGGAGATCGGTATCTTCAGTAGGTTGACACCTACAAATCTTACTGAGTTGGTGCTCAGTTGAGGAGATTGGTGTCTTCAGTAGGAAGTTGGTGCCTATAGGCCTTGCTAATTTGGTGTTCAGTTGAGGAGATTGGTGTCTCTAGTAGGTTGGTGGCTACAAATCTTACTGAGTCGGTGCTTAGTTGAGGAGATTGGTGTCTTCATTAGGTTGGTGCCTACAGATATTGCATATTTGGTGCTCAGTTGGGTAGATTGGTGTCTCCAATAAGTTGGTGCCCACATATATTTCTTAGTTGGTGCTCTGTTGAGGGGATTGTTGTCTCCAGTGGGTTGGTGCCTACAAAATCTGTAAAAGTAGGTTGGTGCCCACATGAATTTATAAATATAATATTTTGTGGTTTTCTCTTGAAAGAGTTTCCATGTTGACTTCTATGTATTGTGATTTGAGTTTTTTTGTATTTATTGTTCTGAATTTAAGGAATGATTGATGAAGCTTACTGAAATAAAAAGCATCTTATATCGATTCACCCACCCCCCCCCCCACTCTCAGTATAAACATAAGTTCAACAATTGATATTGGAGCGGGTTCATTCATAAATGGCTTAACCATTGGAAGGTAGATCTCAAGCACATATGGCTTGTGAGAATATTTTCTCCACAAACAGGGCTTTGTTGTTTGATGGAACAAACTATGCATTATGGAGCATAAGGATGCGAACATATCTAAGGGATCTTGGGTATGATATTTGGCAATTAGTTGTAACTAGTTATACAGGTCCAAAAACACCACCAGTGGATAAGGCTAGAAAGACGTTTAGTGAAAACAATGCAAAGGAAAAGGATGACATCTTGAGTGGCTTATTAGATTTTGTGATTGTCAAGGTAAAGCAGTGCACATCAGCTAAACAGATTTGGGACGAGCTACAAAATTTATAAAGAAGAATCTCCCTTCATGGCCATGGATACAAAATTTGTTGATGGAGAAAATGAAGATAACCAAAAAGAAAAGTTAGATTCAGAAAAAGAAGATAATCAAAAAGAAAAGTTAGACTTGAAGAAGATATTACAAAGGTTGTTGATGAAGAAAATGAAGATAATCAAAAATAAAAGATAGATTCGGAAAAAGAAGATATTGATGGAGAAATGGATACAAAGTCTATTAATGAAGAAAATGAATATAATCGGACAGAAAAAGTCAGATTCAGAAGAAGAATACTTAAAAAAAGACTCAAAATAAACAGACTTAAGAAAATTATAAAGAATAAAGAGCATTTGCAGAAACGTGAAAAGAAGGATCATGATATTGATGAAATAGAGAAGACAATTATCAACCTGAAGACTTAGTTAGAAGAGGCAAAAAGGATAGAAGGAGTAGAGAGAAGTAATCTCAAATAAAAGAAAGAAATCTATGAGAAGCTAAAATCTAAAGTTGTCTCATTAAGAAAGGAATTGGAAAAGCCAAATGCTCAATTACACAAAATTTTGAAGAGCACTGAAACTTTGAACGAGATTTTGAGTTACCAAAGGTCACCATTCTTCAAAACCGGTCTTGTCTATGATGAGAATCAGAAGACCATTGAATAAGATGCGATCAAGGAAAATGAAGAAAATCCTGAAAACTATGACAATGTTCTCAAAGGCTCCACCAACAATGAAAGAAACAGCATAGGAAATGATGATCAACAGCAACCTAATTCTTCTCACAAGAACAACAAGAATGAGTTCAAAAGAGTTGTTCCACCAAGAAGACCTTTCACACCATGGTACCAAAATATCTTGTTTGGATTTTTTTTTCTTGTAATAATTTTGGCCATAAAGCTATAGATTGTAGATCTTATTCAAGAAGTGACCATGTGAGAAATAGAAATAGAGGTCCCTACAAGACATCAAAGCCTGATTATATGAGCAACAAAACTAGAATTTCTTATGGGTTTGTTGAGAGAAACTACAATTCATTTGCTCCCCTACTTGTTTACAATATTGAATTCTATAAGTGTAATAACTATGGGAACATAGCACATTACTGTAGAAGCAGCATAGGAGGATATCCTAAACAAAACAGGGAAGAAGATGTTCTTTCCAAACATAAATACTCTAAGGTTTGGAAGCAAAAAGAACAGAGGAAAGAAGGATGTGGACTTTCACTCTACGCTCAAAATAAAGGGAATCAATGGCACATTGACAATGGATGCTCAAAACACATGACAGGGGACCAGACCAAGTTTCTCACCTTAAAGAAAGAAAAAGGAGGCAATGTTACTTTTGGGGATAATGCTTCTGCAAATATAGTTGGAAAAGGTACTGCTAATCTTGATCATGGAAAGACTAAAACACATAACATCTTGTACATTTAAGGGATAAAAAATAATCTTCTAAATGTTAGTCAAATGTGTGATCAAGGTCACAAACTCACAAAGTCACATTTAATTCTAAAGGGTGTGAGATAAGGAAAGCAGGTTCAGGAAGATTAGTAGCAAATGCAAACAGAACCTCAAGCGATATATATACTTGATGAATTCAAAGAAGAAAGATGTTATATGGAATTGATATCCCTCTCATATCGCCATTAAATGCTTTAGGAGAAGCACAAGCTCAGGGGGGGAATCCCTTTTCCATTGATGTCAAAGGAGGAGAGTTACAGACAGAGAAAGAATTGCAGACGTCGGGAGAGTTCCAGACAAGGGGATTAATTATAGGATTACCAGTATTATCGTTGCAGAAGGGTTTCCATCAATGACAGGGGGAGATTGTTGGAAATATTGTTGTCATTGATGTCAAAGACAAGGGGAGACTATAGATGTCCAAGATGAATATTTCAATAAGAATATTGTTGAATATATTGTTGCCATTAATGTCAAAGACAGAGGTAGATTGCAAATGATATTTATATCCAAGAATAAGACAACGTCCATAATGACAACGTGACAACGTGTCATTATGCCCTGCTAGTTTTATAGGTCGGCTCAGAAAAGTGACTTAAAATAGTATAAATATACATAAAGGGGGCACATCTTTCAAGGAGAATGAAGTGAGATTGGATCTGAAATAAGGTAGTGCACACTATATGAGAAGGAGGCAAGTTTGGAGATGTTTTAAGGGTTGATTAAGCAGCATATTTCAAGGTGACCTTATGATGTTTTAAGGGCTGATCATGGAGCATATTTCAAGGTGATATTCTGGTAGTTTTGGTAATGTTTTAAGGGATGATTTTGGAGCAGAATTGAAGGTGTTTATGTGATAGTATAGAGGGATTATGTAAGGCTGATTTTGGGGCATACTTAAAGGTGATTATGTGATAGTATAAATGGATTATATAGGGATGAGTATGGAACGGATTTGAGGTGATATTATGATTGCTTTGAGGGTTGATATAGAGTTGAGTATGGCACGGATTTCAAGGTGATCTTATGATAGTTTTGAGGGCCGATATAGGGTTGAGTATGGCATAAGTTTTTAGGAGATATTATGACAATGTTAAGGACAGATTATGGCGCAATATTTGAGGTGAGTATATCATTATTCTTGTATATGTTTATGGAATTGGTTGGTGCCTTCACATGATCTTACTAAGTTGGTGCTCAATTGAGTAGATTGGTGTCTTCGGTAGGTTGGTGCCTACAATTCTTATTGATTCGGTGCTCAGTTGATAAGATTGGTGAATTTAGTAGGTTGGTGCCTATAGATCTTGATGAGTTGGTGCTCAATTGAGGAGATTGGTGTCTCTGGTAAGTTATTTCCTATAGATCTTACAAAGTTGGTGCTCATTTGAGGAGAATGGTGCCTTCAATTGGTTGGTGCCTGTAGGTATTGCTGAGGTGGTGCTCATTTAAGTAGATTGGTGTCTCTGATAGGTTGGTGCCTACGGATCTTGCTTAGTTAGTTCTCATTTGAGGGGATTGTTGTTTCCAATAGGATTTTGCCTACAAACGTCGTAACAGTAGGTTGGTGCCTACATGAACTTATAAAGATAATATTTTATGGTTTCCTACTGAAAGGATTTCCACATTAACTTCTATGTATTGTGATTTGAGTTTATTATTTATTGTTTTGAAGTTAATGAATTATTGATGAATGCTTATTGATAGAAAAAAAGTAACTTATACCGGTTCACCCCCCCCTCTTAGTATAAGCATAAGTTCAACAGTGTTGGTACAAGTAGATGAAATAGATTTGTTTAAGTTTATGGTGCGAAATTTCAAATACCATGATCATTATGGAAATATCCATGATCACCTCACACAACAAGGGTTAACTTTGCGATACTACCATCAAGACTACTCAAGAGAGGAGGGATGCAAACGAGCTAAATATTATCATTCAATTCAATCTTGAAACAAATATGTAACCAATGGAGAGAGGGTTGAGAAAAATCTACTTGATTCACTGTAGGAGCCTATGCAAATATCAACCACTAACAATATGGATGCAGGGCGAACATCTACCAAGGCATTAAAGATGCAAGTTATTCAAATTAGCGACATGGATTATGTAGTTGGTCAAGGAAACCAAGATACCATAGTGGTAAGGCAATATACCAAACCTAGGGGCACAATGACTAAAACAAATATTGTACTAACACACAAAACATAAGAACTGCGAACCAACAACCACAAACAGACAAAAATGAGTTAAGAATAACTCATGAGGGAAGAATTTCTAAGACAACATCATCATGGTTAGATGAACTATTAGAAACAATGCAAGATGATTTTGACAATCAATATCCTTCCATCATTATGGAAATATTTAAATACAATTGGAAATGGAAAGATAACAAAAGGAAAACATATAAATGGAAGAAAATAGTTGATAATAAGATCATGATTGTAGCCACTGAATCTGCAGTCACGGATACTCTACTTGTATCACCAGACACCTTAGTCACCGCTAGGATTGCTATATCCCAAGCATTGGGAGAGATCATCTTCAAAGTGACAAAATAAAATAGATAATGGAAGGAACACATCCTCGAGTTCGAAAACCAAGTGGAGTATTACAAGACTTTGAAAGATAAGATACTCGAGTTTACTACTTTTACCCATGTGCGAGAGGATGGGGTGGTGTCATTAATTCATGGCTACTACTACCATATTAAATGCATGCAAATATTTGGCTACTAGCATAATGGTAGTACATCAACAATTTGAAAGATGAGTGAATGACCTAGAAACCAAGAAGAAGCAACTAGAAGATATTTCCAATTGGAAAGAAAAGTATAATCCCATCCCTACAAATGTCTATCCACTCAATCAAAATCAATAAATGGTAATATCCTTTAACATCATATAGGATGAGTCCATCCGAAGAGATACCTTAAAATACTTGGATGATCTATCTTAAGACAATGATGGGTACTTAACCAAAGGTTTAGAAATGGTAGAACCACATAGGCCACCTATGTTTCAAGATGAAAAAAGGGCCTTATCATTGGATGATATGATAGAACTTGTGATCTATGATACACATGGAAAGAACCGAGAAGCCTCTCAAATAAAAAGGATTACTAATCTTGATCTTATCACCTTTGCGGAGGGATTTAACATAGCCAAGGTATTCTTAGGAGATTATGCTAAAAGATTAGGCCCAATATATGGTTGCATAAGAAACAAGTTTGACTTTATTAAGTCAACAGATACCAACATAATATTTAATAATGTTGTTGATTTGCAATCAATGTATGAAAGGGTTAAAGGGTATTTGGACAGTCAAGAAGGGAGGATAAGAGTCATATTTTGTAACTCCTTCTTGACCCCTTCCCTATTTATATATGATTTGAACATATGGTAAGGACCTATTTTTGCAAGAAATCACTTGGAAGGAGGATTGTGTAATCCAAGCTTCAAGTTCTTATCGGGTGAATATATGTAGGCATCTTGAATTATAGTGAATAATTATGTAGTTCGTTTGTTTTTTTAATCATGGTTGATTTGTGCGTAATTAATTTTTTAAATGTGAATTGTACTAAGTTGTGCTTTCTTCTATATTTCCTAATGTGCAATGTATTCATAATGAATGGTTATGTGTTCGTTTGTGTAAACATGGTGGATTCAAGACTGCATTACAATATAAATGTGTATTTCTATTTCTAAATAACTTTGTTAATTCTATTGAAAGTGCTTAGTCATTTATCACATTCTCTCTTTAATTTATTTGTGATTATGCTTTTGCACTACTCAATCACTAGCGACCCTTATTACTAAATACATAAAAATCAAATAACTAGAAATACCAAAAAAAGTAAGCCACCAACACAAGCTAGAGGGATCATGTCAAGGGAAAATATTTTTATCTAGTTGTCTTTGCCTAATGCATCCCATGTGAAAGCTTACTTGAGTCGAATACATGCATCAACAATGGGGTATGTAAGAATCATGTTCAAATCAAACTTTTCTCGAGGTGTTTAATGCAACTTTCATCACTCTTGTTCCTAAGGTATTAAAATCCCTTAACCCTGTTAGGTTTTTTCCTATATATTTATGCAATGTTATCCATAAGATTATTTTAAAGGTGATGGAAAATCCAAATGATCATAAAACGTTCTTGTTTTTATAGAATTTAAGAGACAACTTTTTTGTGTACATGATATTGAATCTATAGTCATATGCATAATTGATAAGTTATTGTCACATATATTTCCTAATCATGCCATGTGATTATCATGTTAGTATTGATGTTTTTTGCTTGTCACTCATCAACAAAATTATTTTTAGTTCACTGAACCTAGAGTTATCCCAATAACTCATTTCCAACTTTTGAGAAATGTTGGGCAATGTTCACAAGGTGGGCAACAAACCTAGGAAAAATAATAATAATAATAAATAAATAAATAATCAACCTTATTTGCTCCCATTTGAATGCTATGGCCTTCTATCCAAGCAAGTTCAAAAATACAATATTATGGAGTCAGATTTTGAATCCATTATAATCCCTTAAAAAGAAATTTTAAATATATATATATATATTTGTTTTATTATTCATTAACAATTTATCTAGAAGGGAGCAACTTGGCATCTCTTCTGTGTCAACTTATCCCTTTGTCACATGTCTACAATTCATTAACCCTCAAATATTACCTCAATATCATTCTCATATACTCATGTATGATCTCTCTCCCCATTTTTAAACTTGGGGAGGACCCCAATGCCCCATTCAACCAACCACCTATTGACACATGGGTATCTTGCAAGAGCTTGACTATATGTATTTTTTGGTCAAGATGGTCGGTTAATTACTTGGAGTTTAGTATAAGATCACAATGTAATTAATCATCATATAATGAAGCATACAAACTGCCCATGACATGAAAAAGTGGAATCTAACGTGGTTGATCCAAGAATATTCATTACAATATAATAAATCTTAACATGGACTTGTCTAATAAAACAACATACTAAGGTCTGAGTAAAGTTCTATATTTGTTATGATCCATAGTAGTAAGGAAATTGTTTCCTCAAGAAAACAAGCATTTTGTCCCTACATTTATTGGGACTCATGAGTACTTCCGTTATTGAAATCAATTTGACTTTTGATAGAATTGTCTCTAATGGTAGCAAGAATGAGACAAAAATAATTTTGAACATGTTAGAGGTATGTGACCCTGAAGTCCCTGATAATTTAGATTTTGGAACAATCACCTCAATAAGTAGTTATGTAAGTAGAATTTGAGGAAGATTATTATGAAAAAGAAATGATGGCTATCCTTCGTGAAGTTGAGACATGGCGACCATATTTAATCAGGAGGCGTTTCCAAATAAAGACAGATCATCATAGTCTTAAGTATTTCCTGGAACATGATTGTCCTCACCAAAGCAGCATAAATGGGTCACTAACATGTTGGGTATGATTATGAGATCATATATAAGAAGGGTCATGACAATGTGGTGGAAAATGCTTTATTTAGGCAATTTGAGGAGGGTTCCATCTTTGCATTGTCCTTTCCAATTCCAGGATGGCTCGAAGAAGCATGTCAAGAATGGATGGCCTAGGACATAGTTTAGCAACTCATCAAATGGATACAAGAATACATGAACCCTCCGCTTGGGTATACATGGCACCAAAATACGTTGCAGTATGAGCACATTTTTCTCACGTCGGATTTGGCCTTAAAACCACAAATCTTAGAAGAGTTACTCTCATTTCCCACAGTAGGCCACATGGGCTTCCTTAAAACCTATGAAGGAATTAAGCACTCATTCTTTTGGGAAGGCATGAAAAAATGTATTCACAACTTTGATTCAACCTGCGGCACTTGCTAGTGATATAAGCACAAAAACGTGAAGTCACCTGGTTCTTTGTAGCCACTTCCATTTCATCATGGGGCTTCCTAACGCAAGCAATAAAACAATTATTATGGTGGTAGTAGATCACCTCACCAAATAAGCTCACTTGTGTGCCTCAACACACCCTTTTACACCATCCCTAGTGGCAAAAGTATTCATAAATCAAATTTTTAAGCTCCATGGCATGCCAACTTCTATTGTATCTGATTAGGATCCTACCTTTAGAAGCAATTTTTGGGAGGAACTATTTAAAATCCATGGTAACCAGTTGAATCTTAGCAAATCCTATCACCCCCGAATGGATAGTCAAATAGAAGTTGTCAATAAATACTTGGAAGCCTACTTGAAATTCTTTGTGTCAGGCAAGCCACACCATGGGGCCCAATGGCTTCCTCTAATCGACTGGTGGTAGTAATACCACCTATCATGGCTCCACTAAGATGACACCGTATGAAGCAATGTATGGCGAAAAGCCCTTATTCGTGATTTCCTATTTGCAAGGCACCTCCAAGGTTCAGGAAGTGGACAACACACTTCGCATTATAGCAACTATTCTTCACACCCTTGAGGACAATCTAGTTATGGCTCAAAATAGAATGAAACAACGGGAAAATCAACATCACTCTGAGCATTCCTTTGAAGCAAGGAATCGGGTGTTTCTTCGATTCCAACCTTATAAACAAGCATCCTTCAAGTATCATCTCTACCAGAATCTTGATCCAAAGTTCTATGGACCCTACTCAATCCTCCAACGCATTGGACGGGTGGCATACAAGCTCGCTCTGCCATATCACTCCAAGATCACCTAGTATTTCACATATCTTCCCTCAAAAGTCGTGGGATTTATTGTAGAGTGTAGACCAAATTATCAGAATTGGATGAGGAATGCTCCATTTGGCTCTAGCCGGCAACAGTCTTGGCTTCCAAGGAACGACAATTGCATGGGCACACAATCTAATAAGTTTTGATCCAGTGGAAATATAGACGCCCAAAGATGCCTCCTGGGAACCAACAAAGATTTTACAACAATTTTTGCACCTCCAATGTTGAGGACAACTTTGCTTTCGAGGGGGGGGGGGGGGGGCATGTAAGGGTTCTATTCTAACCCCCCTTACTTTAGAATTTAGTCAAGTAATTTACTCGGTCATCTCTTTTGAATAAGGCCTAGTAAGTAGTCAACAATCAATGTAAAAAGGGTCTCTCTATTAATTAAGGCCCACTAGGAAGTTGCTACTTATTAATTACTTGGCCATGTCAAGTAGTTAAGATTTTGGATCTTAAAATCCTATCTAAAGAGCTATAAGGCTATGAATGGTTTTGTCAAGAATTTATTTATTGGAGTTGCTCAAGGGAAATGTTACCCAACCTTAAGAGGCACATTGTTTCCTTATTTGAATATCATAATATAAGATCCCCTTTTGATGCATTTATGTTAATTATTCTCTCTGTTATGTCAATTCGCATTATAATATTGGAATTCTGGCATTATTTATCTATGTTTATCTTGCTACCACACTTATTTGCAAGATTAAGTACACCACACTTTGCATGCACAAGGGCATTCAATCCGACAAGCTTGCGAATTTATTTGCTTGGAATTTAATCGAGGGATCCATCTTTATTCATTCTAGTTTGAGAAAGGGGAGATTATTTGGTTCGATTTCAAGTAAGTTTTGGTCACGCTCCCCTGCTCAATTCTATTGGCTTGAATCTTCCTTACAATACTCTATGGTGTTCTCTCTAGTATGTTGGTTGGACATCTAAAGGTGAATTTAGTCAATGGTGTATCATTTTGGTGTGAGTGGTTCCTTGTTGAAAATTCTCTAGTCTCTTTTTACTCCAATGTTAATGTTATCTTGTTTGTCTATTGGTTTACATTGCTTCTTCAACACCAAAGGTCATGTGTCTACAAGCCTCTCTTTTTGAGCTCGATGGCTTTGTTGGGGTTATATACAACCTCATTATTTTGGGCTTCTTCAATTTTCTCCTAGGTTTTGTTTATTTTAAGGAATTGCAAGGTCCTAGATCTTATTACCCCTCAATATATTGCCAGTCCTATGCTTGATTCCTCCCCCAATTCCCTATGTTATTTAAATCCACTCTAGAGGCAAAGTACAATGGAATACAAACATACCCTTTATGGAAGGTGCTTGTTATGTCATCCCATAATTTTGTTGGATATTAAGAAGGCATGAAGGCCTCATTACAAGGAACAGTTCCTCGATCTTCTCAGTGCCTAGTAGAATGCATGCACAAGATGTTCATAATAGCTCTTATGCAACAGTAATGGAAACAATTATGCAACAGAAAAGGAAGATACGAGGTTTGGAAACTAATGCAATCTTCTTCATAGCATGGTTAGTAATCTAAGCAGAGAATCTTTTTCAACGGCATCATATGTCAAAGTTACCAAGGGAACGGTCTTAATGGAGAACAAGAGAGAAGATACAATGGAAGCAAAGATGCACTGGGATGGAATGGTTAACATTGAAGGTAACCGTGCCACCGAAAGATGGGAGGGAGCTAGCAACAAAATTAGGTTCACATAGCTCTTTATCTCTATCACGTTTTGTAAAACTCTTATGTTTAAGTATCTTTTGGCTAGTATATAATAGTAGAATAACCAGTGTATCCTCTGCAAATGATATTAGTTTCTTTTCTATACTAATTCTCAATAACCCTAAAATTTTGTTGAACATGTTAAGGTCAAAGGGATAATTTAAGACTATACTTTTGTATATCTATGTGCAGCTGTAGCAATTTATATATACAAAATCTACTTGTTCTTGTTAAAAAAAAACAATCTATCCTATTTATTTTTAAGAATAATTGTTATTTGCTTCATCAATAGTTGTATGATTTCACTAACTCACTAATCACATTATCCTATGTATGAGTTGTTTTCCTAATTGCATTAGCTTATTTAAAAAAGATGAGCATTGGCTTTGCATCTTAATATATTATAAATAATGTTAATTTGAAAAAAATTGATAATGTTTAAAAAAAAATTATAATGTTTTAATTTTTTGTTTTAAAAAATAAATGCACAGTACTTTTGCATTCCAGCAAATTATAAATACTATTAATCTAAATATAAAATTAATATTGTTTCAATAATTTTTTTAAACATTCTTACAAACAATATATTTATATATTTCGATCCACAGAGTTATAGTGAAACGACTTTCATTATATTAAAAACCAAAACTTAAGAATAGTTAAAACCAAAAAGCAACTTTGATGAGGTTTACTCTCTAAGTTTCTACTATATTAATTAGATTAGTATTATATTTATTATTATTTATACATTTCAGTTTATATATTTATTGAATTATAAATTATATATTTCATTTTATATGTTTATTTCATGATGGTTATCGTAATCTTGAAAAAGTGAATGACTTGCTGCTATTGGGGTTTGGCTAGAAATTCTTGTGGGGGGAACCCATTGAGGAGTTTCTTGAATGGTGTGTGTGAGCTCTACAACCCGAAGCTTGGAGGTGGCCATGGTTAATCGAGCTTTGCTAGAGGGATCCTACGAAAGATGCAGACGACAAGGCACAAGCCGGATCAGATTAACGGCAACTTCTCCTTCGACAACGGTCATGATCTGCGAGTCGACAGGTTATGGTTTTGTCTATATTTTCTAAGTTATTCAATTAACTTATTTTATTTCTCTAGTGATTATGCTATATAATATGTTTTGTATTAGTCTGTTAAGTTTCAAGTTAAGCACGGAAGGACCCTTCAGGAGGGGCCCTACATATAGGGTTAATTACATTTATCACCCAACTCAATATGTATATTTTATTCTAAATATAAAACATTTAAAACTTTATCACTCTCCAATACTCTTACTTCTAAATATTCATAATACAATTACCAACGTACCTTATGTGTACATTGTTATCCTCTTTTCATATTTGCATATTGATTTATGTGTGTTCTGCTTTGTGTATCTTGACATCATTGGTGTGCCCACATCAATTGGTATTAGAGCCTTGACATCAAAACTCTTGTCGCACTACAATTTCAACCTCCTTAGATTTTTTGTACTTGCCTAGGATTCTCCTTTAAGCTCTTCTTAGACAATTCACTCGATTTTTTGTACTTGCCTAGGATTCTCCTTTAACCTCTTCTTAGGAAATTCACTCAAGAAACGGGCACCTATTTTTGTTCAGGTTTCCCTTGCCTTTTGTTGTGTTTTTGTAATGCTATGTAAAAAATTTCACAATTGCAAAGCCTCGTAAACATTGTTGGCTCCATTGGTTTTTAGGCAATTCCCTCAATTTCCATAGCATTTTGTTGGCTTCTACACCTATACAAGCATTCCTTATGTCATTATCGCTCCCTGCAAATCCCTCAACAACTCTAGAGACTCCCAAGACTCCAATGTTACTTAAATCTTAGAACCCCTTGCTATTCGATAGTGGCAACAAGTCCAACGACAAGAATTTCAAATTAAAATAATGCCATGATATAATGAATACATCCCTACAACTCATCACCTCTAAACCATAGGGCCTCTAGTGGACCCCACAACACTAGTCATGGCCACCACCCAATATTTCCATAGATAGACTCTTTCCTTGGAAATCTTTCATGTTGGCCATTACTTTCTAGACCTAAACAAGGTCAAGCTTGACCTTTGGAATCGTAATGTAGAAGCCTACTTTAAAAGTCATCCTTCTTTAAAAATATCTTTCTAAGTGTTGCAAGTTCAATACAGTTCACTGTAATATTCCCAAATTGGATAGACATGTTTGTCACATAGTATGTTGTGATAAAAAAACAACAAATAAAATAGTAGTAGTAAACTCCAGTCCTTGTAGACCATAATATCAGTATGATAATGTTGAAATTTGGGCAGCATCAAGAGCCATTCTTTGGGAGAATTGGCATCAGCCTGGGGCTGAGTACCTGGTCAGGGCCAGGACGTTGATGACATGAGATCCCTTGTGTAAGAACCTTTCTTGTGATGAAGATTCGAGAAGAAAAGTTGACCATTGAAAAGAGGACCAGTACTTAATGGTTGAATCACAAGGACTCAAGCCAGAACGTCTTGAAATACCCTAAGGGTTCTAGGGCACATTTGATTGTGAAGACCAAGAGGGGCTAAAAAATTCTTTGTCTAAACCTTCATGAGAAATTAGAAGAGGAACTTTTAATGATCTAATCTTCCTTATTTATGATGATGTACTTTGAGTTGGCACGTATGAACCAAGAGAAGAGTCTAAGATGACTTGTTTAAGGAGTTATGGTCATGGAACCCCAATGAAGGATCAAAAGCCCACCAGTGAAGGGCTAAAAGCCCAAGATAAAAAGTCAAGACCCTAATTAAAGTATTAAAGTAATTTTTAATTGGGAAAATTAAAATTACAAATATGGTTTTTGAAGGATGGTTTCCTTAACTTATGGACTCATCTGTCAATGGAAAATTATAAATAGAGAGCACTCTCATTTGAACAACACACATCTTCATCTCTGATCTGAAAGACAATTCCATGGGGTTACATGCTGGCGTCTTCTCTCTCTTCCTATCTTCGTGTGAACCGGTTCAGCTTGTGAAGGCAGCCGCAGGGATTCTTTGTATTGTTATGATGTCTGATCAGTTTGTAAAGGCAGACAGAACCCTGCTAAGAGCCTTATTCAGCCACCTGAATCCTGTTCCAGCCCTGATAGGGCCTGTTCCTGCCATCCAAACCCTAATGAAAACCTGTTAGGGCATCCTCCAAGTTCGGCAACCCTGATTAGGGCTTATACCAGACACTCGTGGCATCCAGCAGCCCTATAAGGGCCTATACTCAGGCACCCGAAGGCACTGAGCCCTGATCTGTGCCTTAACACAGTCAACCTAGCCACTGCTAGGGTTTGAACTGTCAGCTACAGCCTCAGAACAGTCAACGGCGGCCTTAGAAAAGTCAACGGCAGTCTTAGAAATCCATCATTTGGTCATCGGGTACTTCAGATCAGTAATGGGAGCGGTTAGGGTTTGATGACAGTTGTCATCTTGCTCAGGGTTTCATCTACAGGCAACACATTATCTATCTTCTTCTTTGATTTGAAGGCTGCCAAGGTCAACGTTGTTTAGCTTGAAGAGTGTCGAGGGTTAGCACAGCTCTATCAGGGCTAAGGTTGTTCAATATAAGGTTACCAAGGTCAGATTGAGTGCCGCTGTTGCTTAACTAAGATCACAGAAAGTTAGATCAGCCTCTAGAAGGACTGTCTATGCTCAAAGTAGGGCTACCGTGGCACTGAACAAAGGTACTATGGGTCTGATAGGACTGCTGTTGCTTTGTTGCTTTGTTGCAGTCATTACTGAGCAGATCTAGTCCTAACAAGGACCACTGTTGAACATTGAAGGCCACCGTGGGGCTGGCTTTGTTCATTCCAGATCATCTTTAAAAAGATCGAGCCGGCTATCACTGGCTCAGACTCAGACTGCATTCTTCTACAGCAGGTTAAATGTCATAAAGTGGAGTTGTACAGTGGACTGTTACAGAGTTAAAGCAGATCTCTGGTGGCTGTCAGCAGACAAAGAAAAGAGATAAGGACTGACATCAAGTCCCTATATCAGCAGTCATGATAAAGATAAGTATTTGGTTTCTCTGCTGTATACCCTCATTTGAGAAGGGTTTAACTTTCATGGTCATGATGTAACTTGTTCTTCTATTAATGAATTTATCATAAGAAATGTTGCTGGGTTTTTCCCTCTGAAGAAGAAAGGGTTTTCCCAGGGTAAATCATGGTGTCTACTGTGCATGTTTACTGTAATATGATGTGTTTACTTTCTGCTCTATTTGGTTTGCTGCTACAACTGGTTAATGTCATACTACTCACAAGAAATTAATGTGGTTGATACTTTCATGCGAAATTAATGTGGTTGATACTTTCATGCGTAATTATGCAAAAGAAAAATTTAAAAATTGCTCTCATAATTACCAGCTTATGAAAGTAGTTAAAAATTCAACAGATAGGCAACCATCTAGGAGCTTGCAGAGGAAAACCTGTGTTCATTACTTTCTCTTCACACAAAATTCAGTAACAGCTGGACAGTTGATTAGTGCAGGCAACCACTTACTGGCAGAATTTATTTTCAGACTCAACCTTGAAGAAGAAATATAACTTTAATTGTGCTATGGTTTCGCATTAACCTTGAAGAAGAAATATAATTTTAATTGTGCTATGGTTTTTACAAATTTCGAATTTGAAGTCGATGACATCCCATTCCGGATGAATTCAACAGTTTAATATCATAAGATTAAGAAAGAGATTCAGGAATTTTATATTAAAAAGATCCCAAAAGTGGAAGAGAGCCATTTTTTGGCAGTTTCACCCTTTGACTTACACAATATGTACTCAATTTTGGGAAAATGCCCATGTATATATATATAGATATAGGTTTCAAGAAGATTTGCCACAGAAATTATCAAATAAATTTCCAACTCGTAAAACAATAACTCCATAGATATTTTGATCCATACTACATATACACATGTACCTTACATTGCTTCCATGACAGAAGTGACTTATTGGAAGCTGCAGCATTTGCTGCTGCAGGAAAAGAATGGAAAAATATAGTACAAAATTGGGTGTGGGACTGTCAGCCTCAAAAAGGACATCGAACATCTTACGACTACAATTTATCTCAGGAACCATATGTTTCAGTCCCGACATGCAGAAATTCCCACTGAAGTGCAGCATATTACAAGGTTCTAAATGTGGATTGCTTCAAGTACAGTACTTTGGCAGACGCTGTAGAAGAAAAGCACACAAATTAAGACAAACTGGATAAAGCAATCAACTTGTCAAAACGGAGATATCTGCTCTCAAATACTCTGGAAACATAGACTGTTGTTCCGCAGTCAATTTACTGTACCATTTCCTTAGAATCTGTAAATGAGTTAAATGCACTTTTTCCCCAGCAGCACCTTCTGGACTAGATTCTGTTTGATCTAATTTTGATGTTTTCATATTTATGCAAATAAGCTCATATAAGGACTGGGCTGCAGCTAGCTGAGAAGAGAATGGAAATAGTTGAATGCCATTGTTCATACAGTGCAGATCAAGAAATGTCGATAAATTACATCTTAGCTCTTCAACACCACGATGCTCATATCCGTCATAATCAACACCGAACCTGCAAAGGGCACTTCAAGAATTAAGCATTAAAGCCTTTTTACAGCACCAAGAAATTACACAAGGAATTTGATCGCGTTCATATATGTAAGCAGACTGTATAGGGAATAGTATGACCATCTCATTTATCACCTTATGAGCAACCGTAAAACATCGACAAGACAGACCTTCATCAAAAAGTTAAAAACAAAATTTCATCAATGTTTTGTCATATCTGCATTGTCTTAATTGATAGAAATTGGATAGAGGGAAAATAATTTTTTGTGTCGGTAGAGGCATCAAGGGAACTCTAAAAGAAAACAATGGAACAAAATAAATTTATATTTAGCATAATTCAGATGTTATGCTTTGTATATACCCGTGAATATGGAATAGTTACAATCAAGGTCTAAAATAACACTCGTTGCTTTTAAGCAATACTACTCAACTTTAGCAATGATAAAGCTACAAAAGATCCAGACACCAAGAATTGAGAAGCACCAACAATTAGTCTGTTTAAAAAGCCTGCAGTTCGTGCAATTAAAGCAATTGTAAAGGACATTACACTTTTGACACTGATCATTAGAGATGCACAGGAGAAACCACCAGTAAGTACATAATTACAAACATTTCAGAAAAATGCTTGCTACAGAAAGTATTCAGGTTTGGACTGATTTCATGCTTCATGCAAGCCAAATTTTTCTTTATGGGTCTGGAAAGGTATCCTCCAGATAGTAATTTTCCATTTCCAAAAGAAGATGAAAACTCCCCCATGTTACTGGGAGGGGCTGAAATTTCACATTCTTCCTTGTCTGTCACCCTATTTTGGGTTTTCTTCTTGTAATTGATTGTCTACTTCTATTTCAAAAAGAAAGAGGCATATTTTCACACTGTAACTGCTATGAATCTTTTTCTACACCACTTAGTAACTTACATATAAAATACACAGATGTATAATCAAAAGACCCTTAACACTGATAACTTCCTTCATCCTCAAAGGCACTGATCACTTCCCTAATTATGCCAGGTAAACATGATTTCCCCTTGCATGGGGTGTTGGTGTAGTTGATTACGATCTGACTAATGGGTCCTTTGATGCAAACATTCTTGATGACCATGGGTCCACTACCCCCTACCCTTAACTGATCGGGTTGTGATCTCATTTCAGATCCCTCTGCTCAAGCCTCGTCTGGAAGGGTTCCTATCATACCCATGTCAATCAATTGCTATTTTCTCAGACAACTCATACGATGGGATTTATATGACCAGCCTTATATCTAGACTTTTGGGCATTTACAAAATTCAAGACCCTGTGCAAAGCTCATTATTTATAACAGGCTATTTGGTAAACAGCCTTGGATGCAACCCCCTGTACATTACACACACCCCATACACTTTACATGGTTGCTGCCTTCAGAACTCATGGTATACTACAAGTTGTAAAAAACTCCATGGATTAACCAAATAGATTTTCACGTATTTGCCCTCCAAAGCTAAGTTGCTCTAAAAGTTTATAGTAGAATACTTAGAAGGAAGAAACATCATTGTCTCCTTTGTACGCAAATTGAGCTCCTTCATTAGTTTAGACTCTTAGAGTCAACCCTATCTTTCTTGAGAAAAATTTTGCTGAAAATGTGCAGTCTATTTCAATCCTGGCATATGGTTTGAATATGCTACCTCACTTTATGACATTAATTCCAAGGCTACTAGTTGGTGTTTCTTTATTAACCAGATGTTCTTGTGAGTTTTATACAAATAACAGTTGAACAAAGCCCATGATGTAGAAACCTGAAAGTTGAACTCCCACAAGCAATTGTCTAGCCAATGTTTGGGGCAATCATTTATAACAGCAGCAAAACAGTCTTTAAATTCTTCAATGATGATGTCAAAGCACTCAACAAAATTGCCCATTTACTTGTATCAAATCAGCAATACATATGTAGCTGTAAATGACAATACAAGAAGAACATAGATGGCTGAAAATCAAATCTAAAAATTGCACAAGTTTTGGACAGCTGAAAACTTCATTAATATGCTCAACATGAAGTTCATGTACATACCATAGCCTTCTCTCAAGGCCAGTACAAACCACTAGCTCTCCAAAACGCTAACTAAGGAAAACAATAAAAACCCTAGTTCAACCAAGGAGCTCCAACATGCACGAAACACTCAAACAAATCCTCCAAGGGATGGCATCATCTTCTCTTCTTCTTCATCAACAAATATACCCTAGGATTTTATCCAGTGGTTTTTAAAAATGGTCAACTCGGGACTGGGACTCAGACTCAATCAGTTTGATCAAATTAATCCCCCACCACTTTGACTGGGCCTCCTGTACGGATTAGGAACTGGTTTGGTACCAAAACGACCAAACTGATGTACGTCTCCACCAATTCGGCACCAAACCAATCCAACTTGGCCAAATCCGTATCTACTCAAGCGAGTGGAACTGATTTGGCACCCAAACAAACCCATAGCACACAAGTAGAGGAAAAAGGTTTTTTTTAAAATAATACCAAAACCTAATTTCTATCACCCTAAACTTAGGGTGGATTGATTTGGACTTGGATCCACAAGTAGGAGTAGGCGCAGCACCAAGCATGGAAGGTACTAGCCATGCAACCCATGCTTATACTAGTACTATAGCTACTACTGCAGTTACAGATGTCCCTAAGGAGCCCGACAAGTTCGAGGATTCTGATCCAAAGGATGGTCCTAAAGCTGATGTCAAGGATCTCTTTTCCAGTAGTGGTAATGAGTTTGATCATGATTATTGATATGTTGATCAATGATATGTAGCAAGCTAGTAGCTTGTAGCATGTTGTATTTTTTACTCTAGAAGCCATTTAGAATCTCATTGATTTTTTTTATGATATGTATTGCACTTGATGCCGTTTTGATTCATTCACCATTACATGGTATATACATGAAAGACTTTGCATATTTTGTCTCTAATGGTTTGGAATCATGGTTGGGCATCATTAAAATATTTGTTTCAATTAAAATGTTATAATTTTTTGTATTTTTTAGTAAGCCAAGTCATAAAATTCAAACCAATCCGATTCAAAGTCCATTTGAGTTATCACTCAACCAATTCCAAGTTCAAGCCCAAGTTTTAAAACATCAATTTCATTACAAAACCCTAATCGCAAACCTCAAGGGATAAACCCTAACCCTAGACTTCAAGATGCTCCAAGAAGACCACAAAATTCTAATGACTCAAAGAGAGAGAGAGAGCGAGAGTACAAATGAAGAGCCAAGAGAAAGGAGGGCTTGGGCGCTCCTCTTCTAGGTAACATCCCTACACAACAGTGAATCAGAATGAACACTATGATATCTAAATGATCATATCCAACATCCTTTTTTCACAAGAGTAAACCCTAGTCACAAGAGAAATATCCAACAAAGGTGTCCTCCTCCCATGTATAACTTCTAGGATTTCCTTGTGAACACTAGCAAATCACTCCAAGAAGGAAAGTACAAAGAGAAGAGTATGATGATGATAATGAGAGGATTCCCTTCTTCCTCTAGATATATGGGAGGTAAGGGAGGCCAACAATACAATGTGGACCCAAGCCCTTACAAGCAACCTACAACAAACACAAGTGAAGTACTCCACTCCAAGGGTACACATGTCATGCTCCAAGGTGGTACTTTGCACAATACAAGCTCTGAGATGGTGTAGCTACTCAAGGTGTGTCCACACCTCTCCATCCCATGCCTACACAGACTCCATCGCTCCTCCTAACCATGCACTCCATTGGGTCAACTACCCCTTCAGGAATACAAGCTACCCCATGCCATCTAGGACCTAATGCCCTCCTCCATGATGCACAACACTCCTCCTAAGTAAGGCGTTCTCCAAGCAAGTGGATCTCTCTATGTGTCCACCACCAAGCAGGGAAGAGAACTCCAATGGCCTATGGAAGAATGCATAGCAAGCACCCACTTGAGGTCAAGCAATCATTGAGCAAGTTTTATCCACAGTGCAAATCCATCATGAACCATCTCCCATGTGCCAATCCATCTCAAACCATATGGGAGTTGAACATACACCATGTACCCCAAATCTCATGAAGCACCCTGAATTCCAAACATGTTGTGAACACTTTCATAATAACCCAAAAACTAACACATGATATGCCAAAAATATACAATCCAATTAACTACATCAAAAATTCAAAAAATAAACCTCTCCAATAATCAACCAACGCTCTTCAAAAACGATGTGAATCATTTCCTCTTAGAGAACGAAGAGTCAATTACCTAGATTTGTTGAACATCACTATGTACCCCAAATCTCATGAAGCACCCTAAATTTCAAACATGTTGTGAACATTTTCATAGTAACCCAAAAACTAACACATGATAAGCCAAAAATATACAATCCAATTAACCACATCAAAAATTCAAAAGATAGGCCTATCTAATAATCAACCAACGCTCATCAAAAACGATGTCAATCATTTCCTCTTCCAGAACAAAGAGTCAATTGACTAGATTTGTTGAACATTGTATTTCTTCACTTTTTGACCTTTATCCATTCTTGTTCCCCTGAATCATGATCCAATATGGGCATAGATGACTATGTTGATAGACATCCTTCCCCTTTATCGGGAGAGAGATCATCTTCATCCACCATGGATAATGGTCCCTCAAGAGGAGTCAACTTTTCCGATGTCATCACTACCTCTTCTTGCTCAAGTAAGTTTTCACTCCATATGTCTCCAATTTCTACAATGGCTTCCCTTTCTAGTGTTATCAAATAACAAGGATCTTCCTATTTGGAAAAGGGGCATATTAGCTCCTAGTTCTCATTTGCGCATTGCTACGAGGTAGGCTTCAAGGCAAAAAAAAATTATTTTCTCATTATTGAGTATGAAGAAACTAGATGCCCATATGTAAAGCAAGATCTACATCTTAAAATATTCACAATCATGTTTCTAATTCCAAGACATATCTACGGCCTTTAAGCACATTTCCTATGGAAGACCTTTTTCGAAGTCTAATTCAACATAGATTCATTCATAGATCGTTAAAATTATTCTTTCCTATTTTTTAACAATAATGAAATTTTCGAAGAGCACTACCTATAGCTTTCAAGGAATTTGGACCCCAAAAGTGTAGGGCAAATTTGGAAGCCTAACCCAAATTGGAGCCGAAGAAAGAGAATCTGAGGAGGGACCAAATGAAAGATACCATCGTTTCATACATAACCAGCTTTATCCATAGATCAAGGTCTTGAATGGAGAATGATATCTTCATCACTCGTTGAATCAAATTATATGACAAAGAAGCCTCTGGCACATGGGTGAATACATGCATCTTCATGAATGAGGGTTTCCAAGAATAAAAAAACTAGCAATTCAATCCACCTTCACAGTTTTCATCAAAATAGATATTCAAAATTTCCATCATTTTCTCCACAATCAAATGCCATGGTTGGCAAGCTAGATCCCCAGATCCGATTTGAGTCGCCAAGATAACCCTCAAAGGAACAAAAGAAAGACCAATCACAGGTTCACTTGCCAAAGAGGAGTAGCCACAAGCAGAGACTCGCATCCTTAACTACCACCAATTTAAGGCCCTAGAAAATTGAAAAAGGGCATACGAGAATAATCAACAACCTCCTCACGACCTCCAAAAGGATCGAACAAAAGAAAGTCGCCACATGTTCAGCAAGCTACAACAAGCAACAAGAACCTTAGATCAAAGAAAGGACCTATTAGATTTGCAGGTTACTTTGAAAGTGTTTACACCATATTTTGGGGTGCTTCAAGATATTTGGGGGGTACACAGTGTATGTTCAACACCTGGATGATCCGAGATGGATTGCAAAATGAGAGATGATCCATGATGGATATGCATAGTTGAGATAGCTTGCTCAGAGGATGCTTGAACTTAGGATAGTGTTGGCTTAGTGTTCTTTCCTTATGCGTTGGAGATATCTTGGCAATTTGTTGCACGCCCTTCATTAGATAGTGCTAGCTTGGTGTTCTTCCCTAGGCATTCGAGATCTCTTGGCATTTTGTTGCACACCCTTCATTGGGGCCGCATGGAGGAGCCACTTGCTATGAGAATGCCCTATAAGGGATGTGGAGTGTTTTACATCATGGAGGGCTTCAAGCCCTAGATGACATGTGGCAACTTGGATTCCTATTCAATGGATTGGAGATGGCTCGAGAATGCCTAGGGCTTCAATAGTGTTCTTGCAAAAGGTAGTTGATCCAATGGAGTACATTGCTTAGGAGGATTGATGGAGTCCGTGGAGGCCTCTGATGGAATAGTTTGGACATGCCTTGTGTAGCTAGCTACATCACCGTTGAGCCATTATTGTGCATGACATCATCTTGGAGCATGAGACTTGTACTTTTGAGTTGACATCTCACTTAAATTGGCCAACAAGGGCTTATGTAGGTGGTTGTAAGGGCTTGTGCCCTCATGGTATTGTTGGCCTCTCTTACCTTTCATATGAAAAAAGGAAGGAGAGAATCTTCCATTCATATCATCATTAATACTCTTTTCTTGGCACTTAGCTTCTTGTAGCAAGTCATTAGGGTTTCCTCACAAACCCTGGGAGGAGATATGATCACTAGAGGAGACATTTTTGTTGGAGCTTGATTCTTGTGACTAGGGTTTTCTCTTGTGAAGAAGAAGACGTTGGAGATGATCATCTCTCTTGTGAATTCATTCTTATTCACTCTTGTATAACATGTGACTAGGAGAAGAGCGTGCACCAATGTCACATGGTTGAGGTTCGAACTTGAGTTCGGCGACTTGAAATACGATTTGAATTCCAAATTTTTTATGAGGTTCGGGATGAGGTTCGACATCAAGTTCATCTATATAAATTTTTCAAAATATAATATATATAAACTGCAAAATGAATAATAACATAGTATATTAAAAATCAACATAAATATACAAATATGAGTAAAAATCATCATAAATAAACAAATATGAGTACAACTCATCATAAATAAACATATTAATAATTGATAGCAGGGTTTACGATAAATAAACATAAACCAATGGCATTATTAAAAATTTAAAATAATCCCCAATTCCTTCTCTATATTTCCGCATTAGAGCAATGAAACCAAAATAACTCAAATCCAAGAGCCTAATACATATTTTTTGTATTTATTATAACCTAGTCGATGGGGATCGAGAGCAGCGGCGGTTTAAACTGACGACGACTAGGTAGCAGGGTTCAAAGGCCATGGCGATTTTAATACCAATAACAGGCAGTCGCAAGGGAGTAAGATTTACAACAGGGTGTGAGTAGACTGCTAGCAGGGTTCAAGGTGGTCACCGCTAAGACTGGCGACCGGCAGCAGCATGGTTCGTGGCGGTAAAGCTGGCGATGGGGAGCGACAGGGTTCAAGTAAGATTGACGATAGGGTTCGCGGCGATGAGGTTGGCGTCGGGCAATAGCAGGGTTCACACTAGTATGACTCACGACGAGCAGTAGACAAGTTCGAAGTCGAACTAGCCGACGAATTCCAATGAACTCAAATTTTTTTAAAGGTTCGTTGAATTTTGAACCTCATGGTTAAAATACAGCGAACCCTGTGACATAGGTGTTCAGTAGCCTCTCTCTCTCACTAAGTCTTACACTTGTATTCTCTCTCCCTCTCTCTCTAACTAAGTCTTACACTTGTATTCTCTCTCTCTCTCTCTCTCTCTCTCTCAAGGCATTAGGGTTTCTTGGTCTTCTTGGAGTTTCATGGAGCATCTTGGAGTTCCACGATTAAGGTTTATCCCTTGGAGATTGGATACAAAACCCTAAGATTGATTAGTGAATAAGAAGAGAGCATGAAGATGTCTTTCCCAATGTTTTAAAACTCGAAACCGAGTCGAACCAGTCAATGGTGAACTCGGACCGAGACCAAAACCGGAACCAGTAATGAACCGGAACAGTTTGATTTCAATGACTCGAACTATTCAAAAATTTAAAAAATTACAATTATGAAAAAAATAGAGTAGTGATTCAGATAGCGGCGAAAAATACAATTGTGGCCTAATTATCATTTGTGGCAATATGTGGCAATCTATCTCGATTTGATTCTACAAGACTACAAGTACTATCGATCGTCATACATTACACCGTCAAAGCCACCAACACAATCGCCATAAATCTCCAGAACATCAGTTTGTCAACTATTCATGGGTTGTCACAATTCAATTTGGTGACCATCCTGATGCGATTCGCCACAAATATTCATAGATCGTTATTTCTATTTGTATGGGTGACACCAAGGTACACTTCAACTTCAAGCTAACAACTACATGCACAGCCACAGAATTCCACGATAACATCCATTGATGACTTTTCCATTCTTAACACCGTGTGGGCCACAAAATTCTGGAGTAACTTGTCACCTGTTTCTAACCCCGTGGAGGTCGAGAGAAGGTTGACCCGACCAGTTTTAGATGGGCTCGACCGGTTTGGTACCAAACCAACCTGTTCAAGCATTGGGTCGATCGGTTCGGTACCAAATCGGTCCCCAAGCCGACTTGTTTGTAGGTTTTGGGTTGCAAATTGTCTATCCAATCAACCCGACCGATTCTGGTTCCGATCGGACTGGTTTTTAAAACTATGGTCTTGCCTTGGAGGTTGTTTGAGAGATTCTTGCACTTGGATCTCCTTGGTTGAGCTAGTTTTGGTGATATATCCCAGCTAGGGATTTTTTGATAGTTGGAATTGTTTATTAGCCTTGAGAGAAGGTTATGATATGTACTAGTACTTCATCTTGAACTACTATATAAAGTTTCTAGTTGTACATTCTTTGTGCTATTTTCATATTTGAATTTCAGCTAAAAATGTTTTTTATGCATTTCTATTTATGCCAAGGTGATGTTGAAGAATGTAGCTATGACAAAAACTTCTGAATAGGTTCAGTGTAAACATGTCAAAAGTAGTGTGAGTTAATTCTATCTTGTAATTCACTTTAGGAACAAAGTGAAAGTCTTATATTTAATTGATCGATTCTAATAAAGTGTATTTATACATTAGGGATTGAGATTAGTCTCAACCATACATCTCGCTCTGAGATTAGGGTTTTGGTAGATAAGGGTTTCGACTCAAGTATAAAGGTAGGTCAAGATAGAGTTTTTAGACATAGATTTGTTAGATAGGGACAATGACCGAAGAAGAGAGCATAATGCATCAATCAAGCAACAAATAATAGCAAATGCAGTTTGTAAACAACAACAGATGCAGTTTGTATAGCCAGGTCGTATTTTACAGGTCATACAGCAGATCCATAAAATAGGGCATACAACAAATTCATACAATCATACAAATTGGTACAACAACAGGTCATATAGTGGTGGTGTTCCTCAATTTTTCGTATAAGCATAAATTCTTCTGGAGATCGTACACCTTAGGTTTGACGTGACTTTGTTTACCTTGCATTTGTTGGTTTTTAGCAGTTGTAAAGGTTGCCTTGTAAGCTTTGATTAAGTTAATGATAAGTAGCAAAAACCCTATATGTGTGTAAATGTTTTTTACACTTCCATTGTTTACTTTCCACCTATTGTGTGGTTGCCGCATGTGAAGAATTATATTTCTACAATTAAATAATAGACATGTTTGTTTGAGAACATAAGGATCATAATCAACAGGGGTTTCGAATTTTCACATTGAGAGGATTTGAGGAGTTTATGGTAGTAGATCAATTGTTAGAACCAACTACTAGGAACCATGACCAACAATTAGAGGTTTTAAGAGGTAGTGCTTATTAGATTTTGGAGTTTGTGTGTTACAGCTCAAAGATGGCATTAGCTAGCTATTACAGCTTGAACTAACAGGTATAGTTAATGCCCCAAAGAACATGGTTAGACCAACTGCAACCTAGAGGTGTTACCCACTATCACCTTGACAACCACCTTTCTACACTTCTGATTGGCTCCTCTTCAACTCGAGGGGGGTTTCCCTAGGGTTAGGAATCAGGATTGCTAGGCTATGGCAATGAAGGCACAAGGTGATTTCGAAGAGTTAGCCTTAACAAGACTTGAGATCTTTCTTTGTAGTATAGGTGATGGGAGGACCATGAAAACTAGTGTCAATACCCAAGGCAAAAAATGGAGTCTCAAGATAATGCCCCAGGGGCCTTGTTTGTATAAGTTTGGCTGGAATCCCTGCACAACACAAGAGCATTCATGTCCCAAAACTGTTCAAGCTTCATGCAAAATTTTACCAAGGAAGGGTGGTCACTACAACACACACCTTCAACTCATGCCCTAGCTCGTACCCTAGCTTATGCCACTCAATTTGCAGCCCCTACAAAGGCAATGAAACCACAAGCTAACAACAAAACTAAACCACAAAATGGTAAAATCATTCCATTGGAGCAAACTAACTCTTTCAATGAACTAGGAGCATAAACCTTACAATGATAAAAATAGCATGTCACCTGAATATAAAGCCATACCAAAAAACCCTTTAAACTTCTAATTTCTCCATGAAAAGATATAACATTTAGGCTCCAAAAGCGAGAGAATTCTCAAAGTCCAACCATAACAAACGAGGGAGAGAGCAAAGCCTTATATAGCTTTAAGCTCCTCAACCTATTACAATAAAAAAAATCATAAATTCCCTAGATCTAGCCTAGGGTGTGGTAAATAATCAAAAGCCCACTACATAACTCTAACAAACAACTAAAAATGTGGTCAAAGCCACTTGTACATTACAAGAGATACAAAGGTCCGATGAGAAATAAATTAATAATACAACCTCTTCAACAAATTCCCCAAAAGTAGTTATATGAACTTATATCCACTTTTTCTCTCAAGGAAAATAGTATTTCCCCCTAACTAATTCTCATGACAATGAACAAAATAATAGAAGTGGTTATAATATCCTTTTCAAAGGTGAACGTTCTCCATGTATCAACCTCTCACAACCTTCAAAGCAGTGTTCCAAGGAAAATGGTCAACATCTCCCACAATCTCCTCAAGGATGATGTAAGACAACTCAACAAATATCCTTCCAAGTAAATGCTTCATGGAATAAATATGAAAGAGAGTGCTCGCAACCCTCGAAGGGTGGACGTCAGTAATACTATAAAAATAGGTAAGTGTAATCATTCACTCGAGAATATTTCCACATGGCAATAATCAAGTCTACAAGAAAATGGACGGCTCCTTTTTGAATCAGTGGCAAAGGATGTAAACAGGGGCAATGGTGCTTACAATGTCCAAATGTGTGACTTTTCTCAATCAAAAAATCTCACAAAACATGTGCAAACCAAGCTTGAAGTGAATCAATCCATCAAAAACGGTAAGTCAGTGGACAAAAACATAAAGAATGCAACATGACAACCCCAAAGCGGACACCACAACTCTAATAATCCGTTAACTGTCTTGGTTCAGATCATCTTTTTCAAACTTCTCTTTGCATTTTCTTCAGGCATGTCGAAGTTGCTACCCCTCAAGTTGCACTTGGATGGACTTGCAGTTGAGCCGCCAAAGATTGAACATTTACTTGTTCGAGTTCAGAAGTCCAGCTAGTCTAGCTAGGCCCTTTTTGGGCCCCGTTTTTTTTACGCATGTTCCATACCGCCATGGCGAAGTTGTATTAAAATGACGTAGCATGACAACTTTTTGTAAAAAGCTTGGCCTTCCTAGGACTTGGTCATCAGTACATTACTCTAGAGTGTTTTTTCCTTGTTAATTATATATTGTTTTTCAACGACTTATAATTTTCAAACTTTTCACTCAATCCTCCAAAGCTAGAGTAATTGTCATGGTGGTTAGGCCTTAAGGGGTTATTAAATCCCAGTGTCTAATGTATATTACCATGCTAGTCATTATTCTAAAGTCTTATGGACATGCATTAAGTCCCCCTAGATTTTTTTTTTATTTTTCGTTAATAAAAAATTTCCCACAAAAACGAGATATTTTAATTGTAAAAATTCAGTAAGTCATAAAAGTGGTATTAGAATGTGTAATTCACCATGGGGGGTGCTCGTTTTCTAACTCAGGGCACCCACTTTACCTATGTGCCCACTTTGAGAGTGAAATTAGTGATTTTTAATCACTTAATTTCATTTTCTCTCGAAAAGTGATTACAAAAGTCAAATAAATGGGAAAAATCAGCATCCCATCAATCAAGGAAACTTGTCTAGGACATGTTTCAGTCGTCTGTTGTGGTGGCAATCCAATCTTGAGTCAAGGGTGAGTTAGTAAGGGACCCAATTCTCTTGATTGAAGATTGTTTGAGATCTATTTGAGAGAGGATGCATTATATTATGAGGGAAGGCGCACTTCATGAGAGGTGGCGCATGAGCAGTGGGATATTTGGAATTTTAAATGCAATAACATAAAGGATCACTGAAAGATAGACAAGCACAACATAACAATAGTAAACAACAATTTATCCTAGCAAACCCTCGTGGGGCAAAAAACCCAGCAAAACTTCTTTAGTATAGATTTGTCAGAAAGTACAATGTCAATCTCATGCAATAACCCAAAACAAGAAGTCTTCAAAAGCAGCTACTCTTCTCACCTAAGAGACTCGACTTTCTCTCTCTACTCATGCAAACTTGAGTGACTGAGTGAGGTGACCAAATGAGGAGGGCGAACCTCCTATTTATACTAATCAAGTGACTTGACCTTTTTCCCTAACAGGGCTGACTTGACCTTTCAAACAGGGCCAACTTGTCTAGGACACAATAAAATATTCTTTTTATTCTTTTTTTGGATTCTTCTAGGATGACACAACTAGTAGGGTTTACATTGACTCTTTCAATGACTTTTACATGAATAATTCCCGAAGGAAGTACAATACCAAATAAGAATATCTTCCTAAGTTGCATTCTTCAACAGGGATGGTGGCCAACCTCTTGAGAGGTGGCACCGACCTCCCTCAAATCGCTCTTATGCACCCCTAGTTCACTCCTTTGTTAACTAACTCGACTTGCCTCTACACTTGAAAAATCTGCGCCCCTTGGGATTTGAGCTCATTTTTCCTATTTAAGCAAGGCCATTCTCACTCATTTGAGAGGGTGAGAGGATCGAACCGTTGCTTAAGCTTTGATCTTGTAATTTGTTACTATCTTGGAATAAAAGGCTTTGGAGGCAAATATATGGTGTAGTGCATTAGTGTGTGGATAATCATTGTTGTTTTATGAGGTAATCTATATCAGTTTCGTGTTGCTTTCCTTTATCGTTAAAACCGGCCTTTGAAGAATTATTGTTAATCAATAGGAGAGAAAGAGTAAGTTAGTATACTTGTTTTATCCTCTTATTTATCTATGCATAAAGATCTAGGATTTGTATGTAATATTTGTTTCCATGCATGCTATTCTAATCTTTGTGTAGGTTATACCGGATGTGACATTTTGGTTGCAATATTGTTTAAGTTGTGCAAGTGATATCGTTTAAAGGAGTGGTTGATATAGGTTGACTCTTCAAGCTCTTTCGGAAGAACATAATCCCTCCACTCTCCACCAGCATACTCCATTGCCCAAAAGTTCCTAGTGCTAAGATGCTTTCTATTTCTCTCTCCTTCCTTCAAATTTTAAATTATTATTTGTTACTCTATGCATACTAAATATAAGTTAGTTCCTTTAAAGATCATATCAAAAGCTAGTTACTTTAGTATGCATTCTTATTTTTGTTAGCTCTAAGTTCTTAGAAGCTTCAATATTTGAAACTAGATCTAGCTGTTAAATCTAGCCTTCAATTAATAAAAAGTCTATCTTTCAGTAATTAAGTTTTTAATCGACTAATCTGGCATCTTTGGTGTCAACTTGGAGGCTGGTTTTTACTTTTTGACGAACAAGTAGAAGAAAATGCTGGCAAAATTTCCAAGATTTGGACCTGAGACCCCCTCTTCTTTTCTACCTTCTTCAAACCAATAAAAAACTCTCAAACTAGTAAGTTTGTTGGTCCTGATCTATAAAGGACCACAAACATTCTCAAAGTTGTAAAAAATCATACATAAAATAAGTGGGCTACCCAGTGCCCAGTCTCCATCCTCTCTAAGGGGATTTGTGTCATTGTCATGGCGTGCATTTCTCTTTGCTTTCTACTTTATTTTGTTTGATTTATTACCCCTTAGCTTAGTTTCATTTTCTTAGTTTAGATGAGTTAGTAGCTTTGTCAATTATTTCCTTTTGCTTAAAGTAACGAACCAGGACTCAAATCCCCCATTATGCTCTTGTGACCACTACAGGCTTTGCCTGATCGTTGGTTTCAATCAGAACTGGGATTTTGAGTAGCTAGCATAATAGGGAAATCCACTTGAAGTTTTATTGTCGAAGCGAGAGGTTACACTGAACATGACGAGAAGTCATGGACTCATTAATGAGATTCGTTCTCTCCCCGTTGGACATCTAGCACTGTTGCTTTATACTTGCTTAGAGGATAATCCTAAAGTGGGCCAAACCAAAAAATCAACCCACTTTAAGCAACTCAGCTTTAATAACTTAAAACATGCCAAGAGCACAAGCAAAAGATTTCCTTTTCAGCAGTTGTATTTTATCTTTCAGCACTAGTCCTTTGTTGATTTAGTAATTTCATTTCAAGTATTTTGATATGATGCTAGCTTAGATCTGCTTTTGTTGCTCTTGTTTCAATAAACTCCTAGATTTTTTTTTGTAACTTAGTTTACTTAGCCTTAGTTATTTTTTTAGGGACCACCCCCCTTGCCTTCACTAGGAGTTGGCCTAGACGAAGAAGTCAAGTGTTAAGTGACAGAACTTGACTCGTGACTTGCCCCTAAGGACACACCTAGTGGCTTGAAGATTTTTGCCACGTTACCCAAGGTGTGTATTAGGTGGCAAAAATCCATGAAGAGTCTGAGGTACCAATGTCCATTCACATGCAGAATTGAGTGAACAAACACCCAATTTTCCCACCAACCGAGATCTTGAGCAGTGAACTCTAAAACTCACAATCCTGTGCGTATTTGGCCCTCTATGTTGTTGCCTTCCTCATGTCTGCTTTGGCACAACCATCGTATTTCCAAAAGGATAATTGTGCAATTCATTATCCAATGGCGATGCAACTGCTCTCACGCCATTTCGATCTGATACTTTTACACTCCTTTAGACTTCTTCTACCAGATTTTAGGGAATATTACACCCACACTTCTCTTCCTCGGATCCACAGCCCCTGTATATACATCAATACACCCTGAAAAACGAAAAACCCTGCATTGACTGTCGCTAACTCATCAATACAGCACTGGTCTAAATGATAAGCATGTATCATGACTACCCAATCAGATTGATGGGCATTTTCTTCTTATCCAAAGTCATCAAGGGCACCCTTCAATTGCTGATCTGAATGCGACCCAGAAAATGCCACTATGAATGATGTTGTGTTGGAGGAATCTTTCAGCCCATATGGCTCTCATATACAGGTAGTTTACTGAGGGCACGGAATAATCCAATCTTATTCAACATCAAGGCTTCAAGTATGTTGAAAAGGAGAGGTCCAGATCTTGTGTTTTATATCGTCCTTCAAAGTCTTCTTCACATAGGCTTAACATTCATTCACAATATTCGTTGGCGGATCTGTGTGACCAATCCATCGCTCTTCAAAGTCCCACCATATACTTAGCATAATAGAAGGCCAACAATACTCCAAACATGTGACGTGAATGAGGTCAAGTCATACTGTCTTATAATGACTGAAGTGTGGCTCCTGCCATAACTACAATCTCTGCAAAGGTTCTTCCGTAATAATTTCATATTGATCTGGATCAAGCCTATCTTCACAATTTTAATGAACTAATCTCTGACGGGTGCATTTCCTCCTGTAACCATTTTCAATGAATGGACAGCCTAAACCACAAATATGCAAATAAGAACCACATAGGCTGTGCGCTCCTAAAGTCTGGAAATGTATATAAACCCCTGATCTATTCATGGCACAGTGGCACTATTTGCCTCAGGAATCTTCATTATAATCCACAGGGTGTAACGGGGCTAATCAATGGCCTGTCCTTTCTGTGTTTTGTGGTTTGCAGCAGGTGGTTCTCGGTGCTAGCTTCAAGATCTTATCATTAGATACTGATGCGACCTGCTATGCTCAGAAATAACCAGGAATGGAGATATAAGGCGGTTCATTTCTTTCCTTTATCCACAGGTTTCCAAGTAATGCTAAGAGATGCTCACTGTTGTCGTGTTTGATGGCTGACTTGATGCTTAGGAGTACCCAGATCGGACTTTACTATGCTTTCTTCCACTGCACAGGGCTGCTCATGGACCCATGATCTTGCCGCCCTAACTGAAATATTTATAAAAGAACCCTTGGACACCCATGCAAAATGGGGGGTAACACTATCCTCAAGTTTGAGAACAGATTGGAAGGTGACTCGAACTTCCTATCACGGAAAGTGCCATTCTATCAGAAGAGAATGATATATGGGATATTGTCTAGACTATACTGACTCTTCCAACAGATTTACGGGATTTGACAATTCACAAGAAGAAAGAAGTGAAATCCAAGCAGTTGATCATGGATGCTATAAGAGTTCATTTGATTCCTCGTATATCCGAGAAGAAGACAATGAAGGAGATGTTCGATGCTCTGATAAGTCTTTACTAGAGTGAGAACATCAACCGCAAGATGATATTGCATAATAGACTCAGATCAATAGAGATGACCAGATATGGCACAGTTACCAATTACCTAATGAAGGTCACACAGGTTCATGATCAACTTACAGTAGTTGGGGAGAAGACTGAAGACAAAGTGCTAGTGAATCTGACATTGAATGGGTTCTCATTCCAATGGGAAACATTTGTCTAGGGTTTTTGCACTTAGGAGAATCTTCCTTCATTTGAAAGACTGCGGGGTGGTTGTATCCATGAGGAGACTCGGATGGAGTCTAAGGCCAACAAGCAAGGAGGTGACAGTGACCATGCCCTATTTGGCCAAACAAAAAAAGGCAAAGGTAAAGGACCCAGCAAGTGTAGGGTAAAGAGTCACGACTCAAACTCACAGCCAAGGAAGAGAGACTTGAGTAAAATCAAGTGCTTCATATGTCATAAGCATGTCCATTATGCATCACAGTGCTTGGAGTCTTGGACAAGAAGAAGGGTTAAAGAAAGCAGCAGCAGAATCAGGTAGTAGCCTCTGCTAAAACTCAAATGAACGAGTTTGCTTCCAACTTCAAGAACGATTTCTAAATGGTATCTTTCCTTTCTACCAGCATGGTCCCGAGGAATGCTTGGTATGTGGAAAATGGAGCATCTAAGCATATGACATCAGTCTGGTAGTTATTTTCAAGTCTTAAAGAGCAGGTTTCTGGAGTTCAGGTCAAGCTTGGTGATGATGCCAAGTATCCAGGAGTAGGAGTTGGTACCAATCCCTTCCAGCTCCAATCAAGTAATTCTTTAGACTTTGAGTCTTGACAATATGTTGTTTGTTCCAAGTCTCGGGAAGAATTTGCTTATAGTTTCAATCATGGATGATAAGGGCTTTGCAGTAGAGTTCAAAAACCAATAAGTCCTTGTAAGACCAAAGGAGTTTGGCCCAAAATCAGCACAAGTGATCAGGGTTAGGGAAGGCAACTGATACAGGTTACAAGGTGAACCTGTTCAAGCCCTACTTCATAACACCGACAACTTGCGTGAGTTGTAGCACAAGAGGATGGGGCTCCTACATCACAGTGCACAACCTATTCTGAACGAGATAGTCACATGTCTTCCAAAGTTTGGCATTGAGTAGCAGGGAGTATGCAAAGAGTGTGCAGTGGGCAAGCATGCCAAGGTAGCTTTCCGAAGTAGCAAGCATAGGTCTAAGGGCACCATGCATGTTGATGTATATGTAACTTCGGAATGTATTTCATCTATGTATTTTATTGTACTCCTATAGAGATGTATTATTCCTCTATACGGAAGTGTCGTCATTTGTATTGACAAGTGTCGCAAGTGTCGTAACTTGCCGATGGGTTATTAGACCACCATGTGTGGGGTCGGCCCTGATTAAGTTAACCTGGGGTTATTAGGCTGAGTTAGACAAGTCGGCGCCATAGGTTTATTAGGCTGCTCAAAACAAGTATAAATAGAGAGCGGGATCTCTCTATTTGATCACTTCATTACTCACTCATCCATCACTCGGAAAGTGGCGCACATGTGAGGAGGAGGATCAGCGGCTAGAAGGAGACTATCTCTGTGTACTTGGGTTGTACTTTGGTTGTATCATTGCTCTATCTATCTCTGAGGAAGTTGTGGGGTTTTTCACCTTAGGGTTTCCCCACGGAAACTCTGTGTGTCTATTGTCTCTTATGTTTGCATCTTGTGATGTTTGATATGCTTGCTATGATTGATATGCATTGATATACTGTCATGTTATTCTCTCAATAAAGATCCTAGAGTATATTGAATTAATGCTCGAAAATTTAAATGGTATCAAAGCTAACCTGAGAAGAAGACACTGTGCAGTTGCGGAAGCTAGGGCTTCTTGTTTTTGGGTTTCTCTCCACAGATTTTGGAAAATCAATATGATAGATTGACTCTCCTCAGCAAGGTGAATCTTTCTGTCCATCAGAATTCAGTTCTGAGCACTTTCAGTTTTGGCCCTAAAAATTAGGGTTTCCACAAAAATAGGAATATATGAAATCTAAAGACATAGCTGGAAGCTCCTTGGAAAAATCGAAGTTTAGAGCTTTGGATCAAGATTTTTGGCTAGGTAAATCTCCGGGAAACTCAAACCCTAATTCAAGGTCCTCCTAGTGAGCCCGGGAAGACTAAAAGGCATTTCTGAAGGGTGAAGCTTTGCAGATCTCAAATTCTGAATACACCAGGCTGATCAGCTCATCAAGCCACATCTTTCTATCCTTTCAGAAAGTTGAAATTCACATTTTGAATTTTTCTCTGACAAACCCTAATCTAGGGCCAAATCCAGTTTTCAGCAAATCAAGTGGTAAGACCTAAATCTTTTCTATTTCCATTTGAAGTACTCTTTAAAGATGTCTCACCACACTAAGCTTGAGGCTAAGCTTGAAGGGGCTGATAACTTCCGAGCATGGAAGTATAGGATTGGGTTAATCCTAGAAGAAAATGAATTGGACACCTACATCAACTCTGAGGTCCCTATCCCAGAGGATGAAGAGGCTAAGGCACTGCATAACAAGAACTTGGTCAAGGCAAAGAGAATCATTGTTGATTCTATCAAAGACCATCTCATACTACATGTGTCATCTCTAAAGACACCCAAGGAGATGTTTGACTCCCTGACCAAGCTATTTGAAGGGAAGAACATAAATCAGAAGATGACTCTGCAGAATCAATTGAAAGGGGTCAAGCTGTTGAATGGAGAGACCATTCAATCTTACTTCTCCAAGGTCTCTCAGATCAAGGAACAACTTGAAGCTGTGGATGAAATAGTGGACAATGGTGAAGTTGTTATGACCACTCTGAATGGCCTACCTAGGTCATGGGACTCTTTTATCTAAGGAATCTGTGCAAGAAAAAAGTTGGTATCCTTCAGCAGACTGCGGGAAGAATGCTCACAAGAAGAAGCAAGGCTTGTGGCACGAGAAGAAAAGATGGGGAATGAATATCAAGCTCTCATAGCTCACACCAAGGGAAGCAAGTTTAAGAGGGAGAAATCTCTTAACAAGAAACATTCTCACCCTCATCACAAGAAGAAAGATCTATCTCATGTTCGATGTTACGAATGTAATGAAATGGGACACTTTGCTTCAAATTGTCCCAAGAAGAAGAAAGACAACAACTTCAACAACAAGAAGAAGAATAACAAAAGAATATATCATGCTCATGTTGCTGAGGAAGATGAACCTCCCAAGAAGAAAGCTAGAGCAGAAAGTGATGATGATGACTCATCAAGCGAAGAAGAGTATGTTCTAATCTCTACTCTCACAGGTACTATTTCTCATGGTTGTAATGATTGGTTAATTGACAGTGGAGCTTCTAAACACATGACTGGGTTTAAAGAATCTTTTGTAAATCTATCTGAACATGAATCACCCCATAAAGTGAAACATGGGGATGATTATCAATACCCTATCAAAGGAAGTGGGGAAGCCTCCTACAACCTAGAATCTGGAAAGTCCTTGAAGATGAAAGATGTGTTATTTGTACCTGGGCTCAAGAAGAACCTACTCTCCATCTCTGCATTGGATGCAAAAGGCATGAGGGTTGCATTTGTAGATGGCCAAGTTCTAATGTGGCCAAAAGGTAAAACTATAGATGATGTAGTGGTGATTGGAGAGCAAGAGGGAGGATTGTATAAATTGAAGGGACAACCTGAACATGCTATGGTGACATGAAGACAAAGATTCATCCATAATCATGGATCACATAGAGGTATGTATAATTTGGTTTTGCAAAGGTTAACTTATGAGTTATGCAGGTCATTGAAGAGAACAAGAAAACATTGCTAGACATAACTAGCAAATATGATGACCAGGTATGTTTTTCCTATATCAAAGGATCTTATACTTTTGTATGATTGATAATGATTACTCATGAAGTTACAAGTTTGAGTTTATGCATATTATGTCTCTTACCTTGATTGATGATATGACTAACCAGAAGAGTTCTATAGTCAAATATGAATATGCATGAGCAAGAGAAGTCTTCCCTGAAACCTTGAATGATAGTGCTTATTATCTGTGTTTGAAATGATCATGACTATACATGTTTAAGATTATTTTGTTTTGATAGTATACTAATGAATGTATGATTATGTATGAGATCTCGAGGAGAACACAATGATGATACTCGTAAGCATGCATAGTGATTGAGGATGGACATAAGTTCAAGGACAGGTAATCCATGAAGCAAAGATCAAGAGGGAGCACACTCCAGTAGCTTCTGCAAGAAAGCAAATATTGAGAGGGAGTCCACCCTACAAACCAAACAAAGATAAGTATTTGAACTGTCATTTCTTGCATATTTGTTTGTTTAAATAATATTGTTCGATGATGGATATGCTTATGTTCCTAGACTTAGGGTGTGTATTATGCATATTAGAATAATTGCATTAATGAACAGTATACTACTAATATGCATGTGATGGGTAAGTGGCCTATGGCACTATACAACATTCCATTGCTACTTATCTAGAATGAAACCTCTTTACTGACATATTGGGAGTTGTGCACACTCTTAACAATGTTTTGGTAGAGATTGGAAGGCATCTAGAAAGTTACGGGATATGAATAAATGTTGTATTGAAGCATTGGCTGAGATAATTGCATGATTGTATGACATATTTCTTTATGTGTAAGTCTGAAAACTATGAGATGTTTCTAATCATGCAATTTAACTTGTTTTAGGAAAGATCGTATACGAGCACCTACAAAAGAAGGACTATAACATTTGTTCAGCAACAAAGTTATCTATTGAAGATATTGAAATTCCCAGGATTCGGGAAGAATGCCATGATCGAGGAGTACTAGTCGATCATGAAGAATGATGTTTGGGATGCAGTCCCAAGACCTGAAGGGAAGTTTGTTGTGACTTCCAAATGGATCTATAAGATCAAGCATGCTGCAGATGGTAGCATGGAGAAATACAAAGCAAGGTTTGTAGCTCGTGGCTTCTCCCAGAAAGAGGGATTGACTATGAAGAGACTTTTGCACCTATAGCCAGGCACACTTCCATCAGATCAGTACTTGCTCTGGCTACAATGATGAAATGGAAGATACACCAGATGGATGTCAAGACAGCTTTCTTGAATGGTGTAGTCGAAGAGGAAGTGTATGTGGAGCAGCCACTCGGGTTTGAGACACATGACCGAGAGTCACATGTGTGCAAACTGAAGAAAGCCCTATATGGTTTGAAACAGGCAGCCAGGACCTGATATGGCAGGATAGATGGCCTTCTATCCAGTTTGGGCTTTACCAAGAGTAAAGCAGATTCCAACCTTTCCTACAAGGTTGAGGAAGGCAATCCAGGGATACTACTTTTGTATGTGGATGACCTGTTTGTTACAAGTGAGGATAGATTGATTGCCAACATGCAGCGGAAGCTTGCTGCCAAGTTCGAGATGAAGAACTTGGAGATGATGCACTACTTTCTAGGCATGAAGGTGTGGCAAGGTGCAAATGGAATCTTCCTTGGACAAGGGAAGTATCCAGTAGAGATCCTGAAGAGGTTCAGGATGATGGAATGCAAGGCCATGGCCACACCTATGGCATCGAACCTGAAGCTTCTATGTGATGATTGATTTGATCCGGTTGATGTCACAATGTATTGTCAAATGATTGGATCCTTGATGTACCTGACGAACACGAGACCAGATATTTGCTTTGCCGTGAACACATTGAGCCAGTTCCTGACGGATCCCAGAGGTGTTCACCTAGTTGCTGTAAAGCATATTCTAAGGTACCTGAAGGGTACAGTTGACTATGGGCTCAAGTATGATGCGAATCAAAAGTTTAACCTGCAGGGTTATGTTGATTCAGATTGGGCAGGCAGTGCTGCATATCGGAAGAGCACATCTGGGTGCTGCTTTAGTATGGGATCGGGTGTGATCTCTTGGTTTAGCAGGAAGCAATCCTGCGTAGCACTGAGTACAGCCGAGGCAGAGTATGTTGCAACATGTTCGGCTAGTTGTGAGGCAGTATGGCTCCGAAAGCTACTGTCTGAGTTATTTGATCTGTCGTTGGAGGCTACTGGTATCTTTTGTGACAACCAGAGTTGTGTGAAGCTGTTTGAGAACCCGGTGTTCCACGACAGGTCGAAGCACATCAAGCTCAAATATCACTATATCAAGGATATGGTGCAGAGAGGAGCCGTGAAGCTCCTATACATTGCGACGAGTGAGCAGATTGTAGATGTACTGACGAAACCACTAGCCAGAGTGAAGTTCGAGTACTTCAGAGAGAGGCTTGGTGTTCTTCAAATTGACAACACTTCGAGGAACAAGTGATGGACACATCTGCTGGAGCCATTCCAAGCATGGTGAGAGGAGGATCCTTCCCATGGCTGTGGATGTAAGCGCTGGATGATGAGCATCAGGACGATGCTCCAGTTATTGCTTTGTATATGCATCAGTTGGATGCTCTGATCAGTTTGATCATGTATTTGTATATGCATCATGTTGGATGCTCTGATCAGTTGGATCATGTATATGTATATGCATCATGTTGGATGCGGGATATGATCAACTAGATCATGTATTTGTATATGTATCAGGTGGATACTTGTATGATCAGGTAGATCATGTATTTGTATATGTATCAGGTGGATACTTGTATGATCAGGTAGATCATGTACTTATGTATGTATCGGGTGGATGCATTATGTATATCAGATGGATGCATTTGTATGATTAGGTAGATCATGTATGATGATATGTATCAGGTAGATACTTTGTATGCATCAGATGGATATACTATTTGATCAGGATGATCACAGATGACGAGCTTCAGGATGTTGCTCCAGATGATATGCATCAGGTTGATGCTATGATGATGATCAGAATGATCACAGATGACGAGCTTCAGGATGTTGCTCCAAATGATATGCATCAGGTTGATGCTATGATGATGATCCGGATGATCACAGATGACGAGCTTCAGGATGTTGCTCCAGATGATATGCATCAGGATGATGCTATGATGATGATCAGGTTGATCATGTGATGATGTACATCAGGATGATTTATGGTGAGTATTGGCTTGATACTCTGTGGCCGTGGACAGGTTGTGCAGGTAGCATAGAAAATATCCTTTAAAATCCGAACAGGTAGAGCAGTGTGCTCGTAATAGCCTAGAATGCTCTATCGAGATTCAGACAGGTAGAGCAGTTTGCTCGTAACATCCTGGGATGCTCTGAGTAGGTTTTGCTACAGTTTCACATAGAAAAGATCCTTTAAAATCCGGACAGGTAGAGCAGTGTGCTCGTAACATCCTAGGATGCTCTATCGAGATCCAGACAGGTAGAGCGATTTGCTCGTAACATCTTGGGATGCTCTGAGTAGGTTTTGTGAGGGTCAACATGTAAAAGATCCTGGGAGATCCGATAGATTGAGCAATGTGCTCATAATCAATCCTGGGATGCTCTTTCGAGGTTTTGTTGAGACACGTAATCAATCTTGAGTATTCCACAGTATGGCCAGTGATGATGAAGACCTACAGGTGATGGGCCTACATCTAGTATGAAAAAGGACTGGCTATGTAGAACTTCCTATGACGAGTAGATCAGAGATTGATTGAGAGAGCAGCAGCAATGATGATGACGATGATTCGAGGACGATGATTCGCTGATGATGATCCAGAGAAGAAGACTTGTGTTAGCAGATCTGTGTCGAGAAATACCTTCCTAGTTAAGAGGGAATGTTGATGTATATGTAACTTCGGAATGTATTTCATCTATATATTTTATTGTACTCCTATAGAGATTATTATTCCTCTATACGGAAGTGTCGTCATTTGTATTGACAAGTGTCTCAAGTGTCGTAACTTGCCGATGGGTTATTAGATGTGTCGCAAGTGTCTTTTGAAATATGTATGTAGCCCAAGACGACCTTGATGTAAATGAAGAAATAAAGAAATGTAAATCAAGCCAAAAAAGGCTATTATGTTGTAAATGTAAAATCTAGCCAAAAAAGGGCTAAGTATGAAACTCATTGTAAAATCCATGCAATGTGTTTATAAACACACATGGACATAGGTCAGCCATACATGTCAGCATTTGTAGTGGTTATTCCTCACTTAATCTTGCGGGGCAAGGAGGTGGGAGGGAGCAAGGGACAAGTTCAAGATTGTCTGCTAGAGTCTCAAGTTACAGTTTGTCATAAACCCAGTTTGGCGGCTCTAGAAAAGAACCTCACAAGGTCTTCGAGCACGGATGTGAGTTGTGAGATACTTGTTAGATGGCCAGTGGCGGTTTCCCTGCACTATACCTATTTGTGAGGCACTGCACTCGCCCGTGTTTTTGTCATGGCATACTTATCTCAGTGGACCCCGCTTTCCCGAGTTGTCCAAAGGGTCACATGATCTTTATCCTTGTCTTCCCGTGTCCTTCGCCTTGTTGTCCGCATCACCTAAAGTCAGCAAAGTGGTCAATTCTATAAGATGTGCATAGCATTTTAGTCTTTTTGGAGGTGGTGGGCCCACCTCACCAGGGCCTTGTATTATCTCGGGATTTAAAGTATTTTTGATCACCATGTTATCATCGTATTGCTTAGTTATGTACTAACTTGGATAATTGAGCCTTGTCACTCCATGTTTGCACACAGGTATTCAGCTAGCACTATTGTTGACCAGTTTTGACTTGGTCAAACTGAGTTGACTAGGCCAAAAATGGGCCCAAAAAAATGTTGCGATCAGAATTTCGATTTTGGTCAATTATTATCTACAGGGGTCCCATATGAGCATGCAGGTGTCAGAATTGCAAAAGATTGAAGCATTTGAGAAATTTTTAATTATTAATGGTCAATTTTGACCTGTTTTAATTCAAAATTATGGATTTTGGGAAAATAATGCCCAAGTGGTGGATCGGGGTCGTTCGAGTGGTCATTCCTACTACTTTTGGGGTCCACGATCACATTAGAGCAGACGGTTCGGCAATCCGGGCACTAAAAGTGGGTCAAAGGCCCAAATTTCATCTTCAACCATATAAACCAGCAAAAATTACATGGAAAATCAAAATTTAACTAAGGTAACTATGGGAAAATGGCAAAATCAATGGTTGGCAAAAGAAAAGTGATTCCTGAGGTAAATAGGTAATGTTTGACATTGAATTTGGGCATGGTGGGGTTCTCTATTGGACAGCTCACTCTAGAGGGCGAATTGGCCCATTGGGGGCATCTTTTCTCCACCTTAGGGATTCGATTTGCATGTTGTATATGGTGTGGGGACATGATGTAGTGGCTAGGGGGCTAAAACCTCATATAGACACCCCCTAGCACCCCCTTGATGTTTTGTATGGGCCCTACGAGGCACCCCCACTCCACTTGTGCGCTTCTATGGGAAATTCGCACCCCCAGCTAGAGAGATCTCCACCATTCGTTTTGGTTGATGGGGGAGTGATCTCCACCCTCCATTTTGGGGGGGAATAGGTTTTGAGAGATGCCTTTCTCTATAAGAGAAGGCACTCACTCCATTTGTACTTCTTCTTGGCACTCTAGAGCCTTGACATTGAGATTATAGAGAGACATTTTTACTGAGTTACTTGTGATTTTGGAGTGGGTTTCTTCTTGTGTTGATTGAGATCAAATTTTCGATGCATTGCTGATTTGTTTGTGACATTCCTATCCTCTCCTTGAGCAGTTCAATTTGCAGGTGAAGCTGGCCACTGGAGGAAAACGCAGCTCTTGAGATAGAGTCTCCTTGCTAGCGTTTCTCTTCGGGTTCTTCAACAGGGAAGTGAATTCGCTTTGATTGTCATTCGCTTTCCTCATTATTTGTCATTTCATTTGCTGGTTTATTGTTCTTTGCCATAGAAACTGACTTCATCTTCTCTTTGGCAAGGGCAAGAAAAACGCACTAGCTCACTGGCTGCTCCAAAAACGCAAAGGGGGAACACACTTCAGCTCAACACTTGATCTTCAGCGTTTGTTTTTAGCGCTTGGATATCTTCATCTTCATTATCCAAGTACAGGATTTTTGCTTGTTTCTCATAATCTCTCTTTCACTGTTAATGCTAAGCTGCAACCATAAATAAAAACCCTAAAAATTAATAACTTAATTTCCAACCGTAGAAACTTCATTTTTATTGCAAACCCGCCTTTTATTTGTGCTTAAACGTATAAATCTTAAGTTTCATCCTTTTCCGACTCCATTAACCCACACTTTAGGCACTAGTCTACCTGGCAAAAACGCCCCACTTGGGCGTTTTTCTCTTGCTGCTTGATTGGGTTGATTTGGGGTTCTGGGTAGTTTAGATTTGGGTTTATTTCATCATCTTATCCTTAGAAATCAAACTACCAATAGTTAGGAGTGCCATTACATGCTTATTTGTCTCTGCCCTAGGTCCATTACTTCTCTGCTTAACCACTTTCCTTGGGCAAGATCACTCCATTCTTTCACTCCTAGCTTATCTGCATCCTTAGTTGATCTTCAGCCATTTGATCATCTATCTAGTCTAATTTATTCATCTCAATCAATAGCTGGTCATATTTCAATTGCAAGCTTATTCCACCACTTGGGTCTGTCGATTGGCTAAAATCAAACATAGGAGCTCATCTGCACTCATTCTTGGTTTTCATCTCTTATTCCTGTGAGTTTGGGTGTATTTGTTGTCTCTCAACCATCACTGGTTGAGCGGGGTCTCCCCCTTGACTTGGCTTTGCACCTCGTCTAAAGTGACTGTAGCCTTGTCCGATGTGACTTTTGTCCCTTGGATAGAGGACCTGGCTACTGTTGGTTACACCTTCCTAGTTGCTCATCCTCTACCATCCCTATTGGGATATCCCTCTTTAGCAACTAGAGTTTGTGTGATAATATTTCTGGCACCGCTGCCGGGGAGGTAGAGGCCTACCCGTGTTTTCTTGAGTTTAAGTCTTTTTGCTTTTTTGTTCTCTTTTCATCGCATCCACACTTAAACTCTCATTGGCTGATTTTTGTTCCTATTCACATAATTATTGCAGCCAATACATTTTTGTCTCATTCACCACTTCCCCTTCACGACATCCCACCTTCGGTGAACAAGGTATCTAGTTCACCTGGCGACTCCACCCCACAGCTCCACTGGAGACCGAACCCATCCATACAACCTTAGAAGCTTAGATCATTCTGAAACTTCACATGAGACCCCACTGGGGAATCTTACATTGATATATCACAATGGACCCAGATGTTCTCCTTGGCCTCTCACAAGCCATAAAAGAATTAAATAAACATGTGAATAGGTCTGAAAGGAGAAAAGAGGAAATAAATGAATGGGATGCACAATCTCAGTGTGGGTAGGAATATGAACATAATTATCGATATGAACCTGCATATCAAAATTCTTATGATCCCCATCATTTACCTTAGCCATCTAATAATTTTTTCCAAAATGAACCAACTAGCCAATATCAAACCCAACCAGGGCTTTCGGTAAATCATTCTCGCCCAATTCAAGCAACGAGAGCCTTTAGGAAACCCAAGCCATCCCCTTTCGATTTTTCAGAAATATGTGGGGCACCTCATCTTATGCCAAATAGATACATCAAGAGGTTGCCTCGTTTTGATGGAAATGATGGAACATCTATTGAAAGTCATTTGGATTCCCTCTGGGACCATATGGAATCTCTGGGTGATGAGGGTGAGGATGTCTATATGCGAGCCCTTGGTGCATCCCTAATAGGGGATGCTCGGTTATGGTTTGAGCATTTAGCACCGGGATCCCTCACCGGGTATGACATGTTCACGAGATTGCTAACATATAAATGGGGTGAAAACATTGATGAGTCTTTAGAATGTCAATCTAGCACCGATTGTGTCATGGATGAAGATTATATTGATGATCTGTTTTCCTGGTTGGATCACTCCTCTCTTGAGATGTTCCAAATCATGAGTGTGCCTACAATCCATAGGAATGTCACAGAGTATCTTGAGAACAATGCTTCAAAATCTCATACGGAAGTTAAAAGAAACATCAATCGAATCATACGAGATACTTTGTTACTATTGCCTGAGGTAGTTGCAGGCCGAACCCTATATCTAATTCGACTTTCCATTGGTGACTCTAATGAAGCATCACCAGAAGAGCAACTTCACAATCATCACATGGTTGACAATCGTCCTGATCAATGTTCAAACAATCCAAATTGTGACTCGGATTCTAATCGTCCCTCGGAAGAGGAGGAGAAAGGTGAGGGTAGTCAGATTTCATGTGAGAAACAGTCTAGTGATCATCATGTAAATGAAAACCAACTTTGTGAAGATGAGTGGGGTGAAAGCATTGATAAATCCATGGAAGAACAATCAAATGAGGATTATGTGGTGGAGGATCAATGGCATGAAGACGATCAAGATAACAATTTTGAAATGAGCAGTGATTGTCCTTATCAATTTAGTTTCTCCTCTCTCGAGCCTACGGTGAAGGTGCCTTTGATTCAGCTTCTGAATGAGCCTTCAGTCTATAAGAATGTAGTAGAGTATTTGAAGAATATAAGCAATAAATCTCATGATGAAGTTATGTATGATAGTGAGCAAATCTCAACCCCTCAATATTTTGATCTTGACATTGACTTAGAAGGGGAACTTACTAAAATCATACGAGGCACTTGTCATCTTTACCCGGAGAAGGCACAAATGAAGAAGGGGATCCTATTGATCATCAGAGACAAAATTCTATGGTTGAGCTTTCAACCAGTGAATCCACTAAAGGACCTCTTGAATGGCAGCCCCATAGTCATTGCTTCGTTGGCAATTGTTCAAATCAATGCCCAAGTGATCCTGACCTTGTTTCACTTTCCAATCATACCTTTCAAGAAGAAGAAGAAAAAGGAAATATTGAAAATAATCAGACTTCTGTTGAGAGTGGGTCAAACGATCATCATGTGCTTGAAAGTCAAATGTGTGAAGATGATGGGGGTTTTAAAAATGATTATATCGATATACCTCCCTGTCAAGATGATGATGACCCAGTTATGTATCAACTCGACCTTGAGTGCTCTTTGTTGCAACCTGCAAGATGGAATCAATGTCACAAAGAACCTTCTAAAAGTGTCATGCTTAACATCAATAATATTCCTCACCTTCTCCTGGGTCAGAATGAGTTGATTGGAAATATGAATCAAAATGAGCCTTGTCTTCGGAAGGTTGGTGTTTACCCTGATCATTTCCTTGACAAGTGTCCTTTATCTCACGCAGAATTGGGAATGACAATTTTAGGAAATACTAAACAAGCCTCTATGTTTCAATCCTCCCTCCCATCCCAACTCATGAAGTCAATGCATTTTTCTAACCTAACTTTGTTGCGCAAAGGGTTTGGTAGTGAGGCTTTAGAATGCCTAGGGGTCAATGGTAAAACCTTTTATTTTCCTTTTCAGTCATCTTGGGTTAACCCTATTTTCCAAACCAATAGTCTGATTGATTGGTCGACCGAGAAGCTTTTCAAAGATCAATTTCATCTTTTCGCAATTTTTGAGCAACAAGTGGGAGTAATTTTGATCTTAGTTTTAGTAAACTCCAGTTTGTCCCCACTTGGTCCTCTCATCAATCTAAGGATGAACCCCATTGAGAATGCCAACTTAATAGACGAGGAGAACAACATGTCCCAGGGAAGGTTGAGTCAAGTGTTATATCGTTTTCTTACACCTAATTTAAAAGATAACTCGCACAACTTTTTTTATCCTTTTGGCTTATTGATGGATGTGTATTGCAAAACTCACTCTCAACCTCGGCATGATTTCATTTTGCGCCACTCTAACCCTTTTCCAATCTATGAACAAGTCAAGAGAATTTTGGTCTTAAACTCATTAATTTTTAATCTAGTCTTGACTTGTTTTGCTGAACAACATCAAAGGAGAACTATTGATCTATTGGATGAGTGGTTGCATTAGGTCTATGATTTTACTTAGTAGTGGTCTGAACTGGTTAGAGTAGGGTAGGTAAATTGAATAAGCTCACGTGAGCAGTAGTTAGTTGTCCTTTTTGTTTTGGTTTGTTTGCCTTTATAACTTTTGACACCATTTTCCCCTTTTCAGTTTGTTTTTGTACCATAGTTTTCTTTTCAGTTGTTTTTCACCTTATTACACCTCATGTGTCGGCTTAATAAATTTTAAAATGTTGTAGAGTTGATTTCGTTATTGATATATTTTCATTTCAGCATTGTCATTTTGTTTATCTCTACTGGATTATATATATATGTATATTGTACGGCCTGACGTGCGGTATGCAAAGATTGGTATAGCATCTGCATTTTACATGATTAGGTACACATTGATGATGATGATGCAGATAGCATGCGGGTGCATGTACGTTGATGATGATGAGAGGGGTGCTACGGACCAGAGATTCTGTGGTTCTCAAGCACTCTCTCCCTTAGAGCACTTGTCCCAGCTGGAGCCTGATGTTATCACATCTATGTTAGCTGGAGCTACCATACTGCAGACTGTGCGGCCGAGGACTGCACAGTACTTTTTTTCCAGATCAGAGATCAGCAGCCTTCAGACGAGGCACTTTTGTTCAAATTGCCCCTAGCAGATATATCAAAGGGGACAGACAGTTGTACAGTGTTACACACATTGTCACTTACCATCTACCACAGGGTCACCTCTTCCTTGCCAGGCTTTGACATAAGCCCATTGAGACAGTTGCCTAGTCTTGTTTTGATCGAGACTATCACAGTATATTGCTGGTTTACTATGTTGCCCGAATTCAGCAGAGATCCAGCTCAGAGATAGCTTTAGTAGCAGCAGGTATATGGTGCAGCAGGTATTGCATTTGATGATTATTGCTCATGTTGTAGATTAGACTTCTTTATACTTGTTAGTACACTAACTTTGGATGAGATGATATATTTGGTGATCTAGCCATTATATGATGTGATTGGACCCTTGATGATGTCAGTCCACCCCTCCTGTTAGACTTATGTATATGCACGCCGGGTCATGTCCCCTACACTTGGCATAGACTTGGTCACTTAGTCCCTCTCAGTAGCTGACTTTAGCTCCACTCTCACTTTCGCCATCCATCTGACTCATCCATGATACTTATTCCTGACTTGGATTCTGATTGGTGATCCCGAGGACCCCTTCCCAACTGATCTCTGAGTTTGCCATGACTCCCTGTTTATTGTGCCTCGGCTCTTTAGTGTGTGAGATACACTTTTAGACCTGGGATTTGCTCCTGTCGGTTGCCCCCGATGTTGCAATGCAGTTAGGATTGTGTAGCCTCACTGGGTGTTCCCCGTTGGTCATCGAAGCATGTAGTGCTCACCCCCATTACCTTTGCAGTATGAGCACCATGTTTTTATCTTTTGAGATATGTATGTAACCCAAGAGGGCCTTGATGTAAATGAAGAAATAAAGAAATGTAAATCAAGCCAAAAAAGGCTATTATGTTGTAAATGTAAAATCTAGCCAAAACAGGGCTAAGTATGAAACTCGTTGTAAAATCCATGCAATGTGTTTATAAACACACATGGACACAGGTCAACCATACATGTCAGCATTTGTAGTGGTTATTCCTCACTTAGTCCTGTGGGGCAAGGAGGTGAGAGGAAGCAAGGGTCAAGCTCAAGATTGTCTCCTAGAGTCTCAAGTTACGGTTTGTCGGACACTCAGTTTGGCGACTCTAGAAAAGAACCTCACAGAGTTTTTAGGCACGGATGTGAGTTGTGAGATATTTGTTAGATGGCCAATGGCGGTTTCCCTGCACTATACCCATTTGTGAGGCACCGCCCTCCCCCGTGTTTTTGTCATGGCATACTTATCTCAGTGGACCCCGCTTTCCCGAGTTGTCCAAAGGGTCACATGATCTTTATCCTTGTCTTCCTGTGTCCTTCGCCTTGTTGTCTGCATCACCTACAGTCAGCAAAGTGGTCAATTCTATAAGATGTGAATAGCATTTTAGTCTTTTTGGAGGTGGTGGGCCCACCTCACCAGGGCCTTGTATTATCTCGGGATTTAATGTATTTTTGATCACCATGTTATCATCGTATTGCTTAGTAATGTACTAACTTGTATAATTGAGCCTTGTCACTCCATGTTTACACACAGGTATTCAGCTAGCACTATTGTTGACCAGTTTTAACTTGGTCAAATTGAATTGACTAGGCCAAAAATGGGCCCAAAAAAATGTTGCGACCAGAATTTCGATTTTGGTCAATTATTATCTACAGGGGTCCCATATGAGCACGCAGGTGTCAGAATTGCAAAAGATTGAAAAGCATTTGAGAAATTTTTAATTATTATTGGTCAATTTTGACCTGTTTTAATTAAAAAATTTGGATTTTGGGCAAATAATGCCTAAGTGATGGATCAGGGTCATTCGAGTGGTCATTTCTACTACTTTTGGGGTCCACGATCACATTGCAACAGACAGTTCGGCAATCTGAGCACTAAAAGTGGGTCAAAAGCCCAAATTTCATCTTCAGCCATATAAACCAGCAAAAATTACATGGAAAATCAAAATTTAACTAAGGCAACTATGGGCAAATGGAAAAGTCAATGGTTGGCAAAAGAAAAGGTGATTCCTAAGGTAAATAAGTAATGTTTGACATTGTATTTGGGCATGGTGGGGCCTTCTATTGGACAGCTCACTCTAGAGGGCGAATTGGCCCATTGGGGGCGTCTTTTCTCCACCTTGGGGATTCGATTTGCATGTTGTATATGATGTGGGGACATGATGTAGTGGCTAGGGGGCTAAAACCTCATATAGACACCCCCTAGCACCCCCTTGATGTTTTGTATGGGCCCTACGAGGCACCCCCACTCCACTTGTGCGCTTCTATGGGAAATTCGCACCCCCAGCTAGAGAGATCTCCACCATTCGTTTTGGTTGATGGGAGAGTGATCTCCACCCTCCATTTTGTGGGGGAATAGGTTTTGAGAGATGCCTTTCTCTATAAGAGAAGGCACTCACTCCATTTGTACTTCTTCTTGGCACTCTAGAGACTTGACATTGAGATTATAGAGAGACATTTTTTCTGAGTTACTTGTGATTTTGGAGTGGGATTCTTCTTGTGTTGATTGAGATCAAATTTCTTATGCATTGCTGAGTTGTTTGTGACATTCCTATCCTCTCCTTGAGCAGTTAGATTTGCAGGTGAAGCTGGCCACTGGAGGAAAACGCAGCTCTTGAGATAGAGTCTCCTTGCTAGCGTTTCTCTTCGGGTTCTTCAATAGGGAAGTGAATTCGCTTTGATTGTCATTTGCTTTCCTCATTATTTGTCATTTCATTTCTGGTTTATTGTTCTTTGCCATAGAAACTGACTTCATCTTCTCTTTGGCAGGTACAAGAAAAACGCACTGGCTCACTGGCTGCTCCAAAAACGCAAAGGGAGAAACACACTTCAGCTCAACACTTGATCTTCAGCGATTGTCTTCAGCACGGGGATATCATCATCTTCATTATCCAAGTACGGGATTTCTGCTTGTTTCTCATAATCTCTCTTTCACTGTTAATGCTAAGCTGCACCCATAAATAAAAACCCTAAAAATTAATAACTTAATTTCCAACCGTAGAAACTTCATTTTTGTTGCAAACCCGCCTTTTATTTGTGCTTAAATGTATAAATCTTAAGTTTCATCCTTTTCCGACTCCATTAACCCACACTTTAGGCACTGGCCTACCTGGCAAAAACGCCCCACTTGGGCATTTTTTTCTTGCTGCTTGATTGGGTTGATTTGGGGTTCTGGGTAGTTTAGATTTGGGTTTATTTCATCATCTTATCCTTAGAAATCAAACTACCAATAGTTAGGAGTGCCATTACATGCTTATTTGTCTCTGCCCTAGGTCCATTGCTTCTCCGCTTAACCACTTTCCTTGGGCAAGATCACTCCATTCTTTCACTCCTAGCTTGTCTGCATCCTTAGTTGATCTTCAGCCATTTGATCATCTATCTATTCTAATTTATTCATCTCAATCAATAGCTGGTCACATTTCAATTGCAAGCTTATTCCACCACTTGGGTCTGTCGATTCACTGAAATCAAACATAGGAGCTCATCTGCACTCGTTCTTGGTTTTCATCTCTTATTCCTGTGAGTTTGGGTGTATTTGTTATCTCTCAACCATCACTAGTTGAGCGGGGTCTCCCCCTTGACTTGGCTTTGGCATCGTCTAAAGTGACTGTAGCCTTGTCCGGTGTGACTTTTGTCCCTTGGATAGAGGAGCTGGCTACTGTTGGTTACACCTTCCTAATTGCTCATCCTCTACCATCCCTATTGGGATATCCCTCTTTAGCAACTAGAGTTTGTAATATAACAGTTTCTATAGGCAGAAGCATGCAACACAATAGTCTACATCAAAAGCAAGTGTCCTCACAAGATCTTGGAGGACAAAGCACAAGAGGAGGCATTTACTACTCTAAACCCAGAGATGAGTCATTTCCATATCTTTGGTTGTCCAGTTTATATCCATATACGAATAGAGAAAAGGACCAAGTTGAAGACCTCCAACAAGATGGGTTTATTTGTTGGTTACAGTGAGACTTCAAAGGCCTACACGGTCATTATTCCAAAGCAGAGAAAGACTATGGTAAGAAGGAATGCAAACTTTGAGGAAGACTTTGCATCCAAAAAGTTTCATGAGCCTATATTCTAGAGACAAAGGATGAGCAGTAGGAAGCTTCAAAGGTTGAGCCATGGTCACCAATGACTTCCAATTTCAAAGCAACGGCCTTTAGCCACAAAGGAGGAGCCACCAGCTCCTACCAGTTCTGTTAGGAGACCTTGATGGTTCACTCAAACCAATGTTTTTAAAACTCAGCTCGGACTCAAACTCGGCAATGACTTGGACCGGTTTGAATTTAATGACTCGGACTACTAAAAAATACATAAAATATTACAATTTTAATAATACAAAAATATATTAAAGATTCCAAGCTATGATTGCAAACCATTAGAGAGAAAATATGCAGACTACTCATATATATATATACCATGTATGGGTCAAAGACTTGTTGTAATTTGTAGCTTGGATAGATATTTCCACATGGATGTGTGTCTAACCTGTGGAAATTGTCATTAATACCTCTTAGAAATTTGGAATTCACTTTATTAAAGATAACTATTAAAGTGAATGTCTTTTTAAATAATTGAGGTTAAATTAATTTAATTTAATAATTTTTGGCATTAGTGATTTAAGTTAATTAATTGAATATTTGCCCTTGATCTCAAGAAAGTGAGATCTAAACCCAGCCATTGAAGTTAGGGTTTTGGTCTCAAAAGGATAAAAGGCAGCCAAGGTGAGAGGAGAAGAAGCACTGAATTAGTGATTTTTCTAGAGAGAGAAGGACATTCATTTCCAGATTTGGCAGAGAGAAGAAGGCAACAGCAAGAGAGATTTTCTGAGGGGCGTACAAGTCTGACTAATTTGCAAGAGGGGTAGTACAGCCCAATAGAGTCGATCATACAGTCGTATAGCAACACGCAGCAGATCCATACAATCCTACAGATATACAGCAACGCATAGGACGAATCGTACAGTTGCGGTCGTACAGCAACGTACGATTGTCGTACAAACCGTACAAGGTCATACATGTCATACTGTATAGCAACAGGCAGAGGGGATTTCTCAGGGGTAGTTTTGCAAAAGGAAGTTTTCTCAATGAGGCAGAATTTGCCAAGTTTGCTGATTGTATTTTTCTCATGGCCATTTTCCCAGTAAGGAACCCCCTGTAAGCTTGGAATTTATTTGAATGAAAATCTTATTTGAAGGGCAGAAATTATGTGCGTGTGTTTTTATTGAGTGGATATGTTTCCATTACTTTGCTTCCACTATTTAAAATTCCATTGATTAACCCCAGCAATATAAATTATTCATTGTGCTGAAAATTAAAGGAAAAAGTAAAACACTATGAAATTGTTTATCAAGATCTGGGGTTAAGAAAAATTAACATGGTATCAGAGCATTCACCCTGAGAGGGAGGCAGATCTAAAGTCTACAACAGTAAATCTATTAGATCTAAGAGACCAACAAACAGGTATAGTGCAGATCTGGGGTTTACAGCAATAGATCTTGATGGGTGCTTGAGGGAATAAGAACATAGAAGTTATTTTTTATCAAATCTAAGAAATGGTTGCAACCAGTCTCAGATCTGAAGACAGGTTAGATGGGACATCTAACTTCTCGTCCTGGAAAGCAAGGGTTACTTTGTTTTTGAAGGAACATGACATTTGGGAGATTGTGGAGAAGGTTGTTCCTGCACCAACAGATCCAGCTCAATTGGAAGCTCATGAGGAGGGCATAAAATCCCAGAGACTGATCCTAGATGCTGTGAAGGATTACTTGATTCCTCATGTAGCAAAGAAGCCATCGTCCAAAAAAATGTACAAAGCTCTAGTGGATTTATTCCAGAGTGACAACATGAATAAGAAGATGATCTTGAGAAACAAGCTCAGAGATGTCTTGATGTCTAACTCTGATAATGTTACCAGCTCTCTCATGAGGATCACCTAGATACGTGATCAACTTGCTACCATTGGAGAGAAAGTGGTTGACACAAAACTAGTCAATGTGGCATTTAATAGTTTTTGTAATACCCCCAGTTTTGACTTGGAAGGTACTTAATCAAAATGATGTAAATGATGTAAATATGCAGTATAGAATCCTAGTGCAGAGCTCAAGGCCAAAGCCCAAATAGTGAATGGCTAGGCACGTATGATGTAAATACTTTTATTTGGACCGTGTGTTTGGCTTATCATGCCAATTCGAAATATATGTAAATATTATGTTGGAAAATAATCAAAATTGCAAAGATGGTTGTGTAAAGAGCACTAGAGGGGCTATGATTCCACCAGAGGGGAAGATAAAGGGGGCCTATGGGAGACCAAATCCTTTGTTGCCAAGTGTCAACCTTAGAGCTCATTTAATTACTTCCATGTGCTTTAAATGAGCCAATTACCCTATGTTGACCATTGAATGCATATGTGAGGTTGGTGGGAAAAGTCACTTCATGTAGTTATTGAGGCATGGGACTGAATGCACTTTTGTGACAATTATGTAGTTGTCAGAAATCAGTTCTGTTGTTTTTTGAAGTCAATTATGTTGTCAGAAGTCCTTTCTTCTATGGTCAAAAGCTATGTCTATTGTCTTTTCACAATTATCTCATATCCATTGGAGTCAACACTCATTCTGTCATTTCTCTCATGCAGATCAACAATACATAGAGTTTCCTATTGCTATTCATGACCATTACCAAACTGTGTTTTAACCCATTAATTTGAATTTATAAAAGGATTGCAGATTCGAAGGAAAAATAGATGGTTGTAGGTGAGCATAGAGATTGGGCAAGCTAAGAACCCTTACCCATTGAGTTTTGCTACTCACGAATGCTTAAGAAGCCATGATTTATGCTATAAGAGGTTCTCCAACAACATACAGCAGGTTGGACTCTTACTGCACACACTGGTAAGCACAATAAGGGTTGTATTTCCTGAGGGAACTATGGATCAGTGAAGAAGAATGCCTTCCTTATGTTGTGTGAGGCAGTTGGGAGAAGTCCCATGGCTGTGATGGTTGAGTGAGATCCTTGTAGAGATTTGGATGAGCATTTGGCTAAGCATAGAGACCAAAACAAGTTTTTGGGCTGAGAAAGAGAAGCATGTAGGTGTTTCCTTCACCCTGGTGATCTCATAGCCCGGCTTGGGGGTGACCTCTCAGTAGAAATAGTATATGTTGGACAAACTGCCTACGATTGGGTGGAAAATCGCTCTTACAAAGCCAATTGCTTGGATCTTCTTTGTTAAAGATAAGTATTCTCTTTGTATATGATGTGCAGTGATTTTATTATTATGCATGTGATAATTATGCTTGTAAATGCATGTGTTATGTGTGTGGATGGAGTTTCTTTCCACTGTGTATTTTTATTATGATCTACACATGTATTTTAAATGTTATGAATTCTTAATATGGCCATTGGACGAAATTTAGAACCCCGTAGTTAGTTAATATCCCCTCCCGTTGGTCGGATTGATTGAAGGGGACGATACAGTTTCACCAAAGCATGCGAACCATTTGTAAAAGGAATCTACACCCAAGAGAAACTTCCCAATTGAGAGAGGCTTTGAGATGATTGCATCCAGGAAGAGACTCGAGAAGAGTCCAAAGCTAGCAAACAAGGAGGTAATGATGAGAAGTTGGCTATTGTCAGCAAGACATATAAGGGCAAAGGAAAGGATCCCACCAAGAAGGGTAACGGTGTTGGCAGGCGGTTTGGTAGAGTACTATCGCAGCATCTTCAATGTTGCGACAAGGCAGAAGATGGCGCGAATGGCGAGAAAATGACGCGAATGGCGATGAGCGGAAGATTAGTTATGCATTTTGGGTCAATAGTACCGCGGAATGTGGGTTTTGGGTCATTTGGACCACATATTATGTAATGTTGAGTCAACTATACCGCAGAATGCGGGTTTTTGGTCGTTTTTGGATAAGTCAGTTAGATATTGGATCATTTGTACATAGTGTCAGTTAGGAAGTCGGTAGTAAGTGAACAAGAGTTGTAAGGCGGAAGCCTATATATAGATAAGAATTGTAAGTGTTGAATAGACAATGGAGAAGGATATAATTCACGAGAGAAGATTGTGAAATTTTGATGTTGTATGATTTCCGGGTATGTTTTGATGTCAAGAGTCATTGCGGGGATCTAGTTTTTGCAGAGGCATTGTTTATGGGTTGACAATGATAATATGATGAAGCTATTTTGGTGCAATCCCTGTGTTCAATTTGTTCAGTTATGATAATGTGATATTGCATTATACGAATAATGTCATGCTTCTTTGATGCGATACTTGCATTACAGTTACTGTTGTTGCAATGATGAATGTATTGGTTGAATGTCGCTTTAATACTATGTTGAATGCTTAAAGATCTCTGTCTTAATGCTGCAATAAGTTAAGTATCATAGCCGCAACCATCCTCCTTCATTCGGCGGAAACATGGTTCCGTCTGCTCTTCCTGGACGCCTCGGGTGAGACCTTATCTGCTCTGCAGCTGTTGCTGGGCGGGATAAACCCTGTCCGGGTCGGTGACCAGGGAGACTGCGTTTGGTGTCGACATTGATGCGAACCCTGTCAACTGGGTTTGAGTCAACAAACGGTGAGGTGGCAACCTCATAGCCGGGAAAGAAGAAAGACTTGAGTAAAATCAAGTGTTTTGTCTACCACAAGAATGGGCACTATGCATCTCAGTGTCCAGATAAGAAGAAAGGAAAAGGAAAGACGCACTAGGTAGCAACATTTGCAAATACTTAGTTGAGTGAGTTTGTTGCGAAGTTCGAGAGTGATTTCTCACAAATTTACTACCTTTCCACTAACACAATTGCTAGGAGTGCATGGTACTTAGACAATGGTGCATCTCATCATATGACGTAAGCATAGGAATTATTTACCAATCTGACAAAGACGAACTCAAGGATCCATGAGGACCTTGGTGATTATGCCAAGTATGCAGTGAGAGGAGAGGGATCAGTTTCGTTCCAACTTGAGTCAAAAAGTTCATTTGATGCCCAAGATGTGTTATTTGTACCAAGACTAAAGAACTTTCTCTCAGTCTCAATTATGGATGACAGGGGTTTTGTCGTTATCTTTCAGAGAGGACAAGTTCGCATACATCCAGAAGGAGTTAGCCCTGACACAACAGTGGGGATTGGGGTTAGAGAGGGAAACTTATACAGGTTGCAAGGAAATCCTATTCAATCCTTGGTACATAACAGTGACAACCTGTGTGAGCTAGGGCACAGGAGGAAGGGACACCTTCACTACAAGGCATTGCTAATTCTAAAGGAGATTGTCACTCATCTTCCAGATTTCAGTGTTGAGCAGCAAGACGTATGCGGAGGGTGTGCACTTGGCAAGAATGTTAAATCTGCTTTTCCAAGCAGCGAGAGTAGGTCCAAAGAGATTTTGGATCTTATTCATTCAGATGTATGTAGGTTAATGTCAAATGTATCAGTGTAGGGAGCATCATACTATGTGACATTCATTGATGATTTTTCCAGGAAAACTTGGATCTTTGTTATGAAGACCAAGGATGAGGTCTTCAATCAGTTCCAAGAGTTCAAGGCCTAAATGGAGAACCTAAAAGGTAAGAAGATCAAGGTCTTCAAGTCAAATAATGGGGGAGAGTACACCTCAAATGACTTCAAGGAATTCTACAAGGAGGCGTGGATCAAGAGGGAGAACACAATCTCGTAGAACCCACAGCAAAAGGGTCTGCCTATGTTCCTGTGGTAAAAGGAATGTAAAACAGCAGTGTATTTGCACAACAGGAGTCCTCACAAGATATTGAAGGACAAGACTCCTAAGGAGGCAATCACAGGAGTGAAACCAGAGATTGCACATCTCAAGACCTTTGGTTGTCTAGTTTACATCCATGTGCCTGTGGAGAAGAGGATGAAGCTGGAGCATTCAGGAGAGAACATAATATTTGTGGGGTACAACGAGACCTCAAAGGCTTATAGGATCTTCATGTTAGCGCGGCGATGTGGTGAACCAAGATGTTAAGTTCAAGGAGAACAAGGCATCTACAAAGTCTCATGAGTTACCACCAATGGTAGAGGACGAGGAGCAGGTGGCTCTGAACAGAGAATAAAGTTCATAGACTTCTAGTTCAAGGAGTTAGCCTTCAGATGAAGAGGAGTTAGCTCCTTCCAGTTCTGTCAGGAGACCCAGATGGTTTGAACAAACATTGATGGATGCTCAAGAGCATGTTGAGGCTCACAGGGGATCATTAAAGTAGTGTAGGCCTCCGAGGAAGTTTTCAAACTATATGTCATTGATGAGTAGCACCATTGATTCCGAGCCTTCCAATTTTGAGGAAGCAACCAATCAACAGGTTTGGAGGGATGCAATGATGGAGTACACCTCCATCATGAAGAATGAATGTTTGGGACGTTGTGCCTAGGCCAAAAGGGAAGTTTGTGGTGACTTCCAGGTGGCTTTTCAAGATCAAGCATATTGTAGATGGAAGCATCAAGAAGTTCAAGGTGAGGTTTGTGGCGAAAGGGTTCTCTCAAAGAGAGGGAGTGGACTATGAGGAGATATTTGCAACTTTCGCCAGATATGCTTCCATTCGAGTTGTTATATCTATTGTCTTAGTCATGGTGTGGAGGATTCACCATATGGACATGAAGACAACCTTCCTCAACAGGATCATCAAAGAGGAAGTATATATAAAGCAATCTTAGGGATTTGAGGTGCATTGGATGTGTGCAGACTTAAGAAAGCCTTGTATGGACTCAAACAGGCACACATGGTGTGGTATTCGAGAATTGACAGATACTTGTAGAGCATAGGCTTCACCAAGAGTGGGGTGGACCCTAACTTGTACTTCATACTTGTTGGGACTGGGCCACTCATCTTGGTGTTGAATGTAGATGATTTGTTTCTCACAGGTGCAAAGAGGCTTATATCAGGGTGCAAGTCAGATTTGGCTATAGAGTTTGAGATGAAATATATTGGCTTGATGCATTATTTTTGGGGATAGAGGTATGACAGAGATCGGGTGAGATCTTCCTTGGTCAGGGGTAATACACAATAGAGATCCTAAAGAGATTCAAGATGGAGGACTGTAGACTGATGTCTACACCTTTGGTTACCAACGTAAAGAAGATTGATTCTTCAGAATTAGAGTGGGTGTACCCCAAATTATATAGACAGTTGATTGGTTCCTTGATGTATTTGGTCAATACCGAACCAGATATAGTTTTTGTTGTGAACACCTCGAGTCAATTCATGGTGGAGCCGCGGTAGGTGCATTTGGTAGCAATGAAGCATGTGCTCAGATATTGGAGGGGCACAGTGGAGCATGGATTGAGGTATCTTGGAAGTGATGGAGTGAGGCTGCATGGATATTCAGACTCAGATTGGGCAGGGAGCGCATTAGATTGGAAAAGTGTTGTATTCAAGCAGATATAAGCATTATACACAGAATAATCAAGACAAAGAGAATGAGTCAAATGCATTCAACCACTTTATTCATTCTTGATGTTATTATTTATACATGAAGAGAGAAGTTGGAGCAGTTACACCTGCTCCAACTTCTCATGCATTATAGCTTTAATTAATACATTCATTTAATGATAATGATGACATACGAAAGGCCTTACGGCCCCCTCAACATCTCCCCCACCAACAAAGCCTTTCTTCGTCTCGAAGAAAACAAAGAAAGATGCATCAACATCCTGGGTTTCTGCTCCTGCTGAAGTAGTCCTCACTGTGCATCAACCATGCATACCGGTCTGCATAGGTAACTTAGCCGTAACAACCGCCAGCTTGATAGGAAAACACACGTGTACAAGGATGTACTGTGACTGGTTATTCTTCAGCCTCCATCTTCAATCTGGTAGTAGTACATCGAAGTCTCACCCTCTCACAACGATGATCAACTATCCTCTTCCGCAACGAGGTCTTTTATTTTAAAGCCTCGCCCTGGCTCATCTGGTCGGCACTCATCTCCATCGGCTCAGGCATGCGAGGCCTTTTGGCTCTTCAACTTTCTATGCCATTTCTCTGTCTCCTGGCTTTCCGAGGTCACAATCCAGGAACATCTTTACAATACAGCACAAAGGGGTTCAATCAATTCAAATGTTCTGATGTCATCATCTAGCGTTAAGATCTCCTTCTGTGTGTTGTAAGGTGGCTTCTGCTTGAATGTGGTTGTCATCGACTTCATATGTCGTGAGGCTTCCTGCAAGTTTGTAAATTTTTTGTTGCTTGTGGTTGATACTGACTGCTGGATATTGGTCATGGTCGACTGACTTGACTCGACTCGACTGACCATGGTCAAGACCGACGACTTGTAGTACGATTAACTTGACTATGAGTCGACTAGGCATCGACTGGATTACAAATTTGGAGGGGATCGCCTGCCTCAGGAGAGACTCACGTTTAACCCCCTCGAATTCAAAATTTTAATGAAGAGTCACTTAAAAGAATTCATGACTCACCTGTCTCAGGAGAGACAGTCAACATAGAACATAAAAGGGATCAACTTAAATCCTCGACCACAAAATAAATAAAGTGATCCAACCATATTTTTAGTAGAAACCATATCGACCACAATATTATTGATCACATCCTTTACTAACCACAATTGAACTTCGACCATAATGGGTTGTCGATTAAGGTTGGGCTCGACCATATTTAAGCATCAACCTTAATTACCAACATCGACCAAAACATATAAGCAAGATGTGTTTTATCCTTTTCCCTCATTATAATAGAATTTGACTCTATTATATACTCCACTAGACTAAGTCAATCGAGCCAGCTCCATATAATTACATCTTCAAAATAAAAAATAAAAAACTTTTGCCAACTCAATACTTGTAATAAGGAAAACATAGCCAACATTTGATCTATATGATTCTCATCGACGGTCGACCAGTGGAATTTTGAGTAGTCGAAGGAGAGCATACATCGACCAAAATGTTAATACAAAGTTGGCCGACGGTTGATTACTTTGGTCTCCAGTCGACCAAGGTAAATAGGCAATCAAGGTTACTGCTCCATCGATGGAATACTTTACTTGCAAGCTTCATTCACATTCAATTCTTTGCACAAACAACAGGTTGATGTCCCCATCAAATAACTTAATTGCATGGTCAATATAATCGCTAGTTGCTCAAGTAACAACGAATGAAGGGTCAACCAATACCATTTGTCGGATTTTGTCGAAGCTTATGAATAAAAAAATAGCAATAATTGATCGACGCGCTTTGTGATGATGGTCGGCAGGCTCTTTCGAGGGAAGTTGACGGACTTCTGATTGACTACCTGCACATGTCGAGTGCTTTAATCATGAATTGGTCAATGCACACGTCAAGTGCTTTAAGCAGTGACAGTCATGTTCGACTGTGAAAATCATCTTAATGTTCGACTCAGCCGACTGCATAGATGGACGCCTTGCTAGTCGGTGGTAGACTGTATTGTCAGGCTATCCTTGGATATTATAATAAGAGGTCGACTCTTGATCTAGATGATAGGATAAATGCATAGTCTGGTCAAGTTGTTGATCATTCGATTGTGTAGATAACATCTAGCAATTCTTTGATGATTAAGTATGCCGCAGAACAGCATGAACAAGGCGCGACCTGTTGGTCAAATGGGTGAGTAATTGGACAGGTTGGTCGAAGAGTATCATAAGACTCTTTGGTCAACTATCTCTTATTTGCTCGGTCGATGGGATGGAATTTTGATCTCGCAGGCTTCTTTTTTGTGTGTGGGCAGACTTTGCAGGAGTATCTTTTGAAAGTGTGACTCCCATGAGCATTGTGTGTCATGCAATATGGTAATCATGTGCAGCGATGGCAACAACATCTTTTCTTGACTTTTGGAAGCATTCTTTTCATCGAACGAAGGAAATCGATCAGCTTAAGAATCTCCATAGGAAAAACAATAGCATTATTCTTTTAATCCACGAACATAATCTTTGCAGGTTCTTCATCTCACGAAAAGCAGCAAAGATACGTTATCTTATCTATGTGCTCAATTCCTTTCTTCTTCAATGGAATAGTCAGAAGACTACAATCATCGAAAGATTCTGAGGTTGACAACTTGGTCTAAGTCGATTAATTTTTGCAAATCTTCCTCATGCCAAGTTTCAATTCATCAATGCGTTTCACATATATGAAGCAATGTTTCCAAAAGAGACAAGCGATTGCTCACAAAATAAAGATATTCTTCAAAATATAAATTAAATGAACCGCAAATCAACATAATGCTCAGGTTGACATCAACGGATCTCCAACGAGCAATATTCGGGACGACTAGAAAACGATGGGCAATCTTCTTGCTATACACCAACGCATTGTAGTTTGTTGCAGGTTTTGGTCCAGCTCTCGTTCTCTTTTCATTCACATTTTCCACACATGATCAAGGCGGCGGCCGATTGCACCAGTCAGTGAACATTGGTTGAACCATTCTTTGTGGTTGGTCGACTTCACTAGTTAGTGATTTCCCCAAGCTTTTGACAGGAGTCGAGCCCGCTGGTTAATGATGGTTTTTTTCTTTTTTCTTTTTTTTTCTACTTTTATGTTCAGACACGTCCGAAATAATGTATATCTAGAGCAACATACTACGGAGCATTCTTTCTTCTTGCAGCTTCTTACTCTTGCGATCTATCTGGAACATGCCATTTGTCTTGAGCATTTATCCATGAGACGCAGTCTTTTTTTATTGCAGGTTCTCTATACCAACATCTCACAATTTCTTCCAGGTTTGAAAAGCTTCCATCCGTTGTTGCAAGCACTTCCGAGACAACAATCGTCAATGAAAAACTGACTGTAAAGAGGCAACCGACTGCACTAGTCGGTAAACTATGGTCGGCGGATAATCAAATGGAAAATGGCCGGCATGGCCAGGCAGTACTTCCTAAATTCTCGATAGATAGCAGTAATTTCTAATAAATTTTGTAAATAATAAATACGTTGAGCATCGAGAAACTTTTAAAACTTATCTTGGCTCTTGTCTTTCTTTACGCATGGATTTTTCCGAATAACACAGAACAGTCTTGTTTCTTGCAAGTTGCTTAATTTCTTTCCAGACAGGTTCGGCGACTCTCCATCCGTTGAGATTCTCTTTACAAGCAACTTCACACACAGACTTCGTCCATTAAAATATTCAACAACACCTCACGAGCGAGCAACACCTCACTAGGGTGTTGCTTCAGCTTGGGCCCGACAGTGATTTCTAGGTTCAGCAAGAAGAAGACTTTCGTAGCACTTAGTTCAACAGAGGCAGAATACATGGCAACGGCTATGGTTAGTTGTGAAGCTATTTGGCTTCGCAAACTGCTTACAGGACTATTTGATTAGGAGTTGCAACCCACAATGATTCACTATGGCAATCAAAGTTGTATCGAACTCTCTGAGAATCCAGTGTTCTATTACCGTTCAAACTAGCATGCTAGGCTTGCTAATGAAAGGCAATCACAGAAGAGACTTGGACCACTGTCACCTTTGTCCAATCTCCTAACTTCTTCGGGATCCAATGTTGTCCCAAGAGGAAAGCCCTTTGATGTACCTAGCAAGTAGATGCCAAATTCCTTCCAAACACTTTAAAGCATAGATCAGTGCCTCTAATGGAGTCAAACACAGAGTAATAGAGAGAGTTAGGATGGTGCTTGTATAGTAGTTTTGGCAGTTTTGCAGGTTTGTTTAGGGTTCAAAAGACAGGTCGAAGATTTCGGGCCCGGAATTTTAGAGCCGTGAGAATTTAGGGCTGCAAGAATTTAGGGCCAAAATTTTGGGGCCGCGAGTTAGAACCGCAAGAATTTAGGGCCAAGATTTTAGTGCCAAACCTTTAGGGCCAAAATATTAGAGGCAAGATTTTAGGGCCGAGATTTTAGGGAGGCCCAGAAATTCAAAAAAAATAATATCATTTTATTTTTCAGATTTTGTTATATTTTTAGGGCTTTTTTATATAAAATTGCAGACCTAAAATTTAACCTATTCCTAACATAAAAATGCACTATTTACACATCAAAATGCATGAAATTTTGAAGAAAAGGTGACGAGAAGGGATATGATTCTTGTCTCAATCCCAGGGCATAAGGGATTGATGATCAACATCCCTACAAGAAGAGTTCCTCTAGGCTTGAAAAATTAGGGCATCCACCAACAACCCCTAGGGTTCATTGGGAGAGCCTAACAAATAGCAAAGTAGAGATCCAAGGCCCTTATCAAAGATGACTTCTTCAAGAGAACGTTTTCTAACCATACAAAATTGACAAAATGTTGATAATTAAACCCTAATCAACAAATAGAATGCACTAACATCACACCATTCAATAGAGATAGAGAAATTCTTACCAAGATTTAACAAAGATGAACAAAGCAAAACCCTAGATCACCTTTGTGCATGAGTTCCATCCAACTATTCTAGCATCAACATGTATGTGCAAAGCAAAACCCTAGCATTCATCTACACTTCACTTCATAAGCCAAAGAAGAGACTCTCCAAGAGGTGTACATCACATCATAAACCCATATAACAAGAGAAAAATAAGTATCATATTTGATCCCAAATCTTGTGAGTTACAAATGAATTAAGATGGTCTATGTATGCCCATCTTATCACAAGACTTTTAATTTATCCAACCCTACATGTGAATTTAAAATTAAAACAAAAATAATATTAAAATATTCTAATACATAGGTAGCTTGGGGTATTTTCCCCATAGTTTACCAAAATTGATGAAAATAGCTAAAACTGAGCAAATGGCTCCAATCTGAAGGATGGAGTGAGCAAGGGGGGAACGTCATGCCCCATCTAACCCCAAATGTGCCGAAAAAACCTCAGCATCCCCCCTCAATCATGCATGCAGGCCCGATAACAAGGATGACATCATCATTGCACTAGGCCCAAGGAGAGAAGGTGCTCTGCTGAAAAGGGGCCAGGAGGGGTGCCTGAGGTGACTAGAAGAGGAGGCAAGTGCCTCTGCGTGAAGCGTTATCCCCAGTGAAGAGATCAAGCAAGGGGTCATGTCACCCAGTGACCTGCCCCTAGGAGCCCCGGACACCAACCTCAGGGCTACAAGCCCCAAAATGAGGCAATCAACAATGCCACTAAGCCATAGTACTCCTAGAGGGAAAATCAAGGGGTCCAACCATAACTAACCCTCAAAACTAAGATAATACCTCCCATCCTGGCCCTGAAGAAGAAAAAAAACACCCCTCCCTAGACAGATATCTAAAAGTGAGCAGGTACTTGTACCGCATAACATGTTCCATGATAGGTCCAAGCATATTCAGATCAGATATCACTTCATCCAAGACAGGATCCAAAAGGGAGCAATCAAGCATCAATATATTTACACAGATGAGCAGGTTGCGGACATTCTAACCAAACCCTTGGTTAAAGGGAAGTCTGTTTTCTTCAGAGACAAACTAGGAGTGGTGGAGAATCCCTTCCTCGCTAAGAGAGAGTCTTGAAGTTTGTACCTCAAACATGTATTTCCAATGGGTTTGTGTCTAACCTGTGGAAATCGTCATTAACACCGAATTTTGCAATTCACATTATTAAAGATAATTATTAAAGTGAATGTCTTTTTAGATTAATTGAAGTTAAATTTATAAAATGCTAAAGTTTTTGGCATTAGTGATTTAAGTTAATTAATTGAATCTTTGCCCTTGACTTCAAGTGAATGAGATCTAATCTTAGCCATTGAATTTAGGGTTTTGGTTCATCCTAAAAAGACAAAAGGAAACCAAGGTGAGAGGAGAAGACATAAGAGAAAAACACAAGCATTAAGTTAGTGATTTTTTTGGAAAGCAAAGGGCATTCATTTCCAGATTTCGCAGAGCGAAGGTGGCAGCAGCAAGAGAGACTTTCTGAAAGTCATACCAATCTGACAGATTTCTAGGAGGGGTCATACAACCCAACAAAGCCAACCATACAGCAGTACGCAACAGATCTGTGTGGTCGTACAGTAGGGTACGGTTGTCATACAGACCGTACAGGGTCGTACAGGTTGTACAATACAGCAGCAGGCAAAGGGGATTTCTCAATGGCAGTTTTGCAAGAGGAAGATTTCTCAGTAAGAAAAAATTTGCTAGGTTTCTTGATTGTATTTTCCTCGAGGCCATTTTCCCAATAAGGGAGCCCTTGTAAGCTTGGAAGTTATTTGAACGAAAAGCTAATTACTTTGCTTCCGCTATTTGAAATTTTGTTAATTAATCCCAACATTATAAATTATTTTGTGTGCTGCACATTTAATTTCTAGCAAGGAAAAACACTAGGAAATTGTTTATTTAGATCTGGGATTAAGAAAAATTAACAAGACTAAAGAGTTGAGACTCAATATGTCAAAATGGCACCAAGTGCACTACATATCTCAAATTCTAAAACAAAATACAATATCAATGAGGTTCTATTATCTAAATAGCCTCTAGAGTCCAAAAAACATGATCAATCATCAAACTCATCACCACTGCTAGAAATGGGGTGCTCAGTGTCAACATCGAGCTCGAACTCCTTGAACTCCTCAAGGACATCTATGACCCTAGTAGTAGTACTAGTAGAAGCACGGGCTGCACGGCTACATTGACATCAACAGTCTCAACATGAACCCATGCAGCATCTTTGACTCTTGGGGCCATGGGTAAATGCAAAAAAACTGCAAGTGCAAATGGAATATGCAAAGTTCAACTTCAAGTTCAAACAACAAACATATCTTAATTTTTTTTGCAACAAAACAGAAACTAAAAGACATATTTCAGTCTTTCAAATCTGCAATTTTAACTTTCTATGAGAAAAAAAAAACAAAGGAAGATTTAAGTTGTTAATAGTGGACTATTAACAATGAACATACCTTGAGGCTTGAAGTTGAGACTTGAGGGCCCTCCTAGTACTACCTACGAAGTCCTGACTCCTACTTGAGATGCCAAAATCCCACAAGAAGCTCTGAAAGCTCCAACCTCCAAATGCTCACAAATGATGAATGAGAGAAGTGTGGGGCAAATGGGAAGGGGTGGGGGGGTCTATTTGTAGATCGTTTTTAGGGTTTCATAGTGTTAGGGTTTACAATTTTTAGGGTTTTTCTTATAAAAATATGATTTCTTCCACTTTGACGCCACAAAGGACTGTAGGGGCTATAGAGAAGCCGAACCGACCGATTTTTGACAGACTCAACTAGTTCAGGTCGGTTCGGTACCGAACCCACCGAGTCAAACCTTGACTCTACCGATTCGGTACCGAATCGATCTCCAAGCTGATTTTGTCCCGATTCAAGGCCGATGACAATTAAACTAGTCATCTCGATCGGTTTCGATTTTAAGTTGACCGGTTTTTAAAACTGAGACAAACATTGACGGATGCTCAAGAGCATGTTGAGGCTCCTAAAACCACGTTCAAGGAGAGGACACCTTGAAAGAAGTTTCGAAACTACATGGGTTGATGAGTAACATCATAGATTCCAAGCCTTTCAATATTCATAGGGAAACAAATTAGTAGGTTTGGAGAAGACCCCTGTTGAAGTTTTAGCTCAGACAAGTATTTCCACATGGGTTTGTATCTAACCTGTGGAAATCGTCATTAATACCTCTCAGAACTTTGGAAATTCACTCCATTAAGTTAATTACTAAAGTTAATGTCATTTTAAAATTAATTGAGCTTAATTTTAAAAATGCCTAAGTTTTTGGCATTGGTGATATAAGTTAATTATGTGAATCTTAGCCATTTTGATCTCAAGTGAGGGAGAGATCTAATCTCAACCATTGACACTTTGGAGGTTAGGGTTTTGGCTCATCTCAAGATTATAAAAGGAAACCAAGGTGAGAGGAAAAGACAGAACAAACGCAAGCATTGAGTGAGAGACTCAGTTTCAAAGAGTGGAGAAGGACTTTCACTTTCCAAATTTGGTAAGGAGGAAAAGATAGCAGCCAAAAGATTTTGTAAGAGGGTCGTATAGGTAGACACGGGTTCAAGAGAAGTAAGGGCCATACAGGAGGGTCTTACAACTCAGCAAGGTCGTACAAACGTACAGCAGGGTTGTACAATGACCATACAGCCACACATGCCAGCCGTACAGACTAGCCACAAGTCGTACAGCTGCATACGGCAACCGTACAGCATACAGTCAAGTCGTACAGGGCGTACAAGACGTACATCATGACATACAATGTCGTACAAGTCTTACAAGACATACAAGTAGGTTATACAGGCTATTTAGGTGCAACAAGGGGACAAAGGGTTTTTGAGGCAGTTTGCAGGCAAAGAGTTTTCATCAACAGTGTAAATTTGTCAGGTTTGTTGTTATTATATTTTTCTCATTGGGCCATTTTCACAGTAAGGGAGCCCTTGTATGCTTGGATATTATTTTAATGAAAAGCATATTTGAAGGGAAAAAAATCCTATGTATGTGTTATTGAGTAGATCTGTTTCCATTTGCTTTCGTTGTTAAATTTCTGCTAATAATTCCAGGAGTATAAATTATTCAGTGAGCTGCAAATTTAATTTTCAACAAGGAAATCACTAGGAAATCATTTGGCTAGAGTTGGGATTAAGAAACTTAACAATGTCATGGTGGAGTATACCTCCATCATGAAGAATGATGTATGGGACATAGTGCCAGGATCAGAGGGAAAATCAATAGTGAGTTGCGCGTGGCTCTACAAGATCAACCATGTTCCAAATGGCAACATAGAGGAGTGCAAAGCAAGGTTTGTGGCGAGAGGGTTCCAACTTCTTACATAAAGAGAGAGTGTACTACCAGGAGACTTTTGCTCCAGTCGCCAAGTACATTTCCATTAGAGCAATGATCTTTTTAGTTTTCGTTATGGGATGGAGGATACATCAGATGGATGTGAATACATTATTTCTCAATAGGATAATTGAGGAAGAAGTGTACACTGTACATAGAGAAGCCTCAGGGATTTGAGATGTGGTAAGAAGTCACATGTTTGCAGGATGAAAAAGGCCTTGTATGGACTTGAGCAAGCACCGAGAGCATGGTATTCAAGGATCAATGGGTATTTGTTGAGTATGGGATTCACCAAAAGTGAAGTGGATCCTAACTTATATTTTACATTCAATGGGGTCAACCCGCTTGATTTGGCATTGTATGTTGATAACATGTTTCTTACAGCTTCAAAAAGCTCATTGCAGGGTGCAACATTGATATTGCAGTTGAGTTCGAGATGAACATTGGCATGATGCATTACTTCTTGGGGTTGGAGGTTTGGCAAAGACTAGGGGAGATTTTCCTTGGGTAAGCTAAGTATGCAATCAAGATCCTGAAGAAGTTTTAGATGAAGGATTGCAAACCTATTGCCACACCTATTATCACTAATCTAACGAAGGTAACAATTTCAGATTTAGATATGGTGAATCCAATGTTGTACAGACAGTTGATAGGTTCCTTAGGAATCGAGTCAACACTGGGCCAAATATATGTTTTGCAGTGAACAACTTGAGTTAGTTCTTGGTGGGGCCGAGGCAAGAGCATTGGGTAGCAACAAAACATATGCTCAAACACTTGATAAGCACAGTGAATTGTCATGCAACATATCTTAGAGATGGTGAGGTGAAGTTGCAGGGGCATACAGACTCATATTGGGATGGCAATGCATCAGACAGGAAGAGCACCTCAAGGTGTTGCTTTAGTTTGGAATCATCAATGATATCCCGGTTCAATAGGAAACAGACTTCCGTGGCACTCAGCTCAATAGAGGCAAAGTATATGGCAGCCAATACTACTAGTTGTGAGGCCATCTGGCTTGGCAAATTGCTTGCAAGATTACTTGATCAACAATTGGATGCCACAGTGATTCACTGTGATAAACAAAGTTGTATCAAACTCTCTGAGAATCCACTGTTTCACGACAAGTCCAAGCACATCACGATCATATATCACTTCATCCAAGACAAGATTCAGAAAAGAGTGATAAAGCTCCAGTATGTACCCATTGATCAAAAGGTTGTTGATATTCTGACCAAGCCTTAGCAAAAGGGAAGATTGAAGCATTCAGAGCCAAACCTAGATTGGTGCAAAATTCCTTCCTTGCTAAGAGGAAGTGTTGAAGTAGCTAGGACAAGAACTTCCCAACAAGTTCTATGTGAACACGCTAGAAGTAGTTCGAGTTAATTCTATTTTGTGATTGAATTTAGGAATAAAGTGAAAGCCTTATATTTAGTTGGTGAGTCTAATAAAGTGTATTTATACCTAGCAATTTAGATTAATCTCAGCCGTACATCCCAGTATGAGATTAGCATTTTGCTAGATTAGGGTTTCAGCTCGAGTATAAAGGCAGTTCAAGGTAGAGTGTTTAGACACAATTTTTTGAAAAGGGACGACAACCTAATAAGAGAGCATAGTGCATCAATCAGGAGGCAGACAACAACAACAGTAGATCACGCAACAGATTTGTACAGTCATACGGATTGGTACAGCAGCATGTCATAGAGCAATGTTGTTCCTAGATTTTTTTTTGTGCAAGTGGAAATTCTTCCAGAGGTCGTACAACTCAGGTTTGAGGTGAATTTGTTTACCGCGCAACTGCTGGTTTTTAGCAACTGTGTAGATTGCCATGTAAGCATTGATTAAGTTAATGATTAGCTGATTTGAAGAAGAAATTCTCTGTGTGTAATTGTTAGTTTTGTACCTAGGGAAGTGTTCCCCTAGTGACTTTTGCCTAAGTCACTTAGAAGGGGGAAAAATGTGACCCTCAACATTAAATGTCACTTAATGAGACTTTATATAATGAAAGTCACTTTTTGATAAATTTAAGTGGGTGAGTGAATTTTATTTATGAGATTTAAATAAAAGGTATTTTCACTCTCATTCAATCTCAACCATCAGATTAGATTTAATCTTGACCGTTGGATTAGAACTCACCTAGGGTTTGATCAAAAAGGCTTGAGGGAGGCAAAGAGACTCACTTTTTCTTTTTGGAAAGTGAAAAGAGAGAGCAGAGAAGAAGGGCGCTGAAATCGAGGCAATGGTTTGGTCTTTTCCATTGGCACGATTTTCAAGGCAAGGTACAGTCTCATTTATTGCTGCACAAATATCGAGGAAGTACGGACAGCTTTTATTACAGGCACAGAAATCGAGGCAAAGTACAGCACTTTATTGCTGCACGATTTTCGAGGTGTACGGATTCCATACAGTACGGGTTTTTTGGGCACAGATTTCGAGGCACTGTTTGTGCACAAAAATCGAGATACTGGTTGCACAGAAACCGAGGCATAGTTTGGCACAGAAATCGAGATAAAGGTTGCACAGAAATCGAGGCAAAATCTGGCACAGAAATCGAGGGCCGTACAGCTGTACGGACTGCTGTAAATTTCTGCACAGTTTTCGAGGCATTTGCTGGGCACAGTTTTCAAGGATTTTGAGATGAAATCTTTGGTGGAGATAAGTTGATTTTTCACTGTATTTCTGTTCTGATATTTTGCTGAAAATAATAAAATCTCTCTCTCTCTCTAACTGGTTTTCCCTGTGGGGGTTTTTCCAGGGCTTTATTTTGGCCAAAAATTTCTGAGTCTATCATTTTCATGGTGTGAATGTTTAAATGTGTATTTCAGTCTGTTAGTGCATTTTTACTGTGTGTTTAATTGTTACTGAAAATTTCATAAGTAGTTTCCAGTCAATGCATAACCGACTGGGAATGAAAACCACGAAATGTTGACATAAACCAGCAAACAGTAAAGTGCAGAAAATTCTACAGTAATTGGTTTTTACGATTCTGTTATTTACTTTCCAGTTATTGTGTAGTTGCTTCTATGTGAAGAATTATACTTCTGCAATTAAATAACAGGCTTGAAATTTTCACAGCTGATTTGACCTAATATAAAGGGTCAATGGTTATGTGATTTCACGTCTATGAAGAATAGGGGATTGATTTTTGTGTTGTTATACTGTTATAAAAAAATATATTTTCAGATCTTATTATTGGCTCATAAGTTGCCCTAGAAGGGACAGAAATTTATCTCAATATTTGGTATCCTTGCTTCTTGAATTGTAGTGAAGTTTGGGGTTGTTTGAAATGAATTATCGCAATCTTTCAGCTGTTTTTAATGCTTTAATTTACAGTAGTCGAAAGGCTGAAAGCTAGGAACCCTTCAAGGAAGAAAGTGAAATTCCAGTTTTGCAATTAATGCCCAAGTACATGAAATTTCAACAATATCTGCACAAACACCAGAAACAATACATCCAAGAGGGAGTCACAGCGGCTAGGGTTTCTAGAGTGAAACACAAGCTGAGCAGCGGGAAGAAAATTGAAGCTACATGAAAGCATCGCCGAAAAATTCAGCCTCAATCCACTTAATATTTATGCACAGTACTTACACTCACCAGTTCTGAAAAAAGATTGGGCAATTAAGAAAAGGGTCGAGGGACATTCCATTATTAGCACCTGGACATGAGCAAAATACAGTACAGCTTTGAAGTGTAACTATTTTCAATTTGAAATAAGGTCCATGAAGAGTCTACGAGACGAATGCCTGTCTTTTTAACATCTTTTCTAACTAATATTTCTTGTTTATGATGATTGTCAGAAGGCATTCACTTCTCCGTAGGTTCTACAGATTTTTACAGCTGTGTTGAAAACCACTACAAAACACTTTGGGACATTCATGCATACATTCTGTAAAGAGATCAAATTCATATTTCAGATTAAGTAGGTGACTGAATAGGAATTTATTCAAACACTTAGTACCCAATCCGAGTCACTTCTATCTAAATATATTCACAATGCTTGAGGTTGTGATTGTTGAAGAACTGGACCTGAATAACTCATGCATACCCATGCACGATATGTAGAAGCTAAGATGACCCCAAAAATGAGAAAAACAAGAGCAATAACCACAACAATCAGACCTTTGAGATGTTTCATTTCATGGTTTGTTGTCATGGAGGCTTTGCTTGCTATAATGTTATTGCTGAAAAGAAAATAGTTAAATCACCAGAAAGAAAAATCAAAACTCATCAAAACCCACATTTTGAACTACAACATGTACAGGCTTAGATTTAGATTTGGTATATACAAATAAAAATGGATGAGAAAAATGATCCTATTGTCCAAATCAATGTCCATTGTCAAAACTGAGGATACATGCCTGAAACATCCCTAATATTTGCCAAAAACATCCTCAAAATCTGCCCAAAAAGTCTTAGGTACGGCCAGCAAATACCCAAATCCTCGATGAAGTCCACAGTAGTCTAAGTCACGATTTGGGTTCGAGTTCAAGTCCGGCAACGATTAGGTTTTGGTTCAAATTCAAATTTTTCGATCAGGTTCACCATTAGGTTCATCTATCTACATTTTTCAATATATATATATATATATATATACACACACACACACAGAGAGTTTAAAAAGAAATATACCATAAAATAATAAAAAGTCAACATCAATAAACATAAAAATATGTTGTGATGGACATGGAAGATTAAGGTTCTCTGAATTTTGAACCTCAAGGTTGAAGTTCAATGAACCTTTTGGCATAGCTGACTGTTTGGGGACATTTCCTACGGGTCCCCCAAGTTCACAAAACACTGGAACAACAAGTACAAGGTTCTTTTCTGGGGAGTGGGGAGGGAACAAGTCCCCATGCAACATAGATTGAATGTTTTTCGCTATTTTTGTAAAAATATTCAAATTTCTAAAAACATTATATAGCTTATGGAAAATTTTGGCAATTTTTTAAGTAAGATAATTTTATTTATAGAATTTGGGCAAATCTTTTTGGAAAAAATAGAAATTAATGCATCATTTTTGGAGAAAAAAATAAAAAAATTAGCCAAATGGAAAAATTTAACCTCTCAAATTTTCCTTGCTAAAGGGTTTACAAGGGGTGCCATCCACGAATGTGAGAAAGCATCATATTCGTGGATTATTGTTGTCCCCAACACACCATCCCATCAAAAATTGGTGGGTGTGCTATAGTTGTTCCAGATGTTGATGTTTGTAGCTACGTGAGGTATCCTCACTAGCTAAGTCGGCCCAGAAAGAAAGAAAATAAATAACTACATAAAGACCAGTTGGCCCAACAAGAAACATTAAATAAATTGTAATTTACTATTGAAGATGACAACTTGGCCCCAGTGAAAAAGCCAGCCAGAAAACCAGTATAAATAAGGGTGACGTCCTCCTCATTTGCACCACTCAAACAAGTTCGCTCAAGTCAGCTAGGGAGATGCGCAAGAGAGAGAAGCAACAACTGATAGAAGACTAATATCACTAGGTTTGAGATATCTCTTATTTCTTGTATCTGATTTACTTGTACTTTGTATTGAATCTCTAAATAAGAGAGGTCGGTTGGGTTTTTCTCGAGTTTGGGTTGTCCCAGGGTAAACTATTGTGCCTCTTTTTTGTGCATGGTTATTCTTCCAGTGATCCTTAATGTGTAGTTAAAGTCAAAAGAGATGAAAATTATATTGCAATATTACTAACAATCTAATAGGTTATGGGCCCACTCCATGCTTCCGCTACAAAACTACGTATGGCTCATTAAAATCTAACATGGAATCAAAGCGGTGTTGAAAGATGCCATTACCAAAAAATTAGGCCCAATAAATTAGGTCCAAAAATTTAGGGTCCAAAAATCAAGGGCTGAGAATTTAGGATCTAAAAATCAGGGTCCGAGAATTTAGGGTTTGAAAATCAGGGGTCGAGAATTTAGGGTCTGAAAATCAAGGTGCCAAAATTTAGGGTCAGAAATCTAAGTTCGAAAATTTAGGGTTGGGAAATTGCAGATCTGTAGTTTTAGTTTTAACCTAAATTCTGAAGAAACTAAAGAAATCAAGGTTTTAGTTTGTGAGTTGTTCTGTCCACAAATCCAGAAGAAAAGGAGGGCTACTCAACGCGCCTTAGGAGGGTGCATCCACCTGTGGAATCAGATTTTTCAAATTCCAAATTTCATTTTTGACCTAGCTCCTGCTAGGGTTTATGCAGCAGATTTCAATATTTTGACCTGTTTTTGAACCAGGGTCAAGATGGTTGTTGTACTCAAAGCAGAAGACGAGTTGGAAGGAGTTTCAAACTTCTGATCTTGGAAGAGTAGGATGCTCATGCTCCTAAATGAACGTGATCTCAAGGATGCTATACTCACAGATATTCCAGAGCTAGAGGGAGCCCGAGAGAAAGCAAGACACAAGAAAAATGAAGCCATAGTCATGAGGATTTTGATGGACTCAATGAAAGATCATCTTGTACCTCTTATTGCAAGTCAGAACACTGCAAAGAAGATGTATGATACCTTGAAAAAACTTTATGAGAATGAGAACCCTAGCAAAATCTTGGCCCTAAAAGACCAACTTCGTCAAGTGAAGTTCACAAATGATGATTCAGTTTCTTCTTGTTTCTTGAAGATTGCCTAGATCAAAGATCAGCTGCCAGCTATTGATGAAAGTGTCCCCGACAAAGATCTTGTGTTGAAATCTATGGGTGGACTTCCTCTAGAATGGAAGCCATTTGTGAAAGGAATATGTGCCCGTGGTCAATTACCCAGTTTTGATAAGTTTTGGTCACAATGTATCCAAGAGGAAACGAGGGAGCTTGCCTCTACCTCAAGGAAGAGGAAGAAGAACTAGCCCTTACAACTCATGCTAAGAAAGGAAAGAAGATCTTTGGTAGAAAAGAGAAAGGTGAAAGATCAAGACCAATTCCAAAGCAAAGGAAGAAAAAGGATCTTTCACACATTCAATGTTTCAACTGCAGAAAGTATGGTCATTATGCAAAACAATGTAAGAAGAAAAAGCACCATGGCTCAATTGTTGGTGTTGATGAAGACTCTCCACAAAAGAGGTCAAGGAATGCAGAAGATGATCTTGAGGAATCTGCAAAAGACCGTCGAAAGTACTTTCTATAGTACACTCTATGAGTGTACCAATGATTATATTATCAAGATGATGTGATTGTCATTGGGGATGTATGAAGATCTAGATTGCAGAAAAAAGAGGAAGATTTGAGGACTCCCGTGATTTCAGCAAGGAGGCAGAGATCAAGAGAGAGCCAACAAAATGATTTCTGTGTTGACTCCTAAGTCAAGATGATTTATGTGTTGACTCCTAAGTTCTATGTGGACTCCTTGTCCTATGTGGATTGTGGTTCTATGTGGACCAATATGAGTTCTGTGTGGACTCCTGAGTTTTGTGTGGACTCCTTATCCCTGTGTAGGATGGTTCCTATGTGAAACGTTCTCTTGTGTGGAGAGGACTCCTTTGTGGAGTATATCCCTGTGTGGAACATTCTCCTGTGTGGAGAGGACTCCTTTGTGAAGTGTATTCCTGTGTGGGATGGTTCCTGTGTGGAACGTTCTCCTATGTGGAGAGTACTCCTTTGTGGAGTGGATACCTGTGTGGGATGTTCTCCAGTGTGGAGAGTGCTCCTGTGTGGAGTATGGGCCCAGAGGGGTGGACTAGATGTAGTCATCACCACCTTCCAGTTGTAATGACTGGTAAATTGGAAGAAGTGTCTTCCTGGGGAGTATAGCCTCCCTTCGATTTGAGATCGATAAAGTGCATGGAAGAAATGTCTTCCTGGGGAGTATAGCCTCCCTTCGAGTTGAGATCGATAAAGTGCATGGAAGAAGTGTCTTCCTGGGGAGTATATCCTCCCATTGATTTGAGATCGATAAAGAGCTTGGAAGTATTAGCTTTTTAGTTCGGAAGGCACTTCGCATAATTTTGTCTTGTATGCGGAAGTGACCTTGCATTTACATTACCTAGGCACCTGGCTTTTTCTAAGTTGTAATAAAGTGGCTCTTTTTATAAAGTGAGTTTTATGTAATGTTCCAAGTCTATTATAAAGCAATTCTTTATAAAGTGACTCTATGAAGTAAAAGTGCACATATTTCATAAAGTGAAAATACTTTATTAAAAAATTAGAAGTGAATTATTTTGGAGGGAATGACTTTCATCCCTTGATCTTGTCAAATCAAGATTAGATCTTGACTGTTGGATTTAGGGATTGGGAAGGTGAAAAGTCACTTTCATGTTATAAGAGCAAGCCTATGGCAATGTGCAAAGACATAGTTTTCAAGAGAGTTTTTCCAAGAGATTAAGCATTTGGCATTTCTGAGTAGTTTGAGTGAGAGCATTTCTCTAGTGGCTCGAATTCCTAAGAGAGGAATTTTTCTGGAGGTGGCTCAAATCCCAGGGCAGCTCTGCTGCGAGTTTATTTCTGGCACATTTTTCGAGAAGGTTGTTGGGCACAGATTTCGAGGAACTGCACACAGTTTGAGAAAAAAAATCTGCACAGTCCGTACAGTCGTACAGCGGCATAGATTTCGAGGTGCTGCGTGGGATGGATTTCAAGATACTGTTGGGCAAAGATTTCCAGGTACTGTTGGGCACAGATTTCGAGGTGTTGTTCATTTATTAAATTCTGCATTAAATGCTGCTATAACTCAGTTTTTATGCCTGGAAATGCTTAATGAAATTTTCTCTTGGACTGGTTTTTCCAAGGTCTGTTTTGACCGAATCTCACTGTGCATTACAATTTCAGATTGTTGTTTTATTTGTTTTTCCGCTGCTTAACTATCTCAGCATAAGTGTTTCAGCTTGCTGTTCATTTTTTAAGTGACTGTAAATTTCATTTAACTAGTGACTATATAAGTCTGAAATTTGGGTTTTGTTGGGTGGTTCATTGGCTTTTGAAAAAGCCTGATTTTTAACATGGTATCAGAGCTAGTGCTCTGAGATTACAGTTAATTGTTGGTGCAGCAGTGATATTGAGTTATTGGAATTTTTTTAACAACTTGTGCATTGGAAAAATCTATCTGCAAGGGTGTTGCAAGTGTTGGGGCAGATTGTGTTTATTCTTTTTTTTGCAGCAGAGAAGATGGCTGGTTGCATCAGATTTGAGGACCGGTTGGATGGCATTTCCAACTACTTGCAATGGAAAGTCAAAATGAGTGTTGTACTTAAAGAGAACAGATTGTGGGTAAATGTCAGCACCGTAATAATTCCTCCCACTTCCGACCCTATTGCTCTTGACATTCATGAAGTAAGAGAGGCTAGAGCACAGAGGGTTATTTTGGATGGTGTCAAGGACCATCTCATTCCACACTTGGCTTAAAAGAAGACAGCTCATGAGATGTGGGATACACTGAAAAACTTATATGAGGCGAAGAATGAGAACCGGAAGATGGCTCTCAAAGATAAACTGCAAGGGACCAAGATGGCCAAGGGTGAACGTATTGTATCCTATCTTACCCAGGTGGCACAAGTAAAAGATGAGTTGGCTGCAATTGGGGAGGTCATCTCTGATTCTGAGTTGGTGAGGACAACCTTGAGAGGCTTCACCAAAGACTGGGAAGTCTTCGTGAAATGTGTTGTTGGTCGTGAACACCTTCCAGATTGGAGTAGGTTGTGGGATGATTTCACTCAGGAGGAGATTCGGGAAGGGTCTCAAGGTAGTGGACAGATGGAAGGTGTTATTGAAGAAAATGTTGCTCTTACTGCAAAGGGCAAGAAGAGGTCCAATAAAGACTTGAGCAAAGTAAGATGCTTTGCTTGCAACCAGTATGGTCATTTTGCATCTCAGTGTCTTGAAAAGAAGAAAAAGAAGAAGGATAAGGTTGTTGCTGCAAATGCTGAGGTAGATGATTTCGTGGAAAGGTTTATGAAAGAATTCTCCATGTTCTCTCTTGTATCTAGTGCTGGCAACAATGGATATGCAATGAACAGGAGTTGGTTCATTGACAGTGGAGCCTCTCGTCACATGACCGGAATGTATCATATATTCCACCACATTACTGAGATAGATTCTGACCGAATGGTTGAGACTGAAGGGGGAACGACACGTTCCGTGCGGGGATTTGGAAGAGTCATATTCCAAATCCGACAGGATGAACTACTTCAGCGGGATGGAGTTTTGTTTGTTCCAGGGTTGAGTGTGAACTTGCTCTCTGTGTCAGCCTTGGAGGATGCTGGGTATTCGACATTGTTTCGAAAGGGACATGTGTACATTTTTCCTGAAAGGGCAGTTCGGGGAAATGTTCTTATATACTCAGAGGGAGCGGAACTGATCAAGCCACAGTTGATTGGTGATCGGTTTGATGAGTTGTACAAGTTTTTTGGACAACCCATGATGTATGATTCAGAATCGGAAGAGGAGCATGAGGCTCTTGAGGCTGCAGTGGCGCCGAGATTTCAATCTCGTTTTTCAATGGAGGAGAGGGATTCTCTTCAGAGTACCGGCAGGAGACTCAGCTGGTATGAGACCAATGCTCAGGATTGGAGGATGAATTCTCCTAGTAGCTCAGGGTTCAGGGTTGTTACCAGAAGGATGTCTTCAAATTCCAGTTCAATGCAGGTGGTAGCATTGGCTCCATGTTCAGAGGGAGCTCCTACTGTGAATAGTGTGATGGACCTAAGGACCAGACCAGCAGATAGTGATGGCAGTGAGTACCTTCCTCGCTAAGAGGGAGTGTTAGCTTTTTAGCTCGGAAGGCACTTCGCATACTTTTGTCTTGTATGCGGAAGTGACCTTGCATTTACATTACCTAGGCACTTGACTTTTTCTAAGTTGTAATAAAGTGGCTCTTTTTATAAAGTGAGTTTTATGTAATGTTCCAAGTCCATTATAAAGCGATTTTTTATAAAGTGACTTTATGAAGTAAAAGTGCACATATTTCATAAAGTGAAAATACTTTATTAAAAAATTATAAGTGAATTATTTTGGAGGGAATGACTTTCATCCCTTGATCTTGTCAAATCAAGATTAGATCTTGACCGTTGGATTTAGGGATTGGGAAGGCGAAAAGTCACTTTCATGTTATAAGAGCAAGCCTAGGGCAATGTGCAAAGACACAGTTTTCAAGAGAGTTTTTCCAAGAGATTAAGCATTTGGCATTTATGAGTAGTTTGAGAGTGAGAGCATTTCTCTAGTGGCTCGAATTCCTAAGAGAGGAATTTTTCTGGAGGTGGATCAAATCCCAGGGCAGCTCTACTGCGAGTTTATTTCTGGCACGTTTTTCAAGAAGGTTGCTGGGCACAGATTTCGAGGGACTGCACACAGTTTGAGAAAAAAATCTGCATAGTCCGTACAGTTGTACGTCGGCACAAATTTTGAGGTGCTGCGTGGGACGGATTTCAAGATACTGCTGGGCACAGATTTCCAGGTACTATTGGGCACAGATTTCGAGGTGCTGTTCAGTTATTAAATTCTACATTAAATGCTGCTGTAACTCAGTTTTTATGCCTGGAAATGCTTAATGAAATTTTCTCTTGGACTGGTTTTCCCAGGGGGGGTTTTCCAGGGTCTGTTTTGACCGAATCTCACTGAGCATTACAATTTCAGATTGTTGTTTTATTTCTTTTTCCGCTGCTTAACTATCTCAGCATAAGTGTTTCAGCTTGCTGTTCATTTTTTAAGTGACTGTAAATTTCATTTAACTAGTGACTATATAAGTCTGACATCTGGGTTTTGTTGGGTGGTTCATTGGCTTTTGAAAAAGCCTGATTTTTAACAGGAAGAAGTGTCTTCTTAGGAAGTGTGCCTCCCTTCAGTTTTAGACTGATAAAGTGCATGAGGAAGTAATCCTCTTTGGTCTAGGATGACCAAGTTGATCAGGTAGATCAGATATTATCTTTGGAAAGGTGATGTGGTTCCAGTGGTAACAGTTGTTCTGGTCAAAAGGACTTGATCAGAGGAGACATTTTCTATGATGACAAGATGTACGAGACAAGCCATAATGATCAGACGATATCTAGATGTGTTCCAGCATGATGATACCTCCCTAGCTAAGAGGGAGTGTTGATGTTTGTAGGCTACGTGAAGTATCCTCACTAGCTAAGTCGGCCCAGAAAGAAAGAAAATAAACAATTGCATAAAGATAAGTCCGCCCAACAAGAAACATTAAATAAATTGTAATTTATTGTTGAAGATGACAAGTTGTCCCAGATAAAACAGACAAGTCGGGCCTAGTGAAAAAGTCAGCTAGAAAACCAGTATAAATAAGGGTGATGTCCTCCTCATTTGCACCACTCGAGCAAGTTCACTCAAGTCAGCTAGGCAAATGCACAAGAGAGAAGAAGCAGCTGGTAGAAGACTAATATCTCTAGGTTTGAGATATCTCTTATTTCTTGTATTTGATTTACTTGTACTTTGTACTGAATCTCTGAATAAGAAAGGTTGGTTGGGTTTTTCCCAAGTTTGGGTTTTCCCAGGGTAAACTATTGTGTCTCTTGTGTTTCTGTGCATGGTTATTCTTTCAGTGATCCTTATGTGTAGTTAAAGTCGAAAGAGATGAAAATTATACTACAATATTATTAAAAATCTAACACCAAACACCCTTACCCCATTCCAAAAACTCGTGCAACATAGATAATATAGAGTTGCAAATTGCAACCATCCTCCAAAACAGCATCTAAACGTTACAGCATACAATTCCATAATGCACCTAAGACTCCCTAATGTGTAATCTTCAATCAAAATTGAAATCCATATCTTATCATCTAACAAATAAAGCACAAATTCACAACCAACCCCACAGATCAAATCATTTTCCCCCAAAAATATACTTCATCGAGAACATGATTCTTTAAAATAAAATGGATTAGATTTTCATTCCATCTTAACAAAAACAAAGAATCATGGTCAGTAAAACTGTTTTTCTGATTCCTTCGTAATAATGATCGGGTAGAAAATGCTTAAACATGCCTTGGTGTGACTCATGGGTGGGGAGAAATACCCACATCCATTATCTAATACTTAGTTTTACTTTGATTAAATCCATTGCAGGCCTTAACGTTTGAAACATGTTCCATAAGCCACTATAGCCAATACATCATTTTCCAGCAAAAGAGAACAGTTGTGTCCATGAGACACAATATAAGCCCAAAACCCTATCCATAAAAGGATTACTGACGGACAGACTTATAAGTTATAACCTATAAAATCAAAAAGGAATAATCACTGTCATATGCCAAATGGCAGTATAGAAGAGATGAAAATAGATAAACTACACCAGTGAACACCATCTAAGAAAATAGAGCAGAGATGCTTCAATAATCTGCATAACCTTAAAATAGGAACTATCATTTTTCAGTAATAAGATGATATCTTAGAATTGACATTCTAAAGAATTAACATCAGATATAAAAAGTCTGAGTAAAACCTCACACCATATAACAGACATACAAACAGCGAGTTAACATTGCATGTGACTCATTAAGTGAAGAACATATACCTTCCAACATTGCCAAGCAGCATAAAAGTGGCTGCGATGAACACCTCTGGCACATTAGGTTGAGCCATTCTCCAGAGATGAGGAATGAGTTCATTGTACGTCCAATCCCATCCCTTATACCATAAATTCACAAAGTTCATTATGAGTCCAAAAGATGATAAGCTGCAACAGAATAAGTATAAAGATATTCTGGCCCAGTCAAAATCAAAAGCCTTTTCTACTACATATAATGATATAAAATACTGATGATTTGTTTTGAATTATAACCTTTCAGATTACAAACTCATAAATCCCATTGCCATTCCAATATATAATACACTGCAGCATTATTAACAGAAGAAAGTTCTATGCCTGAACGTCTCAACAATAAACCAAATGCTAAATGTTGGATTAAGCAACTCACGAGCATCAAAGTCCCTTATTTTCTCTAATAAATTTATCTACCTTTATTTGCTTAGGAAATAATAGATATGTTTTTGTTGAGCATAGTTGTCATTGATGTCAAGGATGAAGTCATTAATGACAAAGGTTGATGACATGGCAAGCAGGACATGGTAGTTTGGATATTGGAGCACTAGGAGGTCCAAATGACCCATTCTGTGGTCATTTGTGGCTTGGTGGGGTCATGGAACCTTTGGATATGGTTTGAGTCATGGAGACCCACACTTGATGGTTCTTGAATTTGATGGTTCATAATGACATGCTTCTGGATATTGACATGGCTTGATATGCAAACCCTTGAACATAGAAATATTTGATGGACAAGGCATATGAACCCCATGCTTATGGATTGAGCACTCCTTGAAGAAGCCTTCGACATTTTAATGGAGCCCTTTGACTTTACAAAGTCCTTGATGATGGTGAAGCCCTTGGTCATTTCAATCTGTACACAGGGTATGTTAATGATGTGAAAACTCAAAATGCAAAGAAAACTCAACACAGAAGGTGGAATATAGCCTACACACTGATTCAGTGCTAATTGCCTACACACTGATTCACCGCCCCCTCTCAGGAATATAGCAGAGTATAATCTCGGACAGCCAACCAAAGTTTAATCCAAAGATACCAAGGCAGATGGCAGAAAAGTTATTATTGCACACATTGCATTGTAATTTCAATGCACACCTGGATGCACATCCACTAAAGGGACTGCGGGAAAAGCTTATGCTGCATGTCTGTGATTCTTGCAATGTTGCACAAAGATACAGTGAAAAGACTCTTGAGATGCCTTGCTTACACTTTGAGAAATGAAGAAAGTATTGTTTCTAGTGGTTGCTATGGTAGAGGTAGTAGTTGAAGCAAATGAAGTGAAGCAACATGGCGATGTATGGAAGATTGTCCTCAATGCATGCATACCTTTTATGAATTTACTAGATGAGACTGTCTCTAACTTTGGATTTGATTGGCAAGGATGTCTTCAAGAAACACTTGTTGTATCACTTATACTGGAAATATAATCCTCTTTTGAAGACAGCCAAAGATTAGGAGTTGGGCTTTGACAGATTTGAGAAATATATCCTGATTCCTAAGGTGAAGTTTGCAGCAAAACAAAAGAAAAGGAGAGAGATAAAGGTACAACAGAATAGAAGTTGAAGGCACAACAGAAAAGCATTGGTTTGAGGTAGACATAAGGCTTTTTGATTGGGCAGATTTATAGCAGAGGACAATCTGACTTGACAGCCATAGCAGTGAGTAAGATCTCAGGGGGAGCATGTAAAGTTTAAAGATTAAACAACTACAGTAGCATACCTGACAGGGGGAGCAGATAGCTCAGTAAATGAAAAAGTCTACATGACTTAGGGGAGCAGGCATATCAGCATGGTCTCGGGAAATCATCAAAAATACAAATTTTTTTTTGGACATTGTGAGGCTTTCAATGACTTGATGGATAAGTGTTTTGACCCCTTGTCATTAATGTCAAAGAGGGGGGAAATTTGACTAGGTGTTGTCATCAATGACAAAGGGGGAGTTTGTTGAGCATAGTGAAGACAATCCGAAATTGCAGCTGATTTGAAGATCATCTTTATGCAGGTAGACATGAAGCACATTGATCCTTAGACGGTGAAGAATGTTGAGTTATTCTCTCAGGCAATCTGATCAAAGATAAGGCATCCATAGAAGATTATTTTTATCTGATCTGAAGGTTATTTTAGGCTTTCACAAGACTACTCACATCAAGCACTGTTCATAAGACAGTGGAGAATGCAACATATCAGGTAAGAATGTTTGAGGGCTGATACACCACAGTTCATGAGGTATCCTGAATGATTCACAGGTATTCAAGCTTGCAAAGGCTGACTTTGAAGAACTCTTGTGAAAGACCAGCTTTCTAAGTAGATCAGCTGGCACAGAGACGAACAAGCCATTGGCATTTCTCTTAGATTTCAGAGGTTAAATGAAGGTTCAAGCTCTGAGTGTTGATCAGCTTGTGTGACAGCCTTGACTTAATGATGATCAAACTCTTGATGACTGGAATGATCTTATAAGCAGAACATTCATGGGCTGATCTTTGTTGAACAGAGGTAATGAGCAGCATTTGATTGAGTGGGAGAAGTGTTTCTTGATTAGCAAGCAGAATCTTGCACATCCGAGGTTTGGACACCTCATCGTTTCTTAGTTGGAGCTAAGAAAACCAAGCTGGGTCTTGGAATAGGATTTGGTGCTCTTCTTATCGGTTGGTGCTGATGTAATCACGAAGATTGAGGTCTTCCATGTACAATACATAAAACAAATTTACCAAACAAATGTTGTGTTCTCTTGTGTTGTGTTACTTGTTATGATTCAATGATCTAGTTGATAAACATGCTTATGATTCATTGTTGATTAGTTGATGGATGCTTATGCAATGATGATGTAATTGACACATAATGCATTGATGAACTGTGCTTGATTAATAGAAGTTGAAAAAGGATTTAAATTGCCTACACACTAATTCACCCCCCCCCTCTCAGTGTGCCCAATGTGTCCAACAGTTTTTTACTAATTTGAGTTAAACAATGGAAATAAAAGAAGACAATGCAATAATAGAAAAATGATTACTACTACTTGAGCATTCATTACCCAAATAAAATAACCCTATGTTGCACAAGGACCCGTCCCCCCAAAAATTTACTACGTTTCTTGCGTTCCCGTGTTCCGGTGACTTTGGAACTCCTCAGAAACTTCCCCAATTCATCGGGGACTTCGTTGGGGACTTGGGGACATTTGAGCCGTGCCCAAAAAAACGGGAACATCGCAAGAGCGTCCCCAACCAATCAGGGACCCTTGGACGTCCCTTGACCTGCACAATTAAAATAAAAATAAAATTAAAAAACTAAAAAACTAAACAAATTAATTAGAAACCTTACCTAACACCCCCCCTAACCTAACCCTCCCCCTATTCCTTTAACCCGCAGCCCCCTCCTATTCCCTCTACTCTATCCTACGTTCCTAACCTACACTCTAACTCACTCCACCCGCATAACTCTCTACTCTACCCATCACTCCAACACTCCAACACCTACATAACCCTTTGCTCTATGGTTCTACCCATCACTCTCTGCGCTGCTACTTGCTAAGTCAGCTCCTGTATGTAGTCCCACGCCAACTCCCCTGTTAGCGGCTCCCCAGCCTGCAATCCCACGCGTGCCCCTCTCAGCTTGAAGACCACAGCTCGCAGCCCCCTTTCGAGTCTCAGGCTCTCAGCACATGCTCAAAGTTTGATTTTATGGCTCAACACAGGCTCACACTCACAGTGAGTTTTCCCCCTCTCAGCCATAACACACTGCACAACACAGGTATTTCATATTTTATATCTTACATTTTATTTTTTATTTTTTTTGGGTAAAAATCTCAGCACATGCTATTATAGTTTTATAAAATTATAATTTAGTATTTACAAATGTCAAATTACAAATATAAATTTATTTGTTATTTAAATTTAGAAATGATTCATCATTCATGTACACAATGTTGTAAAATTTTAAATTTTTGTTACTGTTTTAACTTTCAAGTTTTAGGTTACTGTTTAATAGTTAACTTAGAAGTTAGAACTATTTGAACTTTTCAATTTTATATCTTAGGCATGTATCTCGAGTTTTCACTATTTACTTTTAACAATGGACAGTGATGATTGGACAAACTTTATATTTCCTTTTCTAATTTGGATTTCATAATTAGTTCTACTTTTTTATTTCAATATTTTTTATTTTAATATATATATATATAATTGTCGTCCCCAACCTGTCGTCCCCTGAAAAATTGGGGGTGCACTCTAGCCGTCCCGAAAACTCGTCCCCGTGTCCCCCACATCCCCCCGTCCCCGAGGCCAGTGCAACATAGAAATAACCTAAAAAGCTTGAGCCCAAGGATAGCCGTGACAAAAATTAGGAGATAAGAATAGTTCACTGTTCACAGTAGTAGCTATGTAGATGAAGGGGGAGTCTAGAACTAAAAGTTCCATATGTGATTCATCGGCTGTAATTGCTCCTGAAATATTATAATGCAAGGAATTTAGAGCTCAGATACTCAAACAAACATAGTAGATATATTTGCATGGAAGCAGACAAGAACCAATATGGTCCGAGACATTCAGAATCCAAATATGACAATCATAAAGAAATATTTTGCCAGTTTCATTTATAGCAACCTTACATTGTTATTTGCATAACATTTTTTGGAACTATCATATATCTTAAAGAGATGATTTGATATGGTATGATATATTTTCCATGACCACTGGGAGGGAAGAGAATGGACAACTGAAACAACTCCCTCAGTATTGCGTAGCTTACATAACCAATAACATATATAGTGTTGAAGCCTGCAAGGGTGTAGCTCAACCGACGATTCGCTTGATATGAAGGATATGTTGTAAATGGAGGTCACGAGTTCAAATCACCCCGGCTTACCTGTACCCCATGCTTGCAGGCTGTGTGGGTGCACCTAGGGGTATAGTGGTAGCGGGATTGGATCCCTGGAGCCCATGTCATACGAGTACCAGCCCAGTCCCAGTTGCGATTCCCCTAGTACAAAAAAAAACATATTAAGTGTTGAACAACTCAGCCCACAGAATTGATTGCCTAAAGTATGGCAACACAGTGCTTCATAAGGGCACGTCACCACATTCCCATATCACTATTAATATATGTTAAGTAGTAATATGAAATATATTTATTTGTTTATAATATATATTATATTAGGTACTATGATATCCACCACCATCTATCAGCCAACAGCCAACATATGCTTTATATTATCATCATTTGATCTCAATTCATAACACATAACTTAATGATGTCACAACTAAATAACAAATGCGGCACTAAAGTCATATGTGGCATCCAGGGCTTCAAAATGATCTCTGAGAATACTGAAAACTCCATAAATGTTATGGAATTGCACAAAATGAATTCCAAGGCTCTTGAGCCCTTAATAGAGGCAACAGATCCACCATTAAAAGACAGGAATTATGCAACCCAATTTGGTAATACCCCAGTTTTGACCCCTAGAATATATTCGATCAGATAATGTATATATTGAAACGACATGGTTATTTTCATGGGTTTCAATATACAGATAATGTATATATTCATTGTAAATGGCTGGTACAGATTCCTAGTCTGAAGCCCAAGGCAAAGGCCTGACAAGAGAATGACGGATGCATTGAACATGAGCGTGGTTGTTTATTATGTATATGTCATGTGTATATTTCCTATTCATGAATGTTCCTTGAAATTGTCTGCTATTCAAGAAACTTGGGGCTCTGCTAGGGGGTTAAATTATGCACTGATGATTGTGATCTCTGACCATGTGCATTATGATCATACTATCTTTTCAGCATTGGGTGTTGCCTTGCTAGCCAATAGCTTTTTGTCATAAGGTGAGGCATACTGACCTTACCTAATATTTCTATGATAATTCACGGTGATGAATCTGGATCAGTGCCTAGGCAATAGCACACAAGGCTCCCCAAAATTTTGTACAATGAGGTAATGAACCTTCTCCTGATATCAAGGTGTCTTTGATCTTGAGTCTGCTAGCCTCTATCATGAATTTCGGGTGGGTACCATACTTGGTTTTTTTTTGGAAGGGTGACCCTTGAAATGATATTTGAAATTGGTCAGTGACATATGGAAGTCAAATGGTTGGCATTAAGCACACACGTGGAGCCTAACTAGAGGATTTCTCCTGCTCCAATCCAGTGATCCTTCCTATTTGAAGGAAATAATGAATTGAAACCCCTCAATATGCAAGAACACCATGGTGGTCCTTTACAACTCGACTCATGATTCCTTGGCTAATAATACAGCGCAGTTTGCCTACTCAGTGTCTGTAGATTTTCCCAGCCTTCCCATGCAATTCTAGCCAGCACTGTAGCAGATTGTCGCCCAGGGAATTTATTTATGAGGAGCCTGAAAGAACTTTCAGGCCTCAACCTTGATGTCACATTTGTGTGCAGGTTAACCTCTCCCAAGACTTAAAGGAATTTGTGCATCCAAATTTGAAGCTGGGTCCATTGCCAACTAATGCACTATATAAATGAACCCAATACTTGCTTCTATTGTGAAACCCCGAACCATGGCATTCAAGATTCCCACTTGTGGTACAAGCTAAAACCGAAATGACCCTTCCCTCACAAGCTCCTCCCATCACCAAAGCTCCACAAACATGCAAAGCAAATGAATGTGTATGGACAGAAGATGTGCATAAGGGGAAAAGTGCTAATGTGGCCAAGTGTCAACCTAAGAATGCCCTAGCTCCTAATCCTCCAAACTCCAAGGCCTCCTCCATAGCCAATCCTAGAAAGTTGTTTCCCAAGACCTCTTTCAAGTCCCTAATATGCCCACTCCGCCACCGCTCCTACACTATCAAGAAATTGCATTCATCTTTACAGATGGCCTCTCCAAATGACTAAAACAAGCCACTTGAGAGGATTTTTGGATAGGCACTAATTACTTTGGCAATCCCTTCAATGCTCTTTGGGAGATCGAGAACAACAAGGTGAGGATGCATGATGTCACTAGTTTATGAAGGAAGTGACCTCCTATTCAGGCCCTCAACAAACCTCAATCCCTAGAGACTGAGACCCTAAAAAAAATTGAGCCACACCGATCACACATTCTTATCCATGTGATTTATGCCTTTGACATGATCAATGACCCAAATAATTTCAAATTCTTTGATTGGTTTGCTTGACTAACTCTATTGATTGGATTGTGTTTAAATGAGTATGATTTGATGTCTCTAATCTACTTTGAGTTGAGATTTGCTTCAATAATCTTCAAAGATGCCTTGCTTTCCTTAAGTTGCGATGATGTGATGATTTGTTAGACCCTCTCACTCAAGAAGGCTTTGCCAAAGTGCCTATGACTGAATAATGATAGGTTGATTGCAATGTTTTCTTTTGCTTGTCTATGGTGCTATTTGAATGGTTTATATCACAACATATTGATCGTATACATGAAATAGTAGCAATCTCATGATCAAGAATCTAGTGCATATCAATCAAAGCAAACATAGACATGCATAGGGTTACCACTCAAAATAGCACCCTTGATCAAGGTCACGGATCCCGACGCAAGAGTGGTAAGCACAAGAGAAGTTAGTGCCCCATGTCACCACGACCTAGCTTCTTAATACTTTCGGTCAACTCCTAAGACCAAGGGAGAGTCCCCAGATTTAGGTGAATGATATCTGCAATTGCTTAAACAACAAACAAACACCTTTCCAAAGAAAACTCTCAGTGAAGATCAATGCTTTATGGAGTCGAGACAATGAACTGATAATTCACTAAGTGACAGGTGGGAGTTATATCACTTTGTCACGTATCCCAAGAATGATAATTTCAGTATGCTACTGCTGTTATAAGGTTGCAGCAGATAAGATACTTCAGAAAACTTAATATAAATCAATCACAAATATGCCAACTTATCATATGATATGTACCTTGTAGAGTAGGGCAAGGAGCAAGCCTCTAGAGGATAAAGAATACCATTAAATCAGATCTGAAAATGTAAAATCAAATCTGGTATGTGCCCTAAAACAGCCCCCAAATAAATGGTGGTCCCACTTATCACGTTTCCCAACAGGTGTCCAACCCCCCAAGGGTCAATCTAGGCCCAAAAACCTGCTTTTTAGGCCTTCAAACTTGGCTGAAATGGTCAATATCCCTGTTGTAACTTGTACCCACAATAACAGATCTGCAAAACAAAACCCTAGCAACCACAAGTCACCAAGAATCTCACAATTTAACCATAAGATCAAAACACCCTTGAAGATTCACCATGAAATTCCCTAAGGCACACTTTTCTATCTAAATAGAAGTTCCAAATTGCAAATATTTTTTGAGATATGAATTTTTCTAATTTTTAGGGTTTTTCCAATATTATATTTTTTGGGTATTTTTATAATATATATACAACAGAACTTTGATTAAAAAAAATAAGGGTTATGACCTTAGTCCTCAACCCTAGGGCAATTAGAGATCAAGGTCAATGTCCCTACTCAATTTGGCTATTCAGGATTTACTAACTAGGGCAAAGGCTAGTAACTCAATACTAGGTCGATGTAGCCAAACCCTATTTAAGGCAAACAATGAATCCCAAGGTCCACAATGAGAAGCTCCTTCAAGAGGAAAGTCTCCTCAAACAAGACTAACAAAATGCCAATAAAACCCTAATTTACCTTGCTTAAGGTGCAATAGCAACGTCAAACAAGAAAATAGACAAATCTTACCAACATCAACCAAGGAAGGAGAAAAGAAAGAGTTCTTAGGTCCTCCTTAGCCACGAGTTATTACAACTATTCTTTGAATCAATCTTGCAAGATAGAAAACCCTAGAAATATCATCATTCAACCTTCATCGCATAAAGGTCGTGCCAAAAAGAGAGGTGTGCCTCACTCAAATGCTCCGATATACCAAGAGAAAAAGAAAAAGTTACATAATCAAAAACCTTGTCTTATTTACAAATGAGTGCTAGCAACCTTTATTTATATGAGCCTTCCTAGTCTTATCTAACTTTAGAGCCTACCTTACTAAAATTATAATAATTTAATTTTAAGGTTTGTCACCAACAAGCCAGGAACTAAACCACAAAAAAACTAAAAATAATAATAAAATGATGCAATTGGCTTCATCGGAATGAAGTGATGAGCCAGAGGAGGACATCATGCCCCTACCAACCCCAACAAGGTAGAAGAACCCTCAACGTCCTCCCCTTTAGCTAGGTAAATCTCTCTGGATGAGGATGACATCATGGTGATGTGAGCACATATGTACCAAGAGGAGGGGTCATACGATGGAGAAGAAGGTCCCCTTACACACGCAATCACCTCATCCATAGCAAAACATAAGTGTGGCTAGGAGCCCCTATGCTATGTATCTTATGGGCCCATCCCAAGAAGCATCGGGAACCAACCCAGGGCACAAAAAGGCCCAGCAAGACAAGGGATGTTGAAAGTTGGGATTTCAACCAACATTTAAGCAAAGATAGCCAATAGATACGCGCCAATAACCAACAAAGAGACAAATAAGGCCGACCATTCAACCATCTTTCTCATTCATCATGATAATATTTATACAATAAATGGAGTTGGAGCGGTTATACCTGCTCAAACTACTCATTCATTAATACATAATTAATATAATGATGACAACAAGAGGGGTCGAAGGTTCCCGCCAAGATCTACCCCACCCACAAACTTTGCTTCGTCCTCAAAGCAAACAAGTATGCAGCGACAACCAGGATGTGTGATTCTTCAGTATTTGTCTTCAATCGGGTAATAGTCAGCGAAGCCTCACCCTTTATCATCTAGTCGGACTCATCTTCAATGGCTCAGAACGGAGGTCTTTTGGCTCTTCTTTCTGCACCATTTCTCTGCCTTCAACTTCCAAACTCACAATCAAGAGATGATTCTGCAATTCTGCAACCGGAGACTCGATTGGTTCAGGTGTTCTTTGCGTCATCATCTTTCATTGAGCTCTAGGATGTGCGTTGTAAAGTGTCTTCTTCCTGAATGCCATTGTCATATGTCGTGCGAAGTAATATTGCCTACAATATTTTGTGCTACCTGCTCATGCGTGCGATCTTGGTCGTCGCCGACTATTTTTAGACCCGACTGACTTGACTCATCTGACAAGAGTCGGCTACAGACTGACTGAAATTACAAAGATGGAGGGGATCGCCTACCTTGAGAGACTCACGTTTCATCCCCTCTCGACTAAATAATAACTTAAAGGAAAGTCACTTATAGATGTTTGTGGTTTAGTCAACTCGATATGGACTCCACACCTTTTTCTCGACTTATAATTACAATGACTCGTCAGCTTATACATTGACCATAAAGTTTTGACCACTCTTTACAAGTAGCATCAACTAGAAATTGAGTGTCGACAATTTTATGCTTGACTTACAAATGATTACATTGACCATACTAGGGAGTCGACCAAAAAGAGTATCGACCAAAGAGTTTGACCTAAAAATAATCATCAACCACACTTCAATTTTATGTGCTGACCAATGAATTATTTAACATACCAACCAAAGTGAGCTTCGACCAAATCTTAACATCAACTATGGAACCATTGACCCAAAAACTATGTAACTTAATCAACTCAATAAAGCTTTTGACAAAAGATAAGACTCAACCCATAGACCGACCAAATATTGACCTTATTTTAAGAACAGCGGCCAAAAAAATGAGCATCAAATTTAAAAATAATGCTGACCATCAACGTCTCATATTTCATATAGCATCAATAATAACAATAGAAGTATTATAACTTCATTCATAACATAAACCTTTAACTTCTTTAGCCCGACAGTGTCCAAATACCTCGAAAAAAAAGTTGACGGGTATGGATTTTTTGGCAACCAGTTCCCTTCGCTATTGGACGACTGCTCTAGTCATCGATACCTAATGATGCAGTTGATCAATAGTGAATGCTCTACCTATCAACAAATGAACTACTGGTTGTGCTCACATCATTCTAGTAGTCGACAAGTTGTTGGTCAAATGTTGTGGGCGACTACTAATCGATTGTCAAAAGGATGATTGCTCTGGTCGGATTAATGACAACTGTCAAAAGGAAAATTGATCTTTAGGTTGGTTGCCTCTATCATTCGTTGAATCCATCACCTATCAATTGCATTGATTAATGAGTCGATGAGCAGTCTTTTGAGTTAATCAATAGTCTGTCCGATCCTCTTTCTAATGTGATCGGTCCTCAAACGAGTGGATCAATTATAAAGCTGGTTGAATCGACAACTGGAAATCTCAAACAATTGATCGATGAACTACACTAGTCAACGGTCGACAATATTTGTTGGCGACTTAGCACTCCAATCGTCAAATGATGGTATAGTCAACGACCTTTTTGAGCGGTTACAACTTCCATGGCCGGATTCACTAGCCGACAGAAAGTGGTTGAAGCTCATGGTCGACAACATATCCGGTCCACAATGATCGATGGTTGCAACTTGCATATACTCACAGAAAACATAAAAAAAAAATCCAAAAATCAACGAACGTGGTTTCGACAATCCATATATCTGTTAAATAATTGATAGGCAAAAATCCAAAAAGCAACGAACGTGGTTTTGTCAATCCATATATCTGTTAAATAATTGATAAGCTGGCAGATAGAGTCGATTAGAGCATGATTTCTTGCAAGCGTTTTCAATTATAGAAAATATCATGAGCACCACATTTTTTGAATAGGTATTTCTAGCCATGTAAAAAATTAAATAATCTTGTACAATGATACATACATGACTTTGGTAGACTTCTACACCTTTAATATATAGTCAAGCACTCTAAGGGTACTGAAAAAGAACATGACACAACGATCTCAAGGTAGATACCAAACACACGACAATCATGAGAATACCAAAGTCTTATCAGTTATTGTGCTTCTTACATAAATTCTCGATCAATCCGCAGCAGTCTTTAATCTTTCTTACAGGAGTGTTTCCATTTCTCATTATCTTCCAAGTTCGAACCGCTTTCCTTTTGTTGCTGCTATCACCCGGCCAAAAGAGAACGGAAACGACACCATGATGTTGAAAGTTGGGCTTTCAACCGACATTCAAGCAAAGATAGCCAATAGATACACACACATAACCAACAAAGAGACAAATAGGGATGAACATTCAACCATCTTTCTCATTCATCATGGTAATATTTATACAATAAATGGAGAAGTTGGAGTGATTATACCCGCTCCAACTACTCATTCATTAATACATAATTAATATAATGATGACAACAAGAGGGCAAGAAGGTTCCCTCCAACAAGGGACTTCCATCTAGTTGGCACAATTCACATATCCTCTAGGAGATGAAGAGGCGTTTCTTGTGGTAGAGGAGATGATAGGAGTTCCTAAGACTAGGGTAGGAAGGGTCAACACGAGTAAAGGCATAACAAATTTTTCTATGGAGGCCTTACAATCCTCATCATACCACCATTTTATAGGGCAGGTACTGAGCTTCGAAGAGGGAGAGAAAAGGGCAAAGTGGGGTGAGGATGCGTTTTAAGCATCATTAATGGCCTAGCACAAGCTCTATGATCCTAATCACAACTAGAGAAAAGACTCCTATTCTTCCTTGGCAGGCCTACTAGGGCACGAATAGATACATAGCACCCTCTACTAGAGTTAGGACAGTCCACGACACCTGTGCTGGCAGCCCTATGGGCTTGGAACAGACCTCGATGCCCTCTTCTACCTAGGTGCCCTCTTCTAGGGCTAGAACAGTCCACGGCATCCCTTTGTTAGGGCTGAGACAGACCTCAGCACCCTCGATTTGCTTGGATCTGACCTCGGCACCCTCGATTTGCTTGGATCTGACCTCAGCACTCTCCAATCAAGCCTTAGCAGCCTCTAAACTGATCCCGACGGCCTTGATTGCAGCCTGTGGGCTAGGACAGACCCACTGTACTCTCCAATAACAACCCTGTGGGCTTAAACAGACCTCAGCACCCTATGTGGAAGAGAAAGAGAGCTTGAGGAAGGGTGGCTATCCTTGTATGCTTGAATGTTGATCAAAACCCAGAGATGAAGATAGGCCACAGCTGAGAAGAAGTCTTGAACAAAGATGGAGATGATAGACTGTTATGTTTTGTCTCTTGAGAGTGCTCTTCATTTAACTTCATCATTGAGTAAATCAAGGGGTGACTTCCATTAGTTAGGGAGTCAACAAATAATATAAAATACATTAGTTAAGGCTCTTTAATTTCAAAGAGGGCTTTTGACACTTCATACATTAGTTGAGGTCCTTTTTAAGTTCATTGTGGGCTTTTACCCCACCCTTCTTGGGTAAGTCACCTTTTGACAAAAATCTTAGCCCCTTTCTCTTGGTCTCCATGGTCCACACATGCCAACTCAAGTACATCATCATAAATAAGGAAGATTATTCTTGTTCTCCTCCCTAACACCAAGACCATGTACTAGGTACTTCAACAAGGGGTGGCCAGTCCCTTGAGAAGGTCCCTTAGCCCACTGACCAAGGAGAGGAATACATCAATTGCCTAGACCCAGTATAGAGCTTCTAGTGATGACTTGGTAACTGACAAGGTGCCTCAACCCCGGGCTGCATCAAGTTGACCAGGTGCCTCAGTCCCAGACTGCATTGTGTTGATCCTCAGTCCCTGACTGAGTCAAGATGATCAACTTGCTGGTAACTGACCAGATGCCTCCATTCTCCCATTCTAGAATGGCTCTCAGCCCCAGGTTGAGTTTCAGTTCCAGACTGAATGAAATTCCTAGTAACTGACCAGGTGCCTCCATTCTCCCAGAGAATGGCTCTCAATGCTGCTCAAAAATCAACAATTTCCATGTCCTCCATGCCTCATGTCCTCAAGTAAGGTGACTTAACTTACTAGTTTTAGCAAGGTTTCAAGACTAGATGAAAAATCCTAACTTGTACAATGACAATCTGTAACTCCAAGATTCTCACAACTCTACAGCAAAAATTTTGAGCAGAGTAGAATAAGATGTATTATTTCAAATGCTTCAAGTGACACTGGATTTGGAGATCCCTAGCCAAAGTTATAGATCAAACCATCCAAGGTGCAGTTTGAACATGCTAAACCAAGAACTGTTCACTCTGATACCAAATATTATGAACCTGGTGCACGAAATAGCATGATAACCTACATAAACCCAAAATATAGGTGTGGAGCACAGCTCCGAAAATGTGTGTAATCATCCATATATCATAATCATAAGTAAATGTGTATAATAACAACTCTATATCATAATCATAAGTCATTGTGTATAATGATCACTCTAGTGACCACTATATATTGTTCAAACTCATTTCCCATGTAAGCCCACTACCATGCTAACCTACTATTTAGTATTTGCATATTCATTTGACCAGATATATACCCCTATTAGGATCTTAATATATGGACTGTGCCTAAAAGCATAATGATCAGTTAAAAAATGGATTGGTGATGAGAGCTGAGCATTGTAGAGTAAATGGACAATACTATGTCAGGAAGTTAATCTCTAAGTAAAGAAACAAGTTGATTGAACCACATATTGTTGTGTAATTGTTCTGTGACTGGATCTGCCAAGTTCTATTAGACATGGTAACTGTTATGCAATGAACCAGTTTTAGCAGTAAACAGATAATATAATGCTTGCTGCTATAGCATCAAACAAGTGACTATAGCGATGCCATTGACATCCATCACCCCAACCATTTTTCCAAAATTAGGCTTGGATCTGATAGCTCTTCTAAGGCAATTTCAACTGCATAATGTACTTATGTCATGACAGCCATAAGTTCAATGCCTTGAGTTGCATTTGACAGGAGAAATTAATGTTCAGATGCTGCACATTTAATTCTTCTTTACATAGTCTCTGGGTGTTAACATCCAATTAGGATTTTACTAGAGCTCCTGCTCGACATTTAAATTAATTGCTGAGACTTCAAACTCTGTATTCATTATGAATAGACTTCTTTTTTCTCTGCCACGGAATATAGCTATCTTCCCAAAAATATAATGTGTTGACAGAATTTCTCCAAACCACCAAATTACTCCAGAATATAAGTCTGCCAGTAGTCGAGATTAAAGTTCTCTTAAAATGGGCATTAACCTTTATAATTCACTAAATTCACAAACACATATACAAACTACTTTACTGGGTTCAAGTGAGGGATAAATAAAAAAATAAAAGGCATAGATTTGCTTTTTATTATTATCTTATTTCTGAAAAAAATATTATTATTATCTTATTTCTGAAAAAAATTGGACTTGCTTCAGATCTCCATATTATTGATCTTTATACCACCATATTTTTCGCATAATTCTGCTTGCTTTTTCCTTACTTTTCAGGCTTAAAAGATATTTTGAAACACTGTCTATGGATTTTTCTTGGGCTAATTTTGCCAAGACAAAAGTCTGGATGGAGTTTGAACACAGAAATAACATCCTGATTGCATACCAAAAAATAAAATATTAAAGACTGGCAGACTAAATTTTCCATCATATCAACATAAATGAACTCTTGAAGAATCAACTGAACCCATTCTCTTCCTCTCTTCAGCTGTATGGTTTTGCCAAGCCAATAACAGCTTTCTTGCAAGGATCTTGCATCAACAAGCAGGTGAATTTCTTCAACTCATTTTTTAGTTAATGATTTATATTTTTCATTTCAGAATTATCCATTTTTTTAAATGCCTAAGGAATTAAGTTACTTCCGCGATTGCAGTAATGATGTGGGCCAATTCTTAGGATCCATAGAGTCTGTGTTCTAATCCAACACCACTCAATCGATTTCAAGTTACTTAATTCTGGATAGTCAATTCTTTTCATCACAAACTAAAGTTTTGCTGTCATACCAGGAATTATTATTTAGTCCAGAAGACCTAAACTTAGAAAATAATTTGGTGAATATTTTTTTAAAACCACTTCTATGGTAAATATAATATCAATTTCAGAAGACAAACCTAAATAGTAGTGCATATTCCAAATCTTTTTCCTGAAACAATTTCTATTTTAGTCATATTCAAAAAGAAAAGCATACCAGATATTGTGCAACAAGCTCCAGAGCACGAACAGTATCATTAAGACTAGATAACTCGTAGTGGGCATGTACTGTTTGATTCTGGCATTGATTCTCATGTATTGGCACATCTAATTTATTCACTTCTGTAGTTGCATCCCGATGCATGTTCCGACTTTCTACTTTTCTTTCAGCTTTATCAGAAATATCTGAATTTGGACATTCCAAAACTCCAGTTGGTCTTTGTTCACCATGGTAGGTTGAAATAGGAGAGTGTAAAGTTTCCAACAATGAAGAAACAATCGCATCCATACTAAGCACATCTCCTCCAAAAGGGCAATGTACACACAGTGGAGGTGTTTGATTTTGGACACTATCAAGAAAAACATTATTCTGCAAGCTTTGTGTAACTCCTTTGCCATGCCGTTCAAGTAAAAGGATAATAAAACGTATTGTATCCCCCAGTAAATTGCTTCTGCTGACTTGCAAAGAATTCTCCCAACAACGAAAAGCAATGGAATGGACTATAGTGAGAATCCAAATAGAATCCTTCTTGCACCACCGAAGTATATTATAGATGACTTCATATAAGCAATCCACATGTCCGAGTGCAAGGCAAAAGGAAGCTAATATGTTGCTCCCTGCCCGCAATTCGGCAAAACTAGCCACACGGTGTGAAACAAAGAACTGACCACATTCTGCTTCCACAAGCCTCCCAGTATGGTTAGAACAGCCCTGTTTCACATTGGAAGCTGTATACACCTCAATTTTGCCCTCTATTAAGAAATTTGTCATAAGCCTGAGTATAATGTCGAAGGCAAAAAAATTTAAAAATGTACCTTTTGTCTCAGGCTTTGATGAAACTGCCAGAAAATAACACCAATTTAGGTATTAGGAAAAATCTTACTGTACAAAAAAGAATACAGAAGGAATTTTGGCATGATTCCACTAGAAACAGAAAGTAAATCAATTCCAACTAAATTTACTAAGTACAGTATTATACTATTATCCCTGATACCAGAGGAAATTTAAAACGAAAAATTGTGGATTCTTAACTGTACACTTTTACCCTCGTTCATGAATGCAACGAGATAAAACGAAAAAACAAAAATAAGATAAAAAATTGTGACGTAAATTATATATTGAGAAATTCCTACATTGGAAAACATCAATAATACATAGCCCATAAATCAAATCCTTCTGCAAGCAATTACCTAGACTTCTAGTTTTCACCAGAATTATATACAAAAGGATCTTCAAGTTGTTCATAGCTGATAGAACACAAAGCAAGGCATACAACAGTAGCAGTTAAAAGGAAAAATCAAATCCATAGAGAAATTAGGAGCCATCGTACAAACAGCATATTGGCTAGACCAATAACCTGGTTGCCAGTTATCCAGAATTAATCCTACAATTAATCACAGTCAAGTAGCAATTAGCATCTTCTAAAAGTCTGCCTGAAGTTTTAACTTACCTCACTTTTTAGATTTTCCAACAGTGAGCTGCCTTTTTACCATGTACACTGTTGGGTCCTAATCATGAGCAGCACACTAAATCCATGCAATCTAAATCAACTGTAAGAAAAATTGTAACTATTTCTATTGTTATGGTACGTAACACTCAGAAAATCAATGCACTACACATCACATTTTCCTTTCAAAATTGACCACCACCCCTGGACTATTTCTCCGGTCCTCAAATTTAATTCATTTCAATGTCCTTTAAGAGGATTCTGATGGGAGATGTTTCAACCAGCCTTATCAATGTGATCTCGTATCATGTTTCATCCATCCCATTAACCACTTTTTGTAATTCATGAGCATTATCCTAACTTCACTCTTTCTTGGTAGGGTTGTTATTTGCTGTATGATTTTGAGAGTTCCAACTATGCTTCCTATTTCCCTTTTTTGGGAAAATGCATCTTATATATTACATTACTGCAGAAAAAAAATTGTGAAACAAATTAGGTATATAAAAGTAGATTGTTATATTATCTGCTCTATCCTCTTATTGTTATAACTTATAACCCTTATTTATTGTCTTTTTCTCTCTAGTACACAAAAAATAAGATTGAGCTGCAATAAAGTTAATTCCAGAAGAATTACAAATTCCATTCAACAGGACTTCTACATATAGCCATGTTTGATGCAAACCTTTGTTAATTTGAGTAATTAAATTCCTGGACCAAAGAGAGGAGGCGTGATCTGGACTGAACAAGCCACTTGCTTCACTACTTGGCTCAATAGAAGTTAAATTGCTCATTATTGCTGAAATACAAATACAAACCATGTCCCTGCAAAAAAACAAAACAAAGAAATTGCAAGATCAGGAGCTTGTTCTATTTGTATTCCCTTTCTAAAAGTTTTATAAATAAAACCTTGCTAGTAACATTTCATATGTTCTCTACTTTTACCAGCAGAAACTACACGATAAGCACATCCTACGAAAAAAAGGGCATGCATTGTCTTTGGTCCTAGCAATGAAGATTGGATAGGTGGCAAAAAGATGGAAAATTTGAAATCATCAGCAATAGGAGTTGCAAAATATTAAATTAGCTCATACAAAGCTTTTGGGCATTCCAAACCAGGTCAGATATTTCATGGTGCAATAAAGCAAAAGCTAATAAGAAGGATTTAACAAAAGATTCTTTACTTCCTTTACTTTTCATCTCAATCACAGAAACCATAAGAAAAAGATGCTTTGAATAATTCCCACTTTTAAGGGGAAATGCTCAAGATTTCATAGAAGATTACCAGGTAAAACTATTAAAGATATGAATTGATAACAAAAAAAGCCTTCATCAAACAAAGGCATTTGATCAATATCCTCAAATGGAACTCTCAACATTGGACCCACAGATGCACTCATTGTATCAAGAGAACATTGTGCTCAAGGGACAGGAAACCTCCTCTACGAAGCCAACTAACTTGAGCAAAAGGAAGGAAATGTGATAGCACCAACAACCCTAATTATACAGAATTAAAAGGAATTGATCTCCAAAAATGAGTATACACATAAAATGTGGCAGACATATACCTTCAAGGAATCAGTTCTTGAAGAATCTCCGTAAGTAAAAAAATTAAATCAAGCTACCCATTTTGTAAGATGTTTGAGAACTAAGCTTGCTGCTCAACATATCTCTATAATTTCCAAAGGTGCCAACAGCGGAAAACATGCATTCCTATTGACAAAACAATATCAAAACAAACCCATGTTGATATTAAATGCCATCCTAATGGAGAGGTTTGTTCAGCATGTCTTGGTCAAGGGTTTGATTCAAAAAGCAAGGATTTGATACATGTGTAAATCTTAAATGCCATCCTAACAGGGGAAATTTGTAGTTCTTCTTGAGCTAATAAATGAAATTTTCAACTGTCCATATTTTGTGCAATTTTCAGATTTGAATTTCAGCTATATATGTTGCTTATGCATTGTTATTTACAGCCATTTATGTCTTGCTGATTTGAAATAGGAAAGGGGCAAACTGTTAAGTGTTTTGACATCTAAGGAAGAATATAAGTGACTGATTTTACTGCTGTAATTACTGTTGTAAAAATACATTTTCAGATCAGATTATTGGCTGATAGGTTGCCCTAGAAGGGGTTGAAAGTTTGAAACTTATCTCACTGTTTGGTATCGTTGCTTCTTGAAGTGCCTGGATGTTTGGGGCTATTTGAAGTAAAAAGTGTGATCTTTCCACTGTTGTTTTATGCTCTAATTTACAGCAGTCCTAAGGCTCAAAATTCTGGGGTTAAGATCTGGGAAACCTCTAAGGCTTACAGGTGGATTTTTTGCTTTGGATTATAAATCCAAGAGGGCAGAATTTTAAAAATTCATTAAAACAGACAAAAGCCAAGAGGAAATGGGTATTTTCACATGTGCTCGATTTGTCTTGAAGTAAAGGACCATCCTTTATTGTCAAGACTTTAAATGGACTTAGCCTTTCGATTATGAAAACACAACTTAAATGTCTAAACTCTGCCATGAGGCGTGACACCCACTGGAAGCCTGTCCACAAAAGGTTCGCAAACAAGAAGAGACTCAAGTTAACAGCGCAGAGGTAAGCCTTGATGGCTTCCAAAAAGTGAAAAGAAGAAAAATAAGAAGAATGGCTGGTTTGTAAGGCAACTGGAAAGTGAAAATCTAGAACAGGCAACTGGATTAGGAACCTCTTCTAATGTCAAAGGCCAAAACTCCAACAAAAAAGATGTAACTCATAAGGAACTTCAAATGCAAAACCCCATCGTTGGGGAAGAAGAACAAAGAGAGGAAAAAGTTAAAAACTAACATTAATTGAGATAATGAAAAAAGGATTCCATCTATAAAGATCTCAGTGCAAAACCATCAGCAGAAAAATGTTAAACCAAAGAAGAAATCAAGCAAGGGGCAAAGATAAATAGGATTTTAAGATCTAGTATTCTAAGGCCCAGTATCCCTCAGTCTTCAAATGCGCAATGAATCTTTACCGGCAACCAGGATAGCTGGGGTAGATTATGTTTTTTAAATTTTAATACAACTTCTTGCTTTTGTTAAATTTAAATACTAACCCCTATTAAATATTACACCTGCGATAATGTGTTAGAACTATTGCATAAAAATAATATATGGAGAGGTATGTTTGATGTTTAATTCATTCAAATTAAAGTATAGATAATTATAATTTATGGAGAGGAATGTTCTATGTTTAACTCACTCAAATTAAAATCTTCATCACATTTGTTGATGAAGATTTTGTTAAAAATATTATTAAATGCCATCCTAAATAAACCAGAGTTACCAAACATGAATTTTGCATGTAATAGTAAGAAAACCAATGGACCTAGATCACTTTTGAGTTCTTATTTTAGACATCTCTATTGAGTAGCAAAAATATTCAGGTGGTGCTTACTCTCTCGAAAGCTTGGTATTTGAAGCAAAATCGAGAATCAGTCTCTCCAAATCAAAGGTGTTTGATGAAGCATTGAGAACTCCGTCCAAATAATGCTGGATGTTGTGAAACGTGCTATTTGAATTATTGTCATCTTGAAAGCAAGAAGATAGAATCCAAAAGTCCGTAAATTTTCTCTGCTCTTGAACTTTACAGATATTTGCTACTTCTATGGCCTGTTTTTCACAATTCTCTGAAAGGCATCTGTGTCTTTCATCTTCAGTTTCCATTTCAAGTCCATTCACGTGCTCAATATTGCTTTGACTAACACCACTTGTGTGCAAACCACTGCTTTGGTATAAGTGTCCACGACTTTCCTCCAATCCAGTCAGTTTCTCACATACTAGGTCATTGGATTCGGAATCCAAATCACCAGGCAAAAACAAATTATTGGTTATTCTTGGAGAATGGTTAAAGCCATTATCATTGCAACTTCCCATCATATTTTGATCATCATCTGCAATGCACTGAGATGAATGATCCTCAGATTTATTCTTTGCTGGTTCAACATGCTCAAGACTACTTTCTGAAAAGATCCTCTGTCTGTCAGCTTGAAATTTTGCTACTGATTGTTTAGACTGTTCAACATTACATTGTAAAACTTCATTCGCAATCAGAGAATCAATTTCAGAGCAATGATTTTCACAATTTACTCCTGCACTCAATCTTGTCTGTTTGTTAAAGCACGGTTGTATAGAATGGAAACCTGTAGTATCTAGATTTCTAGAACTATTCCTACTGCATGAATTAGTACTGTTTTTATCACCGTTGCTTCTGTTATTCTCAGGGTCTATTAAAGGATGTTGAGACAAATTAGGTTGTACAGCATACTCATCCATTTCCATTCCAGATGAATTGCAGCAATTTTCCTCATCTAGATTGTCCACTTTATCATCCTCCCCAACTAAATGAAGCAACAAACTATGATCTGAAATACCTGCAGTTCCATGAAATTTCTGACTCGTGTCATTTTTTAAAACCCCAGTGTCACAACCTCTACTGGTAAATGGATCGATAACCTGAGATGGAGCATGTTCACAGGACAAATTAAAGCAACTGCCCTTCAATTGTTTCAAAACTTCATACCGCTTTGGCAAAGTAGGGGACAATAAGATTTGTTTGTCTTGAAAGTAAGATTCTTCATCAGCGTCTTTTACCAACTCAAATGGTTTTTTGGCATCAACAAATTGGCTGGAAACACCTTTCATTGTTTCAAGTACATCAGTATGATAATTTTTACCAGTAAGCAGTTCAATTTCATTGTATGGTGTTTCTTCCAAGAAAGTATCAAGGTTTTCACCTGCCAGGTCTTCAAGGTCTACATAAGACATTTCTGGCATGGTAGGTGACAACAAGGACTGTGTAGCTTGCATGTAAAGTTCTTCATCGGACTCATTATCAAGCTGTAACATCTTTTTAATATCAAAATCAAATAGAGATTCTGTATTAGCTTGTTCATTTAAGGCTACCTCATCCAAGTTACTAGCCCCCTCATGTCCTTTTATCCCAACCAGATCACATGATGTTCTGCTTCTAACAAATTCTGGCATTTCTCTACTACCTGTCTGTAGCTTAACATGGCTCTCATCTTCTTGTGATTCATTGTCTTGGTTAGGAACATGAACTCGAGGACAATTAACTGACCAATCTTCCTTTGTGCTTTGCTCAGGCTTGGACTGATGCACCTTCTGATCCTTGAGTTTCATAACCTCTACAAAATTTGGTTTCTTTGATAAATTTCTTGCAGTGTCTCGTTTCCTTTTGCGATTAAGCTTACTTTCACTTAGTTTTGGAGACAAGCCATCACATGGTGTTGCCTGCTCAACTCTCAAAGCCTCTCTCAAAGCTATTATTTTTTCTTCTATCATTAACACTGCTTTCTTCTCTTTGTTAAACAAGCGTGCAATTGAGTCCACAAGACTTTCCGGTCCATTCCGCTTCATCAATGCTTCATTAGTTTGTTTATGGGTGAGAATTTCACCTGTACTTTTTTGAGATTTCTTAAGATCGTTCCCTTGTTTGCTGAGAACAGGTCTCTTTTCATTAAAATCTATTGCACCCTTGTGTATCCTAGAGCCTTCAGGCAATGCCAGCACTTGAGAACAGACCTTTTCAGCAGTTGCTGATGACCCTCTTGGGGCCTCCAGTCCTCTGCTCTTCTTATGCTTCCTCATTTTTGATGAATCAGAACTAATAACTGCAACCCTACCCTGTGATTCCACCAACTGCCTATCAGAAAAAGATGTGATTGTGGAATGCAACGCAGAAGTTTGCACTTGTTTTTCAACAGAGCCTCCAATTGAAGGCTCCAATAGACAACTAATACCTGGATTGAGTCCTTCAGATTCAGATGGCCCACTAGGAGATTCCTTTGCCAGACTACTATTGTTGAAACCAAACTTCCCCTGGACATTGTTCTGGCTCACCACTCTTGCCCTCCTACTAGGCTTTGTAGCTGTAGTTTCATAGTGTATTTTACTTCCAGGAAGATTCCTTTTGCACGTACAAGAGCCATCAACCTGCCACAGGAAATAGGGTAGTTTAGACATTGAAATTTATATGTATAAAACAAGTGGAACATTCTAATTGTTCGTGGAAATTGGCAACAAAGCAGAAAATCCTTCCATAATATCATAGAAAAATTAATCAAAATATAACATTACCAAGTTGTGCAAATATATTTCATTTACGTAAGCATGTTATGGCTCCATAAGCTAAATAAGCCTATATTATAGAATAAAAGTGCCTGCAATGTGATACATCTCAAATACAATTTATATTCTTATTAGGCAAATACACATACAAAAACACAGAAAAAAGTATTAAATTCTCAAGTTAGAAGATAATAGCATTTGTGAAACAAAAACAAAATAGAATCAGAGAACAGTAAAAAGCAGTATCAAAACAAACGACGAGAAGAATCAGCAAAAGGAACTTATTCCCACTGTCATTCCTTGTTGTAGCTAAATATTTAAGCAGAATAATAAAGGCTGCCAAAAGGGACAACTGGTTATGTGGACTGACTATTTCTAATGCTCAAGCCTTATTCACTAACCCACATACAGTTTGTGGATGATCTAATTCTTATCCTGGATGGCTCTACCACCAATGCCAAAGCCTTTGCAAAAAATTTGGATATTTCTCGACAGCCACTGCACAAGCGGTAAGCATAATCAGATCCCTTTGTCTTTAATCTAGTTAACTGAAGAGATCGAGAAATGATTTGGAAGTTTCAACCCTATAAGTTCAAGCTGCTAGAAAAGGGCTTCACATACCTGGGGTTCCTCAAACCAAACAAATATGGTAGCTTGCAGCCTTGCACTGAGACTGGCTCATGAACCAGATAAAAAAGTGAATCAACCTTTGGTGGAATAGATGGTTATCACTGGTTGGAAGGCTGGGTTTGATTCAAAGTGTTTTAGAAGCAAATCCAGTTTACTTCTAAAACAGGAAATGTCATCCCCAAGAAATATTTAAGATACTCCACTCTATCTCATGCAAGTTCCTGTGGTCTGGCAGTTCGGATGACATGAAATTGCCCTGGTACAATGGAATTCGTTGTGAACCAAAGTTCCAAGGGGTTAAGGTTTGAAAAATCCATGCATTTTTTAGAAGGCTCTTGCAGCAAATTCAGCATGGTGGTTGATCAAGGCTAATATATTATGGGACTTGGTTATGTATTACACCCCACTCAACAAATTGAGTGGAACCAAAGAGATGCAAAAAGTCAAAAACTCAACTCAAAGTGTCACTCTTCTCAAAATCCCTAATAAACTCCTCACTCATCGGTCCGCATTTATCCTGGATGGTTGGTACTGGCAAGCCGCAAGCAGATTCAAGTAAGATCTGATTCTTGGTTGGAACTTGGGGCTACATTTAGAAATATCTAAAATGCTCGAATACCATGTAGAAATTTCAAGGATCTGACTTTTATTGCAAATTTGGAAATTTTACCTCAACCTTGGGGTTCCTGGATTTATTTCTTGTGAACTTGCAGCCGTCCTGAAACTGAAATATTGTACAGCAGCAAATACTTCACTTCCTTCAACCCAATTCACAAGACAGCCCACAAAAATAAATCCAATCACGTTTACTTCAACCACAAAATTTCATCCCTTAGGACAGACTTTTCCAAGAACAGATATGAAATGTCTTATTACATTGGGATGATAACAGCAGTAAATCTGCCCTCTCATCTTCTAGTTATGAGTTAAATCCCTTAACAAATTCAGATTTACATTATGTCCAATCAGCATCAACAACCAACACTGGAATCTACCCAATCAAGAGGATAACATTAGCTGAAATTCAAATCTGCAAGCACCCATTATTTGGACAAATGGAATATTTCACACACACACACACACACACACACACATATAATGAAGTACATGTACATACTAACAGGATATCATGAGCTAGTTGCACCCGAGGGTGGAGAGGTGCATTTACAGCCCAGTATGATAGAGACATTGTCCCATGGGTAACGCTTACATCATTATATGCCGGCTTTAAAAAATACTTATGGCAAATAATAATAATGGTATATGCTAGCCAGCCCCCAAGGGTGTAGACCAAGTGGTGATGTGTATTGTTAAGGCAGGCACTCCTTGCGACATCACAGGTTCAAACCTCAACTAGCCCATGCCCCATGATAGGGGGCTGTGTGGGTGCACCTAGTGGTATAGTGGTAGTGGACGAGAATCAACCATGTGCCACGCGAGTACAACTGTACAAGTCCCACCCCATTTGCCAATTCCCCTAGTAAAAATAAAAAAAAAAGATACATAGTTACAAACAAACATAAAACTATATATATATATATGAAAAAGAGAAATCTGATATTATACCTAATATAAAAACTACTATATAGAGATACCAATTTTCACATAAATAAAAATACTACAGATATGATATTTACATAGAAATATAGTTACAATGAAAACATAAATATGTTAAAAATTCAAAATTGTATTTTTAGATATCCATATCTGCATAAGTAATGAGTTTTGAGTTCTAAGTTCTATGGGGAGAAGAGAGACCACCAACCTAGATCAACCTTAAATGATTTAAAAAATTACACCTCAAGAGATTTGATCCCTCTCGGTGCTTGATAGATCTAGAGTTTAGATGGATCTACGTGAGTATAAGTCAAGCTCTCCAAACTCTGGCTAGAAAGACCATAAGAAAACACTATTCACTAACTCCTACCTATGAATTACTCCTAACCAAAGTTAGTTACTGCACCAAGAGTAGCAAGGTGCATCTACAACCCAATATGATAGTTCTTTTCATGTGGGTAATGATTACATCGTCATACGTCAACCTAATGAAAAAAATACTTGTAGCAAATAATAATAATAGTACTATATGTTAGCCAAATATAGATACAAAGAGAAATAAAATCTCTCTCTATATATATGAAAGAAAGAGATCCATATTACAGGTAAAACAAAAAGTACTATATAGAGAGATTAGAGAGATACCAATTTACACATAATAAAAGTACTATTATATTTACATAGAACTATTGTTACAATGTAAACACAAATATTTCAAACAGTGCCAGGACTGCCTCGATTTCAGTGCACTCAGCTGCCTCTAAACTTCACGCTGAATTCTCTGTACTGTACGGACTGCTTCACACAGGACAATACAGTCTTCACCTTGGAATTTGTGCCCACTGCTACAGCAGAAACTTCCTCGAATTCTGTGCACTACTCTGCCTCAAAATCCAAGCCCTCTCAACTGTACGGATCTGCTGCAATAAATGCAGTATGGCCAGCATTAAATGCTGTGCTGTTCTCCTCAAAGTTCGAGCCACAGTACACTCCTCGAACAGTGTGTCTAACTCCTCGAAATCTGTGCTGACAGTAAGAATAAAACTCAGCTGTGTTTATCCTCGAATTCTGTGCCAGTCATTCTCAGGAAAACGTGCCATTCATGCTGCTGCTTAACTGCTGAAGCTGCCTCGATTTTCGTGCAAGTCTCTCACCTAGAAAATTGTGCCCTCAAACTCAGTTGTACAGAACTGGTTTGGGATTCGTGCTGCTCTCTCTCATGAACTCGACTTCTCCAACTCTCTTGGGATGATGTGCAAAATGGAAGAGGGAAAGCTTATGTAATTCAAACTTCAAAGAATATTCTACTTGTACTTTATTATTGTAACTCCATCGAAGATGTTTTACCTCCGTTCGGGGATGTCATTATTATATTTGGTCATGTAAAAGTCATGATATAAAACCTCCATTGTAAGTCGGGTCGTTGGTACCCAAAAGAATATAATATAAATATTATATTGAGTCTTCCTAGAGAAGTCGGCCCAGTTAGGTTATTGGGGCCGACCTAGTTGGATTAAAGGTCAAGTGAAAAGTAAAGTATAAATAGAAGGAGTCTTTCCTTCATTTGTACCATTCACTCACTCAAGCATTGCGCATTAGAGGAGAGAGGAAGTTTGCGAAGGAGGAGGAGGAGGATTGGCTTGGCTCTAGAGTTTGGGTCTTTTGTCTCTCTTATTTGTGAGACCTATTTTTGGGCATTGTACTTTGGTAATCTATATTGAGGAATTTCTTGCTGGGTTTTCTTCACCTTGAGGGTTTCCCAAGATATATTGTTGTGTACTTTGTGATTGTGTATCTTCCAGAGATCCTTATTATGCTGCTATTGTGAAAATGTATTGAATGCTCATGAAGTTAGAATCTAGTTTATAGTAGCATATAATCTTAAAATGGTATCAGAGCTAGCTTGAGAAGAGCAACTTTCACAGAGTAAATCTCTCTCTCTCTCTCTCTCTCTCTCTCTCTCTCTCTCTCTCTCTCTCTCCGAGCATAAAAATTAGGGTTTCTCACAAAAGTGGAATTTTTTAGTGCAAGTGGCATAGGGAAGTGTGCCCCTCCTATGCGCATCTATTGGCACCAAGATTGAAGTTTTTCAATGGGTGAATCTTCCAGAAAGTCAAACCCTAGTTTGACTTTGGACCAGAAAAATCAGAAAACTAGAGAACCAAAAACTGCAGACCAGAATTTCGCACGTCAAATTTCAAGGGTGAAATTTTGGATTCTTCAGAAACAAATTGTACCAGCATACTCGCCTCAATCAAGCACATCTTTTGGTGAGTTCAGTTTTTACTTTTGAGAAATTATAATTTTTGGTCATTCTTTGCTCTTCGGGATAAGATGGCCCCAAGCACTAAGCTTGATGACAAGTTGGAAGGCATAGAAAATTTTTGTGCTTGGAAATACAAGATTGGACTCATTCTATAAGAGAATGATCTTACAAAGTTTGTTAAAGAAGTTGTGCCTGAACCCGAAGAAGCTGAAGCAAAGGAAAAGCATAAGAAGGATATGATTAGAGTTATGAGGATCATAGCAAACTCCATTAAAGACCACTTGATTCCTCAAGTGTCCTCCAAGAAAACTCCAAAGGAGATGTTTCATGCCCTAACAAGAATGTATGAAGGAAGAAACTTTAATCGGAAGGTGAATTTGAGAACTCAACTCAAAAGTACAAAGATGAGTCAAGGTGAATCCATCCAAGAATATTTTACAAGGGTTTCTCAATTCAAAGAACAACTAGAAGCAATTGGAGACACCCTCGATGAAGATGAGTTGGTGATGACCACTCTCAATGGTCTTACTAGACCTTGGGACTCTTTTATCCAGACAATGTTTGCAAGAAAGAAAAATCTATAAAAGATGTTGTTGTTATTGGGATAGAAAAAGGAGGCTTATATAGACTAAAAGGACATTCAAAAGCAACTTTGACTCATGATACTACAAGTCCATGTGAACTATGGCATAGAAGGCTTGCTCACATAAGCTACAAAGCATTACCACATGCAAGCAAGGTAGTAACAGGACTACCCGATCTAAAGATTGATCGTGAAGGAATATGTAAAGGATGTGCAAAAGGGAAGAACATAAAGAATCCATTTCCGAAGAGCGACACCAAGACTGAAGGGATATTGGAACTTATTCACTTATATGTATGTGGTCCAATGCCTTCAACATCTTTCAATGGGTATGAATATTATGTCACATTCATTGATGATTACTCTCGAAAGACTTGGATTTACTTTTTGAAATCAAAGGGTGAGGTATTCGAAAAATTCAAAGAATTCAAAGCCTTGATAGCGAATCTTTTAAAAAGGAAGATAAAGACACCCAGGTCAGATAATGGAGGAGAATACACTTCAAAAGATTTTGAATCCTTTTGCAATGATGTTGGAATTAAGAGGGAACTTACCACTCCCTGTAATCCTCAACAAAATGGTGTTGCTAAAAGAAAGAATCGAACTATTATGGAAGCAGTGAAGACCATGATCCATGATCAAGATCTTCCCATGCATCTATGGGCTGAAGCAGCAAGAACAACAGTATATGTCCAAAACAGAATATCCCATAGTGCACTTGGGTTCAAAACCCTCGAAGAGATGTTCACAGGAAAGAAACCAAAGGTAAGTCATCTCAAGATATTTGGTTGTCTAGTGTTTCTTCATATTCCAAAAGAGAAAAGAACCAAATTGGATACTTCCGGAAAGAAAGGAATCTTTGTTGGATACTGTGAGGTCTCCAAGGCCTTCAGAATATATGTACCAGGCTATCATCACATGGAGATTAGCAGGGATGTAACATTTGATGAAGATGCAGCTCTCAAGAAGTCCAGAAAGTGCCAGCATGAAGAAGTATATGAAGAAGATGTAGCTCCTAGAGTTACAGAAGTTGTACCCTCTCCCGATGACGAGACTTCGAAAGATCATGATATGTTGGAGCCCCAAGAACCTCCATCCATGACTATCTCTCGCAAGAGAAAACCAGCTTGGGCTCGTGAAATTATTCAAGATGCAGAGAAGTATGGAGCGCCAAAAGGCTCCTCGAGAGAAAGCAAGAGGCCAAAGCCATTTTCTAGTTATGTGGCTTTGATGTGTGATCTCGTAGACAAAGAACCTACTTGTTTTGAAGAAGCCATTCAAAAGAAAGAATGGGTGGAAGCTATGACGGAAGAATACCAATCTATAATGAAGAATGATGTATGGGTCATAGTTACCAAACCAGAAGGTAAAAGCGTGATATCTTCCAAATGGATATATAAGATAAAACATGCTGCTGATGGAAGTATTGAAAAATACAAAGCTAGATTTGTGGCTAGTGGATTCTCTCAAAAGGAAGGAATCGATTATGAAGAAACATTTGCTCCTGTAGCAAGGTACACTTCCATCAGAACCATCATGGCACTTGCAGCCACGATGAAGTGGAAGTTACACCAGATGGATGTGAAAACAGCTTTCCTGAATGGTGTCATTGAAGAAGAAGTGTACATAGAACAGCCACAAGGATTTGAGGTTGAAAACAAAGAGACACATGTCTGCAAACAGAAGAAGGCTCTATATGGGTTCAAGCAAGCTCCAAGAGCTTGGTATGGAAGAATTGATAGTTTTATGACGAGCTTGGGCTTTACCAAAAGTAAAGCTGATCCTAACCTTTACTTCAAGGTTATGGATGATGAACCTGTCATATTATAGCTATTTGTGGATGACTTATTCCTGACAGGTAATGAGAAGCAAATCTCTGAGTGCAAGAAGAAGCTCGCTGCAGAATTTGAGATGAAAGACCTTGGCTTAATGTATTATTTTCTAGGTCTTGAAGTATGGCAGAGCCTAGAGGGATCTTCCTTAACCAAGGGAAGTATGCAGTAGAAATCTTGAAAAGATTTGATATGTTGGAGTGTAAAGCCATGGCCACACCCATGGATACAAATTTGAAGTTACTATCTGATACTTCGTCAAAATTAGTGGATGTGACTCTATACAGACAGATTATCGGGTCGTTGATGTATCTGACGAATACCAGGCCAGATATATGCTTTGCAGTGAACACCTTGAGTCAGTATCTAGTTGAGCCCAAACGTGTTCACCTTGTAGCTGCAAAGCATGTGATGAGGTACCTAAAAGGTACAATAGACTATGGTCTCAATTATACTAGAGATCATGATTTCAAATTGTATGGTTATATAGATTCAGATTGGGCAGGTAGTGTCTCAGACAGAAAGAGCACTTCAGGTAGATGTTATACTCTGGGGTCAGCCATGATCTCATGGCTAAGCAAGAAGCAGTCCAGTGTTGCTCTCAGCACTGCAGAAGCAGAATATATTGCAGCCTGTTCTGTCAATTGTGAGGCCATATGGCTTCAGAAGTTGTTATCAGGTCTATTTGATGTAGAGTTAAATACCACAGTGATTCTATGTGATAACCAAAGCTGTATAAATATGACAAAGAACCTTGTGTTCCATGATAAGTTGAAGCACATAAAAATTCGATATTTCTACATCCATGATATGGTGCATAAGGGAGCTATAAAGCTCCAATATGTGAGCACTAATGAGCAGGTTGCAGATGTGTTGACTAAGCCTCTGTCTCATGTGAAGTTTGAGCACTTCCGTGACAAGCTTGGTGTAGTCCGTAAGGACTTCCCCCGAAAGGGGGAGTAGTGCTGATGATATGGTGGTGCAGATGGGATTGATCATCCCTAGACAGTGATCCTGTAATTCCGAAAGGAAGAATAGTCTTAAATGTTGATCCTTGGACTGAACCCGAGTTCCGAAAGGAAGGATTGTCCATGATCCCTAGTTCTGAAAGGAAGGATCACCAATGTTGTTGGACTGAATCCCGAGTTCAGAAAGGAAGGATTGTCCATGATCCCTAGTTCCGAAAGGAAGGATCACCAATGTTGTTGGACTGAATCCCGAGTTCCGAAAGGAAGGATTGTCCATGATCCCTAGTTCCAAAAGGAAGGATCACCAGTGTTGTTGGACTGAATCCTGAGTTCCGAAAGGAAGGATTGTCCATGATCCCCAGTTCCGAAAGGAAGGATCACCAGTGTTGTTGGACTGAATCCTGAGTTCCGAAAGGAAGGATTGTCCATGATCCCCAGTTCCGAAAGGAAGGATCACCAGTGTTGTTGGACTGAATCCCAAGTTCCGAAAGGAAGGATTGTCCATGATCCCTAGTTCCGAAAGGAAGGATCACCCGTGTTGAACTCGATCCCGTAATTCTGAAAAGAAAGATCACCCGTGTTGAACTCGATCCTGTAATTCTGAAAGGAAGGATCATGTGTGTTGCAGATGATTATGTTCCAGTATTGCAGATGATGATGTTCCAGTACTGCAGATGATGATGTTCCAGCCTTGTGCTACAGATGATGATGATGATACTTCAGCTCTGTACTGAGGATGATGATGATGTTCCAGCTTCGTGCTGCAGATGATGATGATGATACTTCAGCTTTGTACTGAAGATGATGATATTCCAGCTCCGTGCTGCAGAGATGTTGATGATGTTACAGCAGCTGTTCCAGTTTTTTATATTGTGTTGTTGAAGAACTTCCAATGATTTATAGATGTACCAACCAATGTTCCAGAAGATGTTGTTGATGATGCCTCCTCCTCCCTCCTTCATATGATGTTGTGTAGAGACACACCAGTGGTTGTTGTTGTCAGTAGAATACCCTTCTTGTTAAGGGGGAGTGTTGAATTAATGTAACTTCAAAGAATATTCTACTTGTACTTTATTATTGTAACTCCGTCGAAGATGTTTTACCTCCGTTCGAGGATGTCATTATTATATTTGGTCATGTAAAAGTCATGAGGTAAAACCTCCATTGTATGTCGAGTTGTTAGTACCCAAAAAATATAATATAAATATTATCTTGAGTCTTCCTAGAGAAGTCGGCCTAGTTAGGTTATTGGGGCCGACCTAGTTGGATTAAAGGTCAAGTGAAAAGTAAAGTATAAATAGAAGGAGTCTTTCCTTCATTTGTACCATTCACTCACTCAAGCATTGCGCATTAGAGGAGAGAGGAAGTTTGCGAAGGAGGAAGAGGATTGGCTTGGCTCTAGAGTTTGGGTCTTTTGTCTCTCTTATTTGTGAGACCTATTTTTGGGCATTGTACTTTGGTAATCTATATTGAGGAAGTTCTTGCTGGGTTTTCTTCCGCTTGAGGGTTTCCTAGGATATATTGTTGTGTACATTGTGATTGTGTATCTTTCAGAGATCCTTATTATGCTGCTATTGTGAAAATGTATTGAATGCTCATGAAGTTAGAATCTAGTCTATAGTAACATATAATCTTAACAGTCTTTTGGTTTGCCTCTCAAGGGTAACTTAAGAGTCATCTAATCCAAAGGTCCAAAGGCCCACAATAGATTAGATCAATGGATGAGAATAAATGCTCATAATTCTCTCCATAAATTAAATTTATTCAATTACCACTTAAATAATCCAAAAGCCACTTTATAACAACAAAGTGAATTAATTGCTCATCTCAAGCAATTAATACAAGGGTCATGTCCCATTTTTCCCTCATTAATTACTTAGGCATAAAATGACTAGGAGAACACTTCCTAGGTACAATTTCAACACTCCCCCTTACCAAGGAAGGTGTTCTCCCTAACAAGCAACTCATCCCTGAAGAAGATAACTTGCTTCCCCACCAAAGCTGGTAAACTGCTCATGTGCTTCTCGCACAATATCAAAGTCTGCTCATGTGCTTCTCACACAATATTGAAGATGCTCACCCTTTCTAAACTCTGTTCTAGAAAGGTCAAATCAAGTGTCCCTCCATGTTAGACATCATCACATGAAGGACATCCTGAGCTGCAAAGCTTAGTGCTTCTGCTTCGTGTGGGAAGACCTTGTAGCATATTCTCTGCCAAAATCACTCTCTAGTCTCACGCCGTCAGCAATAGATGCTCCCCCTGTCTCTGGAAGCGGTCCTACTTCCTGCACTGATGCCTCATGTCGAGATATCTCATCTTGCTCATCCATCAGTGACAAGTCATACCAGCTGACCCTCTTGCCAATACTGGAGGAAGTAGCCTCTCACTAATTCCTCGAAATAGAAGATGAACTACTCGGTACCACAATAATCTCTGGAACATCTTGCTCTCTCCTCTGAACTGCGGACTGACTACTCAGTGCTCACCGTCTATCTCAAAATCAGGATCTGATATCCACCCAGATCCTCCTGTTGTAGGTTGACCATGCACTACATACTCTCCATCTCTTCGATGACCTATCAACAAAGGGTCAACCGAATCCACCCCTAATACATAAATGAAGATGTGTTCACTCTTGAACAATACAGCATATCTTGCTCCCTCCAAGGCTGGAATTGAAAGCCTATTGTCCTGCGGCCCTAGAATATAGCGTACTCCTGAAATCTCCAGAATCTCTCCAAACTCAAGCTGGAACCGTACTCGTCCCAATCCTTTGACTGCATGCACTGTCCCATCTCTATCCTATACGAGCTGCTCTGGAATAGTCTCAAAAGTGAGGAAGGCATCTTGCATCCCAGTCATGTGACTGCAATAGGAACTATCCGCAATCCACTTCCCAGTATCAACTGGTTCACTACTACCGCAACTCAAAACAGCAGTGGCAAGAGAACTCTTTCTCGAACTATGTAGCATACCTCTCAATCTTTATTGTAGTTGCAACCTACTCTTCTTTCTCCTACTTGCCCTTCTTCTTCTTACACCAGCATAATGACCAAAATCATTGCTGCATAGCACCTGACTCTGCTCAGGTCCTTCTTCTGCACACCTCTCTGTTGATTAGCCCCTCCTGGGCCCTTCTTGCACTTCTTTCCTTTAGCTAATAAGGCAGCATTCTGCTCATCCTCCTTACTATTTGAAGAGCTCTCCTACACAAATCCTCTCCGAGTCTCCAGCTGCACAAAGTCATCCCAGAGATGATCCCAAGAAGGCATGTTCTCTCGTGCAACAATCACCTCTATGAAGACAGCCCACTGCTTGGATGCTCCTCAGTGTCATCCTCACTAAGTCACTACCCTGCACAACCTCCCCAACAGCTGCTAGCTCATCTCTCACCTAGGTGATCCGAGTAAGGTAAGTAGTCACATTCTCAAATTATGGCATCTGTATGCCTTTCAGCTTCTCTCTCAATACCATCTTTCGATTTTCATTCGAAATTTGGTACAACTTGGTTAAGGCATCCCACATTTTATATACATAGTCTTTACCTGAAATGTGAGGAATTACATGGTCCTTTACCGCATAAAGTATGATCCTTCTAGCCTTGATGTCCTTTTTGTTGAAGGCAGCCAGTGCTGCTGCATCAGTGGATGCGGGAACTTGAATTGGATTTGCCTGTGTGCTATTTACCACTTCACTCCAAAGTTCATTTTCCTCCAAAATGAGCATTATTCTAGCCTTCCATGGAACAAAATTCCCTGGTCCATCTAGCCTATCTTCCAACCTTAACCCAATGGCCATCTTACTAAGAATAGCAGTCCAACAACTTTGCTTGGTGAACAAAAACTAAGTCTCCCTCAAGTTTGAAAATTACTAACTGTCAATCTGCCCTCAACAGGGCTTTGATACCATGTAGAAAATTCACTTCTTATATAGACTTTAAGTTAAACTGAATAATCACAGTTCATTATAAGATCTCATTCAACTAACAACTGCAAATAAGATTTTCTCATGAACCATCTAAACTTAAAGCTCAGAAAGAAGTTCTACCAAATAAAATTCATAGCCGAAAAAGTAAAAACACATTCATCTCATGAAATTTCAGACATCAAGATTTTAGCCAAAATGGCCCAAGCAAAACCCCAACTAGGGAAAACCTGTGAGAGAGAGTGAGAATATTTTATTTCTTCTTTAAAATGGAAATGTACAGCAATAAATAACTGTGAGACAACTTATCTCAACCCACTAAAGACAAATTTCAACCTATGGAACAGTGCCAGGACTGCCTCGATTTCAGTGCACTTAGTTGCCTCTGAACTTCATGCAATTCTCTGTACTGTACGAACTGCTTCACACAAGACATTACGGTCTTCACCTTGGAATTTGTGGGCCCATTGCTACAGCAAAAACTTCCTCGAATTCTATGCACTACTCTACCTCAAAATCCAAGCCCTCTCAACTATACAGATCTGTTGCAATAAATGCAGTACGACCAACATTAAATGCTCTGTTGTTCTCCTCAAAGTTTAAGCCACAGTACACTCCTCGAAATTTGTGCTAACAATAAGAATAAAACTCAGGTGTGTTTATCCTCAAATTTTGTGCTAGTCATTCTCAGGAAAACATGCCATTCATGCTGTTGGTTAACTGTTGAAGCTGCCTCGATTTTTGTGCAAGTCTCTCACCTAGAAAATCGTGCCCTCAAACTCAGTTGTACGAAACTGCTTTGGGATTCGTGTTGCTCTCTCTCATGAACTCGACTTCTCCAACTCTCTTGGGATGATGTGCAAAATGAAAGAGGCAAAGCTTATTTAATTCAAACTTCTCGTCTTTTGGTTTGCCTCTCAAGGGTAATTGAAGAGTCATCTAATCCAAGGGCCCACAATAAATTAAATCAATGGATAAGAATAAATGCTCATAATGCTCTCCATAAATTAAATTTATTCAATTACCACTTAAATAAACCAAAAGTCACTTTATAACAATAAAGTGAATTAATTGCTCATCTCAAGCCAATTAATACAAGGGTCATGTCCCCTTTTTCCCTCATTAATTACTTATGCATAAAATGACTAGGAGAACACTTCCTATATACAATTTCAACAATATATATATATATATGAAAAAGAGAGATGTGATATTATACCTAATATAAAAACTACTATATAGAGATACCAATTTTCACATAAATAAAAATACTACATATATGATATTTACATAGAAATATAGTTACAATGCAAACATAAATATGTCAAAAATTCAAAATTGTATTTTTTCATATCCATATCTGTATTAGTAGTGAGTTTTGAGTTCTAGGTTCTGTGGGGCTAAGAGAGACCACCAACCTAGATCCATCTTAAATGATTTAAAAAATTACACCTCAAGAAATTTAATCCCTCTCGGTGCTTGATAGATCTAGAGTTTAGATGGATCTACGTGAGTATAAGTCAAGTTCTCCAAACCCTGGCTAGAAACACCATAAGAAAACACTATTCAATAACTCCTGGCTATGAATTACTCCTAACCAAAGTTGGTTATTGCACCGAGAGTAGCAAGGTGCATCTACCACCCAATATGATAGAGTTCTTGTCATGTGGGTAATGCTTACATCAACCTAATGAAAAAAATACTTGTAGCAAATAATAATAATAGTATTATATGTTAGCCAAATATAGATACAAAGAGAAATAAAATATCTCTCTATATATATGAAAGAAAGAGATTTGTATAACAGGTAAAACAAAAACTACTATATAGAGAGATTAAAGGAGAGATACCAATTTACACATAATAAAAGTACTATTATATTTATATAGAATTATTGTTACAATGTAAACACAAATATTTTAACAATAATAAAAATTGTACTTTTACATATCCATATCTATATAAGTTGTGCATTCTGAATTTTGAGCTCCATGGGGTTGAGTGGGACTACCAATCTAGATCCATCTTAAATAATAATAACAATAAATTTACACCTCGAGAGATTTGATACCTCTCGGTGCAACCTAACACAAATATTACCCTCTACATCACCGATACAATAATCCATGGTGGTGAAATGGGAGTTGAGATGATAGAAACTCTGCTCAACATCATCAAGGAGATTATCCACCATCGGCGAGTGAGTAGTAATCTGTTGAACCGCAGCCAAAAACCTTTCCATTTGGGAATTCATTCTTCGCATATGATTCTTGATATCCCATACGTATACCCTGGTATCCTGCACTTATTCCTGGTGTCATGAATGCTATTTGAGAGCTCCTCCATGTTGTTATGGATTTTCATTTCCCCCGAGGAGTCTTCCATCTCCATAACATCCCAAGTTTCCCAAGCAAGGGGAAGATATATGCCCCAAGACCAGCCCTGCTGCTAAGACCTTGCCGAAGCTCACCCTCACAATCTACAGACAACACATCTTTTAGCCACTCCCCTAGGGCTAAGGGGAGAGCTGAAGGATCTTTTGAACATTGAAAGACCATTACCCACCTTTCGCAACCTCTGCAATCCTACTCCTCAGCTCTCTCGAACACATATTATAACCACCTTTCGTTGCCCTCCCTTATACTATGTCCTTCTCTCCCGTCGATGCTTGCTCCAGAAGTTTCATGCAGACAGGCCTTTCCATCAAACGTACCACTAATTGTCAATACAACGCAAGGTGGCGACCAAACTCCCACGCTCATTAACGAGCTCCAGCACGATGACGGTGGGTGCATTAACTCTACGCCTTCAAAAATGAAACGACGACGGGTCCTTTCATGTTGATACTCTCGATCCATAGGAGAAACTTCATGCCTTAACCTTTGATGAGGAGGAGACATAAACTTATGTTGCTAGGGAAACCCCCACCAAGTGGGTGAATCGCCATTCCTTTTAAGCCTCCCATAAAGGATTCGAGAAGCCTCATTTGCTAGCTTGTCCGCTTGCTGATTATTTTCATGACACACATGGTAAAACTGGACTTTTGGAATTCAAAGAAGGTATCTATTGATGTGTCTCAGGAGCCTGTCCACCAACTTGTCCTCAAGAGTTTTCATCTTCCTTTTTGAGATATGATGAGCAGGGAATCTCCTATTACTGCAAGCAATTGAATTCCAAGGTTGAAAGCCTGCTCCAGACCCATAAATAAAGAATAATACCGCTCAGCTTGGTTGTTCATGGCAATGCCTAGCCCACAAGCATAAGTAAATACTGTATTTCCTCCAGGGTCAAAGAGGACCCCCCCGCACCTACTGCCCCAATATTATAAGTAAAATATTATTAAATAGATCATGTTACATATAAAAAATTTATACACATTTATTTTTTTTTACTTTCTAGTTAAAGTTCTTTAGCAATGATATTTTAATGTTTTTCTTTTCATTTTTATCATGTTTTTAATGAGCATATTGAATTTTATTAAAAGAATTCATTTTTTTTCAAATTTTATACTCTCTTGAATTTAATGCCGAAGTTTATCACCAAAATTTTCATTGCCGAATTTTTGTCAAACTTCAAGGTCGTTGAACTCGAACACGAATTCAAACCAGGTGACTTAGCACAAATCTACCATTCCATTTTTTGCATATATCAGTCTTTGAAGATACTGGAACACTTTGGGCAAGTACATAAAAACAAATCTTGAGAGGATCAAATTGGGTTTGAGCACATACCACTAAGTTACCAGAAATGTCTGGGAAAACTAGGGATACTCCTTGGAAATGGCACTGAAATGTTTCCAAGCCAATCCAAAAAAGTGACACGTTGCCAAGCCATTTCGTGAGATGTTTCCAAGTCGTATCCAAAAACGTAACATGTTTCCAAGCCGTTTCTTGAGACATTTCCAAGCCATATCCAAAAAAGTGAACATTCCAAGTTGTTTCCAGCCGTTTCCTGAAACATTTCTTGATTTTCTGAAGCGATTCAACTGCTACAGGGCAAGTTTCCAGCAGTAGTTGAAGAATATCTCTGGACAGATCACAGGGTTGATGTTTACTCACATATATAGAGAACACAATATGATGTTTGATGGGCTTTCCAAGGATGGTCTGAGAAATGATCCTGGGTACCTTTATCTTATGTGGTCAAGACTCAATACCTTTGAGTAGAATCTAGACTAGGTTTATTCTCTTTGTTTTGAACTTCAATGATTATCAAATTTATTCCTTTTTAACACTAACATGGCTGGCTGTAATGATCTGTCTCGGCATAGATCTTTTCTGGACTGATTATATATTTGGGTTATAGATCATAATGATGGGGGTTGGGTGACAATGAACTCAAATTTATCTGATCAGGTTGAGTAAAGGTTATTTTGTGGACATTTAGAAGTGCTTTGTTGATCAAATCAGGGGTCATATCCCATCTCATAGCTATAAAAGCTATTTTAAATTTTTGTACAGTGCAGTGCACATGAAAGATGTATTCTCCATTCTCCTTGAATAGAAAATACAGTTTTTTCCAATAAAAAAAGGGCAAGTTTCCAGCCAGAAAAAAGTAATTTTTGAGATGACAAAGAACAAATAAATAACTCTAAAAGCAAGCTAAAAAAATCTAACCCTAAATTGAGCCTCAAAACTTAGAATTAAAGCCCCAAAGCTTATAAATCAAGACCAAACCCCTAACCCTAAATTGAATGGTAAGGGTTTTTTCTCATTGTATTTTCCAAAAATGATCAAGGCTTACATTTGATTCAAAAAACCATTTATCTTTGGGCATTTTACTGCATCAAATACTTGTCTACTATAGTTTAGAGTGTCACAACCGTGTATAAGTACAATGACTCTGTTTTATTGTCTTCTTTCTTGGTTTTTGCGCAAGTCCTGAGCTTTGTTGCAATAAACCCCAAAGATTTGCATATGTGATAAAACTTGCATATCAAAATTAGTATAGTGGTAGTTTCAGACATACAAAACAATAGACTGCATTTATGAAGGGTTACATGGACCACCACTTATTTCCAATAATCTTGCAGTAGGCTTCAGTGTTTTCCTTTTCCTATTCTAAACTAGTATGAACTCTTGACCTATGACCTAATTTACTCCATTGCAAGTCCATTCTCATGCCCTTGACCTTATGTTGTGAAGGAAATAATCATGATGCCATGTCTAGCAGATTCTATATGAGATACATGTGATATTTTAATATTATTTCATGCATTTTTATCAGTTTAAATAATAAAAGTAAACAACATATCCAATAGAAGACAATGGTGTTTAGAGATAGGTTTATAACTTTATAGCATAGAGTGCAATATTTCATGTCATCACACTTTTCATCATATCACTCAACACATGAGATCACTTATTTACACTAGAGTGCTAGAGTGTCTCATATATATATATATATATATATATATCGTTTCCCCACCATATTGTTTCCGACTTTTTTGAAAATTTGTCGTATCTGTTCATTTTTTAAGCTAATGGGGCTTATCACAAACAATAAGACACCCTCGTACCACTTCTTCCTCTTTGGTAAATGGCTACATCAAACTTGCTTTAATGTTGGCGTGAAAGTAGGTTAAGGCAATGCACTCTGTTTAGAGGGTTTACCGTTTCACTGAATGGTCGCTTTGGAATTAGAATTAATAATTGCTTGCTTTAGAATTAGTATTTCTTGCCTTAGCATTCCATGCATCAGTGTTTCTCTTCTCTAAAAAGAATTACCATTTCTTTCACTTACTCATTTGTGATGCTTTGCTTTTATGCATTTGGCAGTCAAAAGAAAAGTGCAAAGAAAACCCAAGTCAAGCTCTTTCTAAAGCCAAAAATTAGTGCATGCCTTTTCTTTATTCCGAGAGTAGAAGTAAAAGGCATCACTGTTCATTTGCTCACTAAGTTACCTTTCACTTTGTTGTGAACAAGTAGTCTTGGAGTCACTTGAAAGAAGATAGAATGAACCACACCATATTCCCACTTAAGTAATAGAAATGGGAGTGTTCAAAGAATCAGGATATTAATAACTTCAATGACGGCCTATGGTTTACAATAAATAATTAACCTTCATGAACGAGGTGTCTTTAAGGCTGAAAGAAGTAGTCAAGTTCTAACCCTTGATGATAAATGCTGGAGATCCTTAACTAGTTATCCGTATCCGTTTCAGTGCAATTTATGTATACCAGACAACACGATTCTCAAACGAGGAAATTTTAGATGGGATCAGGCCTTGGATTATGAGAATACATCATTCGGTGTCGAATCTGTCAATAAAAAAGTCATCTTCAGGATAGCTGTCCCTTTGAGAAAGCTCATCCACCAAGGAGGGCACAAACCAAAACCAAAAAGCTGACAACCTTGTGAGCAAACTTTGCCAGATGATGAAGATGATCAGAATGAAGAAAATCCACAAACAACAGAATCAGAGAAGGTCAATGATGCCCATCCAGAAGTGTCGACTGAGAAAACATCGCTCCCCTCGGAGGCTAGTAAGGAAGCAGAGAATACAAGGATTCCCCCCTTGGGGATGGTAGTTGTTAAGGAATCCCCATCAAGAGGGCAGAAGTGACTTCATGAAATTAAAAGCTCTGATGCTAACAAGGAATCAGTACCCACTAGGAATGGTAGTAATTTGAATTCTAAATTGCAGATAGTCCCTGCGGATTCTTCTTCAGCAGGGTGGATTGAGGTCAAGAAGGGAAAAAAGGCACGATCAAGAACTTCCATTCTTAGTTCTCATTTAGTCTCAAATTCAACTGGTGCTTGAATGCCTATTACTATCATACATTGTTAATTGTAGGGAAAATATACTTCACTGTTTATTTTAAATGAAATCCTCTGGTAGCATTTTTGTGAAATGCAAAAAGCACCTAAGAAATGTAATTTCCATTCTCTATGAATAGAAATTGTGATTTTTCCTTGGAAAAAAAAATATAGTTACATAGGAATTTTTGCTATATTTTGGAGCTGGTGCAACATTAACATTTCTTTGCAAATAACAATGTTAAGCATCAACAAGAAAAAGAAACTAAAGATAAATCAGCCTACACAGAAAAACTAAATTGAGTTACAAACCTGATACTAAAGTAGATCACAAATGAAAAACAGGAAAAAGTACTTACTGCCCGAACCTCCATCTGCAAGCGTTCAATCTCTCTTTTGGTATCATTTAGTTGACCCTCCTGAACCTTCAAACATTGAGTAACACAAGCCAATTCCTCTTTTAAAACAGACTGCTCTCTCTCTAATATTTCCCTTTGTGTTTTTGCTTCTTCAGCTCTTTTTAATTCAGCCTCTAGTTGTTGGTGTTCCTTTTCCAAGTGCTCCTTCAACACCAAATGTTCCTTCTCTAATGTCTCCCTTTGGGATTTCTCTTCTTCAGCCCTTCTCCTTTCAGCCTTCAAATGTTGGCGTTCCTTTTTCAATTGCTCCTTCAATTTCTTTTCCTCCTCTGACTTCTTCCTATCCAAATTTTCCTTAGCTTCATCATGTTTTCTCCCTTCGATTGCTCTTTGTATTTCCAGTTCTGCTTGTTGGAGCTTCTTTTCTAGCATTTCCCTATTTATTTTTTCATCCTCTGCCCGTTTCCTCTCTGCATCTGCTCGTTTCTTCTCTTCTTCAAACTTTCTTCTTTCTATCTCAGCACGTTTTCTCTCTTCCTCTGCCTTTTTCTTTGCTGCATCTGCATGTTTCATTTCTTCCTCTACCTTTTTCTGCACTGCATCGGCGTGTTTTTTTTCTTCTTCAGCCTTTTTCTTTGCTGCATCTGCACGTTTCCTTTCTTCCTCGGCCTTTTTCTTCTCTGTATTCACCAGCCTCTTCATTTCCTCTGACTTTTTCCTCTCAAATTCTGTTGCTTGTCGCTCTTTTTCCAGAAGTTCTGTCAGTCTCTTTTCTTCATTAGCATTAACTTTCTTGCTCTCTACATGTTCCACCTCTTTGTCCTCAATTTTATTTGTGCTCTCAATATCACTTAAACGTTTTAAGACAGAAGTCAATTCCATCTTCAAAGAATTGTGTTCCTTTTCCAGTTCCAACCTTAGTTTCCTCTCCTCTTGCACCTTTTTGCTCTCATCCTCTGCCTGCTTTTGTTCATTTTCACGCTCTGTCAGCCATTAAAGCAAAATTAATCAATTTGATTTTCAACATAGGAAGCACCATAGGATATATTAAGGAGCACAAAGATGCAATCGCATTAGCTATGTTCAAAATAATAACCTCAAAACAGAATGATCAAATGCAAGCAAAAAGTTATGTTCATCTCTACTATATATCTAAAGCAAACTAGCCATTTGCACAGCAAACAGCCAAGCAGCAAAGGCCTCGTCTCATGCTTTAAAGAGGATGGGGTTGCCTAGATATTTTGCAAATCTAGGGTGAAAATGGATGAGAAATGTAATTGCAACCTAGGATCAAGATCAGATGTGCCTGGTTATCAGGCCTCTTTGACTCAGTTTATTAGAACCCTGACTCCAAACTACTTCAGCAATAGGGAATCTGCCAAATAATAAAACAGTGGAATAGAAAACTGAAACAAGAAGACAAAGCAACCACTTAAACAGCATAAATGATCAAATATATTTGATAGATAAAACCAATATAATGCAGCAAGCCAACCAGGCAAGATTATCTTGAAGATTGCATGGATATGCATTTCAATGAAGAACGAGTTGAATTAGCATATCTGTTTTAATTGTTGCCAGAGCATGGAAACAAATGAATCTCAATATCGGCCACGGGGCATGAAAAACCTCCCCTGGGTAACAGAGAACCCTGTAAGGCTACATTACTAGCTAGTAGCTACTCACCAACACATCAATAGGAAGCTGATGAAAGATGGAGGTGTGTAGAGAAAAAAGAATGCCAGACTTCCCTCAATCAGGGGTGATATGATGATGTGGTGGTTACTGAAGTGTTGGAAGAGAGGAAGCTTGGAGGTCTCACCTTGTTGCTAACTTGCTACCGAGATGTTTTTCTTGTTTTCTGCTTGCACTAGTGACTATACTATAACAAAGTGCACATGACCAATTAATGAGAAGATGTTCCTTGAATATTTTGATTAGAAGTGGCAAAGCTTAATGCTCAGGCATAACTCCATGTGTTTCTTTCTTAGGCACCCACATTCTCACTGCGGCTTGGGTGCTCGCTCTTGTAGCTTATAAAAATTTCTTACGAGGTACTGGGTTAGAATCGTTAGGTGCATCTCTTACAGGATCTAGTGTAACATCATCAAGCTCTTAGACACTGCCAAGATATCCCCTTACTACTTCGGGGCTGGTCGTGCAAGGCAAATATACTGCAGCAAAGAATTAGGAAGGGGGCGACTGAAAGGGGCAGTGAAGTGGGAAGATTGATATCCTTGATGATATTAGGATCGAAAAGAATTTGTTTCAGGCCTGTGATTGTCCCATGTGGGAGTCATGCTTGTGGCCCAGGTATTGCATTTGCTTGTTTACTCTACTTGCCTAAGACGGTGTACTCTCACCCTGCACAGTTCTGACTCGACTTGAGGCAAATATTATTTTCATAATTTATTTTATTTGCATCAGATTGAAGTTTGGCATGTCCTATTCTTGTTAGCACGGCACTCTTTTTTCATGAAGGGTATTACGGTGACTTGGTGGACATCCATCTATTGGCTGTAAGCAGATAAATTTCCAATGAAGAGCATTCAATCATGTTACAGATTGCAGCTTTGCAAGCAGGGCCTTGGTTCATCGGTGACGTTGATGGAGTGTTCAATAAGTATTAACTATTAAGCCATCCACCAGTGTTCATTCTCTCTGTGGTCTGCCCCACCCAAATGACATGATTAAGAAAAGGGATGAAGCCAGGTTCAAGCCCCAGGGGATTCTGGCAGAATAGAAAACCCTCACCGTTAGCATCTGAGAAGAAGGAAGCCCATGTTATGCAACCCCGGCCTTGGGACATGTTTTAATAAGTAACTTCCCTCCTAAAAACAAAAACAAAAAAAGAAAGAAATATTGCAGCTTTGAATATGAGCATTACCCCGTAAAAAGCAAATGTTTCAGTTGTGGCAAAGCACTCATGAAAAATGGATTGATTTGACTGCAAAATAACCAGAGTGAAGCTTGTGGGTTTCAACTTTCACCTCATGACGACGGAAGTTTCAGAAAAACGTATCTCCTGGTTTTGAGTCAACGCGCATTATTTCCAAACACAAGATTAAACAATGAAGTCACTGGATATAACGTACCCGTTTTAAGAGATTCACTTTCTTCTCGAGCCTTCTGAATCCCATCTTCCAGGATACGTATACCTTGTCGGAGCATCTTTCTTCCATTTTCTGACTTGATAAGCTTCTGTTTCCACTGCCGGTTTTCAACAGAAAATGTGTTTCACAGTTATGCCAAACTCATTCAAACACATTTCCACAAATTGAACATGGCATTCATAAACATTTCTATTTTTTGCTGAAAAGACAAAAGACTAAAGGAACAAAATAATATCTAAAAGAGTTTCAACCGCCATCGACATGTAATGCGAAAAGCAGAGATTTGTACACATACCTTCTGGCAGCAAGCATTGCCTTCGTTCTCTTCCTCGATACCCATTCTGCACTGTACAGACATGGAGATTACACCGGTGACAACTTCATTTAAAATCTAACAATATATCTGACATATGTTGAACAAATTTGAGAAATTTAACCTCGCCTGGATTGCAGTAGAATCAATGCGGCCAATGTTGCAGAAAAGTGCCCGACATTTACCCAGCCTTACGGCTCGGTTCCAAGATCGAAACTTGCAGCCATAAACCCTGTAGCATAAACCCTTCCATAGAACAGCTATCTCAGATTGCTTGACCGTGTAACGTATGGAAAGATAATTTTCTACTATTGGAAAGATGGCACATCGACAGTTCTGAGGATTACCGCTTTCATTTTAGTTTGTAAAAGACCGCCTTTGCCAACAAAAAATGATCACAACCTTCAACGAACCTCTCACTCCACCCAGGTTCAACCCAACCCAGGTTATTGTGAATTTATAAGTTCACCAGATTTGATCAATAAGTTGCTTTAATATAAGGAATATCATTTTTTTAAGTAAGGAGTGGAATTGAATGTATATCTAAGTCTCTTTAACTATATTTATGAATATGTGGGTTGAAATTAGCTAAATGATTCATTTAGTATTACCATCATCTCCAAGATTTGCATTTGGTAACTAGGGCTTTCCAAGAAGATCAATCATTACAAGATTTCTTTGCATTTGGTAATTAGTGCTTTTCAAGAAGATCAATCATTACAAGATTTCTCTAACCCAAATGTACTTAGCCATCAAGTTTTTCCCTAACTCGTTTGCTAATAATGCAGTTTGAATTTAATATAATTTCACATTCTTGTTTACGAGTTTAATATTTTTGGGGTGAATTAATTGGGAGGATACACCAAAAAAACTAGCCATATTAAGGGTTGGTCTAATTTTGACAACTTAGATGCCCCTGGGTTTTGGTTTCTTAACCAGTGGTTGAAATGCACTGACCGCATTTCTAACAAAAAAAATAACCACAATTCGGAATCAACATTTATTAATTAATGATTTACCATGTTTAGTATATTTATCTTGTTTTTTATTAAGATGATTTATCTAAATTGTCCTTGATTTTTTGGATTTTTCACTACATTAAGAATTCGAAATCGATGCATTAAGAATTGGAAATCAAAGTTTCAAGCAAAACCCGTTCTTTTATTCTTTTATTATTAGCTTCTCTTTTGAAAATGTTATCATAAGAAAAAATTGCATTCTTGGGATATGTTAGAAAATGTAAAAATCTAAAAAATAAATTAATAGCACTGAAATTTCTAACATGTGGCTATTTCTTTAAGAGGCTTTGTCATAGTAAATGAACCTTCAATCTTTGTTGAATGAATGCAAAGAACTATTAGATGTATCATTTATGAATGTGCTTATCAATCTTTTGTTCATTGATTATTGTTTTTAGGTGGGTTGTTAAAAAAATTACAATGTTTTCAAATAATTTTTTATAAATTTGTAAATATTATTTAATTTTTTTATTGAATAAAAAAAAGGTGATTTAATGTGCTTTTTCATTGCAAAAATCTAAAAAATATTTTGTTTCATATAAAAAATTTCAAAAAATACAATTTCCACAATTTTTTTAATGTTTAATCAAGTTGATATGAAAGTAAGTACAGCTTTTTTTTTTGTTTTTTAATATATGATTTAACAATTTGAAGTATACATATCATGCAATTTAACTTGTAAAACACTTGATCTATGATGTCCTCGGAAGGGAATGGCCGAGAACAATGTGGAAAAGAGCAGTCTTCCCCTGTGTTTATAGCAGGGGTTAATAGTGAGCAACCTTGGTTTATATATGGCAAGTTTCGAAAGGGAATTGTTGTGAAATCCACCAAGTCTGCTATTTTGTTCCATTCAAGCAAGTCAAGGACTAACGTCCCCCGGGACTACTCTATGTACAAAGTTCTTCTATGTGTTTAGGTCACTCTCAACATGGGGCGATTTGGTTGGGTTAATTGTTGGGAAATCTCCCCGAGCCCTTTCATTTGCAAACTTGGCAAATGACTCTACGACTGCAAAATGGTAGGGAAGGGTGGTGCCAAGGCAGCAGGGGTCACTGAGGGTAGGGGTTTAGTCACAAGCTGCGGGTAATGCAGGAGGCGGTGGCTTAAGCAACTCAATATAAAAAGTATACTCTTAGTTGCATTCAACAGAAGATAGAGAATGTAGAGGAGTGGGTCAAGCAAGAGTAGGATGCGGTGGGGGAGGAGGAGATTCAGCAGGAAATGGCGCTTCCTAATGTAGGGAATTCATAACTAGATATACTAAATACTTCAAGTTGGTTTTGTTATACTAGTAGATTAAATCTCTATTGGGAAAGCGCTCTTGGACAATATTGAGGAGTGCAAGGAAATCATCCTTCAGCTTGCCAAGCTCTGGGAACAAAACAGAAGAATTAATGCCAATATCAATATGATAACAAAGGCAACCACGGGATTTGAGTTTGCAGAGAAAGTTGCAACTACTAAAGATCACCCACCAACTTCATCTCAAGAGGTGCCTTTAATATCAATTTCTAATGATGATGAGAATTCCCCATAGTCTTCTCAGGGTCAATGTTTGTTTTTCAATCTACCATTATCACAAACTTCTTTTCATTTTAGTTATATAATATTGTTTTGTTGGCAATCCTAGGTTTGGGAGAATTTTGGACATGAACCTTAAAATCATTTTGAGCATAACCTTGAGGTTCCCAAATGATGACCTCATGTTTTGTAATGATTGAGTTTCCCATGCGGTCAACTAGTGATCTAAACTTTGTATTTTTTCTATTTAATATAATCAGTTTAATTTACAACAACAAAAAATTGTAAAACACTAAATCACAATTAAATACTGTGAGATTGGCATTGCCAAATAATAATTCAACATTGACAATTTAATTTTAATATATAAATCTCCAAATTCAAAATAATATATATTTTAAATTTACTAATAACCTATAGTTTAGTTTAACTTCAAGTTTCATTACTATCCAATATATTTTTATAACATAACAAAATTAGTTATAGTAATACTAAGTTTAATTTAGTGGATGGTTAGGTTTCTTTTGTATTTGACAATAGGTTTACTTTTACTTGTTAATTTCTTGATCCGAATTGGATCAATGTATAATTTGTCATATATTTGTGCTTTCTTGGTGGAACAATTGGATGAATTGACTTGTAGGGACCATTTTAGGAGAAGGTATTACTTTGCAAATTTTGGGTCCATAACCTTTTGAGGCTCATTTGAGGGCTTAAATGATGTTATTCTACACTCCAAGATCTTTCCAATGGTGCAAGAATCGCCTCGAGCGGAGTTCATATAAGGAATTTATGCCTCCCATAAGTTGACCTATCTAGTTGACCACCATGGTACCAAGTGGATTCCGTATCAGCTCTCATTACCCACACATGTGGATCTAGTCACGTGTGAACTTTTGAGAACATTCTAGAGGGTCCAAATCCCTAACCCTAATCAGGAGTTGAGGCATGAACAACCCTTAAAACTAACCCTAGGCAATTATCGGGCTAGTAGTAGTAGATGAAATCTCCATTGGGGAAATCTCTGTTGGACAATATTGAGGAGTGCAAGGAAATCCTCCTTTAGCTTGACAAGCTCTAGGAACAAAACAAAAGAAATAATGCCAATGTCAATTTGATTACAAAGACAACCACGTGATTCGAGTTTGCGGATAAATTTGTAGCTACTGAAGATCACCCACCAACTTCAGCAAGAGGTGCCTTTAATATCAATTTCTGATGATGATGAGGATTTCCCGTAGTTTTATTAGGGTGAATGTTTGTTTTTCAATCTACTATTACCACAATCTTCTTTCTAGTTTAGTTAGATATTACTATTTTGTTAGCAATCCTAGGTTTAGGAGAATTTTGGACAGGATCCTTAAAAACATTTTCAGCAAAACTTTGAGGTTCCTAAATGATGATCTCTTGTTTTGTGAATGATCGGATTTCCCATGTGGCCGACTAGTGATCAAAAACTTTGTATTTTTTCTATTTAATATAATCAGTTTAACATATAAAAAAAATTGTAAACACTAAATCATAATTAAATACTATGAGATTGAGATAATCAAATGATAATCAATATTAACAGTTTCATTTTAATATATAGATTTCCAAATTCAAAATAATATATATTTTAAATTTACTGATAACTTATGTTTTAGCTTCAAGTTTCAATACTATCTAATATATTTTTATAACATAAAAAAAGTAGTTAGAGCAATGCTAAGTTTATTTTAGTGGATGGTTAAGTTTTGTTTGTATTTGACAACAGGTTTACTTGTACTTATTAATTTATTGATCTCATGAATTGGATCAATATATTATTTTCCATCTATTCGTGCTTTCTAGGTGGAACAATTAGATGGATTGGTCTATAGGGCCCATTTTACAGCAGGTCTTACTTCACGGATTTGGGGTTTGGAACCTTCTCAAGCCCATTTTAGGGCTTAAACGATGTTTTTCCACACTCCGAGAGCTTTCCAATGATGCAATAATCACCTCAAGTGGAGTCTGTATGAAGAAGTTATGCCTCCCACAAGTTGACCACAATGGTAACAAGTGGATTCCACATCAACTCTCAATGCCCACACACGTGGATCTAGTCATATGTGGACTTTCAAGAACATTCTAGAGAGTCCAAAACCCTAACCTTGGTTAGGGTTTGAGGCATGTATAGACCCTAAAACTAACAATAGACAACTATCAAGCTAGTAATAGTAGATGAAATCTCTAATGGGGAAGGCTCTCTTGGACAATATTGAAGAGTGTAATGAAATCATCCTTTAGCTTGACAAGCTCTGGGAACAAAATATAAAAATTAATGCCAATATCAATTTGATAATAAAGGAAACCACAAGATTTCAGTTTGCAGATAAAGTTGCAACTACTGAATATCACCCACCAACTTCAACTCAAGAGGTACCTTTAATATCAAATTGTGACAATGATGAGAATTCCCCATATTCTTCTTAGGGTCAATGTTTATTTTTCAATATACTATTACCACAATCTTCTCCCCAATCTAGTTAGATATAGATGAGAAGATAGCCTACACTTCAATGCATAAGGAGGTGAATTTGAGTAGCCTTCATCAAAAGTAAGAGAAAGAGATGACAAAAGTCTTCCATATGAAGATACAAATCAAGAAGACTGAGTTAGACACTCTATTCTATTCTTGTTCATAGACCAATATCATAGCAACCATTGTGGTTAGCAAACTTGGATTGGAGGTTCATGATCAGCCCAACCCTTATCCATTGGATGGGCAAACAAGGATACAAAGATCAAGATCACAAACTAGTGTAAGATCAAATTTGTTGTAAGTGCATATTTTATTGATGAAGTGGAATTAAATGAAGTACCCTTTGTTGTGTGTGGTGCAGTGTTTGGAATCCCCTACATATATATGAGGGATGGGTCTTCATGAGAAGAGCAAGCTAGTACCACCTTATCAATGAAGGGAATTCGTTCATCATCAATGAGCATAAGGATAGATAAAGATATCATCGATAATTGCCAACCAGGTCAAAAAGTTGATTAGCACAACTAATATGTGTTTTGCTTTTCTTAAGAGAGAATAATTCGGGTGATGAATCAATAAAAGTTAAGGCATACCTGGAGGGATATACCAGAGAGAAAAAACATGAGTTGGAGGAGTTGCTACAAGCACACATGGGAGTGTTCCAAGAGTCCAAAGGGATACTACCTAAGAGGGAAGTAGAGCATGAGATACAATTGTTGCCCAAATCCCCGTTACCAAATATCGGGTTGTATAGACAATCTATTCTAGAAGCAGATGAAGTGAAGAAGCAATTGTTGGAGCCAGGGGTGATTCGACCAAGCACCTCAGCTTGTGGGTCACCTATCGTCATCGTACCCAAGAAGGATGGAACTTGAAGGATGTACATAGACTACAGAGCTTTGAACAAAATTACACTTAAGGATCGGTACCCTCTACCCATGATTAAAAATTTGTCAGCCCAATTGTAGCGTGCCAAATACTTCACCAAGTTGGATCACAAGTGGTGATACCATCTGGTACATGTAAAATAAAAAGATACCTGGAAGATTCCCTTTAAGACGAGGCAAGGTTTGTATGAATGGTTGGTCATGCCTTTTGTTTATGTAATGTACCAACTAGATTTATGAGACCGATGAATGTTGTTTTGAACCCATATTTAGATTCATTTATTATAGTGTATCTGGATGATAAATTGGTTTATAGCTCTACCTAGGAGGAGAACATTTAACATCTCGTGCAAGTGTCAACGACTTTGAAAAAGCATCATTTGCTAGCTAATCTCAAGAAATGTGGGTTCGCTTAGTATTCATTGATGTATTTGGGGTATGTGATCGATGGAGGGGAACTCAAGATAGACCACGCAAAGATGGAGGCCATTATAAAATGGCCAATATCTACTAATGTCATTGAAGTTAGGAGCTTTATTGGGGTAGCAAAGTACTTATGGAAGTTCATCGCTTCCTTTTTAGCAGTAGTTGCACCACTCCACACCATAACAGTGAGCAATACGAGTTTATGGTGGGGATAGAATCAGCGAAAAGTTTTTAATGAGCTAAAACAAAAAATTAGTCAAGCACCAATTCTCACATTGCCTAACGTGCATAAGCCTGAAGTGGAGATAGATGCTAGTGGGTATGCCATGGGAGCAGTTTTAATGCAAGGAGGTAAGTCGACATGCTATCATTCTGAAATGTTTCGTGGGGGAGGTCTTAAACTACCCTACCTATGATAAGGAACTTTATGCTTTGGTTCAAGCTGTTAAGAAGTGGAAGCACTATCTGATGGGCAATGAAACAATTTTCCACACAAATCACCAACCACTACGGTATTTGCAAGCCTGGAGTAAGCTACAACAAACCAAACATTACAAGTGGATGGGGTTTTGTCAATAGTTCCATCTAGTCATCAAGTATAAGAAGGGAAACACTGATAAGTTGGTAGGCATGCTTTCAAGGTCACCCATATCCAAGTTTACAACTTTGGGGACTCTTATGCACATGGAACCTCTTACCCACGATGCATACAAAGAGGGATACACAAAAGATGAGGACTTGAAGGAGGTGTTTCAACAACTACAAGACCAATTTCAAGTAGAAGAAAGTGATAGTAAGACTAACTATCATCTCCATGGTGGGTTACTCTACAGGCTAGACAAGCTCTGTGTTCCTAAAGATGAAAGATTGTAGCTTATCAAAGAGGTGCACACCTCCAAAGTTGTCGGTCATTTTGGTCTTGGGAAGACAGTTGCTAACTTACAAATGTATGTGTATTGGCCTAGGATGCAAGAATATGTAGCACGATATATTATAGGATGCATACTCTGTTGTACCAACAAGCCCAATAATAGAAATCAAGGTTTATACCATCCCTTACATGTACCCACTTGACTTTGGGAAAGCATTTCCATGGATTTTGTGGGTGGGTTACCAACCATTAGGAAGGGACATGACTATTTATTTGTGGTAGTTGACAGATTTAGCAAGATGTACATTCTTATGCCTTGTAAAAAGACCATCACAAGACAAGAAGCGGTACACATGTTCTTTGAGCAGATCTAGGTGCAATTTGGGATACCAAGGAGGATCATCTCATATAGGGATACCGGATTTCTCAGTGCCTTTTGGACTAAACTTTGGGAGAATATGGACACTAAGTTGAAAATATCTACAACATTCCATCCATAGACAGATAGGCAGACATAAGTAGTCAATAGGAATTTTGTGCAATTTTTGAGGGGTTACAATTTGAAGCGTTTGAAGACGGGATGAAAATCCAATATATATTCAACACTCTTATAATAGAGCAGTTCACACTTCCATTGGTAGGTCCCCTTTTGAAGCTTGTTTTGGATATCTTCCACCTTCACCTCTAAATGTTGTATATGGATATTAAGGGGGGGTGAGGGAAGACACCACAAGTGAAGCATTAAGAGCTAAAAAATTCATTGATAAGATCAAACAAATCCATTTATAGGTACAAGAGACATTAAATAAGTCACATGAAAAGTACAAGGTCATACATGACCAACACAGGGTTGAGAAATCATTCAAAGTGGGGGATAGAGTTTGGTTACGATTGAACAAGGAAAGATACAAGGTCCTAGTAAGAAGATCAGGGCTCTATGATATGGCCCTTTTGAGGTATTGGAGAAGGTGGGAGATAATGACCACAAACTCAAACTATCCCCATACATGCGCATTTACTTGGTGGCGAATGCGGAAAATATAAAACTATATGAGCCTTTTATGTTAGGTCAAGAGGAGGAGCATTTCCTAACTACTATAGAGGACCTAACACCTGATACTCAAACAGAGTTACCAGAAGAAGTCCAAAACTACCCAATAGGGGCACTATGACCTTTGGCAAATTGGGTTAAAAGGGCAACTTCCAAGCAAGGCTAAATGATAATCTAAGGAGAAGGTAGAGGAAAAAATTCCTCACCTCGTTTACTAACAAATTTTAAGGACCAAAAGCCTCCCAAAATGGGGAGGTATGATCTGAATTAGATCGATATATAATTTATCATCTATTGGTGCTTTCTAGGTGGAACAATTGGATGAATTGGCTTGTATGTCCCATTTTAGGGGCACACCTTACTTTGCATATTTTGGATCCATAACCTTTAGAGTCCCATTTGAGGGATTAAATGATGTTTATGGGGGTTAAAAGCTTGTGATCATGTCTCCAAGCCCCTCGATGCTAATCTACACTTCAAGACCTTTCCAACAATGCAAGAATCGCCTCAAAAAACGTTTGTATGAGGAAGTTATGTCTCCCACAAGTCGACCTATCCAATTGACTACCATGGTACCAAGTGGATTTCACATCAACTCCCATTACTCACTCATGTGGAGCTAGTCACGTGTGGACTTTCAAGAACATTTTAGAGGGTCCAAAACCCTAACTCTAATTAGGACTTTAGGCATGTACAACCCCTAAAACTAGCCCTATATGGTTATTGGGCTATGTTAAGTATTGGGTCATTAGAAGGAAAAGGGGTTCCATTTTTTATAATGTTATTGTATTGTTCCATAACTAAGCAACAGTGAGGGAGTGTATACTACAGTATAACAGAGGAATTCAGAGATCTTGTAGTAGCCATGTAGGCCACAGTGTTAGAGATAACTCCACAATGAGTACCACTTTCTTTGTATTTACATTACATTTTGGAGAATAAAAGAGCAAGGCATAGTCCTCAATTATTGCTAGGTTTTTCCCCGTAGTGGGTTTTCCCAAGGTATATATTGTCTTATTTGGATGGAAATGTTATTTTGCTCTAGTTATGTTCCTTTCAGTTCTAGTTTATTTACCATTCCATGAAATTAAGCTAACATAACAAATTAAGTTATAACATCCATTATGACGAACTGCTCCAGTGGAATATCCACAACAGTTTATGGATCAATGCCCTTGATAGAAAACTATATTTAAGCTATGCTTGGGGATTTAATGTAACAAAAAAAACCAAGCATAATTCCATGCTTTGTACTTTGGAATTTCCTACCTTCAATCTCAACAAATCAATTCAGTGTTGATATTCAAAGACTCCTCTCCAATCCTTTCCCTCACTAAAAGGGAAAGGGACAATGACAACACAATCATATATAGAATGTTGCAAAGAATGTGTAGTCTTATTGCTTCCTTTGATTTAGCTTTCCTTCTACACATTATCCAAAGGGAAAGAACTCCAATGTTGATATCATGACAAATCAAGTGACTTACTTGGATAAAGGGGTCCCGGTGAAAAATGGGGGTACCCCTAAGTTGTTTTGGATACACTTGCATAGTGCTTGTTTGAGGGAGAATTTATTTTCATTTTATCGGTGATAAGACTTGCTAGTGGGATAATGTTTATCATGGTCGACTATGTTGTACTCCATTCCATGAATATTGCGAGGAGAACGATGCTTAATGAATCCTTATTCTTTTATGGATCTGATGATGAGAGAATTGTGAAAGAATTTGTATTCCCAATGGGGAATGTTCTACTTGACGGGAGATCAAGAGTACTAGCATTTTGGGGAACAAGCCTAAGTTCCACCTTATTTCAAGGGCGAGTGGTTTAGTATCTCCTATTTTGTTTTTTCCTTAGCCCTTTCTTCCTTGCTTCGGATTTTGCAAAGGACTTCGAGTAGCACCTCTATTTGTTGTAAAATTATATTCAATAATATTGGTTATGCTAATTTGGTTTTATATATCCCAAGGTATCTAAAATCTGAAGGCCTCATATTTCAAATGGAGCGACCTCCTATGCCTGGGGGTAACCACAAGGAAGGGATCTATGAGGTTAAGAAAATGTTCAGGCACTTGTCTAGCCAACTAGAAGGTATGTGCCAAGCAATTGAGTATTTGTGTATGTCCATGGATAAACTAGAGGCCAAACATGACAGATTAGAAGCTCGTATAGGGGTGCATAAGATAAATTTAGAAAATTTGGAAACTAATTTAGATATGCAATGCAATGTGATCCTACGTTTCAGTAGGAGTTCCCAATTCTTGACAAGAATTCCACTAGTCTCTATTGGCTTAGTGAAGGATATTGATGCAGACGAGGGCACTATACAACAACTAGAAGCAATCTCGATAGGAAAACAATGGACACTTAGCAATTTTGGTCCTAGCATGAATGATGTTTTTATGGAGGAGGTCAATAGTGGGTACATCTTTGGTCATTAATTACTCTCTTTATGATGTTTACATGTATTTTTCTTCTGAGTCATTATGTTAAACAATACAGTTATAGGTTTAATAAGATTGAATTAGACCCTGTATGAAATAGGTATAAACTTGAAAATGATAGTAGTGATTTGGTTTTCCCTTGCATGGCACTTTGGTATAAATTTTGAACTTTTTTTACTATGGGCTATATGGATTCCACGCACACACACATGCTCTTGACAGAAAACAACATAGCTACTTACAAGTTGTTTAATTAACCATTGATACACCAACATTATACACTCACCCATACATAATTCATAAACAACACATACATAATCCAATGCCAATCAGATGTTTGGATGGCTCATGTTTGTATGTTAACACTTGATGGAAAAGATCCATGGACGATTATAAATTAATTAAATACAACCATCACAACAAATATAAATGTTAAGTAGGAAAAGGAAAATACTCACCAATTTTGCAATCAACCCATTTTTGCCTTCTCTTCCCATCTCATGTGTTGAATGGGTTCCAATTTTTTCTTTCTTTTTTGCAACAACAATATAATTGAAAATGAATATTTCATGCAATAATTGAACTCCTTGACTACACTTTTTTTTAATGATCAAATATCTTTGATGCATATCGTTGTTGGGATAGATCCTCTTTTGATTCAATTATTCTTATTTCTTTGTCCATCACCTTGTACACATTTTTGGACAACTCTAAATGCATGTTCATATATCATTTCACTCATTTCCTTAATCGTCCTTAAAAAAGAAGCACGATAAAAAATGATTAATATCTATACGAAGTTAAATATAGTGGAGATATTAATTTGGTAATTTTGTGGACTAGTATATATATTGTGACATTATGTTTTTGGATCTTCAATGTGTTCCAAATTTTGAACCGACGTTTCAAGTGGACACTCCACCCATCTTTAGGGAATCAACAATGAAGCTGCAAATGGTTAGAAAAGCATGAAGTTGTAAATGGTTAGAAAAGCATGAAACTGAGCATATAAAGGTGAGGGAGAGAAATAGACGTTAGAAATTAGGTCGTGAGATGGGGAAATTATCCAAGAACAAGGAGAGAAAATAATAAAATACAAGTAATTTTTTTTTATTTAATGAATATATTGGATGAAATAGAGGGATACATTTATATTGTGCTTGTTAATATGTTAATTAGGGGAAACGAGAATTAAACTGTTTTAATTGTTAAATATTTTTATAATAATAACAAATAAAGGTGTTATAATTAAAGAGGGTAGGTTGGAATTATAAAATGAAATAATAATTAATAAAATGAAGTTAAGGTGACGAGCAACCAAAATTACAAGGTGAAAGGAGTATTGATAAAGTTAGAAGGGGGGCGAGCCACAAAATTAAGGAATAAAGGAAGGTTGTGATTAGAAGGTAATAAAAATTATAAGATAACAATAAAAAATAATAAAATAAAATAAATTTAATCTAACAAAGGGTCAAGAAGACATGTGCTATAAACCCTAGAATTATTGTAATTTAACTATGGGGTGAGGGAGAAAAATGTTTCATTATTATTAATAATAGGTTACGATGTAATGCCCATAAGGCGTAGAGTAAACAATAAATGGGTGTACTGTTAAGGCATTCCTTGTGACAGGTCATTGGTTCGAAACTGCGTAGGTACTAGCTTACCAAAAAATAAGGTTATGATGTAACAATAGAGATGTATTACATGTGACCATTTTAAGGAAAGAATTAAATATGAAACATTTAAAGCAAGTGTTAAAATTAATATTATTATGATTGGTGAAGGAATACAAGCAAAGTGAAAGGAACAAGGGAAAGCTACAAGCAGCTAATTCCTTTCCAACTAGAAGGTGCATCCTTGGAACACATGATATCAAAGGTATGGTTCATAACAAGAGGCGCAGTATAATTTTAAAGCTCCAAGATGGTGTGCAGTGAAGGGAAGAGGGAGATATGACTCTGCACCCTCCACCTTGTTGGATCGTTTGCCTGCAACTCCATCTGGTGGACGACATTCAGAAGGAACCCCACCATCTGGTGCTCGATCACGCATTCTCCAGGGTGGACGACAAAGTGGATTGCTATCAAGTTGCCCTCCCTACTTAGGTAAGTTTTTTGCACAAATTGATTTGAAGGTGGCTATGTTTTTAAATAAGGAAAGGAAGTTTCTATGATTTCTTTGATTTCACCATCGATCTCCCTGTTCCATAATCTCTGTAACATTTTCAAATCAGAGTCCCTCCGTCTGCATCTGTCAAACCCATTTTTTTTTGCAGCGAATGGACTGAGCAAAACCTCTCAAGCATGACTGCCTTCCATCCGCTAACAGGAATCTGGGTAGTTCCTATCTTCATCCCCTGCAAGCAAATCGCAAGGTATTAATTGATGATGATTATGGAGGAATAACATTGAACTTCATGATTTTCGGAGCACAGTGGGAGACTATGATCAGAACGCAAGACAACTCGACTATGTCCATCTTGGGAGTGAAGTGTTGAATCCCCGGAAGGCCTTTAAATTGCTGCAAGGATACAATAACAACTGCACCTTCCATGAATCCAATAAGAGTTTCCTGTGACATAAAGTCAATTATAAATCCCAACATGTTGCAACCCATGAATATTCAGCCAATAAACCCATCATCTATAGGATGCATTATTATAGAATCCAACCATATCAAATAGAAAATATCCAACCTGAGAATCCCCAAATAAGCCTAGAAAACACCAGCAAAAAAAGTTGCAGTGAATGCAACCTGCAAGTACAACACAAGCTCCGTGGTTGGAGAAATATCCTCTCTAAGCATGGCTTCGAGCAACAAATAAGCAATACATACAGGCTCAACTGCAAGATCCCTAGAGCTACCAAGTACTGAATAGATTAAGGGCGGAACGAAGCTTGAATCTGCCAAAACCAGAGAATTATATGAGAAGAGACATTCAATACCAGATTTTTCAAATTATTCATCACAATTCACAGTTTATAGGCTGAAACACTCACATAACTCGATGATGGGTGGAAAATTGGCTAGCTTGGCATAACTAATGCTTTGCAAGATCCAAGTCACATGTTATCACTGATCAGCCATAACTATCAACTTGAAAAGCACAACATTTAATGGCCTATTGATTACTGAGGTACCATTCCATATGAATTTAATACATAATTACCTGAGGGATAGCGAGGTTGACAATGGTTAGACCAGAAATAACATCAGACTTGAAAACAACGAAGCGATAGTTGGGAGCCCATTCCAACATTGAAAACAAATACATAAGCCCCAACCACCATTGCCTGCCACAAGGCTGGCCTCTAAATTGTCTGAATGGATCGTCATAATGGGTCGTCAGGGAAGAATGTCTCCTTCGTCTTAGAACTGAATTGATGAGCTACACTCTTTGATTCAAGAATGCCCACCTTGTGAATCCTCTCATTAATCATTTTCTTCTCAAAACCTATTTTCTACATCTAATAAAAACAACACTTGTTTTAAAGTCTTGTCTTTGGGTTTTAGTTTTCATTTGATTCTATTTTTTATTTTATTAACCAACATAAATGATTTTAATTACTTGTTTTTTCGTAATGTTAAGTTAGGACATATTTAAATAAGAGAAAAAAAAGCAAAATATATATATATATATATATATATATAAAGAGTATATTTATAATAATAAAAAAATAACATATAAATAATTTTCTAATTTTTAAAATTTACTCATTCATAATTTTATTACACATTAATATTTAAATACTCCAAAGTTTTAAATATTATTAATTATAATATAAATATAAAGTAATAAAACTTAGAGAGAAGAAGTTGTGACAGCTATCGTGGAGAGAACTGCAAATTTCGTAAGCTAGGGTTTGCCTGTGTGCGCGCTGCGGCGCGTTTCTGCTGAGGATGGGTGCCTCCGGAGGAGGACACCCCCCTCCTCCTCCGTCGTCCGCCGAGGAAGATGCATTCGCCCGGTTGATTAACGAGTATGGGAAAAAGACTGAGACCGCCCCACCTTCGAAGTTTGTCAAGAAGCTAGAGGCCATACCTGAAATAGAATTGCCGCCGGAGAAGCCTATTCATCTGGCGGTCTCTCTTGCTGATAGGGCCCTCATAGGGCAGTTTACGGGATTGTGGCCATCTCCTCGCTCCACGGAAACTTGGATCCAAAACAACTGGCGTCCCCTGATATCCCAAGGAGTCACAAGCTATGCGATAGGTAGAGGGTATTTCCTATTTGACTTTGTTTCAAAAGAGGATAGGGACCTGATCTTCAGAAGCGGGCCATATTTTATGGGGCCACAGGGCTTGTACCTGAATCGATGGACTCTAGATTTTGACCCTGCTATGGATGTGCCTAAAGCAGTTCCAGTCTGGGTTCGACTGCCAAACCTCCCCATGCATTGCTGGAGTGAAGAATCTCTAAGAACCATTGGCAACGGTCTGGGGAAATATATTGATAAAGCTGACCCTAAAGGTCAATACTCCTTTGCTCGTATCTGTGTGGAAGTTGATCTAGAAGCGGGCCTTCATGAAGCTGTTAAACTTTCAATTAAAGGATGGAAGCATTTCCAGCAGCTGGACTATGAACAGCTACCATTTAAGTGCAGGCATTGCCATGAATATGGCCACTTCCAGAGAAACTGTCAAAAAATCCAAAAATCCGAAATAGAGAAGAACCTGGAAGAAGATTGGCAGCAAACCAAGAAGCATAAAGCTAACCCTAGAAGAAAAGGTCCCAAGGGGATCCCCCTGACTGGTGCCACGAAGGACCCTACGACCGCAGCCCCGGAGTGATCAAAAACCCAAGAAAGCAATCCAAACCCCAGATCTGGAAATAGCTTCGCCATCCTCGAAGACCAGACGCCACCGACAAAACCAAGTGAGCTTGGGGAACTCTCACCCACGGCATCCCCCTCCCTGGCTAAAAGAAAGGAAGCTAGAACCGCAGAAAACCTGGATGTGGAAATAGAAGCAACAAACCTAGCAAAGGAAGGTATGCAGCAAAATCCTGCAACCGATGAAGGCACAGAAGACGAGGATACAGATGAGGATGATCCTGAATCACCAAAGCCTGCTAAAAAGGATCGTCGAGGAAGGAAAACTGAAAGGGAAAGAAGGGAAGTCGCCACATATAAGGATAGGTTAGCAGGAGTCCAAACCACTCTGGAAAAGCATCTCAATACCAGAAATACCAGACAGCAAGGAAATGCCTCAAAAGGGGCAACCACCACAACCAAAGGTAAGTAATGCAGATTGTCTCCTGGAATTGTAGGGGGTTAGGAAGTAAGTCGAAATCGTTATCAATGAAAGATTTGATCAAAATCTCGAATCCCTATATCCTCCTGATCCAGGAGACAAAAATGGAAGAGCAGGCCTGCCTTCTAGCTGCTCCTTCTTTCTGGAATCAAGCAGAATGTATTGCGGTCAGTTCAAGAGGGGCGTCTGGTGGAATTGCAACGCTCTGGGACCCTTCTAAGATTGAAATTGTAAGTCATGCTAAATCACCCCACTGGGTTTTTACTAAATTTCTATTTAAAGAAGCCAATATCAGACTAAGCCTCTTTAACGTCTATGCTCCTATAATGTCTCTGAGAAGCAATCATGCTGGACTAGTTTGAACGAACATATGACCTCCTCCCATTTAGAAAACTTTATTATCGCGGGGGATCTAAATCTTACTCTTTCCTCAGTGGAAAAAAAAGGAGGCAATATTGTCAGAGACCCTGCCAGGGAATGGGTGGAGGACATTATCTTGGAATGGGATCTGGAAGACATCAAACCAGCCAAAGGGAAATATACCTGGACGAACAAAAGGATAGGACCGGGCCACATAGCCGCTAGACTAGATAGGTTCCTGGTCCAGCATTCTATCCATATTCTTGGGTATGACCTGTCTTCCTCCATTCTCCCCTTTTGTGCCTCGGATCATAAGCCTATCTCTCTCTCCTTTATCAAAGATCTGAACCTTGGACCCATTCCCTTCAGGTTCAATCCCGCATGGATCCAATTGGAAGGCTTTGCGGATATTGTGGCAGCTGCCTGGAAAACTAATGTCAAAGGGTCTCCCTTTTTCGTTTGAGAAGCTAAGTTGCGGCTGGTGAAAAAGGCCCTTAAAGATTGGGCAAAACTTCTAAAGTCTCCTAAACAGCAAAGGACCGAAGCTGAAAAATCCCTGGAGGACCATCTCATAGGTAATGAAGGGAATCTCTCTCAAACCTCTCTGGATAAAGAAACCTATCTTCACAACAAGCTGAATGAAGATTGTAGGCTTGAAGAAAACTATTGGAAAACAAAATCAAGAAACACGTGGCTTCAGGAAGGGGACAAAAATACCAAGTTTTTCCATAAGCAAGCTGAGATCAGGAAACATTTCAAGACTGTAACTAAGATAGATCATTTGGGGAAGCAGCTATCTGAGTTTGACGAAATTAAAAAAGCAGCTCATGAACACTTTCATGATATGTATACGGAAACTTCACCAGGGAGGGACTTCAATCATTCTGAGTTTCTTAATAATATCCCGCTTCTGGTGTCTGATCAAATGAATCTTCAGCTTCTTCGCCCTATATCCCTTGAAGAAGTCAAATCAGCTGTTGATGGAATGAGCCCTGACAAAGCCCCTGGACCGGATGGATTCACAGCAAGATTTCTCACATCCTGTTGGCCCCTCATCCACTCGGATCTGTTCCGGATGGTAAAGAAATCCCTGTCCTGTCTCAAATTAGGCGGAGGAACCAATTCTTCCTTCCTTGCCCTCATTCCCAAAGAAAAAGGAGCCTCATCCTTTTCTCGTTTCCGACCTATCTCCCTCTGCAATATTGGCTATAAGGTAACCACCAAAGTCATTGCCAATAGACTGAAAGCTGTCCTTCCTCTTATTATACCCGAGAATCAAGGAGGCTTTATCAAAGGCAGGAAAATCTCTGACAATATCATCTTAGTCCAAGAGGCCATTCACTCTAGTGTGACAAGAAAAGAAAAAGGAATGGTTGTTAAACTGGATCTTTCCAATGCCTTTGACAGAGTCCGTCATAGCTTTCTGTTCCAGGTGATGACCAGATTTGGGTTTGCTCCAAGGCTGATCTCTTGGATCAAAGCCTGTATCAGCACTCCATGGATCGCCCCCCTGGTGAATGGGAGAGCTGCAGACTTCTTCCAAGCTTCAAGGGGTCTCAGGCAAGGATGTCCTCTGTCCCCTCTTCTCTACGCGATCCAAGCGGCCTCTCTCAGCTATATTCTGGATTATTATAGAATTCATGAAGATCTTCTGGGGTTAAAAATTGTGCGTGGGGTTAAAGAAGTTAATCACACCCAATTTGCTGATGACACTCTCCTCATGAGCGGAGCAAGTCCAACCACAGCTAGAAAGTTTAAAGAGGTGCTTGACATCTACCAAGATGTTTCTGGAAGCAAAATCAATTATACCAAGAGCCAAATTTACAGCTAGAACTGCTCCCCAATTGAGCTGCAAGTTATATCCCGAATTCTCATGATAGAAGGGAAATACCACTAAACTGACTTCAAATATCTTGGAGTTCCAATATTCAAGGATAAGCCAAAAATCTCCAGCTGGGAACCGTTGATTGAAAAATTGAATCTGAAAATCAAAGCCTGGGGAGCCTCATGGCTAAATCTTGCAGGGAAATCAGTGCTCATCAAATCTGTTCTGGCTAGCATGCCTGTCTTCCAATGCTCCTTGCTGTTGGCTCCTATAACTGTCCTTAAAAAGATCGAGGTCCTTCTTCGGAGATTTCTGTGGAAAGGGGGGAAACATAATGAGAACAGACTTCCCCTGGTCAAATGGGAAAAAGTCACAGCCTCTTATCTCGAAGGTGGATTGCACATGCGATATCTTAGGGCCCAAAATCTGGCCTTGGGAGCTAAGCTATTGTGGAATTTAGTGTCAGGAGACTCATCATGGAGTAAACAGGTGTTATGGAAAAAATACTTTTCAGGGACTAGACTCAGATGCTTGGATCAGGGCCCGAAGGTGAAAAATGGCTCTCCCCTTTTTGCCTTATGCTCTAAAGCCTATTCCCTCTTTGCTGAGGAACTCACGTGGATCCCTGGAAACGGAAAGAAAATTAGAATATGGGAAGACTCCATCTATGGCAATCCTCCAATTGGAAACATAGAAGGGATGGACGGAATTCGGAGGTTTCTCTCAAACCATGGGATCTCCAAACTTTGGGACATATCAAAATGGCATCCGGATGGTCAACAAAGATGGATAGGTTGGGTCATTCCAGATTTCCCTCCAACCCTTGCGGATGAAAAAGGTCTCCTCCTTCGTTGCCTGGATGGAAAATATCCGGTTGCCAAAAGATATAAAGATGTAAGAGGTTGGGGCTCCAACTCCGGCCATTACTCTGTCGCTCAAGGCTATAGAAGCTTCAAAGCCATCCCCAATGTCCCCCGAAACCCTGCAGTTTGGAAGTACATCTGGTCAAACAAGTCGCTACCTAAAATCGACCATTTTATCTGGACTCTAGCTCATAATAGCGCCCTAACCACCGAAGTCCTGCGTAGGAAAGGATGGGAAGGCCCATCTCGTTGCCCCCTATGCCTTGCTGCTGAAGAGACGTCCCCTCATTTGTTTATCTCTTGTCCCTTCTCCACTCTTGTCTGGAATCTGATGACTATCCCATGGCATATCCCCCTGAACTATGAAGATGTCCCCTCCCTTCTCTGTCGATGGTCGTCGTCCCCCCCTGTCAGGACCCATCCTAAGGACCCTCTGGCTATTGCCTGGTTAGCCCTCCCCAAATTCATCTACTGGAAGCTTTGGCTTGAACGAAACAGTTGAATATTCCGAGGAACCAGATCTTCTCCTTTACAGGTGGTGGTCAAAATAAAAGCCCTGTTAGGGGACTTCATTAGCTCACGAACCTACCGCTGCCTTAATTCGCCTTTATCGATTGAAGAAGCCAACTGGCTTCAAAGTATTCCTGGTACTGTAGCTAGCCTTCCGGTCAGAGATCCGGTGCTACATAGGTGGGAAATCAGACTTACGGGGGAGGAGTATGTCCAGTGGTGTAAAAATTGTGGAAACAACCTATTGTACTTTGACGGAGCTTCAAAAGGAAACCCAGGGGAGGCAGGAGGGGGAGGGGTTCTCTTTAGCCCCGATGGACAACGGATATTCACATATTCCTGGAATTTAGGGGTAGAATCCAACAACATAGCGGAAGCTTTGGCCCTTTGGCAAGGCTTAAACCAAGCTCTTCTCCATGGCGTTCAGAAAGCAACTGTAGTAGGGGACTCCAGGATGATTATCCATTGTATCAACACTATGAACTTGCCCGCATCCATGCGACTTCGTCAGGTCCTTCAAAGAATTGCACTGCTCATTCCTCTCTTCCATGACATCGAATTCTACCATGTCCTCCGGAAGAACAATGGACAGGCTGACAAAGCAGCAAATGAAGCAATTAACCTAGGAAAAGGGTTTCTAAAAATCAATGATGAAATTAATTGGGTCTCCATTCCGTAAATCTTTGGGCTCATCTCCGACCATGAATATTATGAGAATTGGGCATGTGAGCAATAAGGCACGTGTCTTGCGCCAACTTTGCCGGATGGCCTTCACTCTGGGATGCGATGTGCTCTCTAGCTTTCATCATTTCCTCCTCCCCTTCGCACGCCCTTTCTCTGCAAGGGTGATGACGACTTTGCCAAGGCTGATGAAGTTTCGTACCAGTATACGTACCGGGGATCAGGATATTCTACGGAGAAAGATTTTTTCGCCTCTATTCTATCACCTCAACGTCTCCAGGCGTGGGGTTTTGCCTTCCTCAGCCCAGCTGCACGCCAACGTCACTGGGTTCTTCAAATCCACGTCTAGCTATGACAACATGCTGGTTCATGATCCTCAGGAATTTGCCTATCTCGGCAATACGAGCCGTTATTCAATGAGCTGTACGATTCTGGGTAATGGAGCCACCCGAAAGAGGATGAAGGATTTTGCGGCATGTGATGATTTATGGGCAATTATGCCTAATTTATTTCATGGAATTGACATCAGCAATATAACTGGTAATCCCCCAAGCAATGGCTCTAAAACTAATACCATCCCTTCTATCAAGGAGTTGTCTACAGGAAGGCGAAAGATTTTGCATCACTACGTTAAGCTCCCTCTGTGTTACCCCGATAGTATTTGGCTTCTGCCTAGAATTATGGCCGAATCTGGAGACTCTGCGGCTTCCTCTCCTGACCCATTGCTGGAATTGGAAGCGGAGATTCGGGTGCTGCGTCGACGAGTCAGAAGACAGGGAGAATTTATGAATCGTATGGATGCGCAAGGTGGAAGGCGACTGGATAGATTGGACGAGGAAATTGGTAGCACCCGTGAGGAGTTTGCGGTAGCCCTGGAGACTTTGGAGATGAAGGTCACGGCCGCCATCGAGAAAATGGACCAAAGACTGCAGAATCTGGAAATAGCTATGGAGAACCTTCGAGGAACCGAAAAACCAGGCCCGAGTAAGAACCCAACAACGGCAAAATCGTCTGCAGGGGCACGCTATCGCTAATTCTTGTCTAGGTTCTGTTTTACTCTGTTTTATCTTTCTGTTTTCAGCTTTTAAAAAAAGTCCTGATCAGTTACAGGCATTTGTAATTAACGGTAGCATGACTGATAGACCTTCTACAATTTTGGCTTCTGTAATTTTGGCATGTAAATCTGTTGGTGGCTCTGCCACAGCTCTTTAATACAAACACTAGCCGTTTCTGTCAAAAAAAAAATAAAACTTAGAGAAATACAATTCGTAGAGAATTATTCATCTTTTAATAACTAAAAATTTGGTTAGTTGTAATAGAGTCGAAAATATTTTAAAAAGAGATAAACACTTGGATAAACCAAAGCCGTTTCTCATTATCGATACCTATATTATAATATCAAAAAATAATTGAGCCATTCTCGTTTTACCGTAAACCATGGTTGAACTTAAAAAAAATCATAATTTCCCTGTCTTGTCGGTCATGTCCAATACATTATTCTCCGCAAAGCCTGACATTACGAAATACAAGGAAAACCATAGAAAAGTCTGAATTTAAATAACACACTTAAATATTAAATGAACATTGTACCAGCTATTGTATTGTATGTGGCAGTTTTATACAATTTTAATTAAAAAAATAATTTTATTTATTTTTAAATTCAAATAAATAGAAGCACTTCTCTAGGGATTTGTGTCCCATAAGAATTGCTTTCAACCAATCAATAAATCAAAATTTTGTATTTACAAAATTTATAAATTTTCAAAATATTATATTTAATATTCAAATTTTATTAAACATTACGAAACATTGTAAATATTTTTATGTGGAGGTAAATATTGCAAGTCAATGAAGTTTGACTTTCCAATGGAAAGTATATCTCTAACTTGGCACGGAATAATAATAATAATAAATATAAACAAAGTGAAAGGAATAAATATAGAACAATTATATCTTTACTCTGTTTTTATTGTTGCTTCACCAATCATTATAATATTAATTTTACTACTTGCTTTAATTGTTCCATATTTAATTATTCCCTTAAAATGATCACATGTAATACGTCTGTATTACATCGTAACATATTATTAATAATGATGAAATCTTTTTCTCTCTCACACCTTAGAAATTACAATAATTATAGGGTTTATATTACATATGCCTTGTTTTTTTAAACTAAAAATATTATCTTGAATTATATAAAAGCCGATTAAAATCAATATAAACAAAAATAGGAAGTTTCATAGATATTCTTGGAGCATCCAGTACATAACTGTGACTATAAACACAAGTCCAGTTCCAAAAACTTGCTACTACATACATAAAGAGTTCAACCACTACAGTGCTATAAACTTTTACACAATGTCCTAATAAAAGATGGCAAAAAACTTGCATATAAAACTAGATAAAACTATGAAAATGTAAAAGACTGAGTGTAACTAAATCCACTTTACATGACCCAGTCTTCATCAACATTTCCATCATCTTCACCAACATTTCCTTCCTCTGTTCCTACCCGATCCTCTAAGTAGAGACGATAACAACATCATGTTTGGCTTGTTGAACAGTAGTTTCCTGCTTTCCCCTACTACCTATCCGCTCTATCAACCTGGAGTATTTTTCTTTTAACATTTCTTCATGACATTTAAAAGTAGTCAAAATTTGATTCACATGAGCCTCATAGACTCTAAAGTTACCTTCTGAGTAATCCCAACAGTGATCCAGACCTGTCAGTTGAGATTCTTGGACTCTCATATTTCCTTCCATATCATCCACACACTAGCCAAGATTGTGCATCTGAGAAGAATTCTATTTATTCAAGTCTAGCACCCCTTGCATTTGCAGATTCATCCAACGAAAACTTGCTCTGATGTCTCGGATATGCGCTTGCATGTCCTTAATTTCCTTGGGCATCTCCTTAATATTATCAACTCACTGCATCTCAATTCTCTTGAAAGAAATAGTGTACATTAAAGAACCTGGATTTATGGAGGATATTACCAGAAAGTTAAAATGTTTTACCTTCCCCAATAAGAAGAAAACAACACTCAAATGCCAAGTTTGATCAGATCTGAGGACTATTGAAGCTAGGCCTCCATCCACTCATAAATTCTCAACCCTGTAGCGCCTAAGATCAACAAATTCATCATTATCTTCTCACCCGAGATTAGAAGCTTCATCTAGAGAAAAATTTGAACCATACCCACTAGAAATGGCAGCTAGTAGCCACTCCCTCGGGGAAAAAGGGGTGGCGGTTGCATTAATCACTGTAACCAAAATAACCATTCCAAAATCAACTAATTGTCTATTCCTCCTCCTCACAAAACAAAAATTAATTCCTGCATTCTGATATCTTATGCGATAAGCTTCAAGTCTCGAAGGACTTGGAAGTATCCATGTGATAACAATAAAGGAGTTATCCTTCATAATCTATGACAAGTGTGTAGAAGAGCCTCGAGCTGTGTAATGTCGTCGTATTACATTGAATGTTGATGGGGAAGAGTAATATGGACACAATGTAAACAATATAAACCAACCTTTTCCCATTTATGTTTTAGGGAGAAGTTAGGGGAGCCAACATGTTGGGATTGGTCCCTCATTTTTCCTTATGCTTCCTTGAGAAAGTTTGGAAGCTTCATTTGCATGCTTATCTACACGACTATTATTTTCTCTCTTCACATGTATAAGATGAACATTTGGAATCCAAAGGAGAAGGCTATTAATGTGTTTTTGGAGCCTATCTTATATTTTATCCTTGAGATTCCATCGTTTCCTAGCTTGTGAAATGATCAAGAGAGAATCCCCAATTACAACAATAGGATGAATTCACTAGGAAACAACATGTTCCATACCCAAATAAAGAGCATAACATTCTGCTTGGTTGTTAGTATCTCTCTCTAGCCCACATGCAAATGTTAATTCTATATTTCCACCAGGATCCAAAAAGATCCCTCCCCCTCCTACCTCCCCTATATCTCATATGCCTTGTTAACCCTTTTTTTTGTTAGATTAAAAATTTATTTTATTTTATTATTTTTTATCACTGTCTTATAACTTTTTATCACCTTCTAATCGCAATCTTACTCCATCCCTTAATTTTGTGGCTTTCCCCTTCTAACTTTATCAATACTCCTTTCACCTTGTAATTTTGGTTGCTCGTCACCTTATTTTCATTTTATTAATTGTTTCCAACCTACCCTCTTTAATTATAACACCTTTATTTGTTATTATTATAAAAAAATTAATCATTAAATCAATTTAACTATTGTTTCCCTAATTAACATATCAACAAGCGTAACCAAAATTTATCTCTCTATTTTATCCAATCTATTCATTAAATGTATATTTCTCTCCCTCACCTTTATATGCTCAATTTCATGCTTTTATAACCATTTACACCTCCAATCTTTTCTAATAATTTGCAGCTTCATTTTTTATTCCCTGGAGATGGGTGGAGTGTCCACTCAAAACATCGGTTCAAAATTTGCAACAAAGTGAAAATCCAAAAACACAATGACACAATGTCTGGCCATTGTCAAAGCATCCATACCCATATAGTATATACATATTATAGAAAAAACATGTTGAGCAATATTACCTTAAAAAATGATTCATTTTTGTTATTGTACAATCTTGCTATTACATGCCTCACAAGTCTTATTGATCATTACTTTAGAAATGTTTGTCGAACTTTAAATATAACATGATTCTTGGAATCGTTAGATTGATTTTTGTACTATAAGTGAAAAAGAATGTCTACGTGTTATTTCCATTATATTCCCCATAGTTTTATAATAGTGTTTCACCTTGTCATTAACTTCTAGCACCACTCTATATCAACCAAGGACCAACTCATCATCTTTTACATCCTTTGTAATTTGTTTTCTTAGGGCGGCCATTTATTCCTTGTTGTCAGTCCTTACACCACATTAATAAAAGACATAACTATTAATAAAATATCTACAATGCAAATTATGAAATATGTTCACAACCTCAATGGAGAATTTAAACCAAAAATTGTTTTTAGGATAATTAGTTCCCATTATTCAAACATATGCACTAGTGTGTTTCATTTTATATGGACTAACACAAAATCCAAAATAAATAAAATTGGCAAGTCCAATAAATATGCTCTAAAGTTAACAACACAAGGTTTGCATTTACTATGCAATGCACACCACGAAACAAGAAAACATTTTTTAAATGAGCATTGCCTTATATAGTAACAACACATCATTCCATCTTTAGTATACATTGTGCAGCACTAAACTCAAAAATATTGTTGTTGTTTTTGTTTTTAATTAATTAATTTATTTAAATTTTGCGAGGCAAAGCTTTTAAAGTTGACAAGGCAAATTGGTGCACTCTATAGTAAAACTGTGTCGATGAATATTTACCATACAATGTGCACCTCATAACTTGAAAATATATTAGAAAAAATCCTATGAAGGATAGGTTTTGGAATCGAACGTAACGAGAGGCTTGGATCCATAAAATGTTATTTTCATCCAAATAACCAATGGTGCATACAAATACCAAAAAATCCCCCAAAAATCTCACTATAGAAACTAAATCCATGTGGCTAGGGTTTGTGGTGACATAAAACAAAAGGGAAGAAACAACAAAACTAGGTTTTGCATTGTTGAATGTGAATTTGAAACCTTTCTTCTTTGTTGGGATGGAGATAATGGAGTTTCATACTTAAAATTTATCCTTTGTAAATTTATATGTGATCCATAGTGACCACTTACAAATTCGACCTTAAGGGAACTCTATCTAATCCAATCTCTCACCTAGTGAATCTCTCTTATAGAAGTATCCCTTCCAACTTTTGGCACAATAATGGATGAGGGTTTAGGGTTTTGTTTAAGTCACTTTTACAAAATGATATATCCACACATTTTTCATTTGATTTTTTGTTGCACTGATGAAAAATATACATTGTTTTTCTTTATAAAATAATCATTGTGCAGTGTATCCTTGAGATTTAAGCACGCCCATACACTATATTGCCTTAGTCACACCATGGAAATAGATTGTAGAAAAAAATTAAGTGCAAACCTTTGCAATTATTACTTTGTGAAAGTTTTCATTTGTAGATGTTTTAGTGTAGATATCTTATTCAGTGCCACCATTGAAATGCAACACAACAACATGTATGGTATAAACAAATGCACAAGTGTGCTAAATTAAACAAGGAGCATCGATTTCATGAAGAGGACCTTAAAAAAAAATTCTAGAGTTAGAATGTTACCTGCTTCTCAGATTTTGTTTTAAGAATGTAGACACATAATTACAATACTCCACAAAGTATGCAATGATTATTATAATTCACATTTCCTCGGATGGAACATTGTTTCCTTTGTTATAGTGTTGTCCATCTTAATATACGTTCCAAGAGAAGTATTTGAATGCATGGGTAAAATAAACTTAGTATGGTATAATTGTTTAATCAAGTTACATATGTATAATATCATTTGAACTATGCATATCACATGAGTGTTAAGTATACCAGCATAGATCCAAATCCTAGGCTCTATCAAGCGTCGAGAGGGATCAAATCTCCCTAGGTGCAAACCTCTCCTTGAATAGCTCCTTGAGTGCAATACGTGAGCCACCTAATCCTAAGCTCTAAAGTCTTTAGTTTAAGTCTCATATTTACTTTTTGCTTTGTATTATTCTTTTTTGTTTATGGCCGACATAATATTTATTACTTTTTACTTTGTATTATTCTTTTTTGTTTACTTTGTATTATTTTGTTATTGGACAAACTGGACAAACACTCTAAAATCTCATATTTACTTTTTACTTTGTATTAAAAGTAAAAAGTAAAGTCTCTAGTGTAAGTCTCATATTTACCTTTTACTTTGTATTATTTTTTTTGTTTATGACCGACATAATATTTATCACCTAATCCCAAGCTCTAAAGTCTCTAGTTTAAGTCTCATATTTACTTTTTACTTTGTATTGTTCTTTTTTGTTTATGGCCGACATAATATTGATTACTTTTTACTTTGTATATTCTTTTTTGTTTATTTTGTTATTTATGGCCGACAATATCCACAAACACCCGACTTACCAGATCTCCCTTATACAAATGTAATTTATGGCCGACAATATCGACAAACACTTGACTCACAAGATCTCCCTCATACTGGGCTGTAGAGCGCCTCTCGGCGCAATAATTTGAAATTATGCAAATGATACTTAAACTCATTCTTTGTTAGCATACTTTTTTGTATCCTTGTAATTGTCATCCAATCACACATATTCTGTAACCACACACCCATCAAGACATGTCACCCCTAAAATATTTTCCCACTCCATTTGACATTAAATTGTTGCCTATGGTGCACCAAAGTAAACTTGGAGCATCGGTTCCATAAAAAAAACCTTCAAAAGTCTATTTGAACTTAGAATGTTACATGCTTCCCAAACTTTCATTTAAGAATGTTAATACATATCAATTGTCCTTTTGACTCAAATGCAAGGGAAAAAAGGTTATAATATCAAATGGTTGATTCTTTAGATTCCTCGCTCATATTGTTCATGTTCACCAACTTCTCCCTTGCTATTCGCAATAAGTCCAATTTGTATTCATATTTTGATTATCTAATTGAATTTACACTACCTTACACATGAATTTGAATAATTGTGCATTGATTTTTGCAAGATCCCAATTCAAGAAGAGCAGAGGGAGGATGGGGACCTAGCACCTTTCTCCCTATGCTTCTAATCTATTGTTTTTACTACTTATTTATGTTATGTATCTCTACTATGATGAGACCCATTAAAATTAAAGAATTTCTAGAAGACAATGTTATTGTATTTTGGTTCGACAATTATGGACATGATATATTTTTATGTAGGCCTTTTTGTTGTTTAGAGATAGTATAGGCTACGTAGTTGACAAGTAAGAAGAATATTGGATAGAGTTTTTCTCTAGTGGAATTTATATCATACTCTAAGTTTTTGATTGAGTGCTTTACACACATGCTAAATGGGACTTTTTCCCTCTTAAATATATAGTTACAATTTTTTCCTTGGAAAAATAAATTGCAGTTGGTTTCCAAATGCATGACTTTCATTATTCATCAAGAGGTATCATGATCAATATGCAACTTAACTTAGTTAAATTTCAAATAATTGTTAAAAAAATAGAAAAGTATCATTGAAAAAATAAAAATAGAAAAGTATTGAATATTCTTAAGTCATCTTTCATATGCCCATGCCAATGAGCTTCATAACTTTGAGGGTTATCTCAAGCGATCATCAACGAGACATGCGATCTCTTCCTCCAAAGTTGGGGAGGTCATGGGTATGACTCTCTTGATGCTATGAGTATCTTTTTCTCTGCCTTATTTGAGTCCAAAGGGTTGATATATGTACAACCTTTAAAACTTAAGCCGACTTGGAGGAACAAAAGAAGTAGAGAATATGGAATCTCCAAGCGTATGGACCATTTTTTAATCTTAGAGAACTTGCTTAATGAACCTTTGTCGATTCGCTCTTGGGTTGAATCAGGCGGTTTGTCGAACCACAGGCCTATCCTACTGGCGTTAGAAAATTAGAAATCAAACCCCCCCTCTCCATTCAAGTTCAACCCAGCTTGGCTGGAAGAAGAGGAACATAAGAACTTGGTTCAAGATTCATGTTCTCTTGTACAAGTTTTGCCTTCATATTCCTTTATGCAATAGTTTGTGGATAACCTTGCTAAGGTTAAGAAAGTATCAAAAGAATGGGACAAGGCTTATAGACAGAATCAACAGGCGCAACTAAAAGAGGTGGAGGCAAAGGTAGTGGACCTTTACGCTCATAACAACTTCAGTGTTTTTTCAGAGTTTGAATTAGAATCTCTTAAAAGCCTTGATTTAAAAAGAAGCCTCTTATTAGCTAGGGAGGAGCAGCTCTAGAGGTTAAAAAGCAGGGCTTTGTGGATAGTTGAAGGGGATAACAATACAAAATTATTCCACCGATTTGCTTCCCATAGAATGAATATAAACATTATTTCAGAAATTCAAGATGCCCAGGGAAATTTGGTTTGTTCTTTCCAAGAGAAAGCTTAGGCCGAGGTAACATAGTTTTGGTCTCTGTTCACAAAACCTTAAGGATGCCCTATTCAGTATATTTTGCAAGTGTTACTGCTATTTCCCAGGCTTATCTCTGATGAAATTAACAAAGCCTTAACAACGGTTGTCTCATAGCAAGAAATGAATTACATATTGAACTCTTTTCAGAAAGGTAAAAGTCCAGGTCCTGATGGATTTATGGTTGAATTCTTCCAAGGGTTTTATGAGTTCATAAAAGAAGATCTGCTTAATGTTGTTTGTGAATCCCAACGCTCAAGAAAAGTGTTGGGGGCAATTAATTCTACCTTTTATGGCCTTGATTCTGAAAAAATGGAAGTACTCTTATTTTGACGACTTCAGGCCCATCTCCTGTTCCAATGTGATATATAAATTGATTACTAAGATCATAGCTCAAAGGATCAAGCCTATTTTGACTGAAATTATATCGAAAGAGCAGTTTGGATTCATGTTCAAGCGACAATTTCATGATGCAGTTTCTTTGGCTTAGGAAGCAATTCATTCCATTAATAAAAATAAGCTTAGTGCCTTTGCACTAAAGTTGGACCTGTCTAAAGCATATGATCGGGTCAGTTGGACTTTTCTTCGCCTTCTGCTAATTTAGATAGGGGCTTCTTTAGATGTTGTAAATTGGATCTTGGGTTGTGTCCAGTCCTCCTCTTTTGCAGTGCTTATCAATGGGTCCCCTTCACCCTTTTTCCGGTCCTCTCATGGATTAAGGCAAGGATGCCCTCTGTCTCCTTTCTTGTTTTCACTAGTGGCCGAAGCTCTAAGTATATTGGTACACAATGTTAGGTCGTCTGGCACATTGAAAGGAGTCTGATTTTAGACTCTTAAGAGCTCTCTCACATCTTATTTATGGATGTTGTGCTGATGTTAGGAGAAGGCTCTCTTGAAAATATTCAAACCCTTTCTTCAATTTTGGAGGTGTATAAAAGGGCCACTGGCATGCAAATAAATATTGAAATATCTAGTCTTTCCTATAATCGAATATATGATGATGTACAACTTCATTTGAAGGATGTGGTCTTGTTTCCATTAAATCGGCTATTAGAAGGTTTCAAATACGTTGGCTTTATCCTCAAACCTAATTCAAACTCTTTCAACATTTGGGTTTGGTTGTATAAGAAGGTCAAGGCCAAAATTTCTTTATGGGAAAATCGTTTTCTCTCTAGAGGAGGTCATTTAGTTCTCCTAAAAGTGGTTTTGTAGAGAATACATGTCTATTGGGAATTAATTGCTTATATTCCCAAAGGAATTCTTAACAAGATCAGAAAGAAATTCTTCTCCTTTTTGTGGATGACTAGTAAATAGGCAGATGGTACCCCTTTGGTCAATTGGACAATTTTGGAAAATCCTAAGGACCTAGGAAGATGGGGCATAAAAAATACAGTCATATTTTGTAAGTCCTTAGCACCAAAATCCCTCTGGCAATTGGCTCAGAACTCCTCTTCACTTTGGGGAAGGGTTATGAATTCTAAATATTACTCAGGCTCATCCATCGCTGAATGGTTTAGAAATCCATTCAAGTCTAATAAGAATGGCTCAATTGGATGGAAGGCTCCTTTTCAGGCTTTCCCGTTGGTTGGAAATTAGACGATCTAGAGGATAGGGGACGAAAAAAATGTTATGATTGGAAAAGACCCTTGGGTAGGATCCAGAAATGACTATAAGCTATGTGAAGACATTATATCTTAGCTTAGGATTCAAAGGCTCGAAGTTTTGGAAGATGCATAGGTGAAAATCCCCCAATTATGGGAATAAGAGGATGGAAAATCCCCATGCCCTTGGGATAAGGGGTGAGGCAACAGTTGAATGGTCTCAATTTGTGAACAAATTAGTCTCTAGTTTTGTGCACCTGGATCCTGATACTCCAAATTGTTTGGTTTGGACCAAGAACTCTTCTTTTGGTGATTATTCGACCAAAGTAGGCTATGAGGCCTTTATCTCCGAGTCACTCAGAGGTGAAAAGTTGTGGTGGTGGCTTGTAGTCTAGAAGGCTCTGGGGTCTTTGAAGTAAAAAACCACTCTCTGACTGGCCTTAAGTAATAAGTTCTAACTTGGGACAACCTTCAAAAGCGAGGCTGGAATGTACTGAGCAGATGCAATCTATGTAGATCTGATTGTTAATCTATTTTTCTTCTTGTCCCTATGCAGATGTAGCCTGGGAAGCTTCTTCTAAAAAACTCAAATCAACCTCTAGTCAATTTGCCTCCATGCTGGATCAGAGAGTTCATAAATGGTGGTAGGATCCCTTGGTAGGTAGTTTTTCTAGCTACCCCACCTCCTTTATATATGGTATCTAGTGGGCTTACAATTCTGCAATTTTTCAGAATTATTGGGTTCCCTTTGAAGTAACGATCGTAGTGGATGCAGGAGCATACATCAGAACCCAAGCCAGCCAAACAAAGAGCATTGGTGCCTCCACAAATTGACAAGAGTATTTTTTGGGCTTTTCTTGACGGTGCTAGTAAGTGGGAGCCACCTCTTGGAGGTGTGGGGGGAATTCTTTTTTCTTTCAGATGCTATAAAATTCCGGATCAAATTTGCACCAGGTCACTATTCTAACAATATAGCGGAGCTGGCTTCTTTATGGGAAGTTTTAAAAGTCGTCTTGAGTAAGAATGTCTCATGGCTTCAACTTTTTGGGGATTAAAAAATGGTAATAGACTGGGTGACAAATAAAATTCAGATCTCAATTCCTCATATGCAAAATCTTCTCTCTGCAATTTGAGTTCTTCTTCAGGACTTCTAGTTCACTTCTTTTTCTCATGTATATAGAGAGTTGAATTCCACAGCTGATGAGCTTTCCAAGATTGCACTTGTCGTGGAATCTAGGATGCTCACGATCCAAGAGATAAGGGATGGAAAAGTTAGAGATTTGGTCTTGTTATCATAAATGATGTATGTTTTTTGATGTGTTTGAATATTTTGGCAAGCGATTCATATGAACAATGAATCTGCTTTTAGGAAAGAAAGATGCCTTAGTGGTAGAAAAAGAAATGCGGCCTAGTATAGGCAGAAATGTACAGCTCTTAGAGAACTTTTTGTAAGTTCCCTAGTGGACAGTTCATGTTTATTTGATCAGAATAAAATATTTTTTTTCTATGGAAAATACATACACACACACAAATATAATTTTAGAATAAAATTCATGATGTGTGTCATTATCAAACTTCACCAACTATTTATATGTATTAATGGGATCATTTCATACATAATACGAATTGAACACATTATCCCATCATTAAAAGCATTCATCATAATACTAAATTCGAATTGGAAACCAAGATTTAAATTAATTATGGGACAAATCTATTGCTTATGCAAGCATTCATCCTTCATGATTTCTACAAATTGATAGTGGAGAGATTTCTACAAATTGGATTTAGTTGTTCATATTTGTCTTTCAGTTGGAAATTCACTTTGATTTGGATTTGAAGTTCATTAAGTTTGGTGATATGTTTTCCACATATGTGATTCAATGATTCATAGACTTATTTCAACTCAAATTCATCATGTGTTGGAATTGATTTGTTGTGTTGAAGTTGAAGTTCCATATAATCCTGCAAATTGAATAGGAAAAACTATAAATATCACTTAAAGAAAGGATATGCAACAACTAAATGTACCCGAGTCAATTTTTTTATTATGATTATGGAACTTATGGATTATGGGTCTGCCATGCTTCCATTGCTTCTAATTTTTCCATGGCATATCAAATTTTAATTAGCCTACAAATCATGAGAGATTACATCACCCTGCGTATGAATTTATCAACGTGCATAAAAAATATTTGTTGTTCTTTTGATCGATTTGTGTCTACACTATAACTAACATAAATCACACCGTAAACTCAACTATTAGTTCACAGTTACAAATTTGTTCAAATTTATTATACTTGCATTGAAAAACATAAAATGAGGGCTTCATGTATCATCCAATTTAGACAACAACATGATTAGAAACATTGGATATGAAAATAATGTTAAATAACAAGTAACATAATTAAACCACGGTTTCATGTCCAACAATTGTAAAAAATATTTTGGAAAAGAGAATCCCTTTTACAGGTTGAACAGTTATTCAATAGGTTGGAAAGACCTATTTACGATTTATTAAACCCAACGTTTCGGACTTCAAAGTGAGTCCATCATCAGGGGTGAGCTTGGTACTATTTTGAGAAACGATGTGAGGGAGTAGTTATAGGTAAATGTGATGTGTTATGTTGGGTTTCGAGAGAGCCGGCTAGGTTTAGGTTTTGGTGAACAATTTTGGTAATGTCGGCATGCTTAATTATTTTTGAAGATTTTATAGAAATATATTCTTTATAATGTGAACATTAATTTAATTGGAACTTTGAGTTTTACAATGTAATCTTATTCTTTATGGATATCAATTCTTTTAAGGTAGTTATAATTATAATTAATGTATAGTTTAATTATTTGTTATTAATATTAATGTATAGTTTAATTATTTGTTATTAATATTAATGTATAATTAATGTAAATGTTGGGTTTAATAAACTGTAAACAAGTCTTTCCAACCTATTGAATAAAAAATCTTTTGTTAATATCCAACCATAGTTGATAGCTTGTTTCCTCAATCCCTAATTCACTACCCTGGATATTTTAAATGAAACATTTCCTTCAATATATTTTATTTCTCTTACACTCAATTGTCTCTATCTTTGTAAAATATTTAGGTGGTAGAACACCATTAAAACTCTTTGTCAAAATCACTTTGTTTTCATAAAATGAAAAGTTGCATTCCAATGTGTAAATTATCCTTTTATACATCCAAATATATGAACACTTCATAGTCATTTTCCATCCTACTAACTACACCATTGTTTGTTGATAAATCTCTTGAAAAGTGAACATGATCATTTTCAGTTGAGGCCAATCTTATTAATTGACTCCAAGGTCTTCAAATAAGTTCCATGTGTGCACATTAGAACTAATTCAACAAACTAGATATGTTTCAACAACCCTTTCGAGTCTATCAATTTTGTGCCATGTCCTTAGTTTGCTCTTGTTGGAACACTCAACAAAGATAATCGTGAATGCATAGTTTCCATTAAGATTCTAATACACGTATAAATACAATGATGTGACCCTTGTTTTCATATTCCAAGAGGTATTTTGGAATCCGTGCGACTCTTCCTATTCACACATGACTATGTATTGTAACGCAGTGGTGACTTTGTTTCTGGATACTTCAATTATGATAGAATTGACATGCTCTCGTAGCCCTACTAGGTCCTCTTCAGTGGTGGATGTCATTAACAACTTTCTTTTCTTTGATTGTTGATGAGTGGGTTTTCCTTTGACATTTTGTTGGAATATGATTATTTTCTCGACGACTTGGTCAAGTTTCAACTTTAAGCGTGACTCGCTGAAGTCGGGCTCGAATCCTTCTTTGATCAATGGTTATTTATCTTCTTCTTCAATCATTTCTTCGGTCGACTCGATGAATGATTCTTTCCTTGGTTGGATGACGAAATAATTAATAAAGGGTTCTCCATCTGTTCATCATTTGGACCGAATGTGGTGATGTATAACGAAGTTTCAAATTGGTCTTCAACTTCATCATCCAGGAGGGGTTGCAACAACTCCGACTGTGAATACTAAGCCGTTGTTGGAACTGGCAGTATTGTATTCTTCTGTCTAGAAAGATCAGTGAATAGATCTTGTACATTGAGATAGTGGTTGAGTTACTAGGAATCTCCTCCTACACCCTGTAAATTACAAACCCTGGTATGGTCGAGGTCGATCTAGATGTGTGTCGACCGGGGTGAGCTACAACATATGTGTTGGGCCACCTTCCATCTATCCCACTTAGTATTTATTGCCTGGAACCAATGTTCCAAAAGTGACTTTGATTTTTTTGAACCAAGTACTTAAGTATAAAAATCCTGGAAGTGTTCATTATTGTTGGTTTTGTGCTAGTGAATGTCGTCTCATCGACTGGGGTAATCTTCTCCATCGCTATCCATGTGAGCAGAGACATGAACCGGATTATCTACTCGGTTCCTTGACATATTTCACAATTGGTTTTAGCTATTGCGTCCAACTGGTCAACCCAGTTGAACATCTTGGTGTCGTATGCAATTGCTTTTACCACCTCTTACATTTCAAGCTTCGAGTCGGATGGCCAACCATAACTTGTTAGACATAGTGATATTATTACTACTATCCATTTGATCGACAAGTAGGTAATTTTGTTGATGATCATACATTTGGAATTCTTTCTTGCTAGTGTTCTTGTGAATTCTTCGACTAGCTCCATGGGCTTAGTCGCGGTGGGGAGTGGCGCCCCTTTACTTGGTAGACCAGTGGTATGGGCAGTGAGGGAATTATTTATTTCTATGGGCTCATCTAGACAGATTTTTCCATCATGGTATCTGCTCACTATGAACTTGGCTAGTGGGTCTTTCATGTTTCCATGGTTGGCCAACAGTAATGCATTCGGGTGATGGCTACGACTAACTTATTAGAATTAGCAATCCACTAGTTGTCTCTTATCCCTCATTGTCTTAGCTCTATGTATTGTTTTGCACAATTATTCTCCTTTGTTATGGATTTATTTGTGTGATTCAGTCGATCTTGTAAGGGCATTGGCATTGCTTCTTCCAATTGTGATTTTATTTTGTCTTCGATTCCCTTTGTTTTTGTGGATATTACGACTTCCTTGGGTGCCATTTTTGGTTCTTGTTATGCGACAGTTGAGATATATGATTGTAATTTGATGGTTTTCAGGATAGATTGTGCTCACTACAGTTTTAAACAAAAAATTTGCCAATAATATTCTAATACAGAAATTGGCGAGCATTTATTGTGCATAGGCGAGTGCATTGACTGTGATCCTTGTGTAGGACAACTACTTTGCACGCTGGATGAAATTTGCAATGGAAGCTTGGTTCACAACCCATTCGGTTCACTTGATGTTCGATGGTCTCGAGGATGGTCTCCTCATTCCTCTGTCGGCGGGGGGTCGTCTTCGTCGATCTAGTTTCCCCTTTTCTAGTGGATGGATCAGTCGTCTCCTTTCCGATTTCTTTTTTCTTTTGGTTGGTATTAGGTGAAGGTATGCTACTTATCAGCTATTGCATAGTTGCGATTTCTCGCTCTGCCTCCTCTTCCCAGTCAACTGTCATATGTGTTGAAGTGATTCTCACATGCCAAGGTCCATGTCTTAGTTTCCCTTTTATATTTTATCTATGCTAAGTTAATGATGTTATTATTTTAAAAATGAATTAGTTATGTTTTTTATTTAACAATATGCAAACCTTGGGGCACGTCGATTGACTAGTGGTGATACAAACACTAGTCGGTGGGGTTCCTGCAATGTCCTTGAACCTTAAACAATGTTAAGGGTTCTAATAATAAGCCTAATTTAAGTTCAATCACAACGAATATAGATAAATTATGGTTAGGCTAACTAACCATTCACCTAATAATTAAAACTTTTATCTCTAGAAGTTTGTTTTATAACTAGAGTTGCAACATTTAACTATTTAATTCCGACACTTAATTAATAAATTATAATGTGCGATCTAAGGAACATAATCGCAAAAAGTACATGACTATGATAAACATCATATTTAGTGTGAATAATTACTTAATGTACTTTTGATTGTTTGATAACATAGTTAACGAATAATCCAAGCATTGTTGTCATAATTCTTTTTTCAAATTAATCTATTTTTTGGTGTTGTCATGTGTGTGATGTTAGTGAGGCTATAAATTAAGGAAAACCACGTATCATGGAACATCTATAAGCTGCAATATACAGCCACACCAAAACCATAGCAAAAAGAGAACACTGGCTACAACTACAACCCTCAAAACATGCACCTGATGACTGTCCCCTACAGTCATCTCTTACTAATAAAAATAAGATCGTATGGATGCCACCCTCCAGCCATCGATCACTTTTACATACAGAATACATCAATCAACCTCGGATCCACAACAAAGAACATATTTAAAAAAAATACTTTTACAATCTAATGGCAGGTGCACTCGTCTTGGCACCAAAAAATCTGTCGGACCAAAACATGCATATCTTGGTCAGTTGGAAAGCTTTTTCGATGAATCAAAAGGCGTTCCTTAATGGAAATGCTTCTCCAGATGCAATGAAACAGGTATCATGACTGAGAAATGAGAATAAATGGGTGAACCAGAACCTATGATTGCGTCCCTCTTAATATCATTGAGCCAAAACTACAAATTTATGATTAAGAGAAAGAAGAATAGAAGGTAAGGAGTGTAGCAACATATTATATCAAATTCATCCTTCCTATATATAGAACCTGGAATTCAATACATGAACATGCAACCAACTAATTCAGACACCATTGCACATATACCAAATAAAATAATGTAATAGAAATGAAACATAAGAGATATACTTATCTCAAAATAAGGGCAACTGGCTGCAATAGGACAAATTTCCTCCCAGTTATAGGCACAGTCAAGCCTTCCTCACTTGAACAGGTCACCTCCCGAGCTGAGACCATGTATCCATGGGTAGAGGCACACTTAGTATAGCAAATATTGGAACTACCTCTCCAGAGAACCACAATGCTTCCCACTACTACTTTCCTATCCGTCTCCACTGCCTATGGGAAGTGACTCCTCTCACCACCCACATCCTGACTTCCTGTGCGAGAACTCAGACTAGTAGAGTGATATAATGGAATCAAAGGGAAACAAATAGACTACCTCTAAGTCTCAACACACTCTCAATACTAACAATATTCCCAACATGGTCAGATAACACAAGACAAGTGATCCAAGGCTCAAGATTAGCTTCAACAAGGAGAGAGTACATGTATAAATAGCTTAATAAGGGATATTCGAACCCAAGGTGGCCAACTAGAATGGGTTTGAGTGTGGTTGGGATTCATCATGGAAACATAACTCAAATTAGCGGATCGGTGGCCTTGTTAGGAGATTCCCTTTCTCATTTTAGCACCATGAGGAGGAGTTACCAAAAACCAAGGAGTGGAGCCATGAAGAACATAAGGAGGCGCACTAATGCATATGGGGGGCTACAAAACATGAAGTAGGGAGAAATTGGTGAGAGAGGGGATCCAATAGGGTCATAAATATAATGTAAGCACAAAAATAGGGATGAATGGAGGAGTGGGGCACACTTATGGAGGTGGAGGCACAAATCGTGGAGGTGGAAGTTAAATTATAGCTTACAACTCCTAGAATCTAGCGAGAGGGCTCATAAATGACAAAAACACATAAATAGGGGGGAATTTTTCCCAAGGAGGGAACACTAGGAAAGAGGGGCCCACTAAAGTATGTATAAGGTGCAATAATAATTCCATAGTTCATAAAAATTGAAAATGGGTTATGTTGTATAATGTTTGGGTGGACAACACTATTAAAGTCACCAAGACGCAAAATGAACTAGGATGGACAACTACCATCCAACAACAAGCTATAAGGTGCTAGGGATGCCCCCCATTCCCCCTCACTCCGTGAGATCCATGGTCTCCCATACTCTTTTACTTACCTTTGATCAACTAGTTGTTTATTTAATTTAATAGAAACAATCATTCAAAGAGAACAATAATGACAATAATAACAACAACAACATTAACAAATGATAATAATCCCAATGGCCATAATCACATCATCAAACAAATGAGCATAAGTCCATAGTCATATTAACAAATAGAACATAAGTCGATAGTCATATAAAAGTCCATAAGTCCAGGGCTTAACAATAGGGGTATTACATCCCCCCCTTAAACAATGCATCGTCCTCGATGCATATTTATTACATACATCCCGTAAAACCAAACTTTCAAAATAAACGAGGGTATGCTTCCCTCATATCATCTTCCAGCTCCCAAGTCGCATCCTCAGGGTTGTAATGGGTCCATTGAACCTTTATCTGTCCGATCTCTCGATTTCGAAGCAACTTGACCTTGCTTCCTAAAATGGCAATAGGTTGTACCAGAAAATCCCCTTCCGGTTCCACCTAGATCAAAATCCATTCGATCACATGATTAGTACCATGTACATACATGTATATATACCAATAAAGAAAATAAAAGCACTCATAAATTACCTGGATCACATTCCAATCAATTACATGGTTAGCATCATGTATATACTTTTTCAATAAAGAGACATGAAATACATTATGTACTCTAATGCAAGTCGATAGAGCCAACTCATAAGTAATAGGTCCTATTTTATCCAAGACCTCAAAAGGTCCACAATATCTGGCAGCTAGCTTAGAGCAGTTCCCCAAGTTAAGGAACTTTTCTTGGGTCTAACTTTCAAGAATACATGATCTCTAGCTTGAAACTGTCTGGAAGTCCTATTATGGTCTGCATAGCTTTTCTGCCTATCTTGAGATGCCTTTAGATTTTTCTTTATCTTAACCATATGATCCTCCATATCCTTTAATATTTTTGGTCCAACAATGACTCTATCTAAAGATTTTCAGATTTTCGTGGTGTGTAGTGTTAGAATGGGTTTCTGGATAATCCACGGTCGACATTTTTGTGATGTTTCAAATCCTTAGTTGGATTCATCCTTGGGACAAAATATGGATAGAAAAGTTGCTTTCTAGGTGCATAAATAGTTAGGGATGCTCGATCATTTTCCATTTTGACCTATCCCTTCATCTTCTCAATTAATAATAAAATTCTCAATTAAACAATGTCACAAAAATGCCGACTGTGGATTATTCAAAAACCCATTCCAATGACTCTATCTGTTGGGTTATCCCAATTGATGGGAGTATTGCACTTCCTTCCATACATGGCCTCGAAAGGACTAATATTAAAAGAGGAATGATATCCATTGTTATAAGCAAATTCTACCAAGTGTAAATAATCTTCCCACTTATATGGCTGATCCATCACATACATCCTCAACATATCTTCAATCACTTGGTTAAATATTTTTGTTTGTCCATATGTATAAGGGTGGTATGTTGTACTCATGTTTAGACTTGTGCCAAACCCCTCATAGAATCCTTTCCAAAAGTTAAAAGTAAATTTAGAGTCTCTGTCTGATACTATAGCCTTGGGAATTCCATGCAATCTGGCTACTTCTCTCATGCAAATATCTGCAATGTTAGCTACTTTATGAGTTGTCTTTACTGGAATGAAGTGTGCTTCCTTAGTCAACTTATCTACCACAACCATGATGGCATCATTTTTCAATCTTGTCTTAGGCAAATTGGTGATGAAATCCATCGTCACTACATCCCATTTCCATTTTGGTATTGGCAAGGGTTGCAACAATCCCGCTGGATGTTGATGCTCAATTTTAATTTTCTGACATTCCATGAACCTAGCTATATATTCTGCAACATCATTCTTCGTCCCTGACCAATAGTATTGTTTCCTTGCTACTATTATTGTCTTTTGATAACCCAAATGTTCAACATAAGGAACATCATGCATTTCCTTCAGAACCATCTTCATTATATCTCCAACATTGGGAACATTAAATCTATCTCTATGCATGATGATCCCATTTTCTTTCAAATTATACTTATCAAATTTATGTGGAATTTTCTGTTGTTGCAATCCTTCTCTTAGTTGTTGATAAATTTCATCTATAACACTGGATTTAATGATCTTATCCTTTAAATACGATGTACGAGTGTTGATGGCTGCTACATGCATCACCTGTATCTTCCTACGAAGTGCATCAACTACCTTATTTTCCTTACCTTTGATATGCTTGATTTAAAATTCATATTCACATAATAACTCCATCCATCTCCTTTGTCTTGCATTCAAATTAGGCTGCTTAAACAAGTAATTTAACCCATCATAATCAGTTCTTAACTCAAACTTCTTACCCATTAGATAATGTCTCCACATCTTCAAAGCATGGATGATAGATGCAAACTCTAAGTCATGGGTGGCATAGTTATGCTCATGTTCCTTTAACTTTCTATATTCATAATTGATCACATGTCCATCCTGCATTAATACTCCACCAATGCCCTGCTTATATGCATCTGTGCACACAACAAAATTTCCTTCAGGATATGCAATCTTTAGAATAGGCGCACTAGTAAGTATTTCCTTAAGTATTTGAAAACTATATTCACACTTAGAAGTCCAATCGAACTTCACACCCTTATTCTGTAAAGATGTAATAGGATGAGCTAACTTCGAGAATCCTTTGATGAACGTTCGGTAGTACCCAACTAATCCCATGAAAGATCTTACTTCTAATACATTCTTAGGTGTTGGCGATTCCATAATGGATCTTATATTTTTAGGATCTATCGAAACACCTTCTTTATATATGATATGTCCTAAGTAATGAATTCTGCCCTGATAAAAAGAACACTTGCTTATCTTACCATACAATTGATGTTATCTAAGCACTTGCATTACTAGTCTTAGATGTTCTTCATGCTCTTCTTTTGTCTTGGAATAGATAAGGATGTCATCTAAGAATACAATCGCAAACTTATCTAAGTATTTTCTAAAAACTCCATTCATTAATCTCATTAATACTGCAGGTGCATTTGTTAATCCAAAAGGTACCACAGTGAACTCATAATGTCCATACCTTGTTCTGAATGTTGTCTTACTGATATCTTCATCCTTAATCCTAATATGGTGGTATCTCGATCTCAAATCTATCTTCAAAAAAAATTTGGATCCTCTCAACTGATCTAACAAGTCATCAATCCTTAACAAGGGGTACTTGTTTTTAATTGTTGCTTTGTTCAACTGTCTGTACTCTATGCAAAGGCTTAGAGTTCCATCCTTCTTCTTCACAAATAACACAGGATATCCCCAAGGTGAAACACTGGGTCTTATGTAACCTTTCTTTAGTAGATCCTCTAGCTGCATCTATAATTCCTTTAACTCTAGAGTACTCATTCTATAAGGTGCTTTAGATGAAGGTACTATCCCTGGAACCAAGTCAATAGAAAATTCAATGTCCCTTTTAGGAGGCATTCCTGGAGGTTCTTCAAATATGTCTACAAATCCTTGTAGTACTGGATAATCCTGTAGTACTGGATAATCCTGTAGTTCTGGATGTTTTCCTTCTTTTGGCTCTTCCACATGAATTGCATATAACTGGCATCCCTTTCTGATACATTTCTTCAATTGTAGAGTTGTGACTTGCCTTAGGGATATGGGTCTAGGTATACCTTTGACTGTCATTCGGTTTCCTTCTTCATTCAAACAAGTATAAGTTTTATTATGACAAACCAATATGGCATGGTATACATCCAACCAATCCATGCCAATCAATACATCATATGACCCTAAGGGTATGATGTTTTAGTCTACAAAGGTTCTCAATCCATTCATTTCTAAGGGACACATTTTTACAAATTCTGTGATTTTCCTCCTGGCTCATGTGGCTAACTGTACTAGACTTGTTGTTTCAAGTTACTTTTCTTCAAATGACATTTCTCAACTAGATTAGGTGCCATGTAACTATTGCTAGCTCCAGAAACAATCAAAATAGCTATGGTTTTATTAACAATCTTACCTGATACCTCAATATTTCGGGACTGGTGGTCAGCTTGCCTCCCATCCAGGGCTGCATAGATCCTCTGCACACTTCCGCCTACATCTCTAATAGTTGAAGCCTCTTGAATGTTGTGAAGGTTATTTTTCTTACGTGGGCACTGAATGGAAAAGTTATTTTCCTCACATATCCAACATTCCACAGGTGGTCTTTTCCCTGAAGGATCTTCCCTTGGCTGTCCTTGTTGATAAGAATTACCATTTCTAAATTTTGAAGGCTGGAAACCTTTCTTTCTCTGCACCTGTTTGTTCTTCTTCATATCCTTCCAATTCTTTTGATTGGGGCCTTTCTCTTATTCTGTTCATATCAGTGTTTTGCCTTCCAGATGGAATCCTTAAGGTTCTTTGGTCTATCATACTGGATTTTGTCTCTATAAGATTCAGGAAGACCACTTAGGAACCTTTGAATCTTTACCTTCTCATCGTTGATGAAGTCTGCATACTTCAAAAGTTCCAGAAACTTCTTCTCATAGGCATCCATAGTCGTGCTCCCCAATTTGAGCTCAAAGAACTCTTCCCCAATTTGTGCTCAAAGAAATCTTCCATCTTCTTGTCATAGTAATGCTCAGAGATATTTCAAGACTACTCTCTGTACTGATTGATGCATGCCCCTTCCTCCTCTCTGAGTGATGAGGTCTCCTTAAAGATGATCTAGATCTCACATAACCTCTTCTATGACTCTTTTCAACAGATCTTTGGATGGTCTTCAATGATTTTAGATAATCTGCTCCTGGATATGAATTATTCTTTCGTTATCCTCCCTACACTTTCTCACTGAATCCTCTAAGCTTAATGGTTCACTGCTCCACTTATACCTATTTAACCTTATTCCATAAACAAACTCCTCTTTAGGACTGTATGGCCTCTGACCTTCCTCAAAATCTATCTCCAAACCTTGACTTCCTACTACTGAAATTATACTTGTTGAATCTCTAGTCTTCACAGGTTTGAGTAAGATCTTAGTTTAGTGGCCACTTTGCTTGCTCAATCATTCACTAGAAACTACAATGTGTTCATTACCAACCATTTATTTGAAAAATACATATTGGCATAAGTTCATTATTATTCAAGCTACTTCTTCTTATAAAGTAACAAGCTAAATTTTATATGTTACAATATGTCCAAGGGGAGCTAGAAATCCTTCAAGGATTTTCTCTTTACAAACTTGACATCAAGTCCATAGTTGTCCCAAGCTAATAGTTTAATTAACTAACTCATATGTGAAACTATATTAAGGTGCATGCGTCTAAGTTATCTAATGCAAACTCATGTTTATAGAGTGACTTATAAGTTGCAGAAGGCCCAATAGCCACCATGTTGAAACCTTCGCTCTGATACCACTTGCAATGTCCTCGACCCTTAAAAAATGTTAAGGGTGATAATAATAATCCTAAGTTAAGTTTAATCACAATGGATATAGATAAATTATGGTTAGGCTAACTAACCATTCACCTAATAATTAAAACTTTTATCTCTATAAGTTTGTTTTATAACTAAAGCTGCAACACTTAACTGTTTAATTATGACACTTAATTAATAAATTCTAATGTGTGATCTAAGGAACATAATCGCAACAAGAACATGACTATGATAAACATCATCTTTAGTGTAAATAATTACTTCATGTACTTTTGATTGTTTGATAACATAGTTAACAAATAATCCAAGTATTGTTGTCATCATTTTTTTTCAAATTAATCTATTTTTTGGTGTTGTCATGTGTGTGATGTTAGTGAGGATATAAATTAAGAAAAACCACATATCATGGAACATCTATAAGCTACAATCTACAACCACACTGAAACCATAGCAAAAAGAGAACAATGGCTGCAACTGTAGCCCTCGAAACATGCACCCGATCACTGTCCCCTATAGTCTCTCTTACTAATAAAAATAAGATCATATGGCTGCCACCCTCCAACCATCGATCACTTTTACATCCATAATACATCAATCAACCTTGGATCCACAACAAAGAACATATTTTCAAACAAGACTTTTACAATCTAATGGCAGGTGCACTCGTCTTGGCACTGAAAAATCTATCGGACCAAAACATGCATATCTTGGTCATCCGGAAAGAATTTTCGATGAATCAAAAGGCGATCCTTAATGGAAATGATGCTCCTGATGCAATGGAACAGGTCTCATGTCTCATAAATCATCATAAATGGGTGAACCAGAACCTATGGTTGCGCCCCTCTCAAGATCATTGAGCCAAAACTACAAATTTTTGATTAAGAGAAAGAAGAATAGAAGGTAAGGAGCGTAGAAACATATTATATGCAATTTATCCTTCCTGCATATAGAAACTGGAATTCAATACATGAACATGCAGACAACCAATTCATCCACCATTGCACATATACGAAATAAAATAATGTAATAGAAATGAAACATAAGAGATATACTTATCTCAAAATAAGGGCAACTAGCTGCAACAGGTCAAATTTCCTCCCAACCATAGACACAGTCAAGCCTTCCTCACTTGAACATGTCACCCCCGAGCTGAGATCATGGATCCATGGGTAGAGGCATACTTATTCTAGCAAATATTGGAACTACCTCTTCCAAGAACCACAATGATTCCCACTACTACTTTCCTGTATGTCTCCACTGCCTATGGGAAGTGACTCCTCTCACCACCCATTTCCTGGATTACTATTCGAGAACCTGGACTAGTAGAGTGATATAATGGAAGCAAAGGGAAACAACTATACTACCTCTAAGTCTCAACACACTCTCAATACTAACAATATTCCCAACATAGTCAGATAACACAAGACAAGTGATCCAAGGCTCAAGATTAGCTTCAATAAGGAGAGAGTACATGTATAAATAGATTAAGGAAGGTCATTCAAACCCAAGGTGGCCAACTAGAATGGGTTTGAGTGTGGTTGGGCTTCATCATGGAAACATAACTCAAATTAGTGGAGTGGTGGCCTAGTTAGGAGATTCCCTTTCTCGTATTAGCACCATGAGGAGGAGTTACCAAAAAACAAGGAGTGGAGCCATGAAGAACACAAGGAGGCGCACTAATGCATATTGGGGGGTTACAAAACATGAAGTAAGGCAAAATTGGTGAGAGAGGGGATCCAATAGGGTCATAAATATCATGTAAGCACAAAAATAGGGATGAATGGAGGAGTGGGGCGCACTTATGGAGGTGGAAGCTAAATTCTAGCTTATAGCTCCTATAATATAGGGAGAGGGCTCATAAATGAAAAAAAAATACATAAATAGGAGGGAATTTTTCCCAAGGAGGGCGCACTAGGTAAGAGGGGCCCACTAAAGTATGTATAAGGTGCAATAATAATTCCATAGTTCATAAAAATTGAAAATGGGTTTCGTTGTACAATGTTTGGATGACAAACACTATTAAAGTCACCAAGGCACAAAATGAACTAGGATGGACAACTACCGTCCAACAACAAGCTATAAGGTGCTAGGGATGTCCCCCATTCCCCCTCCCTTAGTGAGATCCATGGTATCCCATACTCTTTTAGTTGCCTTTGCTCAACCAATTGTTTATTTAATTTAATAGCAACAATCATTCAAAGAGAACAATAATGACAATAATAGCAACAACAACATTAACATATGATAATAATTCCAAAGTCCATAATCACATCATCAAACAAATGAGCATAAGTCCATAGTCATATTAACAAATAGAACATAAGTCTATAGTCATATAAAAGTCCATAAGTCCAGGGCTTAACAACAAGGGTATTATAGTGCCTCTTTATATTCAGTATCTTTTTAAGTCAAGCTCCATTAACTACTTTGGTGAAGATCACTTGACCCTAGAGTGTTTTTGGTTGGACAAATCTGTTATGGTTTAACTTTTTGACTATATAAGGGCACATCCATGTAGTATCGAGCTTTTTGGGCTTTCCTTTTATCTTGTTATCATATAAGAGCACTAGATCTTTGACTTAGATATCCTTATTATTTATGTTTCCATCGTGCCAATATTTTTACTATTGCTTTTGGACTTCTTGATGATGAATAGTGACTATTATTTGTCCTTCAATTTTCTACAACTCAAATACTCTATCTTGGGTAGCTTGTATGGTGTCCAAATGCAGTACTTGTGCGATTATAGGCGCTTGTTTTTTGAAATGTAGTGGTACAACTGCTTCCAGACCATAGACTAATTTGAAGGATGTCCGTCTAGTCGATATCTTATAAGATGTTCTATATGCCCATATGATAACACGAATTTTGTCATGCTAGTCATCCTTGTCGATATTGCAATTTTTTGTTAATCCTTGTGTAAGTGTTTTATTGAATGCTTCAATACACCATTCGACTGGGGTTGGTATGTTGAACCCTTGTGATGGTCTATCATGAATTCTTTAAGTAGTACTGCTATAGTCTTATTAATGAAATGCGTTCCCTTGCTGTTGATTAATGTGAGGGTACATCCAAATCACGTAACAATGTTTCCATATATAGACTTTGTTGCAACTTCACTGGAACATGCTTCGGTAAATTCCACTTCTACCCATTTTGTGACATATTCAACAACGGTAATTATGTATTAGGCGCCCGTTCGTTGACCAGGTACCGAGAATGGACTAACGAAGTCAATGGCCTATATTTCAAATACTTGGTTTAACCGATATTAATGACATTTCATTCCATCGGAGCGGTCGAACCTTTTATTAGCACATATCACATTCACTAATAAAATCTTTGCAGTCTTTATTCAATGTCGGTCACCATAATCCAGATAGAAATATCTTCTTAAGAGTTGTGTTGACTTGAAAGTGCCCTCCTGCTAGTCTTGAGTTTGATTTGTCGAGAATGGCATTTTTTTCATGGTCAAGGACACACCGACGGAGTATGTCGTCTTATCCTAATTTGTATAGGAATCCATTAATTAGAGTGTATGGTGTTGCTTTTGTGGCTAGTATTTAAGTTTTATTTGGGAACGTACCTTCTAGATCTTGTCCTTCCTCTAAGAATTGTGCTATGTCTGCTAGTTCAGTCGGAACATCTTAGACTCTGAAGAGGTGGGCATCAGGTAGTTCTTTATCTATTCCGATAGATTCTTCCATTGTTTCTATGGGTGAAAAATGATATGGTTGGACATTGGACTTATCTGGTCGGATTATTACCTCGAATTCACATTCTTGAAATAATAGAATGCAATGACATATTCGTCCATCGTGCAGTGGTTTATTAGCCAAATACTTCAAGGCCTGATTATCTGTTAAAAATCCAAAAAGGTTAGCCAATAAATAATGATGCTACTTTTGTCAAGCGAAAATAATACCTGGTCCTCCGTGTTTTGTAGTTGAATAATTTCATTCAACTTTGTTTAGCTTCTGACTAGCATAAGCACTGGGATAGTTGATCTCATCATCACCAAGCGGGGTCAATATTGCATCGATTGCAATACTTGATGCGCCAATGTGGACATGAAACTTTTTAGACCAATTTGGGAATTGGAGGATCGGGGCTTCGACCAACTTGTGTTTAAGAAGTTCAAATGATTATATGCATTCTTATGTCCATGTAAACACATCCTTTCTTTTAAGTAGCTCCTCCAGGGGAAATATCGTATCTGAATAGTTTCGAATGAATTTTCTATAGTACCATGTATATCTTAGCAATATTCTAACTTGTTTAGGTTTCACAAGCAGCTTCAATTCAAGTATGACTTTGATATTTTCCAAGTCTAAGAATGGAGTAGAAAGTATTTCGATGGAGTAGAAAGGATACATTTCTTGATATTCAATGATAGTTGAATCTATCTACATCTTTATAACATCAGTCAAATCCACTGAACATGATCTCTTAGCATTGTATATATGGACCAACAGTCAAAGTACACAACGATGGTTTTATATTGCTAAAAAGCCTTGATCATGATTCTAGAAAATACTGTAGTTACATTTTTCAATCCAAAGGGCATAACTTTGTATGCAATTGACCCAAATTCACACACAAATGTAGTCTTATGTTGATCCCCTTTTGTTATTGCCACTTGATTATGCCCTGAAAATCCATCTATGAGGGAGTAACATTCATGATTGACAACTTCATTGATGATTTCATCTGCAAAAGGTGTAGAGAATGAATTTGTAAGAGTTACTATGTTTAGTCCTCTAAAGTCAACACAAACCTGAAGTCTTTTCGAGTCATGTTTCTTAGGCTGGACAACCATTGGGATAGCCCATTCCGACTAGTCGATTGGATATATAATTTTGGTGACTAGTATACTTTCAATTTATTTCTTGACTATATCCTTATATTTGTGAGCTAATTTATATGGTTGCTTCTTAACAGGTTTTGCACATGGCATAATATCTATCTTCATTTCTCCCATTTCCTGCACCAAGACTTTTAAATATTTATAATCTTTGGCAAATACATCATGGTATTCTTTCAAAATATTTGTTATTTCTGTTGTCTACTGTTCCGACCAATAATATCCAGTTTTTGCTAATTTGGGTCTTCCGTGGATGGATATGTCGACTTCTTTCTTCTTGATTTTCACATCCACATTTCGGGGTTTTTGATTGGTCGATGTCTTGTTCACCTTCTTTAAATTTTATAAATAATGAGGATTTTTTTTTCTATTATCTCTTGATCTTCTTTTTTATCATCAGTAGATACTTTCATAAGTGATTTAACTTAATAAACTATTAGAGGGTGATCTCTCTTCCATATGAAACTCTTCCTTGACGTATTATATTTTTCTAGGTCCAAGCGAGTTGGGAGGTGGACATGCTGCTTCTAGTGGGTCATGATAGTATTGCAAGTCGATTTCGGTCGATCAGTAGATGTAGCCTTGTATTCAATGACTGGTTGTTCTATTGGTTTGATAAAATTTTGAATTTCCCGTACAACTTCTCTAAGACAATCTTCCGCAGTATTTAATGAAAAATCCTTAAGCAAGTTTTCTTTAAGCGACTTCCAATTAAATGTCTCACCTAGTGATTCTTCAATTCTATACCATTTACTAAACAAGTCATCCAATGTGCTTGGGAACATATGTGGCCATGCCCTTTCAGAGCAGTAACCAAGTCTTTTCAATTATTTTTCAGGGTTATTGATATGATCGTCTAGATCTTAACCTTGGATAAATTTAGGAATTTATGTCTGTGTTGTTAACTTCTTTCCTTAGAATCACTCAACAAAATAAATTGAGGTTGTCATCCAAGTCCGAAGATGAGATTGATGAGAATCCCAATAAAGCACGGTTTGACCTGTGAATGTTTCAACTAAACTTTGTAGTCATCCCTGATCTCCAACATTTTTAGAAACTCCGTCAACATGATAAGATGGTGACTCACGTTTTTTATATCATAGCGTGGTAAATTAGTCGGTTCATTTCTAGTAATTACCAAAGTTGGATACTCCCTTCATTTCTTTTCGAATACTTTTGGAATTAGAGATATAGCAAAACATTTTTGCACCAAGTGTCGAGGAATGGCTTTGATCGTCCAACATTCTCGTACTTGAGCTTCATAGTTTTCAATTTGCTAGTTGTATAATTATGAGTTGGAATTTTGTCCAATCGGCATGGGCAAGACCAGATGGATCTCCCCATTTTCATTAGGCTCGACTGTGTCTTCATTATTTTACATGACTTGATATAGTCACCTTATATCTACGTCATTGTTATCAAGCTCAGCCCAAGGTCTTCCTTGGTATGAGTAGATGGGTACAATGGCCATTTTACCTTCTCCTTTCAACTTTATTCCATCATTTTCTAAAGATATGGAAGCCTTAATATTTCTTCCCCATGGTTGATCAACTGGCGCAGGGAAGGATTTCGAACCTTATTTTGGATCAATTACTTCAAAATCAACTTGAGTGTTGACGACCTTATTGTAGTATTAACATTCTTCCACACTCCTATTGGTTTAATTAATCCTTGGTCATCAAGCTTAAGATATATACCCAACTTAGACAATTGAGGTCGACCTAGTCTTTCCCAAGTAGACCTTGTCATTATATTTGCTTGAGATCCGAAGTTGAGTACGACTTGCGCGATACAATATCCTTCAAATTTGAGGTCAACCAATGGATCGATATAAAAAATTTCTTTGTGATTTTGTCGGCATAATTTTTTAGAAATCTTATCATTTCTCATATTACTTCTTATCATGTACAACAAATCAATTAATCGAGTGATGACATCTTCTTTTGTGAGAAGTTGCAGCAATTCAATAAGTGTTTTGTTTCTTGATTATGGAGTATCTTCCTCATATGCTAGATCTTCAAACAAATTTACAACATTATTAAAAATCTCTCTATGCTTGTGAGGATTAGAGTAATTATTCTCTTTATTTGGAATTTTAGTAAGATGCAGATTGTTCCCTCTAGTCTTCATGCCTTGTTTGGTAATAATGTGCAATTTTTTAGAATTTAGTGCTTCATGTTTATGTACACCAGAAAATAGATTAGTGTTCTTATTATTGATAATATTTTCAAGGATTATGGACCAATATTCTAATGAATGAATACCCACCCCACATTTTGTACAAAATTTGAGATCTGTCTTGTTCTTCTAGGGATGGTTGGGACTAAAATGTTCTTCACTATAGCATATGAAATATCAAGACTTCCTTTGACCAAGAGGACAATTACCTCGATTATTATTATTATATCTTCCTCGACCGTTGTAAACACCTTGTCAGTTGTAGCCATTGTTTCGCTGGTTAGTGTTTCTGAAGTCTCAACCATTCTGGTCATTATGGTAAACAATTTGATCTTGATAGAACGACTAATACTTTTGTTTGTTCTTCATATTCAATGCACATTTTGGAGTACTATGTGAATTTGCCCGATAGATTCCAAAGCATTTAGGTTTAACATTCTTTTCATTGTATGGATAATCTATCGTAGGGTGAAGCTTGAATCCTTCACATGTATCATAGTAGTAACTCGTATGGGCAACTTGGTAGTCATCTGGTATCCTTTCGTTTGGGGATGGTATTCTTTCATATAGGAATTGTCGTCATTCATCATACTAACAATTATCTTTGGTGTGTCCCTCCATTGAGCACATCGTACACCACAGGTCGTTATGTCGCATAACAAGTTGTTGAAGGGATCTTTGCGTCACTTCCAGTTTTTCTTCTAGTCTTCTGTCGACAGGTGTGATTGTGAAATCATCATTCCACTCAACCTTTTGAGCTTTCTTTAAAGTATCCTCATATGTAGTGAATTCACGTAGGCTCATAGGTGTTCTATTCTTGGGTAGGAGGCCCACGACGAGCCACTAGATCAACAAATTTTGATCAATTTTGTACGATATTTGAATGAGTAAATCTTTTATCGCACTCTTGAACTATTTCACCTAGCATTTATGTGATTTCTTTTAACATTTTAGCAACTAAATGCTTGTTGTCTTGAGTCTAGAAAATTTCTAGAAAGTTTGTTTTTTCATCTTTTGTTTTGGTCTAATTTTCAGTGAAATTCATGTACCAGGTAAGTGCTCTTTTTATGGAGGCCACGCGCAAATTGTGATATCTTTTGACTCTCATCATTAACAAGATTAGCTTCCCACATGATATCACTGAAGAACCAGTGTCTTCTAGGATCTTTGCCCCCCTCATTATATATTGGGATCTGCACTAAATTATGAAAATCCATATTGGAAAGATTTTGGTTATTACCTAGAATCAAATTACCAATTTTATGAGAACTTACTCTTTTTTTGTCGATCTATGTGCCACAATAGTCGAATTTATTCTATTGACTCTCTATTCTCAATTTGGACCTCCAACGGACTTCATGCTTCAATCGATAATGTTACTGGCACGGGGGTACTTCCACATGCTTTGAATAGAAAAGGTGAAAAGTGTTTCTTCCAAATTTAGGTGCAAAAGCAATCCGGTTACCATGAAGTGGTCTCTGAATCATTAGTCGATCCACGATTCATCCAGAACCATCTAGTCTATACCATATGCTACTTTTTCCAGCTCCAATTCCCAAGTCACACTTGACGATCTGTTTTACACTTAGGCCACGAGTCAAAAGCATCGAGAGTGGATCTACAAGACTCATAACTTTAGGTATTAGTATCTACAGATTTTTTAGACCTTGCTTTGTTGACATATTGACTGGTGTTGGTGCCTCATCCTTTCTCTCATCCGGTCGAATTTCCCTCGACTCAGGTAGGCCTTTTGGTTGCTCGACTGGTTTCTTCATATTTATTTTGTTATGAATAAGACTTAGTATGTTACTAAGTTCTTCTCATTTTTTTTTGTCTTTTCTCCCTTTCAATTTTATGAATATCGACTCTCTACTTGTGGTTGGCCATCTAATTTGTGTCGAGTCGTACTTGTGTTTTCGGTAGCTTCTTTCCATTTTCATTATGTCAACTAGTATTGTCTATTCATTCATTTCATGTAGTCGAAGAAACCCCCATGGCCGACCTAACTACTACTAGACCTAACTACTACTGGGTGATAGGTGTGGGTTCAATAATGATGCTCATTTACTAAGAAAATATTCCCACTCTCTTTCTCAAACAAAGCGTTCTTAGTCTTTTTTCCACTTTTTGTAATTTGAGCAACCAAGGCCCAAAGGAGGTCAAGGTTCGAGTATGTGTTCGACTCCTTTTTCAATTAAAAATTTATAAAGCAAATATGGAATCATACAGAAAAATTATCATGCAAGTCATTGTAGAACTTGGTTCTGATTTTGTCTAGCGAGGTTATTTCTTCTATGGATTGCTCTTCACAAAAATCGTCGGCTATCTTCTTGACCCACTCATGCAAGTTTGTTCATCCATCGTTATAGATATTTTGCATCAACAATATTTCATTCTGACCTTCTAGTTTGTTTATGAAATATTTCGAGAAATTTCTTTATTTCCTGAGGAACCGTGTCTATCAATTGTTCATGAGATTCTATAAAAAACTTTTCTTTGGCCTTTGCAAGGGTCAACTTGTTCATTCTGGCATAATTTTGTGTATAGTTTGCAATTTGTCTATTCCATCACTCTTGGATTTCCTCCTCTCGCACCACTTATGTACAAATGTTCATACTTTGTCTTAGTTCAGTACTACCGGAAACATAACCGATGTTGTAATCTCTGAGATTACATTAGGTTACCAATAGTGTATTATAAAATATATCATATACAAGAACAAACACACATAAAGAGAGCAAGAAAGAATAAGAGTAATGGTCACACCGACAACAAGTATTCTACTGTATTAACATGCCATAATGTACAAAAGGGGTTAATCATCTCTATATCATCCTGACGCAACAACCTATATATATGAAGTATACAATCAGTTAGACAGTTGTAACTGTACAACTATCTACTAGTTGACCTAACTGACTCGAGTGGACTGTGTCGACCATTAGGAGGTTGATCATGAGGACCTAGTCAACTCGTCGACAAGGATCCTCCAACACCAAGTGTTTACATAAGTTGATGTCTTGTACTAAATGGTGGTTTTAGGATGACCACAAACCAATTGTAGATGGTGGTTTACAATGACCACAAACCAAAATTTGCTCTAGAACATGGCTCTATCTCTGTCTCCTAGCTACATTTTTCTTTTGTCCGAGGTTCCAGTTTTTCCTTCGGATCAGGCTCACTTGTTTCCATCATGTAGATGTTTTCTTAGTAAGAAATATATCCGATTGATATGGATTCAAAACTTGAAGCCTAATTGTCAGTCCATGATGTTCCCCTTGTCATGTACAAGGTGAGAAGCATGAATTCTTTCTTATACAAGATGTATTATTACTTGAGACTGAATTATTTTGTATGATTTATATATTTTCTTGGTTATTGATGACCATTGCCAACAATTGATCCACCCAAAGTGAAAATTTAAGCTTGCAAGTTTCTTTAATGTCGAATATCTATTTGAAGAATGATTATGCTTCCCACAACGTCGATAAGGGTGGATACCAAAACATCGATCCTCCACGTGCCCAATTAATAGACAATGTTGAACTAGAAGAGGTGAAGATGAATATTCTTGAAAATATATAGAACTTTGAAATTGGATTGGTCTGGAATAATCTAAAATATGAAATATCACTTCCTTATCTTATCCAATACATGTTACGTGTCTATTGTTCTTGATTTCTTCCCAAGTTTTGATGATGGGCTAAGAAATATTACATTGAACATGTTAATGATAGGCTTCATCTTTTGCATCTAACATTGTTTCATTGAGATGATCTCATGTTGACAACTGATATGAATTGTTATCAGATTCAAAGAGAGGGTTGTTTTGAACAAGAACTAGTTCAAAATGTTGATTCCTTTGTTTTATTTCATTGTACTAGAGCTGTGATTGAGTCCGGAGAAGGTCCACTTTGGTTTGCAAATCTTGTAGACAAGTTAGCACATAGAGGAGAATTGCTTTGTTGATTGCGATTATATTGTCTACAGTAGTGAGTATTAGAATTTTTAGTAACTTTAATAATTCTTCAGTTCAATCCATTTGAACGATTAATTGAGACCTTAGAGGGCTTCTTGCAACTCCATTAATTGAGACCTCAGAGGGATTCTTGAAACTAATAAGAATCGAAATTGAAATTCCAACTCAAAAAAATGAAGGCTATCAATTTCTACCTAGAATGCACTCGATACAATTAAGCTTAATTTGATTTGACACTCGCAAAAATAACTATTGCAAGTACCAAAGTACAAGTGAACTTACCAAAATGTCTATTTGCAAGTTACAATTAGATGTTGATGTTGAAGTTGAATTGATGTTAAAAAATGGATGCTTTACAATGCTTTGAGTCCTTTGATGATTGATGATGCTTTGGTGTGGTGCGAAGGCCACTGAAAAACATAAATATTGACAATATGCATTTGTTGTTCAAACATTATCCACCATCTACTCGTCGTGATCTTTGTGCATTCTAAGCATTAGAGTTATCCCATTTGAAAGATTGATTGAGACCTTAGAGGGATTCTTGCAACTCCACCCTTTCACATTAAGAATCAATAATTTAAATTCCAACTCAGAAAAATGAAGGGTGCTAGTTTCTACTGATAATGCACCCAATAAAATTAAGCATTGCAAGTACTAAAGTACAAGTGAATTTACAAAAATGACTGTTTGCAAGTCATAATTAGATGTTGGTAATGAAATTGAGTTAATCTTAAAAAATGAATGCTTTACAATGCTTTGAGTCCTTTGAAAATTGATGATGCTCTGGTGTGGTGTCAAGGCCACTAAAAAACACAAATATTAGCATTATAAATTTGTTTTTCAAGCACTGTCCACTAGTTGTTGTTGTTCAAGCATTGTCCACCAACTGCTCTTGCAATCTTTTTCCATCCCAAGAATTGGAGTTATCCAATTTGAAAGATCGAATGAGACCTCGAAGGGCTTATAAAAATTCCACCCTTTCATAATAAGAATAAAAAAATGAAATTCCAACTTAAAAAAATGAAAGGTGTCAGTTTCGACTGAGAATGCACCTGATACAATTAAGATTAATTTGATTTGAATCTCACAAAAATAACTATTGCAAGTACCAAAATATAAGCAAATTACAAAATATATTGTTTGCAGTTCAATTAGATGTTTATGCTAAAGTTGAATTGATCTTCAAAAATGAATGCTTTACAATGATATGAGTCCTTTGATGATTGATGATGCTCTAGTGTGGTGCCAAGGGAACTAAAAAACACAAATTTCAGCACTATGAATTTGTTGTTCCAGCACTTTCTACTAGCCGCTTCTTACAATCTTTGTGCATTCCAACAACGGTTATCTGAAGGTTTGAATGTCCTTGACACTAGATCGACATGAGAAATTTGTTGTTAGGTGGTGACAAGAATCTAGGTATTATAATGAAGAGCTTGAAATCTACAATATCAACGCACCAATTATATAATCAATTATATATTCAGGTTGCAGAGAAACTTCTTTCGATACTTCATTTCAAACAATGCAATTTTTCTTGTGTATCCTTGTATTTCTTCACATTGAAGAACAATAATATTCAACACGGGGGAAGTGAATCCAATATATTTTGGTAAAGCAATAACTATATGGAATAATAAAAAATGATAACTAATATTCACATGCCATTCTTTTTCATTTTCTCTTTTGAAGTTGCATTAGTGTATTTGCTTTCTTGCTCTAAAGCAGAAATAAATCACCAAACACACCTTTTGAGAGAGAAGTGTTATTGGGTCAATACAACTCTCAGAGGAGAGAGGAATCAACACAATTTTCAATGGTCTTCAATCTCGGGGCTATTGTGATGCCATTGTTGTAATTTCAAGATTTTTTGAAGCCTGATGTGACATAGCCAAACATTGACAAGTTGATTTCAAATGCTGAAATAACACAAATCTATATGCACGGAGTCTCTAGTTTCCAACTAGATCGCAGACCTCAACTAGTGTGCCAACACATAATACTTTGCCTTCAACTATGGTGCATCTATGTTTATGATTCTTGTGCAAACAAATGAAGCATGTAAAACTTGTGTAGTTAGAATCAACCATCAACTTGAGAAGATTGACAAGTATGAAGACACCACAAACAAATGGTTGCAGTATTAATTTCTAGTATTTTAGATACAAATGGCAAAAATGTCACAATTAAGTTGTTTCCTACGGCTAAGAAACTTATTCCTACATGAAAAAATAATTGTGACATTCTTGTCATCTGCATCTAAAATACTAAAATCTAAGAGTGCACCCATCTTGGTCATTGTGTCTCCATACTTATCATAAATTATCTTCTCAAGATGATCATTGAATCTAGCTATACAAAGTTCAAGTGGTTCATTTATTTTCACAAGAACCATAACCATGGCTATAAGAACACTTAGATAAACAAAGTGTATTGTAACTAATGTTAATGACTCCAATAGTGAAATAATTGCATATAATGTTGTGACTACACAAGAGAATATATCCATTGCCAAGGATTCTCCTTATATGAGATATGGAATATATAACTCTAGAATTAAAGATTTTATTTCCATGGTCTACTTATGCTTAAAGTATTAAAAACACAGCTACCAACAATGTTGTTCTTGTCACATCATCATTGACATTGGAGATAGAAAAGTGCAGTATAGAATGAATGACTTCATTATTGGTTTTGCCCCTATCTACCAAGGCCAGAGCATACATGCCACCATAGTGAAAAACTGAATCCTTATTCCAAGTCATTTTCTCTTAAAAAGAATCAAGTTATTCTTTTCTTTCGTAGATAATTAGTGTTGTTCCAATTGTTAGACCCCTAATGATATTCTCATACTGAGTATCATATTGAAAAGATTAAGGGATTTGGATCTCAAGTGAGAAAGTGAATAATTTGATGCTCTAGGGGTATGCTTATCGTATATTTCGAGGAATAGAGCTATTGAAAAGGCTTTGAACATTAAAAATGATATATGGTGGTGAAAATTTTGTTGAATCTAACTATGAAAACTCGTGTGAGATTTCCCCTTCACTCTCACATTGTTGATGATAATAGAGAGGTAGTAAATAGGGATAATATGCAATGATTTGGTTTACTAGACACAAAAGGTGTGCTCCTTATTAGAACAACCAAGGAAATGACATATAGTTGATAGAGTCAGAAGGGATATTGAAACCTATCTTGCCTGCTGAAGAAGCTCGAGTGTGCATACATGGAACTTATTTGAAGAACATGTAGTTAATTAAGAAAATTGGCCTCAACTACATGACAAGAATCATTTTCATTTTGTGAGAGGTATATAAATAAACAATGTTGTATTTAGTAGGATGCATAATGACTATGAAGTGATGATATATATTGGATGTACAAAACGATTTACGAGATGGAATGAAGAATTTCATTTATGAAATAGATTGACTTTGACATGTTGGAATCGATTTAATACTGAGAGGGGGGGATGAATCAGTATTAGCATAGTTATCAACAGTTTTTAACTTCTTTAATAGATTAGCCTTTACTTAATATTTATCTTAAGTTATGCATAAGTAAATAAACATCCACACATACATGCACCAACATAAACAACACATAACACACATGATTTTTACGTGGAAACCCAAACCGGAGAAAACGCCTGAATGCTTCTTTATAATGAGAAATAATACATTCAAGGTAGCACCAACTTCCCATGTTTACCAACACCGACTAGAAGGAGGCACCAACCCCTTGGCTCTACAGGCTCCAACCTGAAGGAAGCTACAACTCCCTATGTTTCTCCAGCACCAAATGGAAGGAGGCATCAACCCCCTGTCTCCTTGTTGTTTTATAGGCACCAACCTGAAGGAAGCTCCAAATCCCTGTCTCCTTGCCCCATCCGACCGCCCTGATGTCCAATGTATGATTCTATCGAACTTCAAACTCACACACCCTTCTCGTCTTCTGATAATAAGTCTGTTGTGCGCTACCTTCATATGCAGTGGATACTCTGTCGCTGAGCTGCATACATTACTTGACTTCTCATTCCTCTCAAATCACACTTATGCTGATGACTTACTTCATGTTTTGTGTGCTTGCAAATACTGCAGTCGACATCATTGATTATCTCATCGTTTTGCTACTTGCGTGACTGTAGTGACCAACTGATACTATGCTTTCAATTGATAAACTGCTTTAATGAAATAAAGGACTAGTAATAAGTGGAACTGCACACTTACTGAGGGGTCCATTCTGTTTGAGTGCTATAGTCTCTTAGACAATCTGCGACATGCTGTGCATCAAATGATTTGTCTGTTCCATTTAATGCACTTGTCTCAGATCATCTGCATCATGATGCGCATGCTAGATCCTACTACTGTTCTGTCGTTGTGCATTAGATGGTCTTCTCAACTTTGCACACTTTCACTTCTGTTCATATGCATCAGCAAGACATTTGTGCATTATCTGACAAAAATTGGTTCTATCTTTGCGCTTTTGTCTTTACAACATCTGTGACTAAGGGCGTGCTAACTGTAATGTTTTCCTTCGAAACATCAATCACTTGCGCACACTTCAATATTTCTTCCTTTCATTACTTGCGCATTCGTCACATATCTACATCTTTTTGCACACCATCAAAAATTCGTTCAGTTGCATGTGTGCGTTCGTCTCCTCGCTATATCATACTGTTATGTCCTCGATACCTTTGAAGCTCTTATGCTCTTGCCATCAAGTCTACATCAATTCTCCAACTTGCATTTCTATTGATACATGTCTTGCATGTATTGTATGTTCACAAGTTGGTCGTGGCATCCCTTCTTCCATACTTCACAGATTGTGCTTATGCCATGTGTCATCTGTTAGGTGTCAAGCACCTTCATGGTCCACAACATAGTGTGACATTACACCTTGGTCATGTATACCTATACTCCCTTTATGTACTATTGCCTTTGAGGTATGTGCGCATTCATACTCTTCATCTTGATGAGTCTATAATCTTTGTTGTACCATCCCTTGTGGGTATTGCACCCTTGCAATATTAATTCTTTGCTGATTCTGCACATACTCCAACTTCTACTTGGTGGGATCATGAACCTTGCCTTGACATCACTTGTGAAACTTGTGCACCTGTTGTACTGTCAGCTGTGGAATTTGCTCATAGACTTGCTTCAACTGATGTACCTTTCAAGGAACTTGTGCGCGTTCCACCAACTAAAAGCATGTTCTCATTGGATAGGCTTGTGTGCTTTTAGGATTGTCCAACCATTTGTTGGTTCTTACTGCATGCGTACTTCCGACCATCAACCAAGCAATGCTTAGACTTGCTTACGCTCTCATACCATCTCTTCAACCAACTCCTTGGCTGCTTGTGGACATGTACCATTGTCCAACCAAATCCTTGGCTGCTTGTGCACTTGTACCACTGTCCAACCAGCTCCTTTGATTGCTACAATGAGAGAGTATGGCTTGGTGGACTTGATATCTATGCAAGGACCACATGCAGAAGGATACATTACTTGTGTTCTTCTTTGAAATGGATCGGCATGATGTATCTTCCTTATGTATTTCTTCAAACTCATCATACGTGATGTATCCTTGGACACACTTCCCCAGTTTGAATGCACTTTTGGATATACTTCATTAAACTAACATCAATGTCTGTCACCTTCACCATATTGCGCATATAATTCTGGCATTCATGTTCTTATTCATCTTGTGCATATTCTTCTTCAAAGTGGCTTCCATATACTTATTCACACTACTATAGGAATGTTGTATCCACTTTGACATTAGTTGATATCAATGACTCATACTGAATAAGTTGACATCATCTTTGACATTAGTTGACATCAATGACAACCAAAGTTCAACAATCTCCCCCTTTGGCATTGATGTGAATACCTTATGAAGTTGTGCTTGATCTTATTTGGACTGTATGCTTCATCTGTACTTGGTCGCAGTGCTCCCCCTAAGTTCTTTGGACTGTTGGCTATTGTGCCTTCTGTTGTTTGTTCTACTGCTACTTTTGCACGAACCATGCTGCTTTCTGTTACTTTTGCACAGACCATGCAGTCAGTCATCTTCATGTCATTTCTTCAAGTGATCTGCTTCACGCTCTTTCACGTTTACTGTAGCTTCATGCTATATTATTTGTTGTTTGCATTTCCCCCCCTTTCATGTTGTCCTGCTGACTTCATGCATCTCTCCATTTATCAACTTCATGTATCTCTTTTCAACTTCATGACATGCATTTTATGCCTCATCTTCATGCATCTCTCCCCCTTTGACATCAATGGAAAAGAGGTGTCAGTACATGTGCAATGTGCATTCTTCTATTTTGCGCTGGTCTCATCCTTAACTATTTTCTAGGATAACTCCCCCTGTCTTCATGCTTCGTTGCTTTGCTGTAATTCTGATTGAGCTGAAGATTTTAGTTTCTGTAAACTTGTCTTTGCAACATCAACTTTTTCTTTTAGTTCTTTCTCTTTGGCCACTAGAGTTGTTTCTGCTTGTTCAGAGACAAACCCAAGTCCTTCTACGCCATTACTAATTATCTCTTTTATTTCATCCTGTAGTTTTGGAAAGAACTCTGTTAGGATGAAAGCTTCTTCCTGAAATGGTCCGAGTCTTTCAGTCATATTTTTGTGTTCATCTCTAACCATGTTAATTTCCACCTACAGATCTCTAAACTTTTTTATTTTATCCTATCTTTCAGTAGCTGGCAGATTAACCAAACTTTCACAAATCTCTTGTTCAGATTCTTCTGCATTGCACATCTTCTTATCTACCTCCTTTAATTGCTCATTTTCAATTAGATTTGTCCATATCTAAGCACTTTCTTCATGCAACTATGTGCATTTTAGATTTAGAACTTTGATGTTCTCAAATGCAATGTTGGCTCTTTCGAGCATTTTCCCGCGCTCTGCTTTGATTTGTGGAGGTGTTGCAGGTGCTCACGATTGTTCAACAATTCTTGCTTGCACCCCCTGAATGAATTCACTTACTTTTAGCAATTTCCCTTATGGAGAAGTGTCCTCGATTTCTTGTATTTATGGAAGCGAATTGAACACTTCCTCCATTGCTTTCTGTAATCTCGAGGAACCTTGTTTTACCTCTTCTACTTCCTGTCTCAGATTGTTGCTTCTTGTGACAGCTTCTTTTGCTTCTCTTTCTAAATATGTTTTCTTTTGTAATGTCTTTTCCTGTTCTTCCTTTAATCTTAGAAATTCATCCCGCATGACTTGCCTTTCATTTTGAATTTTGTGCCAATTTGATGTAGTGGCTTCATATCTCCTTCTGATTTCTTGCACAACAAATGTGTGAACCTCATACAATTCGTTCACAAATAAATGAGCCAAGGAAAATCATGCATAGATTTTTCAGTTTTGTGCTTCATGGGTGGAGAATCTTAGTGTTTCATATGGGATCTTTAGGTTTTGATGTGACAAAGTTTCTTGTGTATTTGAACTTGACTGCGAGCCATTTTGATGAGGTTCTTTGTTCTTGTTTTCTCTGACATCCTGTACATGTTGCTGCAGATCTACAAAATTTTCATCCATCTTTAGCATGATCTCTGCCTATTGGATCACAAGTTCTTCAACATCCCCTTTTGTGGCTACTTGATCTAAGGCTTCATCTATTGCGTTTCTCACCTCTATGCATACTATGTCAAAGTCACCTTTGGTAAGAGTACAAATAGTATTAGGATTGGAGGCTTTTATTTTATTTCGTGGTGACCCCTCTGGATGCTCCATTTCTTTTCTCTTTTTAGTGGGCATAGTTTGCTGAGTGGAATTGGGATGATTTTCAGTGAACTTCTCTTCCACTATGGGAACTACATTATTGTTCTGTGCAACCTCTTCTTCTTCCGTCAAAGGTATTCTCCATTCTTCATCCCATTCTTGCACTATATGTGCAATATCACTTTTAGAACACATGAACTTGGGCAGCCACCGCTTTCTATGGTCCCTCTTGGCCTGGACATAGGTAAAATGCATCCCAATCTTGAAGCGCATTATTCCTTTGTATGCCTCAAATATGTGCAGCCATATCTGAGGAGTTTCTTACAAAATGTGTCTAATCTCTTCACACTAGACACATAAATTGATATCATTCATCTCTTGTCTTCATTTATTTGGAGAGTCCCACATGTTGAAAAAATAGCCCCCAAAAAGGGTCTTTGATTTATGTCAAAGAATTGACTTCCTTCTGGTTCCTTTCAACCAACAAATGCAATCCATATAAATAACCAATAGTATCGAAATGGGTTACCTTTTTCTTGAGATTCCATGTTGTCTTTAAGGAAATCATTTAGCAAGAATGCTGACCAATTCATCTGAACACCTTATATACATTTTTCTACAGCTGCAATGATCGTCGTTGAGACCTTATCATAGTGCCCCTTTCAAAATAACTTGCAAGCAAGTAGTTTAACAACGAATCTCACATAGGAGTCCTTGATCTGAGCAATTGCAAAACCTCTACCGGCCCGTTGAGTTCCATATTTTTTAGAAATCCTTTTTCCAAGTGCTTTCTCATGCCCTTTTTCAAAGAGGAGGCTTACATCTTCTCTTGTGGCAGGTAGACTAGTTATTGCTTCAATCAGTGCGACATCAATGTATATTGCTTTGTTGAGCCACAATTATCCGCCATGCACTTGTTACAGCAGTAATTTTGCACACATATTTTCATAATTATATTTTCCAAAGAATAGAATTTCCAGCAGATTCAATATTCCAGACTTAGATAATCTAATGGCCCATTCTTGGAGCACCATTTCCTTTGACTCGCTCCTTTTCATATACTCTAAATTAACAAGTTCCGTAAATTTCTAAGAGTCGCCGACATCATATTATGCAAAAACGACTTGGTCTATTGCACCATATAGGTTTTCTTCAACAATCACTCCTTTAGATTCCTTTCGGTTCGACAGCTTTGTGCTTTCCAATTTAGGTGGGATAAACATTGTAGCACTCAACTTTGGTGAGGGAGTATACTCACGGTTGTCTTGCACAGACGCAGACGTATATTCAGCTTTGTTCTTCTGTTGTCTTTTGGGTGGCATGGTTCTCAAGTCTCACAAACTCACTGATCTTCTTTCAACAACTGTTCCCAATAGGTGCTAGGGTTCTTACCGAAAATATCCAGGGTTTTTGAAGGCTAACAGTTTTGTTTGTCATTAATGATCTGCAAATTTTCCTTGATTTGGTATGACTTCAGGATGTTATAAATTTTCTCACAATTCTAGTTGATCGATCCGAATTCACTTAACCACTTTCCGCCATTAATGTTGTTGTCATCTGAGCATTTATTGTCATTCGTACCATTGCTCCACTAACTCATTAATGTTCCACTTGTGGTCGCAGTTCATGATGTCGCATGCATGCCCTACTGTGATGGGTCTGACTGACAGTGAGTCAATTTCATGCTGTAGTGGAGACATATGTGTCTCCCAAGTCCCTTTTTTCTTTATTATGAGGTATGCTCGGTGCAGGATCAATATTCACATTTTTTCTTCCTCCGGACCATCTTGCAAAACTGATCTTTTCTTTGATCTTCAGAGGTGTTGCATCTGCTGTCTAATTGAAAATATTTATCATCCTTCTTTGTCCAACGTTTTATGGTCTTCCCTGATTTCCCACAGTTCCGAGTTCTGTGACCAATTTTTCTGCACTTGTAACAGACAACATTGTTGCAATATTTTCCAATATGTCTGGTCATTGTGCATTTACAACATTGAACAAATATGCGCAAGTTCATCTTCTTTGTTTGCGCAACATCCTTCATGGACTTTCCGCAATCATTCTCAAAACATATACTAGTTTTGTTGTGAGGATATCTTTACTTGCCGAGAATCTCAGTTAGTACCTCTATGATTTTAAAAAAGCTTTATGTTACCATGACTTGGTCTTGCATCCTTTTCAATTTGTCTTCCTTTTCCTGTAATGTGATTCGTTGTTCGTCAAGCAATTTCTCATATTCCAAATTTCTTTCTTTGAGAGAGATAACCTCTAGTTGACTTGCTTGAAGATGATCTTGGCTTTCACATTGTTTTTGTAGCTGATCTTTCAATGATAGGACTTCCTTGGTTTTCCCTTCCTTTTCTTCTGCAACTTTTCCCAATTTGCCTTTTAGAAAGGTAATATCACTTTCAAGCTTCTGATTATCTGTAGCCAACTTCTTTAGTTTGGTCTCCAAGGTTTTGTTTCTCAATTTTTCATTTTGACCAGTCTCATTAACTTCCTGCAACTGGCCGGTAAGGGTTGCTACCAATTCCATGGATTTTGCTTCTTTCTTCTTTAAAATGTTTAAAGTCTTGGTTGCTATCGTCTTAACTTCTTCTATCATCTTTCTCTGTGTTCAAATGATTTCCCGTGCTTTTGTGACAGAGAGATTGTCTAAACAACCATTTTCATGTAACCGTGGTGCTTCGCTTAGAGAACCTTTCTTTTCCATAACTGCACACTGATCTATCTTCCAGATGTTAATCTGTTACTGAAGACACCCACTCTGATACCAATTGTTGGAACGATTTAATGCTGAGAGGGGGGGTGAATCTGTATTAGCCCAGTTATAACCAATTTTTAACTTCTTTAACAGATCAACCTTTACTTAATATTTATCTTTAGTTGTGCATCAATACACAAACATCGACACATATATGGACCAACATAAACAACACATAACACACAATATTTTTACGTGGAAACCCAAATGGGAGAAAACCACATAATGCTTTTTTATAATGAGAAATAATACATTCAAGGAAGCACCAACTTCTTGTGTTTACCAGCACTGACTAGAAGGACGCACCAACCCCCTAGTTTTATAGGATACAACTTGAAGGAAGCTACAACTCCCTGTGTATCTCCAGCACTAATTGGAAGGAGGCACCAACGCCTTGTCTCCTTGTTGTTTTACATGCACTAACCTAAAGGAAGCTCCAACTCCCTGTCTCCTTGCCTCGTCCGACCGCCCTGATGTCAAATGTATGATTCTGTCGAACTTCAACCTCGTGCACCCTTCTGATCTTTTAATAATAAGTCTGTTGTGCGCTAGCTTTGTATGCAGTCGATACTCTGTCGTTGAGCTGCATACATCACTTGACTTCTCATTCCTCTCAAATCACACTTTTGTTGATGACTTACTTCATGTTCTATGTGCTCACTGATACTACTGTCGGCGTCACTGATTATCTCATTGTTCTACTACTTGCGTGACTATAATGACCAATTGATACTGTGCTTTCAATTGATAGTTTTTTGTTCTGAAATAAAGCACTAATAACAAGTGGAATTGCACACTTACTGATGGGTCCATTTTGTTTGAGTGCTACAGTCTCTTAGACAATCTGCAACATCCTGTGCATCAAATGATTCGTCCGTTTCGTTTAATGCACTTGTCTCATATGATCTGCATCATGATGCACATGCTGGATCCTGATGTTGTTCTTTCATTGCACATCAGATGATCTTCTCAACTTCGCACACTTTCACTTATGTTCATATGCATCAACAAGACATCTGCGCATTATCTGATAAACTTCGGTTCTATCTCTGTGCTTGTATCTTTACAACATCTGTGACTAACGACATGTTGACTGTAATGTTGTCCTTCGAAACATCAAGCACTTGCGCATACTTCAGTATTTCTTGCTTTCAGTACTTGCGCATTTGTCACAGATCTACAACATCTTTCTGCACACCATCAAAACTTCGTTCAGCTGCATGTGCGCATTCGGTTCCTCGCTAGATCATACTGTTATGTCCTTGAGCCTTTTGATGCCCTGGATATCAAATTTCAACAAACACTTGAAGCTCTTATGCTCTTTCCATCAAGCCTACATCAATTCTCCAACTTGCATCTCTATTTATACATGTCCTGCACGGATTGTATGTTCACAAGTTGGTCGTAGCATCCCTTCTGCCATAATTCACGGATTATGCATATTCCACGTGTCATATGTTAGGTGTCAAGCGCCTTCATGGTCCACAACATAGTGGGACTTACACCTTGGTGGTATACCTTTGCACCCTCAATGTACTATTGTCTTTGAGGTATGTGTGCATTCATACTCTTCATCTTGATGAGTCTATAACCTTTGTTGCACCATCCCTTGTGGGTATTGCGCTGTTGCAATATTAATTCTTTGCAGATTCTGTGCATACTCCATCTTCTACTTGGTGGGATTATGACACTTTCCTTGTCATCACTTGTGAAACTTGCACACCTATTGTACCGTTGGCTATGGAATTTGCTCATAGACTTGATTCAACCGTTGTACCTTTCTAGGAACTTGTGTGCATTCTACTCACTGAAAGCATCTTCTCATTGGATAGGCTTGCGTGATTTCAAGATTTCTAACCATTTGTTGGTTCTTACTGCATGTGCACTTTCGACCATCAACCAAGCAATGCTTAGACTTGCTTGCGCACTCATACCATTTCTTCAACCAACTCCTTGGCTGCTTGTGCACATGTACCACTGTCCAACCAACTCCGTGGCTGCTTGTGCACCTGTACCACTATCCAACCAACTCCTTTGATTGCTACAAGGAGAGAGTATGTCTTTGTGGACTTGATATCTGCACAAGGACCACATGCATAAGGATAGATTACTTGTGTTCTTCTTTGAACTGGATCTGCATGATGTATCTTCCTTATGTATTTCTTCAAACTCATCATAAACGATGTATATCCTTGGGACACATTTCTTCAGACTGAATGCACTTCTGGATATACTTCATCAAACTGGCATCCATGTCTGTCACCTTCACCATCTTGCGCATATACTTCTGGCATTCATGTTCTTCTTCATCTTGCGCATATTCTTCTTCAAAGTGGCTTCCATATACTTCTTCACACTGCTGTAGGAACGTTGTATCCACTTTGACATCAGTTGATATCAATTATTCATACTGAATCAGTTGACATCCTCTTTGACATCAATGAAAACCAAAGTTCAACATGACATAGGGGTTTAATGGTGATGTACCACCTAAATATTTTATAAAGATAGAGACAATTGACCATAAGATAAATAAAACATATTAAGAAAATGTTTCGTTTCAAGTATTTAGGGAAGTAAAATGTGAATGAAGGAAACCAAATATCAATTGCAAATGGATATCAACAAATTAGGTTGTTATCCATTATTGGGCATGGAACTATGGTTGAATTATATTAATTGTTATCTAACATTTTTTCAAAGACAATGCTTTCAGTAATGTTGTTGTCCACATTGTATGATACATGAAACCCTCATTTTGTGTTTTTTAATGCATCATAAATTTTAACAATTTAGTAAAGGCGAGTTTCTAGTACAATTTATGCTAGTTACAATACAAACACAAATTGATTGAAAGAATAAAGGATATTTTTCAGGCATGTTAAGCAATTCATATGTAGGGTGATGCAATATCTCTAAATCTATAAGTTGATTGAAATTTGATTTTCCATGGAAAAATTAAAATGGCACAATGGAAGTGCGGTGGGACGATAACCCATAGGTTCCATAATAAAAAAACTAGATTTGGTACATTTAGTTGTTGTGTGTACTTTATTTAAGCGATATTGACAATTTTACCTATAAAATGTTGCATGGTAATGTAGAACTTCATCTCCAACATAGTGAATCAATTCCAACACACAATGAATTTGGGTTGAAAGTAGTCATTGACTCACATTTACAAAAATCATAATGACTTCCATTCCACGTAGTAAATTTTCAACTGAAACATACATGTGTACCAACGAATCCCTCTTGCATGCCTTCCAAGGTTACAAAATCAAACAATTCACCAACGGTGATTGTGCATAGTTCAAATAAAATATTTATTAGAAAAATATATACATCTAATATCAAAGTGTTCACGATGTGATTTATTAAATATGTATTTCAAGTTTGGTTCTCGATATAGGATAAATCACTATAAATTACCAAGAGCATTTCCATCCTGTGGAGTTCTTACCAAGGGTGAGCAGTGCACCACTATTAATTTGTGTACCAGATAGCATGATAAATTCACATGTGAAATTGTATACTTGTCTAATGTTTGTAAGTTAAGAGATGCACCATCTGTGGTGCATTTGTACATTTATTAGTGCACCGAAGAGTGCAAGAAAATTATGCTTATTAAATTTTACTCTTTGGTGTGCTTGAATTGCAAGAGAACTATGAATAGTGTCACTTGTAAGAGGATTGCACTAACCAATGCATATTATTTAGGCACCATCTTTCAAATCATAACATGTGGTGCAATAATATATCAATGTGTGCATTGCCAACCTTCAAAATTGTTTCAAATGATATGTGGTGTACCTAAACTTACTTGGAGTACCGATAGTGGTGTGTCTATACATCTATTAAATCACCATATAACATAGGAAATTTCAACATGTTGAATATGTATCATTCTAGTGTGATTACGATGTATCAGAGAGATACTAGGAAATGTGGCTTGTCAGAGAACTAACAAATGGTGAGAGTCAAGCAAGGTTGATGCATCAATGAAAATTTTTTCTAAAAAAATCATAAAAAAAAATTAAATCCAAATTTTAAATTTTAATCCATGGAAAATTTAAATTAAGGGATAACAAATGATTTACTTTGTTTCTTCTCCACCAAGGAGGCATGATTGTTGCATACATAAAATATGAAAATTTTGGTATGATTTGGAAAATTTAAAAATGAACACAAGTCCACTGTGAAAGGGAAGGAGTATAGGAAGCAAGCAATCCAATGATGTTGGACAATATGGCCACCATAGGAGATAGTGAGCATTGAAGCTTGTATGGGTGTGAAGCACTAAGTGAATGGTAGAAGTGGATTTTGGTTTGGTAATTTTTTATTTACCCTACCATGGTGTGCCCCTTTGTTAGCATATGGGTCCCTATATGATCATTTAGTCCTATACCACCTATATGCATATTTCACATCATAGGATATATTATTTACCCCAGCTGTGTATTATATCCCATTTTCCCTCCTCCTAGCCTTGTCTCCTAATAAGGTGCTAGTGTGAGAGTGAGATTTTTCGAGAGGTGGTTACACCAATTGCACTATATATTTATATCTTTGGTGTGAATATAGTTGTTGAAGCGGCTAATGCCCTTTTCTTCATTTTCTTGTGTCTCATTGCATACCATTTTGTTGATTATATTATTTCAATTGGTATCAGATCTCTTTAGTCTCATGGCATGGTGGCTCTTCCATGGTAATGATCCATGAGAGGTTTGGTATGAGTAGGAAATGATGCCATATCTTGGTGCCCAGGTGCGAATTTGAGCATGAATGAACGGTATTAGAAGAAGAGTAGTCAGTGCACATGAGCTAAATTGTCAAGACAAGTAAAGTTGTATAACTATCTTTACATATATGTTTCCATATCTTAATATATATGTTGAAATAGATATGTATAGTTTGGATTTAAAGTACTTATGTTCTCTTGGTGTGCCATTGTTGGCCTATGGTAGTCAAATATGCTTTCCTTAAGTTTATTGGTTTGAATTAAAGAAGGGTGCTACAATGCAAATAAATGTGAAGTTTGTTGATAATTCATGCCAATAATTTGGTAAGTATTCAAATCGAGCATGAATCTATCTTCTCAATAAATGTTTCCTATATCATCCAATGATTTTCGTTGTTTGTTGTTTTGAGCATCAATCACTTTCTTGTTGCATATTGTTCCATGTGTTTTTTTCATTCTTCTCTCGTAAATAACTATTCAGCATTATTCAAGCAACAATGACCTAGATCTGAAATCTAACATTATTGACCTACATGCTTATGTAAATCCACATCATAGATTGGTTGCTTATAGCTATGGAATCCTTGCTGTGCAAACTTGATATATATCTCTCATGAATGGCCTTGCATTTGACTAGCATAAGCTCAAAATATTGAATCTATCAATTGTAATTTATTTCACACAAATATACCTAGTTTATGAGTGATCTACATTAAGTGAGTGAAGATGGTTGCATACAACACTGTAATCACTAGGATCCACATCAACGACCAATGCTTTGCATCTTGAGAAGTGTGTGCATAATGATTATGAGAAATATGTATTTCCATCCAAAGAAACTCTAACATGAACACCAAATGCTAAACAAAGGACTACAACTCAGTCACCTTGCCTGTAATTTGTCACAACAATATTCATTTATTTGTCTCAACAAAGATACATGCTTTTCATAATAGTCGATGTTGACACTGATCTACCCAACTCGAGCCTCTTTTTCACCAACAATCCTCATTAATGATTTGCACCAACATGAATTCAACCTTCCTCATATGCTCATCATTGATCTTCGTCTTGCATCATGTTTATCAATGACTTACCCTCACACAATATTCTATTATAGTAATTATGATTTTCACCTCGGATTCTACTCAATGATTTGTTCCAGGTTTTCAACAAATCAATTCTAGCCAACAAATTTAGCCTTGATGATTTGCACCATCAATCTATATTTTGATCCTCTAGAAAAATACTTAAATTTTTTTTTTACCATGAATACATGCTTTCTCTAAAGGATAGGAGTGTGCATACATGCCCCATTGAAATGAAACATCCATACATATGTTCTTTCCCTTCATGCAAGGTGAATATGCATTGTTAAAAAGGGAAAAATATTAAATATGTGCTCCTAAATAGAAGGTATGGGATCGGTATGCATGTAGAAGCCCTAACTTCCTTCCCCAACTATTTAAACTACATTTTCTTGGTATAAAGAAGAGCCATTGGTTGGAGAACAAGAGGAGAGATTAAATGAGAACTTTAATTGTGGATAATTTTATAGAAATTTGTGAGGATTTTTATCATCATGTGCCTTGGGAACCCTAATTCATCAGTTTGTGATCAATTTGTTGAGGATTGAGAGTTGCCTCTTCCAAGAACCTCCCATTCTAGAATAAAAAATGATCATGCAGTAAATTCCAAATTTATATGTGGTCCAAGACAAAGGAACCTGGATCCAGAAGATGAAGGTGCCCGCAACAAGACAATTAGGTAAGTGGTCCAAGACAGAGGAACCTGGATCCAGGTGATGAAGGTGTCTACAACAAGATAATTACGTGACCATATTCCTCTTGTTTCTCATTAATAAATATGAATATATTTATTCTTTCCCCCTCCCCCCCCCCGAAATCTAAGCGTCAATCTTGAATTATCTTGCACTTGAATGTTTGTTTGGTATAGGAATAATCTTTTTGATTGGGTGATTGAGATCATTTATAACTAGTTTCGGTGTCTTTATATATTTGTTGTTATAAGCATGAAAACATGAGGAAGGTTGTGTTTTATTTGTGTGCATGTTATCAAAAGATCTCTTGGATTAGTGAAGAGTTGGATTGGATCAGCATATAAAGAACTCTTGTAAGACAATTGACTAGATATAGGTTCCTTCCTCCCTCATTCTTTTCCAAAAGTTTTAAAGCTTTATGATCTTCGCAAATACATTGTTGTCTTGTTTTTTCTTTGTCACTGGTTAACCCTAATCCACCAGGGATTATTCTTGTTGACAGAAGGGATTATTCTTGTTGACAGAACTGACGACTCCATTGGGGAAAGCTCTTTGAGTTTTTATACTTAGGTTTTTTTTTTTCCTAGAATTATTGTCTTGATTCATTAACTGGCCTCATTAATTCTTTGAGTAGATTATGTATGAGTGCATTTTAGTACCTTTCAATTTTCCTTCTCTATAAATTTTAGTACTTTTCAAGTTGTGAATGTGACTATGTTTGGTTACAATAGCATATGTACATGCCTTTCACTTAAGAAAAATGCATATTAAGTGCCTTGCTCAAGGGAAAATTGTGCATAACTCTCCTTTCCTTTTGGAAAGAGGTGTATGCCTCCTGAATTGTGAAGCTTGCACAAATTATGCATAAAATCTCACAAGCACTCAGACACCAAGTATATATAAGAAATACACCAGTAATTTATACATTCTCATTCTTATTTAATAGTGTATATTTAACCTAGTATTTTTTGTGTTGTTGTTTGGGAGATGTCAAAGGTTCCAAAATCTTGCTTTGCTTGATTTTGGAAAACAACACATGGTACAAAGATCGACAAGGGGAACTATCGACTGCCCTATCGATGAAGATCTCATACATAATGTTATGCATTTAGAATTAAGGCATACAGAAGCATGAAATATATAAGAGACTCAAAAGGTCATTTTCATGGTGCAATCAAAACCACCCAAATTACTAACAAACTAACAAGAAAATCGGTAAAAAGAAGAACATCGAGAGAAAAAGTCAGATCCCAACCAATTCCCGAAGAAGTTGTTGAATAAAATACTATAGCTGTCAATCTTGAGGCCAATTCTATAGTTCGGGATAAATTCATAGCTTCTTTTGTAGAATTGGTAAGGACATGAGAGCTAATTAGTGGTAAGGGAGATGTTGACTCTTATGGAAATCCATTCCAAGAGCCATAATTTTCTCCAAAGGTTGTTCCTTTCGAAGAGTTAATAGCGCAAGGAGGACCGAATTGTTGGAAAAAAATCCCTCTGAGAAAGAAGGTTGGTATAGAAGAAGGGGGAGCCTCTAATGAGCAAGACCATGTGAGTTTTGAAATTCCAATTCAAGACTCTTGGGGGGTTGTTCAAATGAAGAATATCCCACATTTTTGCACTACCAAATTTTCATGGCCATGCCAATGAAGACCCATACACTTTTCTCTTTGAATTTGATGTGTTTTATAGAAGTCATGACCAGTGTGTGGATTCCCATAAGCTAAAAAAAATTTCGACCACCCTCAAGGACACACCACTTAAGTGGTTCATTGGGCTAAGTGGAAATACCATATGAACATGGAAAGAAATGAGACAATCCTTTTTAAAGAAGTATCAAGACTATTGCAAAGCCAGAGACCTATGAGAAGAAATACTTAATATGATCATAAAGAGGAAGAAAGTTTGGAAGATTATGTTGAAATGTTTTAGTACAAATTCTATAGACCCATTAGCATAAGCTATATCTAGAGAGCCTTTGAACTATTCTTTTAAGAGGGATTTGAGATGAATGTATTGATTTTTTGAATCTACTAGGGACCAAAGATATCTTTCAATTGTCCTATGAAGACATTTGTAAGTTATGTAGACGATTTTCATGAGGAAATGTGAAACATGGAAAAGGTCCTAGATATATTATGACCATAATTACAAAATCAACGAGGGGGGTATTCACCTAAGATAAAATCATGAATATGTTGGAAAAATTCAAGATCGATATTCTTAGCTCTTGGAGTTCTTGGTTGAACACAATACAAACAAATAAAAATAATGATGAGGCATAATTGGATTTATCATTTTTTTTTTCCATTGGTGTGGAAAGAAGCATATTTTATGGGAACATCCATTCAATAAGGTAAAAAATTGTGGCATTTATGAGCATATTCATGCTACTAGTAGTTGTCATTCATTGTCAGATTTGAAAGGAGTCTACTAAGGAGATACTAAAGGAACACAACAAATTTGATTTATTGCTTAAAAACAACCATGGAAGCCACAAACACTAGGTATGGTTCAAGACCTATCCCGATTTTATAATTAATTTTTAACTAATATTCAATATACACCATAGAGTTGGCATCCACCATGCCATGGTAGTCATGGAATTCCCAACAAGTTCAAAAATAACCTTTGAAACATGGTTGGCGAGCGTCATCCTTTGGAAATATGCCACATCATCCAGTTCAATAATGCCCTCAATAGCAACACCTGCAACAACAATTGCAACTACCTCCAAACAATCAGTTACAAATACCTCCTCAAATTCATGCTTATCGCATTCTTAAACCAAATAATAAGTAACTCATCCCGCTTACAATGTCAAGTTTTTTGGTTTCCCCACTTACTTTATCTCTCCTATAGACTACCAAGATATCCATTTACAATCAAGGACAATTGTTAATAATAGGATTTATCCAATCATCTTAGAGCAAGAAGATGAAGAAATCCAATATCATGTGGAAAATCATGTTATTGGTCCTACCAATCATGATGATCAAACTTCCATCAACCAACAAACCAGTTCTTGAAGGGTTTCAAACCAATGATTTCCCTCTAAGGATGTACCACTTCCTCCCTATATAGAGAGGTTGACTTCGGATAAGCCACTTACTTAAGATGAGTTTGATTTATTTGGGGAGTTGGGAAATGTTTGCATCAAAATTCCCTTATTCAAAGAAATCAAAGGTGTTTCTATATATGCCAAGGATATTCAATAAATTTGCTTAAATAAGCCCGCAAGAAGAAAAAATCCCCAAACTATATATGTTATTGGTCTTCTATATGAATTAATGCTTGGGAAAAAAATTATGACAAAGTATGCTTACCCACCCTGTCGTTGAAGTTCACATCAACAACAGTCATATTCTTAACACTTTGATATTTTTGGGGATTACCATAAATGTCATGACTAAAGAACCATGGAGAATCTCCAATTACCTGACTAACGCCAAAATCCTAAGGTCGTCCAATTAGTTGATCGGTCCATTGCTAAGCTTGAAGGGATACATGAGGATGTGGTAATTTTCATAAATTATTGGAATATCTAGTAGATTTCATGGTTCTCCAACCAAAATCCAACCTAGGAGGATACCCTGTATTTTTGGTAAGACCTTGGGTAGCTACTACAAATGCATATATTGGTTGTAGATATGGGAATATGGCTATTTCCCATGGAAATTCTACCAAACAACTTACCTTGTATCTTCCTGGCAAGCCCTTCATCGATCAAGAACTACCTAGGTCAGCTGGGAATGAAGTAAGTGAAGAAGAGAATAATCTTTACTTACATTTGACCAAGCCCTTATTTTTAAAGATGAAATAAAATATGACCTAGTCAATAACTTCATAGCCAATCATTATTCATCCCAACATCCAACCTTCTCGTTCTCTTGTCGAATTTTAGACAAGTGATATCAAGAAGAGTGATCATTGGTTTCTCTACCATTTCAATTAAATTCCATACCATCCCCTCTATACGCAATTATAGAACACTTAACCAATCCCTTATTTTTAAAGATGAAACAACAAATGACCCGGTCAATAACTTCATAGCCCATCGTTATTTGTCCCAACATACAACCTTATCCTTCTCTTGTCAATTTTATACATATGGAAACACTTTTTTCATTAGTCCTCATATGGCAACACTTTTGAGGAGGCAATGGGATACCTTTTTTTTCAAAAGAAAACAACGATGCTTTGTATTAAAATATAAGTATGAGCATGTATCTCCATGAAGTGGATAAAACCTACAATCCAGAAAAAATAGTACTTGCCATAGAAACATCCAGAAACCAGGATCCCAAACCTGTATCCAATCCAGTAATATCCCAAAAGCTTGAAAGTAGGCTCACAGAGGAGCAGAACCGTAGCCCAATAAATGACCCACCAATATGCACGTAAGACAAACAACCGACCAAGAAACAAAAGAAAGGAAGCAAGAGAGATCAAACTGGAACAGGAAAAACAGAATGAGAAGAGCGACCAAAAAAAGTAGCCAGGAAAAAACTAGTCCATCCTAAAAAACATGACAGGAATGGACGCTGCATAAAAAGTTGATGAAGGAAATTATCGAAAGAGTGGCACGCTATCAGCACGTATCAAAATATCCTTCGATCATCTTTCAAAAAGAATACGATCCGGAACAGCAGCAGCACCAAAATGTGAGAGCATATTAGCAAGCGAGTTCTGCTCACGGTATATATGTTTTAAGGAGACTTGAGGGAAGTCTTGAAGAAAGATGAGAGTCTGGCGTATCCACGGAGAAAATTGCAGCACATGAAGGGAAGAAATGCCCCTTTCCTAGTTGATGATCACCTGAGAGTCACCCACAATCTCTTGTAGAGGAAGGTGATGTCTCTTGGCCCACCAGAGGACCATCCATAGAGCGAGAAGCTCTCCTTTTGTATTAGTCCCCATGCCACAATTCATCTAAACAAGGAATTTCTCAGCCTGATTCCAAAAAATAGCCACACTCGCACCACACACAAAAGCATTTGACTAGGAGGCCCCATCAAACTATGCCCAGGCAATGAGATACCTTAAAAAAGTCCTCATAAGGTGCCAAGAACAAATATTTCTCTTAATCATGATAAGTGTCACATGCCATTGATTGAACGAATTGAACTCGGCCACCATAAATCTCCTTTGTGAATTAACATTGATCCAACAAAAATAAAGGTCATTTCTAACGTTCGTCTTCCAAACACTCAAAAGTATGTGTATAGTTTTTTAGGACATGCTAGTTACTATCATCGTTTTATTGCTAATTTTACAAAGATTGTATCTCCATTGCTTATGTTACTTTCTAAGGATGTGGATTTTCATTTGATTGACCAGTGTCAATTTGCTTTTGAAACTCTTAATGAAAAGCTATTGACGACACCTATATTACGTGGACCAAATTAGTCTTTACTTTTTGTATTTCTATTAATTCTTCTAATATAACCATTAGTGCAATGCTTGGACAAAAATAATTTCAATGACCATATGCTATCTACTTTATAGGAAAAATCTCACTTATGTTGAATTAAACTATATGGTAACTGAAAATGAGTTTTTTGTTGTTGTTGTTGTCCATGTTATTAATAAATTTCATCATTATATGACTAGCTATTAAGTATTTGTGCATATTGATCGCTCTATTATCTAGTATTTGATGAATAAATATAATTAATGGTAGAGTGACAAAATGGTTGTTACTACTAAAGGAATTTGATATCACCATCCTTAATGAATTTGGGAAGGAAAATCTAGTTGTTGATTTTATTTTTAGGCTAACCAATGATGGTGATTCCATTCCTTTTGAGGATGATTTCTTGGTGAAAATTTGTTTGTTGTATCTATTAACACACCATGGTTTATAGATATTGATAACTACTTGGTTGCGCGTAAGCTTTTGAAGAACCTTTCACCGAAAGAGAAACAACAGGATCGTCAAGAAAAGTGCCATGTACTCATGGGTGCAAGCTAGTCTCTTTCACACATGACTAGATCTTATCATCCAAATATGTGTTCGATAATATGAGATCTATAACATCATAAAAGCTTGTTGTGAGCCTTGTAGAGGTCACTTTTTCAACAAATGGACTTCCAACAAAGTTCTAAACTTAGGATACTATTGGCCTTCAAGGATGCTAAGAAGTACATGAGAAGTTAAGATAGTTGCCAAAGAATGGCACAACTAATACATTCATATGAGATGCCTCTCCAACCTTAGCTTGTGGTAGAAGCTTTTGAAAAGTGGGATTCGAAAATTGTGGGGCCTATCACTAATAAGAAACTATACATCTTAGTGTATAGTAAATATGTCACCAAATGGGTGGAGACCAAGGCTCTCTTTAGGGCCACATAGAAAGTTGTAGAAGATTTCCTATATGTGGACATTTTTTTTCTTCAAATATGGGGTGCCATGGGAGATTATTATAGATCAAGAAACATAGTTCGTTTCCAACCTTATCCAATCTATAACCTAGTATGAGATCAGGCACCGAACTCCCACACCATATCATCCTCAAGAAAATGGGTAGATGGAGGTTACCAATAGAGTCTTATAATCTATTTTGACCAAGACTAAGAAAAATTATTGCAAGGATAGGGTGAGTATACTTTCAAATCTCTTTGGGCATATTGCACCAAATGGAGAAATATCATGTTTTACTCCATGGGAGCTTATGTATTGTAAGCATGTAGTCCTCCCTATTGAATTTGAGATCAAGACACTAAGGAATGGATTACAGGCGGGGATGGATCTTTCAAATCAAAAGCATCACTTGGAACAAACCAATGAACTAGATGAACCTCATCGAGATGTTTTCTTGGAACTTTTATTTTCTAGTAGTAGAGAGAAAAATGGCATGACAAATTCATCAAGAAGAATAAATTACAAGTTGGTTATTGGGCCTTGTTATTTGATTATGGGTTTAAAGATTTTAAAGACAAGTTTTGCACTTATTGGCTTGGGCCATATGAAATTGATATAGTCTATAATAATGACAGTCAAGTTGCACACCATCGAATATGATGATATAACCCCTCTCATGGCCAATGAATATATAAAAAATCAGTGTCTAAAGAGGCCTTCATTAGAGATATTGTCAATCAACATGAATTAAAGGTTGGTGGTGTTGTGACTATGTCACCTACACTTACAACCACCTGATTTTTTCAAATAACTAAATAAATAAAAATTTAAAAATTAATACATCTGATGGTGAAAACTTGGTTTGGGTGCCATTAGAGCTTGGGATGTTAAAAAATTAAATTTATGGTTTCCATTCCTTGGCTTAAATAACTTCAAATTGTGAAAACCTCCTAGGGCTTAGTTAGACAAATCTTGCTTTAAATTAGCCTATTGGTGGACAAGATTTGTATGTGCGCGCGTGTGTGTGTGCGTGTGAATCTATGTATGTATGTATGTATGTATGTATTTTACGACTTTGTTGTTAGTTTAGTGTTTCTAGACTCTTCAAATCCAATGTTGCTATAGATATTGTCTTTCTGTTATAGATGCTATGGTTCATGTATTTATGCTACTGATGTTATGGATCCAACAAACTTGTTATTAATTTTGTTAGCCTTTTGTGGATCCTATATTACATTTTTTTTTACCATTAAGCTACCAATTAGCCATTTTTTGTTGTTGTTCAAGACACCCTTGTTGTTTCTAATATTCTATCTCTTTAGGTTCATGAGTGCCTTCCTTCACTTTCAAATTTTGGACCATTTCTATGGATCCTCCACCTAGTATTGCTTTAGATCCTAGTTATGGAGTCTTAACACTATAACATTTTGCATCTTGTCTCTCCACCCAAGGTAGGTATAAGTACAGATCTTTTCCTATCAGTTCTTTGGGATCAATGAAGCTTTGAATTTATTTTCAAAATTTCCTTGTAGTCTTCTATGTTCTCCTTTCCTTAAAGCTACCATTTCTATTTCCCGAGAACAACAAATGATTTTCATTGGGGGGGAATTGACCATGTCATCCTTGGTCGTACCGACTCTAGGGTATGCACTTCCCTTGCCACCACTTCAAACAACTAATAGGGAATTTTTCCATCACTTCACATCATCAAAGTGGCATTTCATGTCACATCATATTTACACCTTGTCATACTACCTGTATCTGTCATTATAACAAATCTTTCCATAATTGATTTCTTTCATGCAACTTCGGTTATTTCTAATTTTTGTCCGTCACCTTCCTAAATGAGCAAATCCAGTGAATTTCCTTCCAAGCTCCATAAACATTATTTTCCTTGATACATAGAGTCAATAACCTCTATTCTCTTTACCACATAGATTTATGGAATTGTTTTCATTCTTTCTATCGTGGTTGGTTTTGTTGTTCGACATGAACCCACTAAACTAGACCTTTAGTGTGCCAACTCGGATGTTATGCATATATTCCAAGAAGAGGGATGGTTGACTTATTTTGAAAAATTATAGGGATTCGATACTATAGTTGCACAAGAGCTTTCCTAGTATTTATGTTTACTAATAGTTATGGTAAAGAGTTCTAATTCAAGTTACAAAGGAAACTATTGCTCAAATTATAGGTCTACCAAGGGATCATGAGCATTGGTATCAATGTTAGATAATGGTAAATAATTCTCACCTTGAGTTCATGAGAGGGTATGAAACCTTGCAATGTAAAGGGAAAGGGGTGAAATGATCATCACTTTGCCATCCTTGGAATGAAGTGGCCTAGCTTGATAAAAAATATATCACTTGTGAAGGTCAACTTAAGGTCACCAGATTTGTTACCGGACAATCCACTCGAACGGAGGAGAGCCGGATCTCTGTAGCTCAATGCGAGTCTAGAACAAATAGAGCAGACTACAAACACGTTTCCTAGATCTACTTAAGGATCAAGTACTAGATGTCTTACCTCTTTGATTTCGCTATCCTTTCTCCTGAATGTTGCTCCACGTCCCGAGGTTGTCAGATCCAAGCTGCAAGACCTGTTAAGACGCAGAAGAGAGAAACGAGTAAAGAGCATCTATACAATAAGCGATCTATGTAAACAGCTAAGCAAGTAAACAACACAACATCATTACACATTAAGAACGGTATTGGTGGAAAGCATTTGTATTACTGCAAATAGAGGAGTACATGATAGAGATATAGAACCACAACCAATGACTTAACATAGCAGCCCTTCTCCACACAAGCCAACTTCCAAGCCCTTCCAAGGAAGCATGAATTCTATAAGAGGTGAGTGAAGGTGTCCTAAGAGAGATTTCACTAGCATGTAGATACCATAGTCTTCCTCCCTTTGGTATGGGAGTGAGCCTCGTATATATAGGACTAAGTGGATGAAGTTATGGATAGGATAGGATGAGAGATGGCAGGAGAGAGATAGGGGATCCTCCCAATGAGTTAGGGGTCGAGTACCATCTCTCCAAGAGATCAGGGATAAGCCCCCAAATGGGAAAGCTTCGAGAAAGATCTCGAAATGGCTATTTTTTCCAATTAACAGACCTCGTCGCACCCTGCTATGGAGCAACCTGCGACGTCGCATGTTGCTAGTGTGCAACCTGCGACGACCTCTTAAATGGGTGTACAAACTGAGTACAAATCCTCCAAATGAGCACTTGGTCCAGATGACTTCAGGGATGTATACACTAAATCATGATCATGGGTAGATTTTAGGTGTAACAGAATGCCCCCCAAAGCATGAAGCTGTTAAGGATGTACATGTGAAGTGCTTTGATAGAAATAATGGCAAAAGACTTGTCGGATGAAGGACGCTGTTGCAGTACAACTGACTCTGAACTGACAATCTCATATGTAGTACAACATGGTTGCCGACCAATACATTGCAGATCCATGGGAGTAATGACCGACTGAACACAATCATGGCCACTAGACACAAGCGTAGATCCATGATGAGATGATAACACAGCCACGACCAATACAAAAGTGGATCCGCGTAATATGACTCAATACAAACTCCATCGCAACCTGGGTACAAACATGACTTCCCAAGGTCTTCAAGCTGAACCCGCAATGATACGAATCTATCCATGTGATTACAAATGTCTTGACGTTGAACATGGTAGAAACCACTTGATTACCAGTCATTGATGTAAACCGTTAACAAGTGCGAGGGAGATCACCATTAATGCCAATGATTCCCAAGGTATCACAGTACATATCATCGAGCGTGAATAAATGAGTTGACGTCGAACGCAAGATGAAATCTCTCAATCAAGAGTCAATGATGTAAACTCATGATGAAAGCGAGGTGACCTGCCATTGAGGCATGCAGGACCAAGGTACTTGACTGGTTTCTAGATTCAATCCTTGGATGATGAGTTGAAGTTGACAAGGATGAATCCGTCGAAGGAGGGCCATAATGAATCCCCCATCAATTGACACGAAACACGACAAAAGATGTGTAGAGTGGATCAGATGGTAAAAAAACATGTGAGACTGACTCAAAGTAACAATGGCATGACGACGTGTGTACTGACTAAAAATAATGAGTAATGAATGTGTTCTTGAACATGGGGATGGCATGACTTGGCAGTATTGACATGAGAATGACGCAAACTTCTAATGCAACTGATAGTGGAAGCTTTCTCCGAACGACTCAAAGAAGTAACAGGACTCAAAAAGTAAGCGGGGACTCATAGACAAACATATGACCCAAGTATTGGTATGCAAATGCAGATGAGTGCCATGTTCAAGAACGACTATATACTGCCACTAAGGTATGTAACACAAACACTTTCCTTTTTCCCCATCATGAACGATGAGTGCCTCATGTGTTTTTTAACGAGCTTGATGAGGGTAACCAGATGCTCGGTATAGCTCATCTCATAGATGAGTCCAATCCCAAATATTTTTCGAACCTAGGATAGGAGGGGTTCATCCCATGGCAGGCCCTTCAATGTGAAAATTTTAACGAGTCCATAGAAGGCAAACTCGGTCGTCATTTCATATTTAGAGAGTCTGAAAAGAACTAAAGAAAACTCCAACGGTCCTTTTTCGTAAAGTTAGCCTCATCACCCGAAAAAGGGTAAAACAACACGAGAGAGGACTCTTCCAGTCATGATCGGCTGGAGTATTCCTTTTTCGTAATTAGTGCCCCCTGGGCTGGAAAAAGGGGTAAACTATCACTAGGAAGACGACCATTGAAATACCTTAACAAGCGTGAACATGACAAGTTCGCTTGGCAATCTTTTCAATTTTAGGGAGTCTGAAAAGAGCTTAACTATGGACTCCGGGGGGTGTCCTTTTCCATGGAAGTTTAACGAGCTCGAAAAAGTGATAAATCATAACTCGGTACTTGTTCTCATGATTTGGTGAGTACGAGAACAAACGAAGAGTAAACTCATCCTCATGCAAACTAAAAATAATAATGATAAAACATTCAAAGGAGTGTTCATACCTGCAATTACCGTTGGTAATGCGAGAAACGCTACAAAAGACCACTTTACGACTCCTGTACACTAGAGAAAGTGTCAAATAGCCCCAAATATAATGACAAACGGTCAAAACTATAGTAAATGGCCCAAAAGCATCCAAATATTTGAAAAGGAATATTCCATTCCATTCTATAAATAGAAATATGGGCCAAAAATAGAAACATTGTTCAAATTGCCAATTTGGGTGGAGAAGTACTAATTTGGAGCCAAAACTTCCTTTGCCGATTCCAGGAGCTACGATACACCATTTCACAACCCGTCCGGACCAGGTAGGCCTAAATCTTAGCCAGCAACTTTGTGGTGGTTTAGTTTTTCCATTTTTGTTCATTTTTTGAGTTTTTTGATGATTTGGGGAGGGGCCAATGCGCCCTCGGCTCGTCGCAAGTGGCCCTTTCAAGACTTGCGACAAGCCTGAGTTGTTGCAAGTCTCGAAATCGGGACCTGCGACAATGTCTCCCCGTACCTGAAGGTAAGATGTGATGGCGGAAACCCACAATTCAAACATAAAAAATCTTTCAAAAAATGAGTTTGTGCCAGTTGGGAAAGGACCTAACATGTTTTAAATGCCCCTTTTGGTAGGTTCCTAGCAAGTAGAGATGGTACTAGAGTAGCGAGAGAGAGAACACGAGATAGAGGATGATCAAGCCGCAAACGATCCACAATGTGTGGCTGCTTTGCGAAACTGTGGGTTGCTCAAGTTCTTCTAGGTACAGGGGATAAGAGCCCAGGTCCCGTTCTTGACACACATGTTATAGAGTTGGGATGCAGCCCAACACTACTTTGTCATAGGTGAGCATATCCTCAATATTGACATTGAGGACATATACTTTCTGACCGGTTTGTCATGAAGAGGGGACGCTGTACAACTCATTGGGACATGGTCCAGTGATCGTACAGTTGAGGACATGGTGTCACAGCACTGTGTCGCTACTTCTCGTCCTTCCAGCGGGAAGATACTCATAAGAGATGTGGTGAGTCATCCACTGAGGACTGTACTGCTTACTATTACCAGGGTGGCGGGTAGCCAAGCTCCACATACGGCTACTCGGACTCAGATATTATATGCGGAGGATTGTATGTCCCCCATGGTGTTCAACTGGTGCGAGGGTCTCCTTGCAAACATCCGAGCTCAGCTGACCAAGTGTCGGCGAGGGGAGTTCAAGCAGTTTGGATACAGATTGATCATAGTGTCATTCCTCTTGGAGTGGGTTCCTCTCTTGCGCCCGCAGGTGGTCCTGGATGACAGGGATCAGAGAGATCCACACATGCTCAGGTGGGCAGAGTTGATGACCCGTCATGGTGGGGGTCCCATCATCACTTTTAGCACCGAGTTCTTCAGCTGGCTAGAGGGCCAAATGCTCATGGTCGAGGACTTCCCATACGGTGGCACGGACTTCCGAGAGGATCCCGACTTAGTGCTGCCAGAGGGTGCAACATGGGGTGATATTGGTAAGAACTAAACCCTTGTACTTTTTAGTTTTGTGAATTATATTATTTTTTTGATGTAGTGCCGACAAGTACTTTATATGTGTGTGCAGATGTGGGTCCCGTATGACCAGTAGGTCTCTCTCTTCTAGCGAGGAGAGACAGAGGTGGAGAGGTAGTGGTTCCTGCCAGTGCTCATCCTGCCGTCGAGGAGATGGAGGAGGTGTACCGGAACCTATTCGGGCTGACTGTGGAGGTCCCAGAGCCAGCCATGGATGACCTACCGAGGCCCATGCAGAGGTATGGGGTTGGAGCATCTGTGCGCTTCAACGCACTGCTCCGCAAGGTGGCTCGTACTGTAGACTGCTTTCTCACCCAGCGTCAGAGAGTTGTTAGAGGCAGGGGTGGTGTACGGGTTAGGTGTCCAGCCTGATTGCACTTTTAGACTTGTATTGAGAGCTTAGAGGCCTCAGATTTTTGTACTTACTGAAAGCTATGACGCTTCAGATTTTTGTAGAGACTCACTGAAAGCCATCGTGCTTCAGATTTTGTACCAACACTACTTTTGAGCGATTTATATATATATACATTATCGACGATTTTTACATTATGTGTTCTTCAAATGATTAGTGATGTGATCTTGTTTACATGTTTGCTTCTGTACATTATATTTACATGTCGTGAATGCTTTTACATACTATGATTATTATGTGTGTGCAATGTACCAATCCAAAATGAAATTGGCCATCGAGTCAGCAACTGTGTTTAACTCTCGTGGAATGTGCATGTATTGAACAGATTCAAATGACCTTTCCAGGAGACGTACTCGTCTGAAGAGACGGAGTAAGATGGGATCACAGATGGTGTATATCCGGTTCAGAAGGGAAACCACTAATTGAGAATCCATGTGGATGACAATGTGGTTCATACCCAAGGAAATGGCATCAGCTAGAATTTTGATCACTACCTGATATTTTGCAGCATTGTTGGTCGCAAACCCTAGGAAACTTCCTCCTGAGCTAATGAGCTCACATGTTGGGGAATATAGTACCCAGGCTGTCGAAGCAAGGTGAAGGGCATGCCGGCTGGCGCCGTCCATGAATCCATAGCACGTTGCCATCTGCACACGCAGACAAAACATGGTATGAGAAGTGGAAACAAGATCAAAAAGACACTCGAAAAGAGAACTGTATCACACCACACAAAAACACAAAAACACGCCATGTACAGTATATACAAGCAAGTCTATGCATGAGAGATCAAGCATAGTATCTCTTCAGGTAAAGCCCATTGCGGGGTTCACCTAAAGAGATTCCATCATAATCTTCAAGCTTGTAGGAACCTTTTTCCAACACACGTTTTATGACGTAGGGTCCATGCCACATGGACTCGAACTTCCCAGCTCCTAGCTTATCGTGCTTCTGGTCAGAAGTGAGGATCAGGTCACCCTCATTAAAGATACGAGGTTCAATCGACTTATCGTACTGGGCCTTGATGCGTTTCTTATGCGCTTCATTAGTGAGAGCAGCATCACGGCGAGGCTCGTCAAGTTGGGCTAAGTGTAAGAGACGTTTTCCCTCAACAGTAGTGTTAGGAAGAAGTTCGACCGCGAGCTGTAAAGACGGGATTTTGCACTTTATCGACAGAACAACCTCCAATCCATATACCAATCGCAAGGGAGTGAATCCAGTGGCGGTTTTAACGGTAGTTCGGTAGGCCCATAATGCTGAAAAGAGCATGTTATGCCAGTTGGACTTTTGTGTCCCTACCATCCTCTGGATCATAGTTTTCAAGACCTTGTTAATTACCTCGACCTATCCATTGGATTGAGGGTAGTAGGGTGTCTAGTTTTCATGGCGAAAACCCAACCTGTCACTCAATGCAGCAACCATATGGTTCTGAAAGTGAGAACCATGATCGGTAACTATGGCCTGCGGAACTCCAAACTGCGCTATCACATGATTAAACATGAAGAGTGCAGCGGTTTTGCCATCGTTTTGGTATGTAGGCATAGCCTCGGACCACTTTGTGAAGTAATCCACAGTTACGATGATGTAACTATGCCCCCCGGCCGGGGTAGGATTACAGTGCATAAAATCGATGCCCCATTTTGCAAATGGGCCAACGGCAATAATCGGATGTAGTGGGGCAGGATGAGTGCGCTTCTTTGTATGGAAGTGTTGGTAAGGAGGACATTTTTTAACAGCCTCAATACAATATTTGAAGATAGTAGGCCAGTAATATCCTGTGCGCAAAATCTTCTGGGCTGTAGCCATCCCAAAGAGATGACAGCCACACGCCCCAGCGTGACAGTCATTCAGAACGCGTTCAACCTCCTCATGAGTGAGACAACGTCGAAGGATTGAATCGATGCCATGACGACACAAAGTATCATTGATGATTAAGTAATACTTTGCATGGTGACGAACCTTACGAAGATCATCGTGGGAAAGTTGAGGATCGAAGCGTTGGGTTTGAAGATACAACATAATATTTGCATACCAGGGGTCAATCGTACTGATGAGAAACAATGATTCATCCGGAAATGAGTCATTGTGCTCAAATTCTGCATTAGAACGGGTAAGGTCCCAAATAAGCTCGGCAAACACCAAAGACTTCTTAGACTTAGCTTTCTTGAAAAGAAGATCGAATTCTTGCAGTATCACAATCCAACGTGAATGCTTGCCCCTAAGCACCTGACGTGTCAGCACATGGTACATGGGGTTCGAGTCGGCAATGATAGTGGTGGTGCAGAGAAAGATGTAATGACGGAACTTCTGGACGGCAATGACTGCCGTGAAAGCAAGTTTTTCGACATGTGAGTATCTAGTTTCGGCATCAGCTAGATCCTTACTTGCATAGTATATCATACGTTCCTGAGTGTTTTGATCCTCCTGTACCAAAACCACGACGATAGCAGTAGTAGAAGCAGCGAGATATAAGATGTAATCTCGGTAATAATTAGGTGGTTGGAGCATAGGGGCATGCTTGATGGCATGCTTGATACTGTCAAAAGACTTTTGAGCTTGGTCATCCCAAATGAATGGGATGTCCTTCTTAAGCAGTTTCATGTAGGCCTGAGTTTTCTCCGTGAAATTGCACACAAAACGTTTGAGGTAGGTCACCTTCCCTTGGAGACTTTGAAGTTCCGTAACATCAGTCGGGGGTGGTAGGTTGTTGATGGCCTCCACCTTTAAGGGATCAATGCGGATCCCATCCTTCGAAATGATAAATCCTAAGAGGTGTCCTGACTCAATGCAAAAGATACACTTGTGAGGATTTAGACTGATGTTGTACCGTCTGCATCTGAGGAATATGGCCGTCAGATGATCAATGTGGAACTCACGCTGCTTCGAATGGGCAGGGAGATCGTCCAAGTAGGGTTCCACAAAGTCCTTAATATCATGGAAGGCATACGACATAGCCCACTGAAACGTGGTGCCAGCATTTTTAAGGCCAAATGGGAGCTTGTGATAAGCGAATGTACCCCATGGGCAGATGAAAGCCGTCTTATGTTGGTCGACTGGGTTGATCTCAATTTGGTTGTAACCAGAAAAGCCATCCATGAATGAGAAGATGACGCTTCCGACATAGTTGTCGATGATCTGGTCGATGAAGGGGGTCGGGTAATTGTCTTTTGGACAAGCCCGATTAAGGTCCCAATAATCAACATAGACGCAAATGGTGCCCTGTTTTTTGTTCACAGGAATGACGTTTGAGACACAATCCGTCAATGGGACAGGATAAATAAAGCCAGCCTTAAGAGATTTTCAATTTCTGCCTTTATTGCCGCAGTCTTCCGGGGGTGTACCGGTCGCAATTTTTGACGTACAGGTTTGATGTCGGGATAGGTTTTTATTTTGTGAGAAACAATCGTGGGGTCTATCCCACGCATCTCCTCATAGGACCAAGCAAAAACGTCTCGGAATTGCTTGAACAAGGCCATGCTAATAGCGATTTCTTCGGGGGGATACTTCTGGCCTATGCGAATGTGTTCCACTATACCAGGTTTCATGGAAATGTCTACCTTAGTAGTTGGCTCGATGTTAGCCAAGTTGCCCTCTGTGTCCGTAAGACATGTAAGGATGGGAAAATGAGGGGATGGGTAGATATTCGGTGAAAAGAGGGTATGAATGTTGTCCTCTATGTACTCCCATGGAGGAAGAAAAGATGACCTGTGATGAAGATCATCCCATGGACCATCGTCCACATTCATTAGTTCCATGATGGACTCGTCTGAATGAAAAGTCCGAAGTAAGAGATCGAGTAGAGAGGGTGTTCATCGTAGAGAACAGGAAGGAAGTTCCATGGATGGATAGTCCTCCGGCGCTGTTTGGATAGCCTCATAAATACGTTCAACGGGTGAAAGAGGCATCACGTCTCCAAACAGGGGTGTTGTGGCTTCATCTAGTACAAGCCAAGCATCGTTTGAGTGAGATAAAATCTCAGTGGAGATCATGTTCACCGTGGCAACATGATTAGGGGGGTTCGCGGCTGGAAAAACGCCCATGAGAGATGAATCTTTCAATAGGACAACCCATACACTCTCATATTGTTTTGACGTCTGTCCAATGGAAGGAACATGGTCACCAGGGTGAGCAGTGGCGTCCGGTGTACAAAAATCTAACTGGTCGATCATAACAATTCGTCCTTAGTGGGGGAATTGTACTGTGCGAAAGACTGAAGAGGCTACCTCCTGCATGGTATAAAACCAATTGCGACCGAGCAAGAGATTATAATCTAACGGGGCCAAGACCACTTCCACATTAATGGTTACTATCTTTCCAACCAATTCAACTACAAGAGCTTGTAAGAGCCCATGAGGTTGAAAGTCACGCTCGTCGAATGCTTTCAACGTGGTAGGAGAACGATTCAATTCAGGGGAGCCAATGGCTCTCCAACAAGTGATGGACATGATAGAAGTGGAGGGTCCTTCGTCCAAAAGAGTACGATGGACAATCTTCCCAACAAGGTTTGCAGTAACTTGGAATGTGAGCTGGTGTGAGAGCCTCGGCTTAAGGTTGTCAAGACGAAACATGATAGTGTTCGAGGAATCCGGGTCAACTGCACCAATAGTTGCAAGGAGAGTTCTGCGTTGATTGGGACAATTCTGCAAAACTTCCAGGGTGGACATGGCGCAAGGAGCTTGGGCCAAGTCCTCTATGATATTGTAATTCTGTGCCGCGTGAGCATTAGGATTGAAAACAGCTTTTCGAATCGTGCTCTTGGGTGGACGCAATATCGAATCGAAAGAGGGTCTCTCGATGCTGAGAGAAGTTGATGGTACAGTGACATCAGGTAAAGAGTCGGAAGCTTTTTCAGCATTACTTCCGGCGGGTTCCTTCGAAGGGACCCGTTTGTAAGATCACGAGGGAGTAGTTAAATTGATCGCCTCGTTACGCAACATGAGAACATGCACGGTATTGGATGGTTCCCCCTGGGCTGGGGGGGTTTGAGCAATCATCTACTGATTTTGAGCAGGAAACGGATCGTTGAGGACTGCGGGAGTTGGTTTACCCTTAAGAAACTTCGTCTCTATGGGGATACTCTTTGGAGAAATGATCTTCTCCACACAGTAAGCAAGGATACTTCAGTTTCCTTTTCTGCTTAGTATCTTTGGGAGGGCTCTTCGTTTCCTGTTGGGCAGAAGACTTCTTGGGTTTCCCCTTGTTCTTCTTTTTGCCATTAAACTTCTGGGATGAAGCTGATTGAAAAGAATTCACCTCTTTAGTTACAGCAGGAGGAGTGGACTTGGCGGTGCTCTATCCAGTCGGAGTGGGGTTGGATGATCCAACGGTGCAAACAATAGGCTGGGTGGTAAGGGAACCAATGATTCCATCAACTTGGGGTCCCTTATGTGGTTTGTGGGATCGTTAACGTCCCGGGGTGCGTCAGGCTCAATATTGAACAGAGTGTCAGACTGGGTATAAAACAGGTCTAACAGATGAGCACACACGACGGCTTGTTCTTTGGTGACTTTGTAAACCAGTCTTCTAGGAGCTGATCTAGAATGGGAGCCTTAATGAGACGTCATCCCCTTTACCACTCGTGGATATGATCCGAAATGTGAGTGGAGGTATTCTGATGGAGCGAGGTTAAAAGCTCGGTACCAGTCTCACACCATACAGGCAGCTGGAAATGCGTCAAAAAGTTCATAGCAAGAGGGACAAAATCAGGAAAAGAGTGTGGTGGCAACTCAATGTACCACTTGGCAGCCGAACCGGTGAGAGTCCTTTGGAACAATCTAAGACGAATTGAATCATCCATTAAGGAATTAGATGAACACCATAAATGGTATGTCATCACATGGTTCTTGGAGTCTTCACCCAGCTTGCCATCAAACTTGGGGATATTAGACAGAAGTTTCACTGGAATCGGTGGCAGGTTAGATCCATGGTAAATAGGATCATTGGTTAAATGAGAGAGGTGAGGTAGGTCCAAAGTAGCCAAAAAGGGCAGCTGTGGATTAGGCTGTGCGTATTGATAATACGGATATGGCGTGTAAGGACTAAACTGACCGTAAGGTGTACCAGAATAAAACTGACCGTAGGGGGGTGTGCCGCCCGGATCGTAAGGGGGTCCGCTACCATAAGGTGGCCCATTCCAATAGGGTGGGGGTCCACCTCCACCTCCGAGAGGTGGTGGAGGTCTGCTGCCACCACCGAGAGGAGGTGGGGGTCCATAACTGCAATAAGGTGGCCCACCACCGCCTCCTCTTGGAGGGGTTGGTGGACCACTTCTGCTGCCAGATGGATGGGGGCCCCCACCACCTCCGCCTCCACCAGGGTAATTAGGTCCTCCAGCACCTCCGCCTGGAGGGGGAGGTGGATCACCATCGCCACCCGAAGGGAAATGTCCTCCTCCACCATGATAAGGTGGTCCGCTGCTGCCTCCGCCTGAAGGAGGTGGTGGACCATTCGCACCACCGCTTGAGGGGTGAGGGGCGTTGTAGGTAAAATGAGGTGGGCCTCTGCCAGCGTTAGGTGGGGGCCCGGCGCCTCCAACATAAGGTGGGAGAGGACCGATCGGGGGTGGTGGTACTTGAGGGATAGTCGGTTGGGGTGCGTGTTGCAACATAGGTTATTGCCCCCATAGAGTGTAAGGATTCCCAGGATAAGGTATCCTATATGGTGCATTTCCAGGATTAGGTTGGCCCGGCGCAGGGTTAACGGAACCTGGATACGCTTGAATCCATGAGGGTTGGGTTACATTTGACGGCCCTCCAACATGAGATAATCCCGTAGTGGATGGTCTAGCGGGTTGGGTAGGTCCAACGGAAGGCCTGTTGGGGACTCCACCAACGTTATGGTTAGGAAACGGGGGTTTCCCCCCAGCCACAATAGGCTGACCACTATTCAAAGGTTGAACCAAGGTGGGTTGTTGACTAGCTACCATGGTAATAACATTACCAATGAGATAATCCGTAGGAATGGAGTACCCTCCCCTCGAATTTTGAGGTGGGGGAGGAATTGGTAAAGTAACTGTGGTAGTGACAGGTGTATTGGACCGTTGTCCTTCCAACGGTTGGTTCACTTGAGGTGCAGGACAGGATTCCTGCGAGGGTTGACCAGTCTCATTAGTGGTCATGGGGTGGGGTGCTTCAGGTGATCCGAAAGGTATCAAATGAATTGGGATGTTTCCGTCGTTAAGTCTTATTTGGAAATGACGATTGTGGAACCCTTCAGAGTGTCGGTCGAGACTTTGTCTTCGAATCTCATCTCCCTTAACACGTAACTGTTCCAAACGTTCGTGAATGGGGATGAAAGTTTTGGCAAGGTCGGGCCTATAGTAAGGCCTAGTGAACTCTGGAGTAGTCGAGTTAGGTGGGGATGAGATGGAAAAATGAGCCATTGGATGGTCTGTAGAAGCAATCTAATAAGCTGCTGAAGGACCAACAACTGCAGTAGGGTCATCCTGTTGGTTTATCCATTCCAACTATCCAGGTTCTCCTGGGATGACGGGAGGAAGGTTTTTGGAAGTGGGGGTGTGAGCTTCCTCATCCCGCGTGGGATGAGAAGCAGGTGAATCTGGTGGAAACAAATGTTCGCCAATATTCAATGTGGGGATCCCTACTTCAGTAACTACGACCGCGTTACGCTGATCCATTCTTACCCTCGAAATACCCTCTGGATTAAGGGGAAATCCGGGTGGCAAGTTCAAGATCCTACGGGACCTTCTCCATGGAAAATCCGCCAGAGTATCAGGAAAATCAGCCAAAAAAGGCGGAAACAAAATTTCTCGTAAAGGTATTCTAAAAGAAAAGCAGTCCAAGAAAACCTATTCAAACTAAGGCAACAAGCAAACTTATGTGACAGAGTGGATTCAAAAGTCTGGAACCTCATGGGATTATCAAGGCATCACAAACCGCAATATACTGCAAGGTCCAACAGTATGACACGACAAGGAGGATTGGGACCGTACCCTTGCCTGCATACCCGACTACCTGGACAGGACGTGCATGTTAATCTCCCCGAGTGCTGTTCTCGGTGTATTGCTTTGCCAAGACGGCCAAATGGTTAACTCGGTTGGTTTCAGTAATCCTAATGGTGTCTCCCGATATACGCAAGGTACGTGGGAGCTCAAATCCGTAGTGGTGCTGTCTAATGCACAGCCGTTGGCATGAGACCTTTTGATATATGTGTCGAGTACATGATACACCCTTCGATATATGCCAAGTACGGATTATGGTACTTGGTGGGTACGTGAAGGAGCTCGATATACTGATGTACATGGAAGACTACAATACCCCCGAACTACAGTGCTAGCAAGTAACGACAGCTGCCATGCTTAACGACGCCGGAACACGTCTCTAACTTACACACAAGTTATGAAAATTTTTACCTAGTTCTACCGTTTATTTTATCTTGGACGGTTAGGTGAATGCATGAGGTGAGTACATAATCGGAAACATAATGCAAGTCCTAGCTACATGCATGAAATATTCTTTTCCTTCGATGAATTCTACCTATTGTAAGGAAAAAGCTTTTTCCAATGGTATTTCCAAACAAACTCAATGCAACACAATTCCCAATGCACAAACTTGACAATGAAAGTACTCTTTTCTTTTTCAACGAAACACACAAACATACACAACACTACTATCCAAATCAAAACGTTTTTTCTCTTTTCTTTTCTTTTTCAAATCAAAACAACACTAAGTAATGAGATGAGAGGATTCTGAAATGGAAATGCAAGCTTTTCACTTTCTCTTTTCAATGATCTAAAGGCAACAAAAATAAAAAAATGCACCTATCTTTCCCTAGCATGGAAACAACTTTTGAAAGAAAACGAAATGTACTAGAGCTTTTCAAGAAGATGAATAACTCATAATTCAAGAAAAACACAATCAATCATATTTCCACTCATCTCTTCCAAAACATTCCAATGCAGAATGATCTTTCTTCAATAAATTTTTGAGAAACAATGGGAGAGAAGCACTTTTAATCTTTTCAATGGATGTATCAAAGCGATATACTTGAAAACAACTTTGCTTTCAGATCTAAATGACTGAAAAGAAAATGTTACTTGTGGCACTCATACACTCAGAAAACTCAAGAAAAGACAAGCACTCAACCAAGCAGAAATGACACACTTAACTCAAAATCAAGCAGTAGCAAGCAAACTAAGCAAGCAAGGCTCAAAACAAAAATAAATGAGGTCTGGAAGCTGATCTAATACAATGATCAGATCACGGATGGAAGGAAGGGAATGAAAGAGTGAAAAGGATGAAGGTGAAGGAGACAAAAGTGTCCAACACTACCAATCTCAAACTCGTCCAAAGCAGAACCCAAAATCAATCCAAACAAACCAAACTCTCAACACACAAATAAAAAATGGGATCTTTGGTTGAATGTTGTAGAACAGAGGGAGTTCATACATCAAAACAAGGCTCAGACTGTCAAACAGGAGGATGGATTCCTGTAAGCTAAGTCTCGACAGATCGACGCACTCTAGCTTTGCGGACAGTGCAACGTCGCAGTTTACCTGCACGAGAGGTGCGACAATGTCGTAGTCTACTAATACACAGGACGCGTCGAGCAAGCAACAGTCGAAGAACAAAGACCCATAAAAAAACAGCGTCGCTCTGTTTTCACTACCTAGGTGCGACAGGCGATTTCCAGATTCCAAAATGAATCAGATCTCTCAATAATGAACCACCAACAGGTTTGAAATTGAGTTGTACAAACTCAAAGGAAGAAGATCAGGATATTCAACGTGAAGATCTGATAATGGGATCAATCCTAAGAAGGAAAATGGCAAAAAATGACAACAAGGCTTGTGACAAGTAATCAACTGAAAGTGACTCAGATTAATGATCACTAAACAAGAATACTCCCCAGTATGGTCGCCAGATTTGTTACCGGACAATCCACTCGACCGGAGGCGAGCCGGATCTCCCTAGCTCAATGCGAGTCTAGAACAAATAGAATAGACTACAAACACGTTTCCTAGATCTACTTAAGGATCAAGTACTAGATGTCTTACCTCTTTGATTTTGCTATCCTTTCTCTCGAATGTTGCTCCACATCCCGAGGTCGTCAGATCCAAGCTGCAAGACCTGTTAAGACACAGAAGAGAGAAACGAGTAAAGAGCATCTATACAATAAGCGATCTATGTAAACAGTTAAGCAGGTAAACAACACAACATTATTACACATTAAGAATGATATTGGTGGAAAGCATTTGTATTACTGCAAATAGAGGAGTACATGATAGAGATATAGAACCACAACCAATGACTTAACGTAGTATCCCTTCTCCACGCAAGAGAATTGCCAAGCCCTTCCAAGGAAGCATGAATTCTCCAAGAGGTGAGTGAAGGTGTCCTAAGAGAGATTTCACCAGCATGTAGATACCAGAGTCTTCCTCCCTTTGGTATGGGAGTGAGCCTCGTATATATAGGACTAAGTGGATGAAGTTATGGATAGGATAGGATGAGAGATGGTAGGAGAGAGATAGGGGATCCTCCCAATGAGTTAGGGGTCGAGTACCAGCTCTCCAAGAGATCAGGGATAAGCCCCCAAATGGGAAAGCTTCAAGAAAGATCTCGAAATGGCTATTTTTGCCCATTAACAAACCTCGTCGCACCCTGCTATGGAGCAACCTACGACGTCACATGTTGCTAGTGTGCAACCTGCGATGACCTCTCAAAAGGGTGTACAAACTCAGTACAAATCCTCCAAATGACCACTTGGTCCAGATGACTTCAGGGATGTATACACTAAATCATGATCATGGGTAGATTTTAGGTGTAACATAATGCCCCCCAAAGCATGAAGCTATTAAGGATGTACAGGTGAAGTGCTTTGATAGAAATAATGGCAAAAGACTTGTCGGATGAAGGACGCTGTTGCAGTACAACTGACTCTGAACTGACAATCTCATATGTAGTACAACATGGCTGCCGACCAATACATTGTAGATACATGGGAGTAATGACCGAATGAACACAATCATGGCTACTAGACACAAGCGTAGATCCATGATGAGATGATAACACAGCCACGACCAATACAAAAGTGGATCCGGGTAATATGAATCAATACAAACTCCATCGCAACCTGGGTACAAACATGACTTCCCAGGGTCTTCAATATGAACCCGCAATGATATGAATCTATCCATGTGATTACAAATGTCTTGACATCAAACGTGGTAGAAACCACTTTATTACTGGTCATTGATGTAAACCGTTAACAAGTGCGAGGGAGATCACCATTAATGTCAATCATTCCCAAGGTATCACAGTACATATCATCAAGCGTGAATAAATGAGTTGACGTCGAATGCAAGATGAAATCTCTCAATCAAGAGTCAATGATGTAAATTAATGATGAAAGCGAGGTGACCTGCCATTGAGGCATGCAGGACCAAGGTACTTGATTGGTTTCTAGATTCAATCCTTGGATGATGAGTTGAAGTCGACAAGGATGAATCCGTCGAAGGAGGGACATAATGAATCCCCCATCAATCGACATGAAACACGACAAAAGATGTGTAGAGTGGATCGGATGGTACAATAACATGTGAGACTGACTCAAAGTAACAACGGCATGACGACGTGTGTACTGATTAAAAATAATGAGTAATGAATGTGTTCTTGAACATGGGCATGGCATGACTTGGCAATATTGACATGAGAATGACACAAACTTCTAATGCAACTGATAGTGGAAGCTTTCTCTGAACGAATCAGAGGAGTAACAGGACTCAGAAAGTAAGCGGGGACTCATAGACAAACAGATGATCCAAGTATTGGTATGCAAATACAGATGAGTGCCATGTTCAAGAACGACTATATACTGCCACTAAGGTATGTAACACAAACACTTTCCTTTTTCCCCATCATGAGCGATGAGTGCCTCATGTGTTTTTGAATGAGCTTGATGAGGGTAACCAGATGCTCGGTATAGCTCATCTCATAGATGAGTCCAATCCCAAATATTTTTCGAACCTAGGATAAGAGGGGTTCGTCCCATGGAGGGCCCTTCAATGTGAAAATTTTAACAAGTCCATGGAAGGAAAACTCGGTCGTCATTTCATATTTAGAGAGTCTGAAAAGAACTAAAGAAAACTCCAACGGTCCTTTTTCGTAAAGTTAGCCTCATCGCCTGAAAAAGGGTAAAACAACGCGGGAGAGGACTCTTCCAATCATGATCGACTGGAGTATTCCGTTTTCGTAATTAGTGCCCCCTGGTCCGAAAAAGGGGTAAACTATCACCAGGAAGACGACCATCCAAATACTTTAAAAAGTGTGAACGTGACAAGTTCGCTTGACAATCTTTTCAATTTTAGGGAGTCTAAAAAGAGCTTAACTATGGACTCTGGGGGGTGTCCTTTTCCGTAGAAGTTTAACGAGCCCTAAAAAGTGATAAATCATAACTCGGTACTTGTTCTCATGATTTGGTGAGTACGAGAACAAACGAAGAGTAAACTCATCCTCATGCAATTATTACGACTAAATAAAAATAATAATGATAAAACATTCAAAGGAGTGTCCATACCTATAATTACCGTTGGTAATGCGAGAAACACTACAAAGGACCACTTTACGACTCCTGTACACTAGAGAAAGTGTCAAATAGCCCCAAATATAATGACAAATGGTCAAAACTATAGTAAATGGCCCAAAAGCATCAAAATATTTGAAAAGGAATATTCCATTCCATTCTATAAATAGAAATATGGGCCAAAAACATAAACATTGTTCAAATTGCCAATTTGGGTGGAGAAGTACCAATTTGGAGCCAAAACTTCCTTTGCCGATTCCGGGAGCTACGATCCACCATTTCGCCAACCGTCCGGACCAGCTAGGCCTAAATATTAGCCAACAACTTTGTAGTGGTTTAGTTTTTCCATTTTTGTTCATTTTTTGAGTTTTTTGATGATTAGGGGAGGGGCCAATGCGCCCTTGGCTCATCGCAAGTGGCCCTTTGGGGACTTGCGACGAGCCTGAGTCATCGCAAGTCTTGAAATCGGGACCTGTGATGACATCGCCCTGTACCTGAAGGTAAGATGCGACGATGGAAACCCACAACTCAAACATAAAAAATCTTTCAAAAAATGAGTTTGTGCCAGTTGGGAAAGGACCTAACATGTTTTAAATGCCCCTTTTGGCAGGTTCCCAGCAAGCAGAGATGGTACTAGAGTAGCGAGAGAGAGAACATGAGATAGAGGATGAGAAAGCCACAAATGATCCACAATGTGTGGCTGCTTTGCAAAACTGTGGGTTGCTCAAGTTCTTCCAGGTACAGGGGATGAGAGCCCAGGTCCCGTTCTTGACACACATGCTATAGAGTTGGGATGCAGCCCAACAGTACTTTGTCATAGGTGAGCATATCCTCAATATTGACATTGAGGACATATACTTTCTGACCGGTTTGTCCCGAAGAGGGGACGCTGTACAACTCACTGGGACACGGGCCAGTGATCGTATAGTTGAGGACATGGTGTCACAACACTGTGTCGCTACTTCTCGTCCTTCTAGTGGGAAGATACTCATCAGAGATGTGGCGAGTCATCCACTAAGGACTGTGCTGCTTACTATTACCAGGGTGGCGGGTAGCCAAGCTCCACATACGGCTACTCGGACTCAGATGTTATATGCGGAGGACTGTATGTCCCCCATGGTGTTCAACTGGTGCGAGGGTCTCCTTGCAAACATCCGAGCTCAGTTGACAAAGTGTCAGTGAGGGGAGCTCAAGCAGTTTGGATACAAATCGATCATAGTGTCGTTCCTCTTGGAGCGGGTTCCTCTCTTGCGCCCGCAGGTGGTCCTGGATGACAGGGATTAAAGAGATCCACACATGCTCAGGTGGGCAGAGTTGATGACCCGTCATGGTGGGGGTCCCATCATCACTTTTGGCCCCGAGTTCTTCAGTTGGCTAGAGGGCCAGATGCTCATGGTCGAGGACTTCCCATACGGTGGCACGGACTTCCGGGAGGATCCCGACTTAGTGCTGCCAGAGGGTGCAGCATGGGGTGATATCGGTAAGAACTAAACCCTTGTACTTTTTAGTTTTGTGAATTATATATTTTTTTGATGTAGTGCCGACAAGTACTTTATATGTGTGTGCAGATGTGAGTCTCGTGCGACCAGTAGGTCTCTCTCTTCTAGCGAGGAGAGACAGAGGTGGAGAGGTAGTGGTTCCTGCCAGTGCTCATCCTGCCGTCGAGGAGATGGAGGAGGTGTACCGGAACCTATCCGGGCTGACTGTGGAGGTCCCAGAGCCAGCCATGGATGACCTATCGAGGCCCATGCAGAGGTATGGGGTTGGAGCATCCGTGCGCTTGAACGCCCTGCTCCGCAAGGTGGCTCGTACTGTAGACTGCTTTCTCACCCAGCGTTAGAGGGCTGTTAGAGGCAGGGGTGGTGTACGGGTCAGGCATCCAGCTTGATTGCACTTTTAGACTTGTACTGAGAGCTTAGAGGCCTCAGATTTTTGTACTTACTGAAAGCTATGACGCTTTAGATTTTTGTAGAGACTCACTAAAAGCCATCGTTCTTCAGATTTTGTACCAGCACTACTTTTGAGCGATTTATATATATATACATTATCGGCGATTTATACATTATGTGTTCTTCAAATGATTAGTGATGTGATCTTGTTTGCATGTTTGCTTCTGTACATTATATTTACATGTCGTGAATGCTTTTACATATTATGATTATTATGTGTGTGCAATGTACTAATCCAAAATGAAATTGGCCATCGAGTCAGCAACTGTGTTTAACTCTTGTGGAATGTGATCACGGATGGCATATATCCAGTTCAAATGGGAAACCACTAATTGAGAATCCATGTGGATGACAATGTGGTTCATACAAAAGGAAATGGCATCAGCTAGAGTTTCGATCACTGCCTGATATTCTGCAGCATTGTTGGTCGCAAACCCTAGGCAACTTCCTCCTGAGCTAATGAGCTCACCTGTTGGGGAATATAGTACCCAGGCTACCGAAGTAAGGTGAAGGGCATGCCGTCTGGCGCCGTTCGTGAGTCCATAGCACGTTGCCATCTGCACACGTAGACAGAACATGGTATGAGAAGCGGAAACAAGATAAAAAAGACACTCGAAAAGATAACTGCGTCGCACCACACAAAAACACAAAAACACGCAATGTACAGTATATATACGCAAGTCTATGCATGAGAGATCAAGCATAGTATCTCTTCAGGTAAAGCCCATTGCGGGGTTCACCTAAAGAGATTCCATCATAATCTTCAAGCTCGTAGGCACCTTTTTCCAACACACGTTTTATGATGTAGGGTCCATGCCACATGGACTCAAACTTCCTAGCTCCTAGCTTATCGTGCTTCTGGTTAGAAGTGAGGACCAGGTCACCCTCATTAAAGATACAAGGTTCAATCGACTTATCATACTGGGCCTTGATGTGTTTCTTATGCACTTCATTAGCGAGAGCGGCATCACGGCGAGACTCGTCAAGTTGGGCTAAGTGTAAGAGACGTTCTTCATCAGCGGTAGTGTTAGGAAGAAGTTCGACCGCGAGCTGTAAAGACGGGATTTCGCACTCTATCGACAAAACAACCTCCAATCCATATACCAATTGGAAGGGAGTAAAGCCTATGGCGATTTTAATGGTAGTTCGGTAGGCCCATAATACTGAAAAGAGCATGTTATGCCAGTTGGACTTTTGTGTCCCTACCATCCTCTGGATCATAGTTTTCAAGACCTTGTTAATTGCCTCGACCTGTCCATTGGATTGCGGGTAGTAGGGTGTCGAGTTTTCATGGCGAAAACCCAACCTGTCGCTCAATTCAGCAACCATATGGTTCTGAAAGTGAGAACCATGATCGGTAACTATGGCTCGCGGAACTCCAAACCATGCTATCACATGATTCAACATGAAGAGTGCGACGATTTTGCCATCGTTTTGGTATGTAGGCATAGCCTCAGCCCACTTTGTGAAGTAATCCACAGCTATGATGATGTAACTATGCCCCCCGGCCGAGGTAGGCTTACAGTGCATAAAATCGATGCCCCATTTTGCAAATGGGCCAACGGCAATAACCGGATGTAGCGGGGCAGGATGAGTGCGCTTCTTCATATGGAAGTGTTGGCAAGGAGGACATTTTTTAATGGCCTCAATACAATCTTTGAAGATAGTAGGCCAGTAATATCCTGCGCGCAAAATCTTCTGGGTTGTAGCCATCCCAGAGAGATGACCACCACATGCCCCAGCGTGACAGTCATTCAGAACGCGTTCAGCCTCCTCATGAGTGAGACAACATCGAAGGATTGAATCGACCCCGCAACGACACAAAGTATCATTGATGATTAAGTAATACTTTGCATGGTGATGAACCTTACGACGATCGTTGCGGGAAAGTTGAGGATCGAAGCGTTGGGTTTGAAGATACAACATAATATCTCCATACCAGGGGTCAGTCGTACTGATGAGAAATGATGATTCATCCGAAAATGAGTCATTGTGCTCAACTTCTGCATCAGGACGGGTAAGGTCGCAAATGAGCTCGGTAAACACCAAAGACTTCTTAGACTTAGCTTTCTCGAAAAGAAGATCGAATTCTTGCAATATCACAATCCAACGTGAATACTTGCCCCCAAGCACCTGACATGTCAGTACGTGGTACATGGGGTTCGAGTTGGCAATGATAGTGGTGGTGCGGAGCAAGATGTATTGATGGAACTTCTGGACGACAATGACTGCCTCGAAAGCATGTTTTTTGACATGTGAGTATCTAGTTTCGACGTTAGCTAGATCCTTACTTGCATAGTATATCACATGTTCCTGAGCGTTTCTATCCTCCTGTACCAAAACCATGGCGATAGGGGTAGCAGAAGCATCGAGATATAAGATTTAATCTCGATAATTATTAGGTGGTTGGAGCACAGGGGCATGCGTGATCGCATGTTTGATACTTTCAAAAGACTTTTGAGCTTGGTCGTCCCAAATGAACAGGACGTCCTTCTTAAGCAGTTTCATGTAGCCTTGAGTTTTCTCCGCGAAATTGCACGCAAAACGTCTGAGGTAAGTCGCCTTCCCTTGGAGACTTTGAAGTTCCGTAACATCAGTCGGGGGTGGTAGGTTGATGATGGACTCCACCTTTAAGGGATCGATGCGGATCCCATCCTTGGAAATGATAAATCCTAAGAGGCATCCTGACTCAACGCAAAAGATACACTTGTGAGGATTTAGACGGATATTGTACCATCTGCATCTGAGGAATATGGCCGTCAGATGATCAATGTGGAACTCACGCTGCTTCGAATGGGCAGGGAGATCGTCCAAGTAGGGTTCCACAAAGTCCTTGATATCGTGGAAGGCATACGACATAGCCCGCTGAAACGTGGCGCCAGCATTTTTAAGGCCAAATGGGAGCTTGCGATAACCGAATGTACCCCATGGGTAGATGAAAGCTGTCTTATGTTGTTCAGCTGGGTTGATCTCAATTTGGTTGTAACCAGAAAAGCCATCCATGAATGAGAAGATGATGCTTCCGGCACAGTTGTTGATGATCTGGTCGATGAAGGGGGTCGGGTAATTGTATTTTGGACAAGCCTGATTAAGGTCCCAATAATCAACACAGACGCGAATGGTGCCCTATTTTTTGTTCACAGGAACGACGTTTGAGACCCAATCCGTCAATGGGACAGGATAAATAAAGCCAGCCTTTAAGAGCTTTTCAATTTCTGCCTTTATTGTCGCAGTCTTCCGGGGGTGTGTTGGTCACAATTTTTGACGTACAGGTTTGATGTTGGGATAGGTTTTTATTTTGTGAGAAACAATCGCGGGGTCTATCCCAGGCATCTCCTCATAGGACCAAGCAAAAACGTCTCGAAATTGCTTGAACAAGGCCGTGGTAATAGCGATTTCTTCAGGGGAACACTTCTGGCCTATGCGAATGTGTTCCACTATACCAGGTTTCACAGAAATGTCTACCTCAGTAGTTGGCTTGATGTTAGCCAAGTTTCCCTCTGTGTGCGTAAGACATCTAAGGATGGGAAAATGAGGGGATGGGTAGATATTCGGTGAAAATAGGGTATGAATGTTGTCCTTTACGTACTCCCATGGAGGAAGAAAAGATGACCAGTGATGAATATCATCCCACGGACCGTCGTCCACATTCATTACTTCCATGATGGACTAGTCTGAATGAAAAGTCCGAAGTAAGAGATCAGGTAGAGAGGGTGTTCGTCGTAGAGAACAGGAAGGAAGGTCCATGGTTGGACAGTGCTCCGGCGCTGTTTGGATAGCCTCATAAATACGTTCAGCAGGTGAAAGATGCATCACATCTCCAAATAGGGGGGTTGTGGCTTCATTCGGTACAAGCCAAGCATCGTTTGAGTGAGATAAAATCTTAGTGGAGATCATGTTCACCGTGGCAACATGATTAGGGGGGTCCGTGGGTGGAAAAACGCCCATGAGAGATGAGTCTTTCAATAGGACAACCCCTACACTCTCATACAGTTTTGACGTCTGTCCAATGGAAGGAACATGGTCACCAAGGTGAGTAGTGGCGTCCGGTGTACAAAAATCTAACTGGTCGATTGTAACAATTCATCCTTGGTGGGGGAATTGTAGTGTGCGGAAGACTGAATATGCTACTGCCTGCATGGTATAAAACCAATTGTGACTGAGCAAGAGATTATAATCTAACGGGGTCGAGACCACTTCCACGTTAATGGTTACGGTCTCTTCGCCCAATTCAACTACAAGAGCTTGTAAGAGCCCATGAGGTTGCAAGCCACGCCCGTCGAATGTTTTCAATGTGGTAGGAGAACGATTCAATTCAGGGGAGCCAATGGCTCTCCAACAAGCGATGGACAAGACAGAAGTGGAGGCTCCTTTGTCCAAAAGAGTATGATGGACAATCTTCCCAGCAAGGTTCGTAGTAACTTGGAATGTGAGCTGGTGTGAGAGCGTCGGCTTAAGGTTGTCAAGACGAAACATGATGGTGTTCGAGGAATCCGGGTCAACTGCACCAATAGCTGCAAGGAGAGTTCTGTGTTGATTGGGACAATTCTACAAAACTTCCAGGGTGGACATGGCGCAAGGAGCTTGGGCCAAGTCCTCTACGATATTGTAATTCTGTGCTGCGTGAGCATTAGGATTGAAAACAACTTTTCGAATAGTGCTCTTGGGCGAATGTAATATTGAATCTAAAGAGGGTCTCTCGATGGTGAGAGAAGTTGATGGTATAGTGACATCAAGTAAAGAGTCGGAAGCTTTTTTAGCATTACTTCCGACGGGTTTCTTCAAAGGGACCTGTTCGTAAGATCACGAGAGAGTAGTTAAATTGATTGCCTTGTTACGCAACATGAGAACATGCGCGGTATTGGATGGTTCCCCCTGGGCTGGGGGGTTTTGAGCAATCATCTGCTGATTTTGAGTAGGAAACAGATCGTTGAGGACTGTGGGAGTCGGTTTACCCATAAGAAACTTTTGAACTTCGTCTCTATGGGGACACTCTTTGGAGAAATGTTCTTCTCCACACAGTAAGCAAGGATACTTCAGTTTCCTTTTCTACTTAGTATCTTCGGGAGTGCTCTTCGTTTCCTGCTGGGAGGAAGACTTCTTGGGTTTCCCCTTGTTTTTCTTTTTGCCATTAAACTTTTGGGATGAAGCTGATTGAACAGAATTCACCTCTTCAGTTACAGCAGGAGGAGTGGACTTGGCAGTGCTGTGTCCAGCCAGAGTGGGGTTGGATGATCCAACAGTGCTAACAGCAGGCTGGGTGGTAAGGGAACCAATGATCAGCTTGGGGTCCCTTATGTGGTTTCGTTGGATCGTTAACGTCCCAGGGTGCGTCAGGAAAAATATTGAACAGAGTGCCAGATTGGGTATAAACCAGGTCTAACAGATGAGCACTCGTGATGGCTTGTTCTTCGGTGACATCACCTCGCATGGCAACATCTTTTGCTAGGACAAGAAGGAGTGACTTTGTAAACCAGTCTGCTAGGAGCTGATCTGGAATGGGAGCCTTAATGAGACATCGTCTCCTTCGCCACTCGTGGATATGATCCGAAATGTGAGTGGCGGTATTCTGACGACGCGAGGTTAAAAGCTCGGTACCAGTCTCATATCGTATAGGCATCTGGAAATGCATCAAAAAGTTCATAGCAAGAGAGCCAAAATCAGGAAAAGAGTGTGGTGGCAACTCAATGTACCACTTGGCAGCCGAACCGGTGAGAGTCCTTTGGAACAATCTAAGACAAATTGAATCATCCATTAAGGAATTAGATGAACACCATAAATGGTATGTCATCACCTGGTTCTTGGGGTCTTCACCCGGTTTGCCGTCAAACTTGGGGATATCAGACGGAAGTTTCACCAGAATCGGTGGCCGGTTAGATCCATGGTAAATAGGATCATTGGTTAAACAAGAGAGGTTAGGTAGGTCCAAAGTAGCCAAAAAGGGGAGCTGTGGATTACGCTCCGCGTACTGATAATACGGATATGGCGTGTAAGGACTAAATTGACCGTAAGGTGTACCAGGATAAAACTGACCATAGGGGGGTGTGCCGCCCGGACCGTAAGGAGGTACACCACCATAAGGTGGCCCATTCCAATAGGGTGGGGGTCCACCTCCACCTCCGGGAGGTGGTGGAGGTCCGCCGCCACCATCGGGAGGAGGTGGGGGTCCATAACCGTAATAAGGTGGCCCACCACCGCCTCCACCTGGAGGGGGTGGTGGACCACTTCCGCTGCCAGATGGATGGGGGCCCCCACCACCTCCGCCTCCACCAGGGTAATTAGGTCCTCCACCGCCTCCGCCTGGAGGGGGGGGTGGACCACCACCGCCACCCGAAGGGAAATGTCCTCCTCCACCATGATAAGGTGGTCCGTTGCTGCCTCCGCCTAGAGGAGGTGGTGGACCATTCCCGCCACAGCCTGAAGGGTGAGGGGCGTTGTAGGTAAAATGAGGTGGGCCTCCGCCAGCGTTAGGTGGGGGCCCATTGCCTCCAATAGGAGGTGGGAGAGGACCGATAGGGGGTGGTGGTACTTGAGGGATAGTTGGTTGGGGTGCGTGTTGCAACATAGGTTGTTGCCCCCATAGAGTGTAAGGATTCCTGGGATAAGGTATCCTCTATGGTGCATTTTCGGGATTAGGTTGGCTCGGCGTAGGTTTAACAGAACCTGGGTACGCTTGACTCTATGATGGTTGGGTTACATTTGACGGCCCTCCAACATGAGATAATCCCGTAGTGGACGGTCTAGCGGGTTAGGTAGGTCCAACGGAAGGCCCGTTGGGGACTCCACCAACGTTCTGCTTAGGAAACGGGGGTTTCCCCCCAGCCACAATAGGCTGACCCCTATTCAAAGCTTGAACCAACATGGGTTGTTGACTAGCTATCGTGGTAATAACATTACCAATGAGATAATCCGTAGGAATGGAGTACCCTCCCCTCGAATTTTGAGGTGGGGGAGGAACTGGTAAAGTAACTGTGGTAGTGACAGGTGTATTGGACTGTTGTCCTTCCACCGGTTGGTTCACTTGAGGTGCAGGACTGGATTCCTATGAGGGTTGACCAGTCTCATTAGTGGTCACGGGGTGGGGTGCTTCAGGTGATCTGAAAGGTATCGAATGAACTGGGATGTTTCCATCGTCAAGTCTTATTTGGAAATGATGATTGTGGAACTCTTCAGAGTGTCGCTCGAGACTTTGTCTTCGAAGCTCATCTCCTTTAACACGTAATTATTCCAAACGTTCGTGAATGGGGCCGAAAGTTTCGGCAAGGTTAGGCCTATAGTAAGGCCTTGTGAACTCTGGAGTAGTCGAGTTAGGTGGGGATGAGATGGCAAAATGAGCCACTGGATGGTTTGTAGAAGAAGTCCAATAAGCCGTTGAAGGACCAATAGCTGCAGTAGGGTCGTCCTGGGGTTGGTTTATCCATTCGAACGATCCAGGTTCTCCCAGGATGACGGGAGGAAGGAAGGGATGAGAAGCAGGTGAATCTGGTGGAAACAAATGTCCGCCAATATTCAAGGTGGGGTTCCCTACTTCAGTAACTACGACCGCGTTACGCTGATCCATTCTTACCCTTGAAATAGCCTCCGGATTAAGGGGAAATTTGGGTGGCAAGTTCAAGATCCTACGGGACCTTCTCCAGGGAAAATATGCTAGAGTATCAGGAAAATCAGCCAAAAAAGGCCGAAACAACGTTTCTGCTAAAGGTATTCTAAAAGAAAAGCAGTCCAAGAAAACCTACTCAAACTAAGGCAACAAGCAAACTTATGTGATAGAGTGGATTCAAAAGTCTGGAACCTCACAGGATTATCAAGGCATCGCAAACCACAATATACTGCAGGGTCCAACAGTATGACGCGGCAAGGAGGATTGGGACCATACCCTTGCCTGCATACCCGACTACCTGGATAGGATGTGCGTGCTAATCTCCTCGAGTGCTGTTCTTGGTGTATTGCTTTTCCAAGACGACCAAATGGTTAACTCGGTTGGTTTCAGGAATCCTAATGGTGTCTCCCGATATATGCAAGGTACGTGGGATCTCAAATCCGTAGTGGTGCTATCTAATGCACAGCCGTTGGCAGGAGACCTTCCGATATACGTGATACACCCTTTGATATACGCCAAGTATGGATTATGGTACCTTGTGGGTACGTGAAGGAGCTTGATATACCAATGTACATGGAAGACTACAATACCCCCGAACTACAGTGCTAGCAAGTAACGACAACTGCCATGCTTAACGATGTCAGAACACGTCTCTAACTTACACACAAGTTACTAAAAAATTTACCTAGTTCTACCGTTTATTTTATCTTGGACGGTTAGGTGAATGCATGAGGTGAGTACATAATCGGAAAGAGAATGCAAGTCCTAGCTATATGCATGAAATATTCTTTTCCTTCAATGAATTCTACCTATGGTAAGGAGAAAGTTTTTTCCAATGGTATTGCCAAACAAACTCAATGCAACACAATTCCCAATGCACAACCTTGACAATGAAAGTACTGTTTTCTTTTTCAACGAAACACACAAACATACACAACACTACTATCCAAATCAAAGCGTTTTTTCTCTTTTCTTTTCTTTTTCAAATCAAAACAACACTAAGTAATGAGATGAGAGGATTCTGAAATGGAAATGCAAGCTTTTCACTTTCTCTTTTCAATGATCTAAGGCAACAAAAATAAAAAATGCACCTATCTTTCCCTAGCATGGAAACAACTTTTGAAAGAAAACGAAATGTACTAGAGCTTTTCAAGAAGATGAATAACTCATAATTCAAGAAAAACACAAGCAATCATATTTCCATTCATCTCTTCCAAAAAATTCCAAGGCACAATGATCTTTCTTCAATAACTTTTTGAGAAACAATGGGAGAGAAGCACTTTTAATCTTTTCAATGGATGTATCAAAGCAATAAACTTGAAAACAACTTTGCTTTCAGATCTAAATGACTGAAAAGAAAATGTTACTTGTGGCACTCATACACTCAGAAAAATCAAGACAAGACAAGCACTCAACCAATCAGAAATGACACACTTAACTCAAAATCAAGCAGTAGCAAGCAAACTAAGCAAGCAAGGCTCAAAACAAAAATAAATGAGGTCTGGAAGCTGATCTAATACAATGATCAAATCAGGGATGGAAGGAAGGGAACACAAGAGTGAAAAGGATGAAGGTGAAGGAGACAAAAGTGTCCAACACTACCAATCTCAAACTCGTCCAAAGTGGAACCCAAAATCAATCCAAACAAACCAAACTCTCAACACACAAATAAAAAATGGGATCTCTGGATGAATGTTGTAGCACAGAGGGAGTTCATACATCAAAACAAGGCTCAGACTATCAAACAGGAGGATGGATGCCTGTAAGCTAAGTCTCGACAGATCGGCACACTTTGACTTTGCAGACAGTGCGACGTCGCAGTTTACCTGCATGAGAGGTGCGACGATGTCGCAGTCTACTAATACACAGGATGCAACGAACAAGTAACAGTCAAAGAACAAAGACCCAGAAAAACACAGTGTCGCTCTGTTTTCACTGCCCAGGTGTGACAGGCGAGTTCCAGATTCAAAAATGAATCAAATCTCTCAATAACGAACCACCAACAGGTTTGAAACTGAGTTGTACAAACTCAAAGGAAGAAGATCAGGATCTTCAACATGAAGATCTGACAATGGGATCAATCCTAAGAAGGAAAATGGCAAAAGATGACAACAGGCTTGTGACAAGTAATCAACTGAAAATGATTCAGATTAACGATCACTAAACAAGAATACTCCCCAGTATGGTTGCTAGATTTGTTACCGGACAATCCACTCGACCGGAGGCGAGCCGGATCTCCCTAGCTCAATGCGAGTCTAGAACAAATAGAACAGACTACAAACACGTTTCCTAGATCTACTTAAGGATCAAGTACTAGATGTCTTACCTCTTTGATTTCGCTATCCTTTCTCCCGAATGTTGCTCCACGTCCCGAGGTCGTCAGATCCAAGCTGCAAGACCTATTAAGACACAGAAGAGAGAAACGAGTAAAGAGCATCTATACAATAATCGATCTATGTAAACAGTTAAGCAGGTAAACAACACAACATCATTACACATTAAGAACGATATTGGTGGAAAGCATTTGTATTACTGCAAATAGAGGAGTACATGATAGAGATATAGAACCACAACCAATGACTTAACATAGCATCCCTTCTCCACACAAGCCAATTGCCAAGCCCTTCCAAGGAAGCATGAATTCTCCAAGAGGTGAGTGAAGGTGTCCTAAGAGAGATTTCACTAGCATGTAGATACCATAGTCTTCCTCCCTTTGGTATGGGAGTGAGCCTCGTATATATAGGACTAAGTGGATGAAGTTATGGATAGGATAGGATGAGAGATGGTAGGAGAGAGATAGGGGATCCTCCCAATGAGTTAGGGGTCGAGTATCAGCTCTCCAAGAGATCAGGGATAAGCCCCCAAATGGGAAAGCTTCGAGAAAGATCTCGAAATGGCTATTTTTGCCCATTAACAGACCTCGTCGCACCCTGCGACGTCGCATGTTGCTAGTGTGCAACCTACGACAACCTCTCAAAAGGGTGTACAAACTGAGTACAAATCCTCCAAATGAGCACTTGGTCCAGATGAATTCAGGGATGTATACACTAAATCATGATCATGGGTAGATTTTAGGTGTAACAAATTGTGCTCCCAAAAGAAGATGATTCCCAACAAATGGTTTCAATAAATTTTGTTTAAGTTTCCTAGTTAAAAGTTGATGTCATGAATTGGAAAAAGTTTGTTGATCTTTTGTTCCAAGAGTAATTTTATTACAAGAACATCAAGATACCATCAATAACATGCTATAATGATGGACCAATTTTTATATAGATATTAGGGGAAAATGAAAATCCTGGTGGGAAAGATATAAAGAGGTCTAGAATAATTAAGAACTAGTGAAGAAGTTGAAGGGAGAGAAGCAACAATTGTGTAACTTGCCTCATGCAACTTTGGCATGTAGATGCCCCTCGCTAGTCAATGTTGTTTTTATAAAGGAGTATTGGTTATATTTTTCGATGCGATCTCTAGCTTCAAGTAGGCTCAATAATATTTTAAACCCTAAACACTTTTTGACAGTATATGCTAATTGAAACGAAGAAGATAAAAAATTGGATGTGTGAGCTTTATCTACATGATCTCCTCCTGGGAAATAGTAGAAGTTGGAACCCTAATCCCCTTATGGGATATGTCCAACTAAGTGGCTTCACTTCATTTATGATCCACTAGATGCAATGGAGAAATGTTTTATCCCAACTAGATTATGATGAAGCTCATGATAGCCTATGGGTGATGGGAGAGCATTTTGCTCCAGCAAGGGTACTCCTGGAGAATAAAAAATTACTCAAACAAGTGTATTTTATTCCAAGTATTTGATAAACTTAGAGAGTTTCTATGGATGAATGCACAAACATAATATCCCAAATGACGCTAGAGGTCTTGTTGGCTTCCCAATGAAGATGGGATTGTTTAACTAGGTACCAAAGGAAGAGAGAACATTTAGGTTATCCTAACTTCAATACAACTTTAAAAAGAAGTGAAGGGTATATAGGCTACCCAAAACAATGTGGAACACAATGGGTTGGTATATGATTCATTTTCCACTCATATGGTGTCCTACACCAAAGATAGGAACTTTTCACTCGGGGACCAGAAGAAGAGGAAGTCATTGAGAAAACATTGTCCGAAAATATGTTTATGATGAGATGGGAGAAGTGGGCCATACCCCCTACAATTGGAGTAATCTTCACCATAAAAATTTTGATCATGTTTCTTTTAGTTATGATTCTGATGATTAGGTTGAACGAGGATGTGTAACAACTTCAACTAGGGGGATATGATGTGCTTTGTTTTTACCATTCCTTGACTACTCCTTTTCCTATGTAATTACCATGTATACCTTGTTGTCATCTTTGATCATTCAAATCCAGGAAGTTAGACTCAAGGTAATTTTCATTATGAATTATGAGTTTTACTTTTTTTTTTATTACATCATAAGTAAAGGATAACATGTTCTCTATTTATCTATTTGAATAGTGAATCAAGTTAGAAGTGTTGCAAATTTGTTACAAGTTTGTTGTTGCAAATCCATCCACTATAGGTTTGTTACAAGTCTATGTTATAGATTTTCTCGCTACGGGTTTGCTACAAATTTGTTGCACTTGTAGATCTATGAGCTACAAGACTATGAAAGAAAGAGACTTGCAACAGATTAATGGAGGCGGAGAAAAATAGTTGAGGGTTTGTGTGTTGCTATAGAAATGGTGCAGATGATGTGTGACTATGCTATTAATTCTTGTTACCAAAATAATTATCTACTTATATCCCCACATTCATCAACGTAAATGAATTTTCCTCTTTCTCAACTATATTCCAACATTTTTTTAATTAGATTCCAAAACTTTGTTTTAAAATGCCTCAAGAATATCTTATTATCAAGTTTTAATTACTTAGGAAATCAATTTGATAAAGCAAAGTATAAATATATAACATGCATTCACATCTGAAAGGAGGAGACGATGCATAATATAATCAACATTTTGTTAACTTATCTTTGGTTTTCAAGTGAATGCCATTCTTCTAGCTTTTAAAACAACTCCTAAAGTCAAGCCTTTGAGACAAGTAGGGGTATTATAGGTGGATAAATCTTATTCTTGGTTTTTTCAATGGTGTTTGTCAAGGATTAGATTCTACATGTGGTGTTTCCTTTGTTCTCTATCTCTTTGAAACTCACTATATGCTAGAAAAAAGCAAATTTGAGGGATTCTACATTAGTTATCAACTAGATGTTAGACAGTTGTAAGTTCATAATAACTCTCTTCTCCCTCTTTATTTTCAACTAAAGGATATTTCTAATATGTTTCAAAGCATTTCCTACAAGCATGTCTATAGAGAATTAAATACATAAGCATACCTTTTATCAACAGAAGGCTTGTTCTTGCCTGTGGCACATGGTAATTTGGTAGCATTTATGGATGGCATTCTAGTTGTTTATAGATATTTTGATATCGGTGACTTCTAATTAGAATTGTTTTTAAATATATGAATATGTCATTTCTAAGTCTTTACTTAGACCCTTTCTGGCCTTTTTAGTCTTATTAATAGAGTTTGTACACGTTCTACTTAAATACTTTAAATTTTTGTAGGTGTAATTTGTTGAGAGTGGGGAGTTTTGCTACATCTATATTTTTAAGTGCCATGAGCACCTAATGATTATATATCTAGTTAATCTCAAATAAAAAATATATCTTTTTGTTCTTGGAAAAAAACTTGTTTTTGGTTTTCGTCTCCAAATTTATATGGGTGTGAAATGGTTTTGAGTAATAACAACTAAGAAAGGGGAATACAAGTGTTGATACATTAGTTATAGCCGATTATCCTATTCTACAAAGATAAGGCCCACTTTGGAAGAACATGTGATGTTTAATCATAGATAGGTATCATATTTGCAGTTGTTTGTTAGTTTTGGTATTGAATTAGATTTTCATGTTAATAGATTTCCTTCAAGAATAGATAATCTCTTTAATTTCATTCTGAATTTCCTATAGAAATAATTTCATTTATGTAGATTTGAATGTGTTTCCAAAGAACTTGTTTTTCTATAGTCAGGTTTTGATTCAACAATGTCATACTTTTAGTAAGGGTAATTTTAGATATGAATTGAGCATATAGTTTGTAATTTCATTTACAATCACCACTTAAAGTAGAAGTAGATTTTGGTTTTGAAAAAAGTCATCATAGGTAATCAAAACAACTCAAAGAGTTGAAACCTACATAGATGGTGTATGAAATATCACAAGCATTTAGACCTGTGTTATTATTTGAAAAGTGTTTATTTGACCTATCAATGGCATTAGTCAATGCTCTCAGTACAACATACAATTATGAAGCAACATACCATTTATTATCAAAGTCATATAAAATCAAGAGTGGATGTCATTTCCTCTTCCTTGATTCATGCCATGAAACACTATTAGACAATCCTCATTTGTCTCATAAAAACCTGAAAAATTCAACTTCTCCCTTTGTGCACAAACCCACCTCATTAAATCCCTCCATTCAATCAATTATTCTATCTCCCAAATAAACAAAGCTTTCCATCCTATCCTCCACCCAAAAACTAAGAACCCTCGTTTTACCTCTCCTTCACGAGGCCAAATTTCTCTCCCTTACATCCAAGGCATTATTTATAAAATTTATAAGAATTTGTGAAAAAGAACATCAAAGCACTCTTCAAACCTCATAAAATGCTCAAACAAATATTCAAAGTGTTAAAGATAAATATGACCTAATGTTTTCTCAAGTTGTTTACCAAATTCCGTGTTCTTGTGGTAGATCCTTCATTGGCCAAACCATCCAATCCAAACACACCTCAAGGAACACATCACCAACACCTTTCATAATTGCTTAACTAAATCAACTATTCCATAGCACTTTCACAACATTAAACACTTAATTTATTTTTATCAAACCATAATCTTAGCATTAGTTTAGCATTAGTTCTCCACTATTCAAGTCATATCATTATAGATGCCCTTGAAATTGTAAAACATCCTAACAATTTTAATTAAGAATATAGCCATAACCTTGGCCAATCTTGGAAACCCATTATTTACCATCTTCATCAATAAACTTTATCCTTATAGTTCCTTTCATTTTATATATTGTTTTGTATTATGTTTTCTATCGTGTTCTTTTCTTTTAAAATAATCTAGCCCTTTAATTTTTGTCCCCTTATTCTTTTACATAAATTTGTAATCATTCATCTTTAGCTATGAAAATTTATTTTTATCCCCCCTTGTTTCTAATACTATGTTCTAATTATTCATATCCCATTTTTGTACTATTTAGCATTTTTTCAAAAAATAAGAATTCTACTCTTTTATTTATTTTCAAATAATTTGCTTTTTATCCATTTTTATTTTTATTTTCTCAATTACTATTTAACGCCTCATTTTTTTTTATACTATTTCTAATTTGACCACTTCAATTATATAAATTTAACGGTTTCAATTATATTCTTTTAATATCATTCACCATTTCTCCCTAGGATTTTTTTTTCGGAGTCTCCTCTATTCTCATATATAATGACTAACTTTTTATTTGAGCCTGTATGTTCTTAATGAAATCTCACACTTCTTTATCTATGAAATCTAATTTTAGATCCCATAACGGTGAGTTTTGTGTCCACATGAAACAATGGAAACCATTCCTAAACTCTAACATGGTTTATATTCTATAAGTCTCACTACTAATCTCCATCAATTTAGTCAGGGGGACATGCATTTTGACTTGACAATTCATTAGGAAAATATAAATTTAACATATTATCACTTTGTATACCATCATAACATTGTTCCATGGTGTCTATTGGACAAATTTTTTTGTCACGTAAGGATTTCCATTGGTTTGATAGCTTGGAGCGACATGTATAGTTCCTTTTTCATCCTCCATGGAGTCAGATTCTATGGGACTCCTTTGTTGTTCCCCTAAGTCCTTGAGCTCAATAGTTCTTGTATAGTACCTTGTCAAAGCTTATACTTTGACTTTTATCTCACCTATACCTTCTTTAGAAAAAATATCAAGCCTTCCTTCCAAAGTGAAGATGCAATCCCCATTATCGACACATTCAAATCATTTGTTTCATTGACATTTGAAAACATACCTTCTTGAGCATCTTTTTGGTGGATCCATCTTTTGAATTTTGGGCAATGCTTATTTGATGTGTAAATATTGGAAATACATGCATCATACATCTTCTTCAACATCCACCATATTAGTGGGATTCGTATGTATGGGAAGCCCTGGTTCTTTTGCTCTTTTATTCTTGTCAAAATTGAAGTTTCTTCTTGGCTTATGTTGACTTTGTTGTGCTCTCTCCACTTGAAAAAAATAGTTTTGAACCATTCAAATATATATTTTGCGTTTCTCCATAATTTTGTTGGTACATATGGGGTTGGTTCAATGAAATTCATTGCCCTCGACTTTGTTTCAACCCTATAACTTGATGCCCTTACTGAACCAAACAAATTAACTTTTCCTAATTCCACTATGTTCTTTTCTATCATTAATTCCATGTCTCGGGCTTCTTTCAAAGTCCTTGGTATTTTATCCCATAATGAGAAACCAAAATGCCCATCAAATGCATCTATGTAATGGATGAGAATGGTTGCACTCGGAGGCCTAATGTCGTAGTGAGGCTCCTGAAATATCTTACCAAACCTTTAATTGAATAATTCACCTATCTCATTCTCGTTTCTCATTGCCCATTCAAAGTAGTCAATAGGAATCTAACAACCTTATTTTCTTCCCATCACTCTAGGAATAATCTTTGGCATTCTTCCCATATGTTAATGTTGTCATCTACTATATGGGTTGGCAGGTGTGGGGGGAGTCCTTCTAGACTCCGATGGAAGTAGGATGACTGGTTATGCTTGGGGAATTGGGAGGCAAACCAACAATGATGCGGAGTGGCTCACCCTTATCAAAGGCATCGAGATAACTAAAGAAAATAATGTGCAGGAGCTGATTGCTATTAGCGACTCTCTGCTGGTGATCAAAGAAGTAAGGGATTTAGTTGAAAACTCTTGCAAGCCCATTTCAAAGTACCACTTCCATTTCGCTCACAAGCTCAAAGGAATAATATCCATTTCCCTCCTTCACATTCTCAGAATAAACAACCATTAAGCAGATGCCATGGAAAACATTGGAGCGGGTTTAAATTGTGGTATATTGGTTAAAAATGATTTTTTTTTATAATGTTTGGGTCCCATAGGGGTGAGCTTGACCCCCTCCTAGCTCTTAACTCCCTCCCTCGCCCGGATTGGGCCACCACCATGGATGTCAGACCTCATCTCTGCCACCTGATCTACCCTGGATCCCCACTCGACTCCCCAAGACATTCTCGGTGGCGTCCTCCGTCAGTACCCACCTGTCTCGCATGCAAGACTTCAATGCTGGCAGGTGCTTGGGAATTCAGCCCCTACTTCTTCGACCAGGGTGGCGAACCAAACCTCATTCTTCACCTTCAGCTTCACCACCTCTGCTGCTCTGCGTCTGCTTGTCTTAGTATGGCCTGTGGTGACGGGAACTTTTGCCTTTCGGCTCTACAATGCAAACGCTGCAAGGCTTGCATTCAACTCAACTTTGGGGAGAATGGGATGAAACGATACCTCTCGGCTCTGGAAGTGGTGCAGGGCCAGGACAATACTGGCAAGGAGGCTCACAGGACGAGCAGCAATTTGGCCAAGCAAGTTAGGCACAGACGGCCTAGAAATGTGGATACAGGAAAGAATTGGACGCTGATGGATGGAGGACAGGTTCAAAACTTTAAATTGGCACCAAACAACGTTCATTTTGGCACAGAGCAGGACCATAGCAGGAATTGGAGACCTGTGGATAAAGGTGCTTGTCTTGTTCAAAGTGGCACCCTGCAACAAGCTCGTGGCAGCCCTGGTGACTTAAACATTGGGAAGTTCTAGAATCAGAATGGTGAAGTCGGGGGAGTAGTGAATCTGGACTCTCCTCAGGAACCTGATAGCCCTTCACCTGGTGTGCTCTCCCATCTGCAAGACATCGAATCCCAAGTGAATTGGCTGAGAGGGGAATTTGGGGATATGAAGAAGTCAATCTCCCACTTGGCCACCTTCGTTCAAATTTCAAACTCTAATATTAGGAACAACTGCTCCAAGATGAAGGATTACTATGAAGGTCTGGTTGGCAAGGTAGAAGCTATGCACAACTACTTAAGGATAGTAGAAGCGAAGGTTGACTGCATCAGGACCAGTAAAAGCAACAGCCCTGCGATAATTCTGGGCATGGACACTGAGGATGCGGGAGAAGGAAGCAAGATCAAGGCTCGTTAGATGAACAATAAGTGACCTCAATTATGATTTTTATCTTAAATTTTCGGCATTAGAACTGTCTGTTTATTTTCCATGTTAGGAAGTAATTTCTTATGTAATTTCAGCTATGTATGAACTTAAAAGACTGGTTATGAGGTGCTTCCAGCCCTCCTTTTGCTGGGTACAGTCTCCCCAATCTTTTTGTAAGAACCTCTATTTTAATATATAATGCTCATCAGCCGTTTCTGTAAAAAAAAAATGTTGTCATCTACTAGACCCGTAAACTAATCAAGTTCATCATCCTCCAATAACAATACAAACAACCTTAACATGACATCAACATGCTTGATTTGTGATGATTGGAGCACTCTATCAAATTCCTTTAGATGGGAATACGCATTGATTACATTACTTCCCTAGAATGTGGGAATACTTTCTATGGCCTTATCTGGTAGACCATGAGAAACTCTAGCAACAATAGAAAGATCAAGTGGATTATAGGCATCGTCAACCAAAGTATATCCATGGTCCTTGTTGTAATAGAATGCCCTATATTATAAAAAAACAAGTACCTTATATATTCAATAGAGACAAATGTTTGAGTAGCTAAGTTCCATGATATCCAAGTTGAATTGTTCACCCACCTTATTTTGTAATAGATCTCTAGTTTTACTAGTGGTGAAACAATATTTTTTGAGGAACTCATTGTAGAGTATCTTCCTCTCTAACTTCCTTCAATTGGAGTCATCAGAAGGGACTTCTGATTTTTCTTTATCTCCTCTCACCAATTGTCTTGAAGCATACTCTTGAAATTTCCTAAGAAATGGACTTTATCCCTAGCAATGGCACAAAACTTGCACTTGAAATGTTATAAAGTCCCTTAAGCAAGTGTAGCCTGACAAAAACTCAAGAAAATTTCCCAATGTCACCACAAAAGTGCTTCCTCTCAATTTAGGTTGATTCTTTTTCGGCATAAGGGGGAAACCTTTTTTTAACCATAATGGGTATATATTTTTATATTAAAAAGAGGTTGAGAATATTTAACAATATTTATAGCCCAGATATTGTCCAAAAATGACTCAAAACCAACTGAGAGTCAACAACACAAAACATATTTTCATCATACATCCATAGCCTAGTAGCTAAGAAATTCCCATAGAGTATGCTACTATAAACTCAAACAAACTTTCCTTACAGTAAACAACAAGTAAAAAACATAAAGAATATAAAGACTGAATAGAAGTCATGGCTGTTATGGCATTCTTTGGGTTGTTCATTATCTCCATGAAAGTTACTGTAGGGTACTAAATTGAGTCCTCCTCCACCCATCCATATCTTCCGAAATGGACCTTTTGTGATTGTGAAGCATTGGAAAGCCCCAAGATACTATTAAAATGCATTTTAGAGTCACTGACCAGTTTGTTGACCTTTTCCCCATGTTCCTTCACAGTATCCTCCAAGTGCTCATGCTCGATATCTTGGCTAGCTATATTTGTATCTAAGTCTCTAATAAGCCCCTCAACCCATCCATATGAGAATTCATATTCCTCATCATCCACTTGAGTACCCTAATTTCCTGCAAACCCTCTCTGCTAGAAGATATCCAATTAGAGTGATTGTCCATACCCACAAGCAAAGGGTTCTGAGGTAAAGGAATAGAAATTTCCCACAAAAAATACCTTAGATTTCCAACAAACAAAACAACAGAGATAGAGCCAAACAAAGAGACCACCAAAACACTTTCTTGACCTAGACAAGAGACACAAGTCTTGTGCCTAGACTGAGAAAAAATGTTTGTGTAGAGCCGAGAATCCTTACCCAAATTCATAGCCCGAGGATGCTGAAAGGAGTAGTTTCTAGGACCATCAACAAAACTAAGCCTCTTCTGCTCAATCCTTCCCTCCACAATTATAAACAACCATCAAAATAATCCTACCATCACTACACACTTGCAAAGGAAGCGCCATAAGATTATATACATATGAGACAAAGGTAACGCGAGGAAGAGATCCTAAAGCATGAGTGAGTGCTTTGGTTCTTACCCTTAGAATTAAAACTATGTCAAGTCTCACGCATGAGATGTACTGCTATCTATCATCCATGTCGTTTTTTACAAGCTCGATGAGACCGATTGGTGTCATGGAATATTTAACATCTTCCATGAGGGAAACTCTAAGGGAGCCACCTTCATTCAAGGTGGCCTCCATATTTTTTAAGAGACCCTTTGTAATAATATGTTTCACCTTCTAATATGAAGGATATTAACTTCCTTAACCTAGTTGAGGCGCCATAGATTGTGCTCACATATTTTGAATAGAACAAATCCCTTTGTAACTTTTAACGATGAGGAGGGAGTCACCAAATACAAGGATTTCAGGGATTTGCAGGTTGCAAATAATTTCCAGTCCGATATATAGTGCATACAACTCTACTTGATTGTTGGATGCCCTGCCTAATCCCTGTGAATAAGTTATTATTGTTCGTGCTTTGAGATCCAAAAGGACCCTCCCCCCCCATGCCTGTCACCCCCAAAAATCATTTTAGGAAGGACTTTATCATCACTTTTGAGGTGACAGTGCTCAGGCATAAGTGGGGGACCCTTAGGAAATATTGCTTTAATATTTTCTTTAAGATGATATGGGTGAAATAATGGACTAGTGTCAACCCAATTGGGTCATGGAGTTAGGATGAACTATAAATAGGGTTATTAACAGGCTCTAACTAACCACATGGAATCCCCTAAACATTTTGTAATGTCCACAATTAAATAATTTTCAGATAAATAATTATGTTGGCCTATCCAATTCCTAAGGGTTATGTGAGAAAATCAAAATATTGATATTTAACCCCAGGGCCTATAGTTTCTCATGGAAATTCAAAATTCAAAATTGATGGTGGAAAATAGGCCAATAAATTATGGAAAAATCATTAATTGATCCAAAATGAAGTGGCATGAGGTCCTAGTTGGACTTGGGGGTGCATAAGTGGATATTTTGGGTCCACATGAGGGAATATTTCTCCTTTACACATGGCACCATCCTCAAATTCGAATTTGGAAGGATAAGTAACTCCCATGGGGAAGGTGAAGAGTCACAAGGAACTTTTTAGACAATGCCAGATTCTATGACAACCTATGACATATATGACAACTTATAACAAGAATCAGGTCCTATGACAACTTATGACATGTTGCAGGTCCTATATTTAGCCAAGGAGGGCACTAGAGGATAAGGGTGGGCGCACATGCTAATGTAACTTCCCCAAAATCAAGCTAAGCCTCTCAAATTCGAATTTCCAAGGTAGATGGAGTTATTGTTTGGCCAAATAACATTACAGAGGAATTAAATGGGTCCCAATGTGTCATTATCTCATAAAAATAACATTTGTTAATATTTGTGAGAGAATTCTGTAATGAGGGGGAAATGCTCCATGAAGATTTATAAAAGGGATGAAGACACGAGTGAAATGGATTTTGGATCATTGTTATTGTTTTGAAATCTTGGATAGCTTAGCTTGTCCATTGCATGGTGGGTGTTTACCTTCCCTGCCATTGATCTAGTTTCGATGGTGAAAGATTCCACCCAAGCTAGTAGAGAGGAGGAGATCATCCAGATCTTTTCATTGTGCTTCATTGCAGTTGATTATTGAGGGGAGAAATCACTTTTAGATTTATATACATATATATATTGTAGTTTATATGTTCATATCAAGTAGTGGGGTCAAATTCCTACCATTTGGAGTTTCTTTCTATTGATTTAGAGCTTGGACCAGTGTTGGTGGGCCGAAATGGAGGTTTTGATTTCGATACTTATGAGCATTTATGGGATGTGAGACCTATTCCATTGCATTCAAAGCATCATTTACAATGGGAAACAATTTTTTTTCACTCAAAAAGGTTTCAGTATTCCCTAGATATCATCATTTTACTAAATCTACTCTATTTGACGTCTCTTCTGGTGGAGGGGCACACCACTACTTTTCTATCTCTATATTTCTTGGATTTCGAGATTCTGTAAGAGCCATATATTGTTGTAATCAGTATTTTTATTGTATCCATACATTCATAATAAATATTTACAGATCTTTACATCATATGGTGTTCAATGTTCAAGCTTATGGGTGATTTATGTGTTAATCTGCTAGTATGGCTAAGCAATCTTAAGACAATGTGTATTAAATTTTCATATAAGCTCCCTAAACTCTATTATTAAGTTATTTTTGTTGATTTTGGAGTGTCATGGCCGGATTGGATCTGTTTGGGAAGACTTGGGCTGATTGGGAAGTGTTTGGGTCAAGTTGAAAAACTAGTATTCCAATGTGGGGGAAATCGAGCTAGTTTCTCACTAGTCTTGAGAGGGTGTCTTTCATACTTATTTGGAAGATATATGGAGTCTATAAGTGGGTTATATAGTTTCATTTGAGTCTATTTGAGTCCATTAAATTTTTATTTGGAGAATTCGAGTTTCTTTGGTAGTGTTTGGGAAGAGTTGGAAACCTCGTGTTCAGTGTGGCCAAAATTGAACTAGTGTTTCTAATTTCTTTACCAGCTTCCAATTTTATATCAGATCTGGTTTGGGACACATATCGGTGGACTCTAAACACTTTTATGATCTTCACACCTTTAATGGACATCAGAAATATACATACACTCTACTATTGTTGAACTAGAGCATCTCATAAGCCTTCATAAGCCACTGTTTGGGAAAAAGTTGAAAATCAACATAATTAAAGTTGGAACCTTGGAGATAATATTCCTAATTTCTGATTGGTAACATTGCACATTTAAAAATTAAAAGGAGCTCCCTTCCAAAGGTGCACCTCTCAAAAATTACAAAACAACAATAGTTAGTGTGTAAACATGAATAATAAAAGATAACAACCCTTAAACACACATAAATGATAGTAGCAAAATATAAATATGGAATAATGAAATCAACAAGTCACAAGGAATCTTTCACCTCAACCTTTATTATTATTATTGGTGCATATTTTCCCTTCTTCAAAGATTGTTCTATCAGAGTTGCAATAGTAACTTTAGTAGTTAAATTCATCCATGAAAATATAAAATAAGACGATGAACCCCACATGGAAATTCCCTTAACTTCTTCTCTCAAACTAGATATTCAACTAAGCCTTTTGGATATACACTTCTTTCACACCCTTTGTAATTAAATGAACTCATTTGTATTTATATGTCTCTACCCTAATCAAGCACTATTTAGGGTGTTCCTCCATAATCCTCCTTCAGTGTTTTGCAATTCCACATAAGGCCATGTGGAAGCTCCTCAAGTGAGGCTACACCTTCCAAGGTTCCTCTAAACCCTAGTTCACCTCTTCTCTTCTCCAAATTATCACTCCAATAAATGACCCGTTTCTTCATTGAGTTAGGCCTTATATGTTTTTTCTTCAATGGGTTAGAGCTATCCCATTCAACACTAAATGCTCATCTTTAAAAGCAAATTTCTTCAAGTTGGATACCACTCTCATCAAGGTTGACCTCATTAACAATAAAATTTAATGCCCCAATTCATCATTCCACATGTACCATGCCTCATTTATGCTTGGGAGTTCCACCATGAGGGTCATTTATCACCTCCTCCTTGCTTCGAATATGACATCAAAGCATGCTTTGACCATGTTAAAGGGTTTTTATGCTTACTCCAACGAGGGCATTCTCTAATTTGCACATCAAATGCTTGAGTGGTAACAATGACAAAGGTAAGAAAACATACTTTATGTTCATATTTGCACTTATAGACTCCTGCATGTTATAACTAATTTCAATCGTTTTAATGAGAGGTATTATTTATATATGCATGCTTGATGTTTTATAGAGGGAAAATAAAGGGAGAAGATGAAAGTATGTGGAGATGTTGAAAGGTAGAAATCTTATTTTTGAAAATAATAAGTAAAATCTAGCCTCTTCCAATAAATGAATCCAAGTGCAATTCCCAACCAATGAACAAATGCAAGGGGTAAGAAAGTGTTGGAAATCTAATCCTCCGGGATTATGATTTCAACCATATTGTAATTATTGTAAATATTATAAGTCAGTTGCATAATATGATGAGGAGTCATAGGGACTCCAACGGATCTCTTGGAATCTGAATCCCAAGAGACACTTGGCCATTATATAAATAAACTTTTTGATCAATGAAGAATAATCAATTCGGGAGTTATACCTATTAGTGGTATCAGAGCCTAGATGTCTGCCATAACTCCCATTGTCTTTATGCTCTGGCATTCTGTGCCTACACCCTCTTGGATCATCCATTTTTGCATATCTGTTGCCTCTTAGTCTTGGCATTCTGCATTCCAGTCTGCTCGTTCTGCCCTCTGCAAAATTGTCTTCCATATTCTCATGTTTGCATCTTTGCGCTCCTCTGCATAATTCGTAAATTTTCCATTTGTGATACATCATTTACCATATGTATGTGCATTCCTCCACTGTGCTTCTTTCTCCCTTGGTAACATTTTTATTCTACTGAGCTACCATTCTATCCAACGCTGCATTTATTGTGTTTCCCATCTATTAGTCTCGTGGGACTGCTCTATGTGCTGCACACTTCTTGTAATGGTGAACCACAACCATATGGAAACTGTCGCGTCCACATTTTTGAAGCAATTGGAGAATGGAATTGTTAAAAAATAAATAAAATGTGAGCCTAAGAGCTGCGAATCCATCATTTCTCTAGTTCACCAGTGGTGGACTGTCTACATCGGCGTTGGAAGTGAAGTATTAGTTGGTATCCTAGAGTGAATGCAGCACTACGTGGAACGAAGGGTAACCATAATTTGAAAGTCGAGGCTTTATTTTTTATGTTGTGATTTGGTGGGGTGAGAGAGGATCGACCCATAATAAGGAAAAATCTCAGCGTAATCTTGGTGGTGAAGTATCCGTTGGAACCCTAATTCTTTTGAGTTGTATCCACGTTTTGATTTCCACTTCAGTGTTGCAGAACTATAATGTCTGAGATAAGTATGTATTCACTGTGGATTTGTGACTTCTGAGCTGTGATCTTACCTAAGACTGTTTGAAATCCCGTGATCTGCAAATTCTTTGAAGTATTATGCCATTTTTACAACGTGGAGGTAAAACATAGTTACATTCTCTACAACTCCATTATGTGTTGCATTTTTGTGAACAAAAGTAACCCTAATTTATGGTTAAATGTTCTTTGTTGACTACATTATTGTTGAGCTACGAATGCTGCCTAGAAGACAAAGGAACGGAGGGAGATGTTAAATCATCGTGAAGGATTGCGTTACATAGTGACAACAGATTTAATGGTGGTGGTGAAATATAAGTGGTGCAGTGAGCATTATGCCTAACCCAAGCAAAATTTATCTCTCCTTGACTGTGTGGAGGTTGACAATGTGAAGTTGAGACCTTACCTCTTGAAGACTGAGACTGATTGAAAGCGCGAGGTGAAACCTATGGGCTACAAATTCCGAACCTGCACCTTTTCCTTTGTGGAGACCACATGGATGCTGTGAGTTGCTCATTATGTATTTTCTTGAAGATTGGAGTTGCGACCTTGTTTTGGAATTCAGTGACTTCAACCACTGAGGCGTCCACTCCACCATTCATCTCAACCAGATCTGAGAAGTAATATATCATTGTATTAATTATTTAAAATTTTGCCATGTATTTCATCTTCATTGAAGATTTGAGCTAAAGTATAGGGTAAATGTAATTGTCTGTAAGCTGCAAATGCAAATGTAATAGCACTACAAAATTAATAATGTTGCAAATTTGAATGTAATTTTTATGTAATAGCTCTGCGTTGCAGAACTAGGTTTATAGTGTTGCAGAACTTGTAAGAAGCATTTTGTAAATAAGGGGAGCGGGAATTTAGACCTGCACCTTCATATATTTTCTTCCAAATTTTGTATTAAGTTGCAGGTTCAAAGATTCAAGTTGCAGAAGATGCACTCACTGGCATCAATAGTTGGTGTTGTCCTTACTGGCAAGGACACTTATCCAGAATGGTCAAGGAATCTTAAAGCTATGTTCATCTACAATGATTTGTGGGACGACATATGTGAAAGAAAAACCATTCACACATATGAAGGCTCAATCTTGAGTTCTAATCCAAAACCTCCAACATCAGAGAAAGAAATTGCTATCTGGAAGACCAGAGATAAGAAAGAGTTAACAATGATCACTGCTACAATTAGTGAATATGTGAGCCAACATATACTGCCTGCAAAATCTTGTTTTGAAGCATTAAAGACATTAAAATATTTGTATGACTCACATTCTAAAATGGATATGATTCAGTTAATGTTAAAGCTATTAAGTTTGGATGTAAAGGATAATTATCCTATGCTGGTCACATCTGAGATCAGATCAATTATGCACAAGATTCAAGCCTCTGGTATCAAACCAAACCTTCCACTTGTAGCATTTTTCAAGTCCCTATATCCTACTCACTCCAACTATCTTGAGTCTCTTGAGGCAAGTGACACGTTCAAAGACCTCACCTTTGACACCCTGGTGGAAAATATTGCAGACAGAGAGAAAGCCTTTGGAAAGAAGACAAGTAAGCATACTGGAGAATCTATTTGATTTTCTCAAAAAGAAAAGAACTAGTCCAAAGACCATTCCAAGGGATATAGCAGCAAGAGAGGTAGAGGAAGAATAAATTTTAGGGGCAGAGGGGTCATAAACAACTCAAGCAAAAGATCAAATCTAAAGTGCGACCGCTTTGGGAAGACTGGACATGAAGCAGATAAGTGTTGGGATTCTTGGGACCTCATCAAAGGAAGAGATAACCAAAACAAAGATGACAAAAGTAAGAACCAAGAGGCTGGTAAATCCCCTGATTCTTCTCATTATATTGTTGTACATTGTAATATTGGAATTTATGAAATAAATTATCTTTCATCTTACAAATATTATTGGCTACTTGATTATGGTGTAACATCTCATATGGATTTTAGAAAATATTGTTTTGAACAACTGAATGACATTGTAGTTGGAATAGTGTACTTTGCAGAGAAATCTAGCCTAAAACCAAAGGGAATTGGCTCAATCAGGCTTAAGCTGCATGGATTCCCTGATTTTTTGTTAAGGAATGTTCTCTATCTTCTAGAGTTGCAGAGAATCTCGTTGTCCTTAGTGAAGATTCAACAGCAAGGCCATTCCATCCACGTGTTCGATGGAATTGTAGAGATAAGGAAGTCTTCTGACAACAAGTTCATCATGACGGGTTATGAAGATGAAAAGTTGCTCAAGTTGAGGGGCTCTTCTACAAGAGTTTAAAACTTTTCCTAACTCTCTTAGCATGAAGAAGGTAATATGTCATCTAGTTTGTTATGGCATGCTAGATTTGGTCATTTGAATTATAACAATCTTCGTTTGTTAAGAAAGAATGGTGTATTCGGTTTTCCCACCATTCATAAGCAAAATAACAAATGTGATACATGAATACTAGGAAAACATATTAAGCCACCATTTCAAGAGTCTAAATTCAGAACATGTAGAAAGATAGAGCTGGTTCACTCTGACTAATGTGGCCCCATGCTAATTCCTTCTGCAAGTGGTAATTAGTACCTCATGACCTTTGTTGATGACTATACTAGAATGTGTTGGGTATACTTGTCGAAGACAAAATATGAAGCATTTCAAAATTTCAAGAACTTCCATGCATGGATAGAAAATCAAGCACAAGCTCATATTGGTACATTTCAATCCGATAATGGTAAATAATACACATATAATGCCTTTGAAGACTATCTTTGTAAACATGGTATTGCACATCAAACTTAAATTCCCTTGAATCCTCAACAAAATGGTGTAGCAGAAAGGATGAACATAACCTTAATGAATATGGCACGCTCAATGATGTTTTTCAAGGATGTGAAACTGATGTTTTGGGGTGATGTAGTAGTATGTGCAGCATATTTGAGGAATAGAATTCCATCTCATGTTCTTGAAGACAAGACTCCACATGAAATGTGGTTTGGCCACCTTCCTTCGGTTAGGAATCTTAAGGTTTTTGGTTCCACCTGCTATGCCTTGATACCAAAGGAGCAAAGAAACAAGCTTGGTGATATAAGTTGAATATGCATTTTCTTAAGGTACTCAGAAACATGCAAGGCATATCATCTTTATGATGAGGTAAACAAGAATTTTGCTGTTTCCAGAGATGTCATTTTTCTTGAAACTAATAAAAATGACCAGTCTATTCAAAGACAACTTGGTTGTCTTGAGATATTTTCCCATCTAAAGACATATTATGAATTTGATAATGAAATTCCATATCTTGAAGGGGGGATCCCTATCTTGGATCAATATATGGAATTTCCTTTTGAAGCACCAACACCCCTGTTAACGCCTAAAAGTTGCACACATACAACATTTCGACGATTCATCTAGTAAGGCATCATGAACATAAAGAATGCATATCACTACAGGCATCCTCAAAAAATCCAAAACACAGCATGAGTCCATAACCGCTATGAAATAGTCAAAACAAAGGGTAGCATGGGTAATACATAGTTGACCCGCGCTATAGCACTGGTTATCTGAACAATTCCCGCTCTACACCCGCACGACTTTTCCTTCGATAACCGTGCTATTGTCAAAACGGTGGGACCAATCACTCCCAGTGGCGCATTGAAGGCTTAATCCTCCCTAAAGATCCGAATTTGGATCCTCACACACTTGGTGGCATTAATCAACCCCCCTTGTGTACCTTGGAACAAGTTCATGAATGAGGAGAGTTCACATTTATATCTAGTTGTTTATTGGTCACCTCTTGGCATATAAAAGGAAGCCATTGGCATGCATTTTGTAGAGAGAAATCATAGCAAGGTTATGTTGTTGGATTTGAGTTGGAGCTTCCTCATAGCCCACCATTTCCTACTATTGTGATCATTCCCAAGCTCCCTTGCCACCTTCCATCTAGGGGCAAGTGTTTCTCTCCACTGTCCTACCATCTACTTAGCATTTAGTTTGGACAAGAAAGGCCTAAGGGATATTGTTGGCTTCCTTTGAATACCACACCTCCCAGGTGTTGTACAGCTAGTCCATTGGGAAATACAAGCTGAGTGTTTTAGCATATCTTTGGTTGTTGTTGGAGTTTTCATTCTTCCCCATCTCTTTCATTTTGTTTTTATTTAAATTTCTATTTTTGAATGTGAGCTACACTAACAATCTCTCATAGGATCACTTGGAGGAATACCAACCACACACAAAAGGGGCTCCAAGGACTGAGGCCTTCCTGCAACCTACAAGTCTTAGCCCCTTACCAAGTGTAAGAGAGCACTTGTGCAATTTTTTTCCACAACAGTCCGAATGGTGACCATACTTATTTTTTTTCATTTCTTATTAAACTAGGTTGTTTTATGCTAAGTATCTAATTTTGGGTATTTGTCACTTGCAAGAGATCATGTATTCCACCTCTTGGTTCCTGAATTTGGCCCCAAGACGACCCCAATTTATTTCCACACAGCACTGCAGATCCCGGCATCTCTGCCGCACTGACAACGCGGAAACGCCACGCACAGTCACGTGTATATGCAGGTTAACAGTGTCAGATCCGTGCTACCCGCTAAGGTTATCAGCGTGGAAGGTCAGTATACTACCCGCCAATGTTGAAATTTGACGGGTAAATAGCCGTCATTTGCCATTTTACACCTCAAAATACTACTACATAAAATTAAACATCATTAATGAAGTGTGAATATTAATTCCACCCATCATTTTGAAGTGTATTTTTATTTGTACATGTCATTAATATCTATATCGCAAGACCATATATATATATATGTTATTTATTACTATTACTAATTAATTATTAGTAATTAAATGTGTGTGTGTATGTATATATATTCTCATTATAATCCTATTTTTAATATGGAAATTTTGATTTTGTCATGGTCTCGTTGTCGCCCCTTGTTAGGTAAACTTGACTTGGTCATGGTTTTTCGGGCCCATGGTATTTGGTGGCCCATGCTAATGACCCATTGTATTTCTAGTTGTGAAGAATCATATTTAAAGGTTTAGAGGATAAACCTTCTTTGTCATTATTTGTGTGCTTGGTTTAATCATTCTGTTTATTATGTTTTTTTTGTTTATTATATTTTTGTAAACTTTTTTTTGTATTATCTAGGCAAGATATTAGAATCCATATAGTTATTATAAATGTTATTTAGAAAAAAATCAACTATTATTATGACGGGTAAAATTAAGATTTAAACGTCAAATGAAAGGCAATGTCAAAATTAAAACGTCATATAAAAATTTCTTGATGTGCAAGGTATGATGTCAAATTTCAACCCCGGGGCCCCTAAGTGACGAGCATTTCTAACCAAAAAAAACACAATTTGGAATCAACATTTATTAATCAATGATTTACCATGTTCGATATATTTGTCTTGTTTTTTATTAAGATAATTTATCTAAATTGCCCATGATCTTTTGGATTTTTCACAACATTAAGAATTGGAAATCGATGCATTGAGAATTGGGAATCAATGTTTGAGAGGAAGGAAGTCAGGTCTTGTTAGGGAATTTACATTTATTTTCTTTTTAAACTACAAGTTCACTAAACTCGTAATAAAAATAACCTACATGTGGGAACTCATGCACTAAAACCAACAATGCACATCTCACTCACTTATCGCACCATTTTGCATCTGTTGTGGTTGGCATATTTTTTCATTTGTTCAATTGTTTTTTATTCTACTATCACTCTCATATTGATACAAATCCTTAACCATTTAGGAACAAAAAAACATCCTAATACATTCTCGTAGACTGCAAGGCCTATCCCCTCTCTCAAGGGGTGTTATTACACCTTCTTCCTGTGGTTCATAAGGAAGGTACCCTAGCCAGGTCCGTTCCCAAGCTACATTGATGGGATCATCTCGTTGAGGCCAAGCCTTGCTAGTTGAATTTTCTCTTATCGGAGAAACTATTAATTACACCACTTCTTCCTGCATTGGAAGAAGTACCTCGCTGGATTCTCCCCTCGGATATCCGTCGGTTCCCTTTGAACCATCCTCTCTTATAGGAGGTCAACCGTTGTTTACAACACCACCTAGGTATCCCCATCGTGGAAATCACATCCCACACAGAATGGCAAGACCAGTCGTCCCTACCTTACTATTTATGGCTAGTTTAAATCTACCTGATTTGGCCAAACTAACTGATGATCCCATTGCTCATGATGCGACATGGACGACTATTCCAGACAACCTTCCTTATGACATTCCCAAACTCGAAGAAAAACTAGGAGATGATCCCGCCAACCACATTATGTCTTTCCACTTATGGTGTTCATCTAACATCATAGTGGATGACCATGTGAGGCTTTGCCTCTTCTAGTGTAACCTCACTGGAATGACCACAAAATGGTATGTAAACCTAGCAAGTGGAACCCATTCCACATTTGCGACATTGGCCATCACATTTATTACGTACTTCCAATAGTCAATCCGACATGATCTAGGCCTCGAAATTCTCACTGAGTTTCGGCAAAATACTTCCACCCACATCGGGGACCACATCCATGAGTGGTGTAGATGGCACACACTATGCAAGATCGAAATGCAACGTCCCTTTTTGTTGGATTGGTTTATTAAATCTCTCCAACCCACCATAGCTAAAGATGTCGCCACCTCCATGCCACAAAGTGAGGAAGAGGCCATTATGAAAGTGCAATATTTCAATCTTATATACACACAATCTGGATACCTTTACACAATCATCCCTTATGCCCCTTGGTATCGATCGTTGGATCCTACACCTTCGTGCTCATCATATTCGATGGATGGGATTATTGGGTCCGTTTCCCATCTAGGAAAGGTTCCTCCTAGCACGTCGGCTCCATTTAACATGGTCCCGTACTACCCATCCATGCCACCTATGTTGGTACCCCCTACATCGGTACCAACCCCACTAGTTGGTCAATTCCAGTATGGACTGCATAATCCTATGTACCCAAACATTAGCCAAGCGATGACGGTTCCTAAACCGCCAATGGTACAAGCCGTTCCTACATCCACCTCTTATGGAACGCAAACCACATGTATCCCACTGCTGGGGTATAACCCATATTATCCTTTCCCATGCCCAACTATTCAACAACCTCTCCCCCACATGGGGGTAAACCTAGTTCAACCTACTTATGTTCAACAAGCTCAACAATTCGAGCAATTGGACGTCGTAAAATCCCATAATCCACAAACTTAGGGAAGAAGAAAGGTAAGAACAAGCAGAATCCGCAGTCGGGGCAAGTGGGAAATCCCCCTCCCTCACAAAACCAGAATATAGGTGACCAAAATATAGGGACTAACAAACCCCCCAAACAAGGGAATAATCCTACGCCGAGAACCAATTATTGCTGCTCCATTAATTGTGGCAGTTATGGTCACTGTACGCATCATTTCCCTCTTATCCCTGAATTCCAACAGTTAGTGGAAGCCAAAAAGAAGATGGTGATGAACCCTCCTCAGGAAACAAATCCTCCCCAACCACAAAATGTCATGTTACAACAACCCTTTTCCAATCAAGGGGTAGTAACACAACAACAAGAGCCTCACCCACTCGGTGATTACTCTTTCCAAAATATCTATACATTCGATGTAAACCTTCAGACGCGAGCTAGAGGTTATTATGGGCCTTCCAACCCCAAAGTGGAAGACATTCCTATCCCCTTGAGGGGGCCTGTACAAATACCACACTCGAATACCGAACAAATCCCATGGATTCTGAAATTTCCTCTTAGGCATACCCGTAATAACCTCCACATGAAAGCCGCCCACAATTATAGTATTGTGGATGACTTGGCTCAATCCCCTACGACCACGTCCACATTAGAAGTGTTATAGTCTTTCCCAACATAGAGAAAGGCATTAATCAATGCACTCGGTTTCGTCTATCCTTCCGACTCTCACCTTATGACCTTTGATCTCTACAAAGGTGTTCCACAACTACCGTCATCAGTCGCATTTCAAGTTCCATTTATGGTAAAGAACGTCGTGATTCATCATTTTATCATCGATGAAGGCACATCCACTTGCGTCATGTCCGCAAAAGTTTGGAAATGATTAGGATATCCTGAGCTGATCCCATCGTCTATCGCTCTTCGCGCGCATGATGGGAGACCGTCCCAATCAAGAGGATTGTACCAAAATATCCCCATAGAGATGGGGGGCTAGATGGTTATGATCGATATCGAAGTAGTTGACTCAAAACTTGATTACAACATCCTCTTGGGGCGTAGTTATATGTATGCCATGAAGGAAGTTTCCTCCTCGGTCTTCCGTATCATGACGTTTCCCTTTAACGAGAAGGTAGTTACCCTTGACTAGCTTAACTACTATTACCCCAACTCCACAAGCAATCCCGACAATGTCCTACCGATTGTACTAGGTGAAGACCAACCATATGTTGACTTTTCCCTTCGCATGTACAAGGACTCCAATTTGTTAGGAGTATATTCGGGACCACCACCAAAGATCCCTACATCGATCGATGACCTAAGGTGCAAAATTTTCACTGCAGAAAATGGAGTCACCTCCACCTCAACATTGTCGTCAACACCACCATTGATTCATGGCATTGAACAAATGTTGATTCCATCTGTACCACCAATTTTTCAAATCCCATTCTTGTATCCTCCCACGGGTGTACAAGGGTCGCCAGTTATGGCTCAGTTAACTCTACCTGGTCTAATTTTGGGAATCTCGGTTTGGTACCTTACACCACCCTTCCCAGAGATGGATTCTAAACCAGTCACCCATGATGAGTTTGTCCCTGTTTTAGCTAGTACTGCTGCAAGGCCCGTAACATGTTCAGTTACGACATCCCAACCTATGACATCAACAACTGCACCACAATCGGTTGTCGCTAAGACCGCCAATGGGGGCACCAAAAAACTAAAGTTGAAAGGTCCCCTATCACCCAACCCAATGGAAATTGCTAAGCCTAAAGCAGGGGGCATCAACCAACAGGAGTTACAAGCTCGAATTATGATCAATACTCCCAACCAAAGGGTCACACCATCGTGTTCTCTTTATGGGATGCAAGGCCACGCAACCACGTTATGTCCTACTCTACCGGAGCTAAGAAATTTTCTCAACACTCCTGTTATCATCACCCATGCTCCACCGACAGTAAAGGGGGCACATCACCCTCGTCCACATCTAAGTCTAGAATACTACGTACTAAGCACGCATGTTCCATATGTTCTCAATATGGGAACTATACACATCATTGTCCTAACCTCCCTCGCTATCGAGAGGCTTTGGAAACCATTCGCCTCATCGCACCCTTGGAATATACCTCACCTCCCTTATCACTAGAGGTGACCCCTATCCCCACGATTACCAAAGTGACCCCGACCAATCCCTCCCCACGGTGGTTGACTCCATACCCGATCAACAATCACCGCAACATCCACAAATCTCAGACATTATCCTAAATCATACTAGTGCCACGAGATCGTGTCACTCATGCAACTTAATGTCTCACCATTCATTCCAATGTCCTCCCGTGACCGCATTTCGCACTCTACGTGCAACCCAAATTCGATTGGATGATAAACTCACCCCTTGTGGGACCACACTTCCTACAGTAATTGAGGAGGATGTTGAACCAATAGAGTCCAACGTTGACAAAAAACACGTCACATCCATTAGATACCACGAGAGATCTTGATCCCCCATCATTGATTTTTCGTCAAGCACTAGATCCCTTAATATTCCCTCAAGACAAGATTCTAGCACCCACCCCAACTGTCTCTGAGTACCTTGACATGTTGCATCTTGATTCAATTCCTCTTCCACCCCAGAATGAAGACTTAGGTTCTTTAGATGAGGACATGCTAAGAGAATACGTATTCACCATAGATGAAGAAATAATCGAGGCCATGAATGCTATTGAACATCCATGGGACACCTTCCATCATAGATCCCCAGTGGCGTGTATGCAGGAACCACGCATACTAAACCACTGAACAACAATATACCATCGAGTCAAAAGACTTTTTACCCCCTAGTCACATCGATTGGTTCAAAAATCCTATCGCTTCCCTAGATGCATTTGAAGACGGTAATCTTGCCAATATCTCCCGTACCATATAGGTTTATATTTCCATCACACCAGGAGTCGTCACAAACATCTCTATCGGGGTTTCTTGCTCACCGCAAGAAATCACTGATTTTACTACTCTATTTAAAGAGTTTTGTGACGTCTTTGCATGGTCCTACGGAGAAATTCTAGGTCTTGACCCATCAATTGTCAAACATCACATTGACACTTGGCTCGATGTTATCCCTGTCCGACAAAAACAACGCTTGGTCCACCCTTCTAAGGCCTCCACAATCAAAGCCGATATCGAAAAAATCTTGCAAGTTGAAATTATTTTCCCATGACTTACACATCATGGGTGTCTAACCCCGCCCTGGTTAACAAAAAACAGGGAATTATTTGTGTCTATACTGATTTCCGAGACCTCAATTTAGTCTATCCTAAGGACAAATTCCCCACACCATTAATCAACCAAATCATTGACTTATGTGTCAGTAGCGAAATGTTGTCCTTTATGGATGGGTTCTCCATATACAACCAAATACGCATCCCAAAGATCAGTATAAAACTACATTTACCACACCATGGGGCACCTTTTCTTACAAAGTCATGCCCTTTGGTCTGAAGAACACCGAAGCCACTTTCTAGTGAGCAATGGCATATGTATTTAACGACTTGGCTCACATCATCCTTGCCTTTTTAGATAACCTTACCTCCAAGTCCAAAAAACGATGTGATCACCTCCAAGACCTTTGTACCATCTTCAAAATATGTCACAAGTATAATATATGCTTAAACCCCCTCAAGTGTGTATTTTGCGTCACTGTCGGTTGCCTCTTAGGATTCATTGTTTCCAAAGATGACATCATCATCGACCCTTCCAAGGTGCAAGCCATATTGGAATTACCAGCACCACTAATTCGATGCCAGTTACAAAGTATCCAAGGTAAGGGCAACTTCCTTTGTCGTTTTGTTCCCGACTATGCCACTCAGGCCCATGGATTTTTACGGCTTCTCATAAAAGATGTGTCGTTTAAGTGGGATGAATATGCCCAAACCACTTTCAATGCCCTTAAATAAGCATTGTCATTAGCTCCACTCATCTCTCCGCTATACTTTGACAAAGATTTCATCTTGTATATATCTGCGTCAACTTCCGTTGTAGCAAGCGTACTAGTCCAACCTTCCGATGACCACCAAGAACATGTCATATATTATGTCAGCAAAACCCTCCATGGAACTTCACTTAGCTACACCCATGTTGAGAATCTTGCACTTGCAGTCATCCTTTCTATATAGAAACTCCGCCACTACATTTTGCTCCGGAAAACAACCGTCGTCGCTGATTCCAACTCTATGTAATACATACTTAGTCATAGGATTATCAATAGTAAATTTGCATGGTGGATCGTTATCTTACAAGAATTTGACCTCGAATTTGTTATTCCCAAAAGCAATAAAGACATGGCCTTAGTCGAACTCATTACAAACCTCCTGTCTACCATGTTGATGTATTTGTAACTTCGGAATGTATTTCACACATGTATATTGTATACCTATAGAGATGTTATTATTCCTTTATACGGAAGTGTCGTCATTTATATTGTAAGTGTTGTAACTTATACTTGATGGGTTATTAGACCACCTTGATGGGGTCGGCCCTATATAAGTCATGTGGGTTAAAGGGTTATTAGACCACCCTAGTGGGGATCAGCCCTATCAGCATTATGTTACGTGGTTAATTTGAGGCCGACCTTGTAAGGTTATTAGGCAAGTCAAGTCAAGTATAAATAGAGTGCAGGAGGCACTCTATTTGATCATTCACTTTATCACTCATACACTCATTGGAGAGTGGCGCACTAGTGGAGGAGGAGAAGCTACTCTTAGGAGACTATCTCTTATGCTTGGGTTTTGTATCATTGCTCTATCTATCTCTGAGGAAGTTATTGGGGTTTTTCACGTTTATGGTTTTCCCCAAGGAAACTCTGTGTGTCTATTGTCTCATTTGATTGCTTGTTGTGATTGATATGCTTGATATGTTATTCTCTCAGTAAATATCCTAGAGTATGTTGAATTAATGCTAAAAAATTAACATGGTATCAGAGCTAACCTGAGAAGAAGACACTGTGCAGTTGCGGAAGCTAGGGCTTCTTGTTTTTGGGTTTCTCTCCACATATATTCAAAGTTAGGAGGCTAGATTTACTCTCCTCAACAAGGCGCATCTTTCTATCCAATCAGAATTCAATTCTGAGCACTTTCAGTTTGGCCCTAAAAATTAGGGTTTCCACAAAAAGTGGAATTTTTGAAATCTGAGACCATGGCTGGATGCTCCTCAGAAAAATCGAAGTTTAGAGCTTTGGATCGAATTTTTTGGTTGGGTGAAGCTCCGGGAAAATCAAACCCTAGTTTGGGGTCCTCTCTAGTGAAGCTGAAAATTAGGGCTTCTGCAAAAGTTGGAATTTCTGAAATCTGAGACCATGGCTGGAAGCTCCTCTGAAAAATCAAAGTTTAGAGACCAAGATCGAACTTTTTGGATGGATTAAGCTCCGGGAAAATCAAACCCTAATTCAGGGTCCTCCCTAGTGAATCCAAAAGTTTGAAAAGCAAATTTGAGGGGTGAAACTTTGCAGTTTTGAAATTCTGAGTATACCAGCTTGATCATCTCATCAAGGCGCATCTTTCTATCCTTTCAGAAGTTTGAAATTCAAAGTTTGAATTTTTAGGGTTTCTCTAACAAACCCTAATCCAGTTCCAAATCCAGATTTACGCAAATCAAGTGGTAAGACCTAAATCTTTTCTATTTCATTTGAAGTACTCTTTAAGATGTCTCACCACACCAAGCTTGAGGATAAGATCGAAGAGGCTGATGACTTCCGAGCATGGAAGTATAGGATTGGGTTAATTCTAGAAGAGAGTGAGTTGGACACCTACATAAGTGAAGGGGTTCCTGTCCCAGAGGGAGAAGAGACTAAGGCCTTACACAAGAGGAACTTAGTCAAGGCCAAAAGGATCATTGCTGATTCTATCAAAAACCATCTCATGCCACATGTGTCATCTCTGAAGACACCTAAGGAGATGTTTGATTCCTTGACCAAGCTATTTGAAGGGAGGAATATAAATCGGAAGATGACCTTGAGGAATCAATTGAAGAATATCAAGTTCCAGAATGCAGAGACATTGCAGTATTATTTCTCAAGGGTCTCCCAGATAAAAGAACAACTTGAAGCTGTGGGAGAAGTTATAGAGAATGGAGAAGTGGTAATGACCACTCTTAATGGCCTTCCTAGGTCATGGGATTCCTTCATCCAAGGAATTTGTGCTAGGAAGAAACTTATCTCTTTCAGTAAGCTGTGGGAAGAATGTTCACAGGAAGAAGCTCGGATTGTAGCTCGAGAAGAGAAGATGGGGAATGAAGATCAAGCTCTCACAGCACATACCAAGAAGAGGACACTTGTCCTCATATTGTCCTAAGAACAAAAGGAACAACAACAACAACTACTACAAGCAATCTGACAGGTATGACTTACAAGTATGTTTTGAAATCTGTTCATGATTAAGTTTATAATATGATTGCCCTCATGTTATTGAGTTTAGTAACAATCTTGTTTAAATTTAGACTTATCTTATCACCCTAGTATGAATGCATGATAGAAGACATTCATTGATTAGGGCTATGACACTTATGATTGTATTATGTTTGTACTTATGCACCGTGGTGTTGTATGAGGAGAATGTTATCCGCTAACATGAAAGGTACAAATCAAGCTCTAGATCAAGACCATGATGACATGAAGACAAAGACTCATCCATAGTCATGGATCACATAGAGGTATGCATAATTTGGTTCTACAATGGTTAAATTATGAGCTATGCAGGTCATTGAAGAGAACAAGAAAACATTGCTAGACATAACTAGCAAATATGATGACCAGGTATGTTTTTCATATATCAAGTTAGAATCCTACCCTATGTAAGGATCTTATACTTTTGTATGATTGATAATGATTACTCATGAAGTTACAAGTTTGAGTAATCTAGGGTTTATGCATATTATGTTCCTTACTTTTATTAATGATATGACTAACCAGAAAAGTCCTATATAAACCTTGAATACTAATGCTTATTATCTGTGTTTGAAATGATCATGACTATACATGTTTAGGATTATTGTGTTTTGATAGTATTAAGATTATACTAATGAATGTATGATTATGTATGAGTTCTCGAGGATAACACAATGATGATACTAGTAAGCATGCATAGTGATCAAGGATGGATATAAGTTCAAGGACAGGTAATCCAGGAAGCAAAGATCAAGAGGGAGCACACTCCAGTAGTTCCTACAAGGAAATAAAGATTGAGAGGGAGTCCACCCAACAAACAAACAAAGATAAGTATTTGAATTTTCATTTCTTGTATATTTGATTGTTTAAATAATACCGTTCAAAGATGTATATACTTATGTTCCTAGACTTAGGTTGTGTATTATGCATATTAGAATAATTGCATTAATGAACAGTATACTACTAATATGCATGTAATGGGTACGTGGCCTATGGCACTGTACAACATTCCATTGCTACTTATCTAGAATGAAACCTCTCTGCTGACATGTTGGGAGTTGTGCACACTCTTAACAATGTTCTGGTAGAGACTGGAAGGCATCTAGAAAGTTACGGGATATGGATAAATGTTGTATTGAAGCATTGGTTAAAATAATTGCATGACTGTATGACATATTTCTTTATGTGTAAGAATTTGTTCTAAAAACTATGAGATGTTTCTAATCATGCAATTTAACTTGTTTTTGTAAGAAAGATTGTATATGAGTACCTACAAAAGAAGGACTACAACATTTGTTCAACAACAAATCTATCTATTGAAGAATCTGAAGTTCCAGGATCCGGGATGAAGTAATGATGCCATGATCTATCGATCATGAAGAATGATGTTTCGGATGTGGTCCCAAGACCAGAAGGGAAGTCTGTTGTGACTTCCAAGTGGATTTATAAGATCAAGCATGCTGTAGATGGCAGCCTAGAGAAATATAAAGCAAGTGATGAAATGGAAGATACACCAGATGGATGTCAAGACATCCTTCTTGAATGGTCTAGTCGACGAGGAAGTGTATGTGGAGCAACCACTTGGTTTTGAGACACATGACAGAGAGTCATATGTGTGCAGGTTGAAGAAAGCCTTGTATGGATTAAAGCAAGCTCCTAGGACTTGGTATGATAGGATAGACAACTTTCTATCTAGTTTGGGCTTTACCAAGAGTAAAGCAGATTCCAACCTTTACTACAAGGTCGAGGAAGGAAATCCTGTGACACTCTTATTATATGTGGATGACTTGCTTGTTACAGGTGAGGATAGATTGATTGCTGATACGAAGAGGAAGCTTGTTGCCGAGTTCGAGATGAAGGACTTGGGTATGATGCACTATTTTCTAGGTATGGAGGTGTGGCAGAGCACAGATGGAATCTTCCTTGGACAAGGAAAGTATGTAGTAGAGATCCTGAAGAGGTTCAGGATGATGGACTGCAAGGCCATGGCCACACCTATGGCATCAAACTTGAAGCTTCTGTGTGATGCTTTATCTGAGCCGATTGATGCCACGATGTATCGTCAGATGATTGGGTCCTTGATGTACCTGACAAACACGAGACTAGATATTTGCTTTGCGGTGAACACATTGAGCCAGTTCCTGGCAGATCCCAGAGGTGTTCACCTGGTTGCTGTAAAGCATGTTCTAAGGTCCTGAAGGGTACAATTGATTATCGGCTCAAGTATGATGCGAATCAAAAGTTTAACCTGCAGGGTTATGTTGATTTAGACTGGGTAGGCAGTGCTGCAGATAGGAATAGCACTTTGGGGTGTTGCTTTAGTATGGGATCAGGTGTGATCTCTTGGTTTAGCAGGAAGCAGTCCTGTGTAGCACTGAGTACAACCGAAGCATAGTATGTTGCTGCTTGTTCAGCTAGTTGTGAGGCAGTATGGATGAGGAAGCTACTGTCTGAGTTATTTGATCTCCCGTTGGATGCTACTGGTATCTTTTGTGACAACCAGAGTTATGTGAAGCTGTCTGAGAACCCTTTCCACAATAGGTCAAAGCACATTGAGATCAAATATCACTATATCAGGGATATGGTGCAAAGAGGAGCAGTGAAGCTCCTGTATGTTGCGGCGGATGAGCAGGTTGTAGATGTGTTGACGAAACCACTAGCTAGAGTGAAGTTTGAGTACTTCAGAGAGAGGCTTGGTGTTCTTCAGATTGATGACACTTCGAGGAAGAAGTGATGGATACATCTGCAGGAGCCATTCCAAGCGTGGTGAGAGGAGGATCCTTCCCATGGCTGTGGATGTAAGCGCTGTGTGATGAGCATCAGGATGATGCTTCAATTACTGCTCTGGATATGTATCAGGTGGATCATTGTATGATCAGGATGATCATGGATGATGAGCTTCAGGATGTTGCTCCAGATGATATGTATCAGGATGATGCTATGATAATGATTGGGATGATCACGTGATGATGTACATTAGGATGATGTATGATGAATATCAGGTTGATGCTCTGTGGCCGTGGACAGGTTGTGTAGATGAGCATGTAAGTTGACCTGGGAGATTTGATAGGTTGGGCTGTGTTCCCGTAATCAGTCCTAGGATGCTCTTTCGAGACATTGCTCTGGGAGGACATGTAATGTTTCCTTGAGAGATCCGATAGGTTGGGCTGTGTGACTGTAATAAGTCCTGGGATGCTCTTTCGAGGTTTTTCCATGACCACATGTAATGTAGACCTGGGAGATCTGATAGGTTGGGCTGTGTGCCCGTAATAAGTCTCAGGATGCTCTTTTGAGCTTGTGTGGTGGAAAATCCTATATTTTTTCTAGGTCACATCCAGTATGAAAAAGGACTGGCTTTGTGGTATAAATCCTAGATTTGTTCTAGGTCACATCCAGTATGAAAAAGGATTGGCTCTATGGTGGAAAATCCTAGATTTGTTCTAGGTCACATCCAGTATGAAAAAGGACTGGCTCTGTGGTGGAAAATCCTAGACTTGTTCTAGCTCACATCTAGCATGAAAAAGGATTGGCTCTGTAGATGTGATACATCCAGTATGAAAAAGGACTGGCTCTGTAGATGTGATACATCCAGTATGAAAAAGGACTGGCTCTGTAGATGTTGATGCATCCAACATGAAAAAGGGTTGGCTCTGTAGATGATGAAGACCTGCAGGTGGCGGGCCTACATCCAGTATGAAAAAGGACTGGCTCTGTAGAACTTCCTATGACGAGTAGATTGGAGATTGATTGAGATAGCAGTAGCAGTGACGATGATACAGTGACGATGATCCAAAGAAGAAGACTTGTGCTAGCAGATCTGTGTCGAGAAATACATTCCTAGTTAAGAGGGAGTGTTGATGTATTTGTAACTTCGGAATGTATTTCACACATGTATATTGTATACCTATAGAGATGTTATTATTCCTCTATACGGAAGTGTCATCATTTATATTGTAAGTGTCGTAACTTATACTTGATGGGTTATTAGACCACCTTGATGGGGTTGGCCCTGTATAAGTCATGTGGGTTAAAGGTTTATTAGACCACCCTAGTGGGGGTCGGCCCTGTCAACATTATGTTATGTGGTTAAGTTGAGGCCGACCTTGTAAGGTTATTAGGCAAGTCAAGTCAAGTATAAATAGAGTGTGGGAGGCACTCTATTTGATCATTCAATTTATCACTCATACACTCATTGGAGAGTGGCACACTAGTGGAGGAGGAGAAGCTGCTGCTAGGAGACTATCTCTTATGCTTGTGTTTTGTATCATTGCTCTATCTATCTCTGAGGAAGTTATTGGCGTTTTTCACCTTTATGGTTTTTCCCAAGGAAAATCTGTGTGTCTATTGTCTCATGTGATTGCTTGTTGTGATTGATATGCTTGATATGCTGTACATGTTATTCTCTCAGTAAAGATCCTAGAGTATGTTGAATTAATGCTCAAAAATTAACATACCACCACAAGCGAGCATGAGCAGGACAAGTTACCCAATTAGCATCTCTTTCTCATTACGATCAAAGATCCTTGATACGACGATATCCTTCTTTATCTCTGCACCCAGAAGTTCGCTCCCCACTTATTCCATGACAATCGCTGCAAAATCCGCTACCAGGCACCACGATACCTCCTCATCATAGACGTCATATATCGTTGCGGTATCGACACTATTCTTTGACGATGTCTAACACATGAAGATGTCGAACAAGTTCTCAATGATTGCCATAGTGGTGTGTGTGGTGGACACCTCTCCGAATTAGCCACCTCCCAAAAAATCCTGCAAGCAGAATATTTTAGGCCCTCTGTATTCAAAGACTGTGTCTATGTCATCAAACGGTGAGTGAATTGTTAAATATACAGCATCAAGATACATTCTCCAAAACAATCTTGTGCATCCAAGATTGATCCTCTCGTATAGATGTGAGCACTTTGATTTCCTTCCGTGTAAGGGTAATTCCTCCCATATAGAGGTAATTGATCAAAGTAATGATGTTGTAAAGTCTTGTTGGACAAGGCTCCAGACTTATGTGTCAAGTCATGATTATCATGTGAACCTTCTGTATAAAGGTATCCATGAGATGGACCTCCCATATAGAGGTGGACCTTCCGCATAAAGGTCATGCTTTACTTGTTAAAAGCATTTAATGTTGTGTGATATATTATTAACCATGATCACCAGATTGCTATTAAGTCTCCTTTAGAGATTGATCACCTCTAAAGTGAATTACTTTAGCATATGATCATTTGGTCTGGAATAATATAATATGATCACATCATCCGATAATTCTTTTTGGTATAATGTAATGTGATGGATAATTAAAGTTAGCACAAATTGACCATGCAATAAGAGATAAAGAAATAAAAGATAAAGCATAGAGATCAAGAGAATTCAAAATTGCCCATGTAGACACTTCAACAAATTAAAGAGAATTCAAATTATTAAAGCTTTAGTTAAGTATCAATGCTTCAGTTGAAGATATGTCTCAATTAACTAAAGAACTCACAGTGGTCACTTCAAGTAAATCAATCAACATGATTTCAGTTAACTAAGTGTTAAATAAAAAGGACTAGTTAACTAAAGTGTTTTCACTTTAGTTAAACTAAAAGACGACACTTCAGTTAAAGAGAGTTAACTAAGTGACCATAAAGAAGATCTAGTTAACTAAGTGTTATTGCATGACGACACTTATGTTAAACTAAAATATGACACGTGAGTTGTGACACTTGCATGTCGACACTTAAGTTAGCCACCTAAGTAAGTGGGAAATATTTCAGTTAAGAGGCGAGTTCATCCTAAGTGACATCTCGGTGAGATAAAGCACTGCATGAGAAGTGTGGCACACCTCTGCATGCAATATTAATACATCCAGCTTGAGGATGAGTTCATCCGGAAGTTAGAATTTAAAAATAGAAGAGAAGAATGTATAAATATGTTATACGGGATTGATGAATCCAAGGTGAAGCAAATTCTCTTCTCCATTGAAGGCAAGGCGCTTCTCTTTGTGCAAGGTATTGTTCGTGTTTGTTATTGTTGTGTTGGGAACACATCCAATTGATATCTCTTCTCTATTGCTTTTGTATCTTCATCAAGAGTGTTTGGTGATCTCGTCTTTCAAAATCAATCTGCTATGTTGTAAAAGAAAGCATTCTCCGCTATCCATTATTTTATACTGAGAAGAATAGTAGGGGTTTTGGTTCACATAATTTTGAGGATTTTCCCCAGGGTATATCTTGTGTTATGGTTGTATGAATTTCATGGATTGCATTGTCTCATTGCTTCAAGTCTCTGCATCTAAAAGAATTAAAGATCAAAGCTCAACCAAATTTCAACACAAATTGTCAAGTCTTTTCCTGCAAAACACGGTCTCCCCCTGCATCACTCCATCCAGTCATCAATGTTGGCCCATTTTGCAAATGGGAAATTGAATTTATGGAATGTCGTCCGACTTCGGCCCAAGGTCACCACCATATAATCGTCGCCGTCGATTATTTCACCAAATGGGTCGAATCAATTCCCACATTTGATTGCAAAGTAGTGATCGTTGCATGGTTCTTCTTTAACCACGTCATCTCCTGCTTTGGCATTCCTAAGCAACTTGGCTTTGACAATAGAAGACACTTCTATGACCAGACGTTTGAAGAATTGCCGTGGTTTTTAGGATTCAAACACAAGTTCTCAACCACTTGCTACCCTCAGGAAAATGGCTAGCTTGAAGCTGTTAACAAAATCCTCAAAACTATGTTCCAACGCATAGTGGACACAAACAAAACCGACTGGCACCACATGCTCTTTCCTTCCCTTTGGGCTTACCGCACTTCGGTCAAGACTACCACAGGATTTACCCCATTTCATCTTGTCCATGGTGTAGAATTCGTCCTCCCAATAGAATGTCAAATCCCTACCATCCAATCCGTCGTCGAGTTGCTACCAGATACCCCTACACTGGAGCAACGCCTATTCACCTTGGAACACCTTGATGAATAATGGTGTGATCTCTTCAACAGAACAAAGCCATGAAAGTTTACTTGAAGGCTCACTGCAATACCCAACTGCGACCACACACCTTCCACGGAGGCGAATTTGTTCTTTTGTTTAATGCCAAGAAAGACAGTAAAACAGGACCCGAGGAATTTGTATCTAAGTGGACAGGCCCTTACGTTGTTAATAATTTTCTCCCAAAATGATCCTATATCTTAACCGACCATGAAGGCATTACCCTCAACAACCTGTTAAGTGGGTTGTACCTCAAAAGGTTTTATTCTTAATTCTCCGGTACCCCATAGGTACGGATGTTTTCGTTATATGATTTATGCATTGTCAATACCTTGGTCATGTTCTTTACTACACTTAGGTATGTGTGCCGTATATGCAGGATTCAACCCGAGGCATGCAAGAGATCTTGTTTTTCCATTACAAGAATAAGAATCCATCCCTTAGTTGTTGATGTATTTGTAACTTTGGAATATATTCACTTGTATATTGTATGTATTACATTTGTACTTTATCGTATCCCCAACGGAGATGTATTATTCCTCCGGTTGGAAGTGTCATCATTTGTATTTGCAAGTGTCGCAAGTTACATTGTAAGTGTCGTAACTTATATTTGATGGGTTATTAGACCACCTTGGTGGGGTCGACCCTGTATGAGTCATGTGGAAGGGTTATTAGGCTTCCTTAGGAAGTCGACCCAGTTAGGGTTAAAGGCAGGTTAAGTTGTTGTATAAATAGAGAGTGTGACTCTCTCATTTTATTCACTCATCCAACTCGCATAGTTGAGAGAGAGGAGTGCGCACAAGTGGAGGAGGAGTAGCTACTGGAGACGTCTATCTTTTGGGGTTTGATCTTTGTGATCTTTGTATTGGTGCTCATTCTATCTTTGAGGAAGTTGTGGGGTTTTTCACCTTCTTGGTTTTCCCCGGTGAAATGCTTTGTGTCCATTGTCTCTTGTGATTGTTATGCTGTGCTTGTTATTCTCTTAGTGATCCTAGATAATATTGAATTAAATTATCGAAAAATTAACATGGTATCAGAGCAGTACTAAGAAGAAGACACTATGCAGTTGCAGAAGCTAGGGCTTCTTAAATTTTGGGTTTCTCTCCACAGTTCATCAAAGGCAGGAGGCTAGACTGACTCTCCTAGCAAGGGCGCATCTTTCTGTCGAGACAGAATTCAATTCTGAGCATTTTCTATTTTCGTCCTGTCACTCCTGCGGGAAATTAGGGTTTCTGAGAAAGTTGGAATTGTTGGAATCTGAGACCACACCTGGATGCTCCTCAGAAAAATTGAAGTTTAGATACCAAGATTGAACTTTTTGGTTGGGAATAACCCCAGGCTCTATGAAACCCTAGTTCGGGATTTTGACCAGAAAACCAAAAACTGTAGATTCGAAAGTTTCAAAGTCAGTTTTGAGAGGTCAAATTTTGGAGATTTCAAAATTGAAGTATACCAGCTTGATCAGCCTAGCAAGGCGCATCTTTCCATCCAGTTAGAAGTTTGAAATTCAAAGTTTGAATTTTTAGGGTTTCTTTGACAAACCCTAATCCAGCTCTAGATCCAGTTTCAACAAATCAAGTGGTAAGACCTAAATATTTTATTTCCATTTGAGTTTCTCATTAAGATGTCTCACCACACCAAGCTTAAAGGGGTTGATAACTTCTGAGCATGGAAGTATAGGATTGGGTTAATACTAGAAGAGAATGAATTGGACACCTACATAAGTGAAGAGGTTCCAGTTCCAGAGGGAGATGAGGCTAAGGCTTTACATAAGAAGAACTTGGTCAAGGCCAAGAGAATCATTGCAGATTCTATCAAAGACCATCTGATACCCCATGTGTCTTCCCTAAAGACACCTAAGGATATGTTTGACTCCTTGAACAAGTTGTTTGGAGGAAAGAATATAAATCGGAAGATGACATTGCAGAACCAATTGAAAGGTGTAAAGATCCAGAATGGAGAGACCATCCAATCCTACTTTACTAAGGTCTCTCAAATCAAAGAACAACTTGAAGCTGTGGATGAAGTAGTGGAGAATGGAGAAATTGTGATGACCACATTGAATGGCCTACCTAGGTCATGGGACTCCTTCATCCAAGGTATTTGTGCAAGAAAGAAATTGATCTCTTTCAGTAGACTGTGGGAGGAATGCTCACAAGAAGAAGCTAGGCTTGTGGCCCAAGAAGAAAAGATGGGAAGTGAAGACCAAGCCCTCACAGCTCACACCAAGAGAAGAAAGTTCAAGAGGGAGCAAACTCATCACAAGAAATCTTCTCACCATCATCAAAGGGAGAATAAATATCTAAGATGCTTCACATGTGATGAGAAGGGACACTTTGCCTCAGAATGTCCCAAGAGAAGAAAAGGCTTCAACAACAAGAAAGAAGACTAAAGAAGAAAGTGGAGATTCTTCAAGTGAGGAAGAATATGTTCTAATCTCTGCTCTCACATGTACTATTATACATGGGTGTAATGATTGGCTTATTGATAGTGGGGCTTCCAAACATATGACGGGATTTAAAGAATCTCTTATGGACCTATCTGAACATGAGTCACATCATAAGGTGAAACTTGGGGATGACTATAAATACCTTATAAAAGGAAGTGGTGAAGCCTCCTACAAGCTAGACTCTGGGAAGTCTTTAAAGATAAAAGATGTTCTATATGTACCTGGTCTCAAGAAGAATATTCTCTCCATATCATCTTTGGATGCAAATGGAATGAGAGTTGCATTTGTGGATGGTCAAGTACTTATGTGGCCAAAAGGTAAGAACATAGATGATGCAGTAGTGATTGGAGAGCAAGAGGGAGGATTGTACAAGTTGAAGGGACAACCCTAACATGCCAAGGTATATGAATCCATGGAGCCAAGTGAACTTTGGCATAGAAGGCTTGCACATGTGCACTATAGAGCACTACCAATTGCAAGCAAAGAAATAGAAGGCTCCTGAAATCTAGTCAAAACATGAAGGTGTTTGCAAAGGATGTGCAAAAGGAAAGAACACAAAGAAGGCATTTCCAAGCAGTGAAAGCAAGGCAAAAGGAATCTTGGAGATTATCCACTCCGATGTATGCGATCCGATGTCATCCAGTTCTCTGAGTGTGTATGTATATTATGTTTCTTTCATTGATGATTTCTCTAGGAAGACTTGGGTATATTTCTTGAAGAACAAAGATGAAGTGTTTGATAAGTTCAAGGAATTCAAAGCCTTGATAGAAAACCAAACTGACAAGAAGATCAAGACCTTTAGATCCGACAATGGTGGTGAATTCACTTTAGGGGACTTCAAGAAGTTATGCAGTGATTCAGGGATTAAGAGGGAGTTGACCACTCCTTACAATCCACAACAAAATGGGGTTGCAAAAAGGAAGAATAAAACAATCATGGAAGCAACATGTGCAATGCTTCATGACCAAGATCTGCCTATGCATCTATGGGAAGAAGCAGCAATGACAGCTGTATATGTACAGAACATAACACCTCACAGGATACTTGACAACAAGACACCAGAAGAAGCCTTCTCTGGTAAGAAACCAGAGGTTAGCCATCTCAGGATATTTGGCTGTCCAGTATATGCACATGTTCCAAAAGAAAAGAGGACAAAGTTAGTTCCTTCAGGAAAGAAGGGTATATTTTTGGGGTACAGTGAAAACTCAAAGGCATACATAATCTACTTTCTAGGGTTCAAGAAGATTGATATCAGCAGGGATGTGACTTTTGATGAAGACTCAACATACATCAAATTGAGGAAGCCACCTGTTGAAGACAATGAAGAACCAAGGGTACCCAGGATACAAGACACCACCATGAACGAAGCAATTCCAGAAGAGGATGGTGAAATAGAAGATCCACAAGAGCTTATAGATCCACCTCGTGAGAAGAACTCTCACAAGAGGAAACCTGCGTGGGCAAGAGAGCTCATTCAAGATGCAGAAAGGTATGGTGTTCCAGAGGAGGAACATAGAGAAATAAAAAGGACAAGGTCACACACCAGCTATGTAGCCTTACTATGTGACATAATGAACAAAGAACCTTCCAGTTATGAAGAAGCAACAAAAAAGAAAGAATGGAAAGATGCCATGGTCGAGGAATACCGGTCGATCATGAAGAATGATGTTTGGGATGTGATACCAAGACCAGAAGGGAAGTCTTGTGAATTACAAGTGGATATACAAGATCAAGCGTGTTGCAGATGACAGCATAGAGAAATACAAGGCAAGGTTTGTGGCTTGTGGCTTCTCCCAGAAAGAAGGGATATATTATGAAGAAACTTTTGCACCTGTAGCCAGATACACTTCCATTAGAACAATACTTGCTTTGGCTACAGTGATGAAATGGAAGATACACCAGATGGATGTCAAGATAGCTTTCTTGAATGGTGTAGTTGAACAGGAAGTGTATGTGGAGTAGCCACTCAGTTTTGAGACACATGACAGGGAGTCATATGTGTGCAAATTAAAGAAGGCCTTGTATGGTTTGAAACAAGCACCCATGACATGGTACAATAGGATAGACAACTTCCTGTCCAACTTAGGATTTACTAAGAGTAAAGCGGATTCCAACCTTTACTACAAGGTTGAGGAAGGCAATCTAGTGATACTCCTACTATATGTGGATGACCTGTTTGTGACAGGTGAGGATAGGTTGATTGCTGATACGAAGAGGAAGCTTGCTGCCGAGTTCGAGATGAAGGACTTGGGTATGATGCATTACTTTCTAGGCATGGAGGTGTGGTAGAGTGCAGATGGAATCTTCCTTGGACAAGGGAAGTATGTACTAGAGATCCTGAAGTGGTTCGGGATGATGGACTGCAAGGCCATGGCCACACCTATGGCATCGAACCTGAATCTATTGAGTGATGCTTCATCAGAGTCGGTTGATGCACAATGTATCGTTAGATGATTGGGTCCTTGATGTACCTGATGAACACAAGACTTGATATTTGCTTTGCAGTGAACACTTTGAGCCAATTCCTGATGGATCCTAGACATGTTCACCTGATTGTTGTAAAGCATATTCTGAGGTACATGAAGGGTACGGTTTATTATGGGCTCAAGTATGATGCGAATCAAAAGTTTAACTTGGAGGGTTATGTTGATTCAGATTGGGCAGGCAGTGCTGCAGATAGGAAGAGCACTTCGAGCTGCTGCTTTAGTATGGGATCAGGTCACTGTGATCTCTTGGTTTAGCAGGAAGCAATCCTGTGTAGCACTTAGTACAGCCGAAGCAGAGTATGTCACAGCTTGTTCGGCTAGTTGTGAGGCAGTATGGCTAAGGAAGCTACTGTCTGATTTGTTTGATCTCCAGTTGGATGCTACTTGTATCTTCTGTGACAACAAGAGTTATGTGAAGTTGTCTGAGAACCCGGTGTTCCATGAAAAGTCAAAGCATATCGAGATCAAATATCACTATATCAAGGATATGGTGCAGAGAGGAGTAGTGAAGCTCCTGTATGTTGCGACAGATAAGCAGATTGCAGATGTGTTGACCAAACCACTAGCCAGAGTGAAGTTCGAGTACTTCAGAGAGAGGCTTGGTGTTATTCAGATAGAAGATACTTCGAGGAGGAAGTGATGGGACACATTTGCAGGAGCCATTCCAAGCATGGTGGTAGGAGGATCCTTCACATGGCTGTGGATGTAAGTGTTGTGTGATGAGCATCAGGACAATGCTCCAGATGATGTTTTGTATGATGATGATCAGGATGATCATGTGATGATGATGCACTATATGATGATGATCAGGATGATCATGTGATGATGATGTGCATCAGGATGATGCACTATATGATGATGATCAATATGATCATGAGCATCAGGATGATGCTCAGTGAGAGGATGATCAGGTTGATCATGAGTATTAGGATTATACTCTGAGGCCGTGGATATGTGGCGGGTTGTGCAGTAGCATGTAATTTATTCCTGGGAGATCCGATAGGCTAATCAGTAAGCTCGTAATCAGTCCTAGGATGCTCTTTCAAGGTTTTGCGAGGTAGGCATGTAATCAGTCCCTGAGATTTGATAGGTTGTGCTAGTCACGTAAAAGTCCTGGGATGCTCTTTAGAGATCTTGCAGGTCGCAAGATGCTCTTTTAAGGTTTTTCCTGTTCACATTTAATCAGTGCTGGAGATCCGATAGGTTGTGCTAGTCACGTAAAAGTCTTGGGATGCTCTTTAGATATCTTGCAGGTTGCAAGATGCTCTTTTAAGGTTGTGTGAAGATCACATGTAATCAGTCCTGGATCCGATAGGTTGTGCTAGTCACGTAAAAGTCCTAGGATGCTCTTTAGAGATCTTGCAAGTCGCAAGATGCTCTTTTAAAGGTTTTTTGAAGATCACATGTAATCAGTCCTGGAGATCCGATAGGTTGTGCTAGTCACGTAAAAGTCTTGGGATTCTCTTTAGAGATCTTGCAGGTCGCAAGATGCTCTTTTAAGGTTTTGTGAAGGCTGCATGTAATCAATCCTGGGAGATATTGCTGGTCATACTAAGGCACATAAAGGATCCTGGGATGCTCTTGTCAGGTTTTGCAAAGGCACATAATCAATCCTGAGATTCCACCTCTGTCAGGCCGCTCACAGAGATGATGAAGACCTACAGGAGGCTAGGCCTACATCTAGCATGAAAAAGGGATGGCTCTGTAGAAATTCCCATGACGAGAAGAATTGAGAGATAGCGCCAGTGATCGAGATGACGAGTACAACAATAGTGATGATGATGCTCCATGATCCAGCTTCAATATTGAAGACTTGTGCTTATATGTATTGATGACCTATATAAAGAGGATACCTTCCTAGTTAAGAGGGAGTGTTGATGTATTTGTAACTTCGGAAGATATTCACTTTATATTGTATGTATTACATTTGTACTTTATTGTATCCCCAACGGAGATGTATTATTCCTCTGGTTGGAAGTGTCGTCAATTGTATTTGCAAGTGTCGCAAGTTACATTGTAAGTGTCGTAACTTATATTTGATGGGTTATTAGACCATCTTGGTGGGGTCGGCCCTATATGAGTCATGTGGAAGGGTTATTAGGCTTCCTTAGGAAGTCGGCCCATTTAGGGTTAAAGGCTGGTTAAGTTGTTGTATAAATAGAGAGTGTGACTCTCTCATTTTACTCATTTTACTCACTCATCCAACTCGCATAGTTGAGAGAGAGGAGTGCACACAAGTGGAGGAGGAGTAGCTGCTGGAGACATCTATCTTTTGGGGTTTGATCTTTGTGATCTTTGTATTGGTGCTCATTCTATTTCTGAGGAAGTTGTGTGGTTTTTCACCTTCTTGGTTTTCCCCGGTGAAATGCTTTGTGTCCATTGCCTCTTGTGATTGTTATGCTATGCTTGTTATTCTCTTAGTGATCCTAAATAATATTGAATGAAATTATCAAAAAATTAACATTAGCAAGGATAATGCACCCTACCACAGGTATCATCCTGAAACAGGCATATAGACATTATTCACCCTCCATTTATAATGCATCTACCAGTATTCCTGCTGATAACCATAGGTCCCTCATTCATGGCTGTGATGTTCCATCAACATCATTACCAAGAATAGTATGTCCCCCCCATGGGTGTGCACACCATTTCCATCCCTGTCATTAATTGACACCCATGATGTTGACCCCCACAAGTCTGAGGAATCTAACCCAACTTGAAAATATCCTCGCTTAGAGTATCATTTTATAATTGCGCATTTACTCCACCAAGTAGACAGTCGTCAGATCCCTCGGCATGTGTTACGAGAATGATTTAAAAAAAACCCTCATACCTCCATGATCACTTTACCCTTCGCAATCCCCCCGTATCATCACCCCTGCAAAGACACCTATGCCCCCCCCCACCCTCAAAATCAACCATTTCTATTTAGTTATCCCATAGGAATACACTGCATAAAAAACGTTTCATGGGGAACCCATGTTTGCTTATACAAGATAACCGTCACTTCATCATTGGAAAGTGTCCCCCGATCCACTCAAAACTGTGGGGACTCCACCCATCATCAAATTGGTCCCTCAACACACCCAAAATTAAGGGGACCCCACCAACATTCTTTATGAACAAACAATTCCCTCGTCACCTCACATTGAGGGAACACCATGTTATTTTGGTAGCAACCCATGGTCGCCTTTGATCAATGTATTTGAGTCTCCATATGTTTGGCAATATTTTTTTTTCGGTCACCATTACCTTTCGTTTCATGTTTCCATCACATCCCTTTCACTTGCAGTTTTTCTTTGTGTCATTTCGAATGGAAATTTTTTGTCCCCACTCACCATGTTTACAATCGATTAAAGGAAGTTATGAGCCTCATGCTTATCAACTAGTCTTGTGGCAGGTTTGTCCATCTACTAGTCGGTTACAATATGATCTCAGTTCTCAATATAAGGCTCTCGTTTTATCATGTATTCCAACTCTTGTCGACATCAAAACATTATATTCTGAGAGTTGCGGTAGTTGTATTTGTACCTTGGGATCCCTTTCAATCACTATAAGGGATCACCTTGAACTTAGTAGGGAGATTCATTAGTGTTTCCTAACTAAGTGGTTTCCCCTATGCTCAACGTCAACACATCATCGCATCAGGGGGAAACGTACTTTTGAAGGTAGTAGTGTTCACATTTGGAAATAATGGTAGCAATCTATTCGGTATAGTGAATCTCTCAGGAAAATTTACATACCGTTTTGGTCCCCCACCCCAGTGGGATTATCATGGTCACTAGCAGTTCCACTTCTTCAAACATTGAGCAGCAGTTCCTAGTTCATTTACTCAAACATGGATTGAAGTCACCTTCATCCATATCCCAACAATATAGTAGATTCGACACCTTGGTCCTCTCTCATTGTAATCACTTTGACAACGTTTCATGAGCATGGGTATGACTACCTCATTTGTATAAAAAATATTCTTTACTACAACTCCAACGGCCGTCACCAACAATCTTCCCCCATGGGAGAACCTTATTTGTCCACATATGTTTCATCCTACAAAACAGGAGATAAATAGCACAAAACATGATGCATTATCGGGTCTACAGCACTGTCCGAACCTCATACATAAGGGGGCATCTATTAACGCCTAAAAGTCACACACGTGCAACATTTCCGTGATTCATCCAGTAAGGCATCATCAACATAAAGAATTCATATCACCACATGTATCCTCAACATATCCAAAACACAACATGAGTCCATAACCGCCAAGAAAAAATCAAAACAAAGGGTAGCTCGGGTAATACAAAGTTGACCCACGCTATAACACAGGTTATCTAAACAATTCCCATGCTACACCTGTGCGGATTTTCCTTCGATAGTCGTGCTACTGTCAAAATGGTTGGACCACTCATGTTGATGTATATGTAACTTCGGAATGTATTTCATATATGTATATTGTACTCCTGTAGAGATGGTATTATTCCTCTATACGGAAGTGTTTGTATTCCTATAGAGATGTTATTATTCCTCTATACAGAAGTGTCGTCATTTATATTGTAAGTGTCGTAACTTATACTTGATGGGTTATTAGACCACCTTGTTGGGGTCGGCCCTATATAAGTCATGTGGGTCGAAGGGTTATTAGACCACCCTATTGGGGGTCGGCCATGTGGGTCAAAGGGTTATTAGACCACCCTATTGGGTGTCGGTCCAGTCAGCATTATGTTATGTGGTTAAGTTAAGGCTGACCTAGTAAAGGTTATTAGGCAAGTCAAGTCAAATATAAATAGAGTGCGGGAGGCACTCTATTTCATCATTCTATTCTCTCTCACACTCTTGGGAGAGTGGCGCACTTGTGGAGGAGGAGAAGCTGCTGCTAGGATATGTCTATCTCTTATGCTTGGGTTGTATCATTGCTCTATCTATCTTTGAGGAAGTTATTGGGGTTTTTCACCTTTATGGTTTTCCCCAAGTAAACTCTGTGTCTCTTGTGTGCTTGCAGTATTGTGTCCATGATTGATATGCTGTAGATATGTTGTACATGTTGTTCTCTCAGTTAAGATCCTAGATTAGATCGAAGTAAATTCTGAAAAATTAACATGGTATCAGAGCTAGCCTGAAAGAAGGCATGGTATGGCATGTATGACACTTGTTGCACTTGCGATGCTAGGGCTTGATATAGCAAAAACCAGTCATTGTAGAAATTTCACTATAATCAAATTTGGGCATGGTTTCAGGGTCTGAAAAGCATACAGGGAGAAGCTAATATCCCCATGTACCTTGTGTCCAAACGAAAACCTCTAATTCGTTGTACTTTGTGATTTATGATTTGTATAATATAGGGTTTCTGCCTCTTCCAGATCTCAGTCATAAACAGGTGACCTTGGAAAAAAGGTCATAACTTGGGCTAGGAAGCTCCAAATGAAATTTTGTAAAAAGTGACAGGTAGTGCACGGACTGTACTTTCTTAGGCAACTTTTTCAAAGTCCGAAACTGAAAAAGTGACACGTGGCATGCCATACAAGTTCGATCTCCTGTTTTATCCCATAAACAGGTCACATTGCGACACTTGGAATAACTCTCTCTCGGAGAATCCATTTGAGGTTAGACATATGGGGTTGGAAAGATGACAGGTCTGGCTATCACAGGAAATGTTTTTAGACCATGTGGATCGAAAAGTTAAGAGTTACACCAGAAACAATCAGGTACATAGTTATGTCAAAACATAATTATTTTTTAGCACGTTCATTCATGGCTTCCGGAATTTAGGGTTTTGGATAAAGTTGGAATTTTTGTAATCGGAGACTATGGCTAAATGCTACTCATCAAAATCAAAATTTAGAGACCAAGATCAGAATTTTTGGTTGGGAAGAAGGCCGGGCTTGATCAGACCCTAGTTCGGGACTTTGATCGGAAAAGTGGAAAATTAGGGCTTCTGCAAAATTGAGAATTTTTTAAATCTGTGACCACGGCTGGAAGCTCCTCAGAAAACTAGAAGTTTAGAGCTTTGGATCAAACCTTTTGATTGGGCATAAGGGTGGGATTTATCAAACCCTAGTCTGGGGTCATGTCCAGTGAATCCGAAAGTTTCAAAGGCAAATTTGAGGGGTGAAAACTTTGCAGTTTTCAAATTCTGAGTATACCAGCTTGGTTAGCTCATCAAGGTGCATATTTCTATCCTTTCGGAAGTTTGAAATTCAAAGTTTTAATTTTTAGGGTTTCTCTGACAAACCCTAATCGAGCTCCAGATCCAGTTTTTGCAAATCAAGTGGATTGGGTTTATCCTAGAAGAGAATGGATTGGTCACCTGCATAAGTGAAGAAGTTCCTGTTTCAGAGGGAGATGAGGCTAAGGCCTTACATAAGAAGATTACAAGCAATCTCGACAGGTATGACTTATCCAGGTATGTTTCAAGATTTGTTCATGATTAAGTTTATGGTATGTTTGTCTTCATGTTATTACGGTTAGTACAATCTTGCTTAAATTTAGACTTGTCGTATCACCTTAATAAAATTATGAATGCATGATAGAAGATATTCATTGATTAGGGTGTTGACACTTATGATTGTTCTAATGAATTATGGTGTTGTATGAGGTTTATGTTGTCTACTAACATGAAAGGTACACCAAGAAAGACAAATCATGTTCTAGTTCAAGAACATATGATCATGATGACATGAAGACAAAGATTCATCCATTGTCATGGATCACTTAGAAGATCTACTTACGAGGTATGTATAACTGGGTTCTATAATGGTTAACCTATGAGATATGCAGGTTACTAGCACAAGTCATTGAAGAGAACAAGAAGACATCATGTAGGTATGTTAGACATAACTAGCTAACATACCAATCCAGGTATGTTTTTCCTATATCAAGTTAGAATCCTACCTTGTGTTAGGATCCCTTATATAAGTATACTTGGTATGATTGGTTATGTTTATTCATAAAGTTAGAAATGCAAGTAATCAAGGGTTTATGCATTTTATGTCTCTTATCTTGATTAATGATTTAACTAACCTATGATCAAATAAGAATATGCATGAATAAAAGAAGACTTCCCTGAAACCTTGAATACTAATGTTTATTATCTGTGTTTGAAATGATCATGACTATACATGTTTAAGATTATTGTGTTTTGATAGTATTAAGATTATACTAATGAATGTGTGATTATGTATGAGACCTCGAGGATAACACAATGATGATATTAATAAGCATGCATAGTGATGGATATAAGTTCAAGGACAGGTAATCCAGGAAGCAAAGATCAAGAAGGAGCACACTCCAGTTGTTCCTGCAAGGAAGCAAAGATCAAGAGGGAGCACACTCCAGTTGTTCCTGCAAGGAAGCAAAGATCAAGAAGGAGCACACTTTAGTAGTTTCTGCAAGGTTGCAGATATTCAGAGGGAGTTGACCACTTCTCACAATCCACATAAGAATGGAGTTGTAGAAAAGAAGCAAAGACTGAGAGGGAGTCAAACCAACAAACAAACAAAGATAAGTATTTGAATTATCATTCCTTGCAAACAAATAATATTGTTCAATAATGTATATATTCATGTTCCTAGAATTAGGTTGTGTATTATACATATTAGAATAGTTGCATTGATGAACAATATACTACTAATATACATGGGTAAGTGGCCTATGGCAATGTACAACATTCCATTGCTACTTATCTAGAATGAAACCTCTTTGCTGACATGTTGGGAGTTGTGCACACTCTTAACAATGTTTTGGTAGAGATTGGAAGGCATCTAGAAAGTTACGGGATATGGATAAATGTTGTATTGAAGCATTGGCTAAGATAATTGCATGATTATATGACATATTTCTTTATGCATAAGAATTTGTTCTGAAAACTATGAGATGTTTTCTAATCATGCAATTTAACTTGTTGTATAGGAAAGATCGTATACCATCACCTACAAAAGAAGGACTACAACATTTGTTCAGCAACAAAGTTATCTATTGAAAATTTTGAAGATATTGAAGTTCCCAGGATCTGGGAAGAATTCCATGATCAAGGAGTACCAGTCGATCATGAAGATGTTTGGGATGCAGTCCCAAGACCTGAAGGGGAGTCTGTAGTGACTTCCAAGAGGATCTACAAGATCAAGCATGCTGCAGGTGGTAGCATAGAGACTTTTGCTCCTGTAGCGAGATACACTTCCATTAGATCCATACTTGCTCTGGCTGCAGTGATGAAAGGGAAGATACACCAGATGGATTTCAAGACATCTTTCTTGAATGGTGTAGTTGAAGAAGAAGTGTATGTGGAGCAGCCACTTGGTTCTAAGACACATGACAGGGAGTCATATATGTGCAGAACTTAGGATAGACAGCTTTCTATCCAGTTTGGGCTTTACCAAGAGTAAAGCGGATTCCAACCTTTACTACAAGGTTGAGGAAGGAAATCCAGTGATACTACTTTTGTATATGGATGACCTGTCACATACCCCAATTTTGTAAAAATTATGTAATTATTTCATTATATTCCTGAGACATTATGTTAAATTTAATGCTAAGTAGGAATTGATGACTCAGCAGAGTCACCAGAAATGGAATGTAATTCAGAATATTTTATTATTAATAAATAAATTATGGAGACAACAGCATGGGAGAGCTGTTAAAAAGAGGTTACTGGTCAAACTGGTGGATGGAACTAGGTGGAAAGGCAAAAGACAAGTGGCAGCATCCTCAAACACTTCCTAAGTTGCAGGTGGCAACTTCCCTATATTTGGGGTCATGATTCCCCAAGGAAGTGGAATCTGAGCAGGTGGCTCATTAATGATAGTTAACCCAACAAAGACCTAGGCAATCTTTTAAATAGTACTCAATGAACTGAGCTGGGGGTTCGATTTGTTCTAGAGGGAGAATACATTCAGGTGAATGTTATTTAGGAGTCCCATTGAGGAAGAGGGAATTACAGTAAGGGAGTTGTTTGAGAGGAATGTTGCAGTAACTTGGTTCCATTATAGCTGTTTGGGCTGAGTGAATTATTTTGTTGCACCTAGTTCCAGCCAGGGAGACCAGAGCAAGCTCGGGGGTCCTGAGAAGTGTTGTCTGGGCACTCTCCAGGAGTTGGTAGGGAGGAACAGCCTCCCATTGCTGTTGTTGTCCACAGAAACAGGTTCTGCTATTGATTTCATTATGTTTATTAAGTAAGAATAGATGTATGATGAGTTTATTATCTTGATGTCTGAAGAGTAATTAGTAGGGTAAAGTTAGTATCTTAGAATAAGCAGTAGATAGATTTGGTAGAATTATGGTGTTTTCAGCATATCTTAGTAAGAATTAATGTAGTTAATGTAATACCAGTATTGTGTTTATAATGCATATAATAGAAGACTAACACAGTAAGTAATAATTTACAACTGTACTTACAAACCTAATTATTTGTACTCGATGAGGTAATAAGTAAAAACTATGTACCAAGTATTGATACCCTGTGTTTTACAAAACCAAGTAGACAATCATATGAGACAGTATTAAAATATAACCAGATATATTACAGTATCGATAGTATTATCATTATCGTTGCAGAGAAATTGTAGCCACAGTTAGATTATTTATGTTAGAGTACAAACCCTAGTCAAAGTTTGATCAGTTTTAAATCTATTATTTAAATCAAACACAAACCCTAGCTAAAGATTATCCATTCATTACCTATCAAACAAAACGATTGTGCAGAAACCCTAACAGAACTTCTTCACACAGAATTTATTAACAGTTCAACAAACTAGTTATTGTATTAAAAACAAAAAGAAGTATCAGAACAAAATCTAGCTCGACTTTGAGCTTAAACAGTATAGTATTATTTTCCTTAACTTCCATTTTAACCACAGTATCGTAATCTTAATAACTGAATAAGTAACTAAACAAAATCACGACTGTGGAGTTCGAAATGAACCCTATCATTCCAGTTTCTATAACACGATTTTTTTTTATTAGCAGAGAAATAACCTAGTTACTAATTTTACAATAGAAGAAACAGACAGAACATTATTTAGCTCATTCATCGAGTTTAACCATTTCAGTTATTATCTTTTATTCCAGCTTACATTTACCATTGGAGTCGTATTTAATTAATAGCTTAAACAATAGAACTCAAAACTCCAACTGCAAATTAATTCGGGTCAAACCCTACCAGTCTAACTGATATAAGCAAAGCTAAAAACTCAACAGTTAAGACAATATCTTCACCTACAGCCATGTTCCAAATTCGTAGTACAAGTGGCTTAAAACTTAAATTTACTACTACTTTACATAGTTTAGAATTAAAAACGTATGCATTAAACAAGCCATTATACAGGTAACACTTTATATTAAGTCAAACTCAAAAGCCTGGGTGTTAACCCTGAATCATTTTAAAGTGCTGTAACGAATTTTAAAAGAAAAAAACACAAGGCCGTAACCTCATCTTCAGAACAGGCCTACAACTTTTTCTTTTATACAATAATTCTCCTATAAACCCTAACTACCACAAGAAAGACGAATAAATTACATATGAATGTAGCCATAACATTCCACACACATCACAGGGTTAAACCGTCCATGAACGTGGGTAACAAGCAGCTACAAGACCAAACAGAACAGAGATAGCCACAAGGATGGATCTTTCAAGACCAAACCCTAACCATCCTAACCACCAACAAGGAGGAATGCTATGGTGAAAACCAGGCTTACTCGGATAGCCATTCGTAAGAGCTTGTGCCATCCACGCCTTTGAGAAGGGGCCAGAACCTGCAAACAATAAAATAATATCAGCAACAGGTTTTATTCGAAATACTATTTCTTTTAACTAGAAAACACAATAGGAATTCTGTAACTTACCAGCGAGTGAATGTAATTGCAACCACAGTAATTGGCCTGATAACCATGAGCAGGATGATTGTAAACCCCCACCCTTGTCAACGAAAGAACGAACTGGCAGAAGTAACAGGTATGTCCTACAATGGAAGCCGTAACAAAACTCAGCCAAGAAATGCAGGCACGCCGTGACAGGAGTATAACTGGGTAACAAAAGGATGAATCCTAGGTTCATAACAAATTTACAGTCGCCAACAACAAAGCATAATAGCTCCCATACAATGCAGTTAACAAGCACGGATGACTGAAGTAGCAGGGAAGCTATCTTCCCCAACGTATCAGCAAGGTTCAGACAGGAGGGTTTACAGAGCTACCGAGCCCGAAGGCAAGGGAGAAATGCCAAAGATTAGGGTTAGTCAACGTTTAAATATCACCAATGCGTGGCCCTGGAAGCAACCACGTAGCATCCAAATAATTGTCATGCAGTGGGTCGTCGTTCTATAGTTCTACAACGAGATTCCCATCATATGTTTTTCAAATAAAAATGATAACATGGATATTCCCTTAGGGTCGTGACACCATAGTTTGAAATTGCTTATTATAATCCATGATTTAAAACAATGCCATCGAACTTTGCATAGTGAATAATATCACCTTGCCCTACAAACCAATAAATCATGCATTTGTTATTAGTGTTCAAAGATTTCGATGAGAATCTCACCCTTTGTTGCCAAATAAAAATCATAGTAAGGGTAAAAGAAATATTGCATGGTGATCATGATGGTTGCAATATCATAGCTTACCTACCATCCTTTTTACAAGCAAAACATTACAATAATGCCTTTAATTCTTGTTAGTATCGATCCAAACTTTAATTATTAAACCATTGCATTATAAACATCATTTAATCTCTCGTCTTGAAGTATTCTAGATACAAAGAAAATGTATTTGCATTAGAAAAGTTATAAAGATAAGGGTGCAATGCAAGCTCTATTTGGTTCATAAAAACCTATCACGACATTGCCAATCACCATAACCTCATGTGCAAGACATAGATCTTTTCCTTAAGTCTATGAGTAATGAAATGAGATTGGATTTAGTGGTTACAATTATGCTACCATAATGCTAATTACGATAGCTGTACACAGATGGTTTAGGACTAGCCAGTCCTTCTTTAGGTGACTTCCACTTGTAGGATTCCAGTTACATAGTTCTTAATCTTGGATCAGAGTTACTCTAGACTATTTCACTTATCATTACGATACAATAACAATCATTTAATTGTTTCAGATTCCTTATAACAAGTAGATGAGTTTACTCAAGATAGCTTATAATTACTAAACCATTGACATAAGAATAATTTTTCAACCCATACAAATCCTGAGATGTTAAGAGGAGACTTGTAACTGATAGAATATCTTGCAAATGCTAAAAACAAGCAAGTTATATTTCACTGTGCTAATTATGAAGCATATTTGCAATACAGTAACATCATCAAGAACAATTATTCCACAGAGTTGTTTAATTCATTGATACTCCAGAAACATAGCTATCATATTCTCTAGTAGTTTCTAATTCAATAACAGTAAGATCAGAAGGAGGTCATAGGATGAATGCTACCTTTAAACACTTGATAACCTGGCTAGCATGCTTAGACTTTTTGCTGAATTGATTTGGTACAGCTAATGGATTTATAATACTTTAAAGATTTAAATGTAGCGACTCGCACATTACCTGTATATTTGTAAGAGAAAGACAATTTGATGCATTAGCTCGAAAGCTAAGTAAGCCCAGTCTGCTATGGCAACTCCCCCTTGTGGTTGCAAAATAGTAAAACAATCAGTAACAGAAAAGAGAAACCCATAATAACATTTAAGTATAACAAAAGATCATTCAGACACATTTACGATCACGTAAGCTAAACAAACAGTTAAATGACTGCATTTAATAACATTTTTTGCTATTTTAAAAATTTTAAATTTTTCGGAATTTTTGGGTTTTGGCATGACCTGTTTATTACAGGTGAAGATAGATTGATTTCCGACACGTAGTGGAAGCTTGCTGCCGAGTTCGAGATGAAGAAATTGTGGATGATGCACTTCTTTCTAGGTATGGAGGTGTGGCAGAGTGCAGATGGAATATTCCTTGGACAAGGGAATTATGCAGTAGAGATCCTGAAGAGGTTCGGGATGATGGACTGCAAGGTCATGGCCACACCTATGGCATCAAACCTGAAGCTTCTGTGTGATGCTTCATTTGAGCTGGTTGATATCACTATGTATTATCAAATGATTGGGTCCTTGATGTACCTGACGAACACGAGACCAGATATTTGCTTTGCGGTGAACACATTGAGCCAGTTCCTGATGGATCCGAGGAGTGTTCACCTGGTTGCTGTAAAGCATAGTTTGAGGTACCTGAAGGGTACAGTTGATTATGGGCTCAAGTATGATGCGAATCAAAAGTTTAACCTACAGGGTTATGTTGATTCAGATTGGGCAGGCAGTGCTGCAGATAGGAAGAGCACTTCTGTGTGTTGCTTCAGTATGGGATCAGGTGTGATCTCTTGGTTTAGCAGGAAGCAGTCCTGCGTAGCACCAAGTATAGCCGAGGCAGAATATGTTGCAGCCTGTGCGGCTAGTTGTGGGGCAGTATGGTTGCGGAAGCTATTGTTAGAGTTATTTGATCTTCCGCTGGAGGCTACTGGTATCTTTTGTGACAACCAGAGTTGTGTGAAGCTATCTGAGAACCCGGTGTTCCACGACAGGTCGAAACACATAGATATCAAATACCACTATATCAGGGATATGGTACAGAGAGGAGCCGTGAAGCTCTTGTATGTTGCGACGGATGAGAAGGTTGTAGATGTGCTGACGAAACCACTAGCCAGAGTGAAGTTCGAGTACTTCAAAGAGAGGCTTGGTGTTCTTCAGATCGATGACACTTCAAGGAAGAAGTGATGGACAGATTTGCTGTAGCCATTCCTAGCATGGTGGAAGGGGGATCCTTCACATGGCTATGGATGTAAGCACTGGATGATGAGAATTAGGATGATGTTCTAGTTTCTGCTCTATCTGATCAGTTGGATCATTTATATGTATGTATGTACGCATCATGTTGATGTTGGATATGATCAGGTAGATCATGTATTTGTATATGTATCAGGTGGATACTTGTATGATCAGTGTGATCATGTACTTATGTATGTATCAGGTGGATACTTGTATGATCAGTATGATCATGTACTTATGTATATCAGATGGATGCATTGTATGATCAGGTGGATCATGTATGATATGTATCAGGTAGATACTGTGTATGCATCAGATGGATATATTGTTTGATCAGGGTGATCACAGATGACGAGCTTCAGGATGTTGCTCTAGATGATATGCATCAAGTTGATGCTATGATGACCGAGATGATCACAGATGATGAGCTTCAGGATGTTTCTCCAGATGATATGCATCAGGTTGATGCTATGATGATCGGGATGATCACAGATGATGAGCTTTAGGATGTCGCTCCAGATGATACGCATCAGGTTGATGCTATGATGATGATCAGCTTGATCATGTGATGATGTACATCAGGACGATGTATGGTGAGTATCAGTTTGATACTCTGTGGCCGTGGACAGGTTGTGCAGGTATCATAGAAAAGATCCTGGGAGATCTTATAGTCTGCGCTAGGATGCTCTTTCGAGATTTTGCTACAGGTAGCATAGAAAAGATCCTTTAAAAACTGGACAGGTAGAGTAGTGTGCTCCTAACATCCTGGGTTGCTCTATCGAGATCCTATAGTCTGCGCTAGGATGCTCTGAGTAGGTTTTGCTATAGTTTCGCATAGAAAAGATCCTTTAAAAATCGGATAGGTAGAGAAGTGTGCTCGTAACATCCTTGGTTGCTCTATCGAGATCCTATAGTCTGCACTAGGATGATCTGAGTAGGTTTTGTGAAAGTTCACATAGAAAATATCCTTTAAAATCCGGACGGGTAGAGCGGTGTGCTCGTAATAGCCTGGGATGCTCTATCGAGATCCATACAGGTAGAGCGGTTTGCTGGTAACATCTTGGGATGCTCTGAGTAGGTTTTGTGAAGGTCAACATGCAAAAGAACATATAGTCTGCGCTAGGTTTTGTTGACGCACGTAATCAGTCCTGGGATCCACAGTATGGCCATTGATGATGAAGACCTGTAGGTGGTGGGCCTACATCTAGTATGAAAAAGGATTGGCTCTGTAGAACTTCCTATGATGAGTAGATTCAGAGATTGATTGAGATAGCAACAATAGTGACGATGACAATGACTCGATGACGATTATCCAGTGACGATGATCAAGAGAAGATGACTTGTGCTAGAAGACCTGTGTCAAGAAATACCTTCCTAGTTAAGAGGGAGTGTTGATGTATATGTAACTTCGGAATGTATTTCATATATGTATATTGTACTCCTATAGAGATGGTATTATTCCTCTATACGGAAGTGTTTGTATTCCTATAGAGATGTTATTATTCCTCTATACGGAAGTGTTATTTATATTGTAAGTGTCGTAACTTATACTTGATGGGTTATTAGACCACCTTGTTGGGGTCGGCCTTGTATAAGTCATATGGGTCGAAGGGTTATTAGACCACCCTATTGGGTGTCGGCCATGTGGGTCAAAGGGTTATTAGACCACCTTATTGGGTGTCCGCCCAGTCAGCATTATGTTATGTGGTTAAGTTAAGGCCGACCTAGTAAAGGTTATTAGGCAAGTCAAGTCAAGTATAAATAGAGTGCGGGAGGCACTCTATTTCATCATTCTATTCTCTCTCACACTCTTGTGAGAGTGGCGCACTTGTGGAAGAGGAAAAGCTGCTGCTAGGAGATGTCTATCTCTTATGCTTGGGTTGTATCATTTCTCTATCTATCTCTGAGGAAGTTATTAGGGTTTTTCACCTTTATGGTTTTCCCCAATTAAACTCAGTGTCTCTTGTGTGCTTGCATTATTGTGTCCATGATTGATCTGTTGTAGATATGCTGTACATGTTGTTCTCTCAGTTAAGATCCTAGATCAGATTGAAGTAAGTTCTAAAAAATTAACAACTAACTCCTAGTGGCGCATTGAAGGCTCAATCCTCCCCAAAGATCTGAATTCGGCTCCTCACACACTTGGTGGCATTAATCAACCCCCCTTGTGTACCTTGGAACAAGTTCATGAATGAGGAGAGTTCACATTTGGATCTAGTTGTTATTTGCCACCTCTTGGCCTATAAAAGGAATCCATTGGCATGAATTTTGTAGAGAGAAATCAGAGCAAGGTTATGCTGCTGGATTTGAGTTGGAGCTTCCTCATATCCCACCATTTCCTACCATTGTGAGCATTCTGAATCTCCCTTGCCACCTTCCATCTAGGGGAAAGTGTTTCTCTCCATTGTTCTACTATCTACTTAGCATTTAGTTTGGACAAGAAATGCCTCCCTAAGGGAGATTGTTGGCTTCCCTTGAATCCCACACCTCCTAGGTATTGTACAGCTAGTCCATTGGGAAATACAATAGTGGTTTAGCATATCTTTGGTTGTTGTTGGAGTATGCATTCTCCCCCATATCTTTCATTTTGTTTTTATTTATATTTCTATGTTTGAATGTGAGCTACACTAATAATCTCTTGCAGGATCACTTGGAGTAATACCAACCACACACAAAAGGGACTCCAAGGACTGAGGCCTTGTTGCAACCTACAAGGCTTAGCCCCTTACCAAGTGGAAGAGTGAACTTGTGCAATTTTTTTCCACAACAAACCCCTCATGAAGAAACTCATGAATAAAAATTTCATGCCACTTCACCTGAACAAGAGACTCAATTGGATGATGTGATTGAGAGGATTGGAATATTGAAATTTGAAGAGAATGAAGCACCACCAGTTGATTAAGCCGAGCCATTAAGGAAGATTCTAAAATGGGCCACAAAGACACTTGAAAGTGTCCATCCAGATGAATTTGGAAAGATGGGAATGAGAATATCAATAAGACAAGAAGATGGAAGAGATGCAGATAACTCAGGTGATGACATGGATGTCTCATTTGATTGTGAATTGAATTTTTCTGCTAACTTTGAACCAAATTCCTTTGAAGAGGCTGCTACTCGTGATGATTGGAAATAAGACATGCATAATGAGTATGTTGTACTCATGAATAATGGAACCTGGAAGCTGGCTGACCCTCTAGTCAGAACCAAACCAATTGGAAGCAAGTGGGTATACAAGAACAAATACAAATTAGTTGGCTCATTTGACAAGCACAAAGAAAGGCTTTTGGATAAAGGCTATGCACAAAAAGAAGGAATTGACTATGAAGAAGTGTTCTCCCCCACAAAAAAATGGGCCACCATTCACACCTTACTCTCCTTGGATGCACAAAATGGATGGAAATTCCACCAAATGGATGTAAAAACAACTTTCTTGAATGGATATTTGAAAGAAAATGTCTTCATGTCTCAACCAGAAGGCTTTGTTGCGAAGGGACAAGAGCACAAGGTATGCAAACTTGTCAATTCCTTGTATGGCTTGAAACAAGCACCTTGAGCATGGTATGGAAAGCTAACGGAGCATCTTCTCAAGCTAAATTTCAAACATTATAATCTTGATGATACAACATTGTTTGTAAAGAAAGTTGGAAGATATTTTGTGTTTCTTGTGGTGTATGTAGATGACCTTTTGATGATAGGGAACAATGAAAGTTATATAACATCCATAAAGAAATATTTGAAGAAAGGATTTGAAATAAATGACATGGGACACCTTCATTACTACTTAGGAATTGAAGTGACTCAACATCCTAAGTACATATTCATCTCTCAGAATAAGTATGTTGGAGAATTGTTGAAAACATTTTGCATGATAGAATGCAACACTCTCTCAACTCCGATGGAAAAAAAATTAAATCTCACGTCAAGTGAAGGAAAAGAATTTGAGGATGCGACCAAATACTAACAGCATGTAGGAAGACTTATCTACCTTTCCACCACTAGATCAGATATTTCTTATGTTGTTGGAATCCTTTCAAGGTTCATGCACAAGCCTTGCGAAGGACATTGGTCTGTTGCAAAAAGAGTTATAAGATACTTGAAGGGGACTCAAGACTTTGGACTCAAGTACTCTTAGATGGAGGACTTAAAACTCACTGGGTACTCTGATTCATACTTCGATGGCGACAAAGAGATAGGAGTGTCCACTTATGGATACACAATGAGTCTTGGATCAACAATTGTCTCCTAGAGATCACACAAATAGTCAGTTCCAATAGATTCAACATTAGAGGCAGAATATGTGGCTACTGCAGAAGCAATGAAAGAGATTGTGTGGCTCAGGAAGATACTTTAAGATTTGCAGGAGAAATAAGAAAACTACACTCCACTTTTGATTGACAACACTTCTGCAATCAAGTTGGCCAAGAACCCCAGATTCGACGACTGAACCAAGCATATCAACACAAATTACCATTTGATTCGACATCATGTAGAGGCCAAGACAGTTAATTTACGATAATGTTCCAAGAATGAGCAAATTGTAGACGTCTTCACCAAAGCACTTGGATGAGAAAAGTTTGAAAAGTTTAGAACAATGCTCAGACTCACAAACACCCCGTTGGATTAAGAGGGGGTATGTTGGAAATCTAATCCTCTAGGATTATGATTTCAATCATATTGTATATATTATAAGTCAGTTGAATAATAGGAAGATGAGGAGTCATAGGGAATCCAACAGATCTCTTGGAATATGAATCCCAAGAGACACTTGGCCATTGTATAAATACACATTTTGATCAGTGAAGAATAATCAATTCGGGAGTTATACCTATCAGAAAGAAACAAAGCTTTGGATTATGCTACAGTGTTTATCTTGAGTCAAGAATCCACCTCCGTTTTTCCTCACATGTGTGAGCACCAATGCCATAATTTCTTGATTTTATTGAACAATTAGTCTCACAATTGATTTGAATAGTCAAAATGAGATTAAGAAAAATTTACACATGAGTTGATATCTTGGGAATCTTAAGAGTCATCTAGGGTAGGTGAAGAGTAAGAGTTAGAAAAGGCTAAGAGACATGAACCGAACTTATAAATAGAACCCTTCCTTTCTAGCAATATGTTCTCTCTTTTGCATTGTGAATTATAATAAAGAGAATATTCATAGTCAATGTGTTTATATTATTGCAAAGTTGTGTTTTCTCGTGGACTGTTATTTTCTCTCGCAAATTTCTTGGCACTTGTGGGCGTGATCATTCTAACTTGTGGACTATTATCTTTTTGTGGTGTTTATCCTCACTTATCTTTTGATATCTAACATCTAATATGAAACATGGATCTTATTGGTAGTTTGGTATCTTGAGGATGATCCCATAGAAGGGATCAAAATGTAGAACTAAAACCATCAACGCATAACCGCTCCGCCCTTTCAAATTTGTGGACTATTCTCAAATTCTCAAAACCATTGATTATGCATGTAGTTAGCTGGTAGACTAGTTTCCCTACTTAGATATGTCTAATCACATTTCATTCAACTTGATTATTATGTAGTTTTATCACAATGAAGTGAGATTTGTGATTATATTGTTTCATTATAGGAGGGAGTTGAGGTGGTTTGGTTCAGGTTCATTTATGATAATGATAGTAGACTATTCTCCATTTATTAGTTGCATTTTCAGATCTTATTCTTTGTTCCTTTTAATTAGGATTTAGTTAGTTGCATCTTGCACTCTAGAAAAATGAATTTGTTGTATTTATTTCTATTGATGTATATGTAACTTCGGAATGTATTTCACTTATATATTTATTGTACTCCTACAGAGATGTATTATTCCTCTATATGGAAGTGTCGTCATTTGTATTGACAAGTGTCTCAAGTGTGTTAACTTGCCGATGGGTTATTAGACCACCTTGTAACGGTCGGCCCGATATAATGTAATATGAAGTTATTGTACCTAGCTAGACAAGTCGGCCCCATAAGGCTATTGGGCAAACAGGACAAGTATAAATAGAGATCGGGAGATCTCTATTTGCATCACTTCAGAACTCACACTTCCTTCACTCGAAAAGTGGCGCACATGTGAGGAGGAGGATCAGCTATTAAGAAGAGTCTATCTCTTGTACTTTGGTTGTGCTATTGCTCTATCTATCTTTAAGGAAGTTGAGGGGTTTTTCACCTTAGGGTTTTCCCCACGGAAACTCTGTGTGTCTATTGTCTCTCATGCTTTTGCTTCTTGTGATGATTGGCATGCTTGTTATGATTGATATGCATTAATATAATTTATATGTTATTCTCTCAGTAAAGATCCTAGAGTATTGTGAATTAATGCTCAAAATTTAACATGGTATCAGAGCTAACCTGAGAAGAAGACATTGTGAAGTGACGGAAACTAGGGTTTCTTGTTTAATGGGTTTCTCTCCACAGATTTTGGAAAAGTAGTATAGTAGATTGACTCTACTCATCAAGGAGAATCTATCTGTCCAATCAGAATTCAGTTCTGAGCACTTTCAGTTTTGGCCCTAAAAATTAGGGTTTCCTCAAAAAATAGGAATTTCTGAAATCTGAAGACATAGTTGGAAGCTCCTTGGAAAAATCGAAGTTTAGAGCTTTGGATCGAGATTTTTGGATGGATAAATCTCCGAGAAACTCAAACCCTACTTCAGGGTCCTCCGTACTGAACCCGGGAAGACTAAAAGGCATTTCTGAAGGGTGAAGCTTTGCAGATCTCAAATTCTGAATACACCAATCTGCTCAGCTCATCAAGGCGCATCTTTCTATCCTTTCAGAAAGTTGAAATTCACATTTTGAATTTTTAGGGTTTCTCTAACAAACCCTAATCCGAGACCAGATCCAATTTTCAGCAAATCAAGTGGTAAGACCTAAATCTTTTTTATTTCCATTTGAAGTACTCTTTAAGATGTCTCACCACACCAAGCTTGAGGATAAGCTTGAAGGCATTGATAACTTTCGAGCTTGGAAGTATAGGATTGGGTTAATCTTGGAAGAGAATGAGTTGGACTCTTACATAAAAGAAGAGATTCCTATCCCAGAGGATGAAGAGGCTAAGATATTGCATAAGAAGAACTTGGTCAAGGCAAATAGAATCATTGATGATTCTATTAAAGAACATCTCATTCCACATGTGTCATCCCTAAAGACACCCAAGGCTATGTTTGATTCCCTGACCAAGCTATTTGAAGGGAAGAACATAAATCGGAAGATGACTCTGCGGAATCAATTGAAAGGGGTCAAGATGTCGAATGGAGAGACCATTCAATCTTATTTCTCCAAAGTCTCTCAGATCAAGGAACAACTTGAAGCTACAGATGAAATGGTGGAGAATGGTGAAATTGTTATGATCAATTTGAATGGCCTACCTAGGTCATGGGACTCCTTTATCCAAGGGATTTGTGCAAGAAAGAAATTGATCTCCTTCAGTAGACTATGGGAGGAATGTTCTCAAGAAGAAGCAAGGCTTGTGGCATGAGAAGAAAAGATGGGGAATGAAAATCAAGCTCTCACAGCACACACCAAGAAAGGTAAGTTCAAGAGGGATCCATCCCATCACAAGAAGAAATCTTCTCATCCATATCACAAAGAAAAGAAAGATCTGAGGTGCTTCAATTGTAATGAGAAAGGACACTTTGCCTCAAAATGTCCCAAGAAAAGGAAAGAAGATACCAACAACTTCAACAAGAAGAAGCAGAACAACAAAAGAAGATATCATGCTCATGCTGCTGAGGATGATGAACCTCCCAGGAAGAAAGCTAGAACAGAAAGTGATGATGACTCATCAAGCGAAGAAGAGTATGTTCTAATATCTGCTCTCACAGGTACTATCTCTCATGGTTGTAATGATTGGCTTATTGACAGTGGTGCTTCCAAACACATGACTGGGTTTAAAGAATCTTTTGTAAATCTATCTGAACATGAATCTTCCCATAAAGTGAAACTTGGGGATGACTATCAATACCCTATCAAAGGAAGTGGTGAAGCCTCCTACAACCTAGATTCTAGAAAGTCCTTGAAGATGAAAGAAGTTCTCTATGTACATGGACTCAAGAAAAACCTACTCTCCATATCCGCATTAGATGCAAAAGGTATGAGGGTTGCATTTATGGATGGCCAAGTTCTAATGTGGCCAAAGGGAAATACCATAGATGATGCAGTGGTGATTGGAGAGCAAGAGGGAGGATTGTACAAATTGAAGGGACAACCTGAACATGCCATGGTGCATGATTCCATGGAGCCAAGTGAAATTTGGCATAGAAGACTTGCACATATGCACTACAGAGCATTACCAATTGCAAGTAAAGCTGTAGAAGGTCTTCTTGAAATCAATACCAAGCATGAAGGTGTTTGCAAAGGATGTGAAAAAGGAAAGAACATAAAGAAGGCATTTCCAAGCAGTGAAAGCAAGGTAAAAAGTATCTTGGAAATTATCCACTCCGATGTATGTGGTCCGATGTCATCCAATTCTCTGAGTGGGTATGTTTACTATGTCTCTTTCATTGATGAATTCTCCAGGAAGACTTGGGTTTACTTCTTAAAGAACAAATATGAAGTGTTTGATAAGTTCAAGGAATTCAAAACCTTGATGGAGAACCAAATAGATAAGAAAATCAAGACTTTCAGATCTAACAATGGTGGAGAATTCACTTAAGGTGACTTCAAGAAACTATGCAGTGATTCAGGGATTAAGAGGGAGTTGACTGCTCCTTACAATCCACAACAGAATGGAGTTGCAGAAAGAAAGAACAGAACAATCATGGAAGCAGCAAGGGAAATGCTGCATGACCAGGATCTACCCATGCATCTATGGGCAGAAGCAGCTAGGACAAGTAATCCAGGAAGCAAAGATCAAGAGGGAGCACACTCCAGCAGTTCATGCAAGGAAGCAAATATTGAGAGGGAGTCCACCCGACAACAAACAAACAAAGATAAGTATTTGAATTGTCATTTCTTTAATATTTGATTGTTTAAATAATATTGTTCAATGATGTATATACTTATGTTCCTAGACTTAAGTTGTGTATTTTGCATTAATGAACAGTATACTACTAATATGCATATGATGGGTAAGTGGCCTATGGCATTGTACAACATTCCATTACTACTTATCTAGAATGAAACCTCTTTGCTGAGATGTTGGGAGTTGTGCACACTCTTAACAATGTTCTGGTAGATTTTGGAAGGCATCTAGAAAGTTACGGGATATAGATAAATGTTGTATTGAAGCATTGGCTTAAATAATTGCATGATTGTATGACACATTTCTTTATGTGAAAGAATTTGTTCTAAAAATTATGAGATGTTTCTAATCATGCAATTTAACTTGTTTTGTAGGAAAGACCGTTCACCTACAAAAGGACTACAACATTTGTTCAAGCAACAAAATTAACAATTGAAGATATTGAAGATGTTGAAGTTCCCATGATATGGGAAGAATGCCATGATCCATCGATCATGAAGAACGATGTTTGGGATGTGGTCCCAAGACCTGAAGGGAAGTTTGTTGTGACTTCCAAATGGATCTATAAGATCAAGCATGCTGCAGATGGAAACATAGAGAAATACAAGGCAAGATTCGTAGCTCATGGCTTCTCTTAGAAAGAGGGAATAGATTATGAAGAAACTTTTGCTATTGTAGCCAGGTACACTTCCATCAGAACAGTACTTGCTCTGGCTGCAGTGATGAAATGGAAGATACACCAGATGGATGTCAAGACTGCCTTCTTGAATGGTGTAGTTGAAGAGGAAGTGTATGTGGAGAAACCACTTGGTTTTGAAACACATGACAGGGAGTCATATGTGTGCAGATTGAAGAAAGCCTTGTATGGCTTGAAGCAAACTCCTAGGACTTGGTATGGTAGGATGGACAGTTTCCTATCTAGTTTGGGCTTTACCAACAGTAAAGTAGATTCCAACCTTTACTACAAGGTTGAGGAAGGAAATCCTGTGATACTACTCCTATATGTGGATGACCTATTTGTAACAGGAGCTGATAGATTGATTGCCGATACAAAGAGGAAGCTTGTTGCCGAGTTCGATATGAAGGACTTGGGGATGATGCACTATTTTCTAGGTATGGAGGTGTGGCAGAGTGCAGATGGGATCTTCCTTGGACAAGGGAAGTATGCAGTAGATATCCTGAAGAGGTTTGGGATGATGGACTGTAAGGCCATGGCCACACCTATGGCATCGTCTGTGTGATGCTTCATCTGAGCCGGTTTATGTCTCTATGTATCGTTAGATGATTGGGCCCTTGATGTACCTGACGAACACGAGACCAGATATTTGCTTTGCAGTGAACACATTGAGCCAGTTCCTAACGGATCCGAGGAGTGTTCACCTGGTTGTTGTAAAGCATATTCTAAGGTACCTGAAAGGTACAGTTGATTATGGGCTCAAGTATGATGCGAATCAAAAGTTTAACCTGTAGGGTTATGTTGATTAGATTGGGCAGGCAGTGCTACAGATAGGAAGAGCACATCTGGGTGCTGCTTCAGTATGGGATCAGGTGTGATCTCCTGGTTTAGCAGGAAGTAGTCCTGCATAGCACTGAGTACAGCCGACGCAGAGTATGTTGTAGCCTGTTCAGCTAGTTGTGAGGCAGTATGGATTCGGAAGCTACTATCTGAGTTATTTGATCTCCCGTTGGATGCTACTGGTATCTTTTGTGATAACCAGAGTTGTGTGAAGCTGTCTGAGAACCCGATGTTCCACAACAGGTAGAAACACATTGAGATCAAATATCACTATATCAGGGATATGGTGCAGAAAGGAGCAGTAAAGCTCCTGTATGTTCAAACGGATGAGCAGATTATAGATGTGCTGACGAAGCCACTAGCCAGAGTGAAGTTCGAGTACCTCAGAGAGAGGCTTGGTGTTCTTCAGATCGACGACACTTCGAGGAAGAAGTGATGGAGACATTTGCTAAAGCCATTCCAAGCATGTTGGAAGGAGGATCCTTCACATGCCTATGGATGTAAGCGCTGGATGATGAGCATCAGGACGATGCTCCAGTTACTGCTCTATATATGCATCAGGACGATGTTGGATGTGATCAGTTTGATCATTTATATGTATATGTATGTACGCATCATGTTGGATGTTGGATATGATCAATTGGATCATTTATATGTATATATATGTACGCATCATGTTGGATGCCAGATATGATCAGTTGGATCATTTATATGTATTTGTATATGCATCATGTTGGATGCTTGGACCATGTATCTGTATATGTATCAGGTGGATACTGTGTATGATTAGGTAGATCATGTATGTTGATATATATCAGGTGGATACATTGTGTGGATCATGTATCTATGTATGTATCGGGTGGATCATGTATGGTGATATGTATCAGGTAGATACTTGGTATGCATCAGGTGGATGCATTGTATGATCATGATGACAAGCTTCAGGATGTTTCTCCAGATGATATGTATCAAGATGGTACAGTGATGATGATCAGTATGATCATGAGCATCAGGATGATGCTTCGTGCGATGATGATCAGTTAGATCATGAGTATCAGGTTGATACTTGGAGGTCAGAGATGATATGTGGTAGGTTGTGCAAATAGCATGTAATCAGTCCTCAGAAATCCGATAGGTTGAGCTGTGTGCTCGTAATTAGTCCTGGTATGAGGTATTGTTATGTAGTATGTAATCAGTCCTCAAAGATCCGATAGGTTGAGCTGTGTGCTCGTAATCAGTCCTGGGATGAGGTATTACTACGGAGACATGTAATCAGTCCTGGAGATCCGATAGGTTGAGCTGTGTGCTCGTAATAAGTCTTAGGATGCTCTTTAGAGATCTCGTCGGTCATGCTGTGGCACATAAATGTTCCTGGGATGCTCTTTAAAGCTATTGTCTATTCACATGTAATCAGTCCTGGAGATCCAAGAGGTTGAGTTGTGTGCTCGTAATAAGTCCTGGGATGCTCTTTAGAGATCTTATCGGTCGTGTTGCGGTACATAAATGTTCTTGGGATGATCTTTAAAGGTATTGTGAAGGGGATGCATGTAATCAGTCTTGGGAGATTTTGCAGGTCATGCTTAGGCACATAAATGTTCCTGGGATGCTCTTGTCAGGTATTGCATTAGCACATAAAATTAGTCCTGAGAAACCACCTCTATCAGACCGTTCGCACAGATGATGAAGACCTACAGGTAGTGGGCCTACATCCAGTATGAAAAAGGACTGGCTCTGTAGAACTTCCTATGACGAGTAGATTCAGAGATTGGTTGAGATAGCAGCAGCAGTGATGATGACGATGATTCGAGGACGATGCATCGATGATGACGATCCAGAGAAGGAGACTTGTGCTAGCAGATCTGTGTCGAGAAATACCTTCCTAGTTAAGAGGGAGTTTTGATGTATATGTAACTTTGGAATGTATTTCACTTATATATTTATTGTACTCCTATAGAGATGTATTATTCCTCTATATGGAAGTGTCGTCATTTGTATTGACAAGTGTCGCAAGTGTGTTAACTTGCCGATGGGTTATTAGACCACCTTGTGAGGGGTCATCCCGATATAATGTAATATGAAGTTATTGTACCTATCTAGACAAGTCGGCCCCATAAGGTTATTGGGAAAACAGGACAAGTATAAATAGAGATCGGGAGATCTCTATTTGCATCACTTCAGAACTCACACTTCCTTCACTCGGAAAGTGGCGCACATGTGAGGAGGAGGATCAGCTGCTAAGAAGAGTCTATCTCTTGTACTTTGGTTGTGCTATTGCTCTATCTATCTCTGAGGAAGTTGTGGGGTTTTTCACCTTAGGGTTTTCCCCATGGAAACTATGTGTGTCTATTGTCTCTCATGCTTTTGCTTCTTATGATGATTGACATGCTTGTTATGATTGATATGCATTGATATACTGTATATGTTATTCTCTCAGTAAAGATCCTAGAGTATTGTGAATTAATGCTCAAAATTTAACAATTTCCCCGCATTTACCCCATATTCTTTTGCATTTATGCATTTTACATTCATTAGTTTAGATCATATTAGATAGCTCATAGAGCATAATTGAACATATTATCTTACATACAATAATTAGGCCATAACTAAAGGATTTCCATTTCAATAATGGGAAGGATAATTGAGCTCTTTTGTCCGAGTAGGCATGTGTGGTTGACGAAATTCAAAAACCCACGTCAACACTACAATAACAAGAAAGAGATATCACTAAGGATATCATAGTTGTGTTGATAAAATGCATGTATTTCTAACTCCAAGGTGAAACCAATTATCAAGTCTAAATAATCTAAACTATATTGTATTGCAGGAAATTTGTTGGAAATTAAGTAACATCATTGTAGGTATCACTATGTATAACAACCAGGAACACCATACAAGGGACAATACACCACCTTTATGCCTACAATATCCCCGGAAAACCCATTTTAAATATAGCTTGTAAATTTAATTATTGTAAATGGGACACCTTGCAATGGTGTGAGTATAATATTGTGATAAATATAATTATGGTCAGTTGAAAGAGGGTGAAACGTAATGTAAGGTCATGATACCACAAGTGGGGAAAGGTGGAGAGGAAGAAACTTCCAAGTGTCATATGAGTTGGTTACATGCATTTTAAATGCATGGAATTTCTAAGTATCATATAAGTTTGTTACATGCATTTTAAATCCATGGAATGGGAGATTAACCACACACTCACGATGAACACAACTGCCAACCACGTGGAGGCAAAGGAAAGAAGAGAAGAATACTCGAAGAACTTGAAAAGGGAGATCTTTCCTTTAAGAAGGGAAATGGTGGGCAGAGCATGGGGGTTCGATGATGGAGAAAAAAACAAGAATGAGTAAAAGTAACGAGAATAAAAACAAAGAGAAATAAAATGAATTAGGAAGATCAAGTTGATAGTTTTAATGTAGAGAATGACCAAGAAGTAAGCAAACCCTTTCCCCTGGTGGTATCATGACCTGGCTCGGGGGTGGCCATCATGACAAAAAAAATGAATGTCTAGACGTGCCTAAGATTGGGAGGTACATTGCACCAACTATTGAAGTTGCCCAAAAATAAATGATCTAAACAAATATAAGTACCCCTTTGTACTCAAAAACCCTGTTGAGGATTCAATATAAATTTGTGTATAATTTGTTTAAAGGTGTGAGATTGAGAAGGATATCTCTGGTGTAGCCCTCTATTATTATTATTATTTTTTTTTCTTGCTCAGTGATCGCATGAATTTAGAGTATGCATAGGGGGGTTAAGACTTAGACGGTTATAATTAAATGTAAGGGAAGGGTTCCCTATAATAATGATATGGAACAATTTACGGATAAGAACTTATCGAACGCAATGGTATTTATCAGTCAGTGCTACAACAATATTTATAATATTATGTTATTCCATTGCTTCAAATTTTCTTTAGAAATTAAGTGAATGAACCATGGTGAAACTCTTAGTACTTGTCAAAATAATATGCTTAAAGGAATCCCAAACCCTGGAAAGTAAATTGTTTTTTCCAAAGTTTTTTTTTTTTCCTGGGAAAATGTCCGTAATTTTATTTCAAAAAGATGATTAAAATTACATATTGCAGATGTAGTAAGATCAACAAGGATCCCTACATTTTCACATATTGTCTCATATATGCAGAAAAACAGCTTATAATGAGCTAAACCAAAAGAAAGAGAAAACTAGACAAGAAATAGAACAGATATATCATGAACTGTGGTGAAATTGGGGCCACCGGTTTCAGGTTTGGTCCCTGAAACCGCCGCCGCCGCCACTGGATCGTGCAGACCCAATGGGTCGCCGCGCAAAGGCGCCTCCCTCTCTCCTTACTCAGAAATATTCATCACGCTCCTGAAAGCAAAACGCAGGCCCAGCCATAGAGAGATGGCGAGATTTCGGACTCATTTCTTTCCAGAGAAGCAATCAGGGTCATTGCCTTGTCGACCTTCATTTTCGATTTGAAATCTTGGACTTCTTGGAACCCTCGAGAACCCTCTCACTTGCCGCTTAGGGTCTGCCTGTAATGCAGAGCCATAGCTGCTGAAACCATCCGCCAAAAACGTCATCCACCATTGGAGAAGGCTCTTTTCCATTGAAGGACCATTCCGCAGGTTATGAGGGTACTGAAGATCCATGGCCTCCAAGATCGCAACCCTTGAGCGCAAGAAGTCGACCTGGTTCTTATGCAGCAAAGAGACAGAACAGGAATCTTGATACAGTTTCAGAATGCCGACGAAAAGAAAAGAGTCACCGCCATAGCACGGGGAAGATTCTTCTGGGGGTCGATTGCTCGCAGAAATGGCCCGTCGAACCAGACCCGGATCGACCATTCTGTTAACAGCTGTGCCCAGCGGCGACACTGTCACTGCGATGGCTCCGGCCTCTTCCCTGCCGGGGATCGACGTTCACACCGCCTCGCAGCATCTGGGCCATGTCAACGACCTCGGTGGCGCCTGCAGCATCAAGATCCTGATACATCGCTCCAGCCAAAACCCCAAGCTCGAATCTGAAACCCGTCTCGACCCACCAGCCTCCAAGAAACGGCTCCGCAGAAGCTAAGCCATGTTGCAGAAGCCGTCGCCGTTGTGGTCGCCGCTGTTGGATCGCTCCGCTGCCGCCGCCATTGCAGGATGCGTCCCTCGCCGTCGTGTGAGCTAGCAGAAGGAGAGCAACCAGGGAAAGGGCCCTGGCCGCCGAGATCAGCTCGGATCGGCTCAAAACCCTAAGTTGCAGAGCTCCATCCCTGGCCGCCTCTTGGAAAGTAAATTGTTATAAGTTAAATGTTTTGTATTTTCTCTATTCATATTAGTGATAGAGGTTGAACAAAAAACTGTTGGTATCTTTTAATATAAGTTAAGGAAGTGGAAATTGAGGTTTTCACCTTTTTGGGTATGAAAATGGTGGAGAAATCATATAAGGTCATGCAATTAAGGAGTTTAAACTTGCACCATTGATCTCAACGAGGTTAGTAAACCTCTGTCGTTGATCCATTCTTGTAATTATCACTTTTTGTTGAAGAGTGACATGGTTGGAGATGTGGCAGAGATGATAAGACAAGGTGACATGGTAGTGTCGATGTGGAAACTATTCCACGTATCTCTCATAGAGGTATTCATGATGGATGACATGGTGTCGGAAAAGTACTACTATGTATATTCCACATCTACCTCCCGTTGTGCTTTTCCGAAAATTGATTTCACCAAAATTACCCACATCATGGATTTACCAAAATCCATCGGTCCAGAGTGAAGTTGAAATCACTCATTTTGTGTCATCGAATTTACGGATAAGGTGATCTCTAGATCACTTAGAAAACATTAACACCATTGTTGTAAAACTAAGAAGACTCATGAGATATCCATCATCATCTATTCATATATGACCATATAATTAATCATTCTAAATCGGGGAATCTGTAATTGAGAAGGAAAAACTCTTAATTGAGTGAGCCAAAGTTAGTAGAATGAGAACACGTATCGATGCAATTCCTCACTAAGATCCTTCCTTCCCTTTGCTATAAAACCTTCTGGTTGTTTCATGTAGATTTTTTCTTTAAGATCCGGTTGTATGCACAACAGATCCCATCTTAAACATAAGATTGGAGCCCATTTTATTTCTTATTTGTTTGGATTTCCATTTTTGTATTTCACCATTGACCTAATTATTCTCCTAGATCTCTGGTATTATTTGGATTGTTTCCATTTTTACTGATCTTTATCTTGTATTTTCTTTTTGATTCATTTCAGTTGGTTCCATGATCTTGGTGGTTAACTTACCATGTTATCCTTCACATTCCCCACCTGGATTTGGTCTTCGTTGTATAAACTGATCATTCGAGATGATGGCTGGTTATTACCATCATTCTAGGATTTTGATTAATCTTATGGTTTATTCTCTCATAAGTTTAGATATTGCATTAGTGTGATATTTGAGCTTCATGGAGTTTTATTTTCACTTTTGCATGCTTAGAATCATAATATAAATATTGTAAATAATATTAGTCTTTGGATTTGTTTGCTTATGTTAGTTTAATATTTTTAATGTTTTAAATATTCATGGTCATGCTTTGGCTTTCATTAAATTAATTTGTGTATTTTATTAAATCCATATATTAAATTTATACACAATTTGATGCTATGAAAAGGACACACATGCTAGTTTATATGAGTTCTAATTTCTCTAATTTCCATGAGTTTTTGTTTTATGATTATTTGGAAATTAGTGGGATCAAAGTTCAATATTCACGAATGTAAAATTAGTTTGATCATGGATAAATTTTTCATAAGCTAATTTGATTTTGAAAATACAATTTCTATTTTTCCCTTTTGCAATTTAAAAGGATTTTCATTTATTACTGTGCAAAATGAAATATTATTATTCTTTTCTTGGTATTCTATTCTTGGAAAATAATTATGTTAGAAACCTATTTATGAGCATCTTTGCCAATTCCTAAAGCATTAATTTTTATGGGTAATTTTTAATATTTCCGCAACCCTCAATCCGCAATGCGGATTGCAGAACCTTTAAATTTGGTGATCCGCAATGCAGATTGCAGAATGCATTTTCGGACCCTAATTTTCTCTTATGCTATATTTTAATTTAATTTCGGGTCCGTAAATTTTGGTAATTTTGGTTTTGATTTTGTTTTCTGATTTGGATTTGTTTAAAAATTCAAAGTTTCCTCCCGACATTTGATTTCCGGTATTTTGGGAATATTGATTTTGGTTTTATTTGTTTTGGTTTTATTATTTTGGAAAATAATTGATATGGATAATGGATTTAGTTGTTAAAACAATGGCTAGAATTCACCCAACAATGAAATCAACGGCTACTGAGCCTTAACTTCCAGGAGCAATATTTTGAGATTTATGAATCCAAATCAAGCCCGAGATAGCTCGTTGGAAAGCTGGAAGGATGAGGAATGATTTTGGAAGATTTTTTTTTCAATTGAATAGCTTAACCACCCTTAAAATCTGTCTAAAGAGTCAATTGTGGATTTGGATCAGATTTTACTATTTTCATTATATTTTGGTTTGCAAATGGATTTTTATTAACTTAGATTTCTTTCATTAGCTTTGGAATGATGTTTTAATTTATTTTTTGAATTGTACAGGTGTGGATTTGGATTTGGAGTCAAACTGAAGAACTTACATCCCAAATTTGGAGTGATCAAAACGTGTCAAGTGGAAAGCAGTGATCTTTGGACGCAATTTCTGGAGTGATGAATCTGGAAAATCCGAGGCATGGGTTTTGTGCAGAATATGCCCTATTAGTTTTCTCTAGGAGCAGAATTCTCAGAAAGTTCTTCATTTGGGAGATCCGACTAGTTTTTCAAAACGGAATTTCCCAGATTTTTCTCATGGACGGATTACTAAATGGAACAACTTAGTTAGTTAGCTCAACAATTGGGGAAACTGATCTTATCTTCTCCTGTCATTTAGTTTGTATAAATACCTACCTTCTATGATCTGGGAGGGGGGGGGGGGATCTCAGGAAAAACAAATTTCTTTCTTTCTCTGTAATATAGAATTGTTATGCATTTTTATGCATACAGTTTGTTATTTAGGTCAGGGGATGACACTCTTTGATTTTTCAGCAAGCTAATTCATTGGATCTGGAGATCTTCTGTAAGGTTTTCATCAATTCATTTAATAAATTGAATTTGGTTTGTTTTCTGCAATTTATTTTCAGAATATGTTGATTGTCATCTCATATTCACCTTATGTTGCCTATGTTTAGATCTCAGAAGTTACTTTCAATTGCAACATGAATCATTTTCAATTTGTGATGAGCAGAATTCTTGATTTGTCCTGAGTTTTGATCATTGCATAACCTCTAATGTTTTATGATACACCAATTGATATGAATCTGATTTTTCAGCTTGATAATCAATTGAATACTAATTCAAACTAATATTTTCCCTTTTGATCAATTTATGAAAAAAACATTTTTGTTTTCATTCTGTTAGATCTATTTGATGATTATTTTTATCATTTATCATAGATTGACAGATTGACATGAATTGGTTATCAATCACATTTGATAAATTACACATTAAGTTAGGTTTGCATATAGGGTTAAGTTTTAATCATGATTCAAAGTCTCCTCTTTGAGGAGCAACCATCGCTTATCGACTAATGGATCCGTAAAACCCATCGGAGTTAGTTATACCAAACAGCTTGAGGATAGGGTAATCCTTACGTAGGATTATTCGAAGCCTTCGGCTGAGCTATCTCCCTTACTTTGTTTCCTAGGGTACTTCCAGCACATCCGAGGCTTCAACAGATCCCCATGTAGGAATGTTGTCTTCACATCCATCTGCCATACTTCATGATCAAAAGCAACAACAATAGAAAGAAGGAATATGATAGAAGTAAATTTAGCAACTAGAGAAAAAATTTCAGCAAAATAAATTCCCTTTACCTAGGATATCCCTTCACTACTAAGCGAGCTTTGTACTTCTCCATTTACCTTCTACATTCAAATTCTTCTTAAACAACCATTTTCTACCAAATTCTTTTCTTCTAGTTGGAAATTCAACTAGATATGGAGCTTAATTTGTATCCAAGGCATCCATTTCTTCAACCATGGCCTTCTTCCAACTATCACTATCCCCTAAATCAATTGCTTCTTTTTCATTTCTTAGATGATCATCAATAATAGATAAAGCAAAACAAGACAAAAAATAGGAGTAGAATACCTATATGGTTGCCTTCTTTCTCGGGATGATCTCTCAAAATTGGGGTATGAGGTTCTTCTTCTTCATATTCAACTTCTTCTGTTGAGTCAAATTCTTCATCCTCCAACTCAACCTCTATTGTCTTTGGTTCATTTTCCATTGGAGTGACTTCCTATTAGGGAACATCTTTAACCTCACTAAAAACAACATCTCGACTGTCAATAGTCTTTTTAGTTACTAGGTTCCAAAGTTTAAAATCTTTCACACCTTCTTTATAACCAATAAAGATACATTTTCAACTTTATTATACAACTTACTTCTTTTTTTCCTTTAGAACCTGTACATATGCATCACACCTCAAAAAAATTAGATGTTTAATAGAGGATTTCTTACCAGTCCATACCTCATGCAGAGTTTTGTCAACCAATGCTAATGTGGGTGATGAATTTACCGAGTAACTTGGAGTATCCACTACCTTTGCCTAGAATTATTGTCCTCTCTTGGCACCACTAAGAATGCTCGTTACCTTTTTCCATCATCGTCGTATTCATTCTTTCTGCAATTACTTTATGTTGAGGTGTGTCTGGAGTAGTCTTATGCCTTGCTATTGCACACTTCTTACAGAATTCCTATAATTCATATCCACATAAATCCCCACCATTATCTGTCCTCAACACCTTTATTTTCTTCTTTTTCTGATTCTCTACAAGAGCCTTAAATTCTTTAGATTGATCAAATCATTCAAATTTATTTCAAAGGAAATAAATCCATATGTTCCTTTAAAAATCATCTATAACTGAAACACAATGCATAACTCTACATAATGATGGAACATGCACAGGCCCAAACACACAACTGTGTATCAACTCTAAAATTCCCTTTTCTCTTGTAGCAACAGACACAAATCTTACCCAATTTTGTCTTCCATACATGCAATGTTCACAAAAATCAAACTCTACTGTGCAATTAGACATACCTTCAACCATACCTTTACCTTGTATTTCTCAAAGGTCCTTCTCTACAATATGTCCCAATATTTGATGCCATAGCATTGTCTTTTATCTAGAGATGGTAGGGGTTCTATATTCTTTATCTTCACCCTCAGGAATAATAGAGTAGTTACACCCATCGGTGATTGTGCTTCCCAAAAATTTATATAGAGTTCTATTTCTAACCTCCCTCATAAAGACAATTGCTACTAATACCATTTTGCATGTTTATGTTGCAAACAAAGTTTGTACGCTTGCATCACCCATCTTGTTGATGGATATTAAGTTTTGAGATAGCTTTGAAACGTGCAAAACCATAAGGAGAGTTCTAATCCTTTCATCCTTGAGCAACAACTTAACTCTTCCACACCCAATTATTTTGGTTGTTGAGTCATGATATCCTAAGAAAACATCACCTCCATTATACTTCTCATATTCATAGAACATGTCCTTGTGAGTAGTCATATGAAAAGAGACACATGAATCAATTATCCATACATCACAATATGAATGGGTACCTATAGAGGCCAGGTACATATTCCCTCCTTCTTCTGAGGAGGCCTTCACATCTATGGAAGGGGTATCATCATATCCCTTTACTTTATCAATAATTTTAGATCTACAATCCTTCTTATAGTGCCCAAATTTGCCACATTTCTAGCATTTCCTCAAATATTTTCATGGAGATTTAGATCTACCCTTATATTTGGATATCCCCCTCGGAGCCTTGTTTTTATCTCTATCTCGGGGAAAACCTCTCACGAACAATGGTACACACATAGTAGATAGAGATTTACCTTGGAAACCCTTAACAAGAAAAGCTAGCAAAATCTGAAGCCACACCTCTATCTTTCTCATTGTGTTTCTTAACCATTCACAATACAATATTTAGGTATTCTGCAACATCCAAAACCAACACATTATACAACTCGACGATAACTCTATACTCACAACGGGAACTCTAGCCCTAAAAATCCATTTTTGTGTGTAAAAAACACCAAAATCAGCCTTAAATCGAAAAGTGATGCTACTAGTAGCACTATTTTTTTGTTCCAAGGTTAAAAATACAACCATTGCCTTCAAAACCCATATTATTGCTAACAGTAGCCTTAAAATCAACCATTGAATAGAAAACTAATGCTACTATTGGCACATTGGTTTTTTCAAAGGCTAAAATTATAACTTGTTTGAAAGCATGGACTTAAAAATCATTATCAATGGTAGAAAAATATTAAAATCAATCTCTAAATTGAAAAGTAGTGCTAACATGCAACATTTTTTAAACCATGGCCTTAACAACTTGTACATTTATGACTACAAGTATCATATATTACCTAATGGCATGATGATATCACCTCATAATTTTAAATAAAAAAGCATATATATTTTTCATTTTTTAAACTGGAAAAATAGTTTAAAAATAGGGCCTCCCGTGTCCGTGGCCATCACTTCCCCTCTCCCCATTTTTTAATTTTTTTATAAGGCTTTTTTTATAAAATTTTTTTTATAAAAAATTAAAAATTAAAAAAGCTATAAAGACAAATTAAAAATTTATATATTTAAACTATATAATAAAACCTTTTTTTTTGTAAGGTTCGATTATATATTAAACTAGAAAGAAGAAAATTTTGTACATATGCAAAGCAGAGCAACCAACCTCTATGAGTGTCTACATAACAGAGATAAAACAATTGTCCCTATACTATTATGGCCCATGAAAGATCTCAAGCATCCTAAGAGTTACCAGTCTGAGAAAGTATTAACAAAATCCCCCCCCACAGGTTGGGGGTTATAACCAGGCTTTACGTAAAAGGAGAATTTGAAAGTTATGATGTCTGTAGGATTCCAAATTAAAGCTAAATTTAACTGCATACCTAGAACATCAATAACATAACTATTCATCATCTGAAACATGAATGAGAGGGGAACTAGAACCTCGAGTTTCCTTCTTGACAGAATTATGAGTAGTTGGAAATCCATCCTGTGAGCCATGACCACGAACCATATGATCAATCGAGGAGTGGGAACATATGGCACTACTGGAGGCCATCCCCTTAACATACTTGGCCAGGTTATCAAATTTGGCGTTAATATTCTCATCTGCGGTCACTTGGTTCTGAGTAAGCCTGTGCATGTCATCCTCCATCCAGTCCAAATGGGCAGCCAACAAGACCTCCCCCTGGTTCTCATGAAATCTACTAGCCACATAGTCATCCAGGGAAAGGCTGACCAGGGATTTCATATTCTAGAGCATGCCCAAAGTGCGAGTGTAGCGAGTCTCTCAAGACCTGGTGGAGCTCAAGTCTTCCACCATCCCTCCAATATCATCTCTACACTTCTTTGCATCTAGGTAGACTTGACCAATTCGCACTCATCTTTCTAGGCATTCAAGACGCTCCTGAACCTACTTATTAACCTTGTTTTCAAAGAAACCATGGACATTCTCCACATCCTTGAGGGCTCTTGGCATATGGGTCCTTCTTGGGCCATTCACAGTCTTTCATTGAGTGATATTACAATGAACCATAGTGAAGAAGGGATCTCGAGAGTGCTAGACCATACTGTTCCAATGAATACAGGAGTGGGATTTCAATAGTAGAATGAGGGATATAACCATGCAGGGCGGAAGTCTAGTAGGGAACACAACACATTTGTAGTAGACCGAGGAAGATGACTATATTGGTGTTTCCAAACTAGAAACTATTTCCTAATGCAATCATCCAAACTAGTGTGACCTGAATGACCATGAGGAGCCATGAAAGCTCACATGGGGGAGAGGACAAAAACACAAGCACCAAACCGATGGAGCTCTATGGAATTGTACATGGATCATAAATGAGCATTGGTGTTAGGATATGAACCTTCATTAAGATCGAGCTGGGACCGAACGTGTGCTTCCATGCATGGTCCGTCCCACCAAAATCCATAATTAAGATGCCACATCAGTCAGGATGGATTGACATGGACACACTCGACATGGGGAACTATATAATAAAACTTTTTTTTTTTTAACTATATTAAAAATGTATTTAAAAAAAAATTATGATTTTTTAAAAAGCATAATAATAAAATAATAAATTTTTTTATAAAATTATAACAAATATTTTTTTCACATGGAAAAAAAAGTACTTTTGTTATTCATATGGAATCAAAAAGTACAAATTCTTGACAATAGAAATCACACATGATCAAATACATCCCAACTCCAAGGATACAAATATTAAAAAAAATTAAAAATAAAACAAATATTAAAAATATATATAAAAAATATAGTTTTTTAAATTAAAAATATATTAAAAATTTTTAAAAAAAAGTTGGGGCAAGAGGCTTTCCCCTCCCTCCCTCCATCAACTCCCCTCCTCTCCTCCACCCCCTCCCTCCATCCTCTCCCCCCTATGCATATGGGTCCTTCTAGGGCCATTCACAGACTTTCGTTGAGTGATCTTGAGCGAACCACAATGAAGAAGGGCTCTCATGAGTGCCAGACCATAGTGTTTTGATGACTGTGGGAATGGGAATTCAATAGCAGAAGGAGGGAAATATCCAACCAGGGCAGAAGTCTGGAAGGGAACACATTTGCAGTAGATCGAGGAAGATGCCTACATCAATGTTTAAAAACTAGCATCCATTGCCTAATGCAATCATCCAAACTAGTGTGGCCTAAATGACCATGAGGAGCCATGAAAGGTCACACGGGGGAGAGGACATAAACACAAGCGCCAAACCAATGGACCTTTGTGGAATTGTGCATGGCTCATAAATGAGCATTGATGTTAGGATATGGACCTTGATTAACAACGGGATGGGATCGGATTCGTGTTTCCATGCATGGTCTGTCCCACCAAAATCCATAATTAAGACGCCACATCAGTTAGGATGGATTGACATGGATACACCCGACGTGGGGAACTATATAATAAAAAAATTAAAAAATATTACGATTTAAAAAAAAAACATAATAATAAAATAATAATCTTTTTATAAAATTATAACAAATATTACAACAAAACAAATAATTAAAAATATTAAAAATAAAACAAAAAATAAATTAAAATAAATTTAAAAAAATTAAACAAAATTTAAAACAAATATATTTTTTTAAATTAAAAAATATTAAAAAAAAAAGATGGTGGGGCGGGGTAGCCCCCCCTCTCGACCCTCCCCTCCCCCCTCCCCTCCCTCCCTCCCGTCCTCCTTCTGCATGTGGGTCTTTCTAGGGCCATTCACAGTCTTTCGTTGAGTGATCTTGCAGCGAACCATAATGAAGAAGGGCTCTCAAGAGTGCTAGACCAAAGTGTTCTGATGACTGTGGGAGTGGGAATTCAACAACCGAACGAGCAAGATAGCCAACCAGGGCAAAAGTCTGGAAGGGAACACATTTACAGTAGACCGAGGAAGACACCTATACTAGTGTTTCCAAACTGGAAACCATCGCCTAATGTAATCATCCAAACTAGTGTGTCCTAAATGACGATCAAGAGCCATGAAAGCTCACATTGGGGAGAGGACATAAACATAAGCGCCAAACCGATGGACCTTTGTGGAATTGTACATGGCTCGTACATGAGCATTGATGTTAGGATATGAACCTTGATTAAGAGCGGGTTGGGACTGGACACATGCAGCCATGCATGATCCGTCCCACCAAAATCCATAATTAAGACACCACATCAGTCAGGCTAGATTGACATGGATACACCTGATGTGAGGAACTATATAATAAAACTTAAAAAAACTATATTTTAAAAAAATATTATGATTTTTTTAAAGCATAATAATAAATTATATCTTTTTTAGAAAACTAAAAAAAATTATAACAAATATTAGAACAAAACAAATATAAAAATATAAAATATAAAATATAAAATAAAACAAATATAAAATATTAAAATTTAAATTTAAAAAAAAAATATATATATATATATATATTAACAAATTTAAAACAAATTAATACAAATATTAAAAATTTAAAACAAATTAAAACAAATATTACAATTTTTTTTAAATAAAAAAAATATTAATTTTTTTTAAATTTAAAAATATACTAATTTTTTTTTAAATTAAAAAAATTGTGGGGTGGAGAGCCTGCCCCTCCCCTCCCCCCTCTGTAGCCGAGACACCAAAGGGGTTCCCCCCTCTGCAACGACGGGTTCAAACCCGCCACTGTCGAGGAGGTGCCCCTGTTGCACCTAGGTGGAGGTTTGATGCTAGCATCAAGGGTCGATTCTGTCATCAAGGGCATCGAGCCTCCACTCGAGCACCCCTTGGAAACCTAGGTTGTGGAAGAGGGAGGGGAGGAGAGGGAGCCAAGGGATGGAGGAAGGGACAAAGGGGGCGGGCCCCCCTCCCTAATATTTTTTTATCTTTTATTTTATTTTTTTTAATTTTTAATATTTGTTTTAATTTTTTAAAATTTGTAAATTTTTTTTATTTTTTCAAGTTTTTAAGTTTTTTAATGTTTGTTTTATTTTTTATTTTTTTAATATTTGTTAAAAAAAATTATAAAAAACTTATTATTTTATTTTATTATTATCATTTTAACTTGATTTTAAATATGTATTTCTTTGTTAAATGCACTTGAAAATAAAAATGTTGATACTTTTTAGCTACTTGAAGATTCAAAATCTAAAAAAATACAAAAAAATGATTGTACTGGTAGCACCACTTTTTGAAACGGATGTAAAAACAACCACTAAATGTGACCGCCAAAAAAAGAGAACTATTAGAGTTCTTGTTAGGATCCATAATGTGCTAACCCCAATCCATTAACTCAGATTAGATTTAGATCCCAATCTATTTAATTTCCACAAAGGTTCATTTCCCTCAAAGGGATTCAAGGCAACTTGGGGGAGATGAGGTTTACCCTTAAACCTGATGCCAAGTATGTCAAGCAACATCCTTATCAGCTCAACCCTCATCTTAAGGAAAAAGTGAAAAAGGAAATTGACTACATGTTAGGAGTTGGTTTGATCTTTTCAGTGGATGAATCATAATGGATCGGTCCCATAGTAATTTAGATTAAAAAGGATATAGATGACATCCAGGCTGTGTTGATTATTGCAACCTTAATTCATCTTTTGTGCATGATCCCTTCCCTACTCCTTTCACCAATGAGGTGGTTGACTAGATGGCATGGAAGGAAGCATATTCTTTTACTAATGATTTTTCAAGCTACCATCAATTCAAAATTGGGAAAGAAATAAACAAAAGACTACATTCCCAACTGAATGGGGTTCCTTGCTTACAATGTAATGCCTTTTGGACTGAAGAATGCCCCTATCATCTTCTCTAGGATTGTGATTGTTACTTTCAGGGAGTTTATCCACAAGTTTCTAGAAGTATACATGGATGATTGGACTGTCCGTAGCCTTTTGAAAGAACGTGTTACTCTATTAAGGCTAATGTTTGATAAGTGCCAATAGATTCATATATCACTTAATTTGAAGAAATGTATTTTCTGTGTCCATTTTGGGAATGTATTGGGGCATATTGTGTGTCGCAAAGGAGTTATAGTGGATCCTGCAAAGATTGCAGTGATTGCCAATCTTCCTCCTCCCACATATGTTCAATAGTTGTGTTCTACTTTGGGACACACTGGGTACCATCAAATATTTATCCGCAACTATGTCGTGATCACAACCCCATTGGAGAAACTCTTAAAGAAGTCTGAAGTATTTGTTTGGACTCCAAAATGAGATCAAGCTTTTAATTTACTCAAACAAAAGATGGTAACCATTCTTGTCCTTGCTTTCCCTAATTGGAAATCAGAATTTCATGTACATGTTGATGCTCCATGTATCACTTTAAGAGTCGTTCTTACATAACCAAGGGAAGTAATTTTGACCATTTGATCTATCTCGCTAATCGCAAGTTATCTTAGGTCAAACATGACTACACTACCACTAAATGATAATGGTTTGTTATGGTTTATGTGCTGCAAAAGTTCCACCACCATCTCTTGGGCGGTCATTTCAATATTTTTATAAATCACTCTGCATTAACGTATTTCATGAATAAAGCTGTCTTGGAAGGATGCATCTGCGGGTGGTTATTTCCCTTTCAGAAGTTTTCTTTCAAGGTGGTTGTAAAACTTGAGAGGCATATTGTTGGCCCTAATCACTTAGGATAGAGTGAAGGGAATATGATGGTCATGTTGACAACCAATTTCTAGATGTAGAGCTATTCCAAGTAGAAGCCATACCCGACTATTTATAAGAGATAACTTTATTTCTCACTACAAGATCTACATGAGAACACTATTTCATTACTCATAAATGTCATTTGGTGGTTCCCGCGGCCGATTATCAACTAATTGTAGGACACTTGTACAAGCTAGGGGCTGGTGTAATATTGCAAAGATCTATCTTGGACCATGAACACCAAGATATCTTGTTGGAGACTCATGTAGGATTTGCAATAAGCCATGTAGGAGGAAACGTGACAACCATAAAGCGTAAAACTTGAGAATGTAGATATAGGAACTAATACAAGAGAGATATACAGTGAAAGAGAGATCAATAATCAACTATTCATGTAACAGATGAGAAATCACATATCATTACACCAAAAAATAAAATAGATAATATGAAGGAATGATATATTTCATTAATCTTCAATGAATGAAGTAGACATTATAAATAGGCACCCTAGACCTAAATTCGAATTAGGTCTTTAGGGACCCTAATTAGGCTTAATTGTAGCGATTATATCCCCATGATAGCATGCACACTCTCTAAGGCGAGTTAACTGCCCCATCACTACCCTAAGTGAACTAGGAGACACTCTAATTGTAGTTCCAACTGCATGCAAGATCAAGTGACTGAGTATAGGAGCGTGCATGTGATCTAGACACTCCAGAGACTCATCTAGTGTGCATGAAGCTAACTAGATCCTTAGAAGTGAATTGGTTGATGCACTAACCCGTGAATGAACTGACATGAATTGAATTGAACTGAACTAATCTGAGTTGAGCTGGAGGAGGGCACCATTTAGTTCGTGCATGTCAGTGAGGGCGTCATTTAGGACATGCATGTCAATATTAGGGCTCTAGGAGCTAAGGGTTCAGCTCCATGGTGCTTAGGATGGTCACACTCTAGAGACTTATCTACTGTGCATGAAGCTAACTAGATCCTTGGAAGTGAATTGGTTGATGCACTAACCCACACTGGACTAACATGAACTGAATTGAATTGAACTAAGTTCATTTGAATTGAATGAGGGCACCATTTAGTTCATGCATGTTAGTGAGGGCGCCATTTAGTACATGCATGCCAATATTAGGGATCTAGGAGCTAAGGGTTCAACTCCATGGTGCTTAGGATGGTCCAAAGGGTCTAGGTAGAGGGTTATTTGCTCTAACACCCCCCCATAAGCCTAACTAGATGAAAAAAAAAATGAAAAATGGGTCCCAATAATTTTCAGCCTTATTAGGTACCCATGCACACAAAATTTCTCTTTAAACTGGGTAAGAGGGAAAAACCACATGGGAACCCCCCCCATAAAATAGAATGTAAAAAAGTTAATCTACTCATAAATATTTGTGTGAAAATTGGTGAGTAGTAGCAGCAAACGTTGTAACTCCAGAGTCTGAAGAGACATACTAGATGTATTCTTCAATGAGAACTTGATTTGGGACAATTTCTCCAATCTTCTTTAATCAAAACTTTATTTGGGACATGTTCTGCAAATTCTTATGAATTAAGGTTGCATGGAGTATAAACTATTGAAAGTGCATATATGCTTTCTTCAGTGTGACAACTTTCTTGTTGCACTCCATCTCTTCCTTTTCTTCAAAAAACTTGTGTACCTGCAATATTCTTCTTTATGCGGTCCTTTATTCCATTAAGGACACCATGGATTCTCCTCTTTGATCTTGTTATTATTGAAGTTGAAATATTCATGAGAAATCCTTGGTTTTTGCTCTTTTTTTCTCTTGTGTGGGGGTTTTTTCTTGCTTGCACCCTTATTCCCCTCATTTGATACAAGTGCATGCACCTTTGAGGTCTTTTGGAGGACGATTTGTGACAGCTTATCTTGCTCTTGAAGGACGGAGGTAGCAAAAACATCCAAAGAAGGCATTTTGTAGGAGGCTCCAAGAGCCATTTTAGTAGAATGGAAAGGAGAAACAAAGGTACTATAATCATGAAATAATTTGGAGAGAATAGAGCATAGCATTTGTGAGCCATCCTTCTCTATCGTACACATCTTGAGATGCAAGAGAACTTATTTGAACTGGGTAAAAAACTCTTCAATAGAGTAAAAAACACTTGGTCTCAAGTTCATGAGCTCCACCTTTAATTTATGGCCCCTCATTTCATATTGTGTTCCAAATAGCGTGGAGAACATAGTCCAAACTTCATTTGTTACAGCCCGAATGCTTCATCCATTCTATTCAAATACTTCGACTTTCCAATTATTGAATTTGGTCCCACCTCTATATCCATTGTGATCTAGTAGAGCACCTTCGTCCTCAAGAGCATCTCTATTCTTGATTTCCATTAATAATAGTTAAATGGGGTTAGAATCTGTTGGGGAGATAGGAAATCCATGGTTTCAAAGAGCTCTTTGATGGCTGTAAAATCCTTTCTTCAACTTGTAATAGCTTGATCCCTGAAAACAAACACTAGAATATTGACTAGTTTAACACCCCTACAACTCCAATACCATGTAAAACTTGAGCATGTATATCTAGGAACCAATACAAGAGAGAGATATTGTGAAAGAGAGATCAATAATCAACTATTCATGTAACAAATGAGAAATCATAGATCATTGCACAAAAAATTAAAATAGATAATCAAGAAGGAATAATGTACTTCATTGGTATTTAATGAATGAAGTAGACTGTATAAATAGGCACCCTAGACCTAAATTTGAATTAGGTATTTAGGAACTCTAATTAGGATTAACTAGAACGAATATATCCCCATTATAACAACACACTCCCTAGGGTGAGTTGACCATCCTGTCACTACCCTAAGTGAAGCCTAATTGAACTAGAAGACACTGTAGCTATAGTTCCAACTACATGCAAGCTCAAGTAACTAAGTATAGGCGCATGCACGTGATTCAGACGCTCCAGAGACTCGTATAGTGTGCATGAGGCTAACTAGAGCCTTGGAAGTGAACTAGTTGATGCATTAACTCACACTAAACTAACTTGATTTGAATTGAACTCAACTGAATTGAACTAAGTTGAACTGAAGGGGGTGGCATTTAGACCATGCATGTAAATATTAGGGTCTTGGGAGCTAAGGGTTCAGTTATATGGTGCTCAGTATGGCCCAAAGGGGGATAGTTAGAGGGTTATTTTCTCTAACAAAAAAATTCTATAGGTTGGATTATGGTGGCCTACAGTTTTAAAGGACACTGAGGATTACACCTATGCCCGTGATGTTTGTCAGTGGGTTGGGAATCCCTCATGGTGGGATGAGCTTCCTCTCCTTTTGATGTGTGTTCTACAACCATTTGAGAAGTGGGTGATAGATTTTTTTGATCATATTTCCACTCCTTCAAGACATTCGAAGGCCTGCAACATCATTACCACAATTGATTATTTAACCACATGGATTGAGGTTGGCCCTATGAAATATTGCTTTGCAGAAACAACAGCTTGCTTCATCTTTGAAAATACCATTTCCTAGTTTGGATGTCCTAGAAGTATCACTGGTGACCAAGGTTTTCGATTCATAAATAACACAATTCTTACATTGACCCATGAGTTTCTCACCTAACACCATGAGAGCAATCCATACCATCGTCAAGCAAATGGCACAATAGAGGCTTTCAACAAGATTCTCAAAACATGATTAACAAAGGTATGTTCTTCCAATCATGATGACTGTGATGAAAGTATCCTCGTTGTATTGTGGGTTGACTGAAATACCCTTAAATTATTTCACAAGTACTAAATGTTTCAGTTACATTGCGTGCAGGAAGTCGTTCTCCCAACATGATTTGTTATTTCTAGGTTGTACATTGCTCATACTACACATATGACGGAAGAGGAATCAGTTGTAGAACAATTGACGAATTTGATTCATTATGTTGAATTTTTGGAATCATGTTTTGTTGTTTGGTTATAAAATACGATGCAATATGATTCCAAAAAATCGACATAATCACTAATTGTTGTGAAAAACATCCATGCTTAGATTTGCTGCAGTTGAAAGAATCGATGTTTCTTATTGATTTTCATGCTTAAGTAGAAAAAAATAGCAAAAAGCATGGCACGATTGGCATATCAGGACCAATTGTTTTTCCAAAGATGACTTAGTTCTTCTCAAATTCTTGGAAGCTTCATATGCACTGACTTGGACCATTTATTGTACTAGAGTTATGAGATTCTAGTGTTGTACATCTTGCACAACTTGACGGTGTCCCAAGACCAGGATGGGTGAATGGAAGATGCATGAAGCCCTACAATTGAATTTGCTAATTTGAAAAGTTGGGATACTCCCATTGTAGGGAGTAAGGTAGGCTAGGTCCTTAAGAGTGTGTTTTATTTCCAGTTGCACTTTGAATCTAGACTGCCATATAAAGAATGTAAATAGCGTCATGTATAGTTTTTCTTTGTCGTGTCAATTTTGTTTCCATTATGCAACATGCATGTAAGAATTTATTGATGTACTTAAAAGTGATTAGTTATGGTTTAGGCTTCTATATGTCCCATCGACGATTAATGGATCCTACATTGATAGCTGAAAGATCTAGCATATTTTTACCTTTCCCTATGAAATGAGCCTATCAAGTCATGTCATTACTATACCCAACCAAATAAAACCACATAATTTTTCTCAAGTCTTCACCTTTTGACTGCGTAGCCATTGATCATCATGTTGGATCCCTCTTAGTTTTCTACAGCTTGTAGCCAAAGTTTTGTTGAGTGAATCTGACCCGTCATTCACCTTGTCTATAACCGCCAATCAATTTCCATGGGTAAAGCATAAGGAAGCAAAGTGTCGACCTCTAAAGCATATCCACGGTTGAATGATTCCATCCTTGCTGACCTTTTTGACCCATGGGTGGAAATCACAAGTGACATACACAGGAAGTTCAAGCATATGTGGTTGGTCAACTGTGATATTTCTAATGGGGAATTTTTCTTAGACATGGAAACTAAGGTGTACTTGGATTTTATGTCATTGGATACATGAGAGCTCATCATAGTTTGGAAACCCTCCATCAAGCACCTAAGGAAATCAACGTTGGTCATCCTTTATGACCTACTAGTCTTTAGTACTATTAGGGAGGTCCAAAATTGTACCAAATTCCTTATCAATAGAGTGCATGGCCATTCCCTATGGATGGACATAGCTTACTCCATTCATGTTAATGATATACACCTACTCATAGGCCAATCCACGGAAGGGAAATATGTCACTTCAACTTTTGAGGATGGTGTGAAACATTTGAGAAAAGAAATATGAACTTAATCTCTATGATTGGTATGGTACTAGAAGGGGTGGTGGTAGTGCCATCATATCCCTCATCAAAAATCCCCAATTTAAATTTTCATATCAACTGTTTATAAACGAATCATGTGGAAATGTACCCATGGTGAGTGCACTCTAGGTGCCTCGTCTGTCACTGAGTTTTGCATCCAACCTAGAGTCTAGTTAAATTGGTGCAAGTTTCTCTTGAATGAGATTCTGCAAGCTTGTGTGAATGCTCACACCACCTCCATCTACTTCATTTTTGGCTACTTGCTTGTTTCTTTTGCCATGTGGAAGTGGCAACTTCCAGAAGGTCGAGAATTACCACCTAGTTCAAATCGAAGGGTTATGGCTCTACATTTTGAGCCATGGAAGAACAAGAGTGATGCCTGAAATGCCACTTTCAATGAAAGGGCATTTGGAAAATGGTTTGGCTAGATGATTGGTGTTACTACTTCAATCTTGCGGGTTCCCCGAGCCTTGATCAATTCCCATGCTGGCAAGATTTGGTTTCACATGGACAAAGATAATACCTTTTTACGGCCCCTTGTAATAAACCCAAAGGTCTTCAAGGCATGATCCCACCCCTACTACCTCACATAAACACTTTTTGATATGGTGGTTTCATAGTGGTCCAGAGCACGAAAATAAAAAACTGTGCAAGGCACAACATACATTCTATTGGATATTACTACCCACCTTTCGAGAAAGAAACAAGGGGTCATGAAAGAATAATTTATAGGGAAGCGAAAGATTATAGGGGTTGCAGCTAGTTCTAGTACTAGTTAGGAACATGAAGTGCATCCCTCCTCCAGTATATTAAAGCTCCCAACAGTCATCACCTCTACTATCACATATTTGACACAAATTTCTTGTAAGTAATTCAAATCCTACTTCAAGACTATGGCTAAATTTTCTCAAGGGCCAACCCCGAACAAGTTGAGAGTGGTGAGGCCCATAACCACGCACCAACCAAATATTGTTGTAGAAGGACCCTTATCTTCTTTGGATGTGTCTACACCATCTCCTCCTATTGAAGTAAAAGTGCCTACATCATCTATGGGACTAGCCATTCGGGAACTGCCAAAGATAGGTGCCAATCACAAGCTAGGATCAATTGCAGAGATGTTATGTTGTTTCCAAGATTTTGAACTATCTACTAACACTCCCACCATTATCAATATTCATGGTGATAAGACAATGAACTTCTGGAAGGTGCTAGGAATTTCGGTTTTGCATGAAGTCAAGGATACTCCGTTGAGCCACACAAAGTAGGTTGTAACATCTGAGACTAAGATGTAGGCTAGAGGATATATTGGTATCACTACTATAGGAATGCTTGACACTAATTAAACAAAGTAGGATATGGGTGGTAGAAATGGTGGGAAATATCCATAGTCCTCCCCACCTCCCACCACTCATGAAAAAACAACCACTAGTTCTCCTCCTGAGGTTGTCATGGAGATGTCCATGAAGAAGAGATCCCTAAATTAATCCCCATCACTCCCCACCCTCCTCTTCTTTATTGAATAGATTATTATTGATGTTTCAGCTCCAATGGCTTGTGCAAGATTCCAAGCATTGGTTGGCAATGTTGAGGATCTGAAAATAACAGACTAACATTGTCCCATTTTTTATCGAGGATACCCAAAGCTAGATTTTGCAAAACGCAACATGATCACATAGTGAAACAGAGGTCCAGATGTACGATAATTCAAACCCATCAATTTCTAGCGAGAAATCATTTAATTGAAAGCCTTAGGCTCAAGATACCCCCTCCACTTTAGATATGTAAGACTAGTCCACTTGCCAACTTTTGAAGATCATGCGTGCCACTACCGTTGAAGTGGAGACTAGGTTGGTAAAGTTTGAATGGGATCAACAAGTTGCACAAGTGGCCTATCAATATATGGAATTTCATCTTGCCACTTCCCTTGCTAAGGCAGATGCAAAATATCATACTTTCCAGGAAGCATAGCATGTGGTGGAGGTCATCTCCAAGCAGTTGGTTGAGATTTGGATAGAGATTCAACAACAACACCTTAATGCCTCGTGGAAACCCCCTATGGCAACCTTTTGGATGGCATTCAATTGCTTTGTTCTTCCTAGAAGACTTTCAAACCAAAGTTGGTATCCTGCAACACGAATTGGACACCATCAAAGGCCAAGATATGTAATAGCAACATGAAATCATGCCATGGTTACCTTCAAACATAGCCAACATCCATGCTACTTGGGCATGCCTTCACGAGGTCATAGAGCAGAGCAAGGAGATCTTTTCCACTTTCCTGGATTGGATGGGTTCACTCAACTAATGACCAAAGCCTATCAACGAGTTGTGAGAAAGGATCAAGCAGAAGAATGTTGAGGTGTAGGCCATGACTAATCCCCTCTAGAAATAGCATAAGTCCAATGAAATTCAAGTTGCCAATAACCAACTTGATTCCCTCCATGAAGTCGATGTTTCCACTAAGAAAACTAACCACGACTTTAGGCCTGCAACCCAATTAAACTATCTCACACTACAAAAGTTGGCATGTTTCACATATTCCAAATGGCAGGCCTTATAATAACCATAGCATTAAGCGCCAAATAGTGAGTAGGATTAGGCATTTATCGCTATAAGTGCCAATATTTTGTTGGGGAAATGGAAGGCACATGAACTCAATTTTGAAGAATTCTGAAGGAAATCCCTTGCAGTGGTTCTTGAGTTGGACCCTTTGTGTGAAAGATTAACGAAGAAACAAGGTTGAATTGAGGGTGAGAAAACATTTTTGGTTGGGTCTTATTGGCCCCTTCATTTTGAATGCTTGGTCACAGAAGGCAGGTAGGCATTCAATGTGGAAAGGACTGTGGAAAGGGGACATGGAGGAGGATAAGATGGACAATTAATGCACCCATATAAACAATTTATGGCTGGAAATTGCCTTGACATGGTCAGAACTAACCACCAAAGTTGCATAAAAAGGGAAGAAGAGCCAAGGAATGTGGCTCGTGATTAGAGTTGGTTGGGTGTAAGGGTTGAGTCTTTTAATCACTGTTGATGTGAACAAGCTAGGACAAGTCCCTTGATCATAATGAGTGGGATTTGGGAACCAAGGGGATGGTTAAAAGATGAAGATGTCTCTGGATTGTAAACTTTGTAATGTACTCTATTTTGATTAATGATAAATGAGAAAGTGTTGGAACCCCTTCAAAATTTCATGTTTGATATGTGTATGTGATGAATTTGCTTGTATTTGCTTTCTATTTGCAATGCATGACTAATAAAGGATGTTGGTCTAGTTTCTATTTCTATTTCACAACTTATTAATTGTTTAAAACAAACCTTGGGATCCCTCCCTCACCTCTTCATTAGTATTTCTCTCATCTTACACTAGTCCTAGCAGCTGTTTGGGTGATACTTTATTCACCTTAGGGAAGGATGAAAATTTTGGTGCATCTACACTACAACTGTACTTTGTTGGCCCTTGCACAGAACCCTGGTTGTTGAGCTTTTGCACCAACAATTACCACTAGTGTCCTTCCCTTGCTCTCTTCCATATTCTATCACATGTCTCGTTGATTCATTTGGTTGCATATTGGATGCTTGTCTCCTCAACCATATTTTCTCTCGAGTACCTAGTTACTTGAGAAACCATTTTCAAAAAGTGCTTCTTGTCACTATTGCAGACCATATATGATCTCTTATGGAAGCATCCATGGTCGCCTTTGTTCATATCATTCTGCAATGTATCACACATGGAACCTTTTCGATTTCACCATCCACATGTTTTTTATCCCAGTACCCCCTCATCGCCATTGTGAGTATTCCCTTTGCAATTATGTTCCCTGGTAATCTCTTTGTATCCCTCCCTTGGTATTATCACAAGTTATAAATACGTTGTAGAGTCATCCATGCCTTCATGCTCTCAATAAAGGAATTATTGAGTACATTGCTCTATGACCCTCCATTCCCCCTTGGTGTCCTAATTCAACTTTATAATCGCATTCTTGTATCGCCCTTCACACTGATAAACACATATATCCTCTTTGCTTTGTTTTTAGCGGACCTCCCTCTATCAACTTCAACAACTGTATTCTAGAGGGTAGGTCTAGAGGCATCATGTGTCTTGGATCCATAACCATCATTTATGGTTTATCTTGGATTAACTAAGGGTAGACCTTATTGCCTCTTGGATTGGTTGGTACTCACGTTATTGGATCCAACACATTATTGCACCACTGAGGATTGTATAGTATGGTAGTTAACTTATCTCAGTTTGGTCAAAGACCTCAAACACTCTTGACTCCATTCACTTCTCGAGTTTATTTTAGAAGCCTTTTAGTTTTCAAGTCTCATGTGATGTCCAAGATACATTAGTAACATTGATCTAATTTTAGTTGTAGTTCTCTGGACTTGTTTGTCTCAATATTTCAACATTTTGAGCCACTTGTGAGGAGTTTCTAATATTAATACTCCTTCCAAATATTGGGCCCCTCCAGTTTCAATAGGGATTTAGTTGTTGATATTGTTCATCTTGTCAAGATGCCATTGTTCATCCTCATGTATTTATAATCAACTATGTGTTGGACCACACTTATATACTTGTATTGGGTCCCTCTTTGACCCTCATGATGTATTGTCCATGATAGTTATCCATGTATTTTAATTAGACCCCTCTTGGTCTTGATCCCATATTATTTTGAGACATTGATATGAGCACGGGGATTCCCACCTTGCTTGTATTAGAGAGTATATACGCCTAATCCCTCCAATCGGTTTGTTTGCAGATGTGGCCTCTATGGACCCTTCATGGGGCATGATTCTTTCTCCTTGCTCGCTCACAATCCTTGCCTAGGTGTTCAAGGTTTCCTGTGGATTGAAATGGAAAAAAACTATTATGTATTTGAGCCACATGATGATCCATAAGGAGGCAATTGTTAACAACCTAATATTGTGCACTTGCCTTGGCATGAGTATCATCTCCTTTATACATTATATGCAGCATTATTATCCCCATTTCCATCAATTCCATCACAATATGACCTCAAAAATATGACCAAAACCAAACCAAAGTTAAAAATTGACTTCAATTGTCATTGTGTAGATTTATCCTACAATTATGTGATAGCGTGTTGCACTAAAACCTCAAAAACCACGATGGGGTCCCAAAACCACAATTCAATTTCTTTACACCTTCCAAAAAGGTGTAGTGGATAAAAGTGGAGACTCCCTAATTGTTATTACAAAAAATAACATTTGATTTGGTCTCCAAAACCTATCTTCTCCATTAAATCTTCAATGAAAGAGTATTCACACTAGGGCTATATCTAAGAATTGTCCATATTATTTTCTATAAATATAACCCTCAAGGTCACTCCATTCATCCATCCACAATAGCAAGGTTATGTAGTTGGACTTCCTACTAAAAGTGAGAGAATCTCCATCCTTTTTCCTTTGACCAATTGGGATCCACATTCTACATCACTATGTTGAAATTTGGGCACAAAGGAGACGAAGAACCATCCCATGGGTCAACTATATAGGTTCATATATTCTACAACTAACACCTAGGTGTCTATATCTATGCTCATTCTTTATATTAATATAAATCAATTTTATTTTTCACGATTGCTTTATTATTTTTTAGCTAGTTTTCTCTTCATTTACATTGCATGCATACCAAAGAATCTTGTTTATTTAGTTTAGTTTTCCCTATTTCTATTTGATATGGTACTTAGGATTGCACAACCCCCAAGTAGGTACATTTGGTACATGTCGGTGAAAAAACACCAACAGCAGTCACAAAGTGGGATTTAAATGTGAATGGACAGGGTAACAAATTTTCCTCACAACCACTCAAACTACACCCAATTCACACACACGCGCGCGCATTTCCCTTGGAAAATAAATCCCCATGAAACTCATGGGCACTTCCCTCGTTCTGAGCATGGTACCCAATGTAAGGCCACATAGACTACTATACATTGATCCAGTAGGGATCAAGTGAGGCCCACATACATAGAGTCATCTAGCCCAAGGGATTGACCTCGATACCTCTTGCTTACTATCACAACTCTTAACCATTCTCTGTGTGTGTGTGTGTGTGTGCACGCGCGCGCGTGTGTGTAGAGAGAGAGGGAGAGAGAGAGAGAGAGAGAGAGAGAGAGAGAGCTTCCCCTCATTTTGAGGACGGTACCTAGAGTAAATCAGATTTTGTAGAAGCTCTCAGGATTTGTCAGCATGTGTAACATCCCGAATTTTCATAAAAATTTAAAATTTTTGATAATAAGCATTAAATATGAAAATAATAAATGCGGAAGTAATAACTGAGATTATGACAACATTAATTGTAAAGTTGTTAGTACTATACATGCTTTAAATTCTGTTTAGACAACAATAAGATAATGACATTTTTAACAAATAGTTAGTAACATGATTATGATGACAATGAAATAAACAGATCGGGAATATGATGCGACACTTTCTCTTTCGCAATGATACTGACAATTTGACTTTGCTGCATAAGGGTGTCCTATGAGGTACCCTGGAGCTTACTTAGCTGAATCGCTAAAGCTTATTAAATGTCCTATGTGTAGACGACAAGTAAGAAGTTTCATGGCTACATGTAAAGTTCAAAATCAGTGTCGTAATTAATAAAATGTTATAGTTCTATTGCAATCCACCAAAAGTGTACAGGTATGGATTTCATAGCTATATTTACTGTCTAAGATGTTGTCTGACGACTCCAGAATCTTTAGAACAGAATCCTCTATTTACGTCATCAAGCTGAAAGTCTTGTTGTTATAATTCTTGTTGATGTTATAACCGGTTCCGTCGTTCTCTTAGGATAAAATTAATTGTAAAGTATTAGTGTCATGATTATATTACTAAACGTCAAAACAACATAATAGGAGTCATAGTATGGAGTTTAAGACTAAGCATGGTTTAATACAAACATTGGCCTTGTTGCCAAGTCAAAGTGTAAACTCCTACATTATTTGACTTTTTGAAAGTGGAAAAGATATACTCATGGTTATTCTACTAACCATATGATTTGTGATAGACATCCTATGTATATTAAATCATAAGGGCAGTATTCTTGTTATATATTTATATATATGAATGTTTGCAATATTTCTAAAGTTATGAAATTGCAATATTATAGTGGTCCTATAAAAATTCTACCATAATGAAATAACATGAAAATTTGTTTTAATACAAGGCTAAACTTATGTCTTGATTTTCTAAGTCGAGATTATAAAGCTAAGTCCTATAACTACTATGTAAATGTAACTATAATGTTATTAAACTCATGAATAACCATTTGAAAACTATAAACTTACCTTTGATAAACCATATGATCTTATAATACGACCTAGTTGGAGGTTGTATAGACGTTGGTTAATATAACACTAAGGTGAACGTCGAGGAATGTGACTTAGAGCCCTTACAAAACTTATTGTTCGACTTAACATAACATATAACATTATAATTTCATATATTAGGGTCTGAAAAATATGACGTTGGGAAAAGAACACTGACAAGCATTTAATTGCATGACAGGTTGACGGATATGCAAGCGATACAAATCTGGTGTTGGTGATTGTGATTACGGTCTGCATTAATGGCCAGCCACTATATCGTGGTGACGAGGATCAACAAAGACTCCACATAGTTACAATCCAATGCATGCGATAGCTAAGATGATTGCTATGTATTATATCTTCGTTAATAGTTCTCCGAGCTGGCTGACAGTGCATCCAAAGTAGCTTGATGTAGAAGGGTCGTGCTATAGCAATGAGTGATTTCATAAATGCAAGCCTTGAGATACCCGATGCAATTTGATAGCAATGATGATCGTTGATCAGTTTTATCTTGGTCGTTGAATGTAACCCTAGGGATTGGGTTGATGTTTTGGTTTATGAGCTTGGAATTGTGGTTTAATGTTTCCATTATTTTCGGTCTGTGGCCGACAAGCTTCCAAAATTTTGGTTTAGACTTTGTATGAGGTTCAACCTCAAGACCTATGGTTTTGGAAGCTTACAGTTCCCTTCCTTCTACAATGGCGTCGTTTGGATAGACTGTGTATTAAGTTTATAGTATCAAAGGTTGATAATTCTGGAACTCGTCATTTTAGTTTGAGTCAAGATATGCCTTGGTGTAAAAGGACCGAGGGTTTGTTGTAACGTCCTTAGCGTGGAGTCAACGTTTAACTGGTTAAAGTGGAATGCTTTGGTCACTGAAGCAAGGTAAGCTCTTTTGTAACGGATAATGTTTTCCTCTGTTATCTTTCAAATAAAAAGTGGCAAATGTCTAAGATTTAACCATCATTTTTGTTAGTTGCAGGTGATGAGAAAGAGAATCGAGCAAGGGTTTTGTAAGTTGACGAGCTTTCATTTGGGTAAGCTCCGGGTCTTTCTAAAAACCCTCGTAGGTGCTCTGTGACTGTGGTTGAAGGAGTTTCAAGATGGGTGCTGGTTCAAGCCGTGACTCGTTGTTGTTTGATGTTTGAAGAACTTCGGAGCACCGTTGAAAAACAATGATAAATGTTTTCGGTGTTGTAACTTTCGTTTATTTAAATGGTTTTGGTTTCTACCTTTTAACTTCATCGAAACTGGGAAATGTTAAGCTCATCCATGTTGAGGACTGATTTCGAATGTTGAGCTTGGGTGTAAACCCTGTCTGTTTTGTTTTGGAAAAACATGTTGTAATTCTCGTTTCTGAACACAACGACTTATTTTCTTGAAGTTGGAACTATGTAATAGTAAAAACGTTGAACAACTCTCCTGTTGATATGTGTTAATGTGTAACGAAATGGAGCCGAGGCTCGCATGAACTTGTGAATACCAATCTGCTTTTCGAAATGATAAACTATTGATTACATTCAAAGTTATCTGGTTTGTTTTATGTGTCATAAGTTAAATCTGTTATACTTGTTTCAAGATTATGAAACTGTAATGTTTGTGACAATTATAGAATAGATCTTGTCTTTGAAGAGTGAGGAGAGGTATCGGGCTATGCCCAGATTGATGATTCTCGTTGTTAGTGGCAAGCCATGAATCAAAACGAAACTAAAAAAGTATGAAAAACAAGTCAAGTCTGTAATACACGACTTAATGTTGTAAGTGGATATCGTTTTTTGTTTTATTTATGCTAGGGTTTATGAAAACTTGCTTTAGATGACAACTCTGTATTGTATGATGCTTGAATGGTACTAAATTTCATTTATAATGGGAATAACCGATCAAACCCTAGTTCGTGTATTGAATAGAAATTCAATGTTTGAAAAATAAATCTCAGTTTGGAGAATCGACATGTTCAGTTTAGAAAAATCTATGGAAATAAATGACTGGTGACAAAATGTTTGTAATGTTTTCCATGTCTGTTTGAACTAGATAAATAAAATATAGGTAACGATTATAATAGGAAAGAGAACAGTGTAAGTATGTGTAACGTGAAAGCTGTGTGATGACTGTTATGTACAGTCTTGTTATGATGATCACATTCTTTTATTTTGCAGCTATGTTATTACAATGTAACCATAATATGGTATATAGATATATGATTTCTATCTTTTTCCTTTGTGCATAATAATGAAAAGAATGATGCAATGCATCTCGACAGGAATTAAACATTATTTGCTTTTCATATAACTTAAGAAAACATTTCATATGTATAATAAATATTATACAGAACTTTCTACATCTATTAACTATAAGACAGAAAACAATAAACATAGGAATTACTATATTTATCTATCGAATCTCAATGGCAAATTGCCTATCTTATCATCTATTCTTAATTTGCGTATATATACTGGAGTACGATGCACAAACAATATGAGGAAAAATATAGATATTGGTTTATTAATTTCAATTCATCATTTAAACTTTAACATTCAGACTGTAAATAAATCTAGAATTTAACTCTTTTTCGAAACAGAAAAACAGTAAATACTACTATACATAACATAATTACTAGCTAAGATAAAGTGGAAAATTTGTAGAACCTGGATAAATCTGTAGGGCAACAAACAGCCCAAGAAGATTGTTCCACCCAACCAATTCATGAAAACAGTCAAGTACTGTCTTAAGACCCCCGAGCCTGTTCACTGAACCACCAGAAGGAAGAAACTCAGGAAATAGGACTTCTTCTTGCTGTAGCAAATAACTTCCGAATCTTCAATAACTAGCAGACCAATAAACCTGCACCAGCATCTCTGGTTCTTCTCAGCAATAATGCAGACTTAAGATTTCAGTCACCACTAGCCTCCCTATTCGAATCTCTCAGTGATCACCTGATGCACATGAGGAAAATATTCTGAAGAAATATTGATTAAGAGCTGCCTGCTCAATTCGAATTTGCAATTATAGGTTGCCTAGGCCTTTTCAGATGTTACTGGGTCATTAAATGAGCTGCCTGCTCACTCCCTCCACCTGGGGGATAATGCCCTATTTTTAGGGGTAGTTGTCCCATAACCAATAGCTAGTGGTGTGATGCAATTGCTGCCATCTGTCCCATACCTTCCAACAGCTTCCATTCCTCCTAGTGGGTCAGTGAACACTCATTTAACAGTCCTCTTGGGTGTTTGTCTCCTAATTAATTTATTTAAATAATAATATTCAGTAATTACATTCATCCATTATCAAAATTGATCATAATTACAAAACTTTGTAATTAAATTTAACATAAAGTATTTTGCAAATAAAATAGTAATTTTCAGAAATTTGGGTAGGTGACATACACCCCCCCTTCAGTCTCAACATCGTCCTCGATGTTGGTTAATCAATCCTTGAGTGTTCCTGAAACAGAGTTGGGTATGCTGCCCACATAGTACTCTCCAACTCCCAGGTTGCCTCTTCTGGGCTAAGGTGCTTCCATTGCACCTTCACTTGCCCAATGCTGCAATTCCGGAGAATAGTTTTCCTCCTTCCAAGCATACAATCTGGTTCCACTAGAAAATCTCTGTCTTGTCCCACCTGTACATCATTCCAGTTCACAACATGAGTAGTATCGTGCACATATTTCTTTAAAAATGATATATGAAAAAAATTATGTATTTTTAAGTTTGGTGGCAAAGCCAGTTGGTATGCCACTGCTCCAATCTTAGACAATATTTCAAAAGGACTGCAATACCTAGGTGCCAACTTGGCACAGCTAACCAATTTCAGTGAACTCTTTTTTGGTCTTACCTTGAGGAATACATGTTCACCAACCTGGAACTCTTTATGAGTTCTTTTGAATCTGCTTGATTCTTTTGCCTATCTTGGGCATCTTTTAAATGTCCTTGCACCTGTTTCACAATTAGTTCTAACTCCTGCAATAATTCAGGTCCTAAAACAACTCTATTTACTGGATCATTCCACGAAACAGGTGTATTACATTTCCTACCATAAAGAATTTCAAAAGGACTAAGTCTGGCCGATGCATGATAGTGATTATTATAAGCAAATTCTGCTACGTGCAAGTAGTCTTCACACTTACCAGGTTGATCCTTAACATACATTCTTAATAAATCTTCTAAGACTTGGTTTACTCTTTCTGTCTGACCATTCGTCTGTGGATGAAATGTTGTACTGAAATTTAAAGTTGTGTTCAACCCTTTAAACAGTGACCTCCAAAAGTTACCTGTAAACTTCAAGTCATGATCTGAAATTATTACTTTCGGTATTCCATGTAATCTAAAAATCTGTTTCATAAAGATCTCTGCAATATCTGGAGCTTTACGAGTAGTCTTTACGGGTATGAAATGAGCTGCCTTGCTGAGTTTGTCCACTACCACCATGATAGAATCATATTGTTTCTGATTTTTAGGTAATCCAGTAATAAAATCTATGCTGATCACTTCCCATTTCCAACTTGGTATCAGTAACGGTTGCAACAATCCAGCAGGATGTTGGTGTTCAACCTTCACTTTTTGACAATCCAAACATTTAGCTATGTACTCTGCTACTTCATCTTTCATTCTGGGCCAATAATATTCTTTTCTCAGCATAGTAATAGTCTTTTGATAACCTGGATGACCAGAATAGTGACTTTTATGCATCTCATTTAATATCAAAAATTTTATTTCTAGTATGTCTGGTACATATAATCTGTTTTTAAACAGTAATAAACCGTTTTCCTTCATGCTGAAATCTGCCATACAATTTTCAGAACTGTTGTTTGTTGTCTCTTCCTTCATTTTTCTGTATTCTTCGTCTGTTTCACTCTTTTCCAGAATCTGATTTTCTAAATCAGTTGAATAAGTACTGATTGTTGAAATGAAATTTAATTTTTCCTTACAACTCAAGGCATCTGCAACCTTGTTTTCCTTCCCTTTAATATGCTGAATTTCGAAATCATACTCACTTACGAACGTCAGCCATCTAGCTTGTCTATCGTTCAGGTTTGTCTGATCTAATAAATATTTCAGACCCATGTTATCTGTCAATAATGTAAATTTCCTACCAATAAGGTGGTAACGCCACATTTTTAAGGCATGAATAACTGCCAGTAACTCTAAATCATAGGTATAGTTCTTTTCATGTACTTTCAACTTTCTAGATTCATATGCCACCGCATGCCCTTCTTGTGTCAAGACTCCACCGAGTCCGTCATTACATGCGTCTGTACAAACTACAAAATCCTTGTTGGGTCGGCTATCCTCAAGATAGGTGTTGTCATCAATAGTTCCTTTAATTTCTTAAAACTGTCAGCACATTTCTGATCCCAAACAAATTTCTTCCCTTTCTTCTGCAAGGAAGTTATGGGGTTGGCAATTTTTGAAAAATTCTCTATAAACTTTCTGTAATACCCAGTAATGCCCATAAATGATCTTACATCTGACACATCTTTAGGAACCGGTGGTCATTAATGGCTCTTATCTTGTCGAGGTCAACCGAGATTCCTTCTGCTGAAATTATGTGTCCTAGATACTGAATTTTGTCTTTGTGGAAGTCACACTTACTAAATTTGGCGTATAGTTGATGATCTCTTAATACTTGTAAGATAATCCGTAAATGTTCATCATGCTCTTCTTTTCTTTTTGAGTACACTAAAATGTCGTCTATAAACACAACAATAAACTTGTCTAAGTATTTATGCAAAATATTATTCATCAGACACATAAATACAGTCGGAGCATTAGTCAAGCCAAACGACATGACTACGAACTCGTAATGTCCATACCGAGTTCGGAAAGTTGTCTTGAAAATATCTTCATCCTTAACCCGTACTTGATGATATCCTGATCTTAGATCAATCTTCGAAAATACTGTTGCTCCACGCAGCTGATCAAATAGATCATCTATGCGGGGCAATGGATACCTATTCTTGATCGTCATCTTATTAAGTTGGCAATAATCTATGCACAATCTTAAGGTTCTATCTTTCTTTTTAACAAAGATGACAGGTGCTCCCCAAGGAGACACACTAGGTCTAATATACTTTTTTTCAACAAGTTCCTTCAACTGTGATTTTAATTCATTTAACTCCAGTATGTTCATTCTGTATGGAGCTTTCGAATTTGGTACTACTCCTGGTATTAACTCAATGGTAAAGTCTAAATCTCTTTTGGGTGGTAATCCTGGAATCTCCTCAGGAAATACATCTTTAAAATCCTTTAGGACAGGTATATCCTCTAATTTCAGTTTGTCCTCTTTACCCATAAACTCATCATTCACTACGTTTACTGCAAACAACTGGCATCCTTTTCTAACTGCCCTCTTAACTTGCATGGTTGAAACCTGTCTAAGGGTTACTTTCCTTGGAATGCCTTTTATTTCTACAGTTTTCCCTTCGTCATTTAAGCATGTAAAACTTTTTCCATAATAGTCCAGGATGACATGATGGGCTTCTAACCAGTCCATCCCAATTATAATATCATAAGAACCTAAAGGTAGGATATTCAACTTGATTTGTGTTTGTAAATGATTCATGGACAAAACACAGTTTTCTATCAAATCTGATACTTTTCTCTTTGTTCCAGTTGCTAGTCTAACTAGCCAAGATTTACTAAACTTTTCAGTTTTCAATTTAAGACTTTCCACAATGTCTGATGATATATAATTTAATCTAGCACCTGGATCAATTAAAACAGTAACAAGATGATCATACAACATACCTTCAATCTCTACCATGGAGATTTGATGATCTGCTTGCCTATTGTCGAGTGCTGCATTAATTCTTGGCATCTCCCTTGCCACGTCTCCAACAGTAGGTTCAGTCTTAATAGAGTTGATGTTGTTTGCCTTCCACTTCCTTAAGGGATATTCTGATGCGTAATGGGGACCTTGACATTCAAAATATTTGATATGTGTCTTTGGCTCACTGGTTTTTGTATTATTAGGTGCATTTCTCGGTGTTGTAGAATTCTATTGTGAATTATTTCTAGAATTATTCCCTTGGGAATTCCGATTCTAAAAATTCTTCCTTTGGAATCTGGGATTTCCACTGAATATGAAATTCTTCTTCTTCTGCTCAAAATTGTTGGGCTTATGATTTTTCCAATTTGACATTCCTTCTTTTTTTCGATTTGTGTCATAACAAAAAACTACCTTTCTCATAGCCTCTTCCAATGTTTTAGGACTGTTGTACTCGATTCTGTCTTTAATTTTGAAAGGTAAACAACTCAATTACCTTTGAATTTTGGGTTTTTCTTCTATGAGGTATGGTACATATCTCAATAAGTTCAGAAACTTACTGTTCATTTCCTTCATGTTCATACCTCCCAACTTCAAATCATAGGACTCTTTAGATTTTTCTTCATAGTACTGTTCAGATAAATACTTCTTCTTAAAATATCGTTTAAAAGCACTCCAGCTTATATCTTTATCTTTGATGCCTTTTACTCTTTTGATGGCCTGCCACCAAATATCCACTTTTCCGATCAAGTTATATATAGCCATTTTTGCCTTTAAAGACTCTGAATAGTTATAAATCTAGAAGTATTGCTTCATACTGGATAGCCAAGCTTCAGCTGTCTCTCCCTTCTCAGTTTCTCCATTGAAAGTTGGAGGTCTAATTTTTTTGAACTCCCCAGAAATTTGCTCATATTCCTTTTGATTTTTCTTTCTGGGTTTGAAATCTCCTTCATTGCTATCACTAGTGTAGTTATGTTTCTTTCTGCGTGTTTCAATGGCATCTCCTGATGAGGTTGAACTATCGTTCACCTTGCTGATTTTAATTTTCTTGTTTTTATCAGCATGAGGGTAATCCTCAACTTTGGAAACATCTTCATTATCTTTCTCTTGTTCCTTAGTTTGACTCTATTCAAACAGCACTTGGTTTAATTGCTCTTGTGCTTGCAGAATCCTTTCATTGTCTTGTTTTACCGATCTGATTTCTGCTTTTAACTCATGGAAGGCACGTAACAGTTCTGTCGAACTGTTATTTAGTTCACCGTGACCTTCTGCTACATAGTGTTGTCCCGAACTGTGACTGTTTGGCTGAAATCTGTCGTCTAATTGTTTAGCTAAGTTCTCCATACCTGTAACTGAAAATAATTTCTAGAATAACATAATAATTAAATTTTTAAGTTAGTACAATTTTCTGCTGTATAAAAATTCTCTGCTGCGTGTTTTGGACCTCATTCAGGCCTATTGTTCGAATCTGAGCTCTGATACCACATGTAACATCCTGAATTTTCATAAAAATTTAAAATTTTTGATAATAAGCATTAAATATGAAAATAATAAATGCGGAAGTAATAATTGAGATTATGACAGCATTAATTGTAAAGTTGTTAGTACTATACATGCTTTAAATTCTGTTTAGACAACAATAAGATAATGATGTTTTTAACAAATAGTTAGTAACATGATTATGATGACAATGAAATAAACAGATCGGGAATATGATGCGACACTTTCTCTTTCGCAATGATACTAACAGTTTGACTTTGCTGCATAAGGGTTTCCTACGAGGTACCCTGGAGCTTACTTAGCTGCAACGCTAAAGCTTATTAAATGCCCTATGTGTAGACGACAGGTAAGAAGTTTCATGGCTACATGTAAAGTTCAAAATCAGTGTCGTAATTAATAAAATGTTATAGTTCTATTGCGATCCACCAAAAGTGTACAGGTATGGATTTCATAGCTATATTTATTGTCTAAGATGTTGTCTGACGACTCCACAATGTTTAGAACAGAATCCTCTATTTACGTCATCAAGCTGAAAGTCTTGTTGTTATAATTCTTGTTGATGTTATAACCGGTTCCGTCATTCTCTTAGGATAAAATTACTTGTAAAGTATTAGTGTCATGATTATATTACTAAACGTCAAAACAACATAATAGGAGTCATAGTATGGAGTTTAAGACTAAGCATGGTTTAATACAAACATTGGCCTTGTTGCCAAGTCAAAGTGTAAACTCCTACATTATTCGACTTTTTGAAAGTGGAAAAGATAGACTCATGGTTATTCTACTAACCATATGATTTTGTGATAGACATCCTATGTATATTAAATCATAAGGGCAGTATTCTTGTTATATATTTATATATATGAATGTTTGCAATATTTCTAAAGTTATGAAATTGCAATATTATAGTGGTCCTATAAAAAGTCTACCGTAATGAAATAACATGAAAATTTGTTTTAATACAAGGCTAAACTTATGCCTTGATTTTCTAAGTCGAGATTATAAAGTTAAGTCCTATAACTACTATATAAATGTAACTATAACGTTATTAAACTCATGAATAACCATTTGAAAACTATAAAATTACCTTTGATAAACCATATGATCTAATAATACGACCTAGTTGGAGGTTGTATAGACGTTGGTTAATATAACACTAAGGTGAACGTCGAGTAATGTGACTTAGAGCCCTTACAAAACTTATGGTTCGACTTAACATAACATATAACGTTATAATTTCATATATTAGGGTCTGAAAAATATGACGTTGGGAAAAGAACACTGACAAGCATTTAATTGCATGACAGGTTGACGGATATGCAAGCGATATGAATCTAGTGTTGGTGATTGTGATTACGGTCTGCATTAATGGCCAACCACTATATCATGGTGACGAGGATCAACAAAGACTCCACGTAGTTACAAGCCAATGCATGCAATAGCTAAGATGATTTCCATGTATTATATCTTCGTTAATAGTTCTCCGAGCTGGCTGACAGTGCATCCAAGTAGCTTGACGTGGAAGGGCCGTGCTATAGCAATGAGTGATTTCATAAATGCAAGCCTTGAGATACCCGATGCAATTTGATAGCAATGATGATCATTGATCAGTTTGATCTTGGCCGTTGAATGTAACCCTAGGATTTGGGTCGATGTTTTGGTTTATGAGCTTGGAATTGTGGTTTAATGTTTCCATTATTTTCAGTCTGTGGCCGACAGGCTGCCGAAATTTTGGTTTAGACTTTATATGAGGTTCGACATCGAGACCTCTAGTTTTAGAAGCTTATAGTTCCCTTCCTTCTACAATGGCGTCGTTTGGATAGACTGTGTATTAAGTTTATAGTATCAAAGGTTGATAATTCTGGAACTCGTCGTTTTAGTTTGAGTCAAGATATGCCTTGGTGTAAAAGGACCGATGGTTTGCTGTAACGTCCTCAGTGTTGAGTCAACATTTAACTTGTTAAAGTGGAATGCTTTGGTCACTGAAGCAAGGTAAGCTCTTTTGTAACGGATAATGTTTTCCTCTGTTATCTTTCAAATAAAAAGTGGCAAATGTCTAAGATTTAACCATCGTTTTTGTTAGTTGCAGGTGAGGAGAAAGAGAATAAAGCAAGGGTTTTGTAAGTTGGCGAGCTTTCATTCGGGTAAGCTCCGGGTCTTTCTAAAAGCCATCGTAGGTGCTCTGTGACTGTGGTTGAAGGAGTTTCAAGATGGGTACTAGTTCAAGCCGTGACTCATTGTTGTTTGATGTTTGAAGAACTTCGAAGCACCGTTGAAAAACAATGATAACTGTTTTCGGTGTTGTAACTTTCGTTTATTTAAATGGTTTTGGTTTCTACCTTTTAACTTCGTCGAAACTGGGTAATGTTAAGCTCATCCATGTTGAGGACTGATTTCGAATGTTGAGCTTGGGTGTAAACCCTGTCTATTTTGTTTTGGAAAAACATGTTGTAATTCTTGTTTCTGAACACAATGACTTATTTTCTTGAAGTCGGAACTATGTAATAGTAAAAACGTTGAACAACTCTCCTGTTGATATGTGTTAATGTGTAATGAAATGGAGCCGAGGCTCGCATGAACTTGTGAATACCAATCTGCTTTTCGAAATGATAAACTATTGATTACATTCAAAGTTATTTGGTTTGTTTTCTGTGTCATAAGTTAAATTTGTTATACTTGTTTCAAGATTACGAAACTGTAATGTTTGTGACAACTATAGAATAGATCTTGTCTTTGAAGAGTGAGGAGAGGTATCGGGCTATGCCCAGATTGATGATTCTCGTTGTTAGTGGCAAGCCATGAATCAAAACGAAACTAAAAAAGTATGAAAAACAAGTCGAGTCTGTAATACACGACTTAATGTTGTAAGTGGTTATCGGTTTTTTTTTATGCTAGGGTTTATGAAAACTTGCTTTAGATGACAACTCTGTATTGTATGATGCTTGAATGGTACTAAATTTCGTTTATAATGGGAATAACCGATCAAACCCTAGTTCGTGTATTGAATAGAAATTCAATGTTTGAAAAATAAATCTCAGTTTGGAGAATCGACATGTTCAGTTTAGAAAAATCTATGGAAATAAATGATTGGTGACAAAATGTTTGTAATGTTTTCTATGTCTATTTGAACTAGATAAATAAAATATAGGTAGCGATTATAGTAGGAAAGAGAACAGTGTAAGTATGTGTAACGTGAAAGCTGTGTGATGACTATTATGTACAGTCTTGTTATGATGATCACATTCTTTTATTTTGCAGCTATGTTATTACAAAGTAACCATAATATGGTATATAGATATATGTTTTCTATCTTTTTCCTTTCTACATAATAATGAAAAGAATGATGCAATGCATCTGGACAGGAATTAAACATTATTTGTTTTTCATATAACTTAAGAAAACATTTCATATGTATAATATACAGAACTTTCTACATCTATTAACTATAAGACAGAAAACAATAAACATATGAATTACTATATTTATCTATCGAATCTCAATGGCAAATTGTCTATCTTATCATCTATTCTTAATTTGCGTATCTATACTGGAGTACGATGCACAAACAGTATGAGGAAAAATATAGATATTGGTTTATTAATTTCAATTCATCATTTAAACTTTAACATTCAAACTGTAAATAAATCTAGAATTAAACTCTTTATCGAAACAGAAAAAACAGTAAATACTACTATACATAATAGAATTACTAGCTGAGATAAAGTAGAAAATTTGTAGAACCTGGATAAATCTGTAGGGCAACAAACAACCCAAGAAGAATGTTCCACCCAACCAATTCCTGAAAACAGTCAAGCACTGTCTTAGGACCCCCGAGCCTGTTCACCGAACCACCAGGAGGAAGAAACTCAGGAAATAGGACTTCTTCTTGTTGTAGCAAATAAATTCTGAATCTTCAATAGCTAGCACACCAATAAACCTGCACTAGCATCTCTGGTTCTTCTCAGCAATAATGCAGACTTAAGATTTCAGTCACCACTAGCCTCCCTATTCGAATCTCTCAGTGGTCAACTGATGCACATGAGGAAAATATTCTGCAGAAATATTGATTAAGAGCTGCCTGCTCAATTCAAATTTGCCTGTATAGGCTGCCTAGGCCTTTTCAGATGTTACTGGGTCATTAAATGAGCTTCTTGCTCACTCCCTCCACCTGGGGGATAATGCCCTATTTTTAGGGGTAGTTGTCCCATAACCAACAACTAGTGGTGTGATGCAATTGCTGCCATCTGTCGCATACCTTCCAACAGCTTCCATTCCTCCTAGTGGGTCAGTGAACACTCATTTAATAGTCCTCTTGGGTGTTTGTGTCCTAATTAATTTATTTAAATAATAATATTCAGTAATTACATTCATCCATGATCAAAACTGATCATAATTACAAAACTTTGTAATTAAATTTAACATAAAGTATTTTGCAAATAAAATAGTAATTTTCAGAAATTTGGGTAGGTGACAGCATGTCCCTAGAGAAAATAGAACCTAAGTGAGGAGGATTATAATCATTCTTCCCAAGCACCCAAGCTAGACTCGATTGACATATATTTATTATTATTATTATTATTATTCATAGGTATTTTATCCTAGTAGGAACCTCCTAGGAATTTAGAACTCATAAATAGATAATATATAGATAATAAACAATCGTCTCACTAAGGGAAAACATTTCACAAAGTGGGATTTGAACAAAGGTAGGAAGGGTAACAACTTTTCCTCATAACCACTCAGTCTACATCCACATACACGTGGTAATATATTATTATTATTATCTCTCCATTACTAACTTTCATTTTTTTTTATTGTTTTAATTTATAAGCACTATAGAAGGGTTACACATCTCATTCATTTCGAGTTGCATACAATCATATTAATTCAAAATTTGGATATGAAAAATATGACTATTAAAAGCAGATCCAAGAGACCAAAAAACTGAGAAACCACAACCATCTTCATAATCAATCATCATCTGAAATGATAAGTGGAGGAGTTTTATGGGAACTTGCTAAATCAGGCTATGCTACATCCAGGGTTGATGACGAAACATCAAACCAGGATCACCACTAGGAGCCAACTGTTTGCTTAATAAGATGCGTCCAATCAATTCATGAGCCATAACATTGATTTTGGAATCCATGTCCATTTGGGCATCCATGTCCATTTGGGCCTTGGCCATTTGATGAATCCACCCTTAAATTTTATCCATGTGCACTGCTAGACCAACATTTTGATCCCCTTCGACCCTTTTCCCTCTACGCTTTCCATTAATGCTTTGCCTAATAGATATTTGGTGAACCAGAGAAGGGAAAGGGTCTTTACATAATGAGTCCCATGTGAGCAAGAGGAGCTTGGGATATCCATCAACTCTCCCATATCAGAAATAAAGTTAGCAACATCGAGGTGAGTAGAGTTGTTGAGAACCCAATATTCCATGTTTCTTAAATGACATTGGACCAGGGGAGAGATCATCCCAGAGAAGGAGGTGCGGGATTTTTCCAGCTCTTCAATAACCCTTGGCATATGAGATCACCGAGCCCCAACAGGGACCTTTTGGCTTGTTTATTCGGTCATGTCCATGGTGAGCTTGGAGATGATACTAGAAGAAGGACAAAAGGAGCTACAAAGAGAAGCAAAGGATCTTATGGAAAATCGCTCTCTCAAATCCTCCAAGCAAGTATAGAAATGAAGTTTATGAATCTCGCTAGCTCAAGCAAAAGAACAAATCCCATCGCACGCCATGAATATTTCCAAATAGACACACTGGTATCAAGAATAGGTAAGAGCATCAACGAAGAGGCTTCCATCATTTCAAGCAGACCAGTGGCCTAAGAATGGTGCAAGTGGTACTGAACCCCGTGGAGAAATCAACTTCTACACGCATAAGATAACCACATGAATAAAACCCATTGATTGTCATGATGATACGAGAACAACTACTGCCAACTGGATATCGTCCTAGTCTGAGCGTTAGCTTGCATGATTATAAGCAAGGTTGGGTCGATGACACCCGTCGAGGAGGGTATTAAATTAAAGGACATGGGGCTGCAATTTTATCCACTTATGTGTGCATGAGTCATTAGATCATTTAATACAATCTCTCTAGGTGCAACCAAACATTCAACCACTACCTCAAGGTGACCCCATGGCTTCAGGTTAAGTCCTCAGGAGAATTGAACCTTGTGCACAAGTGAAAAACTCCTCGATCTTCACCAATGGATCATATATATATATATATATATATATATATATATATATATATCCCAGTGGGCTAGCTCAAGTGGTTGAGTTTTGTAAGTTGTGAGCAAAAGGTCTCGGCGTCAAATCCCTGGGTGGCTATACATTGCTATCTAAGGGCCTCACTTGATGTCCCCACTGGGTTAGACCCCGTAATCAGGGTTGATGGTTTACCTTGGGTACCATCCTCAAAATGAGGGGAAGTACCCGAGGGTTTCCCCATGTCATGTTCCAATGAAGAAAATATATATATATATGTAATACCCCCATTTTGGCCCTTAGAGCATATTGGCCTTATATGTAAATATTGTGCATATGTATGATTCCTAGCGTGGAGCTCAAGGCCAAGGCCCCGCTAGTGAATTCTTAGCCTTGAAGAGGCTGGTATTTTATATTGTTCTAACCATGTGTTGGTGAGCCATGGAAATTATAAAAGCATGTAAATAACTATAATGCAAATAAAATACCAAGGGGTTGGCTATGGATGCAACTAATAAGAAGGGGCCATATGTATCCACTAGGGAGAGGTAAGGGGATTGGGGGATTGAACCCTATGTTTCCATGTGTCATTTTGTGAACTCCCTTTGACTTCCATGTTGTCATTAATTTCTGTTGTAAGAAAAGAACTCCAGAAATCAGTCCATGAACTTGATGGAGTATGGGCAACCCAGAATTCGTATGGGTGGGGTGTGGGATCTGTTTACTTGACCCACAATTCACTCCACCTCATGGGAATTCATATCCCATCCTCCCCATTCCATTGTATATCCATCCGACTGTAATTCTCTGCAGAGAATGCATGCCCAACAAGAGAAAAACCATAAATCGCAACTTGTAAAGAAGCTGCGTTTTGGGGTGCCAAAATGGCCCATAAATTTGTGGAGGATGTAAAATCCGTTGGGGAATCCATAGATATGAACCCTAGGGCAAGTTTGAGATTGTGAAGAGCCCCAAAATCCATGGGAGAACCCTGTTTTAGAAGCCTGAAAGTGGAAATCCGTGAATGAGATTCACGTGGGAAGATTTGGGGAAAAATCCAAGAGTGGATTGAAGTGGGAGAGAGATCAGAGAATTGGATTCCATAGTGGAACCAGTGAAGGATCAAGTAACCCTTGGTTTAGAATTCAGGACCAGCCATACCTGCCCACGTTAGTGCTGAGGGAAGGGGCGCCTAAGGGACTGTGTAGCAGAGAAGGGGACCTTACTCAGGCTGAGAGTGGAGGTGATGGGGGTTCCTGGGTTGTCTGAATCCAAGGAGATATGTCTGTATCTATGTGGTTGAGCTCAATTAGTTAGTGAACTCCTTCCCTGCCTCCCCACTTGCTTGACATAGTCAACTGTATGTTGGTTTAGCTTGAATGACTAAGCCCATGGTTGTGAGTGAGCCTGTGTAGTCTCCTTAGTGGATACATAGCCCCAAATCAGGGGTGGTCTTTGAGTGTTGAAAGAATATAGGCTGGGCAGAGACCTATGGTTGGGTTGGAACGTTGTAGTCCACATCCAGTTGCCTAGTGAATTCACTTGGAAAAGATAAATGTTTATTATGTTGTTAATTGTGCTTCATTCATGTGTTATGAATGGTTTTTTATTATGTCTGATTGCAGGGATTGGACCAGTTAGGTTATTGAAATGGATGCTTGTGCATTATGTTGTTAATATGCTTATGCATTATTCTGTTATGCCTGTGTTGGAATGATGTTAATGCATTATGTGTGTGCAATATTCAGATTTATTTTCGTTGTGTATGTTATCATGTATTTGAACATACATTTGACTATTAAGAATTTTATAATATGGCACTGGGGGAAAAGTTAGTACCCCCGTTGTGCTCATGTCCCCTCTGGGAGTCGGATCGATGGGAGGGGGACGTGACAATATATATATATATATGTGTGTGTGTGTGTGTGTGTGTGTGTGTGTGTGTGTGTGAGCAATCAATATATGGTTCCTTTAGGATGTAATGTACAAGTATTCAAGGCCTAGGCCTATATATATATATACAACCCTATGGCTTCTTTGACGATGCATGCCAAGGTTCCCCAAGTATGAGTGGTGCAGGGGTTGTACTTTTTAAAAATAATGATCATTATTTTATTTTAAAATATGGGGCAAGTCAGGGAACAAACATTAGAGAAAAAATATGTGCCTTGTGGATACTAATGAAAGCAATTGTTAATAAAATTTTAAGCAAGTTACAGGTGCTAGGGGACTCAAATATTTTGGTGGATTGGGAAAATGGTAGAAGTCAACTAACAAATATGGCCCTATATCCCATAATGACAAAAACTTTGGAGGAAAAATTGTAGTTTGAAGAAGTCTCCTTTGCACATATCTATTAGGAAATCAAGTCCAAAGTAAACAATCTCTCAAAATAATCCCTTTTAATACGTGTACTCACTAACAAGAATTTAGATGAAATGTCGTTTTTATTAATCTATTGGGTCACTATTTTAACAATTTTGATTTTTTGGTTAGTCTGCTTCTCATAATAGTTGTTTTTCAACATTGTTTGTTATTGTTGGGTCATAAAAGTCGAGAATGTGTTTAAGTCTTTGTTTATTTTGAGACCAACAACTTTATTGAAGGAAGATTGTAATATGTCCTAGACGTCGAGGCATGGTCATGTGTATCTTGATTTCAATCTTAGAAATATCAAATACAAATTTATTTTTTCTTAGAACAATACTTGTACATTACATGACACATCTAATCTAACTTTACAATTATATTCTTGGTCTTTTCAATTAAAAAACATTACCTTTAGTAACTAACAATTAAGATTATTTTTTTAATAGAAATTGATACTTGATATATTATATTACATAACTTGACGGTGTCCCAAGTCTAGGATGGTTGAATGGTACACGCCTGAAGCCCTACAATTGAAGTTGATAATTTCAAAAGTCGGGATACTTCCGTTGTAGGGAGTAAGGTATGGTAGGTCTTTAGGAGTGTGTTTCATTTCCAGTTGCAATTTATAGACTGACATATAAAGAATGTTAGTAGTGTCATGTCTAGTTTTTCTTCATCGTGTTAATTTTGTTTCTGTTATGCAACATGCATGTAAGACTTTATTGATGTACTTAAAAGTGATTAGTGGATTAGGATGCTAGATGTCCCATCGACGATTATTTGCTCCTACATTGATAGCCGAAAGATCTAGTATCTTTTTTCCTTTCCCTATTAAATGAGCCTATCAAGTCATGTCATTACCGCACCCAACTAAATAAAACCTCATAATTTTGCTCAAGTCTTCACCTTTTAATTGTGTAGCCATTTATCATCACGTTGGATCCCTCTTAGTTTTCTACAGCTTGTAGGCAAAGTTTTGTTGAGTGAATCTAACTTATCATTCACCTTATCTATCAACTTCGACCAATTTCCATGGGTAAAGCATAAGGAAGCAAAGCATCGGCCTTTAAAGCATCTCCATGGTCAAAGGAGTCCATCCTTGCTGACATTTGTGACCCATGTGTGGAAATCACAAGTGACCTACATGGGGAGGTCAAGCAAACACGGTAGGTTGACTGTGATATTTCTAATGAGGAATTGTTCCCATACATGCAACCTAAGGTATACTTGGATATTATGCCATTGGAGACAGGGAGCTCATCATCATTTGGAAACCCTCCTTTAAGCCCCTACGGAAATAAAATTTGGTCATCCTTTGTGACCTACTAGTGTTTAGTAATATTAGGGAGGTCCTGAAGTGTACCAAATTCCTTATCAGCAGAGTGAATGGGAACTCCCTACAGTTGGACATAGCTTACCCCATTCATGTAATGATATACACTTGATCATATGCCTATCCATGGAAGGAAATATTTCACTTCAACTTTCGATGGTGGTAGGAAACATGGGAAAATAAAGATGACCTTAGTCTATATGACTGGTATGGTACTAGAAAGGGTGGCCATGATACCATCATCTCCCTCATCAACAATCCCCAATTTAAATCTGCATATCAACTCATTTATGGATGAATCATGAAAAAATGTACTCATGGTTAGTGTGCTCTAGATGCCTTGTATGTCGCTGAGTTTTGCATCCAAGCTTGAGTCTAGTTAAATTGGTACAACTTTCTCTTGGATGAGCTTCTGAAATCTTGTGTAGATTCTCACAACACCACCATCTACTTCATTTTTGGCTACTTTCTTGTTCCTTTTTCCATGTGGAAGTGGCAACCACCAGAAGGTCGAGAATCACCACTTACGTCAAACTAAAGGGCTATGGCTCTATGTTTTGAGCCATGGAAGACCAAGAGTATTGAGGGTTCCCCAAGCCTTGCTCAATGCCCATTTTGGAAAGATCTAGTTTCACATGGGCAAAGATAAAACCTTTTTGCGACCACATGCGATAAACCTAAAGATATTTAGTGCATGTTCCCTCTCCTACTACCTCACATAAGCATTTTTTGATAGGGAGGTTTCATACTGGTCCGAAGTGCGAAAATAAAAAAACACGTAGGGAACGACATACATTATGTTGGATATTACCACCCACCTTCAAAGACAAAAACAAGGGGTCATGAAAGAATAAGTTACATGGAAGCGAAAGATGACTGAGGTTGCAGCCATTTCTAGTATCGGTAATGAACAAGAAGCGCACCCATCCTCGAGTTTATTAGAAATCCCAGCAGTCATCACCTCTACTATCTCAAATTCAACACAAATTTTTGGTAAGTAATTCAAATCCTAACTCGAGACTGTGGCTCAATTTTTGCAAGGGTCGACCCCAAAAAATTTGAGAGTGGTGAGGGCTTTGATCACGCACCAACCAAAGATTTTTGTAGAAGGATCTCATCTTCTCAGACTATGTCTACAACCTCTCTTCCTATTCAAGAATAAGTGCCTACATCATCAGTGGGACTAGCCATTCAGGAACTACTTGAGATGGGTGTCAATCATGAGCTAGTCTCAGTTGTAGATATGTTATGTTCTTTCCAAGATTTTGAACAATTTACTAGCATTCCCACCATTATCAATATTGAGGACGATAATCCATAGACCTTCTGGATGGTGCCAGGAGTTATGGTTGTGCGTGAAGTTAAGGCTACTCCGTTGATCCACACAGAGCAGGTTGCAACCTCCAATACTGAGATGGAGGATAGAAGATATATTAGGAACACTTCGATAGGAGGGATCGACACTAATCAAATAGAGCAGGATGTGGGTGGTAGCAATGGTGGGAACCCTCTAGAATATTCCCCACCTCCCATCACTCATGATAGAACAACCACCAATTCTCCTCCTGAGCTTATCAAGGGGGAGGTCCATGAAAAAGAGATTCCTTACTTAATCCCCACCACTCCTCACCCTCCTCTTCTTCCTTCAATAGATTATTAGTGATGTCGCAACTTTGATAGCTTATGCAATACTCTGAGCATTGCCTGGAAATGTTGAGGATCTATTAAGAGTAGAATGACATCGCCCCATTTTTTTACCAAGGACACCCAAAGTAGGATTATGCAACAAGCAACTTGAACACGCGCTGAAACAGAGATCCAAATTTCCAATAAGTCGGTCCCATCAACTGCTAGCAAGCAAGCATTGAATTGGAAGCCTTCGACTGGAGATGCCTCCTCCACCACATATATGAAAGATTAGTCCACTTCCCAAATGTTGCATATCATTAGTGCCTCTACCACCAAAGTGGAATCTAGGTTGGTAAAGGTTGAATAGGATCAGTAGGCCACTTCCCTTGTTGAGAATGATACAAAATATCATACTTGTTAGGAAGAGAATCACATGGTGGAGGTCATCTCCAAGTAGTTGGTCGAGATTTGGATAGATATTCAACAAAAACACCTTGATGCCCTCATGGAAACCTCCTATGGAAACCCTTTGGATGGCATTTAATTGCGTTGCACTTCCTGGAAGACTTTGCAAACTAAAGTTGGTATCTTGTGACACGAGTTGGACACCATCAAGGACAAGATACAAAATAACAACAAGAACTCATGGCTTGGTTACCTTTGATCATAGCCAATGTCCATGTTACTTGGGCTCGCCTTCACAAAGTTACAAAGCAAAGTAAGGCCATCTTCTCCACTTTCCTCGATTGGATGGGTTTGCTCAACCAACGACCAAATCCTATCAATGATTTGTGAGAAAGGATCAATTAGATGAATGTCAAGGAGTAGGACAAGCCTAATCCCCTCGAGCAGCAGTGTAAGTACAAAGAAATTCAAGTTGTCAATGACCAAATTGATACCCTCCATGAAGACTATGTTGCCGCTAAGAAAACGAACCACAACTTTAGTCGTATAGCCCAATCAAACTATGTCACACTGTAGTAGTTGGCATAGTTTACATATTCCAAATGGCAGGCCTTATGATAACAGTAGTCTTCAATGCCAAACAGTTAAAGGCTTAGGCATTTATCGCTAGCGCCAATATTTTGTTGGGCAAATGGAAGGAACAAGTACTCAATTTTGAAGAATTCTAAAGCAAATCCCTTGCAGTGGTTCCTGAGTTGGCCCCTTTTTTTGAAAAATTGACGGAGCAACAAGCTTGACTGGAGGGTGAGACAATGTTTGTGGTTGGATCTTGTTGGCCCCTTCATTTTGAATACTTGTACATGAAAGGTAGGCAGGAATTCAACATGGAAAGGATTGCAGAAAGGGGAGATGGAGGATAAGATGGACAATTAATGCACCCACATAAACAATATAGAGCTGGAAACTACCTCAACATGGTCAAAACTAACGACTCGAGTTGTATAAAAAGGGAATAAGAGAAAAGGAAAGTGGTCCAAGGTTAGAGTCGATTAGGTGTAGGGGTAGAGTCTTTTAACCACTGGTGATGAGAGCAAGTTAGGACAAGGTCCTTGATGTAATGGGTGGGATTTGGGATCCAAGGGGATAGTTTTGAGATGAAGATGTCTCTGGATTGTAACCTTTGGAATGTACTCTATTTTGATTAATGATAAATGAGAAAGTGTTTGCACCCCTTCAAAATTTTGAATTTGCTTGTATTTTCTTTCTATTTGCAATGCATGACCAATAAAGGATGTTGGTCTAGTTTCTCTTTATGTTGCACAACTTAGTAATTGGATAAAACAAATATTGGGATCCCTCCCTCGCCTCTTCATTAATATTTCTCTCATTTTACACTAGTCTTAGCAGTGTTTTGGGAGAGACTTTCTTCTCCTTAGGGAAGGATGAAAATGTTGGTGCATTTGGACTACGATGATACTTTGTTGGCCCTTGCATAGAATCCTGGTCTCTGATATTTTTTGCACCAACAATTACAACTAGTGTCCTACCCCTATTCTCTTCCATTTATTATCTTAAGTCCTGTTGATTCATTTGGTCACATATTGGAAACTTGTCTCCTTAACCCTCTTTTATCTCGAGTACCTATTTATTTGAGAAACCATTTTCAAAAACTGCTCCTTGGAACTATGCAAACTATGATATCTTATGGAAGCATCCATGGTCTCCTATGTTCATATCACTTTGTGTTGTGTCACCCATGGAACCTTTTTGATGTCAACCTCCACATATTTTTTACTTCAGTACCCCCTCATCTCCATTGTGAGTATTCCCTTTGCACGTATGTCCCCTGGCAATAGCTTTGTATCCCTCCCTTGATATTATAGTGAGTTATACATATGTTGCAGAGTCATCCATGGATTTGTGCTCTTAATAAAGGAAGAATTGAGTCCATTGCTCTATGACCCTCCATTCCCCCTTAATTTCTTAGTCCCAATTTCTTTTCACATTCTTGTATTATCCCTCACACTAATAAACAATGATCTCCTCATTGCTTTTTTTTCCAGTAGACCTCAACTTCAACACTTGTATTCTAGAGGATAGGTCTAGAGGCATTACGTATCTTGGCTCCATAACCATTATTTATGGGTTAACTTGGATTAACTAAGGGGATACCTCATTGCCCCTTGGATTAGTTGGCTCTCACGTGCTTGACTCAAACACATTATCGCACCATTGAGAATCGTATATAGTATGGTATTTCCCTTATCTCAGTTTGGTCGAAGACCTCAAAAACTTGTGACTCCATTCACTTCTCAAGTTTATTTTGGAAGCCCTTCAATTTTCAAGTTTCATGTGATGTCCAGGATGCTTTAGCAACAATAATCTAATTTTAGTTGTAGTTCCCTAGACTTGTTTTTCTTAGTCTTTCAATATTTTGAGCCACCTGTGAGGATTTTCTCATATTAATACTCCTTCGAAATCTTGGATCCCTCTAGTTTCAATAGAGCTTCAATTGTTGAGATTGTTCATCCTGTCAGGATGCCATTGTTCCTTCTCATGTACTTCAAATCAACTATGGTTGGACCACACTTATACTTGGATTGGGTCCCTCTTTGACCCTCATGATGTGTTTTCCATGATAATTATTCATGTATCTTAATCAAACCCCTCTTGGTCTTGATCCCATATTATTTTGAGACATTGATATGAGCATGGAGATTCCCACCTTGCTTGTATTAGAGATTGTATATACCTAAGCACTATGATTGGTTTGTTTGAAGATGTGCACTTTATATCCCCTTCATGGGGTAGGATTCCTTCTCCTTACTCAATCACAATCCTTTCCTAGGTGTTAATGGTTTCCTATGGACTCAATTGGAAAAAAAACTATCTTGTATTTCAGCCACATGATGAACTCATGACCTCACACATAAGGAGGCAACTGTTAAAAACCTAATTTTGTGCACTTGCCTTGTCATGAGTATCATCACCCTTATACATTATTTACAGCATTATAAGCCCCATTTCCATCAATTCCATCACCATATGACCTCAACAGTGTTACCAAAAACAGAAGCAAAGTCAAAATTTGACCCTAACTGACACTATGTAGATTTTTCCTAAAATTCTACGATAGCATGTTGCACTAAAAACCTCGAAAACCACAATAGGGTCCCAAAACCACAATTCGGTTTCTTTGAACCTTCCAAAAAGTTGTGGCTAAAAGTGGAGAATCCCTAATTGATATTACAAAAAAATAACATTTGATTTGGTCTCTGAAACCTATCTTCCCCACTAAATCATCAATGGAAGACTATTCACACCAGGGCTATATCTAAGAATTGTCCACAATATTTCCTATAAATATAGCCCTTAAGGTCAGTCTATTCATCCATCCACAATAACAAGGTTATGCAGTTGGATTTCCTACTAAAAGTTAGAGCGAACCTACATCATTTTTCCTTTGACCATTTGGTATCCACCTTGTACATCACTATGTTGAAATTTGGGCACAAAGGAGAAGAAGAACCCTCCCTTGGGTCTATTAGTTTTTCATCATTTAATTCAATATGATCTAGGATCTTAACTGAGAGAACAACATGTACAGCATATCAAACACAAGAGACAAGAGACACAAAGCATTTCACCGGGGAAAACCAAGAAGGTGAAAAACCCTGCAACTTCCTCATAGATAGAATGAGCACCAATACAAAGATCACAAAGATGAATCCCCAAAAGATAGATGTCTGCAGCAGCTACTCCTCCTCCACTTGTGTGCACTCCTCCTCTCTCTCACTAATGCGAAGTGAGTGAGTGAATGAATGAATAGAATGAGAGAGTCACACTCTCTATTTATACAATGACTTGACTTGCCTTTTACTCTAACTGAGCCAACCTCCCTTAGGAGAGTCTAATAACCCATTACCACTTGTCACTGGGCTGACCCCACTAGGGTGGTCTAATAACCCTTTAACCCATACTGGGCCGACCCCTCTAAGGTGTTATAATAACCCATCAAATATAAGTTACGACACTTACAATATAACTTGCGACACTTGCAAATACAAATGACGACACTTCCAATCGGAGGAATAATACATCTCCGTTGGAGATACAATAAAGTACAAATGTAATACATACAATATACAAGTGAATATCTTCCGAAGTTACAAATACATCAACACTCCCTCTTAACTAGGAAGGTATTCTCTTGACACAGGTCATCAATACACATATGCACAAATATTCAATTCTGGAGTTGGATCATCGTCACTGGATCACGGAGCATCATCGTCACTGCTGTTGTACTCGTCATCTTGATCACTAGGATATCTCTCAATTCTTCTCGTCATAGGAATTTCTACAGATCCAGACCTTTTTCATGTTGGATGTAGGCCTAGCCTCCTGTAGGTCTTCACCATCTCTGGGAGCGGCCATCCGGTGGAATCTCAGGACTGATTACGTGCATCAACAAAACCTTGCAAGAGCATCCCAGGACTGATTATGAGATTACTGCTCAACATATAGGATCTCCATGGAGATATTACATGTGACCTCGCAAAACCTCACAAGAGCATCCCAGGACTGATTACGAACTTACTGCTCAACCTATAGGATCTCCCAGGGACCTATTATATGCGACCAGGCAAGCAAAACCTCACAAGCGTATCCCAAGAGTGATTACGTGCCCAACACAACCTGCAAGATCTCCCAAGGAGATATTATATGTTGTCAAGCAAAACCTCGCAAGAGCATCCCAGGACTGATTACGTGCCCATCACAACCTGCAAGATCTCCCAGGGTGAATTTACATGCCATAGACAAAACCTCGAAAGAGCATTTTCCAGATCTCCCAGGGAGCTATTATATGCCACAGGAAAAACCTCGCAAGAGTATCTGCAAATCTACTAGGGCGCTATTATATGTCCCTCTAAGAAAAACCTCGAAAGAGTATTTTCTAGACCTCCCAGGGAGTTATTATATGCCATAGGAAAAACCTCACAAGAGTATCTGCAAATCTCCCAGGGCGCTATTATATGCTTATCGCACAACCTGTCCAAGGCCACGGATTACCATCCTGATACTCATAATCCTCCTGATCATCCTCGTACGGAGCATCATCCTGATGCTCATGATCATACTGATCATCATCATACATTGCATCATCTTGATGCACATCATCATACAATTCATCATCTTGATCCACATCATCATACAGTGCATCATCTTGCTGCACATCATCATACAGTGCATCATCTTGATGCACATCATCATCACATGATCATTCTGATCATCGTCATCTGGAACATTGTCCTAATGCTCATCACACATGATCATCCTGATCACCATCTGGAGCATCGTCCTAATGCTCATCACACAGCACTTACATCCACAGCCATGGGAAGGATCCTCCTACCACCATTCTTGGAATGGCTCCCGCAAATGTGTCCCATCACTTCCTCCTCGAAGTATCTTCTATCTAAAGAACACCAAGCCTCTCTCTGAAGTACCAGAACTTCACTCTGGCTAATGGTTTGTTCAACACATCTGCAATTTGCTCATCTGTCGCAACATACTGGAGCTTCACTAGTCCTCTCTGCACCATATCCCTGATATAGTGATATTTGATCTCAATGTGCTTCGACCTATCATGGAACATCGGGTTCTCAAACAACTTCACACAACTCTAGTTGTCATAGAAGATACAGGTAGAATCGAACTGGAGATCAAACAAATCAGACAGTAGCTTCCTTAGCCATACTGCCTCACAACTATCCAAACAAGCTGCGACATACTTTGCTTCGGCTATACTCAATGCTATGCAGGATTGCTTCCTGCTAAACCAAGAGATCACACCTGATCCCATACTGAAGCAGCACCCCAAAGTGCTCTTCCTATCTACAGCACTACCTGCCCAATCTGAATCAACATAACCCTCCAGGTTAAACTTTTGATTCGCATCATACTTGAGCCCATAATCAATCGTACCCTTCAGATACCTCAGAATATGCTTTACAACAATCAGGTGAACATGTCTAGGATCTGTCAGGAACTGGCTCAAAGTGTTCACCGCAAAGCAAATATCTAGTCTCGTGTTCGTTAGGTACATCAAGGACCCAATCATCTGACGATACATCGTGGCATCAACCGACTCTGATGAAGCATCACTCAATAGCTTTAGGTTCGATGCCATAGGTGTGGCCATGGCCTTACAGTCCATCATCTCGAACCACTTCAGGATCTCTACTGCATACTTCCCTTGTCCAAGGAAGATTCCATCTGCACTCTGCCACACCTCCATACCTAGAAAGTAATGCATCATACCCAAGTCCTTCATCTCAAACTCGGCAGCAAGCTTCCTCTTTGTGTCAGCAATCAATCTATCCTCACCTATCACAAATGGGTCATCCACATACAATAGGAGTATCACTGGATTGCCTTCCTCAACCTTGTAGTAAAGGTTAGAATCCGCTTTACTCTTGGTAATGTCCAAACTGGATAGGAAGTTGTCTATCCTGTCGTACCATGTCCTGGGTGCTTGCTTTAAACCATACAAGGCTTTCTTCAATCTGCACACATATGACTGCTTGTCATGTGTCTCAAATCCAAGTGGATGCTCCACATACACTTCCTCTTCGACTACACCATTCAAGAAAGTTGTCTTGACATCCATCTGGTGTATCTTCCACTTCATCACCACAGCCCAAGCAAGTACTGTTCTGATGGAAGTGTGTCTCGATACAGGTGCAAAAGTTTCTTCATAATCTATCCCTTCTTTCTAGGAGAAGCCACAAGCCACAAACCTTGCCTTGTATTTCTCTATGCTGCCATCTATAGCATGCTTGATCTTGTAGATCCACTTGGAAGTCACAACAGACTTCCCTTCTGGTCTTGGGATCACATCCCAAACATCATTCTTCATGATCGACTGGTATTCCTCGACCATGGCATCCTTCCATTACTGTATCTCAGAGCTTGGGAACTTCAGATTCTTCAATAGGTAGTTTTCTGGATTTGTTGAGTCTTCGTTGCTTGTTCTTTGAAACAAGTCTCTCTTGTAGGTGATGGTACATGGTCTTTCCTACAAGACAAGTTCAATTGCATGATTAGAAACTTCTCATATTTTTCAGAACAAAATCTTACACATAAGGACATATGTCATACAGTCATGCAATTATCTTAGCCAATGCTTCAATTCAACATTCATCCATATCCCGTATTCATACGGTAACTTCCTAGATGCCTTTCATCTCTACCAGAACATTGTTAAGAGTGTGCACAACTCCCAACATGTTATCAAATAGGTTTCATTCTAGATAAGTAGCAATGGGATGTTGTACAGTACCATAGGCTACTTGCATATTAGTAGTATCTTGTTCATTAATGCAACTTTTCTAAAATGCATAATATACATCCTAACTCATAAGTATGATTGAACAACATCATTTAAGTAATCATATATACAGGAAATAACAATTCAAATACTTATCTTTGTTTGCTTGTTGGGTGGACTCCCTCTCAATCTTTGCTTCCTTACAAGAATTACTGAAGTGTGCTCCCTCTTGATCTTTGCTTCCTGGATTATCTGTCTTTGAACTTATATCCGTCTTGGACCACTACGCATGCTTAAGTGTGCACTAGTGTCATCATTGTGTCATCCTCAAGATCTCATACATAATCATGCATGCATTAGTATAATCTTAAAAGATTATGATTCTAAATATGTATGGTCATGATCATTTCATACACAGGTAATTTATCACAAGCGTTAGTATTCAAGGTTTCAGGGAGTACTTCTTTTACTCATGCATATTCTTATTTGACCATTGGACTCTTCTAGTTTGTCATATCATTAATCAAACTAAGAAGCATAATATGCATAAACCCATGATTATTCAAACCTATAACTTCATGAATAATCATTATCAATCATACAAAAGTATACTTATCTAAGATCCTAACACAAAGTAGGGTTCTAACTTGATATAGGAAAAACATACCTGGATTATCATGCTTGTCTAACATACCCAAACAATGTCTCCTTTGTTCTCTTCAATGATTTAGAGACCTTGTGCTAGTAACCTGCATATCTCATAAGTTAAGAATTGTAGAACCAAATTATACATACCTCGTAAGTAGAGCTTATATATGATCAATGGATATGGATGAGTCTTTGTCTTCATGTCACCATGGTCATATGTTCTCGATCTATAACTTGATTTGTCTTTCTTGATGTACCTTTCATGTTAGCGGACAATATCATCCCCATACAACACCACAAGTGCATTAGTACAATCATAAGTGTCATAACCCTAATCAATGAATGTCTTCTATTATTCTCATGCATTCATACTTTTACTAAGGTAATAAGACAAGTCTAAAATTAATCAAGATTGTACTAACCTTAATAATATGAAGATAAACTTAATCATGAACAAATTTCAAAACATACATGTATCTCCTCAAGTCATACCTATCAGGATTGCTTGTAGCCTTCTTATGTAAGGCCTTAGCCTCATCTCCCTCTGGAACTGGAACTTCTTCACTTATGTAGGTGTTCAAATCATTCTCTTCTAGGATTAACCCAATCCACTTGATTTGCTAAATTGGATCTGGAGCTGGCTAGGGTTTGTCAGAGAAACCCTAAAAATCCAAACTTGGAATTTCAAACTTCTTTCTGGACAGGGAGATGTAGATGATTGAGGCAAGCAAGCTAGTGTGATTAGGTTTTGAAAACTCCAAAAATTGACGCCTCAAAATTGACCTGTGAGTTTCGGATCTGTAGGTTCTGTCAAATTCTGGTTTTCTAGTCAAAATCCCGATATAGGGTTTGATAGAGCCCGGGGTTCTACCCAACCAAAAACTTCGATCTTGGTCTCTAAATTTCGATTTTGATGAGGAGCATCCAGCCATGGTCTCAGAATCCAAAAATTCCAACTTTTGCATAAACCCTAATTTCCCGCAGCAGTGACAAACCAAAAATGAAAGTGTTCAGAATCCAATTCTGTTTGGACAGAAATATATGCCATGTTGTTTCTGATGTATCTCTGAAATTTCAGATCCTCGGGGTCTGAAACCTCGTCCTATGGTAGAATGACCTGTCATCTTTCCAGCCCCATAGATCAAAGCTCAAATGTATTCTCCATGAGAGAGATATGCTAAGTGTCGCAACATGATCTGTTTATGGGATGAAACAACATAGCGAACTTGTACGGAGTACCACGTGTCACTGTTTCAACTTCGGCCTCTAAAACCTAGACTTGTGAAACTACAGTCCGTGTCCTAACTGTCACTTTTTATGGAATTCCATTTGGATATTCCTAGCCCGATATATGACCTTTGTGCCTAGGTCACCTGTTTAGGGATGCATTCTGGAATAGGCAGAAACCCTAACTTGTACGGATCATATCTCACAAAGTACAACGAATCTGAGGCTAATCTTCAGACACAAGGTACATGAACATTTCATCTTTGGCCTGTAAAAGTTTCAGATCCCAAACCTTCTCCAAAACATATTTATAGCGAAAGTGCCACGATGACTAGTTTTTACTATACCAAGCCTTAGCTTCCAATTTGTCGCAAGTGCAACAAGTGTCGTAAATGCCATACAATGCCTTCCTTCAGGATAGATTTGATACCATGTTAGTTTTTCATCATTTAATTCAATATGATCTAGTATCTTCACTGAGAGAACAACATGGACAACATATCAAACACAAGAGACAAGAGACACAAAGCATTTCATCAGGGAAAACCAAGAAGGTGAAAAACCCCGCAACTTCCTCAGAGATAGAATGAGCACCAATACAAAGATCCCAAAGATGAATCCCCAAAAGATATATGTCTGCAACAGCTACTCCTCCTCCACTTGTGCACACTCCTCCTCTCTCTCACTGATGCGAAGTGAGTTAGTGAATGAATAGAATAGAATGAGAGAGTCACACTCTCTATTTATACAATGACTTGACTTGCCTTTTACTCTAATTGGGCCGACCTCCCTTAGGAGAGTCTAATAACCCATTACCACTTGTCACTAGGTCGACCCCACTAGGGTGGTCTAATAACCCTTTAACCCATACTGGGCCGACCCCTCTAAGTTGGTCTAATAACCCATCAAATATAAGTTACAACACTTACAATATAACGTGCGTCACTTGCAAATACAAATGACGACACTTCCAATCGGAGGAATAATACATCTCTGTTGGGGATACAATAAAGTACAAATGTAATACATACAATATACAAGTGAATATCTTCCGAAGTTACAAATACATCAACAGGGTCAAGTATAGAGGTCCATATCTTCTACAACTAACACTAAGGTGTCTATGTCTATGCTCATTATTTATTTTAATGTAAATCAATATTATTTGTAACGATTGCTTTATCATTTTTTAGCTAGTTTTATCTTCGTTTGCATTGCATGCATACCAAGGAATCTTCTTTATTTAGTTTAGTTTTCCCTATTTATATTTGATATGGTACTTGGGATTTGACAATCCCCACGTAGGTACATTTGATACATGTCGGTGACAAAACACAAACACTAGTTACAAAGTGGGATTTAAATATGAATGGGTAGGGTAACAAATTTTCCTCGCAACCACTCAAATTACACCCAATTCACACACACACACACACACCCATTTCCCTTGGAAAATAAATCCCCATGAAACTCATGGGAACTTCCCCTCATTCTAAGGATGGTACCCAATGTAAGGCCACATGGACTATTGTACATTGATCCAGTAGGGATGAAGTGAGGACCACATACATAGATGCATCTAGCCAAGGGACTTGAACTCAATACCTCTTACTTACTATCACAACTCTTAACCATTTGAGGTATCTATCTGTGTTTGTGTATGTGCACGCACACACACACACACACACACACAGCTCAAATGGTTAAGAGTTGTGATAGTAAGCAAGAGGTATCAAGGTCAATACCCTGGGCTAGATGCCTCTACATATGTGGGCCTCACTTGATCCCTATTGGATCAATGTATAGTAGTCTATGTGGCCTTACATTGGGTACCATTGGGTCTCTCTCTCTCTCAAGTGGGGAGGATTATATTCATTCTTCCCAACCACCCAAGCTAGACTCGATTGACATATATTTATTATTATTATTATTCATAGGTAATATATCCTAGGAGGAACCTCCTAGGCATTTACAACTCATAAATAGATAATATATAACTCATAAACAATCGACTCACTAAGGGAAAACATGTCACAAAGTGGGATTTGAACAAAGGCGGGAAGGGTAACAACTTTTCCTCATAACCACTCAGCCTACATTCACACACACACATTGTAATATCTTATTATTATTATTATCTCTACAATACTAATTTTCATTTTTCATTTTTATAGTTTTAATTTATAAGCACTAAATAAGGGTTACACATCTAATTCATTTTGAGTTGTATGCAATCATATTAGCGTTGCATACATGTACATTGCATCCTAAAGGAACTAGATATTTATTGCTCACAACCATAGGGTTTATTTGGTGGTGCATGCCAAGGTTCAACAAGTATGTGTGGTGCAAGTGTTGTACTTTTTAAAAATAATGATCATTATTTTATTTTAAAATATGGGACAAGTCAAGGAACAAACAATAGAGAACAATTATGTGCGTTGTGTATATTGATAAAAGCAGTTGTTGATAAAATTTTAAGTAAGTTATAGGTGCTAGGGGACTCAAAGGCTTTGATGGATTGGGAAAATGGCAAAATTCAACTGACAAATGTGGCCCCATATCTGATAATGATAAACAATTTGGAGGCAAAAATGTAGTTTGAAGAATTCTCCTTTGCACATATCTATTGGGAAATCAATTCCAAAGGAGACAATATTTCAAAATAAGCCCTTTTAATGTGTGAACCCTCGTTAAACAAGAATCCAGATGAAATCTCCTTTTTTATTAATCTATCAGGTCATTATTTTAACGGTTTTGATTTTTTGGTTAGTCTAAATCTTATAATAGTTTTTTTTCAACATTGTTTTTTATTGTTGGGTCATAAAAGTCTAGAATATGTTTAAGTCTTTGTCTATTTTGAGACCTACAAGTTTATTGAAGGAAGATTGTAATATGTCCTAGAAGTCTAGGGTGAAGACATCTAGAACCTGTCTAAGAACTTAAAGGCATGATCATGTGTATGTTGATTTCAATCTTGGAAATACCAAATACAAATTTCTTCTTTCTTGGAAAAAATACGTGTACATGTGACATGACACATCTAAACTAACCTTACAATTATGTTCTTGGCCTTTTCAATTAAAAAACATTATCTTTGGTAACTAACAATTATCATTATTTTTTAACTAAAATTGATACTTGATATATTAATAAAAATGAAAAATGGTTGCAGCCTCACTGTACAACATGAAAGTACATGGGATGGAACATATTGTAGTCCAAAATTGGCCAAAAGAAAGGCCCAAGTGCAAAATTTTTCCTTCAAAGCAACTGACTCTAGTCAAAATATTTCTAAGACATTTTTAGTGACTAGTATAATGATGAATAAATTTCCCTAATAGAAAAGTAGATTTACCTAATGATAATTAAGGAGCTAGAGTCTAAAAAGAAAAAAGATTTTGGTTGAGAGGAAAATTGAATGGAGGTTGAAGAATATAACCACTTTACTAGAACTTGGTGATGAGAATACAAATTTTTTTCACCAGTATGATATTTATAAAAACATAATAAATATTATATGGGAGATGAAGAATAATGAGAGAATGGTTGTTATAAGTTTCAAAGAGTTGGTTGCCTTAGGTGTTCAACATTTTGAAAAAAAATATATCAAGAACTTAAGGGTTGTAATATTACATAGATTGTCAAGGTTGTTTCCTTATTTCCTAAGTTGGTATGGTATGTGTATAATAGGTGAATGGATGAGGATATTTCTAAGGAGGAACTTATGATAGGTGAATGTATGATGATATTATGAGGAACTTATGGTAGTGTTATCTTCTTTCCAAAAGGACAATACGCTAAGACCAAATGGCTAGACAATTGAATTTTTTTTTTGAGTTGTTAGGTAAGGATTTAGTAAGCATGGTTGAATAAGTTAGAATATTTGGTAAGGAATTGGGATCATTTAATTCCACTTTCATTTCCCTTATTCCAAAAGTGGATAAACCATCATCATTTGACAAGTTTAGGCCTATTTGTTTATGTAATTGTGTATACAAGAAAAATTCAAAGGTGCCCCTTGTGATGTTCGAAAATTTTATGTTTGGTGTTATATATCCATAATAATTGACATTCTAGAGGGAATACAAATGCATAATTCCATTGGTTTTACATAGTAGGGGATCCATTCTATTCAACTCAAGAATCTTCCAACCATGGTGATAAAACTAGATCTGTCAAAGACTTATGACAAATCTATTTGGTTGTACTTGGGACTTGGTGATAAAACTAGTTTCCTTGTTGTTTATTGCTTCTTGTTTGTTGTTATCTTCTTGAAGGTAGGTAACCTAGGTGAAAACCCCAAGTTTTTTCTATAGCCATGAATATATATATATATATATATATATTTAGTACCTATTTCATCTTTGCTTCATGATTTTCCATGATAGAAGCATGATACGTTGTCGCAGAATTTCCTAAAAATACTGTGTAGTCACGAGAATGTGTTGTTCAACGAATTGGTCAAATCCTATTTTTTTCCTTTCAACCCAGTTATGGTTCTTATTATAGGTTATAATTGAATCTTGTTTATGTCCTTTCATTTACTGTGTTGGTTGGTTATCATCTTGGCTTGGACAATGTAAGTAGAGAAATTATTGAAAAATCATAGTATTTACTGCTTTTAAGGTTCCAAATTGAGATATGGGGAGGCAGGCGTGCGCGGGGGTGGGAGAGGGCGGGGTTTGACCACAAAGGAATTGATTGTTGTTTCAAATTTCGTGTGTGGCCTAGGAATAAGTACTAATAATCAAGCAGAGCGATAAGATCTATATATAGGATTGAAAGAAACTATAACTTACGAATTAGATCGCTAGTGGTGATAGGAGACTCTCTCCTTATCATTTCCCAAACTAAATGTCGACGGGAGATTTCAGGTTAGATAGATGGTAGGCTTCATAAGCACATTCTTGGTCTTCTTCAGCAGATTTTGAATGTTTAGTTCTATCATATGCAGAGAGATCATATTGTTATTGTAGACAAACTAGCTAATGAAGCTTGCAATTTCCTTGTGGGAGTTTGAAAAAAATGGGGGCCAAAATATATTATGTTGGTTGCCCTAGATATTTATTTTTGCAAGTTGGGAAGATATCCAACATTAAGATTCACGTCCTATCAAGCATTAACTCCATTAAACGACGAGAGTTTGAAAGTACGGTCTCTTCAATGCCTCTGGCGATGTGGAGGTCAGTACAGGTGTTTGGGTTTGTGAACCCTTATGGGCACATTTTTCTAGTACACTAGGGATTTCTACCTAGGAGTTTGAAAGCAGGTAGTTTCATTATGTTCAAGGGAGTATCAGCTACAACACTATGTGAGTTGCGGTGGGTCTTGTTGCTTTGTTCGTTGAGTTGGAGGTAGTAGACCTTGTGAGGATTTCATCTCCGAAATGGTGTTGTGGAATGCAGTGAATTTTCATGCCTTCTCCTATGCTCATGGAGACATAATTATTGGCCTAACAATTATTATCAGTGAGGATTCTAAATTTCAGGTAATTTTTTGTCCAAATCAACTGGTTTTTGCTCTTTCTTTTGTTTGGAAGGTCTGGGATACTAGGGTTTGGGAGGACATAGTAATTTTTATTTTTGTTTTGGGGAGTCTTCCCTTTGGATGGGTTGAGCAGAGATTTCTCTTTCCTTCATAATTTTCTATTGCTTGGGAACAAGCACCCATTTTTTTTCTTTTGTCGAGTTGGTAGAGACCCTATTCTTTCAGGGGCGATTTGGGACTGGAAGGAGCATTTTGTTGATCTTCGTGGTGGTGATTACACTTTTAATTTTTTGTTTGCCAACTCCAGTGGTCGAGTTTGTATAGGAATTAGTAGTATCGAAGGGATTTGGGACTACACTGCTATAACAGATTCTGAAAAAAAAAATATAGAGAGGATCTCACGGAGAGAATTAGTGACACTCAATCCAGTATCCATGATATCTATCGTCAGCTGAGGTGGCTGGAATATCAAATGGAAGGATTAATAGTTGTTATTCATCAGTTAACTACTCATATGCCTCTTTTATATGGTCATCTGGATCAAATAGAAGAAACCTCTCAGTAAATTTTAAGCTTTACTTCGGGGATGGAAGCTCATCTTGTTGATGTCAAAGGGATTGTTCGTGCTTGTGATGTGCAAGTACAAGCAATTTAGAAGACTTTATCCAAGCATAAGGATATTATTGAGGGGAAAAATTCCAAGATTATGAAAACTCAAAAGAGTCCTAATGGGCTCTCTATTCTGCAGTTGGTTCATGTAATTATCTCCAGTTTAGAGGAGAGATCTAGAAATATTGAGGATTGTCAAGGTAACCAGACTATGGATAGTGAGGAAGTAGAGGAACACTCTAGGGATTCCCGGGGTGAGGATGCTGAGGAGACTATGGACGAGGATCATGATTATGATGTTGTAATTCAAGAAGAAGATGCAAAAGATGGAGATGTCGAGAACAATTCAGAAGATGAATAAGAAGACCCTTGTGATTTCTAGGTTTTAGACAATGATACTAGCATTTAGTCTATCCTTTTATGAACTTTTTTTGTAGGTTGCTTGTTGTACATTTTATAAGAATCTATAGCAGCTTAGGGAATTATAATTTTTCCGTAAGTTTTCTCCCTCATGGATGACTGTAAATAAGATCTTTATTTTGGATATATTGTTCAAGAACCTCTGAATATTTTTTGAGGAATTTTCCATTGTTTTGCTGAATTTTTTTATCCTTTTATAAATACAATCTTAACCTTTTTTGTTATAAAAAAAGGTTCCAAATTGAGATCATTTTTATCCTCTTTTTTTTCTCAACAATTAATTTCCATAATTGATCATAAGATAGTTTCTTGCATTTGTTTAAAACTTATTCATATAGTTTCGTTGAGAAGATCATTTTTTCTTCCATAGAAATCAACAATAAATTAGCTTGTCTTCTCTTTTTGTTACAAATAAATTAATTGAGAAATGATGTTGTTTACATTCCTCAATATCAATTATTAGTATTTTGTTTGTTTATGTTTCTTATATTGCACTAGTCCATAGCTAGTTTATATTGTGAATTGTTATTTGATTGAAATTTGGTAGTGGTCTTTGTTCATTAAAGAAAGTGGTTGATTTTATTTCAAGAAAGAAAATCTTTTGTTTTTTAGTATCGATTATTATCTCTCTGTCTATATACTTTTCATTTTTAGCATTAACTTTTCATTGCAATTTAATATTTTTGTTGTACACACCACATATGCTCACAAATCACACCCTAAAAAAGTAGCACTTGGTTCATGACCCCAAGTGGAACGTAAAATTAGCTCCTAGGCTAACACACGAAAATTCCTCACTTGAGGATGAAAATGAATTTTTTAGTTAGGATAGGATTGTGAGGATAGGCATCCAAGCAACTCCCCCAATCATTTCACATTTGAAACTCTGTGGTTGTCTTTTAGGGAGCTTGAAAATCATTTCTAGTGGGTGTTTTTCAAAACTCGTTCAGAAATAGGTGCACTCTTCAGAGTGGATAATGCCAGTGTTAGGACCAGAGGTTTGATTGAGACTCCTAACTCTTTCAATACTAAACACCCCCCAACCATTTGATTTCAAATTGAAGGAAAGGTAACCTCTTGCATGTACCCATGAAGAGCTTGTTTAGTGGCTAGTTTCTAAGTACCTACCCAGATGGCTCTTGCAGGTGGGAGGGCGCCTAAGATAGATAGTTTTAGGCCGACTGGAGTTGCTCCCAATGTCCTACTCTATAAATATCTTGTCTGCACATTCACTCACTTTCTTGGTGGAGTTGAGATCGCATCAAGTAAAGTGTTTGGAATGCCATTGTTCAACTTTATACTTCTTCATAGAGGTGGACCCTTCTCTACCACTTGTTGATGAATATTTGAGAAAGTTTTTATTTTCACATTACTCTTTTATAATTCCCCTCCAAGGATTAGTGAGTCTTTTGTTTCAAGGGGTTTCATTATTACATTAGTTCTTTAAATAATTGAATCAATTCTTGCTCCCACATTGCACTTTGAATTTAATTAAGACATCTTTAGAATTATTGTTAGTTTATTTGATCCCCCTCTCATCAGTATTGGATAGAGCTATTAGTTGAGGTCGTGCTTATTCTCCAGTGTCATGGTTGCTCCTCCTAAACGTTCTATACAACTTCGAGGATTATCCCTCCCATTTGGGATTCCTAGTTGGGTTATCATCCCACCTCAGCATGTGACAATCAAACACCAACAACTTCCCCCCTCACCTAGTTCCCCTTTTGGATCATTGGATTCAGGATCCTCATAGCCTAAATCGTCGCCTTTACCTAGCACCACTAGCCCATTCAAGAACCTAGCAACTACAATGTCTGGCAATACGCCCCCCCAAATCTCCCCGTGCAAATCAACTTCATGCAAATGCCATTGTGAATTAAAATGCAACCGCAATTCCGACAACAAGCCTCCCTTTTATGGCTACCTTGAACCTCACAAATCTAGTAAAACTAGCCAATGTCCTATTAGACATGATCCTATATGACCACCAATGCCCACCAAATTTATCTCAGGCATCTCTAAGTTCAAAGGTAAAGTAGGAGAGGATCCCTCTAACCAAACCATGCCATTTCGTCTATGGTGCTCCTTGTTGATGTATATGTAACTTCGGAATGTATTTCACATATATGTATATTGTATTCCTATAGAGATGGTATTATTCCTCTATACGGAAGTGTCGTCATTTATATTGTAAGTGTCGTAACTTATACTTGATGGGTTATTAGACCACCTTGTTGGGGTCGGCCCTGTATAAGTCATGTGGGTCAAAGGGTTATTAGACCACCCTATTGGGGGTCGGCCATGTGGGTCTAAGGGTTATTAGACCACCCTATTGGGGGTCGGCCCAGTCAGCATTATGTTATGTGGTTAAGTTCGAGCCTACATGAGTTAGGTAAAAAGGCAAGTCAAGTCAAGTATAAATAGAGTGCGGGAGGCACTCTATTTACTCACTCACTTCTTACACATGCTCTCAAGGAGGAGAGGCGCACTTATGGAGGAGGAGGATTGCTGCTAGGTTATGGCTATCTCTATTGGTTGGTTGTATCATTGCTCTATCTATCTCTGAGGAAGTTATTGGGGTTTTTCACCTTTATGGTTTTCCCCAAGTAAATCTTTGTGTCTCTTGTGTGCTTGCATTATTGTCTCCATGATTGATATGCTGTAGATATGCTGTACATGTTTTTCTCTCAGTTAAGATCCTAGATCATATTGAAGTAAATTCAGAAAATTTAACACTCCTCCAATACTATCGTAGATGATTCTATCCATTTTCAATTATTCCAAATAACCCTTATTGGAGTAGCAATGAAGTGGTATATCGAACAACATTTTGAGATGCATCTCAATTTTTTATCGTTACCTTCCACTTTTCTCATTTTCTTTCAATTACTAGTCCAAAATGATGTGGGTGTAGATATTGTTTTGTCATTCCATCAAACTATGGCTACCAATATCACGGATCACATCTATGAATGGAGAAGATGAAGAAGCCTTTACAAGATCAAACTAGACAACCACATATTTCTAGATTGGTTCTTGAAATCTCTATTACCCACCATTGCTAACAATGTTGCTTCCAAGTGACAATAAATGGAAGAGGAAACCATCTTAAAGGCTAAACAATATGATTTGATATATTCTCAATCTAGTTATTTGTATTATATCATCCCAAAGGCATCGTTTATTGAATCCTCATGCTAAGATCAATTAAGGACATTTCATTTCACAGATGGTGTGATTAATGCAATGACATCTACTTCTAACCCATAGAAGCAAGTTCCCCCCTCCACTAGAAATTATCGATATGGTAATATCCCTAGTGGGATTACTCTAATCTAAGGAAACCACATATTCCCTACTACTCTCTAGATCCTTTTCACTCATCCTCGCATGCAAGCATGGATACCTCCTACTTTGTTCCTCTTAATGCCCCACATGTCCTTGGCCCCACATGTAGTGGCTCTATGTGTGGTAACGATTATACCACATATGTGGCTCTACCAAATCATAATCCTTATAAGTACCCATTTCTTAACCCTTTTTCAAGGCCTTCATTCCAACAACATCCTCAACCTCTCCCTTTTTTGTAAGGGAAGGTTTATGCTCAATGAAACATGCCCACCCAACTTGCACCCAATAATAAAAGACTACAACATAATCCCAATAAGTAGAAAATTAAGGGAAAGAATAAAATAAATAATAAAAACTATGAAGCTAGGGGGCAACCTATTTACCCTCCTAGTAGCATTGGAGGAAATTCTAACCCCACAAATTAGGATCATAATAAACCCACCAAACAAGGTAAGAACCCACATTTATGGAATAACCATATGTGTTCCTTCTACAGAGTTTATGAATATTATACCCACCATTCTATGAAACTTCATAGAGCTCGTCAAATATTGGATGAGGCCAATAAGCGAGAGACTACTAATTCACCTCAAGGTCGCAACAATAATCCACCTTATAACCCTCCAATTTCACAATTGATAGTAATACAAAACACCTTTCCACTATAAGGGTTAGTCATAGAAAAAACCATGATGCCTCATCCTAATCAATTATCTACATCGACCAATCCTAGTGACCCTTCTTTCCATAACATCTTCATGAAATTTGTTGATGTCAATCCCCAAACTTGACATGCTCAATATGTCATGCCAACTAAACTTGTCAATTACGACAATGGTAATGATTCACCTTTAATAGAAGGACCCTTACATCTCTCATGCCATAATGCGAACCCTACCCCAAATGTACCTAATATCCCATTACACCACATTACCCATGATCACAATTCTATAGCTACTCATAACTATAGTGTTGTGGATAACTTAGCCCAGTCCCCCACCGCCACGTTGCCCATGTTTTGAGATGAGTAGTTATCTCATGTTTTTATTTTCATTACAATGTTTTATTTTGTATATGTGTAATGGTGGATGAATTGGTTATTTGAATGATCATGCATTGTATGTCAGGATTTTTATGCAGGAAGGATGAATTCTGTAGATTATGGATCTGAGTTTCTATGCTCCTTCCCTTCTTTCTATTATTCTTTCTCTTATTCGAAAATTGTAACTGTGGCTATGTGGTATTGAGAGGGGTGCAACCATATGTTATGGTTCTCCCATATATGATCATTATTGTGTTGTGATACCTATTCCATTGCGTTCATAACAACGTTTCCAGTAAATATCGCCTTTCATTTCAATGAAAAATATTTCCAGATGACCAAGATATGTCCATTTTGGTCAGGCAGTTTTCTGGTGCCAAGATGAGTGCACCTGCTATTTGATTGTAAATGTTTCTGTGTACAGATCTGTTCTTAGTTGCATATCTAAGTTTTAATGGTGTATTTTGATTGTAAAGGTTATCAATGGCTAGAGGGTGGAAACCATACGATCCGATTGTATTGGTGAGAGATGGTTATAGGGGACAGCCATCAAGAGCTGATTTGGAGGGTTGTGGTTGCAGCCGATGTTTTCTATTTTGTTGTGATTTTTGTGTGGTTGTATATTACAGCCTATGGATGTGTCTTGATGTGTGATTTTCCTTACGTTTTAGTCTCACCAACAGCACACACATAACAACATTGAAAATTAATTTAATTTGCAAAATAACTAATGACAACAATACTTGGTTGTTTATAAACTATGTTCTCAACAATATTGCAAATCAATAGTGCATGAGCTGATTGTAGGTTCTTATTCACACTAAAGATGATGAATATCATGCTTTATTCATGTACTTGTTACGATTACGACCTTTAGCTTGCACTATGGAAATTATTATTAAGTGTCACAACTTTAGTTATAATTCTAACTTTAGAGTTACAAGTTTTAATTATTTGGGTAAATGGCTAGTTACCTTAACCTTAATTTGTCTAAATCCATTATGCTTAAAATTAACTTAGTCTTAAACTTAGCACCTTTGTCCTTAATTAGGGGTCGGGGACACTACAAGTGGTATTAGAGCTGAAGGTTTCAACAATATGGTTGTTGGGCCTTCTATGAAGTTACAAGTCACTCTGTAAACATGCATTTGCATTAGATAACTTGGATGCATGCACCTTAATATAGTTTCACATGTGAGTTAGTTAGTTAAACTGTTATCCTGGGTTGGCTATTGACTTGATGTCCATCCGGTAAGGAGAAATCCTCAAAGGATTTCTAGCTTCCCTTGTCTAGTTAGTCAGATTGTAGCTTAGAAAAGTTGGCTTGTTACTTTATAACTAAGAAGAAGAAGTAGTTTGAATAATAAGGAACTTATGCCAATGTGTAGGTTGCTAACAAATGGTTTATAATGAACACATTGCAGTTCTCGGTGAATGATTGAGCAAGCAGTGTGGCCACTAAACTGAGATTTTACTCAAACCTATGAAGACTAGAGATTCAACAAGTACAAGTTTAGCAGTAGGAAATTAGAAATTGGAGATGGATTTTGAGGAAGGACACTAGACCTTATAGTCCTAAAGAGGAGTTTGTTGAGGGAAGAAGATCAAGTAGACATAAGAGGAGCAGTGAACCATTAAGTTTGGAATATTCAGTGAGGAAGTTTAGGGAGGATAATGAAAGGATAATTCACATTCATGAGCATATCATGAATGATCTAAAATCATTGAAAACCATCCAAAGATAAACTAACAAGAGGCATAGAAGAGATTATGTGAGGTTGTAAAGTACCCAACCCCAAAACCAAGGTCACGGGCACATGTAAAACCAAATTAAGGCTGAATAAAGGTATAGCACAATGGATTAAGGTCAACCAAAGGCTAGGATAAGGTACCATCAAGCCAATTAAATCAAACATTCAACCTTTAAAATAAATTGAGACACTTTAAAAATAATTATAAAACTCCCCAAAAGCTCATGTAGATGCAAGACCGTGCAAGCATGATAATGCAACCAGATTTAGTATAATTAAAACATTAAATATGACCATGATCAACCTAATAATGCTAACTAATCATATTTACATAATTATTTGCAAACAATTACAAACTAGATCTTCCCACCGTAAAACTATGCAATTTATGACACATTCCGTCAATCCAATTTTTGATACCTTTATTAACAGTTTTGCATTACTTATCAGATCAGATTTGAATCTAACACCTACAACAATTCAATAATGTAAAATTACAAATACAGAGCTACCATATACAACCATTAATTCATACAAAAGACCAGATCTACCTTTTCTATCAAAATCACTACCAGATCATCCGGTAAGCATCCAAATCTTTGCAAAACCAACTGTGAGTCTCAAATAAAAAGAATACCATATATATGGGGCACTCTAAAGACACCAAGGGCACAATTTAGATTTCATATACAGGCATACAACATATGATAATCACATCTAAAGAGAATCTATCAGTTCAATCCAATTTACAAGCAGAAAAACCCATCAACTAGTGATCAAAACTCAGTAATTTTCAACTGTGGAATCATAGAACATATCTGATAAACCATGGGGGGCACACTTGAATAGTATTATACATCAAATAAGACATGTCCAAACATACTTAAATCTTCCATTAAGATTAGATCTCAAAACAAGGAGAAAACCCCAATTTCCAAGTAAGATTCCTCAACTAGAGTTCCAAAAACCAAGCAATTGCAACTACAAATTTATCTATAGATATGATCAGTAGAGTAAGATAAAACATTTAAACACATAAATAAAATATTTCAAGCTTCCAATAAGATCATATCCCAAAACAAGGAGAAAACTCCAATTTCCAAGCAAGAATTCCTCAACTAGAGTTCCAAAAACCAAGCAACTTAACTGTAAATTTATCTATTGATCTAATCAACCATGGAGGGAGCTCTTTCAGAGTAATCTACAGCCAATAACACATGAATTAACATATTTTCAAGTTTCCATCGAGATCATTGTAATGCCCCATTTTGACATTACTACCTGAACTGCTATTATATGTTGTATTTGTTTGATTGTGAGACTTCGTTGGTTTGACGACAGTGTGGACATATGGTTCTATTATTTTGTTGATATATATGTGTGTGTGTGATGTTAGTATTATGATCGGTATTCATGTTTAGATATGTATCATGTGTTAATTATGTCTCATATATGTGAATTAATGAATGATGGGTACGTGGATACCGTTACAGTTATATGTTGAATAAATGAATGTTATGTTGGGTGCATGGCAAATAAATGAATTTATTGTTGTTATGTTATGATTAAATGTATGTGTACATGTTGAGGATTTATGCACGGTATTCTAGACTGTATTTCAGAGACTAACTTACAGGTTAAAAGGTCAAGTAATAGCTGGATCCTACGAGATGGGAGAGCCTCAGGGACATGGACTACGAAAGATAAATGGTATGCGAGTGATGCATTATTTACTTACGCATGATTATTATGATGTATATTATGACATGGGTGGGGTATGGTTTCAGGAAACTCAACCACCCAAATTGGTTATACGATGGCAAATCGAGTACAGGTGCAACGTAGTTATTATGTCGGGTAGACATAGTCCCTTATTCCATTAGGGGGTGGAGGATTTACCCACCATTTATCCCCGAAACCCAGAGTCATGGGAGGGCTGTGCTACGGCGCGCTCCCCAATTTGTGTGATGATGACTGGTCGTTGCCTGCTGGGGAAGCTCGGTCGATGTAGTCGACACTTCCGCTTACGGGTTCTAGCTAGATTCGGTCGTGTCTTGACACTTTAGGGTAGTCCAACAGAGGAAAGGATAGGATGTGGAAGTTAGTTGTGATTTAGGTAGATGATGTAGGTAGATAGGTTTAGCTTGAAGTCGGGATGAAAACAAGATCTAACTGTGTGTGTAGAAAACCCTTGATTGATTATGTGTCGTAACTCAGTAATGTATGAATTGTCGTAACTTAATAATATGAAGTTAGGTAAAAGACTGTACCTTGCAAACTATGCTAAACATGTGTCAATGAACAATAAGTTTCATGATTATGATTGATGTGTCTGATTTATTACTGTTAGTGTACTTATGTGAGATATGTAAGCAATAGCTATGCTTACATAACTTGCCTACAAATTTATAAATTGCGTGAAATAATGCTGAGTAATCATGTAAGTATTGTCGATTAATAATTAGTGTTGATTAATAAACGAACTATGGTTAACCTAGGTAGTAACTAATGCAATTAATTAGTAATGCTTGATTGATTGTTATTAAATTTATCTAGTCAAGACTAAGGGTTAAAATGTTAAATGTAATTATCATGTCAATTAGGTTAATATTAAATCGTTCGGTTAATATTGATTATATGTTAATAATGTTAATTGATGACAATAAAACTATCATTATCATTAGCAAAGGTTGTTAATTAGTTTAATTATAAACTATGGTGCAATTAATATGGAACTAGGTGAAGGAGTTGATTAAGTTTTAGTTAATTTAATTAATTAATATAAATGTACATCCATAATATTAACTTGGGAGGGTAAGATTAATTATGTGCCAAATAATATTAATTAAGTAATTAAAATATAGGAATGAGGTTAATTAATACATTACTTGATTTATTAAAATTATGTCGTAGTTGCTTAGAACCAGGGTGTAAATTATAAATAACACCTTATGCCATTAATAGACAAGTGTTGACTTTTTTTTAGTTAATTAAATAAAAAAAATGATTATTAGTTATAATTGTGAAACTTGTGTTACAAGCCCAAGAATGTAAATTAGAAGTTAATACAGTTGAAACGTGTAAAAATAAAACACATGTGAACCAAACCATGCATTTATTACACTATATATATATATATTATTTTAATCATTAATGGGAGTCATGGGGGATGGGATCGAGGAAAGACTTGGAGACTAAAGCATTTATGTTAAGGATAAGGTATTAATGGCAAGGGAAAAGAGTCAGCAAGACATGGGAATAAGGTCGAGAAGAGAGGGGAGATTGGGGGATCTTTACCTTGGGATATTTTGGGGAAGTTTTCATAGCAGAGACAGAATTTTACAAAGCAGAGCAGAAAGGGGGTTCTTGTTGGAGAATTCACAGAGGGATCTAGTTGGTTCACTTGTACTCAGTTTGGGCTCCGGGGTCCAAAGGGGTACCTTTGGAGATGGGTGGTCGGTGAGACTTCTCCGGTTGGTAGGGTGGCAACTTAGCTTGGGTTGGTTGAGTTTCATAAGGTTGGGGAAGCTTTTGGTTGCAGGGCTACCACATAGCAAAGGAGCAGCAAAGGGGATCTACTAAGATATTAAGAGGTATTTATCCTAAAGGTATATTAATCAATTTCTAACCCTGTAAATCATTATTATCAAGTTATTGAAAAATGAAATTTATGTGAATTAGTACTGTCATATATTATATGATGTTACACCTGCAAGATAGTAACTGTTATAAACAATAAAATAGCACCTATAGTTATTCAAACATGTAAATGTAAACTTTATGTTTGTACAGACATGAAACTTAAACATAAACCACAAAACAGAAACGGAAATTTGACACAGTATGTAAAGATAGTAAAATGAGTAGTTTTATTGATAAAAAACAGAGAAAACTAGGATGGGGTCCTACATATGGTATCAGAGCCATGGTTCCAAATCTGGAACCAGAGGACTGACTACGGTGGAAAGAGAACATAAAAGAGGAACAATTCAAAAAAATTTACTCCTATGCAAGTAATTACTGGTTGCAGAATTCTTGGACTTGCATAAAACCAAGAGGAGAGTTAGAAAAAAAAAATTATATAAAAGAAACTAACCATCAATTATAAATACCGAAAAATATAGAGGGAAAATCCATATTTACAGAGATGCAAAATACCAAGTTACATGGATATAGATAATTAGGGTAAAGTATCATTTCTTCTACTTGTGAATTAAAAGAAGGATAGAGATAAATGTTATATAAAAAAAAATTATACATATAAACCAAATCTTATATATATAAACACGGAAATTATATATCTATGAACAAAATCTTAAATTTAAATTAAGGCAAGGGAATTTATATTTTGTGTTGTTAAACGAACAAAACATATATATATATATATATATATATATATATATATATATATATATATATTCCAGCAAAAAAAAATCGTACTATTGCTATTCTTTTGAATCAAATAGTACAAAGATAAAAAGGATAACTTAGTCCAAGATATCCAAAAGTTAGACCTAGTTTCCCATGATCTTCCTCAAGACCTTTATACATAAATATAATCGCCCATGAAAAAGAGAAGGATTACAAAACAAAATTCCTTAAAAGAAATATAAATTACCCCTGTCAAGCAGACAGGTATCCATCCATTCTTCCCAAAAAAGAACCCCAACAAGACCAACAAAAGCTTCTTTTGATAGCTGATCTGCTTGAGAGTTGTGACATCTGAAAATATGATCAAAAGAAATCTGATCCAGTTTTTCAATCTCCTGTCGAGCTCGAACACACCAGTATTTAAGATCAATAACATTAAGAGAGAATTCAGAAGTAGCCCATTTAATTGTAACATGTGAATCCCCAAAGACTTTGAGATTCACCAGTCCAAATATATATTTAAATTAATTAGTTTAAATTTAAATTCAAAAAAAAATTATATATATATATATATATGAACTATATAAAAATAAAAAAAATAATAAATAATAAACAAGGGTTTTTTTTTTTAAATGTGTATATATATATATTCTAAATTAAATTTGTAAACAAAAATATAGTATCGAGTTACTATTGAAACATTGTAACAAAAAAAAAATGTTTTTAAAAAGGAATAAATATATATATATATATAGAAAATTTTTGAAACAAAAATTACATGAAATAATTTTTTTTAAAACATAAAAAAAAATTGGCTTGTGGCCAACTGCGGCCATGGCAGCCAACCAGCAGTTAGTTGCGGCCATGCCCTCTCGACCAGCAGCCTCGAGGCTTGCGTCTTGGGCAGGGCGTCTTGTAGCAAAGTTGTGGCCATGGCAGCCCAGCCTGCAGCCCACAGGGCATGGCCATGGCGACCCGGCTGGTAGCCTGCAGGGCGCGACCTGGGCAAGCCTTCCAGCAGCCCGTAGGGCTCGGCTTGAGCAAGCCAGCCAGTAGCCGAGTAGGGCGCATTCGTGGGCGTCCTCCCCTACGAGAACCGAAAACATTTATAATGATTTTTATGAGTCTTATAATCTCATCATTTCTATTGCTGGTGGCTTCAGCACCAACCCCTAATTTTTGAAGTCGCAATCAAGCAAGGGGCTAGCAGGGACTTCCAGAACGACCAGCCGCCTCCAGGGGTTAACGTCTGCTGCACTGTGCTTATTCCTGCTCGCATTATTGCCAATAAAATAAAAAATAAAAAAACCTTCTTGATAAGTAAATCAATTTTCGGAAACTCTCTAAATCTCTCGTAACTGAGCAAAATAAATTCTCAACGAGAGATACTAAGATCCCAATAAGCTTCCCGTGCAATTAAATTTAACTCGTGTTGTCTTTGACAAGGCCGGCCAACAGCCGCAGGGCGCAGCCATGGCAGCTCAGCCAGCAGCTTGTGCTGCGGCGAGCATGCAGCCGACTGAGAGAAAATATATATATATATATATATATATATATATATATATATATATAAATAGATACAAAAAAAAAACCCTTCAAATTGAAATCAAGAGGAGAGACTCGCTATACCTCAATGGGTCGGTTGCAGGTTTCCTCCGTCGCATTGCAAAGCTCACTCGGAGAGTTGCAGAGCTCACTCGGGGGTTGCAGAGTCGGCACATGAGGAATGATGTTGGGAAAGGATATTACCCTGTTAGGGTTTGAAGGTTAATTTAATGAATTTGATTGCATGCGAGCCGCGTGGCCGACATGCGAGATTCCATTGAACGACCCTTAAGGGTTTAGGGTTGGCTATATTAGGGTAAGTAAATAGTAATTACAATTAAGTTATCGAATTATGATTCAATGTAACGTTTATGTAATTTAAGTTAATATAAATATATTTTAAAATTTTAAAAATTAATATATTTTTATTTTTTTTTATATTCTTTTTAAATTATGCAAGTTGTTAAGTTAAAATTTAAAATTACCCTAATAGTTTAAAATTTAATTAATTAAAATTTTAACTAGGTTTAAAATTTGTATATATATATATATATATATATATATATATATATATATATATATATATATATATATGCATTATGTTAATTATTGAATTAATATATTAAATTTATTATGCTAAAAAAAAATTAAAATATATGAGGGAGGAATTTAAATTGTATATGTAAATCTAAATAATCCAATTTATGAGGTTTAAATTATTTTTTTATATTATCTAATTTAATTATTTAAATGGATTATATAAATTGACTAATTATGTAATTAATTAAAATTTACATGTTAGGTAAATTAAATACATAACCATTAGATGACATTAATGGTAAGTTGAAATTAACATTAATTAGTTTATTTTCTTCTTGAAAATGTTCCTTGCCGAAACTTCGACATATAGTCGAAGGGGCAAGACGGACACGAAATCTTGAAAACGAGACACCACAGTGACCAACATGACGAACTAATCGCTAGGACACTGATTCTACTCCATGATAGATATGGTTAATAAACACGACTAAAAAAAAACTTACTTAGATTATGCTATCATTAAATTATTAATTATTAATGAGATTAGTATAAGGGTATTAATGCACATTAATAATTAAGGTTTAATTTCGTATTATAATGTAGTATAGTGTTAATGGAGTTAGGGTTAAGGTAAATAAGGCGGCAATTTCATTAATAAATGGTTATTAATAAGAAACGAGGTACTAAACATTAATTAAAGTTTCATGAAGGGTTAAATTGTGACTTAATGGGGATTGCGTGGAATCTAATACATGACTCACGTAGAACTACTATAGTAGATTTAGTACCGGGTGGCCTCAAGATGGCCTGATTGAAACTCCCAGAACTATAGCTCTTCGAGTAAAAAAAATCGTCTGACACGCCCTTTGAGAATAACAGTTGAGTTTAAATAGTAACATAGTCCTGATGTCGTCATATGCTAATTATCATATTATGTCATGTTACAGGGATAAACATGGTAAGAACGCGAGCAGGTCGGGGGCGAGGTCAGGCGATGGCATTACCTGAGCCAAATGTGTCGGCACCATCGCTAGAGACCATCCTTATATTGCGCTCGCTGGAAGCAATAAGCAAAACACTCAGGGGACTACAAAGAGGAAGTGTTACCTCATAGGTAGAGGTGGAGACCCCTCCACTAAGGGAGGAAGTTCCTATGGTAGAAGTGAATATGGTACCAAGACCTCCACATCAGGATATCACAAGGGAGCTTCAGAAGATAAGGCTTCCAGAGTTTTCAGGGGGTCGAGCAGAGTCTTGGTTGGAAGAGATGACCAGGTGCTTAACCTTACAGGAGTACACTTCCACGTCCAAGTCCAAGATCGATATTTCAACTAAAGGGGGCTGCTTTGAACTGGTGGGGGAACCAAGAAAGGCAGCTACACCTTACACCAGACACGGTTCCATGGGAACTATTTGTGGAAAAGTTCAAAGGGAAGTACCTACCTGCATCCTACCAGGAAGAACAAGCAGGGGCTCTACATCCCTTAGTACAAAGGCATCTATCTGTGGAAGAATATGAAGAAAGTTTCATGGAATTAGTCAAGTATGTCCCCTACTTGGACAACAACGAACGCTAGTTTGAGCACTTCATGTATGGGCTCAATACCAAAATCAGGGCCCAGGTACGGATGTGGAAACCAACTTCGGTTCTGGAAGCGGTTGATTGCGCTCGTTACACAGAGGAGATGTTGGGTGCAAATCCCATCAGGTCATTCAACTCTCAACAGTCGGGGTTTGTGGGGAAGGCCCCTCGAAACTACCCTCGGGGAGGATATGCAAGGCCACCTCCCTACGGAAATAGGAGCACACCAAGAGTTGTAGTGGTAACAGATCAGTGGCAACTAGGGCGGTGCCCCAATCAACCATAGGAACTCACTGGGGTGTGAGGAATTTTAGAGGACCATTCGGCAGGGGAAGGGGTCCCAGGGGGAGGAACCCTTCTCAAAGGTTTGAATAGGTTATCTCACCCGCTCCATTACAGGTTGCTTGTTGGGGATGTGGAGGTCCACATTACCAGCATGACTGTCCCGAATTATGATCCGGTACAGTGCATCGAGAAGGAAAGGCTCCAATGGGGAGTGGGGGTAGTAGGCATCAGATCTCGGCAGCTGTAACCAACCATCAGGCTAAGCACCAATCCACTGTGGTGGAATCTTCAGGTACGGTCAATAATGTTAAGCTTAGAATATTGTTTGATCCTGGTGCTACAGAAAGTTTCATTTCTCCATATGCATTAGACAAATGTGGGTTGGCAGCCTACGAGCATGATGATTTCAACTTAGTTGAAATGGATTCCGGGGTAAAGCAAGTAGTAGGACCTAGTGTCGACAAGTGCATAGTGGATCTCGGGGTGTGTGTTACACAAGTCAAAGTGTACGTCACCACCCTCGGAACTTATGATCTCATCATAGGTATGAATTGGCTTGAGGAACATCGAGCTTTCTTGGACTGTTATGGAAAGAAAGTTCTTTGCATTGATGACAAAGTAGAGGCCTCGAGATCCAAGGTATCAAACAGAAGGTGTCCCTATGTTTCATATCCACGATGAATGTAAAGTGATGTATGCGACAGGGATGTCAGTTGTATATTGTTGAAGCGGTAAACAATGAGAAGGGACCCTCCTTTGATGAGTACCCAGTGTTAACCGAATTCAGTGATGCCTTTCCAAAGGAATTACCTAGGTTACCTCCTAAGCGGGAACTTGATTTTACCATTCAGGTAAAACCCGATGCAGAGCCAACATCGAAGACACCATACAGGATGACGGCCCCGGAACTTTGTGAGTTGCAAATGCAGTTGAAGGAACTGCTAGACCTAGAGTTCATAAGACCAAGTATTTCACCATGGGGTGCACCAGTAATCTTTGTGAAGAAGAAGGATGGTTCCTTGCGTCTTTGCATCAATTACCGAGATTTGAACAGAGCCACAGTGAAGCATAGGTACCCGATACCTCGAATTGATGACCTCTTTGATCAAATGAAAGGGGTGACAGTCTTCTCAAAGATCGACTTACGATCAGGTTACCACCAGCTACGGATTAAGGAAGGTGTTATACCTAAGACTGCTTTTCGAACAAGGTTTGGGCACTATGAGTTTGTAGTGGTACCCTTTGGTTAGACCAATGCCCCAGCTGTATTCATGAGTCTCATCAATAGCGTGTTTCGAAAGTACTTAGATTAGTTTGTGCAAGTCTTCTTGGATGACATCCTCATCTAGTCCAAGAATGAAAGTGAACACAAGGAACACTTGGGGATAGTGTTGTCATGCTTAATGGAGCATCAGTTGTATGGTAAGTTGTCGAAATACTTGTTCTATCAGAAGGAGATCCATTATCTAGGGAATATAATTTCCGGTGAGGGAATTTCAGCTGACCCTGAGAAGGTAAAGGCCATAATGGATTGGCCCGTGCCAAGGAATGCACATGAAGTGAGAAGCTTCATGGGGTTAGCCGGGTATTATAGAAGGTTTGTTGAGGGTTTCTCAAAAATCGCAAAACCCATAACTACCCTACAGCATAAAGGCACTAGGTATGAATGGATGGATGAATGCGATGTCGCATTCACCAAGTTGAAAAGATTGTTGACGAGTGCACCAATTCTACAAGTTCCGGATATGGAGAAGGAATTCATAGTTTGCACAAATGCCTCAATACAAGGTTTGGGTGCAGTGTTGATGCAAGAAGGTGGGGTAATAGCTTATGCGTCGAGAAAGTTAAAAACAAATGAAGAGAATTACCCTACCCATGACTTGGAGTTGGCTATGGTAATGCTAGCTTTGAAGCTTTGGAGACATTACCTTGTTGGACGAAGCTTTGAACTCAAGTCTGATCACCAAAGCTTAAGGTATATCTTCACTCAGAGAGACCTAAATGCTAGGAAAAGGCAATGGAGTGAATTCATGAGTGAGTATAATTTTGGGATTTCATACATCAAAGGGAAGGAGAATGTGGTAGCTGATGCCTTAAGCATAAAACCAAGACTTTTCTCTCTTATACCTTTGAAGGTCGATTTGAGGGAAAGAGTTTTGGGACAGTTAATCGGGGATAGTTGGTACCTAAAGGTCACGTCGGCACTCCAAAATGGGAAACTGGTGGGACCTAAGTTTGAAGGCTATGAGTTGGAAGCCGATGGTTTGTTATGGTATCAAGGAAGGATGTATATTCCCGAGGAGGGAGATATTAGAGAGACTATCCTTAAGGAGGACCATAGAGCAGTGTATTGTGCGCACCCGGGTGTAAAGAAGATGTATGCAGACATGAAGCAACTCTTCTTTTGGGCAGGTATGAAGAGCGACATGGTCAAATTCATCGCTAGGTGCCTTGAGTGTCAGCAGGTAAAAGTTGATCATCACCACCCGGCAGGACTGTTACAGCCACATGACAAACCTATAACAAAGTGGGAGGCTATCTCCATGGACTTCGTGGTGGGATTGCCTCTTACCTCTCATAGGCATGACGCCATTATGGTCATCATTGACAAACTGACCAAAACTGCTCACTTCATTCTAGTTAAGGAGACCTATGATGTCATGGATGTAACATGTGTGTTCATAAATGAAGTAGTTTGTCTCCATGGGTTTCCCAAGAAGATTATCTCGGACAAAGATTCCAGTTTTACGTCCAGGTTTTGGACGAGTTTGCAATCGGCGTTGGGTACTCAGTTGAACCTACGCAACGCATACCATCTAGATACATGTGGGAAAATAGACAGAGTGAATCAGGTGATGGAGGACATGTTGAGGATGTATGTCATGGATCAGAAGACTCAATGGGAAAAGCACTTACCTTTGGTAGAGTTTGCTTACAACAACAGTTACCATAGCTCAATTGGGATGCCTCCATATGAAGCGTTATATGGAAGGCCATGGAGAATGCCATTGAGTTCGGAAAGGTTAGAGGATCGAGTAATTATAGGACCTGAGTTGATTCAGGAGATCGAAGAACAGGTTGTTCATATTAGATAGCGGTTAAAGGAAGCTCAAGATAGACAGAAGAGCTATGCTGATGCGCATAGGGTTGACCGAAGCTATAAGGTTGGTGATGCAGTGTTCATCCACATCAGGCCTAGCAAAAGTACCATCAGGTTTGGGAAAGGGACAAAGTTGTTGCCACGATTTATAGGACCCTTTGAAATTTTAGAGAAGGTTGGACTCGTAGCGTATCGTCTTGCACTGCCACCCCATTTGCACAAAAATCATAATGTTTTTCATGTATATGTTTTACGATATTATGTAGCTGATGAGTCTCATAAAATAAATTGGAAGGAACTGTAGGTTTTGGATGAGGGGACCATCAAGGTCGAACCATTACGTATATTGGACCGTAGGGTTAGACAACAGAGGCACCGTTTAGTGGACTAGGTTAAGGTCTAGTGGGACCGGTATAGCCCAGGGTCTGCTACCTGGGAGGACGCAGAGACCATGCATCGTGATTATTCCACACTATTTTGACCATAACTTCGGGACGAAGTTTCCTGAAGGGTGGGTGTATGTAACGTCCCATTTTGACATTACTACCTGAACTACTATTATATGTTGTATTTGTTTGATTGTGAGACTTCGTCGGTTTGACGACACTGTGGACATATGGTTGTATTATTTTGCTAATATATATGTGTGTGTGTGTGTGTGATGTTAGTATTATGATCGGTAGTCATGTTTAGATATGTATCATGTGTTAATTATGTCTCATATATGCGAATTACTGAATGATGGGTACGTGGATACTGTTACAGTTATATGTTGAATAAATGAATGTTATGCCGGGTGCATGGCGAATAAATAAATTTATTGTTGTTATGTTATGATTAAATGTATGTGTACATTAAGGATTTTAGGTTTCCGTAGTTTACAGTGTTAGAATGGGTTTACGGATAATCCATGGTTGGCATCTTTGTTGTCGACGTTTCGAATCCCAAGCCGGATTCATCATCAGGACAGAATATGGGTAGAAGGTTGCTAACCAGGCGTATAAATAATCAGTTAGGGATGTCTTATCATTTCCAATTCTGACTAAACCCTTCATCTTCAGATTCTCAAAAATAATAAAGAATTCTTTCAAAAATGATGCATAAATTCAAATAATTCTTTCAAATTTAGTGCATAAATTCAAATAAATTCTAAATGATGCTTATTACTAATGATTTCAATAATTAAATAATATTACTAATGCTTTCAATAATTAAATAATATTATTAATTATTCCTATTGTAATAATTAAATAATATTATTGATTATTCTTATAGTAATAATATTATTAATCTTATTAATAACATTAAAAATTCATGAAGTTCAAGCTTTATGCATATAGCTACCAAAAAAGAGATTAAAAGATATGACTCAAACTTTTTAACCTAAAGGTGTTATTAATAAGATTGATAATATTAATTATAGGTAACTTCAAAAATTATTAATACTTATTACTCCAAGATATACTAATAGGATTATTAATAAGTATTAATTATAGGTATTAATGAAAGAATAAGTCACCTAGTTGTTAGTAATAAATAATGATCTTCGTTATAAAATCATAATGAATAATTATTAGTAATAAGAAGTTCCAGGATAATTCACAAAATTCTTACCAATAAACTAGTGGAGTTCGGGTTAGTGATACTGACCAGAGATTATGAAGGAGGGTTGCACAACATACCTGGTTTTTATCCATTACCTTTCTTATTGATCAGAGGTAGCCATCTTCCGCTTATTTCAAGTCCCCCATCTCTATTCAGGTTGTTTGGGTGCTTATTGATCGGAGGTAGCCATCTTCTGCTTATTTCAATTCCCCCGTCTCTATTCAGGTTGTTTAGGTGCTTCATGATTTCCAAGGCCTCCCTCACCTTTTGTTTGTAGTAGTGGTCCTCAGCCGCGAGCAACTCCGTGTTCTCCAAGAAGACATGGTGTTTTGTTTTGAGAGAATGTTCTACGAGTGCAGATGTATTCGTCCTCTCTCTCCTTATGTAAGCTCCATGCTCCTTCAACCTAATTTGAATGCTACATGTTGAGGATTTATGCACGGTATTCTAGATTGTATGTCAGAGACTAACTTACAGGTTAAAAGGCTAAGTAATAGCTGGATCCTATGAGGTGGGAGAGCCTTGGGGACATGGAATTTGAAATATAAATGGTATGCGAGTGATGCATTATTTAATTATGCATGATTATTATGATGTATATTATGACATGGGTGGGGTAGGGTTTCAGGAAACTCAACCGCCCAAATTGGTTATACGATGACAAACCGAGTACAAGTGAAACGCAGTTATTATGTCGGGTAGACATAGTCCCTTGTTCCATTAGGGGGGTGGAGGATTTACCCATCGTTTATCCCCGGAACCCAGAGTCATGGGAGGGTTGTGATACAGCGCGCTCCCCAATTTGTGTGATGATGATTGGTGGTTGCCTGCTGGAGAAGCTTGGTCGATGTAGTCGACACTTTCGCTTAGAGGTTCTAGCTGGAGCCGGTCATGTCTTGACACTTCAGGGAAGTCCAGCAGAGGAAAGGATAGGATGTGGAAGTTAGTTGTGATTTAGGTAGATGATGTAGGTAGATAGGTGTAGCTTGAAGTCGGGATGAAAACAAGATCTAACTGTATGTGTGGAAAACCCTTGATTGATTATGTGTCATAACTCAGTAATGTATGAATTGTCATAACTTAATAAGATGCAGTTAGGTAAAAGACTATACCTTGCAAACTATGTTAAACATGTGTTAGTGAACAATAAGTTTCGTGATTATGATTAATGTGTGTGATTTATTACTGTTAGTGTACTTACACGAGGTATGTAAGCAGTAGCTACACTTACATAACTCACCTACATATTTATAAAATTATGTGAAATAATGTTGAGTAATAATGTATTTATTGTCGATTAATAATTAATTAGTGTTGATTAATAAACGAACTATGGTTAATCTAGGTAGTAACTAATGCAATTAATTAGTGATGCTTGATTGATTGTTATTAAATTTATCTAATCAAGACTAAGGGTTAAAATGTTAAATGTAAGTATCATGTCAATTAGGTTAATATTAAATCGTTCGGTTAATATTGATTATATGTTAATAATGTTAATTGATGACAATAAAACTATCATTATCATTAGCAAAGGTTGTTAATTAGTTTAATTATAAACTATGGTGCAATTAATATGGAACTAGGTGAAGGAGTTGATTAAGTTTTAGTTAATTGAATTAATTAATATAAGTGTACATCCATAATATTAACTTGGAAGGGTAAGATTAATTACGTGCCAAATAATATTAATTAATTAATTAAAATATAGGAATAAGGTTAATGAATACATTACTTGATTTATTAAAATTATGTCATAGTTGCTTAGAACCAAGGTGTAAATTATAAATAATACCTTATGCCATTAATAGACAAGTGTTGACTTTTTTTGAGTTAATTAAATTGAAAAAATGATTATTAGTTATAATTGTGAAACTTGAGTTACAAGCCCAAGAATGTAAATTAGAAGTTAATATGGTTGAAACATGTAAAAATAAAACACATGTGAACCAACCCATGCATTTATTACACTATATATATATTATTTTAATCATTAATGGGAGTCATGGGGGATGGGCTCGAGGAAAGACTTGGAGACTAAACCATTTATGTTAAGGATAAGGTATTAATGGTAGGGAAAAAGAGTCGGCAAGACATGGGAAGAAGGTCGAGAAGAGAGGGGAGATTGGGGGATCTTTACCTTGGGATATTTTGGGGAAGTTTTCATAGCAGAGATAGAATTTTACAGAGCAGAGTAGAAAGGGGGCTCTTGTTGGAGAATTCACAGAGGGATCTAGCTGGTTCACTTGTACTTGGTTTGGGCTCGGGGGTCCATAGGGGTACCTTTGGAGCTGGGTGGTCGGCGAGACTTCTCCGGTTGACAGGGTGGAAACTTAGTTTGGGTTGATTGAGTTTCATAAGGTTGGGGAAGCTTTTGGTTGCAGGGCTACAGCATAGCAAAGGAGCAGCAAAGGGGATCTACTAAGCTATTAAGAGGTATTTCACCTAAAGGTATATTAATCAATTTCCAACCCTGTAAATCATTACTATCAAGTTATTGAAAAATGAAATTTATGTGAATTAGTACTGTCATATATTATATGTTATTACACCTGCAAGATAGTAACTGTTAGAAACAATAAAATAGCACCTATAGTTATTCAAACCTGTAAATGTAAACTTTATGTTTTTACAAACATGAAACTTAAACATAAACCACAAAATAGAAACTGAAATTTGACACAGTATGTAAAGATAGTAAAATGAGTAGTTTTATTGATAAAAAAAAAAAAAAAAAACTAGGATGGGGTCCTCCATATGGTATCAGAGCCATGGTTCCAAATCTTGAACCAGAGGGCTGACTACGGCGGAAAGAGAACATAAAAGAGGAACAATTCAAAAAAAATTACTCCTATGCAAGTAATTACTGGTTGCGGAAGTCTTGGACCTGCATAAAACCAAGAGGAGAGTTGGAATTTTTTTTTTATATAAAAGCAACTAACCATCAATTATAAATACCGAAAAATATAGAGGGAAAATCCATATTACAGAGATGCAAAATACCAAGTTACATGTGTATAGATAATTAGGGTAAGTATCATTTCTTTTGCTAGTGAATTAAAAAAAGGATAGAGATAAACGTTATATAAAAAAAAAAATTATACATATAAACCAAATCTTATATATATAAACGCGGAAATTATATATCTATGAACAAAGTCTTAAATTTAAATTAAGGCAAGGGAATAATGTTTTTAAAAAGGAATAAAAAAAATTAAAAAATTATATATATAAATAGAAAAATTTTGAAACAAAAATTACATGAAATATTTTTTTTAAAACACAAAAAATATATTATAAAAAAAATGGCTTGCGGCCAGCTGCGGCCATGCCCTCCCGGCTAGCAGCCTGGTCAAGGCCTGCCTGTAGTAGAGTTGCATCCATGGCAGCCCGGCCTGCAGCCCGCAAGGCACATCTATGACGGCCCGGTCAATAGCCTGCAGGGCGCAGCCTGGGAAAGCTAGCCAGCAACCTGCAAGGCGCGACCTAGGAAAGCCGGCCAGCATCCCAGCAGGGCGCAGTAGTGGGCGTCCTCCCCTACGAGAACCGAAAACCTTTAGAATGATTTTTATGAGTCTTCTAATCTCATCATTTCTATTGTTGGTGGCTTCAACACCAGTCCCTAATTTTTTAAGTCGCGGCCAAGCAAGGGGCTAGCAGGGACTTCCAGAATGACTAGCCACTTCCGGGGGTTAACATTTGTTGCACTGTGCTTATTCCTGCATGCATTATTGCTAATAAAATTTAAAAAAAAAACCTTCTTGATAAGTAAATCAATTTTCGGAAACTGTCTCTAAATCTCTCTTAACAGAGCAAAATAAATTCTCAACGAGAGACACTAAGATCCCAATAAGCTTCCTGTGCAATTAAATTTAACTCATGTTGTCTTTGACAAGGCCGGCTAGCAGCCACAGGGCGCGGCCATGGCAGCTCGGCCAGTAGCCTGTGTTGCGGCAAGCATGTAGTCGGCCGAGAGAAAAAAAAATATAAAAAATAGATAAAAAAAAAAACCCTTCAAATCGAAATCAAGAGGAGAGACTCGATATACCTCAACAGGTCGACTGCAGGTTTCCTCCATCGCATTGCAGAGCTCACTCGGAGAGTTGTAGAGCTCACTCAGAGAGTTGTAAAGCTCATGCGGGGGTTGTAGAGCCAACGCATGAGGAATGATGTTGGGAAAGGATATTACCCTGTTAGGGTTTGAAGGTTAATTTAATGAATTTTATTGCATGCGAGCCGCGTGGCCCACATGCTCAATTCATCACCACTTGCTTTCTCCTCCATACCACTATCAAGTGTAATGGTAATCCCTTCACCCCCTAGGTTCCTCAAGACATCGCCATTCACAATTAGGATTTATGTGCAAGTCCAATACTGAGACAATCAGTGGACACGAAGGAACTATACTAGAGTTGTCATGGATTTCCACAAACACCATACAAGATCACAGTGCTTCAAGCACAAACATCATTCACTTGGCAGAACATACATGGATTCCCAAGCTCACAAGCTTACCAAGCTCTCACCATCAATGGAATGAACAACCAAGAATAAATCAACCATCAACAACCATCCAAAAAGAAACCCCAACCAAGGAGATCAAACATGGATTTATAGACCAAATAAGGTAATTTTAACTCAAGGGGGTAAAATAAAACCAAGGTAATCCAACTTGAGTCAATCCAAGGGGGGTAACTCAACCACAAAAATTTATCTCTAATCCAACCCAATCAATTCGAATTTCAAGGAGAGTGACTCCAAGCCACTCCACCCAACTCAAATTCATGTGTGGAAACATCATCCATGAAGAGGAATCAAAATTAGTGAGATGAGTTGTTACATAAACCAAGTCATCTTCTCAAAATAGCAAAGGAGGGTTTACACAAGGAGTTACTTAATTTTTGAGGTGTCATGGCTAAAAATAGTCAGTGAGGGAGCACTTGTGCAAATGGGGGTTACAAAACCAAGTGTAGCCATCAAAAAGGAATTACAAAACCACCAAAGGGGCTCAAATGAAAAGTGGGATCTATCCAAGCATCAAGAAGGGTGCGTTCACCAAGGAAGGCCCACTAAACCATGAATTAGGCTCAATAGTACCAACATAGGATAAAATAATCAAAAGTTGGGTCCGTTGTACAATGTTTGGGTGACCATCAACTAATAAAGTCACAGAGGCATAAATACAGACCAAGCTCAACCAAACAAGTTCTAAAGTGCTAATAATGTCCCCATTCCCCCTCACATTTTGGATCTAGGCCTCCCATACTCTTTTAGTGGTCCCCGGTGTGCCAGTTGCTTTATTAATTAATTATTTACAATAATAATAATAATAATAATGTCTCTCGGTCCTTAAAGACCCTTGTCTTGGCTTCTAGTGCCACAATAATAAACAATTACAATGTACATATGTTCAGGGCTTAACACATGGGGTATTATAGAAGTCTAGATCATCTTCAAGGAGACCTCATAACTTAGAGAGGAAGAAGGAGTATTCATCAAGCAGTATAGAGAGTAGTCCTGAAAGATCCCCGGTGAGATATAAGAAGAGGAGGTATGCCCATAATGAACTAATAGGGGAGCTGAGAAGAATTAAGCCACAAATTTTTTATGGATAAGTAAAGCAAGAAGAAGATGTTGAAGCATGGTTGTTAGGACTTGGGAAGTTTTTTCAGTTGCATCAGTATACACCTAATATGGAGGAAAGAGTAGATATATACCATCTACAAGGTAAAGCATCTATCTAGTGGGATCAACTAGTTGAGCTTAAGGACGTTGATGAAGACATAATTTCTTGGAGGAAGTTTAAGAAGCACTTTCAGAAAAAATACCTCTCTGAGCATTACTATGACAAAAAGATGGAGGAATTCTTTGAACTCAAATTGGGAAGCATGACTATGGAGGCCTACGAGAAGAAGTTTTTGGAACTTTTGAAGTATGTAGACTTTATCAAAAATGAGAAGGTAAAGATTCAAAGGTTCCTAAGTGGTCTACCTGAATCTTATAGAGATAAAATCCGGTATGATAGACCAAAGAACCTTAAGGATGCCATCTGGAAGGCAAAGCACCTATATGAACAAAATAAGACCAAGGCCCCATATCAGAAGAATTGGAAGGATATGAAGAAGAACAAGCAAGAGAAGAGGAAGAAAGGATTCTAGCCTTCAAAATTTAGAAACAGTAATTCTTATCATCAAGGACAACCTGTGGAATGTTGGATATGCAAGGAAAATCACTTTGACAGTCAGTGCCCGCATAAGATAAATAACCTTCACATCATTCAAAAGGCTTCAACAGTTGGAGGTGTTGGTAGAAGTGTTCATATGATCTATGCAGCCCTAGATGGGAGACAAGCTAACCACCAGTCCCAAATGATTGAGGTAGCAGGTAAGATTGCTAATAAAACCATAACTATTTTGATTGATTATGGAGCTAGCAATAAGTACATTGCACCTAATCTAGTTGAGAAATGTCATTTAAATAAAAGTAAACTTGAAGCAGCAAGTCTAGTATATTTAGCTACTGGAGCCAAGAGGAAAATCACAAAAATTGTAAAAGGGTGTCCTTTAGAAATGAATGGATTGAAAACCTTTGCAGACTTAAATATCATACCCTTGGGGTCATATGATGTATTGATTGGCATGGATTGGTTGTATGCACACCGTACCGTACTAGATTTTCATAATAAAACTTATACTTGTTTGGATGAAGAAGGAAACCGAGTGACAATCAAAGGTATACCCAGACCCATATCCCTGAGGCAGGTCACAACTCTACAATTGAAGAAATGTCTCATAAAGGGATGCCATATATATGCAATTCAAGTGGAAGAGTCAAAATAAGGAAAAGAGCCAAAACTGCAGGATTATCCAGTACTATAAGAGTTTGAAAATATATTTCAAGAATCGTTAGGAATGCCTCCTAAGAGGGACATTGATTTCTCTATCGACTTGGTGCCAAGCACAGTACCTTCATCTAAAGAACCTTATAGAATGAGCACCCCATAGTTGAAGGAATTACAAATCTAGTTAGAAGAGCTATTAAAGAAAGGTTACATAAGACCCATTGTTTCACCTTCGGGAGCTCCTGTGTTATTTGTGAAGAAGGAGGATGGAACTCTAAGACTATGCATAGATTATAGCCAGTTGAACAAAGCACCGATTAAAACAAGTACCCCTTGCCAAGGATTGATGACTTGTTTGATCAGTTGAGAGGAGCCAAAGTGTTCTCAAAGATAGATTTGAGATCAAGATACCACCAAATTAGGATTAAGGATGAAGATATCAATAAGACGATGTTCAGAACAAGGTATGGACATTATGAGTTTACAGCGGTACCTTTTGGGTTAACAAATGCATTAGCATTATTCATGTGTTTAATGAATGGAGTCTTCAAAAAGTACTTAGATAAGTTTGTGATTGTATTCTTAGATGGCATCCTTGTATATTCCAAGACAAAGGAAGAGCATGAATAACATCTAATATTAGTGATGCAAGTGCTTAAAGAACACCAGTTGTATGCCAAGCTAAGCAAGTGTTCTTTCTATCAGGGAAAAATTCACTACTTAGGACATACTATATTTGAAGAAGGTGTTTCAGTAGATCCTGAGAAGATAAGAGCCATTATGGAATGGTCAACACCTAAGAATAAATCAGACGTTAGATTCTTGGGGTTAGCTAGATACTATCGAAGGTTCATCGAAGGATTCTCGAAGTTAGATCATCCTATCACATCCTTGAAAAATAAAGGTGTGAAGTTTGAATGGACTCCTAAGTGTGAAGATAGTTTTCAAAGACTTAAGGAAATGCTAACCAGTCACCAGTTCTAAAAATTGTGGACACTGAAGGAAACTTTGTTGCATACACGGGTGCGAGAAAGCAAGGCATTGGTGGAGTATTGATGCAGGATGGACATGCGATCAATTACGAATCCATAAAATTGAAGGAACATGAGCAGAACTATGCCACTCACGACTTAGAGCTTGCAGCTATCATCCATGCCTTGAAGATGTGGAGACATTATCTGATGAGTAAGAAGTTTGAGTTAAGAATTGATCATGATGGGTTAAAATACTTGTTTGAGGAGCCTAATTTGAATGAAAGACGGAGGAGATGGATGGAGTTGTTACGTGAATATGAATTTGACATTAAGCACTTCAAAGGTAAGGAAAATAAAGTAGTGGATGCACTTAGTAGGAAGATACAAGTGATGCATGTAGCATCTATCAACACTAGTATGTCAAATTTAAAATATAAGATCATTGAAGCTAATGTTACAGAAGAAAATTATCAGTAGGTAAAAGAAGGATTACAATAACAGAAAATTCCATAGAAATTTGATCATCATGCATAAAGATAGAGCTTATGTGCCCAAATATGGAGATATAAGGAAGATGATGATGTTCCTTATGTCGGACATTCAGGTTATTAGAAAATAGTAGCAACAGTAAGGAAACAATACTAATGTCTAGGGATGAAGAATGAAGTTGCATACTATATAGCTAGGTGCATGGAATGCCAAAAAGTTAAAGTTGAGCATCGACATCCAATAGGATTGCTGCAGTCCTTGCCAATACCAGAATGAAAATGGGATTTAGTGACAATGTATTTCATCACAAAGTTTCCTAAGACAAGATTGCAAAATGACGCTATCATGGTTGTGGTAGATAAGTTGACTAAGGTAGCACACTTCATTCCAGTAAAGACAACTCATAAAGCAGCTAACATTGCATATATTTACATGAAAGAAGTAGCCATATTACATGGAATTCTGAAATCTATAGTATCATATAGAGATTCGAAATTTACTTCTAACTTTTGGAAAGGATTGTTTGAAGGATTTGGCACAAGTCTAAATATGAGTGCAACATACCACCCTCAAACAGATGGACAAATAGAAAGAGTTAACCAAGTGATTGAAGATATGTTAAGGATCTATGTGATGGATCAACCATCTAAGTGGGAAGATTATTTACACTTGCTAGAGTTTGCTTATAATAATGGATATCGTTCCTATTTGAAGATGAGTCCTTTAGAGGCTATGCATGGAAGAAAGTACAATACACCCATTAGTAGGGATAATCCAACATACATAGTCATTGTTGGGCAAGAATTATTGAAGGATATGGAGGATCAAATGGTTAAGATTAAGCAAAACGTGAAATCAACTTAAGACAAGTAGAAAAGCTATGCAGATAATGATAGGGCTGTCATACAATTTCAAGTTGGAGATCATGTGTTTTTGAAAGTTAGACCCTAGAAGAGCTCCTTAAACTTGGTAAATTGCTCCAAGCTAGCTGCTAGATACTGTGGAACTTTTGAGGTCTTAGATAAGATAGGACCCATTGATTATGAGCTTTCTATGCCCGCTTGCATTAGAGTACATAATGTGTTTCATTTGTGTTTATTGAAAAAAGTATATACCTGATGCTAACCATGTAATTGATTGGAATGTGATCCAGGTAATTAGAGTGATTTTATTTTCTTTATTGATATACATACATGTATATGTACATGGTACTAATCATGTGATCGAATGGATAATGATCCAAGTGGAACCAAAAGGAGATTTTCTGGTACAACCTGTTTCCATTTTGGGAAGCAAGGTCAAGCTACTTTAAAATTGAGAAATCAAGCAAGTAAAGGTCCAATGGACCCATTATAGTCTCGAGGATGTGACTTGGGAGCTGGAGGATTCCATGAGGGAAGCATACCGTCATCTATTTTGAAATTTTGTGGCATGTATGTAATATGCATCGAGGATGATCCATTGTTTAAGGGGAAGGGGGATGTAATACCCCAGTTGTTAAGCCCCAAACTTCTGATATTTTATGTTTGGACTTATGTTTTGTTTGTTAATGTCACTATGGATTTATGATATTTTTTTTGATGATGTGATTATGGACTTTGGCATTATTATTACTATTAATGCTAATGTTGTTATTGTCATTATTATTATCATTGAAGGTTGTTGCGATTAATTAAATGAACAACTAGCTTAGCAAAGGAAAATAAAAGAGTAAGGGAGACCATGGATCTGACAGTGTGAGGGGGGATGGGGGACATCCCTAACACCTTAGAACTTTTTGTTGGATGGAATTTGTTCATCCTAGTTCCCTTTGCACCTTGATGACATTAATAGTGTTGGTCACCCAAACATTGTAAAACGAACCCTTTTTTTATGGACCATGGAGTTACTATTGCACCTTATGCATACCTTTGTGGGCCCCTCTTTCCTAGTGTGCCCTCCTTGGAATATATTCCCTCCTATTTATGTGTTTTTTTGTCATTTATGTACCCTCTTCCTAGTTTTTAGGGGATGTAAGCTATTTTCTAGATTCCACTCTTACACAATGCATTGATGCTCCTATTTTTGTGATTTTGGGATCTTTATTGGCATTATTGAGCCTCCATCACTTCTCATGCGCCCCCTTGAGTCATTCCACTCATCCATTTTTTGTAACTCCTCCTCATGGAGATATTTCGGGTTAAGTAACCTTCACATGAGTCGGGTTAAGTAACCTTCACATGAGCCTCCATTCTCCCTAATTCGAGTTCCTCTCCATGTTTTTGAGTGGGCCCCACCTTATTCCAACATCTCCTTAAGAAATTCAAGTTGTTCCCTCATGAATTCGATTGGGTCCCACCCAATTCAAGTTAGCCTCCCTATGGTTGAGTTAACCCTTCTCTTGACTTGAGTTGGCTTACCTTGGTTTGATTGGCCTCTCTCTCATATAAACTCACGTGATCTCTCCTTCTTGAGGCCAATCCTTAGATTTTGGATCACTTGCCTTGTGTTATCTCACTATGTTGTGAGTGTTGACAATATTGAGATCGTGTTGGGATTATATTGATACTGAGTGTTTGTTGCAATATCCTTGAGAGGAGTAGTATTTTGTCCATTCTAGAGAGTTAGTATGGTGGATTGTCACCACCCTTTACTTCCATATCACTCTACTATTCAATTTTATTGCATATGAAGCCAGGAAATGGGATGGTGACCCCATAGCCAGTGGAGACAGACATGAAAGTAGTAGTGGGAATCATTGTGGTTCTCATCAGAGGTAGTTTTGAGAGTTGTCGGACTGAGTGTGCCTCTAACTGTGGATCTGTGGTCTCAGATTGAGGATGACTTGTTCAACTGAGTTAGACTTTACTGTGTCTACGACTAGGAGGAAAATTTTCATGCAGAATCCAGTTGCCCATGTTTTGAGATGAGTATTTCTCTCATGTTTTTATTTTCATTACAGTGTTTTATTTTGTATATGTGCAATGGTGGATGAATTGGTTATTTGAATGATCATGTATTGTATGTCAGGATATGTATGTATGAAGGATGAATTCCATATATTATGGATCCGATTTTCTATTCTCCTTCCCTTCTTTCTATTATTCTTTCTCTTATTCGGAAATTGTAACTGTGGCTCTATGGTATTGAGAGGGGCGCAACCATATGTTCTATTTCTCCCATATATTCTCATTTTTGTGTTGTAATACCTATTCCATTGTGTCTATAATAATGTTTCCAGTAAATATGGCCTTTCATTTCACTGAAAAATCTTTCCATATGACCAAGATATGTCCATTTTGGTCGAGTAGTTTTCTGGTGCCAAGATGAGCGCACCTACTATTTGATTGTAAATGTTTCTGTCTACAGTTATGTTCTTAGTTTCAAATCTGAGTTTGAATGGTGTATTTTGATTGTAAAGCTGATCGATGGTTGGAGGGTGGCATCCATATGATCTTATTGTATTAGTGAGAAATGGTTGTAGGGGACAACCATCAGGCGTTGATTTGGAGGGATGTGGTTACAACACGTGTTTTTTGTTTTGCTATGGTTTCAGTGTGGTTGTATATTACAGCCTACGTATGTGTCTTGATGTGTGATTTTACTTACTGTTTAGCCTCACCAACAACACACACATAACATCATAAAAAATTAATTTAATTTGCAAAATAACTAATGACAACAATACTTGGTTACTTACAAACTATGTTCTCAACAATATTGCAAATTAATAGTACATGAACTAATTGTAGGTTCTTATTCACACTAAAGATGATGATTATCATGCCTTATTTATGTACTTGTTACGATTACGACCTTTAGCTCATACTATGGAAATTATTATTAAGTGTCGCAACTTTAGTTATAATTCTAACTTTGATGTTAAAAGTTTTAATTATTTGGGTAAATGGCTAGTTCCCTAACCTTAATGTGTCTAAATCCACTATGCTTAAACTTACTTAGTCTTAAATTTAGCACCTTTGTTTTTAGTTAGGGGTCGGGGATACTGCAACCCTTGTGCGTTATGTGTCATTTGTGATCACTATTCACACCATTGCATAGACCTCCAAAAGTTCCATGCAACCTTGTTTGAACTCCGCCATAGGTCCTTATAACCTCAAGTTACAACCATCAAAGAGATACCGCCCCTGACCAACCAAGTGAGAAAATTGTGTCTAGTTATTACATTTATCCCTTAGGTGCATCATCCTCTTCATCATCTTCGTCATCTATTGAAAGGTGTGCTTTCACATCACATTTAAGCAAAGAGAACAATATGCATACAAAACATCCGTCAATAAAGTATTAGATCGAATGTTCAACCGCTTGATTGATTCTTTGACGGTGTATTTATACATGATATGGGGAGGTTGGAGCAGTTACACCTGCTCCAACTAATAATTCATTAAGGTCTAATTTCATGCATTGATACATTAATACGATGACATATAGATCCTAAGAGGCCCCACCAACAAAACGCTTCTTCGTTCTGAAGAGAGAAAGCATGCAGAAAGTAGCCAAGGCTTGTGACTCGTCAGCATCCGTCTTCAATCTAGTAGCAGGGGGTCGAAGTCTCACCCTCTCACTAAGGCGGTCGACTATCCTCGCCACAAGGAGGTCTTTTGGTTTAAAGCCTCACCCATTCTTCCTTTGGCCAACCTTTTCTCAACTCAGGCTTGGGCCTCTTGGCTCTTTGAATTTCTGTACCATCTCTCTACCTTCAATTTCCGCAATCATAATCCAAAAGATGCTCCTGTATTTCTGCACCGGGGGGACTTGATCAATTTGATTGTTCTTTATGTCATCATCTAATCTTTAAGCTCTTTTTCTGTGTGGTATAAGATGTCTACTGCTTGAATGCTCTCAATGTCTTATTCTGCCATGAGGTTGAATAGTGACTGCAGTAATTGGTGATGCCTGCTCATGTGCATGATTTTGGTTGTGACCGACTGCTGTACATAATAGTGGTCATGGTTGACTGTTATGGACCCGACTGAATCGAATCGACTAACAATGGTCGGAAAGAGACCAACTTGATTTACAATGATGGAAGGGATTGCGTGCCTTGAAAGACTCACATTTAACCCCCTCCAACTCAATAACTTACAAACATTTAAGTAGAGTCACATTGATATAATGACTCAATGAACTCAATTACATGCTTACATTGATATAAACCATGTTTTACAGACTCAACCAAAAGTCACATATCGACCAAGTTATATCTTTGATAACTAGCCAATTGAAAATAAAATAACTCTATTCGACCAAAACTTAGTATATTTTACCGACAAATTACAAAGTCGACTATTAGTCACATTGGTTTTAGTGACTCAATTGGCATTAAATTCAATCGACACACTATAACCATCGACCAAACATTTTTACCAGACCGACCAAATACAATGAATCATCGACCATCATCGATCCATTTGCTTGACAAATAAATAGAATGGCTCTAAAAAATGACCCGACCACTTAAGAATTCGACCGTATCATTAATGGACCATAATTTAAAATATATATATAAGTGGTCGACAAAACTCATGGCGACTCATTTAATACCTTTAAACGACATGTACACTTGTTAGAGTGCTCGTCGATAGATTTAATGGATAAACGTTAAGATGTATTGGTCGTCCAATAGCATTCGACGAACCATCTGGTGAACCACAATTTGAAAGTATGGATATATCTACTCCCAAGTCGACCAACGTCTCCTCATTGAGCGTTTTGGCCATCATGTGGATTAGATAGTTGATAGGTTGATAGTCATGAGAGAGGATGAAAACCGCTCCATCTGTAATTGAGATATCAAAGGAGACGGCCAACTACACCAATTAACTGCATGTCCTTCGATTTATACATGATATGGAGAGGTTGGAGCGGTTACACCCGCTCCAATTGCTCATTCATTAAGGTCTAATTGCATACATTGATACATTAATATGATGACATATAGAGCCTAAGAGGCCCCTCCAACACTGTCCTCATCACCCCCAGTGGTGCCTAACCACATTGATATGTATACCCCTACCTTTTGAAGTGATGAAGAAATCCTTGAAGCTCTCACCAACCCTCATTACCCATGGGGTGATATGCACCACCAAGCTTATTTCCTCCTATAGGAATCATCCACACCGAGTGAATCTTCAAGCCAATTCTCCATCAAATCGAAAGACTTTATTACTTCAATAAATGTTGAATGGTTCAAAAATATAATCCCTACTCCATATGCCTTTGAGGAGGGGAATATGGACAACATATATCCCACTATCAAAGTGGATATTTTGATTAAACCTAGTGTCTTTAAGAATATCTTGCTCAATGCTTCATGCACCTTTGAAGAGGTCCTAGTGTATAAATTTCTATTTCAAGAATTCCATGATGTATTTTCCCAATCTTATGCTAAAATGCCAGGTGCCAACCCCACCATAATGGAACATTGCATTGACACTTGGCTCAATGTCGAACTTATGAGCCTAAACCAATGACCTATTCATCCTTCCAAATCTATAGTTGTTAAATCCAAAATATATAAAGTTTGGAATGCAAGTTTCATATACCTAATTTCATATACCACCTAGGTATCCAATCTAGTCACAATCAACATGAATAAAGGCACCATTTTTGTTTGTACTAGTTTTTGAGATCTTAATAAAGCTTGTCTCAAAACAACTACCCCACCCCCTTCATTTATCCTATCACCGATGCTTGTGTGGGGCATGAGTTTCTATCCTTCATGGGTGATTTTTTGGGGTACAACCATATCCAAATTCATATTCAAGACTTGTACAAAATGGTCTTCACCACCCCCTAGGGAACTTTTGCTTATCGAGTCATGCCTTTTAGACTCAAGGATGCTAGAGCCACCTTTCAACACACCATGTTTTATTTCTTCCATGACATAATTGATATTATCTTAGCATGTGTGGATGACCTCACCACTCATTCAAAGAAATAATCACAACACCTAGAACATCTCTGCAGAGTATTTCTCAACAGTCATAGATATAGCATTAGCTTAAACCCACTTAAGTGAAAAGGATTGTTATCCTCCAAGCATATCACCTTGAATTCGCCACTCCCCAAAGTGAAAAGGATTTGACTTTTTCCAAGTCTATCTCAGACCTTTCTACTAGCATGAGTGATCCCCCTATCAATGGCAATCTTCCCAATGAACATTTGTTCACCATCTCCTTGGATGATCCTTGATATGGAGACATTCTTGTATAGTTACACATTTAGAAGTTATGTCCTCATATTTCTTGATATTCCCATCATTTCCTTCATCACCAAGCTCCTTGTTACCTTCTCATCAACGATTCCTTATATCAATGAGGACTTGACACCATCTTGTGGTAATGCCTCACTTTTGAGGAGGATGAACAAGTCTTAAACAACTATCATATCGGGGCATGTGGAGACCACCTTTTGGTAATAACCATCTCATAGAAAATTGTTCGCATTGGTTATTTTTGAACTCTTATCTTTTTATTACATTGAGGTAGTGAAGCATTATCAAAATTTTCAGCTTTTTTCCCTGGAGGAAAGGGCACGTATTTCCCCCTTACACTATGTTGTCACTATCAATTCATTTTGAAAATGGGCCATTGAATTCATTGAGTGTAAGCCTATGTTGGTTGGTGGCCATAACTACATCATAGTGGCTATTGATTATTTCACCAAACAGCTCGAAGCCATGCAGACATATAATAACACAACTTCTGTAGTGACACATTTATTCTCTAGCCATGCCATCATTCGATTTGGTGTTTTGAAACAATTAGTTTATGATCATGTCACTCACTTTGAGGACATTATGTGGGAAGAGCTCGCTTACAATTTGAAATTTGGGCACCCATTTTTATTCTCCTACCGACAAGACAATGGCCAAGTCGAGGCAATAAATAAAGTCCTTAAAACCATGCTCCAGTGGAAGGTTGATAAGCACAAGTCCAATTGGTACATTGTGCTCTTTCCTGCCTTAGGGACCTGTTAAACATCAACAAAAAATGCTATAGGATTCACTCCATTCTGCCTTGTCCATGGTATGGAGTCAGTTTTACCTATCAAGTGTTAAATCCCCTCCTTGCATTTAGTAGTCAAACTTTTACCAGACACCTTTGTAATGGAACAAAAACTTATCGCTTTGGAGTAAGAGGATGAGGATCCTTGTGCTACTTTATAAAACATTGAAGTGGAAAGCAAACACTCTAAATCCCATTATGGTCATCACATTCACCCTTGATTGTTCTTCAAAGGTGATTTGGTCTTTGTCTATGACCAAGCTCATGACAAACTTGGTTGGGGAAAGTTTGAGTCTCTATGTCAATGTCCTTATGTCATCCAACATTTTATGGGAAAGGGGGCATACCTACTTGTTGGTTAAGATGGCCAACTCCTCAAGAACCCTCACAATGAGTTATAATGTACTAAACAAAATCTATCCATAACACTAGTGCCAGTTTTTATGTTTTGTACTATAGTTGTTTTATATCCCTCCCCTTAGGATGAGCCTTATGATTGGCCCTCTTGTCCTTTTTATATGGATCATTCATCTCGATGTTACATCGATTACACCAATGGTGGAAGTAGATACACTCTAAATATCGCCCCAATGGCTTGGGCCTATATTCCCCATCACACTCCCCATCAATGGTGTGTGCATCAGTGATGATACCATTAACTAGGTAGAATACGATGTCGTGATTGATCTTTTAGTTGATGCCCTCTAATTACACATTCCTCACCTTCATGTTTTCCTTGATTCTCAATTGTTCGTCCCAAGATTGAATAATTGTTATTGAGTATGCAACCCTTGTCTCTTTAGAAAATATTTGTGAGCCCAACAATTGATTAGGAAATTTCAATTCATTACATTCATTCATATAATTGGGAGTCTCAATATTTTTATAGATAGTAATGCAAATCATAATCTAGATTGGCATATCATCCATCAATAATAAGAAAATAAATCATGCATGTGTATATCACCATAACTATAAAGTGCATCCATGTGCACATAAGCATCCATAAAATCATGCATCACATTGCATCATATATAAGGATAGCTTAGTCTAAAAAACATGTGATGCATAGTCAAAACTTCCATCTCATGGCAAGGGGGAAATTCCATCGACTGCCTACTCACCATCATCATAATCATCCTCCATGTCATTGTCCTGATCATCACTATCCGGACTTGCGATGCGGGGGACTTTCCCCCTCATCATCTCTCAGATAGTTTGGGCAACAATAACTATCCTCCTTATAGTCAATCGAACTTACTAATAAATATGGTATTAGACATTGTAAATCTTCCCCATATCATCCTCAGGCGAATGGTCAAGTAGAAAGCACAAACAAAGTATTAGAAGCTATCATGACCAAGACCATTCAGTTACACCACAAGGATTGGGCAGATAGGCTCCCAGAAGCCTTGTGGGTTTATAGAATAACTTGGAGAAACACCACTGGCCACACACCTTATGAACTTGTTTATGGCAAACATGTTCTCCTACCCATTGAATTTCAGGTTAAGACATTTCGTATGGTTGCTCAGTTAGGAATGAATTTAGAAGAAGCACAGAAACAACGAATCCTTCAAATAAATGAATTAGATGAGATTAGACAGGATGCTATCCAACAAATAATCTTAATACAGAATCAACGTAAAAAATAGCATGACAGATACATTAAACAAAAACAATTTAAAACAGGAGACTGGGCATTACTTTTTGATTCGAGATACAAAATTTTTAAAGGTAAATTGACTACTCATTGGATAGGTCCTTATGAAATTGTTACAGCCTTCGATAATGGATCCGTTAAAATTAAAACAATTGATGATTCTCAAACTTCCTTTGTTGTAAATGGCCATAGACTTAGACTTTATCACCAACCTATATCTAAACAAGACTTTGTACAGAATGCCTTACAACAGCAAGAGATGGAGCTGGTAGAAGAGGAAGTCATTCCTCCTCCTCCTAGTCCCTGAAATTTCTAAAGGATTGTCTTTATTTGTACATATGTAAATATATTGTGTTTTTGTTTTAATTATAATAATGAAGAGTTATTTCTGACAAGCTGATTGTATTTATACAGGGAATTCATTTGTATGATCAGCTCATGAAATTTTTGCCATTAAAAACAGGAAAACTGTTCTCCCTTTTTAGATTTCTTATGACTTTTTTGTACATATGTTTTGTTTTGAATAAATCAAAATCATCTAACAACGGTTTTGCAACTTAATTACAAGGACCTTATCCGCTCATGCAATATTATTGAAAGGGAAGCACTTAAAAGAAGAAAAAAAATTCAATATATCCTAATCCCTTCTTTTTTCAATTATTGTTGAAATTGACATTTTTAGCAGAAGATAAAGTGTTCTTTATATTATTTCGCAACCATTTCATTCATGATTTTGAATATGGTATTTGATTCAGGCATGCACATTTCTGATTATCGTTTAGAATTGTTGCTTGAAAGACCTATCTTAATTGCTATGATCTCAAAAAAAAAAAAATACTATCTTACACATATGGATCATTGGCTTATCCTAGACTCATTACCAAAACTTGTCTCTTAAAGCATCTTTTAAAGGTAACTTAGAAGTGAATGCTATTTTTATTCTTGTGGGAACATTACTAAATTCTTATGAAAGAGATAGATATAGATCAAAGAACAGCTTTAGGTTATTATCTTTTGACATGATCTTTAACTTTGGCTATTATAAGTAAAAGTTGCTCATAAAGGTTCGTTCTAATATTTCGAATTATGTGTTTAGAAGGATTAGCACACTCTAGTACCAACCGACTTCCTTACAAAAAATATATATATACATATACATCATTATATGAAGCAAACCCGCCGGGGTACTGAACAGGCCTGCTGGCAGTGGGTCCATGCTAAGTAAAATCTTAAACAAGGAAGCTAAGTAAATGCAAGTAAACCCATCGGGGTGCTGAACAGGCTTGCTGGCAGCGGGACTATGCTCTCATGGTACCAAGATAAACCCGTTGGGGTACTGAACAGGCCTGCTGGCAACGGGTCAATATCGGGTAAAAGAGATCAGTTAATGCATTACTATGCACATGATTCATATATAAGAAACCTGAGTATACAAACACATGTTTCATCCAATCATCTATACTGTCATTAGAGAATAACTGTAAGTTGAACTTGGAACTTGTCATCTAATTCAAACAATATCTAGGATGTTATTATCCTAGAAATGGGACCCATAATTATGAAAATCTCATAAGCTTTACGGTACACCTTATCTATATCTTGGGATGACAAGAAATCTTTAAAATGAGTCATGGATGGCTAGTTTTCCTGTGGCATCTTTCATATCAAATTATACTATCATTCTTCATATGGTTCTTTTAAACATTGTTTTATTCTTTATGATAAATGTACATATTTGAATCATCTACATGTTTAGTTAAAATTTCATTTTCTTGAGAAAAGTATTACAACATTTTTCAGCTATTGATAAAATAATTGAATATCTAATGCTCTTTTTGTTGGCTTGAGGACAAGCCATATCTTTGGTTTGGGGGAGGATTAGAACTGTTTTAAACTATTTTTTTTTTATTCATAAAAAAAAAGGTTTATTTATCTCTGAAAGTGATAGATGTTTGCAGGTTAATGCAAAAGCAGAAGGTGAATTGTTTTAATTAAAGACAAACAAAAATGGGACATGACTTAAAAGTTCCAGAAAGCAAAGTTTACAGCATTTTCTGTGCACTAACAGCCTTAAAAATTCCTTGCAAAAATCAGTTCCAGTTGGCTTCAGCAATAAAAGTTTGTATAGACAAAAGTCTGTATGAAAGGCTGAATGACGGATCGAATGCTGATCCAAATGAAGTGACGAATGCAGCAAATAAGCAACGTTTTGAATAAAAGTGCTGAAGAAATTTTAGTTTCAAATAGCATGCTAGATATTTTTGAAAATTCTGACTAACCAATGATGATAGGGATCAATCAAACGTCAAATCTCGCACTTGGTTTTATTTTCTTTTTCATCTCATCTTGTTAAATGAATGAATCTTGTGTCATTATGAATCATTGTATGACCACTATGGTCTTACTTGTCGTATAGATCGCTAGCATATGGATCGGATCCTTGTGATCTTCCACGTGTAGAATATCCCATTACGTGAATTTTGTTCAACCCGTCCAAAGCTTGGCTTTGGACATGGTTGAATATGCTATACCAAACACGCATATACGGAATTCACGCACTTCAATTCTGGCACTTAACCCAAGATCTTCAAAGTACAAGTGTGATCTTTCAAAACACATCTTACCTATGACCACCCAGCCATCCAAACAGACTTCAATTTAACTAATGGCTGTGTGAACTTCTGCTTCACTCTATTCACCCTTCATTTCTCTCTCTGCGAGCTACGTCCTCTGCAAATTCCTTGTATCCCCTGCATTTATCTATTGCTTCCCCCATCCTCCATCAACAATGCCTAATTGTTGCAAACCTGGTAGCTACCAAGATCTTCTTCATATCCCTGAGTTTAAAAGATGCCATGAGTTATTCTCTCAAGCAGGATGGAATCCGTTTCTCCACCGCCTTAATGGTCACGACCATGAGATTTCGTTGTTGTTTGCCAAAGGTTTCGATGGAAAAACGGCCAAGGTTGGCCATCTTGTTTTCTCCGTAACAGAAGAGTCAATAGCATTAGCTACGAAGCTCCCTAGAGAAGGTGCCCGATGGCACAAGCATTTGTTTATTCCACGAGAAGCTCACCAATTCGCTCTCAAGCTCGATTTTCAACACATTACTAGCACCAAAGGTTTTCATAGAGAATGGATCAAGTCAGAGTACTTGGATCTTTTGACCATTATTATTCACTTAGTTACCTGTGAGGGTAAGTTCACTATTTTTAAAGCTTACCATGTTAGACTGTTAGCTCATTTTGTCAATAATTAGACCTTAAATTTCCCATTCTACTTTCTAAAGAGCTTGGAAAAGATATTGAGTCAAGTTAGTAAGAATACCATTAACCCTTATGGTAGCTTATATCACCATTGTCTCATTAAGCTTTTAATCATTCATCAACTAGAGGAGAGAGGTCAGACTTGGGACCATTTTGTTTTTGAGATATTAAACCCTTATTTATCTACTATCAAATCTTCCCCATCTCAAGAACACCTTCATGCCCAAGAAGAACCAAATGCTAAACGTATACGATTTGATGAGAGTTTCTTAGATGATATGCACTTTGTCCATTCAATACATTCTCCCACTAAACCTAGAGAGACAAATCATGACCAGTCCATTGATCAGCCTAACATTCAGACTATCATTCAGCCCTCATGCTCAAATATTCAGTTGGACGATCATACCTTTGAGTCATCCCTCCTCACACTAGCTAATGCATCCGTTCAGATGAGTGAAGACTGTGCTGCTAGAAGCTCTCCTGCATGTAGCAAAGATAAAAGCCCTGAAGAACAGACTATTAATGTTGAGACATCTCCAAAAGAAAAGAGTCCTCAAATCGACTTGGAGCATGGTATAGAACAACCTATTTCGAGTCAGCAAAAGTGGGATCAGTTAACCCAAGAGGTAGCGCAATTAACAGAACAAAGTCAAAGCTATGTGGAGATAATCTCCGAGCTCCTTGAAGAAAATAAGATGTTACATACACAATTGAAAAGCACTGAATGCTCGGTTAACACCAAAATAACATCCAATGTTGTCCTTAGAGTAAAGTGTAATTCCTCAAGGGGTCATTTCAAGAAGCTCCAGGCCAAGCATGCATCTCCATCATTCGAGTCGAAGACCGCTGCTATTGCAGTTCGGCCTTCTTCCTAATCATTTTTTGTTTTGCTCAGTGGGACCTGGCATGACTCTGGTTTGGGGGAATGTTGGTGTCCAATTTTGTCACCATTTTTTATCATTCAGTTTACTCGAAGTGGTGTTATTTCTATCGTTTTTGCTATAGTAAGTTGTTTTCTTAGCCATTCAGCTCATCAAACAGTCCAGGTATGCACAAATTTACTTACCATGCAAATCTTATTATGTTTCGTATATTATGGTTTATTTATGATTAAAATGATGTTTTTGGGCATAATTGACACTTGGTTTTAATTGACAGGCTACGATTTTCAAATGACCCATCATTCAGACCATGCGCTACGTGCTCTGCCTAAAATGTGTTCAGCTCATTGTTCAGCCCTCCGTTCAGCCTGCGAAATCTGTGGTTGACACATCTTAGACCATTAAATGAAGAGAAGGACACATGGGTTTTGTTTGACACGCAATGGGCCTGGTTAATGAGCTATTGCTCTAGAAGATCCGTCCTTATGCTCACCAAGCCTGACAGCACATCTCACGTCCACGTGAACACTTTAACCTCCAGTTCGTCTGCGCATTCATCCTGGAATCACGCTCAGTATGCCGACGTAACTCATGTGCCCATGTCAACACTCCAACGCACCAGTTCTCTTGTTCGTTTGGTCGGGAGTTACGCACACCTGTTCACACCTGCTCACATTCATTCATGACGTCATTCTGGAAGGAGTTCGCCTACCCACGATTCAGTTCGCCAGCACACTGCTCATCCACGTCTGAGTTAGATCGACGTTGTAGCTGCCCTGTGAAGGAACCAACCCCGTCAAAGTCCGAAGGATGCTCCTTGCGTTGGCATGTATCAATTAAATCAACATTTACAGTCATTTAAACACTTCTATTTTTAGAGAGGTCGACTCTGTCGACCCTCTCACCCATTGTAACTTATAAATAGTCGTCTTTGTGATTGAGACGAGTTCGTCCGAGCTTGAGTTTTAGTCTAAATTTTGGAATCTAGCTAGTTCGCAGTCGTAGATAGTGGAAGACAGAGTTCTGTAATTTTTCTCAAGTTAATGGAAGTAGCAGCTTGTTGATGTTCTGCTGGTAGTCATTTAAGTTGAGCTAGTTCACCCTCCGATTACTGGGAAGGGCTCCTCATCAACTGGAGGTTTAATTTACATTTTCTGCATTTCTTTTCTTGCAATTAACTAGTTTATTTCCTGTGTGTGTAGTCTAATTCGTTTTCCTGTGTGTATTATTTGCATTCCTTTGTAATTAATATTCTGCTATTAATACAACCTTCCTTCTTCTGAGTTAAAATGGTTGACCAATAGTTCAATAGTTTGATAATTTGTAGTTTGTTTTCAGTCCTTCTTCCATCATCATAGTTAGATATTGCTTCCAAATTCTTCCATAGTTAGCATTCATTTCTTTCTTTTCTCCTCTGCTAGTTTTTCTTCTTGTTTGCTGCAGGTTAATTCTTCCTTCTTCTATTCCAACCTTCTTCCTACTTCTCATAAAATCATTCTTCCTCTTAGGTAATGATTTGCATAGATAATTTCTTAGCCTCTAATAATCTCTCTACTGCTTCCTGTGCACAGTAGGATCATTTGCATAAGCCAGCTGGTAATTAAATCATCCAAAAACTCTTCTTTCCCTCACATTAAAACATTTTCCTCCATTCGGATCGTCATTCGGACTGCCATTTAGACCGGCGTTGGGATCGTCATTCGGACTGCCATTTAGACCGGCGTTCGGATCGTCATTTGGACCTGTGTGTTTTCTGTATTATTTTAGGCATTTTTCCGGATCTAATTTCTTCTGCCTCTTAATCATCATTCTTCCTATTCCTCCTTAATAGTTTGAGATGTAATTTAATCTTGTTTTATGTTATTTGGAGTTTTTAATTCAATTTCATCATTATTTCCTCCTTTCTTACTTCCTCCTTATCCTCTTCTTATCTTTCTTCCAAACTTTAGTTCTTTAACCTGTTTTGTTACGTAGCTACTGTTCAGAATGTATGAATGTTGTTTCTAAATAGTTTATTTCCAAGTTATAGTTGATAATTCTATTCATTGAGTTGTTTTAGTTTGTTAATCTTAAGACTAGTTTCTATTTAATGAAGATGTTCATGTTGCAAGATCTTGATTAATAATAAAATATCTTTATCAAGTTTTCTACTTGCTTCCAAATCTAATATAGTTTAGTTTAACATCTTTGTTAAGTTTTGTACTTGCTTCTAACTTACATTAGTTTCATGTTGTTCACATATGGATAGACAGTAGTTCATAATGTTTAAAATTAGTGGTAGTTTGTTGATTTTTAGTTACATTTGTTTGTAGAAGTTAAGTTAGATTTACTTCCATTTATCTTCCTTATTACATTTGAAAGTCATTACGATACATTTACTCCAGTTCCTATTACATTTGATGTACGTAATCAAGAAGAATGGAATTAGATGGTTTAGTCCAGAATAATTTACATTTACAAGTTCTCCCTATTAAACATCTAATATCCGTAGCTCTGATTCTGTTCATAGTTGTTATCTGGAAGTTTAATTTAGTAGTTTCTTACTTTTCTAGAAGTAATTTGTGTTTCAGTATTTGTTTCCATCTTTCTTATTAATTAACCATAGAAGTAGAGTAGTATGATCTAGTACTATTTTGATCTGTGATTTCTTAGTTGTATTCTTGAATATTTAACTTGGTTTTTCATTTTGAAAGATCTTTTGATCTTTTTCCTTACTAAACATTTTTTAGGTTTGACAAACCTGAAACTTTGGAACCTTTTCTACCTTGGCATATATTTTGCTTCAACTCTAAGTTTATTGATCCTGGTTGATAATTAATATTAGGTGTTTTATTTGAGATAGCTCACACACCCAACACCAGCCATCTCCCAAATTCACTTGGTTAACTTATATGGATGCCTTCCTTCTCCACCCAAACAACGCATCAGGGGTTTCCTCACTCCTTGGTTGTTGGCAAAGAGGTTTCATCCAAATTAACATCCATGGGGAATTCATGGTATACTTGTTGAACACCATAGCATTATCATTCCAACCACATTATGGCATTATCCATAACTATCTCATATAGCATGTGTTGCCATAATCAGAACCACTAGTCCTCACTTACTTCGGTTATTAAACTCATAAGAAACACACACATGGCATGATATATTTTATATGAATGCAATCTAATTTTCTAAACAGTCACATGGTATGAAGCCTCTTGCCTTCACTGCTCCATACTCCACCATACTATGGCAGTATGGCATTCACATGAATGCATTCAACTTTATAGGCATACCATTTTTATGATTACTAATTACTAAAGGTGGTTCAATGGATTCTTACCCAATCCCCTTTCAACACTTATGTAATCACCATAATTAAACCATTACCTACATGGCTCCCATTTACACCTTTGATGTTACCTGATAAGTTGGTCTCTTATAGAGGATTACAAAATTCTTCCACCAATCTCTTGATCATGGATTCGTTGCCCTAACCTTTCTTTCATAAGGTTGTTGGTCGCATACAACAACATCATCAAAATATTTAGCCATGCTTCTGTCGTCTTTGGTCCTACAATCAATACCAACACCAATAGTGATTATCAACCATAATATTTACCATTAGTGGTTCATTGCATATGTAGAACCTTATTACTTTTACCAATATGTAATATCATATGTGTGCACAAACATCTGCGCATGCACTGTGCAATGTTTATTAATATGCCAACCAATGCATATTCATGCCATCCATCTATTCTCTTATATTTTAGCATTCCCATGCCATAAAATTTCTACACATCAAGCTCATAGAATATAAATACAACAACAAAACAGGGGTTAAGAAATTCTCCCTTTCTAATCCCTCATCACCGCATGGGATTCCTCTTCCACATTCTAGTTGGTCAGATTTCATGGCCTCTAGCAAACACACAAGGAATCAATAGTTATGATTTTCTCACCAAGGAGTCTAAGGAACCCCCTATTTTTCACTTACTAGGAACTGATCTAGTCTTTTGGAGATGGCCTGGTCTCCACCTCTCTTGTTTATCCATGTAGGTTCCAACTTTAGTGGAGATATGTCTATCAGACCTTTTTGTTCAAAAAAATTGTTGAAATAAAGACTCAGAGAATCACTTCTCGCATTCTTCCCCAATATTCGTTCATTGAGAATGTTAGATTTAGATCGCCCCCCTAGAATTACATTCGGATGCTCCAAGGCATTAGAATTTGCAAGTGATTCCCAGAAGATCTTTCTATCATAGTATGGTCTGCAAACATTTAAGGCTGAAAAGGAAAGGCATGTCTCCCCATCCTCCAGCAAAGTTTCCAAAACAAAGTCATACCAAGAAACATAAAGTAGATTTAACTCTAGGCTCCACGCTGTGATTAGTCCACCAGAGTGTCCCATCACATCTATACTTTCCATGTTCTAGTTTTTTACGCAATTACTTATAGCTTCTTCCGTTTTTTTACCTTCCATCATTGTCTCTTGAATAAGCAAAACGATCAGTTTTATGTTGTTTATTAGTCTTTTGAGGGCAATTTTCTTGGAGGCTCCCCCTAGCCCCCTTGCATTAAAGGAGAGATTTATCATCAAGAACCCTTGCAAGGGGCTTGACCAACTCTAAGATCCCGGGCTATGGTTGTTTGTTTTCCTTGTTTAATGTCTGTTAATGCTTGTTTTCATGCTAGAGAGAGCAAGGATTTCCTACCGACCTGTGTCTTTTGCAAGGGATTGAGGGCTAAGCCTCCAGTGGACACCTGTTCTTCCTCCTCCTTTTTCGCTCTATGTGATCTTAGATCGTAAACTTTTTTCAGGATGGCTATGTTTTTTGTTGGGAAAGGGAATGAGCTTGAAGTCGAGGGAGAGGATAAAGAAGAAGGCTTAATAGCAAGTGGAGATATCTTCCCTTCTTCTTCTATGAAACCCTTAACGTTATAATTTAAAGGAAAGGGTTTTTCAACAGGGGAAGCAAAAAAAGGTACCTTTTTTGTCCGAAAGTGGACTGTTGACTAGAAGCGTCCCACTATGTTCCTCTTTGGGAGGTTGACCTGCTGCGTGGTCTCTTGACAGGCTGTTAGCTTCTCCCACCTATTGGTCCTTGCCTTTCTTTAATCGGGCATCCTCTGTGGCCGTCAACCTGACCACTTCACATCCACCTTTTGCTGTTCTGACATCTTCGTTTAAATCCTGGTATAAACTGTTGTCTTGATGCTTCCCACTATTTGACAAAATGAAAGAAATACCTATAGCAATGCCGCCTGCTTTACTATGAAAATTGTCCGACAACAGTTTCGTTCCTTCCTTCAAGCTGGAATCTTTTGCAGCTGTCACCTTTTCTATAGGGTTGCCACCTTTCTCAGGTACACCTGCTTCCATCGAAAGAGGAGGAGCATTTGAAATGTCCTTTTTCACCCAAACGTTTTTGAAGTGCACCTTTTCTTTTTGGACAGTGCAATCCTTCTGTAGATGCCCCACCCTTCAACAGCTGAAACATTTGAATGGGAGCTTACAGTAGTCCAATTTCTGCGTCCAGATACTGCCATGCATTTCAATTGATAATTCTTCAAACAAACCTTCCCTCAAATCCAATTCTACTAGTATCCTGGCGCATCTGCGATCAGTTTTTGTCTCCCAATCCTCTTTTAAGGCTACAAATTTACCCAATTTGTTTCCGATAGCCTACAGAATTGGTTCATGCCAAAAAACCATCGGTAAACCTGGTAGTATGACCTATACCTGTTGTTTGTTGTGAGGTTCCTTTCTTGCATTGAAGTCCACTCTCCATTTTTGTAGAATTAAACTTGACGGGCCCCATTGCCAATTTCGTTTCAGAAGTTTTCGGCCGTCCTCCTCCTGATGCAGCTTCACTAGAAACCATCCTCGCGGTAGGACGTGGAAATCGGGAGAATAGCCTAAGCATGCTTTCCAGTTGCCGTCCATCCACCTCTGCAAAGTATCTCTGCCTGTTACCTTGCCGCAAAATCTGCCTACCAGTGCCAAATTCAGGTAAGTCGGAATTTCTTCAATCTGGATATCTTTGCCAACAATTAATTTTGCGTACCCTTTCTTCGGTCGAATTGCCTTTGTCTTTCTCAACTTAGGTTCGTAATGAGGATTCGGCATGGGAGATACAGTCACATTATTGAAAGAGCTGGTTTCCGCCACCTTGGTTTCGGATGGCGACGAATTCCCCCGTGACGCCATTCCCTCGTGTGCACTAAGCTGCGCACTTCTTGATCCGTACAGAAAATGTGACCAGTCTATGGATCCTCTTCGTAATCCACTTCGTCGAGGTACATCGTGTTGTCTTTGTGGATGAGAGCGGCTGCCTTTTGTGCAAGCCGTACATCTTCTTTGCAAAAGACTTTTGATTGAGGAGAGTGGGGGTGTTCATTGTGCCCGAGTGAAAATTAAAGAGAAATTAAACACTACTGCTGTGAACGCACACTCTCGCATAAATGCGAACCCTCCACTCCATACCTCCATCCAAGCCTCCCCCATATCACATACATCTAATTAATTATATATATAGAGAGAGTATTCTTTAAAATAAATTAATTTTTTGACCATGAGAAATTAGTAGTGAAGGTCATTATAATCCAATAATTCATTAGAGTATTATCCAACCATCGGCAAAACTATAATAACTCAAGGTGGAAGAGGGTACTTTCCTTCTTTTCACTTGTTGAGACAGAAAGTTCTACGCAAACCCAAAAAACACTTGCGATGGGATGGCCGACGGAGTATGACATTAAGGACCATTGTTCTCTTTCACCGAAGAAGCAATCAGCAGTCTTACATCTATAAGCTGCCGTTAACAGTCAGTTCTTCCATTTATTTTTATTTCTTCCATTTATATTTTCATATATAATCTCTGTGAAGAGAAGTTAGTAGAACAGGAAAAAGAAAACCCCCGAAAAAAGACAGGCATCCAGGTCGCAGAGCAGGCTATTTCGGGAGGAAGAGGCGGCAGGATTCTGTCGATAGCCTCGGCTTATTCAGGTGTTGGTTTTTTAATCCTCGTCCTATTTTTAATATTGGGGCTTAGCCCGGTTTTGATAGTTTAGAAGAAAACCAGAGTAGAATGGCATCGATTTACCAGAACAATGGACCAGGAAGGCCTCCGCCACAGGGATCATACAGACAGACTCAAACCCAACTTCCACCTCCGCCACCTCCTTCTCAGCAGGGTCAGTATGGTGGGCATGGGCATCACAATTTTCCTCCCCCTCCACCCCCCATTCACCATGCCCCATATGCTGGAATAGGGCCTCCAGGCCCCGTACCTTACAACCCAATCCGCCCTAACAATATCCATCATGGTTATGGATCTGGTCACATGGTTCAAGGTCCCTACGGTGCGCCACCCCCTGGTGCTGCTCCTCCCCCTCCTCAACCCCAACAACCCCAGCAGCAGCATGGTTTTCCTCCCAGAACTTCTTCATATCCACCTCCTCCACCACCTCCCCCACAGAACTCTCAGCCCCCACCACCACCGCCACCACCCCATCAACACCACCCATCTCAGCCTCAGCTTCCACCTCATCACCATCCTCCTTACTACCCAACTTCTCAATTCTCCCATTTTGCACCTCCATCACAACCACCTCCTTCCCACGATCGCCCTTCATCTCCCCCGCCTCCTCCTCCTCCTTCTTCCCCACCGCCACCCCCTTTACCGTCGTCGACCCTTCCTCCGCCACCCCCACCCCCTCAGCCCAACTCCTCAGCCTCGGCCTCTGTTAATCTTCCTAATTCTAATTCAATTAAGCAGCACAAGGAAAATCAGGTGCCTCCTCCGCTGCCTAATCATGGAATCCGAGCTCCCTCAAAAGAAGCAAATGTTTCAGGAAGTGGGTGGGGATCATCTGGTTCTGCTCAGGCCAAGCCCTTGATGACTCCTAGTAAGCATAGGCCTCAATCATTGCCTTCTACTGCTAAAACCCCTCAGCTGCCTGGTGGAGCCCACTCGGCAGAACCGAACAGGGGTGAAACAGAGGAAGAGAAGCGGTTGCGGAAGAAAAGAGAGTATGAACAGAGGAAAGAAGAAGAGAAGCAACGGCGTGAAAAAGAGGCCAGTGCTGCACTCTTGCGAAAAAACCAGTTGGCATCTTCTTTACATTCAACAAAAGTTGCAGCCGGAGCAACACCAAGAGGAGATGGCCGGGTGGAAAGGAAACCTCAGTATGTAGGTGCTGAGAAGATTGATAATAAACTCAAGAAACCGACCACATTCTTATGTAAACTAAAGTAAGTCTACATTTGTTTAATATGAATCTTTGGCATTGCTATGGATTAACTAAATTGTTTTGACACTATATAATTTCATTTCTTTGATTGGAAGTCTCAGGACCTTCTTGGTGCTATTTGTCCCACATTATTATGCTGTATGGATTTTGAACTGCTTGACAATCAACCGTAGACTGAAGTTTAATGATTACAAATTTGCCCTCAATGGATTACATAGTTAAATAACTTTCACGATGTCTCAAATGGACCTGCTGTGTAAGATGGAAACTTTAAATCACGAGAACGTCTAGGACTCTGGCTTTTTTCAGATGCACATTTTGTAAATTTGAATGCATAAATTTCATTTCTATGTCAAATGGCTTGTATGAGATGGTCTTGTTTTGTCTTCTGGAACAATCTATGTGCTCCCGAAACAATTCTATGCACTCTCAGAACAATTCTTGTTGCTACTAGATCATAGGAGAAGAAATTAGAAATTGCTTATGGCAAGAGGCTTAAGAAAGCTTAGTAGATAGTAGAATTATTTGTCTTTTTCAGTTTAGAATCTAGATTCTAGAACTGAGAATTATTTGTCTTTATTATTGCCTATTTTGTAAACATCATATGATAGTTGAAGTTTGAACTGTTGACTGCATACTGGAACTATTTTATCATGATGCCCTGTTTCAATTCATGGTTGATGTTATCTATTATGGTTTGTTGATGAAAAATATTATCCATTGAAACTTGAAGGTTAATGTTATGGTTGATCATTTGATGACAATGCTGTAAGTTATAAGTTATAACTACCAGATGGTTGATGTTATTTGTGTACCACATGTTTACTGCAACTAAGTCGCCAGTCTACATGCGTTTTTTTAATAGACATGCATTACAATATGTCCACGGGAAGAATTCACAGGGGGCCCACCTGAAGGGGCCTCACTCCGTCCACTCTGATTACGGAGCCTAACCTGGTGGGGACATCAAGTAAGGTCCTTATATATCAATGCATAGCCACCTGAGGATTTGACCTCGAGACCTTCTGCTTACAACTCACAGCTCTCAACCACTTGAGCTAACCCATCTGGCTATTACTCAATTATTACATCGGGGTTCAACAAGAGCATCATGTCACTTACAAGAATTGAACTTGGGTGGGGAGGGTAACAATCATTCCTCCCAACCACCCAAGCTACATCCAATGGACCTGTATGCATTACAATATATAAAAATATATATTACACAAAAAAGTTATCCTGAAATGTTTTGCTCCCAGAACTCTTCATGTGGAGTCTTTTGGAATTGGCACTTTGTGCTCCTGCTTCACTCCTGCTCCCAACAGCCTTGTAACTTGTAAGTTGTAACTGCATAAGGAGTTTAAAGTGTTATGATGTTTCAGCTGAAACTCATCAGTCTAGGAAAGCAAAAGATTCTTGTTTTCACTCCAGCAAGATTATTACCTAGTTTGATAGCAAGCAGGGAACCTATTCTGTGAGTACTTATCAATACTGAGAAGATGACGGCAAAGTCAAACAGTTAACCCGGGTTGTGAAGATGTCCGAAACAGGGTATAGCAACAACACATCCATATCTTGTCAACTCAGTGCTGTTACAGGAAACCTGTTTCCTAAACCAACATTATAAAAACGGCCATAACAGGGCAGAATCGTTAGCATATACATTTCATGTCATGCAACTTAAAACACAGTATAAATCAATTTCTCCACTAGTTCTACCAATTTTTCAGAGGTTCAGATGATGCTCAAAACTGCATGCTATTCCCTATATTATTGCTGTAAAATCCATACATTCCTAGAAGATATTGGGGATTGTTGGTGGACAGGTTTTACTATGCTCAACTAAATATGAAATCAAACTTTCTGCTACAGAAAGGGAAATGGTGAGCAACGAAAAGACATAAAATTTCACACCATCATTTATACACAGCAGATTGATAAGTGGAGAAAATCCCCTTTTGGGTAGCAAACTCCAGGGATAAATTAATGAAGGGAAAACTATGTTACAGAGTTCATTTACGGGGAATTATAATCATCTTGCACCCTGAAGTTGGCAGCAAGCAAGATTTACTTCCTCTGCTCACTGCTGCATCTTGCTGTGACGGCAGCTTTTATTTTCCCTCTGCCCAATTCTTCCACTTGTACTGTTCCACACCTTGTATCTTCTTTTCCTCTTATTCTCTTCCTTTCTCTTCTCCCTACCAATTACCCCTAATTGCCAGCTTGAAACACAAATAAAACCAACCAAATAAATGGAATTCTCCTTTAAACCATCTTTGATGACTCCTTTTTTGCCTTAGATGCCAATGTGGCTTCAATCTAATTACATATCTGAAACTACCCCCCATCATCAGGGAAGAGTGATAAAGTGCAATGAAAGTTTCTATCCTAGACTATTCATTCCTAGGGAGTCTACTGTAGGTATGCTCCAGTTTTTAGTCATCCAATTGATAATATCATAATTGTTTCTTTCCACATTTCTTATGATTCAATGATTTTATGGGTATTGTCTGTCTTCTCTGCAGGTTATACAGAGGCAAACTAACGAGATTTTACCATAGTTTTAAAAATCGATGAAATCGGAATCGGAATCGGCCGATTCACCGATTTAAGGTCAGACCGGTCTCCAAATTGGATCAGAGGACCGGTTTGGTACCGAACCGGCCGATCTGAACACTGAATCGGTTGATTCGGTACCGAACCGGTCTAATTGGCCGATTTATGTAAAAAATCGGCCGGTTTGTCTAGAATTTTGTGTGGGTGCCCGCAGACTCAAAAGAACAATGCAATATCCCCATGGTGCAGTAGTACTTGGTTCAAGATGTTTCAGGATGTTTGAGAGTTGTTCCAACCTCATCGGACTTCATATGCAAAAAGTAGATTTTTAGATCCCATTCAAAATTCACCAGACTTAATAGTTTTCAGGATTTTAGGATTGCAAGGTTTCCACCAGATTCTATCATGTATGAGGATATGGAATGGGCATTTAATCAAGCACATCAACCCCTATATGTACATTGATGTTGGTGGTGTTGATTGTTGAATTCGTCTGTCATGACCTTAATAAAAATGTACTCTCCACTCATGCAAAATCACTTATCAAGCATGGGAATCTTTTTCAACGTTATTTTAACGATTGGATTAGGAAGTTTCATCAAAATTGTAGTGTGTTGAGTCGTTGACTAATGTCCTTGGAGGATCAACTTTGAAATTCTAGTTAGAGGCAAGATCTAGAGCCTAGAGGAGGGAGGCATAGGGTGCTATTGATGAATAGGATCCCAATATAGGCAATGATTCCTTGACATGTATGATTGATGATTTATATTTCACATTCATTTTTGTAAATGTCTTTGCTAATTTATTAATTTAATATATATATATATATATATTGCATTTCCTCATTTCCAAAATTTTGGGGGGTCACGTTTCCCCTGTTTCGTTCCCGTTTCCTCGTTTCATGCAACTTAGGTTGAAGCTGTTCAAACCCTCGTACAACAATTTGAAGCAAACATGTGCCTGTTAAGACCTTTACAATAGTAAAAAGTCATGAAAATCACCTTAAAGGCTAAAAATAAATTGTGGGCAGTATTGTGGATGAAAGCAGCCCTAAACAATGAGTATAGGTGCTCTTTGGCCTTCAAACAATAGTTCTGGGTCATAACAACAGTCCTAAAATCTTGAAAATGTTGTTTTTCTTTAAAATTTAAATATTTTATGTATTTTTTAGTAAACCAATTCATTAAATTCAAATCGGCCGATTTATGACCGATTCATTACCAATTCCAATTCCGATTCCGAGTTGACCCTCGATCTATTCCGAGTCCGATTTCGATTTTTAAAACATTGGATTTTACCACTTACCTCCACCTCTTTTTTTGTTGAAGGAGTTCATGTGGAGAGTGACTTCAGCCACTGCACTGCTATGAGTGAAATCCTAAGTAAATAGACTGCAGTGATTGGGAATTCATAAGCTGTCATTTTCTGTTTGTTTAATTTTGTCTTGTTATGTGTTTTAAATTTAAGGTGTTTTATAGATGGAAAATTTGGAGGGTAGGTACATCTTTGAGCTAGGAACAATGTTTGTCTTTGTGCATCTTTTATGCATAATTTTCCATTTGTTCTTATAGATGCATTCACTTCCTTGTCAAGGTTTTATTGATGATGAATCCTGGTATGACTTTGAAACGTTGATGCAATATCATCTCAACTGTGGAAAATCCAAACTCTGTTTACAATATAAGGTTTTATTGATTAAATGACTTTATGACACTAGGAGTCCAACAAAATATTTCTCTTCTTTTATTCCACAGATCTGCCACACTTTTTTGAAATGTTGTGCATAAGGGGAAACCCTTATGGTGCTAACTGCACCAGGGTTTTGATGTTGTAGGTTTTAACCTTTTTTTCTTTGTTCTTTCCTCCTATGGCAAATTTGAAGGGTCAAGGTAAAGCAGGAATAATATTCAGTGTAGTCACCAAAAGTAATGCTAGTGATATTAATAATTTAATACATGGAGCTGCACTTTCATTTAAAGAAAATTATAGGAACCAAATGAGTTTCTGTCTTGATTATACTGATATTCTTGTTTTGTTTTGTTTGCAGATTTAGAAATGAGCTCCCGGATCCAACAGCACAACCAAAATTGCTATCCATCAGCACGAATAAAGATCGGCAAGTCATATTTAGCTTTTATTTTTTAATTATTGAAAACTTTAATACACTATGCTTGGATTGTTTTAAATACTTATGACTAATCATTTCAGGTTGCACATACTTTTAAGTTTTAAGAGTAGAATGTCAATATTTATTGTCTAATACATTGTTTGCTGTCATCTTCTTTTTTAGCATGTGTTATGACAATTCTTAATTTGTTTTCAGATATGCGAAATACACTATTACATCTTTGGAGAAAACACACAAGCCAAAGCTATTTGTTGAGCCTGATCTCGGGATTCCTCTTGATCTCCTTGACATCAGTGTCTACAAGTAAAGTATTTGCACCTTTTTTAAAAGATAAAAAATATGGTTATTTTTTGTTGTTGCACAAATTCTACTATTGAATGTTAAGTGATAATGTAATTTATGGACAGCAGTCCCCCAAAGGTAAAGCAGAGTATGGATCCAGAAGATGAGGAACTTTTGCGAGATGATGAAATGAAAACACCAAACAAGCTAGATGGTATTAGGAAGAAGGATAGACCCACCGATAAAGGTGTTTCTTGGCTGGTTAAAACTCAATATATTTCTCCAATCAGTCTTGACACCACCACAAAGCAGGTATTGAAAACTGTCTGTTTTTTTTATCATGTAAAGGATCTCCCAGGTTGTCGCAATAGTTTTGTGAAACCAATTTTATAGTAGTTGCATTTGACAAACTTTGGTCATGGAATTCTTGTAATGTGCAGCCTTTAACTGAAAGGCAAATTAAGGAGTTGCGAGAAACTAGGGAAGGACGCAATGTCTCTTTGGAGGGTCTCAACAATAGGTGAATATATGAAACACATGCCTTTCTAATATGAAGAGGTTTCGAAAGTGGTCATATGGTGCATAGAAAATTTTATTTGTAGTAATTCTTAATGATGGAAATAAAGCTGGCCAACACATGGAAGTGATGATATATAATCATCTACTTTGTTTTCTTGCTTACAGGGAACAACAAATTCAGGCAATTGAAGAGTCATTCCGGGTATCCAAAATACGTCCAGTGCATCAAACTAAACCTGGCCTGGAGCCAGAGGAAATCCTTCCGCTCCTACCAGACTTTGATCGGTATGGAATATGGCGATCACAAGGGAGTTTGGTTTTGTTTCTGAAAATTTTCTGTTTATGCTGAAACTGTCTCTAACCAGACATTGTATTAGCAGTTGGGACGATCAACTTGTTCTTGCAACGTTTGATGGTGAAGCAACAGCTGATGCAGAGAACTATGGCAAGTTGGAAGTATCTGTACGCGATGAACTGGAGTCACGGGTAATGTTGGAACTAAGATTATTTTATTTCTTGAACTGGATGCTCCTTTGGAACTGTTGCTTGTTAGTTTAATATTCTTTGTAGTGTTGCGTTATGGTTTTGAAGAGCAAGTAATCTGGTGATAAGATAAGGTCTACAAGTCCTCAAAATTTTTCTAATGTATCAGAAAAGCTATTACCATTACACCAGTCCTAGTCGGCAGAATTTCTAAACCAATGGTTGAAATGACTGTCACCAGCTTTATGTGGAGTATTTTAGGTGTCTTTTGTATTTGTTATAATTTAGTGATATCCTGAAAGTTGGTAACTGTTTGCATTATTTTTAGGGATTTCTTTTTCCATGTAGCAACATCAATTCTTATGTTATTGTATACACTTTTATCACAATTACAATGTTCTTTGGATATCTTGTTTCTATACTATGCATCTGTTGTTTCTGGCACTGCCTTGTTTGTAGCTGCTATCCCTCTCATGGAAATTGAGTGAGATTTCTATTTGAGCAGGTGAAATCAGAGTGTCTTGTTAAGCTATTCCATCATAGCATTATGCTCTTCGATGTAGAAACAAGGCTTCTGATTTTGATGATAAGAATGATTTAGGTGTGATATTATCACAACGGTCCAATCATATGCTTTGTCTCACTTGATTTTAATCTGATCTCAGGCTATTATGAAGAGTTTTGTTCATTCTGGTTCAGATCCAACAAAACCAGATAAGTTTTTGTCATACATGGTACCTGGAGTGGAGGAGGTATTACTACTTGGTTTCTTCTTTTAGTGGTTTTATGCAGATCCCTTTTATCACATGGATCTTCTTTTAACAATTTGGAGTTTATCTTCATGATAAATGGCAGCTGATGAAGGATATGTATGATGAAGATGAGGAAGAGATGTCCTACACATGGTTAAGGGAGTACCACTGGGAGGTGCGCATTGATATCCATTTAATGAAATAGGAAGGGATCAAAATTCCATATATTTTGTTTGATTTGTGTGGAGTCTTTATAAGGTGTTGTGGCTCAATGGAATGTTGAGAGAATCATAAATTATTTGCATTGTCAATGACTTCTTCATTTCATTGGTATTCATGTAAAGCATCTTGCAATATTTTTTTTAACAGCTGGCAAAGTTAACTGTGTAAATTCTTTTGGCGATGATTTAAAGTTTAAACAATGCCCTTTATGCTTGTGCAGTTGCGTGCAGAGGATGCTAACTCTGCAGTAACTTATGTTCTTGTATTTGGAGAAGATGGTGCCAGATACTTGGTATTATATGCTTAATCATTTGATTTAAAGATGATTATGAGACAGTTGTATATGATTAGTCATTTGGTGTAAAGATAAGTGACACATGCAGAGACTTGTATTTTTTATTTTCATGCAGCCTCTTCCGACAAAGTTAGTTCTACAGAAGAGAAGATCAAAGGAGGGAAGGTCTAATGAAGATATTGAAAGCCAGTATCCTGTACCATCAAGGGTGACTATAAAGAACAGATCCCTTACACAAAAGGAGGAAGAACAGCGAGACTCTGGTAGAGCAAGGATTATGGAGGTATTGGTCTATCAGTTAGTATATAGATGCATTTGCCTCTTAAAATCGGAACCTTCTAAAATGGAGTTGAAAAGAATTGCATTATCTTTTGTTGTTGTCTTTGGTCTATGTCTTTGCTCACTTTCTCATCTTTCTTGTTGTGAATGCTATCTGTGTGTTGTATTTGGATTTCACCAATGGTTTTACAATATTTTATGGGTTTAACTGAATCATATATAAAGTCTAGACAAGGAGTGTCAGGAGTTATATTGTGAGTTTCGGGATTGAATAACTTAGGTGTGGTCTCCTCTCATTCGATGGAAATCATCTCAAAGTATAGCTGTACAACTATACATAGCATATGCATTGAATACTTATATTGTTGAAGAGAAGATAAGTGACTACTAGTGGGAAAGATGAAATGAAGGTAACTTATTTTTGTGTGAAATTGGGAAATAAAGTAATTAGGTTATAATTATAAATTATCATAAATGGACCGACTAGTAACAAATCTTGGCGATTAAAAATAATTTAAGTAGTTTACATTTAGGTCCTTATTTGACATGTAAATGAATATAAAAAATAAGCTCAGTTTCAATCTTGAATATTAAGGGTCTAATTTTAGAATTTTTTAGTTTTCTAACGACTCCAATTCAACACACTTTGCACCATAGGAAATGTCTGAAAAAAGGTAGAATTAGGATGTAGAGTAACTTAATAGAAATGCATGTTTCCTTTAAAGATTATTATTGCTCTACTGATTGCATGAAAGATGTATTCACAATTACCAACATTGACCTTTGGGAAGACACACCTCTTTTCCTCATTAAACCCTGAGTTTTATTGAGAATTTTCATTTTCATTTTCCTTGCAAATTCTATCTCTTACACTTGAATTCTGGTTGTTTTCCATTTTTGTTGTTGTTAGACATATGCTATAATTTATTTTCCATTTTCAGGGTCAAGCAAATACCGTGGGAAATATCAGTGGTTCAAAGCGCATGGCATCTGATGAAGACATCCCTAGATCTAGACAAAAATTAGCGCGAGTGGAAGAAACTGATCAGAACCTGAGTGGAGACGAATATATGTCTGAATAAGTTTTACAGAAAATCAGGGGCTCGTCGTTTTCCTCCAAGAGAAGGGTCAAACGAGAAATGTGGATCCCTGTGTGTTTTATAAGGCCTGTGCTAATTGTACATGCAGGTGCAGGTGAGTCTGTCTAGTTAGTGCAAAGGCCATGCTAGTGGGGAATTTGATGCCACCTAATAGAGGTGTTTGAAATATTACATCACACAGCAGAAATATTCTTGAAATTCAATAATATGAGATTAGCTGTAGCTTTTGCAAGCTGTGTTTTATAGCCAATATTGATTCTTTATCCTCTGCCTTCTGATATTCAAGAATCTGTATCTGTATCTATGTCACCTCTAAGATTTACAATTAAGTTTCATATTATGGAGGGGTAAATAAATGTCTTTGTATCGATGCATCCATCTCGTCTGCTTTTGCGGGAATGTATTTTGAAAAAATCAGAGTAATCTGTTAGGAGGCAAGATTTATGAAATTTCCTATCCAAACACATTTATTTTGAAAGGATGCGTTCAGATTCTTCTTTCATTTCTGTTTTTCAACATAGTGCTTGGCTGGGAACATGCATGGCGAAGATGTGAGCTATTATGTCAATATTAAAATGGCATTGAGACACTGCTAAACGAACATTATATATCTACAACTGGCTTGTGGAAATCAAAGTTTTTAGTTCTCGAGTTCTTTGATTCACCATTTTGGAAAAGAATTGAAAGCAAGCTATAGTTTCCTTCAACATTGTTGTGATGTGGTTGGTAATTTAATGCTTTTTGTGTACACATGGCAAAAATAAATAGCTTTTACAGTTTGGTTTCAATCATTTCTCATTCGTATTTGGGAATCTTTGATATTCAATTTGTCAGTATGATTTTCCATGTAACTACGGTGAATACGGTGAATAAGTTATGGTTGAAATGCAAAATTTGCCTTGGTATTTCAGGGAAGCACCAAAACTGAGTTTCTTGGGAATTTCTCAGTAGCTTTATTCATGCACTGATGATTTAATCCTTTTGGTCAGGGTGCTTGCATAAACAGCAAAGTAGTCAACTACTAGATTTCAAACTACTTTTTGCTCCAGGTTGTATTTGGCATAACTGTGTTTTAGAATTCCTGTCTATAGCAGTGCATTGGTTTTAATTAAATTATTATAGTTCTTTTTTGGGAATATTGTTTATATGACCTTACAACAACCTTGTTGGCTAAGCTCGCTATGAGAGGGATGTATTTATGTTGTCAAAATCATTCAAGATGTGCACTTGGTCTCATCTACATCCACTTGGGTATTTTAATTTGGATGTCCATGTTAATGTGCACTTTTCATCTCATCATGGTGTTTTTAACTTGGGTTTCCATCTTAATAGAAAGCAATTATTCCTGTGAATTAGGTTTTATTATCAGACATTTATATACATTCAAAATAAATACATTTGGAATGTGAAGTAAAAATTTTTAAAATATAAATTTAATGAAAATTCAATGATTTTTATAATACTACATTTTTCTATATATAAATTTAATGAAAATTCAATGATTATTACAATACCAAATGAAATAGGAAATGTACTTGGTTTCTTCAACATTAGTTTTCCATGCCAGGCACAGAATAAAATAACACCTTTTTTTTCCATGTCATCAACACAGTTTTCCATGTCAGGCACAGAATAAAATAACACTTTTTTTCCATGTCATCAACACAGAAAATACTAATTGAATGAAAATAAACCTAAAATGAATTTATCTTTATAATTCAGTCTCTTTAAAAGGTCCTTCATCCGAGACACTGGCGTGGCTTCATCTGAACACGGACTACCCCAATGGGTTTAGGTGAGTGTGAATTCACAAGTTGTCGTAAAAGATGAGATTAAGGATGGTGGACACACTCTTAATATTCCTTAGTGGAATAACAATGATTCAAGTTCTGTTGAATGTGGAATTTGTTCATGCCTTTGGCTCCACTTGGTGTGATTGTAATATATTATGGTTGATTGAGGTCATTACAATGGTACTTATTAGTGTTAGTACATTAATTGAATAAAATAAATTTATATGAATAATAATGATTCAAGTTCTGTTGAACATGGAACGTGTTCATGCCTCTGGCTCAATTTGGTGTGATTTTAATATATTATGATTGATTGATGTCATTACAATGGTAATGATTTTGTAATTTGTGTTATTATATTAATTGAATAAAATAAATTTACATTAATAATAATTTTAAGGTGATGGCTAAGTTAGACATTAAATTGGTATATGAGATTTTTTTATTTGTGGGATAAGGGATTCTTTTTGCATAGCTATTTGACTATTTAAGTGTATTGAGGTGTACATATCTTATCCCTCTTTGGATTTGAACCTATAACCTAGGAGGAAACACATGTTTTTCATTGTTAAATCTACTCAAATTTAATGATAATTAATATGGTCGATTTTGATCATCAATCTTCAAATAAGTCAAATGAATGTAATGCTCCTTGTGAACATGCACATAGTAAGTGTATGTAATACTCTTTATGAATATGTGCATAATGTGTAAGTGTATGGTGAGTTTGATATGGTAAGCACTATTTCATTATAATTTATATTTATTAACATATAATAATAATAAGTGTATTTGGAGTTGTATCTCCCTAGGAGCACTTGAAGGCAATGAACCAAAAATTGGATAAATAAGCGTAGGCATTAAGATATTTATTTTTTAGTTGTTGCAATCTAAGTTATATTTTCAAGTTTACGAGTAGATATGTATTCTTCATACTTAATATCATGTGCGCGAGTTAGATTTTCAAGTTTATGATTAGATATGTATTCTTCATGCAATATTTGCTTTCATCTAAGCCTTGGGGGATGGATATTGCTACCTTGGAAAAATCATTTTACCATTCATTTATGTTGGGGAGGTGGATAGTGTTGTTGGATATGCTTAAGAGAGGGCATTCTTTTGCCTTAATGTTGCCACCATTGCTTTGTTGTTGAGAAAACTATGGTTGAGAGTATGTGTAATTAATTTACAACTGAATTTCCTTGGATCCTAGTGGTAGTGACTTCCTAGTCAGATTGTATTGGAGAATTGGATAGAAGTAGGATAGCTTGAGGTATTGTTTAGTAGAGAAAGGAAGCTAATTCCTTGGACTCTGCGGGGTGAAGGGGAAAAAGAGGTTGAGTAGATTCACTATAAAATAAACGGGTTAATATGTGATTCTTTTGCTGTGATATTTTAAATAATGGGCTGAGCAAGGAAAACCAAAGCCATAACTAAATTCACCATTTTTCTTTCATTGCTCGGCATGGGGGTGCCATCCATCTACATGAGCTAGTGCTTATGGTCGGGAGACGGGAGAAAAAACACTTCCATACAGCTATTTTTCCAAATGCATTAATATTGTAACGTAACTAGTGACCTCTGTGCAAACATAATTAAATAATACACTCAATAGTTATAATTTATGCATTGAAGATGTGGAGAGATTATTTGATGGAATAAAATTTGGCTTAAAAACAAGCCATAAGGGTTTGAAATATGTATTTGATCAACAAACTTTGAATGCAAGGCAAACATTGAGATGGTGATTTTTTTTTGTAAATATGATATTGATATCAACATATTAGAGGAGAAAATAAAAATGTTTTTAATGCACTTAGTAGAATATCATATGTAATGCATGCTACAACTAGGATAGTATGCGTAAATCATATTTGAAGAACATAATTTTAGAAGCTCTTATGGAAGACGATGAAATTCTTATGTACAAGATTAGAGTTTATGTTCTAGATCTTATAAATAAATAAAAATTATATTGAATGTAGTGCATAATTTTTTCCATGTTGCACATTTTGGATACCAAAAGACAATTTCAATAGTTAGAGTATGAAATGTAAGAGAGTAAAAGTTGAGCACAAACATCCACTAGAATTGTTATAGTCATTGCCGATATTGGTGGAAATGAGAAATGATGTCAATTGGTTTTATCACCAAGTTACCCAAGACATCAAGGTAACACGTCTCCATCATTGTAGTGGTCGACAAGTTGACAAAAAATGTTTAATTTATTTCAATTAAGTCAACCGTAAGGTAACTAATACATTAGATATTTACATGAAAGAGATTTTGAGATTGCACGGGATACCGATGTTTACCTACAGTGCTTTGAAAGGGTTGTTTAGGAGATTTTGAACAAGACTAAACTCAAGTATATCATGTTGTTCATGGTTATTACGCAGTAAAATTCATTAAAGAAAAAGGAAAAAATGCGCTACACATAATTTTACTCGACGTTTCGAGCCTCTCAGTAGAGCTCATCATCCCTATTGAGAGGCTCGAAGTGACAATGTAAAATTATTTGTAACATAGTTTTTCCTTTTTCTTGAATTAAGTATATCATATTATCAACAGACAGATGGGTAGACAGAGAGAGTGAATAAAGTGATCGAGGATATGTTAAGAATGTAGATGATGGATAAACCATGCATATGAGAGGATTACCTATATTTAGTGGAATTAGCATATAATAATTGATATCATGCTTCATTGAAGATGAGTCCATTTGAAACTTTTTATGGTAGAAAGTGCAATACATTTATTAGTCGGGTAAATCCAATATACATAGTAGTATGTGGGTGAGAGTTGCTTAAAGAAATGGAAGTATGGATGGTCAAGATCAAGCAAAATTTGCAAACAATACTAGATAATATGGACCCTTAGAGATCTTGGATAGAATAGGGCCAATTGCACACGAGCTTGCATTGTTGGTTAGCATAAAAGCTCATAATGTGTTTCATGTATCTTTGTTAAAAAATATGTGCCCAACATAACTGTGTTATTGATCAGACTTTAAGGTAGACTTTAAGCAACACGGGTGTTGGAGGATGCCATGCGGGAAACCTATTAGCATATATTTGGAAAATTTGTTGTGAAATTTTTGTTACTATATAAAGTAACAAGGATAGTGCAAATCAAAGGTGGGAAGGGAATGCAATACCCTAGTTTTAATACCAAGAGCATTAAATTGCTTTTGTATAAGTTGGACATACACAATTTGTAATTGCACATTAAATGATCATATAAATACATTGTAAGTTGTAGAAGGACAAAGTTTGGGAGGCTATGAATCCACTAGAAGGAAAATGAGGGGGATTGTGGGGCTAAGTGAAAATATTATTATTTTATTGTTATCATAATTTCTTTAACATTTTCTTAACAATTATTATTAAACCTTGAGATTAGTGGTCAAAGAGAGATACATGGACTTCTCATGAAAGCTCTCTCTCTCTCTCTCTCTCTCTCTCTCTCTCTCTCTCTCCTTTGCATGTAACTATAGTCCATGATATTGGGACATGCATGGGATTACTCTCATTCATTTCGATCTAAGCTAACACTGCCATAGTTACAATCATATTAGTTATGAATAATTACATCCATGAGATTGGATAAATTATGAAATTGTTATTGTGCAGAGGTAACTATTGATATTAAGAGAAATTATTTACAATTGATAATCCCTAGAATCCTTACATAGAGATTTCTTGGCCAACCTGTGTGAGAGCCCTAGAGGGAAACAAGATAACCCAAGCGATTGTTTAATAGAGAAAGGGACCTCATTCCTTGGGTTGTGAGAGCTAAAGATGTGAGAGCCCTAGAGGGAAACAAGATAACCCAAGCGATTGTTTAATAGAGAAAGGGACCTCATTCCTTGGGTTGTGAGAGCTAAAGAAAAATAGCATTGATTCATAGCCTCGACTAAGGGGTGACCTTTGTTACAAAGATAATATGTAAAGGTTTTCATAGACAAGTGTTTTTTATTTGTTTATAATTATGCAGAGGTATTATTATTTATGTTATGGATTAATTTATTTTCTAGTTTGTTCACTCCATAATAAGTGTGTCTACATTTATAATTATGGATTCATAATTGAATGTATTATTTAATTATGTTTACATAAATATGAATTTACATGTATTCCACAATGGATTTATTATGCATCGACTTAATTTTTAATAGTACTAAAGAAAAAATTGGTGTGGTTATGAAAAATATAAAAGTGCATAACTTCTAACATGCATCCTTTATTTGATTTTGATTATAAAATTTTTCTAAGGTACAAACCAAACTTCCGACCATGCATCCAATAATGCTAACCATTTGTTAATAAAACACATGGGCTTATCTCCAAAAATGCTACAAGTTAGTTGTTTTGTATTGATAACAAAGTCCGCTATATGTAATTGTTTGAAGATCCACATTAAGAATAATTAATTGCTATTATAATATTGTTCTTGGTATTACAAATCTAGTTTGTAAGAAGTATAATATGGATGATTATTCACATTATAAAAATAGAAATTAGTAATTATTATGTATATTTTTTGAAAAAATATGTACTTACCAACGTTTGATTTCATTCAAATAAAAATTAAAGAGGATAATAATGAAATTATTAAATTGATTGTAAGTGGCATTTGGAGGCATGATAGATATCATAATCAATCTTGCTTTGCTAACTTATCCGTATAGATTAACTAAGAACCAAATTGTTATTGTAATGTAAAATTTCACTAAATTTTGTACCTTGTCAACCTTTTTTCACATTTAGAAATTAATTGAAATTAGGAGTTTGGATTTTGAAACTTAGAGTAGAAAGTTTGCTCTACTTTATACTAGGTTCAAATCCTTACATTCATTCCCTCCACTTTTATATATGCCCTTAGGCATAATATTTCTAATCTAAGTTTGATATTTTTAATTTTTATTTTGTTGTGTTTGGTAATGTTTTGTTAAGGTTCATAATTTCCTCCTTCACATCAAATAGAATTCATATGAAGTTTGTTGAATTATCATTTCTCTTATAATTAATTCATATCTTATAAATATTATGAATGCCTCTTGTTTTTAGCTTTGATGAATGACTTTGAACAAATTTAACTATATTATTGATTTAGGGTAATTATAATTTCAATTTTTTCTAAACAAACTTTTAAATAATTTCTTAGAATGAAGTATGCAACTCGCCATTTCTTTGAAGTGCCACTTTCTTTGAAGCGCCATTTCTTTTGACATAACCATGTCCAAGTAATCAACGCAAATGAATCATACTAAACATACTACTTATTTCATTGCTTGCACTTCTATGAGATACAACAACTTAAAAATGGCCCAAGTTTAGACAATTCCTTAAATTCGAAAAAACTATCAAACTTATTTATGTCCATTTCTTCTTTGGATGGATTTGTGAATTAGTGAACAATGTCACATCATACTAAAAAAATATGCCTATGTTGCACACATAGGCTTGATTATTCTACGTTGTTAAGCATGCATTTGACATTCAATCACAAGTAAATATCTATGTATATAAGTGTATGGTTTTGAATATTATTTAAATAGGACTACAACTGACATAACCAATAGTACTGACAGTGAGCATTGTACAACAATTAACTTACAACTACTAGTAAGTTCACAATCCATGATCAAATAACGAAACACTGAATTAGAATTAATGAATTATATAACAATGAAAAATGAGTTCTATATACATGTACTGAACAAAATATTTAATAACACTTACATCTTAGGGTCACCTTGGGTTATCAACTGAATAATTTACAGATGATGACCATACTTTTTTTCGGTGTAAGCTAAGCTCTATACCATTTGCACAAAATATCCGACGAGTTTTCCGACAAAAATCACACAGGGATTGTTGAAATGACAGTTTTGGGTTGTTGGAATTGCATAATTGGCGTGCCCCAAGGGTAATCAAGGGCGCTGAATCCATTTCTACAATTAAAATTTTGCTATATGAACAATCAAAATTGCAATTTTAGTAAATAATCGAGCTGACAGATTCTGGTAAAAGTTGTCGAAGAAATGCAAATGGTATAGAGTTTAGCTTACTCCCTTTTTTTCCCGAAGAAAAAAGATTTATAATAAAAAATGAATATACATGTAATTGTCACTCAAACTACAAAAACTAAATTTTAACCAATAGTTTAGGATTGTATATGTTAATTTTACCAGCCATTTCTTCCTCATGCAACTTATACTTCGATTATAGATACACATACTAATCATATATACAATAAAAACAAGTACTGTCCTTCAAACTAGTGGTGACCCTTTAGGAATAGATATTGCTCCTATTTTTTAGACTGCTACAAAAAGCTCGTTGTATTTCTGTCCTTTAGAAATGAAATTCCATTGCTTAACACTCCCCCCTGAAAATATTCATAAAAGGAAAAGGAGCCTTCGTCGAGCTGGAGAGCCTCTTTAAAGAGGGAGTCTGCTTTTGAGTTTAGCTCCTTGTAGACATGGGAGAAAGAGATCCACTCGAAGGATTGGAGAGAAGCTGTAATATTCTGCGATAAATGACGAAGACCAACAACCTGAATCTTGTTCTTTTGATATTCTAATTCAATCTTGTTGGTTGATGATCCTTAAACCTTCTATGAATACTCTTGACACAAATACGAAGCCCCTTTTTTTTATGTTTCCACCACTTATCAATGTCAATGTTGATCTTACCATCTCGACCCATAGACTTTCCATCGTAAGAATCCTTTATCATTGACAATCTCCCACTTGGCAATTCATTGAGTTTACCAATAAGGATGTCACCAATGTAGAAGGCTTTACACAAACTTCCTCTTGCTCTATTCTAATTCCAATTTGTTATTGATAGTTTAATTTTTTGAATGCAATGCCCTTAGTGTCCATAATCACTTGACTAGTATAATAGCATTTTGAGTAAATTCAACATGACCCTACCAAATAGTGAATGGGGTGAAATTATATATTAATACGTTTTATACTTCAATTTAAATTGGGATTTTGTGTGAGGATTATTGCACTGCGATTGGCATAATGAATAATTTTCAGTCAAATCCTAGTCGACACACTCTACCTAGGACATCTTTAGATACACATCATTTCCTCACTAGCTTGGGATAAGGTCATGTATTTCACCTTAATACTCAACATGGCAATGAAATATTTCCCTTTGTCACACTAATGTGTTGGTCCTCCATGGAGATTAAAGAAATACCCCATCATCAACATTATCCCATGGATTTTACATACCAATAATCATAATGTAGCCAAGTCAATTCTTTGACCATCACTTCCAATCGACTGTGTCCTTTATACTTGATACCAAATCCCTTAGTCCCTTACAACTATGAGAATATCTTCTTCATGACCAATCAATGATGCATACCATAATTTGTTAAGGGTTCACTAACCATTCCCAGTGCACAGGCAATACCTATTATGTGTAAACCATGGCACACATCAAGCTTCTAACTTTAGTTCAATTAACAAATCTAGCCTTTCAAGTCGCCTCCTCATTAATGTTGATTTCATCTCCTTTGATAATTTGTAATTTTAATTAACAAGAGTTGATATGTTCTTGCAATTTTTCATCTCTCAAAACATTTAAGGACATTGTCGAAGTAATTTTTACTTGATTAAAACAATTATTTGGTTCTATCTATATCTAGATATTTGAGTGCCCGAGAAGTAGAGAAACTCACTGATATACTTAATCTAAAATTGAGAAAATGATTGCTTTTTAGTCTTCTAGATCACCTCATTTCACTCCTCCACAATATTAGGTCATCTACATGCAAAGATACAATAATGCCTTCATCCCCCTCTATCCATAAATAGATGCAATGGTTCATATTGCTATGAAGAATGCATGTAGACTTTTGCAATTACTACAATCCATATAAATACTTTTGAAACTTGCACAGTAACTCTTCCCCCTTCACCCTAAAGCCTTCATGTTATTCCACATAAATCTTATCTTCATGATGACCATTCAGGGACCAATTATTTTGTAGCATTCCAATATCCAAATGGGACTAGTATTGCAGCAGTGGTGAATAACCAACACAAAAATAAAAATGAAGAGGCTAAAGCAATGAAAGGAATGGGAGCACTTGTGCATGACAATGATATAGGTACACTTGAAAATTCAAGTAATGGAGGAAAACATTTCCCATAAACTACAATAATGGTTTGAGTGGGGAAACCCCTGTATACAAATAAAGAGGCAAAAACTCTAATTTAAAGTTAAAATCATTACTATGAGTAGCTAGGTGGATTTTCACAAATATAACATTATGAAAAGACCATGAGTGTACACAAAATAACCTAGGTACATAGAGTCTAATGCTTAATAATTACATAGTAGATATGCAAACAACATTCCCCCTTTCCCACCCCTGCAGTTTAAAAGCATGTTGCCTTCAAAGTTGCAAAGGCAAGCAAGAAAGGCCTATGCTAAAACAATTGCTAAGAAAACTAAAAAGATGCATTGTTGTCCCACTATAATTAAGTCCAAATTAGGGAGTATAACAACTTGAAATAAGCATAAGCATTCCTTTAGAACTAGTGTAGCGTCCCCCTCACCCAATTCGACCATCGGGAGGGGACGCTGGGCAAACACGAGGTCTAAAATTTCGCCCCAAGTCCATAATACGACTTTCAACATATGCAATGTGTGCAGAACATAAATAAACATGCACAACATAATTCAACTCTATCCACACATCTAATATGAAAATACAAGCATAAAAATTACAAGCATCAAATAAAACATTTCAGATTCAAATACATGAGAATACTTATCTTTAAGAAATGCAGATCCAAGCAACTGGCTGTGTAAGAGCGCTTTTCCACCCAACCATAGGCACTCTATCCAGCATATACTCTTTTTGCTGCTAAGAGGCCACCCCCAAGCTGGGCTATGAGGCCATTAGGGTGAAGGAAACACATATAGGCTTCTATATCTCAGCCTGCAACCCATTCTGCTCTATGTGCTTAGCCAAATGCTCACACAGAGCTCTACAGGGGTCTCACTCAGCCCTCACAGCCTTGGCTTCCACAATACCTACCCCACACAACACCCTTCTAGCTCAGGCATCCCCTTCACCGATCCACGGTTCTCTTGGGCGATCCATCTTGCTGGGTGCTTCCAGTGTGTGCATAGAAGAAGTCCAACCTGGTATTGGCTTCTATAGAACCTCCTTTGTGGCTTCTCAAGCACCTACGAGCAACATAACTTAAGGGTAAGGGTTCCTAGCTTGCCCAACCTCTCTGCTCACCTAAAACCAACAATACCCACTTCCCAATCTGCAGCATGGTATCCAAATTCAAATTTCTGTGTTCAAAACAACATGGTAAGTTCATGGACATCAAGGGAGAGCTCTGCATCCTCTAAACCCGGGTGAAAGAATGAGACACATGAGGGTTTACTCCAAGGGATATGGGAAAATGGTGAAAAGAGAAATGAGATAACTTATGCCAGTAGAGAAAGGACTCCTGGAAGCTGCAGACTGACTTTTGTCATGACAGAACTGTCACAAAAGTGCAGTCAGTTCCATGCTTCAATAACTACATGAGGTGACTTTTCCCACCAACCACACACATGCATTAATGATTGGAAAAACAGTAAAAAAAGGAGATAATTGGCTTATTCTCATCACATGACAGAATTTTGGGTGAATTCTAAGGTTGACACTTGGAAGCAATGATTCAGTCACCCATGGAACCCTTTCCTCTTCCCCTCTGGTGGAATCATAGCCCCTTTGGTGCTCTTTACACAACCAGTATTGGACCATTTTATTATTTATGTACATAATATTTACATATATTATAAATCATCATAAAATCCAAATAAATAGTCCAAATAAAATATAAACATCATGCATGCCTAGACATTCACTAGTCGGGCCTTGGCCTTGAGCTTCGCACTAGGAATTCACACTAACATATTTACATCATTTACATAATATTGGATAAATACATTCCAAGTCAAAACTAGGGGTATTACAACTAGTTACAACATTATATTGTCCAAATTTGGTAGAAACCATATTTTGGATTCCAGCTGAGTGCATGCAAGAAAGGAGTGGACATTATAATTAAGTCATTTGAATAATAAAGAGAAACAATTGAACCTCAAACCACTTATTAAAGAAATTACTATTTCAACAAATTATTATTATTATCATATAACCTAAGGAAAACTCAAGGGATTCTTCTCCACATTCTTGGATGACATCCCTAGTAAAGTCATTGTTGTCATTCATGTGCCTAAGGGTAATTCCAACCAAGCACAAAACTAGCCAAGTGCTCAATGACATTGACAACAACTTCCATAAATATAATATGACCAAGATATTCCAAGGAAGTACTGGAAAATTCACCCTTTGATTCTTTTGCATAAAACTTATGTTGTGATAGAATATTTGATACAAGATCAAAATGCTCCAAATTATTTATGATTTTTCTACTATACATGAGTATATCATCAAAGAAAATTAGGACAACCAATATTTTCTTGTTAGGCGAGTGAACACATGGCATTGATATTACCCCCCACAATGGTTCAAATCTTTTTGACATGCTTATGCTTGTGCTTGTGCACTAGTGCTAGTGAAGTCTTGGGTGACTTTAATGGAATAGGTACCCCCCACTTGTATCTTCATAGTTGAAGAAATATTGAGTAGTTAAATGATGAAATATGAATTGGTTTCATTGAATACATTCTCATATTAGGAAGGTGCATGCTTGTATCATTGGGATACAAGAATCATCTATAAAAATAAGCCAACACACGACAATATTATATAGATACTTTATTGAATTCCTTGTTTATTAAGGCTTGAAATTTAGTAAGCATTGTAGAATCTAAATGGCATCACTTGATCTTGGAAGTGGCATTGAGGAGTCTTCAATGTAGTGTTATCTTTGAGTTGGAGCCTTAAGGGTTACTATTTGGGAATATATTGAACAATTATAATTTTTATTTTTTTTGCCACCATGTAGCTCATCAATCAAATAATATTCGAGGCACATGAAACATAGTATTGATAGTTATTTGATTAAATTCTCTATAATCAATACATAGGTGAATTATTATTTTTTCCTTGGAAAAAAGCATAATTCTATTAAAGAAATTTTAACAAAATTACATCTGCATAATGCAACTGAGATGTGCATTTCAAAAATCCAAAGCCCCAGGGAAGTTGGCATGTTCTGTGAATAAATATACAATATCTGAAAAAATACAGAAACTGAAAGTTTGGAGAAAAAAACTTGTCCAAAAACACCTGTGTATGAGACATATCAAGCATGATGTGCTAGAAAACCGCCTGTAAGTGCTATTCAAAGCAACCGCAAAATTTATTGTTCGGATCCTTGAAGAGGTTGAGGAGGAGGGTCTAGTCCGTCGATAAAGGGATGGTGAAAATATTCAAAGAAAACTTAATTTTGATGTTCAACAATTTTCCATTGTCCTTGTGCCAAAATAAGACCATACTTGGAAAGTTGATTTGCTAGACCATTCCCTTCCCTGTATACATGACGACATGTATAAGTAGAAAATTTTTCTAACAAATGATGAACGTCATTAATTAAAGCGTTTAAAAGGACAATTGGACATTATTGAGCTTTGTTTATGAAATTTATAACATTCAAGGAGTCTCCAAAAAATTGTAGGCTGGTGCACCCTTTTTCAATGGAAAAACAGAGAAGCAACTTCAGAGCCAAGAGTTCTACATAATTATTTGTGCCTGTACCCAGTCCAATAGTAATCTTGAAAAAAACATTCTCAGACAGATATAGGACAACACCACCTCCACAGATATCATTCTGTGAGGCACCATCAAAGCAGGCCCAGGGGAGGGGTTTTTTTATGGATTCCTCTTGGATCAAACAGATAGCTGGAGCATCCTTTTGCTATGGAAAATGGGAGAGAATATCAAGGCTATGGGAGAAGATAAGTTCAGGGATCATTGGTTTCTCCAAAAAGATCAATTGATTGCGAGCTATCCAAAGTCCCCAAATGATAACGAGAGGGAGGGATCTAATGATTTTTGTATTTTGTTGTGAAGTCCAATTTCTCCAAACAATTTGAACATCATCATCGCCCCAAACCAACTCCATATTCAGTCTTCTTTTTGCATCAAGCCAGGTGTGTTTTGAGAACTGACAGTTTATGAACAAATGAGAGATAGATTTAGGATCATTTTTGCAGAGAGAGCACCATCCCGGCCCTTCAATAGTTATTTTGTACATCCTATCCCAAGTCAGGACTTTGTTTTCCAGAGTGTACCACATGAAAATTTTGGCCTTATGTGGACATTTTGCCTTCCAAATGCTCTTCCACCACCAATCCGGAACATCAGGGAGATGTGGAGAAAGGATTTCCTGGTACCCAAGATTTGGAGTGTAGAAGCCACCATAATCTTTACTCCATATAAGCTTGTCATCCCTATCTAGGAGCCTGATATGAGATATGAGAAGAGCATTCAGAAATAGATTCCAAGATTCCCAATGTGCAACAGGGATATTTAGGCTATCTACATCTTTCCAACCATGACTCCAAAGAGTAGTTGTTGCAAGCTCTGTAATTTGATTTAGGTGAAAAATACCTTGGTGGTGAAGTAGTTGAATTACCCTCGGAGGAAGGATATGGCTATTTTGACACCCATCCCAAGGGTTAGCACCAATATGGACTTTTGTACCTCGATCAATCTTCCAAGCAAGGCCCTCTTCAATTAGAGGGAAATAGTTTAGTGTGGCTCTCCAAATGGTGGAAATAGATGAGCGACTCTTATCTTGGTTCCGAACCCAGTCGAGCAGAGCAACTAGAGCAATATATTTTTGAATTGTAACCTCATTCCATAGGCTGTTTGTGGAGAGAAGCATCCAACCAGATTTTGCAGCTAGGGCTTTGGAGAAAAACTTGATATTTTTTAGACCCCATCCTCCCTTCTTTTTTGGTTTTGCAATAGTGTCCCAATTTACCCAAGGAAGAACTGTGGTTTCCTTTTTTCTAGACCAAAGAAATTTGGAGCATAATTTTTTGGCCTTTGCCAAAATACTCTTAGGAATCCAAGCAAGTGACATCCAATAAACTAAAATTGCTTCTAAAACAGATTTGATTAACACCAGTCAACCAACTCTAGAAAGCCATCTATGGCTCCAACCGTTTATCCTTTTTCCAGCTTTGCTAGAAGCCAAAGCCAATCATCCTTTGTGTAATAGTTTGGATTCAACAAAAAACCTAAGCACTTTAATCCTTCATCCAACAATTTGAATTCAAAGGGAAAGAGGAAGGCATACCTTTGGTGAGTTGGTCCTTCCAAATTTGAGCAGGAGAGAGAATATTTCTGAGATTTTATTACCATACTAGTGGATTTCTCGAACAGGATAAGGATTTCCTTTAATTTAACTGCATCTGATTCTAGACCATTGCATAAAACAAGGATATCATTGACAAAGAGCATATGAGTTAGTCGAGTAATTTCTGAAATGGCAATTCCATGGAAAGACCCCCCATTCCTTGCATCAAGAAGAGCACAACTGAGGCCCTCAGCAACAAGCAAGAAAATAAGTGGGGATAAGGGGAAAACTTAGCAAAGACCCCTTTCAGAAGGGAAGAAAGGAGAGGATGATCCGTTGATAAGGACAAAGAAAGAGATTGTGGATATGCAACTCATGACCCATTTGATAAAAGAGTAATCAAAACCTATATGAGTCATGAGAAGTCTCAGAAATAACCATCTCACTCGATCAAAGGCCTTTGAGAGATCAATTTTAAGAACAACTCCACTCAGCTTCCCAACTTTTAAACTGTGAAGTCCCTCCTGTGCAACCCAAATGGATTCATGGATTTTCCTTCCTTCTAGAAACCCAAACTGTTCCTTCGAGATAACCTTGGAAATTTTTTTTTTCAACCTTCTAGCAATAATATTAGCCACAACTTTGTAAGTGATATTTTAGAGGGAAATAGGTCCGAACTCATCAAGGGAGCTGGGAAGATTCGTCTTTGGGATCGGAGCAATGAAAGTCACATTTAGGGGAGGGTGCACATATCCATTTGAGCGAGATTCTTCAACCAGGAACAGGAGGTCCAGCCCAATGAGGTCATAGAAATCCAAGAAAAATTCAATCGTCCAACCATCTGGGCCCAAAATTTTGCTTTTTTGAAAACTTTGAAGAGTCTCTTTGAGTTCATCCTCCGAAATTTCCTCCATAAGGTCAAGATTGTCCTCCTGATTAATGAAGCTTGGATAGTATTGAGATAAATGAATGACTTAGGCAATAGTTACTCTCATTAGATTTGAATAAGTTTTTGAAGTGGGAACTTCCGATGGCTGCCAATCCATCAAAAGAAGAGATATAATTGTCATTGTGTTCTCGGAGCCCCTAGATAGTATTATGCAATTTTCTATTTTTTGCAAAAGCCTGAAATAATTTGGTGTTCTCATCACCACTTTCCATCCAGATAGCCCTGCTCTTTAGCCTCTAGATCTCTTCCTGTTCCCTTAAGAGGGACCGACGCTTTGATTCAAGTTGATTGAGATCCTTAGTTTCCAGAGATAAGAAGCCTGCACCTTCATTCTCAAGAAGAGCCTGAATGTTTAGCTCAACCTCTTTTAACTCCTGTTCATCTCTGGACCTCTTGTTTACAGACCATTCCAAATATTTTTTCTTTACAGCCAATAAATTTTGGGCAAAGTGAGCAGCAACAAACCCCCTTCTTCTGGGTTGTAAGGATGCCAAGTATTAAGGACCAAGTTTTCGAAGTCTTCATTTCCCAACCACGCAACAAAAAGTTTGAAAGGGTTGGATGGTTTTTGAATCCCCCAGATATTTCCAGAAATATGGGGTGATGATCAGATTCCCCTCCAGATCCAACCCATGACGAATCGAAAGATCCTCATCCAATAGATATTCATAAATAAAAAATCGGTCCAACCTTTTTGCAATTCTGGGATCCCTAGTCTTTTATTTGTCCAAGTCGGAAGCAATTTAACTAGAGCGATGTCAACCAACTTACCCTCCCTGAAATTTTGTTCAAAATAAGCCGCAAGAGGGTCCACCCTTGCCATAGGACCCCAAATTTCATGCGCCTCCAGAGTAAAATTGAGATCTTCCCTGATTAGCAATTTGTTATGTTTTAGCACTGATTTTTGGAATAGAGAATTCCAGAACCTATCCTGATCTCCATAAGGACCATAAAGATTCAAAATGGTGAAGGAGGCATCCAAGTTTAAACTGAATAATTCCAAACCAAGACCAGAGGCAAATCCCCAAGTGTTTTAAGGTTTAATTACCCTAGGATCCCACCCTAGAGAAAGACCCCCAGAGTGCCCAGAAGCATCAAGGGAAATAAAGTCCAAATTTGTCAGTAAACCTTTCAACAGCCTAACCACCTCTTCTCCATTCCCAAAGGTTTCTGGAAGCAGAATAATTTCATGTTGGTTGGAGAAGACCAACCTTTTTAGTGCAAGTTTTTTGACGAAAATTGCCAAAACCTTGTAATTAAATGAGAGTACCTTCAATTTGTAACCCCCAAGGGGGCGTTCACTGCTTTAAGTGCCCCAATGATGTATTTTTTCTTCCCATCTATTTTTTCTTGACATGCTTTTTGTTGTGTAGAGGAGAGAAAGGAGGGTCGCCCATGAATTTTTGTGTTTGAGCCCCCAACAGGGTTTTTGCCTAGGCCCACAGAGGGAAGTGTAAAACCAGAAAGATCTAGAACCTCTATGTTTATGAGATGAAAACAAATAGGGAGGGAGTCTGAGGAATGTGAGGAGACGAGCGAAGGAAGGGAGGTGAGTGGGGGAAGAAGTATGGAGGTGGGAGGGGGTGATGTGGCAACGAGAGCTCTATGAGGAGAGGGTGGAGGGGGGTTAGCAGAAGTCACATGTTGTGGATCATCCGAGGTTTTTAAATTTTTAAAGAAGTAGCAAAAACAATGTGAGAAACAAGGAGAGGTGACTTTCCTGTGTCGAGAGTAGAAGTCCCTTCCTCCAAATTATGGGAAGCCGCATGCTCCATCTAGTTTGCCTGACATTATGAATCCTTACTAGGAGCCTCCTTTCCAGCAATTAGCTTTGGGTCTCATGCTTGTAAAAACCCTTCTATAGAGACATCCATGGAACGAAGGTCTTCTCCTGGGCTTCCAGACTTTTGGGAAGTGTCCCCTGAGCCCCTAATTTCCTCCCCGAGGGCTCGTTTGCAGAACCAACGCCAACCTTTGGTAAAAGGAAGGGAATTTTTTTTGGCTAGATGTCCATAGAGGTAACAATGTTTGCAATGGAAATGAATTCCCTCATAATCCAAAACTTGTCTGTGCCTAGCCATTCCCCAAACAAATTCCAATTCCTCTCGAAGGCCCGTCCTGATGTTTAGAGAGACCAGGATACGAGAAACAATCATTTTGTTTGTTTGGAGAAAAGACATGTCTGCATCAATAAAATCACCCAGAGCATTACCTATATCTAGAAAAGAGTCCAGGTTCCAGAATTCCCAGGGCAGACCTGGAAATCTCACCCAAACAAGGATGATATCAAATTTTTCCTTATCCGCATCAAAGAGAGGTGTCCATTTTTTCAGAAGGACTGGGGTAGCACCCATACTCCAATTCTGTTTCAGAATACATTCAACATCTTCTTTTGTTTCTAATTTAAACATAAACCAACCCTTTGCAAAAACCCTAACCTATGGGGAGTAGCTTAGTAGATCCTTCTAGCAGGTGGAACCCCACTCCATGAAAGCGATTTGGCTAGGGTATTTTCCCCGAACTTTTCCAACGATGACAGTTTCATCCATTGTCGCTGATTTAGTTATCGACACGTCTACCCCAAAGACAAGTCTTACAACCTTATCCTTTTTGTTTGCACATTTGTTCTTCCGCGTCTTCAGACTTGAGCCTCTACTGTTATCCTTACTTCTATTTGAACAACCTTCCTTCCTCAACGAAACCCTGTGCCTGAGAGGCGCAGTCGTAGCAGTATCAACATTTGGGTTTACAATGGAATCGAGAAAACCATCTGCATCTTGGAGGAAATCCTCCGCAGTTAGTTCCGGGGGTTGAAAAAACCCCAAAGGAATGGCATTTGAATTTGGCCACCCAACTTCCAAGAGCTCAAAACCATATGACAGGAAAGTGTTCTCAAGGTTAGGGGGTTCTATAAAATATTCTCGAGAGGATGAAGAAAGAAAAAGGTCGACAGACTCATCCCTAGAGGAGTCTAGAAGGTGAAATTTCTCTTCAAAGAAATTGGAGAAAGGTAGGCCGCGAAGCTCCGACGACGAAGCCCTAGACGCTAAGGGTTCCGTAGCGGTGACAACGAGAGAAGGTCTTCCTGCCGGCAAAGGTAGGTTTTGATCTCCACAAAACCCAGGTGTCAAGACCCCAGGTCTTCCTTCCGCACTATCTTCCATCGAAGAGTGCACTGCTATCATTGTCGGCATGGAGACTGAAGTAAAAATACAATAGCCTTCAAACGGATTTGGTGAATAATCCTCCTCATCTAAGTAATCCATGAGAAATCAACATTTGTTTGGAGAGTAAAAGGTAAAGGTGGTGGAAAGGAGGAGCAAGAAGAGATACCTAGGGGATGTTGCTGCAACCCCTCAATAATTCCGCAGACATAAAAACCTGGAAACCCTAGTCCCCATGGTACATAGGTGAATTATTAGAACCATCATTTTTCCCCTTTTTATTAACCATGGGAACAACAACCTCCCAAGGGTATATCCAACAATCTGCAAGCTAGATATACTAGTAACTTGTAACTCAGCATGGGCCGAGACGTCCCGAAGCCCACTAGGGCGAGTCTCTATCCCAGGGGATGCCTACCCTTCGAGCCTTGTCACAATGGGCCAATGAGAAACCCTACCCCTGTCGATTTTGAACTTGTGACCTCCACAAAGATAAACATGTTCTTAACCATTAGGCCCACTCAGGTGCTTTAGAACCATCATTTTTCCTCATCAATATAATTTAAACACCCTAAGGGCTCTTACAAGCAGTTATGATCCCAACTTCCAAAAAATTCTCCATAAGACTTTTAATCTTATTCTTTGGGATCTTTACTCGGGTCCAAGGCAACATGTTCCATATGCTTATCCTATGGATGTTCTATAGGAATCTCCTAGAATACTACCTTATTCTTGTGGAGTAACATGGAGAGGCTTAGAGTGTGAGTTTGTTGACAAAGATGTGCTTCCATACATTCTAAGAAATCCACAAATCCATATTGGCACTTATTATATGTTTATACATGTTTTGAGTCCACATTCTACATGCTTTTAAATTCCAATCCTTTGAGAATGACTACATGCCGATCTTGGTGGAAGGAGAGGAATTTATCTCAATGATTAGTAAAATAGCCACCTATGGAAATAGTCCATTGAATATCCCAAACATCATTTACTCCAACATTTGTCATAGAATTTGTGCTTTACATTATAATATTACATATAAGTTCCACATTTTTCATCATACATTCATATGAAATATGCTTATGGATTAGCATAATGATGAAAAATCCTTCAAACGTATCTATACAAAGAAGGCCCAAATGCTTAACCTATTTCATATCAAGAATGTTCAATTGTATGGATACAATTAGTAACCATAGCCATGACACTTAGGATTTAACGAGCATTAAAATATAATAACTTGAAAGAGAAATAAAATAGACAAGCAACCATTAAATATAGACACACAATGTTTACATGGAAAACCAAAAACCAGGAAAAACCAACATAATAGATATATTATCTCCCTTGACCTAAACCGATCAAGCTGGGCCAAGTGAGCTAACCACCGCTCACCTCCAGGCCACATTACAATGGAGTATTCCAAGCCCTTTGTAGACTTCATTACATGCAACACCATAGTCCAATACCATGGGCCACCAAATACCATTGGCCACCAAATACCATAGAACACCAAATACCATTGGCCACCAAATACCATTGATCACCAAATACCATTTGCCCAAAAACACGTACTGAGACCTAAACCATTTGACTCATTCCCGAGTCAAGGTTAACCCTAACAATCCCCCCTTTAAACTTGACTTGGAGTGAATCACCAACTTGCCTCAAAGTTTTAACCGAGGAGTTTCCACATGTGATCCCTTATCACCTAGGTCTGCATGAATTTACCGATGAGTTACCAGGGATGCCCTATCACCTAGGTCTACCTGGAATTTATCGATTAGTTACCATGGGTACGCTTTCCTAACCAAGTCTTACATAAGTATGCCCATTTACATGCAATTACAATTTTCCAACTCCATTATACTCTCTCTCTCTCTCTCTCTCTGTATATATATATATATATATATATTCATGTGTATCATAGTGACCACACCATCACCATCCGTTGTTAAATCCTCTCACTTTTCCATGCTCATCATTTGTTGTGCCTCCTTGTCATTGACATCCATATAAAAAGAATCCATATACCGGATTACATGGGTCCTCAACCACTGTAACCACCAGTTCTATAGGAATTCTCTTCACGTACATGGTTCATCAATATTGGTTCCAAAACCGATATTAAACCATCTCACATTCCTCTTGCAATTGAAGATTTAACCTCTCTGATCCACATTAAGCTAGGATACGAGTACACATGCCACCCTAGTACCTACCTAGTGGTTGATTCCACACTTGATGCAACATCCCTTCTTTATGCATAAGAGGGATACAATTATTTTTTCCGTGCTTCTAAGCACCCGAAGAAATCACATTCTAAACAAAAACCAAAAACTGTTGGGGTGTCAAGTACCACCGATCATGCACCCCGCAACATATTAATTAAAACTCAGGTACAAAAAGTCCAGCCTCAAGGATCACTAACCACATGCTCCGATACTAGTTCTTAGGATTTAACGAGCATTAAAATATAATAACTTACAAGATAAATAAAATAGGCAAGCAACCATTAAAGATAGACACACAATGTTTAAGTGGAAAACCCAAAATCAGGAAAAACCACCATAATAGATCTATATCTCCCTTGATCTAAATGGTCAAGCTGGGAAAAGTGAGCTAGCCACTCCTCACCTCCAAGCCACATTACAATGGAGTATGCCAATCCCTTTATATGCTTCATTACATGCAATAACATAGGCCAATACCATGGAACACCAAAAACCATCGTTCGCCTAATACCATTGATCACCAAATACTATGTGCCCCAAAACACGTGCTCAGACCTAAACCATTTGACTCATTCCCTATTTAAGGTTAACCCTAACAACGACCCTTTGTTTTCAAAGCATGAAACTCAAAGGTATCAAGTCTCCCATAACCTACTCATTGCAATAAGGGACACTGAGGGTTATAATTTTAATGGTGTAGGGGATTTATCTTGCATTCTGAATTCATTATGTTTCCTAGGAAGAGTATCCTTTGCAAGTGTATGTTCAAATTTGGATTAGTGTAGGTATTTTACCATTGTAGACATGACCCTTAAACTAGCCTCGATAAAATCTATGGCAGAGGTTTGGTTGTGAGGGACTAGGGCTTCGGGTGGGATGGTGATTATGGGATTTGGTTTGTAGCATTAATCCTTTCCCTCTTTCTTGGCCTTTTTTTCATAGGTAGAACACCACTTATTAGAATCAAGTATTTTTCTCTTTATAAATTCAACATGACTCCATGCTCTTCTAGCTACAGTAATGGCAATTTCCAAAGGTTCAGTTTCAAATATTCTTATCTTGGTCTAAAGTTCATCCTCGAATTCGAAACAAAGATGTCCCACTCTAGATTTGCAAATATTTTGGCCAACTTATAACCAAATATATGGAACTTCTTAATGATTATTTCACTGAAACGTCCTTCTAAAACAAGTGCACGAGTAAACATCATCAAGTTCATCCTAGTGTTACAGTTTGTTCTTTGAGTTAATTTATCAACAAACTCACTCAAGTCCCATTTAGTGTTTTTAGCAATCCATTTCTCACCCAATGTATGGTCCAACCCATCCAAATGGCGTAGGGCTATATTTAACTTACCATCACAGTTATGAATTTGTTGCAACTTGAGTGCTAGTTTGATCTTTCTTAACCAATTATGCATTTCCTCTTTCACCACCAAAGTTATATTGTGGGATATTCATTTGAAGGATGAAAATGGACCTAGAGTATATGTTGCTAGTGAGCTCAGAGGTATATTTGTTTTCACTCACCAATAGTTTAATTATTAATTATCCTCCTCATATACTTCATGGTTATCGAGTGAAGGTTCTAAACCATGTTACATGGGCCCTTTTCCTAGGGCTTGTAGTTGCATCAAACCTCTAATTTCTTCTTCAAAATTCTTGAAGTTATCTTGTAACTCTACCTTGGTCACATATTGATATATCTTCTTTGACATTTATTTTATCGTAAAGAAAAGAAACACACCCCAAGAGCGAATATTGATTGAAGCTATGATACCGAATTACAACATTCTAATACTTATATAGAAATACTTTTGAAACAATGGTAAAAAAATAGAAATTAAAATAAAAATTTAAGGAAAAAGGCAATGGCACTTACACATCAAATCATTAGATTGCACTTACAAATACAAGTAATGGAGGAAGACATCCATAATAAAGACCGATAACTAGTTAATTGTATTGATAAAACAATACGAAGTACATACGATGGGAAATCCATTTTTATACAAATAAAGAGACAAACAACCTAACTTAAAGCATAAGTCACTAATGAGAATAATTTTTTCCTTATTACCTAAAGATGGTATTTTTACAAAAATAACATTATTATAAGATCATAAGCATACACACAAAATAACTTGTGTACATAGAGTATAATGCCTAATAATGATGTTGTGTTTAGGTACACAACATATTAAAATTCATTTGATGTGCTTCCCATATTAACACAATTGTTATCTCCAACAATGACTTAATTAAGGTAATCTTCGTCACTAGTTCACTAATTTCTAGTTATCTCCAACAATGACTTAATTAAGGTAATCCTTCTCACTAGTGCACTAATTTCTAGATGTTCCCCTACCCCTGAGGACCAATCAAGTCTTGTATCTTTTAATGAAGTCATTTTTCTTTCTCTTCCTTTTCAATACCCATTCAAATTAAGTAACCTTTCTCCTTGTAACTAATGGGGTCAATTTCCATATGCAATTTTTTTATCTATAACTCAAAATTCCTTAACCATAACTTTGCTTCCCACTCTTTACAGCATTCCCTATTGAGAGTCTTAAACAAACATTATAGTGCCTTTCCTTTTTTTAGCCTTACACGTGGTTAGTCATAGTAGTTGTAAACATTATCATCATAGTTGTAAAAGGAGTCACTAGAAGAATCATGAGTGAATGATCCTAAGTACTAGTATATTTAAAGAAAAAACTCATATTTCATTAAATTTGGTTTAAGTCTAGTCTAAATCCCTTTGAATATAGGCCAAAAACAACATTTCTAAAGTAAAAATTGAGGTTTATAAAGTGCAAAATTTGTTTCCAAAAGCTTCAATATCGAGTTCCAAAACTACACTTTTGGATTTGATATTAGCACAATTGAAACTAGATTTTGCACATTTTGAATGCAATATTGGCATTTTTGCTCTGATTTTTCACTTTTGAAAGTCTATATTTACACTCTCGAAATTTTCACTTTTCAAAACCAATATTGGTACTTGAATATGTTTTTTCACTTTTGGAATGTGATATTTGCATTTTTAGAATTTGATTCCCAATTTCGGAATCCGATATTAGCACATCCACAACCAAATTCCGCACTTTATAAACCCTATTTTTCACTTAATTATGAATCACATTTAATACATATCATTCAAATTTTTTAAGATGTGCTACCACCTAAAATTACTCATGATTCATGCCTTTGTAACTATATAGATCTCTTCATTGTCCCATAGACTACTTTCCATGGAATTGTTTACAAGAATTGAATTTCTACATAATTACAATTCTTTGTAAATATATAGATCTTTTCATCATCCCATATATTATTTTCCTTAGAGTTGTCCATAAGAATTGTGTTTCTATAGTCACAACTACCATTAAATACAATGCTTCATAACACTTACCCAAACAATTTGACATTGAGCACAATTCTATAATTGAATTTCTTATTATTTTGTTTTTCAAAAACACCACTTTATTTACAACACAAAAATATTTCAGCATAATAAAAAATAACAAATACAAATACATGCACACCAATCCTCCACTTCATACTAACCTCCCCATATGATGCATGCCCTATTATAGATTTCAATTCTAAGGAACCAATTGAAATCTAAAATTCTATGTAATAGACTTATGAATTTCGCTATCATAAACCTACACAAAAGAAATTGTCTAGATAAAGAAGAAATCTTCTAAATGTTTTTGTAATTCTTCCTTTAAACCAAATACCAAAAATCCTCTCGATATAAGCAATTTAAAAGTGAAACACTCCCACTAGGAAGACTCAATGATTTATATGTAAAATACTTGTTCATTGGGATAACAAATGTCCCAAGCATAGCGGGTCATCTGTCATATCCCCTCATTGATGATTAGTGGAAGGAATTCCTAGACCAACCAATCCCTTGGGTTGAGGAGGAAATTTCATGCACTTGGGGCTAAATCTGAAGTTAAGACATTAATTAGTTAGGAAGTTTAATTTTATTTATATCCTAAGTTTTGTTGATATATTGTAACTTCTAAGAATATTATATTTGTACTTTATTATTCCGGAGATGTTTCATTCCTCCGTAGAGATCTTATTGTATATACGGAGATGTTTATTCCTCCAACGGAATGTGGTAACTTGGATTATTAGACTTCCCTAGGGGGGTCGGCCCAGAGTTAGTTGTATGGGGCGTTTAAGTCCCCTAGTGGGGTCAGCCCAGTCAACATTATGTTGAGTGGTTAAGTTGGGGCTGACCTAGTTAAGGTTAAAAGACAAGTGAAGTAGTGTATAAATAGAGGAGGTGTGTTCCTCATTTAACACACACACTCACTTGTGAAACTCGCATAGGAGAAGGACATATCTGCAAAGGAGGAGAAGGAGATCATGTTTGGGGATTACATCTTTGTATTTGCTGATCATCTATATTGAGGAAGCTTTGCTGGGTTTTCTACCCCATGAGGGTGTCCCAAGATAAATTTGTGTCTCTTGTGTTTATGCCGTGCTTATTGTTTTTTCAGTGATCCTGTATATGATATTGTTGTGAAATGGAATGTAATACTGATTTTATCTATCTTAGCATACTGAATCTTAACATGGTATCAGAGCTAGCCTGAAGGAAGGCAATGTATGGCACTTACGACACTTGTTTCATTTGCGACAATTTGAAAGTTAGGGTTTTATATAGCAAAAACCAATCATCGTGGCACTTTCTCTATAACTCAGTTTTGGCGAAGGTTCATGATCTGAAAATTTTATAGGTAGAATATAAAATACCCCTATACCTTGTGTCTGAAGCTCAGCCTCAGATTCGTTGTACTTTGTGATTTATGATCCGTACAAGTTAGGGCTTCTGCCTCTTCCAGAATGCAGTCCTAAACAGGTGACCTAGGGAAAAATGTCATATCTCGAGATAGGAAGCTCCAAATTAAATTCTGTAAAAAGTGGCAGTTAGGGAACAGACTATAGTTTGGTAGGTATGCTTTTCAGAGGCCGAAGTTGAAACAGTGACATGTGGAACTCCATACAAGTTAGCTATGTTGTTTATTCCCATAAATAGGTCATGTTGCAACACTTGGCATAACTCTCTCTCAGAGAATCCATTAAAGCTTAGAACTATGGGGTTGGAAAGATGACAAGTCAGGCTATCATAGGGCGAAGTTTCAAACCCTACAGATCTGAAATTTCAGATATGCACCAGAAACAATACGGCACATCTGAAATGGCTCAACGAAGGAAATCTAAGAAGAGGAGGAAGAAGCTCTCACTTAGGGTTTTCAGTTTTTAGGTCTGGAAGGACCTGATACAATGTTGGAGACACCTGATACAACATTGGAAGCTTTGATAATGGATTTGAAATCCATTCATCATAGATATTGATCCTCCATCAAAATGTTGTGGGAGGAAGGGGATTGAAGATTCGGGTTTCCAAGTAAGAAGAAACCCTAGCAAAGTTGGGAGACTAATAGGGCAGCAATGAAGAAGGTTTAAATGGCACTGATATTCTAAAATCCTAGCACCATGAACATATATAAGATGTTTACAAGTGATCTACCTTGGATGGTTAGTATTTTACCCTTATAGAGAAGACTACTCGACAGGTATGTTTTGAAATCTGTTTCATGACTAAGTTTATAATATGTTTGTCTTCATATTATTGAGGCTATTGCAATCATGATTAGTTTCAGATTGTTTGATCACCTCAGTAAAAGTATGAATGCATGTGAATGATAGAAGACATTCATTGATTAGGGTTATGACAATTATGATTGTACTAATGCACCTGTGGTGTTGTATGAGGATGATGTTGTCTGCTAACAAGACACGTGTACATCAAGAAAGACAAATCAAGTTCTATGACTATGATGACATGAAGACAAAGGCTCACCCATAGTATTTGACCACATAGAAGCTATACTTACGAGGTATGTATGACTTTGTTCTACTATGCTTAACTTATGAGATATGCAAGTTCTAGCACAAGGTCTCTAAATCATTGAAGAGAACAAAGAAGATATTGTTTGGGTATAACCAAGCATGATAATCCAGGTATGTTTTCCTATATCAAGTTAGAATCCTACTTTGTGTTAGGATCTTAGGTAAGTATACCAATGTATGAAATGATCATGACCATACATACTTAAGATTATTTAGAATCATAATGTTTTGATAGTATTGAGATTATACTAATGAATGTATGATTATGTATGAGATCATGAGGATGACACTAGTGCACACTTAAGCATGCATAGTGGTACAGGATGAATAGAAGTTCAAAGACATATAGAGATCAAGCGGGAGGCAACCACACAAACATAAAAGATAAGTATTTGAGTTGTTATTTGAATTACTGAATAGTCAATGATATTGCTCGAATATATCATGCATAGTGTAAGCATTCATATAGCATTGAACAATATACTACTAATATGCATATGATGGGTAAGTTGGACAAACATTCCATTGTTGTTTATCTAGAATGAAACCTCTTTGCTGACATGCTGAGAGCTGTGCACGCTCTTGATAGTATGTTCTGGTACATATGGAAGGTATCTAGATAACCATTGTATGCATACAGGATATGGAAAAGTGTTGTGCCAAAGTATTGGTCAAGATAGTTGCATAACTGTATGCATAATAGGTTATCATGTCAACATGATTTGATGATTATGAAGTATTACTAATTATGTAATTAAATTTGATTTGTAGGAAAGATCATGTGATATGATCTACAAAAGAAGGATGATGAACACCGAACAAGTGATGGATGTTCAACAAGAAGACTTACAAATCAAACGTAATATAGAAGGCTCGCGGCTAGAAGATTCTCTTAGAAAGAGGAAGAGGATCATGACGAGATGTTTGCTCCAAGTGGCTAGATAAGACCATTCTCTTAATGGTGTAATTGAAGAAGAAGTACGAATCAAGAAAACTCCCAGGATTCAATTGAAGAAAGATCTGTACGGGTACCCAGGATCTATAGTCATTTGATGAGCTTAATGATCACCATGAGTGATGCGGATTTCAACCTTTTCTACAAGGTTGAAGATGGTGTCTATATACATATGACATTCTTCTCTTAGATGGATACAAGAAGGGACTCACCACAGAGTTCGAATGATCTTGAGGCTCAAATCAGTAGACCCATCTAACGGGAGATGGCACGGATAGATATGCAGAAGATCACTCAATGCAGAGTGTGAATGATGTTCAGTCACAGAGGGAGAATTGATAGCTTCTTGACAAGCTTGGGTTTTACCAAAAGTAAAGCTGATCCTAACCTTTACCTTAAGGTTATGGATGATGAACTTGTCATACTATTACTGTATGTGGATGATATCTTTCAGACAGGGAATGAGAAACAAATCATGGAAAGCAAGAAGAAGCTAGCTACAAAATTTGAGATGAAAGATCTCGGATTGATGCATTACTTCCTAGGTCTGGAAGTATAGCAAGGCCTAGAAGGAATCTTTCTCAACCAAGGAAAGTATTTGATATGTTGGAATGCAAAGCAATGGCCACTCCCATGGATTCCAACTTGAAGCTATTAGATGATGACTCATTAGAGTTAGTGGATGTGACTTTGTACAGACAGATTATTGGGTCATTGATGTATCTGATGAATACCAGGACAGATATACGCTTTGTTGTGAACACCTTGAGTCAGTATCTAGTAGAACCTAGGCGTGTTCACTTCATGGTTGCAAAGCATGTGATGAGGTACCTAAAGGGTACGATAGAATTTGATCTATGTTATCTTGAAGATCATGACTTCAGATTGTATGGCTACACAGATGCTGATTGGGCAGGAAGTGTATCAGACATGAAGAGCACATCGGGCGGATGTTATTGTCTGGGATCTACCATGATCTCATGGTTTAGCAAGAAGCAGTCTAGTGTGGCTCTCAGCACAGCTGAAGCGGAATATATAGCTGCTTGCTTTGCTAGTTGTGAAGCGATATGGCTTTGGAAGTTGTTATCAAGATTGTTTGACTTAGAGATGGACCCCAATATGATCCTGTGTGACAACCAGAGTTGTATCAAAATGACAGAGAATACAGTGTTCCATGATAAGTCAAAGCACATAGAGATCCGATATTTTTATGTAAGGGATATGGTGCAGAAAGGAGCTATCAAGCTCGAGTTTGTGAGCACTGACGAACAAGTTGCTGATGTATTGACCAAACCTTTGTTTCGAGTAAAGTTTGAGTATTTCTGAGACAAGCTTGGTGTAGTTCAGAAGCACCCTCCTCGAAAGGGGGAGTGATATGGTCGTTGATGATGAGATTGCCTGCATTGACGGTAAGGTCGATGATGAGGATACTTGTATCGATGATGAGGATACATGTATTGATGATGTGAATACTTGTGTCGATGATGAGGATACATGTATCGATGATGAGGTTACCTGTTTCGATGATGAGGTTACCTATCCCGACAATGAGGTCGATGATATCAACGATAAGGTTGAGAAGTGGTCCCTAGTGGACAAGAGGGATTGCATCATCCCCAGACTTCAGTCCTTGAATTGATCCATAGACATATGTCTCTGAGAAGTGGTCCCTAATGGACGAGAGGGATTGTATCATCCGTGGACTTTGGTCCCTGAATTGATCCATAGACATATGTCTCCGAAAAGTGGTTCTTCGACTTTGTCTAAGTAGACGTGATAGGACTGCATCATCCCTGAACAATTGGTTCAAAATGTACGTGAGAAGGAGCTCATGTTCGGGGATTACATCTTTGTATTTGCTGATCATCTATATTGAGGAAGCTTTGCTGGGTTTTCTACCCCATGAGGGTTTCCTAGGATAAATCTATGTCTCTTGTGTTTATGTTGTGCTTGTTGTTCTTTCAATGATCCTGTATATGCTATTGTTGTGAAATGGAATGTAATATTGATGTTATCTATCTTAGCATATTGAATCTTAACAAGTTTGAAATGCACTTGGTAGAAGTAATTTTTCATTAATTAGATATTTTTATTTTGGAATAAAGTGGATAATGCTCCACAAGTGCGCCTTAGAGGATAAGGTTGACTAAGAGGTAACTTGCAAGAGAAGAAAAGATAAAGCAGTCAAAGGAAGGAAAGTAGGAAAATGAGAAGAAAGCATAATAAAGCATAAAAGTAGGACAAAGCAGAAAAGTAGAACAAAAGCAAGACAAAGCAGAAAAGCAGCGGATAAGGCATAAAAGCAAGACAAAGCAGAAAAGTAGGATAAGGCAGAAAAGCATGAAAAAGTAGGACACAGCATCAAAGTAGGATAAGGGAGAAAAATAGGAAAAAGTAGGATAGAAAAACAAAAGTAGGATAAAGAAAAAGCAAAAGCAATAGTTGGAAGCAAAAGCAAAAACATAAAGAAAAGCAAAAGCAAAAGAAAAAGCAAACACACCTTCTTGGTGAGGCACCTTCTTGATGTGCATTTGTATGATGTTGATATGTACTTTGATGATCTATCTTTTGTACTTATGATGTTTGGGAGGATTCTCATTAGAGAGTGGGATCCTAGCACCCCCCACCTTGATGTAAAATTTGGTGTTACTTTGCTCATCTATGGAATGCACCATTTATGGGATCATGGCATTCCACACTTGATTGAAATAATTTGGAGGATATTGTACTTCTCCTACTTTGAGGTATTGTTTTGGGAGACCTTGTGCATGATAGAAATGCACAAGAATTGGGACATGGGAATCCCAAATTCTAATTTATATGTATCCACACTATGTATTGATGGGGTGCGCAAGTGTTGGGATCCTGGCATACCATACTTGCTAGATTGGTTGTTAATGACATTGTGCAGTAGGAGAGTTTGCAAGCAGTGGGACCCAGGCATTGTTGATCATTGGAAACTAATTGGGAGCACATTTTGGTTGGTTGGCTTGAGCAAGCAAGCCTCTTCTCTCCCCCATGGGTTCATCTTTGCGGTACATGGTGATGGTTTCCTACATGGGAAACATATTTTTGGATGGACTTGTGTTTTTCTTGCAGGGTGTTATGATGAATTCCATGTGATTCTTATGCATTGCATAGGAGAATATATATTGCACCTTGTATTCTTGAGGATCACTTGGGATCCTGGTATTGGTTTTGATTAGTCTCCACACTAAGTGCATGGTTGGATGGTGATAGAACAATATGGTGGGAGAGTTCATGAGCAATTTATAATCATAGTGGCGCAACAAAAGCATGATGGCTCATGATGCTTAGTTGGGTTGGATTTGATTATTGCTTGAGGACAAGCAATATTGGGAGGGGAGGACTGCCATGTCCCCTCATTGATGATTAGTGGAAGGAATTCCTATCCCAACCAATCCCTTGGGTTGAGGAGGAAATTTCATACACTTGGGGTTAATTATGAAGTTAAGGCATTAATTATTTAGGATGTTTAATTTTATTTTGATCCTAAGTTTGAAATGCACTTGGTAGAAGTAATTTTCTTTAATTATATATTTTTATTTTGGAATAAAGTGGATAATGCTCCACAAGTGCACCTTAGAAGATAAGGTTGACTAAGAGGTAACTTGCAAGAGAAGAAAAGATAAAGCAGTCAAAGCAAGTAAAGTAGGAAAATGAGAAGAAAGAAGAAAAGTAAAACAAAAGCAGGACAAAGCAGAAAAATAGGATAAGGAAAAAAAGCAGGAAAAAGAAAAAAAGCAGGATAAGGTAGAAAAGTAGGAAAAAGCAGAAGAATGAAGAAAGTAGGATAAAGTAGAAAAGAAGGAAAAATCAGGATAGAAAAACAAAAGCAGGATAAAGCAAAAACAAATGCAGAAAGCAAAAGCAAAAGCAAAAGCAAAAAGCAAAGCAAAGCAGAAAGCAAGGAAAAAGCTAAAGCAGAAAGCAAGGAAAAAGATAAAGCAGAAAGCAAAGAAACCTTATCCACTCCATGAGGGTACCTTAGAATATCTTACTTACTCAACAAGTCACCTCAATCTATAAAAGAAGGATTAAAACTCCATTTCACATCTTTTGATCAAATTTTGTGATTTGAATTGAGTGCAATTTTGCCTCATTGACTTGGGAGATGTGCCCCTAGTCCTAGCTAAGAGATGTGGCCCTAATTCTAATGAAAGGATGATGACATCCATCCAGTATTCATCACTAATTCTATTGCATATCTAATCCAGCTATTTCATGTGAAGATCAATCCTTCAGAAGTTGATGTAGAGCTCCAAGCCGGTTTGATGTAGTTTTAATGAGTTTCATTGAGAGAGAGAGATCAATTGGAGAGCTTGAAAGAAGCTACATAATATCAATGTGAATCCCATGAGAAGATAGCATATAATTATCATCATACATATCATTTTCAGTGTCAATATCTCCTCTTCTTACTCTTATGTAACATTCTTCTTCCATTCATTGTAATAACTCACTATTAATTACTCTTTATGAAGATATCCACATGAGACTTTTGTTTATTGCTTAATCAGATGAGTGAGTATTTTTTACTTCTTTTAATATCATGTATGAGTTACATTAAATATCAGAATAATATTGCGATATCCTTAGACGCTGTTTGAGTCCATAATTCTCAAGACTAGCTCCTTGTGCAATTTTAATTGACTAGTTTTCCAGGAATTGTAATATACTAAGTTCTATGAAACCATATTCCTTTTTGAAAGTTTATGTAGTTTTTCAATGGCCTGTAGAATCCATCCCAAGTCAAAAATAATATTTCCTTACCTTCTTTGGTTGTTTGCATTCAGACTTATCAAGACTAGCTCATGGTGCCTTTCTATTGGAGTAGTTTTTCAATATGTTCAATTAAAATTCCTCTGAATGCTCAATTTCGGTTTTATGAATAATATGACATTATTAATATATTTATGAATACCTTCAAATCCTATTCCTGAGAATTTGTGTTTGACGGACAATCTACCAAGAGTGAACTCGATGCATGATCTCCCTAGCTCAACGCGAGTCTAGAACAAATAGAAAAGAATATAAATAACTCTCCTAGATCTAATTAGAGATCAAGGAACTAGGTACGTTTACCTTATGAATCGCTGATCCCTTTTCTCCTTGAATGCTGCTCCAAGCTTGACGATCTTTAGATCTGAGCTGCAAAACCTGTCAAGATCACAAGACAACAAAACAAGTAAAACACATCTACACAATAATAGATCTAAGTAAGCAGTCAAGTAGGCAAACTACACAAGATATCATTAACACAATGAGATTTTGGTGGAAAGCACTTATATTACTATATTGAAAGGGAAGTACATAGGATAGAAAGATTACAACCAATGACTTGATGTAGCAATCCTCATCTGATCAAACCAATGCCAAAGCCTCCCAAGAAAGTGTGAGTCTCCCAATAGATGAGTAGAGATCTCTCCTAAGGTAATTTCACCAGCATGTAGACTCTATAGACTTCCTCTCTTTGGAATGGGAGTGAGCTTCACTTATATAGGACTAAGTGGATAGGATAGGTTGAGATATGGTAGGAGAGAGGGAGGGGATCTTTCCAAGAGGTTAGGAACCGAATGCCAGCTCTCCCAAATGGTCAGGGATAGGGATCCATGTCATCTAGCTTCGAGAATGGGCTCGAAGAAGCTATTTTGGTCCATTAACTGACATCATCGCAGGTTGCAAGAGGACAACCTGCAACATCGCAGGTTGCATGAGGACAACCTGCAACGACCTCTCAAAACCTAGTATAAATGGGTTTGCATCTCTTCTAGGTTAATGACTTAGCCAAGGAAACTTTAGGGATGTTTACACTAAGTCTCTTGATGGTAATATTTTAGGTGTAACAATTTGTAACCCTATCATCCTATTTGAGAGAGCCTGGAAACAATCTAGTTGAGCATTCCATCCTAGCTCGTTTTCTCCCTTTGCCTCCAAACACTGCCAGAAACTCTCAAAACCTCTGTAAAACTTGTGTTGCAATATATTAGGGGGTTATGACTTGTTATCCACCTCTAGTTGATGTCAAGTGTAAGTGAAAGAATTTAGTAGGCATATGTTGGTGTGCCCAGGTAGCCTTGGAGTAGACTTCATCCTGGCTGATGTTCGAAACATAAATGGCCCCAATAAATTATGCTTAGAAATCAAAAGCTGGACTTGATGATGTTGTACTTTCTGATACACACTCCCTATTACATTTGGCAGATCCAAAAGTGTCCATCAGTCAAGCTTTGGGTGGGTTTCATCATTGACCAAGACTAGTTTCATCTTAACTAGTTTTGAATACTAATTTTTGTTATGCAATTTTCTTATTTCGAAGTTTGAGATTGAGATAATATCATCTGATATCAGGTCAGGGATATTACATCATCCAAAAACCTTTCTGTCTCTGAACAATTTACCAAAGCAGTGACTACTAAAGATTACCATGATTTGGCATATTGGGAATATGAGTATTCTTCTAAATCTTTTGATTCTAATGAACCCAATCTTAGAGAACTCCATGTTGATAACTCTGTACATTCTAAAACTACTTTAGACAACCCTACACATTTTTATTTTTTGACTCTTATGATTGTGGAGCAATTCCAACAAGGATTTTGTGACTTCAATCCATAGGTGCTCTCCAATCCTTAACTTGCTACCATTTCTAGTTCACCATGCTACCCATTTACCTAAATAGAGGAAGGCATTTACATACGATTTCCAAGCTAAAGAGGCTCCTTGAACCTGTTTCATTTCCATTATGAACTAGTCCTCCATTGTCATCCTTCTTAGATAGTTGGTTTTCAATGCCCTTCCCTAGAGGCCATCATTGTAAACCAACCTCCGAAGGCTTTTCGTTGAAAGTGCCAAACTGAAGAGATAATTTTTTTCAACCCCAACCCCTTGCTTATATTGGAGTTGCAAACCTTTTCTACTTAATCAAGGGGATGCCTTATTATGCTCTTTCCATGTCCTAAGAAAGCTAAACATTTATTTAAAATTTTGTTTAAGATACCCCTATGAATCTTAACAACAACCATCCAGGAAATAAGAATGCTCTCTAAGACTACCTTTATTAGGACTAAACTTCCTCCATGAGATAAACATGTATTACACCACACATAAATTATATCTTATAACTTGTTATATAACTACATCCAATCCTCAAAGTTATATAACTATATCCATTCCTCAAATCAATAACTATTTGGTTTTAAATAAAAACCCATATATTTTACCCCTTGATCCATGTCACTGAATTGCATTGGAAAGAGAAGTTCATATTTCTTTTTTACCTCATTAGTTAAGAGAGCGTAATTGTTCATATTAATCACCATACTGTGGCTATATAATAAGGCTTTATTAATTCCTTGATTTTTTCTATCTCTATAACTAAATCGTGTCCAAATATCATGATATCATATTCAAAGAGAAGATGTGTGATAGGGTATAATTTGAGATCTTAATCCCCTTCTATTCTTCTTTACTATTAGAATATTTAAAATTTGGATGTTTGAGTGCAACGACGGGATATATGTAATATATATTAATATATTTTATTTCTATATTACAATATTACAATATATATTTATTATCTATTTTTTTTTATGAAAAGAAGCATTATATTGATATTCAAAATATGAAATCAGATATGCATTCACTATGATATGGGACAAGTCAACAAATACCTGCTCATTGAGACCTAAATACTTCCTAGTTGTTCGCCCCATGATTTTAAATAGTATAGTCTTCCTTTTTTAGCATTGCTCTCCTTTAGTACTGACAAAAATAGTACACAAAACCAACCTATAGTGGTCTTGGACCAAAGCACTGTATAGATCAAATCATATACTTCCAAAATGAAGTATACGGCTTCATATTTAGAACAAAGTTTTATTTTATTCTAAGTGGAAGGATCCTCCCCGGAAGATTCATTCAATGAAAGATCCCTCCTGCATAGATAATGCATATTTAGATAACTTGTCGGCTTGCATGTTGAATTCTCGATAAATGTGAGTGAAATATATTCCATCAAAATGGGATATTACCTTTTTATAAAGTTGAAGGATTGGCTGTAAATCCAAATTGGTGACGCTAAATTGATTTTTTGCCCAATCTATAACCATCTTTGAGTCTCCCAAAACTTGCAATCACTAGTACAAAATGAGAGATAAGTGACTAAAAAATTTAGTCACCACTGTTTTTTCAAGGGATAAATGACTAAAATTGGGCAATTTTAAGTAAGCCAACTAAAAACGACTAAGATAAATGACTAATTTAGTCACGGGAATATAAATATGACTAGCTAACAACGATTAATGTGAATTAGTCGTTTATGTTAGTCATTTTTAGTTGTGTCACACTAACAATGGAAAATTGCAATTTTGATAATGAATTTGTACAATATTTTACTAAATTTTAGCAATGCAGATGGATTTATAGATCTTACTATGGGGGTCATGGTCCATGTGTGTGGTCCTAAACCACCATATTAGCCCTCCACAGGGGATATTTGGCCTGGAAGTGGGATGTGGTGCTCATTTTGAAGTTTAAAACACTAGATATGGTTTCTAACACCGCATAAACCTATGGCCCTAACAGAATCTTCTAGCCATGCAAAGCTAAGAAGATCACCTCAATCAACCATACATGGCCTCTTGAGGGTATCATTGGTTAATGATTGAGGATATTCATGCTATTATGTGGTTTTGAGAAGTATGTAGATGTCTTAGGGCCTTCGGAACGATGCTCTTCACATGTCTCTGGATCACAGTTTTCTGGAACTTGAGCTAGAAGTAATGAGGCTCACTGAAACTGAGAGCGAGTACGACGCCGATCTGTAGGATCACTGACAATATCACCTGCAACTTCTCTAGTAAAACATACCCATATAGGAAGTGGTGAAGCTGGTGCTGGAGGAGGTTGAGCAGGTAGAGGAGTATTTTCATCCTCTCTATCATCATCATCTGAAGAAGTAACCAAAGTAGGATAAATATCAAGAGGTGAAGAAGAAGAAGAAGATGATGGCACAAGCACCAAATTAGGCTCGCGGGCCAATATATATTCATCAAATTTGACGTCTCTTCTTATAATTATATCATGAGAATGTGGCAGAATAATCATCCTCATCATCATCACCATCATCTTCATCATCATCATCATCATCATCATCATAATCATCATCATCCTCATCGTCATCATCATCTTCATCATCTTCATAATCATCAACATCTTCGTCATGACCCTCATCATCAACGTCATCTTCATCATCTTCATAATTATCAACATCTTCGTCATGATCAACGTCGTCATGATCCTCATCATCTTCATAACCCGGCTTTCACTGAATTTGTCAAATAACTTCTTCCATGCTTCATTACTTATGAGCATGTGTCTAAGGAAAATAGATCTAAGTTGGAGGCTAAAAATACTAAGTGTAGATTTATCGGATATCATGTGGATACAAATGGTTATATGATATATGACCCTCATGGGAATAAGATAATAGGGAGTGTGGATGTAATCTTTGATGAAAATATATATACCAGCAAAAGCAACCTCAATTAATTGACTTAAGGAAAGATAAAGGAGATGAAGTAGTAATTAGTGAAATTCCCAGATCAACTGGAGCAAGATCACCTAAGTTGAATGGAAATAAAAAGGGACACAGGTTGCTAGAAAAGAGTCATCCACCAAATGACACATTGGATACACATTTTGAAAGGACCATTGAATTACAAGTAAATTTCTTAGATCCTAAAAATATTCTACTAGAATCTCGACTTTCATCCATTTGTTTTTCATCCTCAAATGCTCATAACACTTATGTCAAACATTTCAATAATTAGTTCTTCAGACAACTTTTCTCTTCTTGAGTATTTCTCATCCTTTAAGCGAGACTTCTCATGGTCTTTGCCACATTGACAAGTACTTCAAGGGTTCATCATTCATTTGAATTCACTTACACATATTCAATATTACCTATTACATTATAGCCCTATGCATTAAATGAATCATCAATGGTCGAAAATCAACCTCCACCTCAACTAGTCTCAGAATTTTTAGATCGTGTTATGTTTTGTTGTCAAATTTTGAATTAGTTTGCTAGTCTAGTTTGTTGAGTACCTCAATGTCTGTTGAGTCCACTTTACACTAAAGTCATACTAACAAATAGGAATTTTGAGGCACAATGCTATATTTTAAATATGTCTCTTTGAAATAGGTACTCGGCTTGAAGTAATTATATCCACTTCTCTTTACACTAATTTTAGGTGAGGACTCGAGGACTTGATATTTGTAAAAGCTCTAGTCATTGTTTTGCAACTAACTATTCCTTATATTACTGGATTTGCTTTGTTTAACAAAAATGCAGACTTAAACAAATTTCAAGTCATTTTTTCACTTCGTCTTGTACTAGTTGAAAATCATCACATTGATTTTAGAGGAATTTAGTGTACTTACTTCCAACTCCTCTTTAGTTTGAAAACCTTAATTTTGAATTTGTTGAAGTCAATTTTACTTGTATAGAATTCACCTTAAATATATTTCAGGACACTTTAAATAAATTTACCTTAAACTAAAAAAATAATAGGTGAATTTAGTTTACTTTGAGTTGGTTTTCACTAATGTCACTATAAACCAATCCCCCTTACTCCACATTCAACAACATAAAAATAAGAATTTATGAATTTTTATTGTCTCACCCAGACACAAATATGAGACTTTGATACATAGGTACATTGGATATTCATATACACATTCTCATTAATAATACATAGAATCCAACAATAAAAAAGTCATATAGAAATATTATCCTAGCATGGGCGGCTCAAACCAAGACTATTGAACTGTCAAAATCGAAAATCAAACCAGTGAAAAATCGAACCAGTCAAACCAAGACAAAATTGCGCGCTTAGTGGATGGTGGAAGAGGTAGCTTCATGGACGATGAAGCAGTAGTTCAGTGGATGGTGGAAGCGGCCATAGACCAAGTTGAAGACAGGGCTTTATCAAGAACTATGTCGGTAAGGATTTTCTCCACTATATCCTTTTCGTCCAGTTGCATCATAAGGGTTTCTTCCAGTAACCAATAAACAATGGTAATTTAGGATGTCCTTTCTTATCGGGGCATTTCCATTATTGAATACTCTTCTATTAGCATCATTTTTTCTCTAGCATATTCTTCTGATCTGTTCACTGTTATTCATATAATGTTTTCAGATGCTTCCCCAACATAATTTAGGAGCTCCTATTCCTCCACAGTGGCTTGGAGAGTTTGGATGTATGGTCAGTAATTTACTTCTAAGTGTTTTCCTTGTCCATATATACATTTATGTGTGCATTGGCTGAGTTGTTTGGTATAGTTATTTTTCCCGATCTGATGATTGAGGGACATGTTTGGTCTAGACAAGTAAGTATAGAGCATCGGCATAAATTTGTCTTTGGCTAGGATCATGTGAAGAGTGGAATACAAATATGAAGGATGAAAGATGAAATTTGTGATAAGTTCTTATGTACTTAATATCTATTTCAAGGATTTTGGTAGCCATTTCTAGTCTTTGTTAAGAGAAAATGCTATAACAATATTAACAAATTAACTTTTCCCAATGTCAACATTCTTGATTTTTTACAGGGTCACTTTTGTTTCAAGTCTCTACAGATTAAACTCAGCTATTAAAACATCTTGAGAATTGTATTTTGCAGCATATTTTAGACACGAGTTTTAGAAATTCTTGCAGCATATTAGGTCATTTTCCATATTAGCCTACTTCTTTGTTCAGAATGCCCAACTATGTCAGCTTACTTGTTTAAAATGCCCAGCCATGCTAGATTACTTGTTCAACTTCAAAATGCCCATCAAAAAGCTAATTCACTTTTAGTGCGTGTGGAAACAAATTCAAAATCTGTGTTAAATTCCAGTCATTGGGTTTGCCAGATTCTTTGGGGCATGGATATGGTCTGAGATTTCTTTTTTCCCGAGAAAACTGGTTGAATGCCCATAAAAAAACTGATTCACTTTTAGTGCTTGTGGAAACAACTTCAAAATCTATGATAACATCCAGTCATTGGGTTTGCTGGATTCTTTGGGGCAAGGATATGGTTTGAGATTCCCTTTTTCTTGAGAAAACTGGTTGAGCAATCCTATAGGTGATCCGGCTTTAGAATTGGACAGCATTATTGTGTTGGGAATTAGTGATTGCCATGTAGAGATTCTATTTATCCTTTCTTATAGTCTTTCCATGTTAGGCCCCTAGTCCTTATAGTAATTTATGACATTCTAAAGCTTACTGTTTGTAAATTCATTATTATGACTATGGACATGTTAAGCATGTAACATGGATTTTTTGCTTCTAGAGGTTTGTCATGTACTATGATATCTCCAAGTTTTTAGGTGAGACTCTTTGATAGAGGATTGATTGAGATATTTGAAGTTGAATACAAATGTACAATATTACAGTAGTGCTTGCATTTTCTGCATGAATGTGTCTTATTAAATACACGTAGTCAGTAATTATTTTTAATTTGGAGGACTACCAAGTGGATTGAATTCATAGTAAGCCTTTAAATTTATAACCTTGACTCTAGCAGTCTTTAATTTATATCCTTGATTCCATCAGTTTTTAATTTATATCCTAAGTCTGTCGGTCTTCCAAAATTTGACTTGTTTGCTTCCCCAAGTTGCACCGAGAGGAGCAAGGTGCTCTACAGCCCAGTATGCGGTGGATGTTGTCACATAATGTGGCGTTATGTCAAAAGTAAAAAGTAATTAAAAAATCATGTTGCTAAAAAAATAAAATTAGAACCAAATGAAACGTAATGAAAAATATGTTTGTTGGCTCACAAAACAAAAAAATTAAAACCAACATAGATTCATCTTAAATATGGATCTATCAAGCACCAAGAGGGATCACATTTCTCAGGTGTAAATTTTTTATGGATGTGTAAAAAATTTAAGATTAAAAAAAATTACACCACAAGAAATTGGATCCCTCTCGGTGGTTGATAGATCTGGGATTAAGATGGATCTATGCTGGTTATCCCTTCAAATTTAATGTGTCAGTACATCTTTATTTTGAAAATGTCTAGTTGTTTGTAGTGTTGTCGTGTTGTGTTTTCTGGTTGGAAGTAGGTTGTCAGTTACAACATGTTCAAACCAATGGAAACATTTAGAATGAATCTCTTTGTTGTTTTATAGTGCAATAAGTTAGGATCTTTTTATTGTTCAGTTCTACATAAAAACTGGTGAATGAAAATTTGGACCCTCATGCAAGTTTCACCATCCACTGCATAGACCTGATCCATCCGTGAAGCTGACTCTTGCAGGCCTTCCAAGGAGAGATGTATACATCTAAATCAAATAAAATGCAATTTATTTTTGCCGAAGTCCCCTCTTATTGTTGATGTTTGTCTTATCCTATCATAACATTTCACAGGGTGAAACTATTTGTACATTCTATCTGAAAACTGGGATTTGCAAGTATGGTGCAAACTGTAAATTTGACCATCCTCCCCCAGGAGAACTTGACATAGCTCGTGGTCAGCCACCTGTGAAATTGACTCTTGGCTCTTGCAGGATTTCCAAGACGAGAGGCATGTAACTTTGTACAACATTATGCTATATCATATGCATATTTTGATTCAAAGTTTCATTTTTCATCATGTTTTTCTATTTACCTTACATTTCCGGAATGGAATGGTTTGCACGGCAAGGTTGTCTACCCATTCTATCTGAAAACCGGAACTTGCAAGTTTGATCATCCACCTCCAGGAGAAGCTGTAGCCAAAGCTATTGCAATGGTTGTAACCACTAAAGATATTCCAGAAGATAACAATAATATGGATTCAAGTATTGCGTGGTTAATATAGAAATCACAGGATTTACCAGATTTAATGGAAGAAATATGAAAATCAGTAAATAGAAAAATAACAGATTAAATTTGGTTAATTACGTCAAATATGAACAACCATAAGTGATGGTTGTTCTACCTGCATATCAGAGCCAAGCCATGATGCAGTTAATTTATCTTGATTGTTAATTACTGCCTAGATGGATATATATATTGAAGTAGTTTTTTTGTGCTGTGTGTATCTCTGGCTTCATTTTGATTTTACCCTGCATGAGTTTAAATGTCTGTGTTGTTTGAAAATCATTGTGCTCTCCATTAGATGAGATATCTGTGTGCCGGAATGATTGTGTCCGAGAGATTTGATGTTATATGGGCAAAGAAGGAAGTGTTGAAATTGCAGTTTGCATTGTTCAAATCACGATTTTAAGGATCTGGGTAGTTTTAAAATCCAACATTTACTCTAAGAGCGATCATACCGATTGCTGAAATTACATAAATGCAAAAATTGCAATTTTCAAGGGCGATTTTAGCCGGATTCGATAAAAAACGCCAGAAAGCTGGGGCGTTTTGGTTGCTCTTTATCCTACACGGGCATTTATGGGAAGGGTTGATGCCATATTTCTTATTTGGTTTCTTCCATTTGTCTGTTTCCATTATGAGTTTGAAATCACTTAAAACCAGAAGCCCCTCCTTACCTGCATTTATGTTGCAACTTTTGTTGTTGTTAACATGATCCACAATGCAAAAAATTCTACATGATTGTTGTTGCCATGATCAACACCATACTTCATAAAAGAACAGTGTGCATTATCCATGAAAAGGACGGGGATGAAAAGGATGGCTCCTTACCTGGTGAGCCGGCATGCCCCATCGAAGTATCCCCCTTTCTCAGTATTCTCCTAGTGTATCCATGCCATATTTTACACAATCCATTGATATGCTTTATTATTCAAGCATTTTCTATTTTTTTAAGAAGAAACATTTCTCAAGTGGAAGCACATCAATTGTTTAACTTAGAGCATAACGAACTGGACACCTTCATCTTACCCACAACATCAGGTACATGATTATCTTTTCTTCCCCAATTTACCCATCTAGTCTTGTTTTTTTTCTTGTTATTACTTTGCCCTAAATGAAATGGATACATCCAATCAAAATCTCTTGCTTCGGACTTATCAGTTTTCCATGTTTTGGCTGCAAGAACTTCTTCACACTCATTAAGGGAAAATGTGAAATAGGGAAGGCCACTCTTGTACACAAAGTGCAGAAGCCCCTGCAAAAATTGGAGGATGAGCTGGTGGAGTTTGCGTACTTGAACGAGCAACATCAGTTTCTGAAGTAAATTCAGATAGTTTCTCTGAAAACTGTTCATTTTTAATTTTATGTCCAAGAGAACTGCATCTACTTCTTGATACAGATAAGAAATTCTTGCCTGAAACATTGCTTTCTGATGCCATAAATGGCTGATTTTCTGAGGAAGTCTATCTTGCACTGGAATTTTTTTTATGTTTTATGACTATCCCTAGGTAAACCCTGTGCATTGGATTTGCTCAGAGATATATCTGTTCTGACACCTAGCTTAGAGTTCCAAACACCATGAACATCATGTTCATGATGCAGTGAGGTCCGTTCTAAAGGTGCAGAAGAAGACATGTCCATACGATGCATTTTCCTAGATTTGACAATAGGGTCTATCCACCTTCTTAGAGGACTGACTGAAGCTTTCTTATGAACCTTGCACCTGTTGCCAGCTAAGTTGTACTTAGATGGACTATCAAGCGAGCGGGCAAAGTTGAACATTTCAATGTTCTTTTTTCGATGATTTGAAATCCAGCTGGCCTTTTAAAGGGCCCTCGTTTTAACTTTTTTCCACATGTCCATGGCCCTGCGGGGTTTGTAATAAAACATACTAGCATGGTGTTTTGTAAAAGACTTGGTTCCCTAGGACTTTTTGGCTAAGTCAGGTATTCCAAGGAGTTTTTTCACCTAGTTATTATGTCTTGCATTAGTGCATAACATAATTTTTGGGTTTTTCTCCTGTTCCTCCAAAGCTGGAATGCCTGAGGAGGCTGACGGGCCTTAGGGGGTTGTTAAAGTCTATGGGTCAATGTATATGAACATGCTAGGCGTTATTTTTTAGTCATATGGACATGTGCTAAGTCCCCCTAGGTTGTTTTTTAATTTTCGGCGAAGTTTATTTTTTTCCGTAAATTGAGCCATTTTTTTTAATGGTTCAATTAAAAAAAATTGTAATTGGCCTTGAAGTGGCGTCTGGAGGTCTTTTCTGCCTTAGGGGTGCTCGTTTTCTAACTCAGAGCACCCCCTTAACCCCTAAACCCACTTTTCCTAATGTTTGGGTGCTTAAATTTTTACCTATGGCCAAAAAACCCAAAAATCCCAAAAAAGTCATTGAAAAATAAAAAAAGTGAAAAAAATGACTCATAAAAATATTAAATTTTGGGAGTGATTTATGGACTGATTTTTTCAGCTATGTTTTAGGAGTTGTAAGAGCTGATTTTGGAAAGATTCCGGGCAGCTATATTATTGGGATTACTTCCCCATTTGAGGGGGGCATATTTCCCAAAATTGGGCCCCTTCAATCATGGAATTTGCAGCTATGTTTATGGGCTGTCACATGGCTTATTTTTAGCTGATTTGGGCTGACTTTGGTAGTCCATTACATGGGAGTGGGCAGCCCCATTTTCTCCACGAGTTATGCCACTCATTCCACCCATTTATCTCCATCTTTGGCTATTTAAGCATGGCTGCCCACTCCATTTTCTCTAGTTGGAAAGTGAGCAGAAATATGTTGTAAGCTTATGCTATTTTGTTTATGAATAAAAAGACTTTGGAGGTCCTATGTGTGATACTTTTGTGAGTGGTTTCATGGTCTCTTGATGTGGAGTATTTTGTAGCAAGTTCAAGTTCTGTGCATGCAATTTCCAGCCATCAACTAGCTTGCTTGAAGGATTGGTAACGATTTTGTGGGAAGGAACAATTAATCTTGTTTGTTTTAATTTGTTCTTGCATTTGCCATATTGGTTAGAGATTCAAAGTTTATATGTTTCATTTGTTTATGCTCATACTATTTTGATTTCTAATCATGTGCATTTCTAGTTTGATGGTTTTTCTGTGAGTTTTGTTTGCTACAGGTTGACAAGTGTGAAAAGGAGGATAGCTTGTTTGCTCTCCATTTCTTCTTTTGTGCACATTTTGGTGGATTTTACCCTCGGTTTCCCACTTTCAAGCTTCCAAAGTCTTTGGTTTCAAGGGCCATTCTGTCTCTTCTCTCTTCCTCAGCTTATAAAATAAAAAATTTTACTGGTTACGATTGAAGAGTGATTCTTGATTTATTTTTTTATTGATATATTCTGAAGTAGATCTGATTCATTCTTAGAGTTCTAATCTAGTTGTTTAAAGCTTTATCTTCCATTAGATTAGATCTTTCATTATCTATCATTACTTAATTTTTAAACTGGTTAAAAATTGTTTGTAACGTCCCCTTCCATCAGCAAATGCAGGAAAGGAAACGTTAACAACACACAAGGCTTTTGTAAAGACTTAGCCTCAATAATTTCATATCAATTAAAAACTTCAATGTGTATATTCAATTCAATATCAACAAAGCAGAAATTAAACATTACATATGCACACAATTTTTTACATGCGTTCAGCATACCCATATCAACCATACATGTAACAGCCATTAATTATCATATTGCATAAAACATGATGCCTTTCATTTCATTAACATGAATAATTCATCCTTCAGATTGAATGCATTGTAGAACACAGAATGCAAATAGTTTAAATCACAAGAATACTTATCTTGAATTGTAACGGTCCAAACGACTGGCTATGGGAGAGCAACGTTCCTCCCAACCATAGATCTACGTCCAGCCTATATTCCTTCAGCCGAGAGATCACCCCCGAGCGGGGTTGTGTATCCACTAAGGAGGAACTAGCTGGTTTCACTCATAGCCATGGTTTCGGTCAAGCATCCAAGGAGATAGAGGAGGGTAACGCTAAGCCAATGAGCTCAACCACAGAGCTACAGGCATCTCAAGTGAGCTCAACAGTTAGGCACCCACATTACCTACCACATCCAACACAAGGAAGATCCCCTTCTCTGTTACACAGTCCCTCAGGCAACTCTTCCCTCCAGTGTTCTTCAATATGGGCATAGAAAGGTCCAGTTGCTAATCCTTGAGATCCTAGCCTTCACTGGGTTTATCAAGCACACCCAACCTCTGCATAGTCATTCCCAACTTGATTTCTCACCATTCTGCTCACCAAATACTCAAATCCGTCACTGGTTCTCTGAGCTGCAAAAATTGGGTTTTCCTAATGATTTCGGGGTAGCTAATGCTCCCAAATTCGCCCCAAGGTTCATGCTAATGGATCCCCCATTGGATTTCCCTGTTCCATGCCAAATCTGGACGTTTTTGGTCTTTCAAAATCTGGGTTCTCTCAAGGTCGCGATTTTTCTGGTTCTCTCACTGCTGGCACTCGTTTTTGGATGCAAAATGATGCTAGGTACCTCCACAATGGAATGGGGTGAGAATGAAGCAACCTCCCATGAGGTTGAGTGACTTCTTGCCCAAGCCCACAGAGCCCATGACTACCCATACGAATTTCAGGGCTGCCCATGCTCCATTGAAGCCATGGGCTGAAATCTCAACCACTTCCTTACAACAGTCATAAATGTCACCTAGGGAAGTCAATGGGTTCTCATAATGACAAATGGCAGCCTAGGGTTTAGTCCCATAGCCCCCTCACCACTCCCTAGTGGATACACGTGGCCCCTTCTCATTCGTTGCCTCCATAGCCAGTTTTGGTATTTTATTTCAATATTTAAATATTTACATCAATTTACAATATCCCATGGCTTAATAGCACGTGGGTAGCAAAATATCAAGCGTGTCTAATTCAAATAAAATCCGAGCATAAACTAGCGGGGCCTTGGCCTTGAGCTCCACGCTAGGGAAACATACAATGTGTGTATACAATATTTACATTAGAACCAATATTTCCTAAGGGTCCAAATTGGGGTATTACATTGTTAAAGTCTTGAAAAGTTTGAAAGTAGTGTTAGATCTGATATAAAAGTTTATTTGGCTGTCCAAGAGCATATAATTTGCAGCTCATTAAGCTTGCAAAGACCCCAAGCAAACAAGCATCACTGCTTGTTTTACTTGGTTAAATTTTACATTTTTTAAGTAGTCTTAACACTTCGATTTTTTTTGGGTTTTTAGGAGGTGTTCCAAAGACACTCTTAAAGTGTTTTGGGGCATTTTATACTAATATTTGCTTGCTGGTTTGCAGCAAAAGACGAACAGGTAGGAGGAGGTGCTGCCGAAATTTCAAGGATCCAGGCAATCTAGAAGACCAAATTTAAATTTTTGTAAAACCGGTTATATTTTCATTGAAAAATTGTAAGCCGCCAAGTCACTTTAAGTAGACTGGGAAACTTCTCTGACCATTGTAAAAGATTATTAAACGAGAGCAAGTGGGCTAGCCAGCGCCCACACCCCATCCCCCCAAGGTGGTCTGTGTCGTCTCTTCTCATGGTGTGATTTTTTAGAGTAGTTTACTTCTTTTATTTTCGGCATTTAATAAAACTAACTAGGGTTAAAATTTACCTTGTTGGTCCGTTCCACTAGCGGGCCACAAGTTCACTCAGGACATAGATTTTTATCATTTTTTTTTTACAAACTCAAACGCCCCCTTGCTTTCCTGAAGTAGGGTTTCTGTAAAAGGGCTTGCCCGAGTACATGCCTGAAAAGAGACTCCTAGGGTTTTAAAAAAAGATAAAATTTTGGTTCATAAAATTTTTCTAAAAAAATACCAAGGTCTTCTCCCGTATGCTCTGTGGCCGACTTGCAGCTCAATCTGATCCAGTTGGTACACATCAGAAAGGGGGAGATGACTAGTAATGGGATCTAACACCGCCCACAATAAAAAAACCTTTATGTGAAAATCCGGCACATCTCGAGCATTTTGCTGTCGTGGGGAAATTTCCCAGAAGGCTTAGGGCAAAACTGAGTAGTGACCTCTTGGAAACCGTTAGGCTTGCCCTCGTTGGTACAACATCTGAACACCTCCTTGAGACTCCGATTCAGCCCAAGCCAGAGAGGGAAGCCACACAACAAATTTCCGGACATGTTCCCCCGTGCCTTCGCGTATATTGGGAACCAACCAACCATAATAAAAAGATCACATTCACATTAATTTTAAAATAAACCAAGAACACTTGCACTACATTTACTTTTTGGTTCATGCATTTATTTGACTCCATTACAAGGCACTGGTCTATGTTAATGTTATTCATGCTATTGACAAATGATGCAAATGAATGATAATGAAAATGAATGAGAGCAAATGATGTATTGATGAATAATTGCTTTGCTTTACAAAAGTATATGCTGCTTTGTCTTGGTTATCCAAATATTTTTCTAACTCCTAGATTAGACACCTTAGTTTTATTTTTAGGGTCCACCCCCCTTGGCTTCGTTAGGAAAGCCTAGACGGAGGAGTTGAGTCCCAAGTGACAGCACTTGACTCTGACTTGCCCCCAAGGCCACACCAGCAGCTTGAAGACTTCTGCTGCATTTTCCCCAGGTGTGGAACCAGGCGGCAACAACACCCATCTCTAGATAAGTTCCCATGGCAATAGCATGCATCTGGCTTGACTAAAAAGGATTTTGGAGTTATGAAAATAGTTTCATAGTTGTTAATTGCAGGATCTCAAGTCCCACTTACACTGAAACTTTTAGCTCTCCTGTTTGTATGGGTTGTCCCAATACCAATAGGTGATTCATCTCTGACTACTGTTTCATGCACTCGTTGGTCAACACATGTTTCTGCTGACTTAACCGGTATGTCAGCAACCTTGTTTTGAGTCTACAGTTCATTATATATTACAGATTGTGATCTGTGAAATAGAACATTAGTAGAACCAGTCCTTCGATGAAAAGCATTTTCTGGAGTATATGAAAGCTTGTTGTTTACAGAGCATGCAGGGTTCTTTGGTACTGTGCACTTTTGGGTGTCTCCAGAAACAATGCTATTACCATCCAAGAAGATATGATTTTGGTCACTTTCTAATAATGGGGAATGATCTGAAACTGCTTTATCAGTGATAGATTATGAAGTGACTCAACCAATTTATCTATCAAGGGAGAATCATTTGTCTGAATATTACTACCATCAACATTTGAAGTGGGCAACTCATTAAAGCAGTCAAGAAATTGATTATTTACATCATCCTCTAAGTTTTCCCCTTGAACTGATCCAATAGCTGATGAATACCTTTTCTTTTCACCAAACTGTTGTGGTATATCTTCTAAATTTACTGAAGTCTCGGAGCATGTTTCTGGTGACCGATCTCCAACTGAAAAGAAACCAGGAGTATCCCACTAACTCAATGTTCCTTGGGAAGTTCAAAAACTGGTTTGCTACCTTGTTCAGTTCTTGATACATCAACTTCATTTTCATTCCCACTCCTATTTGTGAAGAATAAACATATTCTGTAGATTTTAGATCTGAGAATGGAACTTCCTTTTTTAAAGTAGCGGATACAACTTTTTGTATTTCCCCTACCTTTGAGTTTGAACCTTGGTTCTTCACCATATTTCCCTCAAGAAGCTTGAAATCGAAGTATTCATTTGGTGGAGACCCACTATCTGTCCCAAGCTGTGAACGTAGAGATGTTTCCTTTGAACCATGCCTTGAGCCTTCCACAAGTACTCCGTATCTTTCTTGACCCTTGCTTGGGGAAGATGAATGGCTTTGACAGTGTGGTTTGATTGAAGAGGATGAAGCCAAATTTAAATATGAGTGCAAGGAACTAGAAGGTGACCTATCCCTTTCAACAGAATAGCTAGCTTCACTTTTGCAAGAGAAAGAAGAGGATCCCAAGGTTGAGAAGGATGAAGAGGTATCACTCCCAGAGGGCGAATTAAAACTTCTTCTAGGCCCTTTCCCTCCTTTGTTACGATTCCACTTTTCTAAAACACCCCAATCCAGTACTCCAAAATGCAGGGCTCTCTCCTGGAAAGAATCTGCTTTGTCTGCACGTTGAAGATAATCAGGCAAACTTGACATATATCGTATTAGGTCTTCTATTTCTGCTTTCTTCTCTTTTGCCATGCCATTTGTATGCTTCTTAGAAGACTCCTTAGTAACTAAACAATCGCCACCTTGATGCTGTAACTCCTGGAGATCATGCATTGCAGGTTTTTTAGCACAGTTGGACCCATCTTTGCTCTTTTTGGAATTGCTTCGACAATCTACCTTTGCTTCACTTTTGGTTTCTTTCAATGCTCCCGGCCAAACAATTTTTTGTGATTTTGAACTATGATAAACAGATGCCCTTCTCACTTCCAATAAATCTTCAGCATGTGCCTTAGATTGTGCTATCTCAGATGATACACATTCCAGGTCATGCTCTGAAAGGTTAGCAACTGCAGTCTCTTTTGGAGCATTTCCCTTTAAACTGACCTTCTCTGTAGGTTTTACCTTTTTCTCGGCACCATAAATATATGCATGTCCCATCTTAGCATGCACTTCACCTTTAGCTTTTGCACTGACACCCCCAACTCCCGTGTTGGTAGACATTGACTGCAGATTGAAATGCGCCCCATTGAACATCATCAAACCTGCCAAACATCATAACATTAGAGATTCACTTTTAGAGTTGCCAACACAGGCCCACAAAGTTGGACACTTGAAAGGCAATAACTGCCATATTATCCAACACATTTACAATGTGCGTGTACAATCTCATATCCAGTTAAATTGAAGACAACATTATGTACAATGTAGGGAAATGAAATAATAGATGTCAACAACACCCAGGTAATTTAGAAACACTCTTTCCAGGCTGGGTTAATGTTTTTCCTAGTCATTATATATAACAAATGAACTATGGAAATTCGAAAAAAGGAAAAAATACAAATACAACACACAATAAACAGGAAGTTTCTGGAGACTTGGGGGAGCTGCCTCCCTGCTGCTCTGCTTCCCACCCAATGTTTTATATGTCATAGTAACAAGATTCAACATGATGCAATAAATAGGAAGTTGCTGAAGAGTTAGGGAAGATGCCTCCCTGTGGGCCTGCTTCACACCCAAGGCTTTTATGTCATAGTAACAGGACTCAGCAATGGATTTTGAAGCTCACCAGGTCTGATTGCCTTGCCAACGAAAGGAGCCACCAGAAATTAAGCTTGGGTCAGTGAAATTCAGGAAAATTCAGCAAGTTAGCAGCTGACTTGTACATATTCACAAGAAGCGCAGGTGTGAACATCATTCAACCAAAAGGCATGTTTTGAGTTAAGTTTTCAATTTTCTCATGCTATTTTATGCATTTTGGTTGACTGCTTTTTGCATGTGAATTACATTTAATCTACACGAATCATCCTTTATCTCATGCTTTTTTATATGTTTTGGTTGATTGACTTCTACATAAGAAATGTGTACGAGTCATCTTTTTGTGTGCTTTTTTAACTTTTATGCATTTTTGTTGACTGAATTCTGCACAAAAAAATGGGGAATTTTTTCTTGTGTCATTTTATGTATTTTGTTGGACTGGGTTCCATGCCTGAGCTACTTGTGAATCTTCCTGTACAATCTATTAGAATGTCTGTTATAATGGTCATATCATGTACTTAGGGGGTTTTAAGTTGGAGTACTTCATGTTTTAATAAGGTCATCATGTAGTAAAGTAATAAAGTTAGTTTAGTCAATTGATAATTAGATGTTGGGTACTGACTCTCATTGAGGCTATGTAAATGACTCTTGTATCTTTTGGAATGTACAATCAATTCTAATGGTTCTCTCTCTATTTCTTCTTTAGTGTTTTGCAAATCCCGATATGCTATCGGAGCCACAAAGTCAAGAGGACACATCCAGGAGTCACAGTGAAGAAGCTGAGGCATCATGAGGCCACATAACAGAGACTGAGGCCAGAAAGGTGACACACATTGGAACAAAATTTCCGCAGAAAGAATTTCAAGGTGCTGGCACAGAATTCAAGGAAATATCAGCACAGACTTCAGCACTTTCCATATGCTCTATGTTGCCAAAACTGTTCAACTTAGAGCACAAGGAACTGGACACCTTCATCTTACCCACAACATCAGGTACATGATTATCTTTTCTTCCCCAATTTACCCATCCAGTCTTGTTTTTTTTCTTGTTATTACTTTGCCCTGAATGAAATGAATACATCCAGTCAAAATCTCCTGCTTTGGACTTATCAATTTTCCATGTTTTGGCTGCAAGAACTTCTTCAGACTCATTCAGGGATTGTTGGTATCCTTGGTATACTCCATTATTTATTTAAATTTATGGCTTTATAATGATATTTTTCTTCTGTTGGCAGGTTGTTTATGATGTTACTAATCAGGAGAGTTTCAATAATGTGAAACAATGGTTGAATGAAATTGATCGCTATGCGAGTGATGAGAATGTCAACAAGTTGCTTGTTGGAAACAAATGTGATTTGACTGCTAATAAAGCTGTTGATTATGATACAACCAAGGTAATGTTAAATGCTGAGTAGCTTTGGCATCATGTGCACTGCTATGTGTTTCACTGTATGCACCATCGTCTTTGACTTGATGAGGGTTTAAATATGAGTGTGCCTTGAAGTTGTTGGTGCTCTGTTTTTTGTTAATTGCAACACTATGGCAGTTTGTGCTCTTAAGTTTGTTGACTTGGCTTGTAGATTCTTTTTTTTATTAATCTCAAGGGTTAGTTTTTTTTGTCACTTTTTCAGTCTACATTTTTCTTGACATGCTTCGTGTATTTTGTTCTTCAAGGCATTTGCTGATGAGATTGGCATTCCATTTTTGGAGACAAGTGCGAAGCATGCAACAAATGTGGAGCAGGCTTTCATGACCATAGCTACTGAGATAAAGAACAGGTGCATTTTTTTGTTATGATGTTTTCCAACCTTTAACAAGTGCCTATATTATACAATTATGATGTTAAATGTTTGTTTGACTCCCTAATTTTAATTGTGTGTAATGGTGTAAACCTGTGCCGGCAAATCCTAATGAATCTGATTGAGATTCTACTTTTTCTATGATCCTGTTGTTTTATGATAAAGTTATATGGTGATACATAATTCAAATTACATGTCGCGACTATTGGTAATCTTGTTGGTTTGAGACACGTTCCTATTGTCTATTTTATTGGGCATAGTTGATATAACATTGGGAAAATACTGGTTTTTTTAGGTCGTGATATAGTTACCTTGTCCATTCATTGCTTTGAAATCAACGCTGTAGATGTACTCGCAAATTTTTATTGCCAAGTGAATTGTATAGAAGTTTGTATTTTGCAAGCATATAAATACTCATGCCTATCATGTATTTATTTGAAAATTTTGTTGCATATGGATCGAACCTTCATCTATATTTTATTATTCTTGAATATGTTTGACATTCATTTTGTTCCCATGCAAAATTTATTTGAATATCATCATTGTCAAGCAATAACAACTTCTTAAAGGGTGCTAGCTCAATGGTAGAGCACCTGCCTAATGATAGGTAGGAGATTGGTGGTTCAATTCCTCCATACCCTATCATAAATTAGTGACTAAGAAAATGACTAAATTTGCATATATACGACTATTAGTAGCTAATTTCTAGTATTATAGCGTGACTAACGTTTAGTCGTATTTATCTTAGTCATTAATATGTTATCATCTAGTAGTTTATTTAGTCATATATTTGGTCATTAATTGTGACAATCAGTGACTAAATCAGTAAGTATCAATGACTAAATCAGTGAGTATCAATGACTAAATCAATGACTTAATCAGTGACTATCAATGACTAATAAGTCAACCAATTAATGACTAGTGAAATACGACTAGAGATAAGATAGTGGAAATCGGATACTATTAGTCACCGACTCAAAAATAGTCATTTATAGTCGAATTTTAGTCATTAATTTCTCATTTTGTACTAGTGAATTGTTTGATTCCTTTGTTATGTGCAAATCTCAAAAGAATCTATAAAAAAAGAATTATCCCAAGGAATATTCCTCAACACATTCCTAAGTTGGTGCCTTAACAATAACTTTCTTCTAGTATTCTTACTTTCATATAATATTGTCAAGGCATCAAACATTTCCTTAGGAGTCTTCAATTCTGACACATGAGGGACTAAGTGGTCCTTGATTGAATAAGATAGAATTATTTTTGCTTTGACCATATTTTTCTTGTACTTTGGTTTGACCTCCTCTTCCTCCAGTTCTGGGATAAATTCTTTGACATAATTTAAAAGGTCATTCTATTCTAGGATGAGAAGTATCCCATGCTTCCAAGATATGAAATTGTTTGCTCCATCCAATCTATCCTCAACCCTTAGATTGGTTGCCATCTTGTCAAAACTGAGATTTGACCTAGAAACCCTAGCAGAGGGTAGGTCAAGATATGAAGTTTTCAAATGATAAATCTAATTCCACATATAGGTGTGCCATCCCAGGGAGAGTTGGAAAACACTCTTTTTATGCCAGTTATGTGGATATAGCAACTCAAAATTGGAAGCCCTAGATCTTGACCTCCTGCAGATATTAGATCAAAATCAAAATTCCTTGGATCTGAGATATGGTTCCACAGGTAGATGCATCCTCCTAGGGCGAGTTGGAAGATTCTAAGATCGACATTGATCTATGGATGGAAAGGCTTCAAACTAGAAACCCTAGTTCTTGACCACCAACGAAAATTAAGTCAAAAACTAAAAAATTCTTCAAACTAAAAACTCCTTCTGTAGAAAAGTGCACCTCATTATGGCGAGTTCCAAGATATTATTTCGAAGTCCAATCTATGGACAAATATTCTAAAATTCCAAGCCCTAGTTTATGGTTGTACTAGTAATGGCTTCTATTCAGTCTTGCTCTGATACCATGTTGATTTTTCTTAGCAGTTAGATGTTATTAAATTACTATTACTTATCATTCACATAAACATAAACTGCATGCATAAAAGGATCGCTAAAAGAAACACATTCACAATAGACTCAATTTTACCTTGGAAAAACTCTCTCACGGGAAAAACCAAGCAAACTTCTCCGGATAAGATTCTTCAACAAGTTACAATGCCAACTCTAGTGCCCAACACTAGTTATATAATAATCATACAAGAAATATACAAAATAACCTTTGAGACCGAAGAAGAGAGAGAGAAAGATAAAACCCCAAAATATTGTCTTCTTGATGCCTCTTGAGCCCTTGAGTAGTCTTTCTTGGATCTGTGCACTTTTCCTCTTGCTTGAGTGAATTGGTGTGTTGCAAATGAGCCACCTTCACTTATATTTATACTAGAAAGGGTCACTTTTCTTACTAGGCCGACTTGTCTTCTTGATTGGGTCATTTTCCCCTTTAACTGGGTCGACTTAACCATTTTACTAGGTCAATTTAATTAGGTCGACTTGTTCTTAGATTTTTTTTATTATTCTTTCTTGTGGAATATATTCCAATGCTATTCAAAACATCAACAAAGATGACTTAAGAAAAAAAGAACACCGGTGTTTCACGAAAGGGAAAAGAGCTCAGGAAGTCAGCCGACTTACCACTGGAATATATAGACTGATGATGGATGTCGAACTGCAGTATCAAAATTTCGGATCAAATATGCAAGGTGTATTTAAGCCTCCTCAAATCATGTTGCTCCGTCTCTTTGAGCTCATATATCACGATTGTGCTCATCGAATGGGACAAATTCCAATATCACTTTGCTCTATTTGCTCCAACAATCATCGAAGGCTTTGTTGCTTGTATCCTCTAGGAGAAGCATTTACCTTACAACAACCACCGAATAATTAATTTGTATTGTAATTTTGTAAAGTTTTCATCTTCATGTTCTCTTCGAGACAAATAAATGTTTTGGGTAGGGGATATGTTGGAGGAACCTAGTTGGCCATCCGACTCGGTCCTCCCAACCGACGAGAGATTGGTTGGCTTAGTCAGTCGAGTCGGTTAGGCTAACCAACCCGACAGTTAGGAATTTATCATTGTGTAACTACTTATATGCACTATATATTAGGATGGTGAGCCAGAAGATGTAATGATGCTTCTTGTGTATGATGGGCTCATAATAGAAGACAGATTGTTGCTTCTGTCACCATTACTTGTATTCTTTCTCCTACCTTTATGCATGTATATATCTTGCATTTTGTTATGTATTTCTATGCTATTGGTAACCTCATGTAATCCCTTAGATTACAACAGTTATACTCGAAATAGAGTCCCCTTATTTATTGTATTGATTGTAAATATATTCATGTAAAGTTGTTCTTTTAAGGCTACATGTTTTCAAATGGGCTCTTCATTTGCTTTGTTGGTTCTAAAAAGGTTTGTGTGAGATCTTGGAGACTCACAGTTATGAATATTGGCATTCCATTCAAAGTTTATTCGCACTTCATCATGGGCGGATTGATGTTGTCATCATTTGTCCTTGACAAAAGTGAAGTTTGTCCATCTTCATAGGTTATCAAGGATTTGAGTCATGACGACATTAATCATTCCACTCTGTAGCTTGTCCTTGATGGAAATGAAGTATATCTCTTCAAAATAGGATGTTTGAAGTTGTCACTATAAAGGGAATGGTAATGCAATGCCATCTTCTTATGTTTATATGTTATTTGATCCCCGAGGCAACATTAAGGGGGTGATGTTATAATATTGCAATAAAGTTTGTCCATCTTCATAGGTTATCAAGGATTTGAGTCATGACGACATTAATCATTCCACTCTGTAGCTTGTCCTTGATGGAAATGAAGTATATCTCTTCAAAATAGGATGTTTGAAGTTGTCACTATAAAGGGAATGGTAATGCAATGCCATCTTCTTATGTTTATATGTTATTTGATCCCCGAGGCAACATTAAGGGGGTGATGTTATAATATTGCAATAATGTTGTCTAGTTTCCACATTTGTTGATGTGCTTAGTGCCATTATAATGGTGTGTGTAACATTGAAGGCCATTATCGATGGGGCATTAGTCTACATGTAATGTGACATAATTAGAATTTACAAGATCACTTATATGAATTTTGTTACTTAAAATACACATTTATGTGACAACTTGTTCCTTAATATGGCTTGGTAGGTGAGATTTTGTTTATCCACATTCATTAGGTGTAGACTTCTCACCACTCAGGCCTATATATTGAGGTCTCTACGTATTTATTCGTCCTTTTGCAATCATCATTATCCATTGTAATGGATCATTGTGAACTTCTACTCAATTAACTAAGGTAGTATGTCTTACGTCATATTGTCACATTTTATACCATAATAGTATACTTATGAGATTATACTCAATTAATTGAGGTAGTATGTGTCATCTCATATTGTCATATTTTGTACCATATATCCCTAACCTGTATCAGTTTTCTACATTGTGTACATTGGATTCCTTGATTGGGGAATTCTTACCATGATGTTTGTTCCTTTTTGTAGTATAATGCCTTCCTGTGTCAACCCCATTTGGTGCGATTTGGTGCGTAGTATATTGCCTTCCTGTGTCAACCCCATTTGGTGCGATTTGGTGCTCCCAACCTTGTTAGAGGAACCCCATTCGGTGCTCCCAACCTTGTTAGAGCTTTAACATTTCTTGGTAAAACCCATCTGATTCTCCCAATCTTGGGGTTTCCCCAAAATAATAGAGTTAAAAACAAAATGGGTCCAGTTGTAATGATCGATATTTTCCAAAATACTACTGCAAAAATCAAACTTGACTACTTGTCCTGAGCTTACATACATGCTATCATTAAACAAAAATATTGTGGGTGACTATTCTATCACAACTAACAGAAGGAAAACCAAAACTCTTCAAACAAAAATCCTTGCTAACCTGGAGCAGGCTTCTATGAATTTGGTGCGTGAATTTCCAACTTGAAAACCACCATTTCTGGAGGGGCGAATCTCTGGTTGTAGTCCACTAGGAGGCAGGAGGAGCAGCCAAATCCTGAGTCTGTCTGAACGCCACCCAATTCTAAGAAACTGACTCGAAGCTGCAAGACTGAGAGTTGGGCTTCGATTTGTTCTTCTCCTTTTGCTGAATTTCGTCCAGCAGGGCCTGTTCCCGTTGCCTTGTGAGCCCATATTCCTATTCTCGTGAATCTTCTTCTTGCTCCAGAAGTTTTTCCAACACTCGAAAGTCTCGCCCACAAGTGTGAGTCTGTTCAATGCTCTGTCCAGATAACCAACCTCCTCTTCCATCCTCTGAAACCTATTGAAGAGGAATACTTCCCGACTTCGTCGAGTACGGTGTCTCATCATGGTTGGAATTCACAAAAAGCTCGGCGTTTGGCACTCTATTCGGCAGATAGTTCTTCCTTCTTCAAATTCGACGACAGATGAATTGGAATTTCAGAGGAACGTACCAAATAAATAGCCTGCCACCTTGACGTTTGATGATGGTTGCTGAAGCGGGGGGATTGTTACAATTGTGGGGCATTTTTTTTCTATACAATCTGACTGCTCTATCCGACCTCGGCCATCCCCTCAGTTTCGCAAAGGACGAGCGATGCTTTGCAAATCTCTCTTCGTATGAACTCAATGAATACCTGTTGCAAGATTTCTGTGGTTGTGGTTGTTGATTTCAGGAAGTCTGGGAGAATCCATAGTATTTATATAGGCCTTTCAGGCCAATAATGAGTTGGCTGCTCTGTCCACCTCTTCATTGGACATTGCGCTCGATTAGTTGACGGAGGTACAAGTCTTTTAGATTCATATTTGTATTCATATATTTTATGAGTAAGAATGAGTGCTTCAGGATTGTTGCCATGGTTACATTTTTGGGGGTGAGTATCATAAATCTTTGAAGAAGCGCAAGTGTTTCAACTTGGAGATGTTGTAACGTGTATGATATAGCATTATATCTAATAAAACGAAAAAAGTAATTTTTTTAATTAAAAAATAATAATAAAAATTCATGTCGGTTCATAAAATAAAAAATTATAGAAAGTATTTAAAAAAATCCATGTTGGTTCATAAAATAAAATATTATGAAAAGTAATTAAAAATAGATGTTCGTTTATAAAATAAAAACTTAAAACTTAAACCCGGATCTATAAATCAAGAGAGATCAAATTTCTTGAGTTTAAATTTAAAAAAAGAAATACACCTCAAGAAATTGGATCCCTCTCGATGCTTGATAGATACGGGTTTAAGATGGATCTATACTGGTTCTATATACAATACTAGGCATATCTTGTCATCAATTGTCCTTCGGGTTAAATGTTTTTTTTTTAACGGAAACAGGTGATAGATTTATATAAACAAAAGTTGTGCACAGCCATTCATTACAGAAAACAAAAGCCAACACTCTGCATCAGAGAAAGGAAAATTGCAGAGACTTATAGAGTTTTTATCATGGAGTTCTATGCTTCCTGACTTCCTATAAACTCTGTTCTTACTGTTGGGATAAACCCTTACAAATTGTTTGCATGATTTTAGACAAAAAAACATTCAGAGTATGAACAACTAAGAGAACCTGCAGACAAAGGAAGAAGAGGCTGCCATTAACTGAAATTCTGCTGCTAGACTGAGGCCGCATCCATGATCTCTTGATTTACAGTTGGGGCTTCCTGCACAATGCTGCAATGAGTTTTGCAGACAAAAACTGAGGTGTCTGCTTTGATACTGTCCACTTTCCCCATCAGCTCAATGATATTTCTGTCCATGTCTTCCATGCGTGACTCCAGGCAAGAGAGCTGGGAGTGAATATGCCTGTCTTCCATGGCTAATTCCTCAATTTGTTTCGCAGTGGTGCAGACAGCTGAGTACGTCCTGGAGAGGTAGGTTTTAATTTCCGAAGAGAGTTGGCTCAGCGTGGCTATGGCCTGTCTGACCCCTTCCATGCTGCAAGCTGACGAGGGAGAACCGACTTCAAACGGCGCTGCAGGATCCTGGGTGATGCAAAGACGTTGCAGAGCCGGAGCGAGGGCAGGGTGGGTAAGGCTCTCCATTCTGTGAGTTAAGAAGTCGACGGACACTTGGGGTCTTAAATGCCCAAGCGTGAGACCTGAACAGGCCATGTGGAGGGCGCGTGGGTGGATGCGTGACTGCCAAACCAAGGCGCGTGGGTGGATGGGTGGATACCCAAAACGCCTTCGGGTTAAATGTTAACCTTTCTTGCTAAGTCAAATTTCTCTAGCAATAATAGCCCTCCAACTTCATTGCTTTTGTTTCCTATGTGTAACACAAGAGAGAGGGTAGTGTGTATGAATGTGTAGCTCCATTCAAATAAAGGAGAGATGCAAAGGGAAGCTTTTGTTCATAGTGAGCACTTGAGTTGGATTTTTCTATTTTGGGTTTTATTTCTACATACATGGATCTACTGTTAGAATAGGGATATCCCTAGAAATTCTAGGGAACTTGCATGTTGAATTGAGGAGGGCATAGATCCCAAGTAGGATTGTGCATGAATGCATGCCACATTGATCCTCCATTATGGTTTGTTATTTCTAGCATTTGTATCCATGCATGGGATCATACTCACTACAATATTAAGGTTGAGGTTTGAATGAGTCACCTTAGGTTCTTTATGCATGTGACCATATACGTTATATATTTCCTATCCCTTATTCTATAAAAGAACCCTTGGGCTCACCACTACGTTGGTTGGAAAGTTTGAGTTATGAGCTATAGTACTATATTTTTTCTTCTTTTAGTAAATAATTGATAGATGTAGTATAGAGATTTCCACTTTGTGCATTTGATGTTTGCATTTGTAGACTACCATATTCAAAGATTGTTGTTTTGATTGAGGTTTTCAAAGTTTAAGATACCTAGGTTTAGGTTAAGTTATCTAAGTGTAAAATCTACTTACTATGGTCTGAATCTTAACATGGTATCAAAGCATGTTCATTGAAATCCTCTAGATCTGTGTATGGAATGGATTGTTTCCCATGATGATCCAAATCTTGAGGGATGAGATCCAAAAGGCCAAGAGAGGAGGAGAGAAAACATACAAATCTTCCATGAAATGAACCACAAACATTGACAAAAATATATGAATCACATACACCACAAAAAATATGTGTGTGTGTGTGTGTGTGTGTGTGTGTGTGTGAGAGAGAGAGAGAGAGAGGAAGGATTCCATAGAGATGAACCATTACATGCAATTAGGCCCCTCCTTCCTGATATAAAATCTCTTCCTATTGCCTTTTTATAAGGTGGCTTGTTGACAAAGTCAACTTTGATTAGGGTTAATTCCATCAATTACATGTCCATGATGTTCCTTTTTACATTTAATACAAATATGGACTTATGACTTTTACATCCAAACTTAGACTATAAGACCCCCTAAGATTTGGATAAATCCTCCCCCCTAGAAAATAGCAGTCCCCATCATTTCACCCATGCTAACAAAACAAAAGACCCCATTATGTTTATCGCACCAACATGTTTACAATTTGTCAATTGAAAATGAAAAAAAAAAATTGTGTGGTTTACTCATAACTTTGGGTTTGTGAATGACCCATAAACGCTTGCAATGACAAGATTGATCTTGGTCCTGAATTATAACATGTGGGTACATTAGATGAATAGTAAATTACATGGGTAAAAATAAAGAAACTACAATAGGATTTAATAAATCCAAAAATTAGAAATTTACATGAAAATTTGTGATTTTTTGGGTTGTGGACATCTCTCTGCAAATTTATTCACAAATTCTGCTACAAGTGATGAAATTAAATCCCATCAAAGACCCAATTGAGGTATCGATGAGAACATTTCACTTATATATGGAACTTGTTTTGATGTATCCCATGGATTGAGAAAATTCCTGCTGAAAATCAAGATGTGTGTGGTCGCATTATCTTACAGACCTATGCTACTTGAATCAATGATATCTCATAAACCATGAAACAAAATGAAATTCCATAAAATACCCATTTTAGCTGACGGGGAAACATTCCAATTGAGCTATGGTACACCCACTGAAACACCCTACATAGGTCAAAACATCTCTCTAAAGTTTACAGAAGAGGGTCGTCCTTCATTATATCCATGATTGTGCTTCTATTGCGGTTATATAGTAGTGGGCAAGCTGATAAAAGGCTAGAATGAGGTCTCCCAAGATTCTAGATGTTGCATGCAAGTTTTTTTAAGCCATGCCATGGCCATATGAAGCTGCAATAGTGCTAAATGTGAGAGCATTGAGTGCAAAGGGATATAAAGGATGCCAAGGGTTTGTAGAGCAGTACAGGTTGTTGTAGAGGTTATAGAACCTCCATGGGAAGCATAGAAACCCTAGAAAATTTCTAAAAATGTTGCAGATCAATAGATGTTATGAAATCCATGTATGATTCTCCTGTAATGGTGAACAAAGATCCGAGAGTAGAAAAAACATATAGTGCATGTGGACCAACTATGATGCTTATAGCATATGGCTCAACAAATGAATTCTCGGAGTTGCAAAGGGGGTTGGTGATTGCTGCAAATCTAAACCCACAATATGCTTCAAACCCTTGTTCCTAAGGAGTGCTTACTCACTCTAATACCAATGATCTGGATCTTGAGGGTTGAGATCTAGAAGGCGTAAATGTCAATAGAGAAGGAGAGAAAATATGCAAACTACCAGGAAATTCATAGAAGGAACATGGAAAAAAATAGATAAATGAAAGACACCATGAAAACATAAGAGAGAGTTGGAGAAGAAGGATTATATTCATACCAACCATTACATGCAATGAGGCCAAGTTTAGGACCTCTTATTCCTTATTATAAATCTCCCCCTGCTACCTGTTTATAAGGTGTCTTGTTGACCATGTCAACTATGAATAACTAACTCCATTAATTACATGTCCATCATGCTCCCTTTTACACTGAAAAAAATAGTGGCTTTATGACTTTTACATTCGAGCTTAGACTACATGCCCCTCTAAGATTCGAATCACTTGAGAGGGATTTGTTGAGGGGTTTAAATGAGTGTGTTTCTTGAGCTTTGATGAGTGAATCAAACCTGAAACTATGATAGGTTCTTGGGTGAGATGCCTAGGATCTTCCAATGATTGTAGGGTTTTTATAGGCCTGAGATAGAGGATTATTAGGGTCCTACCTAACCCCCCCCCCCCTTATCAGTGTACAAGGCCATAAGGCCCATTAGTTAGTTAGTGGGTATTGTCTTAATGTAAAAGGGCCTTCCTTATTGGATAAAAGACCCTAAGTGGTTGACCCTCATTAATAGCGGGACCACAAATAGTTGGGCCTTTGGCTATTAAAGCAATATATATAGAGTAGTAAGTTATATAATGGAAGTCAAGAATTGTTATTGTATTTGGAAATTTGCACATGGAGGTTACTCCCTTGAATAGGCAAGTGGTACCATAGCTCCCTCTTGGGACGAAAAGGACGAATTTTTAATATAATTAGCTTTTGGCTCTTTCAAACGAGGCATCTTGGATTTTTCACTCCAAACTTGTTTCTACAATGTTCCAGGGTCTGAAATTTTGAAGATACATAAAGGATATATGGAAGTATCTTGTGTCAAAAACTAATCCTCCGATTCTCTATAATTTCATAGATAAACTCTTTGTAAGTTAGGGTTTTTTCCTAATCCAGAAGGTTTGTCTCCTTCAAACAACTCATCTTGGCATTTTCACTCCATTTTTTTTTATGAAATTTTCAGGTTAAAATATGGATATAAGGAAGTATCTTGGGAAAAAAATTCAGGTTTTGGGTTGCTATACATTCGCATATAATCCATGTATAAGTTTGGGTTTGTGACTAGCCCAAAAACTAGCCTTAAACATGTGTTCTTGGTAAAACTGCTATATCTGAAATTTAAAAATCCAAATTGAATGCCACCAATTGTATTAGAAATAATATATACCAAATTATATCTCATAAAAATATCATATTCATACATAAGGTTGAAAGACGTATTGATCACTGGTCATATCGGCTCCTTTTCATTGGGGGTAGACTCGTTTTAGTGTAAGCCGTCCTTTCAGGCATCCCTGTATATTGGTTATCCCTTCTTGAAATTCTGGCTTATATCTCAAATGCTCTCAGGAAGCTCTTCTTTAATTTCCTGTGGTCTGGCAGCACTGATCGATCGAAGCTGGTTATGACGAGATGGGAGGTCTTATCTCGTCCTGAAAAATTTGGTGGCTGGGGCATCAAAGATATTAATATCTTCAGTAAGGCTTTACGTCTCAAAAGTCTCTGGCGTGGCTTATTTGGTGATAGCTTGTGCTCCAAAGTTCTACAAATTAAGTATCTCAAGACTGATGTGATCAGTTGGTTGAGAAAATCGAAGGTAATCCGAGGGAAAATTTCTCCGATTTGGAGAGGTTTTCTGAAGGTGTATGATTGGATTGCTAATGATATTCGCTGGCAAGTTGGGGATGGAGATAAAGTCTTGATAGGCTTGGATCCTATTCTTGGAATGGAAGGGACCTATTTACTATCTGACATATTGGTAACCCATCTAAACTTCTTCAGGATTGCTACTTTGAACATAATTAAAAAATGGGATATCAGTGCTCATGCTAGCAGTTGTTGGTTAAGTGCCATTGATCTGGACCTTACAGGACATCTTGCACAGGAATGGCAATGTTATATCAAATCTTTAAGCTCTACTGGGGTTTCATTATTACCGAGCTGTGATAGAATTGTTTGGTCTGGTAATTCAAAGGATGGTTGCGTCACGGCGAAGACTGCATATGATAGAATGATGCAAGATAAATGTATTTATAATCAACATTGGTGGTACAAGAGAGTTTGGAAGTGGACAATGCCATTAAAAGTTAAATGTTTCTTTTGGCATGCTCTTAACGGCAGTCTTAAGACTTGGGACAATTTGCTAAGGCGTGGATGGTCTGGTTCGAATTGGTGTTGCTTGTGTAAACAAAATTCTGAATCTATCAATCATATTTTTATGGAGTGTAGTTTTATGCAAGAAGTTTGGTCTTTATGTTGTACAGATTTAAAATCAGATTTGGCATGGGGTGATAGGGACTTTGGCTCTTGTATACTCAGCTGGGTTAGAAACTTTAAAAAACCTCTGTATTTTCCCATTTTTGTCTCTTGGGCGATTTGGCATGTTCGAAACAATGTATTGTTTCAGGATAAAATGCCAGTGGCTGCAACCTGTGTGGTGACTATTTTAAAAATGTTACAGATTTTTCAGGATGATGAAGGTTCTCGGCATGTGGCGAGAATAAGCCAATTTTCTTTCATTATTTCACAGCTGGTTTTGTTTTTTGATGGTGTTGCACAAAATGGCTTTAGCGCGGCGGGAGAGGTTATTTATTTAAATGATGATCATTATTATACTTTACGCCTTAATGGTGGTAATGGGACAAACATGAAAGCAGAATTGTTGGCACTATGGTGTGTACTAAAAGTGGTAAATATCTTTGGATTAGTCAATCTAAAGGTATTTGGTGATTCTCGTGTGACCATTAAATGGGTTGCTGATGATTTTAGACTTAATGTTACTACACTCATGCATTGGTGTCAGCGTACTAGACATGAGAATTCCAGGCATGAGTTCATTTCTTCTGAACATATCTTCAGGGAGCATAACTCCTTTGTCGATAAACTTTCCAAGCAGGCTTTTGATGGTGTTGAAGGATTTTTAATTTGGGAAGAAAGGCTGGATTCTTGTCTTTTGGATAAGGGTGACTGTTACTTTTTTTGACCATGATATACTGTTGATTTTTTGGCTCTATATTTTTTGAAGAATGGACTTAGTTTCTCACTTATTGAGATAAGAAAGAATGATCTCCTCTTTGTACATGTATCGGCTGAAAAGCTAGCAAATATTTTGTGACTGAGAACATTCAGTTGTTCTAGAACAATCTTTGTACTATTTGATTCGGTTTTATATAACAATAGTACGTTTTTTTTCTATTGAAAAAAAAATTGGACGCTTGGCAGTTCCTACAAGCTCGCTCTTTTGAGAAGGCCAAAATCAACAAGTTTTGGGAAAATTACCCTATTTTTTCTTGGGACATCGGAATTTAGTAAAATATGTGGCATCACAGAGTAGACATATCATGATATTACATAACACAATTTTAGACTCGTAGGTGCAAAAAATTCAAAGTTACCAAAGCTTCAAGGTGAGATTACAAGACCATCTCCAAATCAAGGTTTTACAAGGAGTTGTGCTTATTTCAAAAATTTTGCCTCAAACTCTACCTTGGAAAGTAAGTTATTTTCAATTGATTGTAGAGCTATTTATAGGGTTAGCGAGATCAATTTTTAATATTTTTAGGGATGTGTTTTAGTGACTTCAAATAACACAGAGATCTTCATTCAACAAGTAAACATGCAATGGGGGAAGCACACGTAGAAAATACAAGTGGTACTTAAGTCACATTGTTGTGCACCCTTGTAACCTCTGTTGGTAGCCCTTCATGTGGTACCGCATCAAACAACACATGTATACAAAACTTCACTTACATGTACCCTCGATTATATCAGAAGTCCCCTACGTATACCTAGAACCAACTTAGATAAATTGATCGATCGTCTTGTTGCTATAGTACACCGAGAACAACAGTTGGGGGTATCACTCTGTAGTACTTGGGTAGTCGAGTAGTACGACTAAGGGCGTGGTTGACCCTACTTACTTATTTCCTTGATATATTAGGTTGAGTACTCCTATTGGAATCTGCACGTATATTAGAGAGCTATAGCACATAACACTCCCTTGTCCTTAGGACTAGATGGAACCCACCCATGGTGGATCGATATAAACCACCTCACACAAACGCCCCCAAAAATATAAGCACCTGATCTACCACTAACAGATTGTACAACCTTGAAGCTTGATACACAAATATTAATGGCCACTTTCAACAACTTCAAAAGACCATCAACAACTAGGATCAGAAATGGGATAAGAAGTTGGAGACAAACTATACCACTTATAGAAGATATTGGAAGAGAAATTTACATGTTTGATAATTAGTGGCATACAAACAAAAGGTCATACAAATACACAACATGGTGAGCCACATCAAGAAGAAACTTCTCACTCAAGACTATCTAGCCACCAACAACCCCCTTTGGATCATCATTGTGATAAACCACCCTCCACGGATAATAACACCTAGAACCATTTTCCTAAAGTAGACCTGAACACGTTTGATGGTTCTAACCCATCAGGATAATTAATCAAATGGAACACTACTTATCCCTTCATGGTATTACTAATGACATGATGGAATTTAGGGTGGGGGTCTTGTATTTGGATCTTAAATGATGGCAATGGTGGGAATAACTTAAAAAATCCTATGGGTGTTGTGTTGCTTGGAGTCTATTTGTTAAATTTCTCTGTGAGCAGTATGAGTGAGATCCTCACTATTTGGGGCCACTTACCAAGTTATTCCAAGCAGACTCAGTCATAGAATTTATCTTAGCCTTTGATCAATTAACCATATGTACAAAGAACTTAAAATATTCTTTCTATAAATAATGCTTCATTAGTGGCCTCAAGGAGTCGATTCAAGCACAAGTCAGAATGAAGCACCATGCTACCTAGTTGGAGGCATCTCAAAGGGTTCTAGAAATAGAGACAATGATCAATGCACATACCAATAAACCATCTTTCATTCCCTGTTCACACCCTGTACAGGTCAATTCCTCAAGAAAAATTCCTTCTCCCTTGAAAGTGCAAAGGTTGTGTCAACAAAAATGGTAAACTGACAAAGACAGGAACTCTGCTTTAATTGTGATGAAAAGTATGCTCCAGGTCATAAATGAAAATAACATAAGTTATTTCAAATTGATTTGACTACTCCTACCCATTAAAAAGACAACATTGTGGAAAATACCGATAATTTGGAGATTGTTAACCAACCTCCTCCCATGCAAGAAGAAGTGGAAATTGAAGTTCATCAAGAACAACCACCCATCTCTATTCATGCTTTCCCTAGTTTTCAACCCCACAAACCTTGAGACTTTTGGGTTACATCAAAGAATCACAAACCTTGAGACTTTTGGGTTACATCAAAGAATCACAAATTCGTAGTCTTGGTTGATAGTGGTAGCAACCGCTATTTTATTCGGGCGAGTAGTTGAAAAACTCCACTATAATGTCCACTTGATGCCCAACTTTCAAATTACGATATCCAATGGAGAGATGATGAAATGTGGGGGGCATTGTGAAAATGTGAGGCACCAATTGGGTGATTATCATCTCAAAACTCATATGTTGCTCATAGATATGGGTGGTTGTGATATAGTTTTAGAGGGAAAATGGTTATGCACATTGGGGACAATTACCATGGAATTCGAGGAGTTATACTTGCTCTTTACATGTGACTCTCATACTGACATCATTAAAGGGATCCAAGCGAGTTCCATGAAGATGAAATACCCTCAAGGCAAGATTTAATTGACTGGTATGTATATCTTATTTATTTTCCGAAAGAAGATGGATTGCTAATGAAAATAAATAATTCAATTGTCATGATTATGTTCTAATAGGACCCTTGGACCAAGAAATGGCATGCTTTAATGTATAAGTGAATATAGACAACACTAATTTCCAAAACAGGCCTATAAAAGAGTACAGTTTACAGAATGTGTGTCCATTTCCTGCTGTAGATTCACATGAAGAAATGTCCACCATAACAATGAATGAATCATTGAAAAAATATGTGATGAAGTTTTGGGATCTAGACATATTACATTTTTTGGATACACCAAAATAAGATTTGGAAGTAAATTGGCCTAATAACCTCTTTGAACAAGATAGCCTACATTTAGAATTTTGGACATCCTTGATTTTCAAACAAAACCACCTGCTGAAACTGTAGAAGAAGATAAATCAATATATGTTGGGAAGATTAATGGTCTAACTATTGAAAATATGAGTGTTGATGATGTATCTTTTCCTGCCGAAGAAAATACTAAATGAAATCCTGTAAGCTTGACTGATAATTTATTATCGAATCAGAATTTGAATGATGTTTCCCTTGAACATTCAAATTTTGAAGGAAATTTATTAAATGATGACAAGGAAACTTTTAGTGACTTATCCTCTAGAAATTTTTACTCCTTGTATTCATATTTATTTACAGAACTTAACACTGAAAGAGATTCAAAATATGTCTATCATACTACATTGTGTCAGGATGATGATGACATGTTCGATATTGAAATATTTCAAGTTCAAGAAGATCACGTTGATGAGTATGATGAGGCACTTCATCGTTCGATGATGTTCATGTCAGGTCCTCATATTATTGCTTCACACCCTGAATCTAAAGACAAGACAATGTCCATGAAAACTAATTCTAAAGTTTCATTTAATGAACCTAATGAGGTACATTATTCATCTTCAACACTTTCACAGGCCTATCACATACCTTATCTTATGGTTTTCGTGACATCATTGAGACTTGGTTGGAATCGTCATTCTATCAAAATTTTCTATGAAACAACACATACAACATTCTTTCTATTGTGAGTAGGTTTTGGGCTGGTATAATTTTTTCGACCATATATTACACAATGCATATGTCCTATAAACCCATGCATGACTGTGATATTTCTATAGGACTGAAATTCTTTCAATGGTTACACTAGCTCTATGATTTCACGCAATTTTGTTGCACCAGTGTAGGTTAGGTTAGGTGTAATATAGGATTTTTTTCTTCTCAATTTTAGAATAAGAGTGGTTATTTTGATTTTGAATAAAACCACTAGATAGTCATTTGGGTTTTTGTTTCTGTTAGCTTAGCCCTCCCCCCCATACTATCATTTTGTTCCTTTGGAAGTTTAGCAATCGGGGGTTATATCTTACTTTGGTTCATTTTGACCCAAATTTTGGATCGAACTTGGTTTTTTGCAAATAAGGCATGTGCAGGAACCTGTTGAATTGACCTAAAATGTTTTAGCATTAATGAAGAATCAGAATATACCTTGTAACATTGACAACTCATTCCCAGATATCAGTCAAACAATTAGGGGACGTGTGGAAGCTTGATTGCTCCTTAAAAAGGATTCGGGTCTTCGGGAATTTAAGAAGTTTACTTCAACTTTGTTTGAGTCTGTTGATATATAGGCTTGAAAAAGGTTTTAGTTTTGTTCTTACATGAAGGAAGATTGGCCATTACAAAGCAAGACATTGTCATGATGAATTTTAAAGGGTTGATGGCTCATTGCATGGTTTACATTGAATTTTATGACCATCACAGCATGAGGGGGTAAATTCGTCAATGTACATGGGTAAAGAGGGGTCATAAAATTTAACATCCCATGGATAATCAATTGGAAATTTTGATCATGCTATCCCCTGCTCCAAGATCGCTAGATGCCCTTAAAGAGAATTAAGCTTCCATCAAAGAAGGAAGCTTCATCAACAGAGGAAATGTTCAAGACAAATGAAGAAAATTAAAATAAGTTCAATCTTTTTCTGTTGGAGCATTGAATTCATGGAATTGGTAAGAAAATTGTGTCTAGTGTTACATGTCGAATGGTACAGACAAAGATGACAAATTTTCCCATTAGTTTGGAGGGCATTCAGGTAGTAAGGGTACATCTTTGTGTGAAGAATAACTTACCTTCATTCTATTTTATCAATTCATCCCGATGTTCTAAATGAATGATGAATTATAGATACTAGACCTAGCTTTTATCAATTGAATTACATCTTTTTTTAGGATAAAATGAATAATTGGGATTGGGATGTTTCATCTACTTTCAAGGTAAATTTTCCGGAGGAACTTTATTATCCATGCATAGTGATTAAAAGTTAAGAACAACGTGAGTTTATTTGAATAATTTTCTTTATTTCTCTTATGTTGTCATTACCCTCAACTTGCATGTGTTTTGACAGGTAGCTATCAAAAGGAGATGCCCTAGTTGGTCCAAAAATTGAAAAGATGTCTCAATCAACATGATGAACAATCAAGGAAGTATTCAATAGCATATTGTTTAGTATCCCAACCCTAATAATATGTTGTTTTCTTCACAGTTTCACAGTTCTTGGGTAATCTTGAAACAACATGGGCCTTGATTTTTTAAGAGATAATAAATCAGAACTAGTAATGAAATAACTTGCAATCTAACAGAAAGTATCCCTTGAATCATCATTGATTTCATGTGATCTTTCCTTGGTAGATGCTTTGGAAATGGCGATATTGAATCTTCTTTTAGTTTTTTTCTAAAAGTTATCTTGGCATATTGGCATCATTCATTTACCCTAGCAGCGAAGCCATCTTGATCCCATTAGGTGAGCTTGATTATATTCCTATTAAGAAAGTTCGAAGCCGAGAATTATCAAAATATCAAATTGAAAGGTGAGTGAAGATTGATGGATAAGCTGGAGAACCAACTATATGCAAGGTGGTCGTACGGAGAAGAAAAGAGTATCAGTAGCAAGTGCTTTGGGAAGAATGTTGAATCGTGAATCAACTTGGGCATTAGAATGCAGGAGGAAGTGATACTTGTAAATTGGCTTTATGTGTTTTCTAAATTTTTACCCTTGACGTAAAAATTTTGTAATGTTTCAAGTTGTTGGGAGTTGGTTTTAATGATTTGACCTTGAGCTTGCTTTCAGTACTCTTGCTTGTGACTCCTAGAGTCCTATTTTGAAAGAGAATTTGAAAAGATTGAATTTATACATTTGTTGCTCTCAATTGAGCTTTAAGATGAAGTTGTTGGTCTATTTTTTTTTATTTGTAACCAGTAATCCTAATGTATTTTATCTCTCATGTTTGGTGCGGTCATTCCTTCTTTACTAATTGCTTTGATAGTACATATCCCTCTCCCTTGCCTTAAATTTTGTCTAGGACTTGCTTGCCAAATGTGAAAGCCAAACCTTTCGCATCGATTACCATGAAGGATCATTCAAAACTCATGAATTAATCTATCTAGGATATCAAAAGTTAGGGTCTACACAATGGTGCCATTGGGAAGACCTTACAAGTTTTTCGGAAGTTGATAGTGGGATTCTTGTCATGGTAGAATACTAATAGATTTGAAAGAGCTTACACGATCACAATAGTTAGTGGAACTCTAGATGTGTTTCGATTATTCTCCAGTGAACTCCATCCACTTCACACACTTAATTGGATAAAACCTATGATATTTTCGAGTGGTCAACCCACGAAACAGAATTCAAGGCATGGCCACGGGGGGTTCACTAGAGAGGCAATATCATATCACGTCCATTCATATTGGGGGTTTAAATACTCTTAAAAACCTCAAAAATATATTGCCCTGTATTAAGGGGTCAAGGGGGGTTTTTAATTTAACATAGTAATATAAATATTGGGGGTTATTTTATTTGGGTGGGATGAGGAATAACCTCCAAATCGTGGGATGGGTTCATACCTCCAAATCATAGGCTCAATTCATACCCATCTAAAACTTAAGGACCCTCCATTTTTATTTGATATTGCTTATGATCCTAAGTTTTGTATAAATCTTATAATAGTGTACCAATGATAATATCGATGGAATTCTCATTGGATTACTGGCCTTGAGAAATACTCATTTAATAGCTTATTTAGGCTTGGTTTGAATTGATGTTATATTGTTTTGAATCTTTAAGTTAAGAGATGTAGCTAATTGGGAGTTCCAAAGTTGAACAATTGTATTGTATCTTTTGTAGGCACTCGAGTAAAAGATATAACTCTTCATTTTTTAGGTTGGGGTTTAGGTGGGTATTGAGATTCAATCAAACCTGGCTCCATGACAACCAATAAAAGTGATATCAATCTTTCTTGGCTCATTGGAACCAAGAAAATTTAGATCAATCTTTCTTGACAAATTATTTCTTTCAACTTTTTGTATTCTTTTTTTACATTTTCACATTTCCAGTTAGGAATAGTTGTTAGATTGAGTTATATTTGGCATATTCAGAATTGTAATTTCAATTCTTATATGCAAGGCATCAGTCTTAATATTGTATTGGAACTTACCTGAACATAGGTGAAAATCTAAATCCTTATTTACATACCCTATGTGTTATCGTTACCATGAAATGTTATCATATAAGTTTCACTATATGTGTATCTTTATAACTATTGCATGCTTGAAACCTAACAATGGAGATTTTTCCCTTTCTTGTAAAGATATAAAAAAACTAGATATAACCCAAGAAAAAGTAACTAAATGTTCTTAATTCCCTTGTTTGCAAAAATAAATGTAGAGGAAGTGGAGGAAATTCATTGCATCTTGTGAATGACCCAAATCCAAGCTATGCACATGATCATACGGTGTTATTGGAAAGTAAGAGGAATTTTGCTATGTTCATTTGGGTTCAAACATCAATGATGTTTGCTTTGATAGGAAGGTAGGGGATTCCATCCACGAAAGGGTTTCAATTTTGTATTTTTATGGAGTTTAATTTATTAACATTATAGAAAACATGAGCTCTCTATGGATATACTTATATTTACATGACATAAAATTGGTAGATTGGCAGGTTGTGGTGTGAAATATATGTAATTATCATATTTTCTAAGCATTGCACTAACTATTGGACTATCAACCTTTTACATTCTTGATTATGTTGATCTCTTGACTGGGTTTCCTTTTACGCATTTTCCCTTTCCAATACCATTTTGCTAGGTCTTCCACTATCCAACGCTACAAATTGATTAGTCACCCATGCAATCCTGGTGGGATCATTATTAGCATCATTATATTATATTATTTAGCATCATGTTTGCTTAGACTAAGATGTGTTAGGGATCTTGCTTGTTACAACTTGATAATATGATATAAAGGGGGTATTGAAAATGGGTTGATAAAAATGGATACATACAATATCAGGTGAAAATTGAGGTTTTCTTAATTGGAAAGGCATATTGGGAGGGGGGTTCAACAATAAAATTCTAGTAGGAATTTTCCAATATTTAGTGAAATTAGGGATATTCTTTAATACCTTGTGAACGATCGTGCTATGTAACAAGTTCACTGAGTGAACCCCCCGTGGGCATGGCAGTGCGCAACAAATCAAAATGACTCTAAATATCATCCCATGCCTTTAAGGGGCTTGTTGAATTTGCTCCCCCATCTACTCACTGCAACAATAGAAAATCTCTGAGATATCAAAAGAAACCAAAAGGTAAAATTGGACAAGAGCATTCACATATAAAAAGGTTTTAAGAGAAAACTTTGTCCAGACTATAGAAGCTTGTGAGTAGCAAAGCCATTCTTATGGTATAAGAGATGAGGACCAAACTTTAAGCACTTGTCTAACTTATGACTTCTACTCTATGGTGTTATGCTCAATGCGAAGCACATTTGGACTTAAGCTCGGTAAATGAAACCCATACTTTGGCTCCTAGAGAATAACCGTAAGATTATCTTAGGTCCGCTATTATTGATTCATATCCGATTGAAAATTAAATATCTTTTGAAGTGGTACCCACGAATACAGGAACTATTATGCTCATTCGAAGAGCTTATTTTTAACACTTGGATGAATGTAAGTTTTTGGGTGTTTTAGATAGAGATAACTAGTTCTTATAGTGGTTTTCCAATTGTTGTGGCCACAACTACTTCTCGTACTTTTCTTGATCTTGGAATAGAAAAGCAGGGTCCTATCATAATAAATTTTGGGTTTCTATGTGTCATTTAGAATTAATAAGTAAATAATGAATAATATGAACAAAGATCGACTGCTTGAATGTCTATCAGTACCTTCATGATAATATTCATCGATGCTACTTTTTGTCCTTGAATGAACTATTTGGATTATTTTCACTTAATGGTTTTCCTTTTCTTTGATAACTTGCTTCAACACAATTGATGATAGGGATTTGATAGTTGATTGAGTGTTCTAAGTATCAATTTTGAGGTTCCTTGCATACTTCTGAGTTCCTTATGTGCAGTTCCCAATCATCATCTTCCAATTTTGGTTTTTGTCTTACCTTGCCAAGTTTAAAAACTGCATGGAAACTATCAGTTGCGCTTGCAACCCTTCCCCATTAACTCATAGAAGATAAGGGTGTGCCCTCCTAATATGCCATACCGAACAATCCCATTGACCTACTTTTTGTGGTCATTTGTTAGACATTAATAAAATATCTTATCTGATCTACATGACATTATTTATTTTAAGAATCTAGCATTGAGATCTCTATTTGTAGATAAGTATTTGTCATGAATCTTAGTTTTTCTCCCTAAGTTGGTGGATATTAGTTTGAAAACTTGGTGCAATGATGTTTCCAGGGCAAAGAGCTAGATTAGGAAAAGTGCAATCATGTGAGAAACATGAGTCTTAGAGAAGTCATTTTCAAAATTTGACAAAGGCGGAAAGTGGTTGTGCAGAGAAAGTGAGTTTCTCGCCTCATTGACAAGTCACAAGGAATGTTATTTTTTCGTTGACATTGTGCAAAGAAAGTGAGTTTCTCACCGACATATTGCAAAGAAAGTTAGTTTCTCGTTAACACTACGCAAAGGAATTGGAAATTCTATCGACATTTCGCAATAAAAGTGGACTGCTTGTCGATATGTCACCTGGGAAGTGAGATTCATACCAACACTATACAAAGAAAGAACGAACTTCATCGACACTCCAAAGTAATGTAAGAAGCTAGTCAATGTTTTGTTGAGAAAATAAGTTTAAAGTCAATGTTACGCTAGAAGTGGATAATTTCCACCAATACTGTGCATAAAAAGTGACAAGTGGCTATCCTGCCATCATTTCGATAATCAAGTCAAAATTATGCCGACATTGCAAAGGATAAAGGATGTAGTTCGCTGACATTATGTAGGATTGATGAAAAAAACTCGCCGAAACATTGGTGATAAATTAATGAATATAATGCCAAAACTTCGCTTGATGATTGCGACGGTTTCCAATAGCACTTGCCGATGACACACCAAGGTTGGGAAAGAAACCCAAGTCTTGGGGTTTTTTTGAGTATCTATTGTTGGGAAAAAGGTTTGATGGATGGAATGTGATGGAATGAGTGTTTTAGATCTCTTTGATTCTTGATATTGGTTTAGCATTGTTTCAAATACTTTCTAAATTATTTATGACTTGCTTGATTGATTTTAAAGGCCTCTTTCTAAACACTTATTTGAACTTTGACTTCGGTTGACCATGTAGTTTTTATGCATAATGGAATGAGTTTTCACATGATTTAAACACCCCTCTGTCTTTCATGTTCCCCCTTGCTTTGGGTTTGACTTCCATTGTTTAAAATTGACTTTTTATCATCTTTGTGTTTTATTAGTTCCATGACCAACAAGGGTGGACTTTGTGGCAAACTTGAAGGATAAAATGAATGTTATGGAGAACCAATGGTTGGATAATGTATCCCTGTGCATAATATTTCCAATGCATCAAGCGATTCATGATTCCAATAAAATATGAGGGAGTTATCAACTTTTTCGTCGTGGGATGTAGTTTCAACATGGCAATCTAAGGAGGCATAATATTTGGCTAAATAAAGCTTATAGTTGCAAAATATTTCGAGAGTTCACTTGGTATCAATGGTTATAATTTCATGAACCTCATCTAGGGAAAGAACTTAAGGGAGCAAAAGAAACTAAGTAGAAAGAACTTAAGGGAGCAAAAGAAACTAAGTGATTAAATTCCCCTTTGGGGCCTAATTAGCTTATATAAGTAAAAGGGGGAGTGCACCAATGAGAGGACATATGCATGGAGGCCACCCCAATCAGGAAAGAGGGAGTGTAATCATGATTCCCCTACACTTATCAATCTCTTGGAATTCTCATATATATCTAAGTGAATTGGTAAGTGAAATGGTGAAATTGTGCAAGCGATGATGGCATGCTAAACCATTGCTTTGGAATGGCAAGAATTGGATGATAGTGCATGGTACAACAAAGCGTATAGCATTGTATAGAATTCAATGGCAATTGTAAGTACAATGGAAAAATACTACAGAAGGATTGCTTATATGAAATTAATTGATTGATGTGTATAAACAACAATTAAAGTAGGCACTAAAGGTAAGATGACAACAGTGTAAAACATCTATATGGAATTACAAGCTACAACTTGGTTCAAAAATTTGGATGTAATGTAAAAACCTATGGTTGTATATATATATATATATATATATTGAATAATATTTGATAAGATAATGATTACAATAAGCCAACTGACAACATACTTATATGTGTTTTTTACTAGTCACAAGGTATAGGGATATATGTAGTATACTACATGTATAATTTTATCCTAAAAAATTTGTAACCTTTGTGTACAATTAACCAACAAATTTACATCAACAAATTTTTGGCATTCTCGTTAAACTGTGTACAATTGCCAACGATCACGTAAAATTACAACAAATTCAACTAAGAAAATCTCACATTTCTCTTAAAAGAGGCACCTCTACTTAGATCTTTCCAATTCTTCCAATGAATACAATCATTCTTGATAGGAAAACGAATGATATTGTACATCAAACCAATGTTGCAACCCAACATTTGCAAGATTCCATTTTTCAATGTGTGTCATTTAAGCTCTCAACAATATAACCATTTGCTAGTTTATTTTAAAACCCGAGGTCCACAAAGGGGTCCAAGTTGCCATACTTAAGTGTAGAAACTTTGGGCAATTTTACAAATTCTTAAATTACCAATTTTAAATTGTTTAACAATATTTTTGTAAAATTATTCATATTTCTAAAGATTTAATATTGTTTATAGAAAATTTTGACAAATTGTAGAGCAAAATGCTTTTTTATTTTGTAATATTTAGACATCATTTTAGAAAAAAATTTGGCAAATCTCTTTAAAAACAAAACACATGCAAAATGAGCCCATTGACATATATCAATGTTTTCAACATTCCAAAATAACATCCAACACATATTTAATAATGTTAACTTAAAAAAATAAAAAATAACATCCAACACATTTATCTCATTCATTATTACATCTTATTCTTCAAATGCAAAAGTAAAACAATTCTGAATATGCACAATGCTGCTTGGCTTGGTCTCTATCACTCTACTCGGCCTACATCTCCGTACAATATGCTCCCTACATCAATACATCTCTGCACTCTGTGGTAAATGTGCCCCATTCATTTAAAAAGAAAGAAATAAGAACTACTACTTCATAAACGCATTAACCAAAAGAAATGCTTCACGTCCATATAATGAAACCACAAAAACGTGAATTTCAAAAACCTCCATCGCATTCAAAAAGACAAAACCAAATATTTGCGAAGAGAGGTTCACTAGAGAGATTACATCAATTCCAAAATAGGTCAAATGAGAATAGAATATAAATGTCATAATAACAACGATGTCCAAGGATTAACATAGAGCAGCATTGTCCCATCAATATGACGCAAAATCCATTTCTTAGTGACGCAAAACACTAACAGTACAAAAATTAAGTGTCTCACCAATATGATGGGTTTCCAGTTTTTCCAAGGTTTTAGGTTGATTCAAAGACTCCAAAAAGCATTAGCATAGTGGAAACATGCACAAAATTGCTGAAAATAGATTTCTTAATAATTACTTTAATTTAGTAAAAAATTGATAAAAAAATTAGGAAAGATGGCACGTATCTTCGTAAACTATTTAGGAAGCATTGATGTTCGATTGATTTTAATTAAAAATGGTGCCCAATTGTGAATCTACGAGGCATCCGAAATATTAGATTGATGTCATCTCAAGGATTTGTTATTGTAACTATCCTAATCTCTCAAGAGACACTTTCTACATTATCTGCATGGAGCAGACACATGGCACTTTAATTAAATAGTAAAATATTAAGTACTAAAAATTATAATGTCGACCCTAACCTAAAGTTCAAAACAAAGAGATATATATTCCAATTAATTAAAAGTAAAAAAACTAATACAACTTGGATGCTTCTTGGTTAGAAGATTATCGTTGTCCAAGTATAAAGTCCTCATTGTTTTAACTAGAGGTCATATATTGTTTAATTTATTAATTGATGTCGCTTTCAACAAGTTTGGCCATGTCCAATTAATTACTTGATTTGGATATTATAGAATTTGCTTATCTTTACCTCTTTGCAATTTACATGTTTTTTTTATAATTGTGATGGCATTCATCTTTTATTATTTCATCTAATATAATTTTATCACCAACATAGATCAAAATCAACTATGAACCTATCATGCTTTGATAGGGATCAAATCCCTCGAGGTGCAAATATTTCCTCAAATATTTTACATTCTAAAAAAGATTTGCACCTCGAAGGATTTGATCCCTATAGACATGATAAATCCGGAGTTAAAATGGATCTACGTTGATGGTAAACAACATACTACTCAACATGAGCTTGGAACATGCCTCACCCCTATTGTGATGAATATCTCTTGGTAACTTTGCAATAAGTTTGGATTATCTACAAACAGAACAAGAGGGGCACCATCACACTGAGCCATTGTGCTCCATGCCAATGTTGGAGTGTCTACCAAGGAATTGACAACTCCACTTACTACCATAGTCAAGAAATGTGTGATTGACCTAGTGGACCTCCGCTTGGAGTGTGCCACAATGCCGACCACTAGAGAGTCCTTCCTCTTGAAAATGGAGACCTAAACACCTATAGACATGAATCATGATAACGAAAGATTTTGGCAACAGAACGTCTTGAATATTTATATAAACAATAAAATCTCTTTTGAATCTCACTGCATATGGGGTATTTGAAAATGACGTGATTTTCTATGTTCACCATATGGAGAGAACAAAGCCACTATGTCCTATCCAACAATGGATTGTGCTATCAATTCCATATACAAGTTGTGAGAGCAGAAGCTCAACTTGCTTGTTGCCCAACGCTGTTGGAAATAGTCCAGATAACAAAATCATCGTTCATATGTAAGAAGTGCTTAAAGTAGAGGTACCTCTTCAAGTCGAGAGGTTGTGAATCTTCAAATAACCATCATAAATTGTGAGGGCCTGCCTTCTCAATCGCCTCATTAATATCCCCTTTTAAAGGGAGAAAAAGTTATCTTACGAGTGAAAGATGCTTAATAGAGATGCCAATAACTTATGATTCTCTGTAAACTTGTCCTAATGACTACCCAAATTTATTTTATCCAACAAATACCCTATACCTATAATAAATCAATGGGATGCAGGGTGAAACAAAAAGGCCATCCAAATAATAACAATAGAATGTGCAATGACCCTATCATTTTAGCAATCCTATTGCAAGATAATGATAACTTGCATATCAGACACCTGCTTAAGCCATACAAACCCCCTCAATGATTTTTTATTTCGATCTTCAGATCATGAAGTTCAGGGTTCAAGTGCAACCCTGTGTTTGCTAAACACCGTGTTCTTGCAGTGGCTTGAAAGGTCACAAAAATTCCGCAGTCACCCATTCTAAAATAACATGAGTGCACATATTAATACGAACAATTTCCAATCTCTATGTTTGCTCTACAGCTTGTTCTTGCAGTGACTTGGAAGGTTACAAAAAATCAGCAGTTACCCATTCTAAAAGAATATTAGTGCACATATTAATATGAACAATATCCCATCTAATAAAAAAAATAGCAGTGATGTAAAAATAACATCAACGCTCATACAATTCCTGGTGGGAAACAACAATCAATTTAGGTGGATTTGGCACATAACAATGCCAAAACCCTTTCCTTATTCTTCAGAAAGAGATTGCTTGCAGATTGAAAATCGAATGTCTAAAATGCAATTGCCAAAACTGGAATATAATAATTGCATCTTACAGCAAAACTGGCTTAAGGAAAAGCAGAATAAAGTCCATAAATATTTAAGAAGATAAAGGTAAGGGATAGTTACTATAAGAAGTACATTTTGCAAGGAGCCTCAAGTACCAAAATTTAGACAACTTTGCCTGTGAAAGTTTTTGAAGTCAGTAGGATGCTCAATTTCTATATATTCCGAAGGCCCCTCGGTAAATGCAACACGGAGACCTTCAAATGCCAGAAGATAAAAACTTTCTAGTTGTACAAAGACAGCTCCATCAATATCCTCCACCTTTTGTTAATTCTCAGCATTGAAACAAGAATTCATAGCATTTGGAATTTAGAGTATGAAATCATTCTTATCCTTATTTTGCTTTAAATTGGCAATATCAGAATATAAAAACTGACTTGACCTGAGAAATTTTTTCACAATATGAATATCTAGATTCTGTATTCATATTTGCAACAAATAATCTTACAACAACAGGAATCTATAATGACAACAGCTGAATCTGTGAATAACATTACTAGCGGCTTTCAATAAAGTAACAGAAAAATAGAAATATACAGTCATATTTAGAGTGCATGGGATATTGCCTACAAAATCAAATTAACAGATGAGAATACAGCATAATTTATGAACTAAAGCTCAAGAATTAATAACAGGAAAAGCAAGCACAACTCTAGCTAAAACAAAGTGAAATATGGGATAGAGTAGTAAGACCTGGGTCCTGACCCCTTATCATACTACTTCAAACAGAAGTTGGGCCAGAGCCTATGTGATATTGAGCTCATTGAAAGAGGCTAAATAGATTTTTGCTTTCAGATTCTGTTCTAGAAGAGAATGGGAGATTTAGGACTTGGGTAGGTAGACCTATCCTTCTTTAACTGGATAAAAAGGGGGCTAAAACACCCTGCCCCTTTTAAATTCAATCCCCACTGGAGGCATTGTGATTGAAACATGGAAGAGGGAGGAGCTCTGCAACAATTCAAAATCTACTTGAATACTCACCGAGGACTGGTCCAAAGGATTCTCCAAAAAATCGCAGAAGGATCTTGCAGAAATAGAGCAGAGGATATAAGAGACATCTAAATGAAATGCAAAAGGTATCTTCTCTGATGAGGAATTGGACATCTTAAAAGTAAAACCACTAGAAGCAAAAAAGAACAAAACACTGGGTTGGGAGGAGGCCATGTGGAGACAGGAGTAAGGCAATAAGGCTAAAACAGGGGAATGGCAACACAAAATTCTTTCATAATTAGGCAAACCTAGGCAAGAATCGCAACACCATCTGGGAGTTGAATAAGGCCCGAGGAACCAATATCCTCCTTCCAAGACCTGGCTGATGAAGGGGTATACTTCTTCTAAGTGTTATACACTGAACCAGAAGGAGTCAACAGTGCAGAGATTGTGGATGTTTCCTGTTGCTTCAGCAACTTTGTTAATGCAGAACAGAATGAGGGGGCTAAAACACCCTGCCCCTTTTAAATTCAATACCCACTGGAGGCATTGTGATTGAAACATGGAAGAGGGAGCAGCTCTGCAACAATTTAAAATCTACTTGAATACTCACCAAGGACTGGTCCAAAGGATTCTCCAAAATATCGCAGAAGGATCTTGCAGAAATAGAGCAGAGGATAGAAGAGACATATAAATGAAATGCAAAAGGTATCTTCTCTGATGAGGAATTGGACATCTTAAAAGTAAAACCACTAGAAGCAAAAAAGAACAAAACACTGGGTTGGGAGGAGGCCATGTGGAGACAGGAGTAAGGCAATAAGGCTAAAACAGGGGAATGGCAACACAAAATTCTTTCATAATTAGGCAAACCTAGGCAAGAATCGCAACACCATCTGGGAGTTGAATAAGGCCTGAGGAACCAATATCCTCCTTCCAAGACCTGGCTGATGAAGGGGTATACTTCTTCTAAGTGTCATACACTGAACCAGAAGGAGTCAACAGTGCAGAGATTGTGGATGTTTCCTGTTGCTTCAGCAACTTTGTTAATGCAGAACAGGAGAGGAGATTTATGCAGCAATCAGCAAAGAAGAGTCAAAACATATGGTCCACTAGTTCCTGCATGATAAGTACCCTAGGCCAGATGGGTTCTCTACAGAATTGGCTCTATGAATGATAGAAGAAGACCTCCTAAGATTGATGGAGTCAAGGAGTTCTTGAGTCTTGACGCTTTTAACTTCACCTTTATAGCTCAGCCATCTATAAAATTATTGCCAAGATTATTGCCTACAGGATCAAGCGTTTCTTTCCAAGACAATCTCAAAGGAGCATTTTCACTTTCTTGATGGCGGGCTCATAGCCTCATACATGGTGCAGTAGGGGCTGCTCAGACAATGCCTTCAATCAAATCAAGGAAGATGCCAGCTTTCATTCCAAGAATGGACCGGAAGAAGGCCTATGACAAAGTAAGTTGGATATTCTTATGATTTACTCTTATTCATATAGGCCTCAATTCGCAACTTGTCAATTGGTTAAAGGCATGCTTTTCTACTGCCTCTTTCTCTGTACTTACCAACGGTTCTGCTTCTTGTTTCTTAAAGACTTCAAAAAGGGCATAGGCAGGGGTTGCCCTCTTTCCCCCCTCCTCTTCCTTTTGGTAGCTGATGCCTTTTGAGACAAATAAACCATCATAAGGGCACATAGCAGTTAAAGGGGTCCAATTGAGCAGGTATATTTCTATCACTCACCTTCTCTTTGTGGATGATGCCCTTCTTTTTGGTAATGGGTCAGGCAGAGATGCCAAGATCTTTGACCAAATTCTCTCCCTTTATGGCAAAGGCACAGGTATGAAAATAAACTCTTCCAAATCCACCCTGTTATCCCATAGACTCTTACCCTTTCTTCAGTACGCCATAAGAACCATTCCACCGTTTAAAGTCTCCCTTTAACTTAGAAATGAAATACGTGGGTTTTGAGATGAACCCTAATAAGTACAGCATAATAGACTGCCAGTGGCTGTACAAAAAAAATAGAAAGGAGGATCGACACCTGCTGCAACAAATGGCTATCATTGGGAAGAAGACTCAATCTTGTCAAATCAGTCTCAGAGGCAACCCGTCTATTAGCACTCTCTTGCCTACATTGCCAAGACCATTCTCAACCAGAAAAAAAAAATACTTTAGCTTCTTCTGGACAGGTAAGAAAAAGGAAGGGCTCCCTATGGTCAAATGGATTTCCCATGCAAAGCCCAAAGAATAGGGAGGAATTCTTTGGAGGATGAGGTTCAAGGCACATTCATCTATTTGGGAAAGCCCTTGCTGCAAAAAACATTTGGAGGGCCATATCTGCTGAAAGACTCTGGCAGGATATCATCATCAAGAAATACATTGAACCCTTGCCTTCCAAAGAATGGATAAGATCCCCCACAAAGAAATATTCTACAGGATAAACTTTTTGAAAGCTCAACTCTTGTTTTCTCCTTCCCTATGGTAGGTAGCTCTTTAGCATGGAAAGCAGGTAATGGGTAAAATGTAGACTGGGGGTGGACACTTGGAATGGGGGAAAGGAGGTTTACAAAATTTCAGAGGAATTGAAAATTCATCTATCTCAACAGGGTTATGAAACACTAGCTAATGACTAAGATGAGAACATAGCATCTCTTTGGTCCTCAGGTTGGATACCAGACTTGGGTCTCCAATGGAATCTTGGTGTTACTGGGCAAACTAGCAGGGCTAGCACTCAGTAAGCAAATATAAGAACTGTGACCTAATGTCACCTCGATCACAATTCTAACTTCTTCGGAGTGTCAGAACCTCCAAGGGGGAGGACCCTTTTGATATCCTGTAGGCCACTGATGCAGCAAAGGCTATATTCTCTACGCAATTGTTAGTTTTGACCAGTGCCTTATGGAGTCAATTTGAGAGTGCATAAAATGAACTCAAAGCGTTTGTAGCTATATTAATCCCATGAAATGAGCGATAAGCAAAATAGACAACCAATAATGTTTTGATATAAGAGATAGATCATTCATAAATAACATAACCATCGAAGTATTAAAGCCAATCTACTGACACCATCAACGTACAAAAGACCATCACCCAACAACTGTTATGCAAGTATGTATTATTAACAAAAGGCGATCAATGATGGACTCTTAAATAAGTACGGTATATCCTATCCAAAGATAGTCAATGAAAGAAAACAGTAAACAGATCCAAATATGCAAATACTTCGTGTCACAACAACCTGTATTAGGTTTCTTATGAAGATATATCCACAATCTGATCGTTATTAACAATAGTCACGATGTCATTCAAATTTCACCGAAACAAATTGCACTTGCATATCAAAGATAGTCCTGAAATCACTAGTGTTTACCATTCAATGGAGACAAACATACCCAGCCAATTGTAACGTAAAGATCTCAGAAAGAAAAGTCACTAAAATATACCAGGTCTGTAGTAAAAGGTATTTTAGAATAACATTAATACTACAGTAGATAACCTTGGCAATAAGCAACCTTATAACACCAACAACGGAAAATATAACAACCAGTGTATCAACAAGTCCCCACAATCATCAAATTGAAAGATATGTTCAGAATGATCACATTTAATACTCTGAAATTTCCAATCTATCATTAAGAACAAGTTTGTGATACCAAGCTGCATGTAAATCTCAGATTTTCAGTTACAAGGTAAAATTCAGACCTCAGTATGGTATAGCAGCAGGATTGTCATTGCAATATATGTAAGCTAATTGGGGAATGAAATATCAAAACCAAGATTATCATCCACTTTATGCCAAGTCAATTCTACCATAAACATCAATGTTTCCAATCTTACATAAACAAAAATATGGAGTACTTTGGTACGATGGCAGCATTAAAATCAAGAAATACTAAAGAAAACAAATTAACCTTTTGTGTATGTGTGCAGGTACGAGCAGCAGGGTGGCAGCCAACAAGGTCTGCAATTTTATTGCAGATCTGTTGTAGTGATGAAGGTAGGGAAGGATAAAAGGAGGTGAGGCAAGGTGTAGGAATGATGGAGCGAAGGTCCAAGGAAGAAAGGTAGAGGGAGGCGAGTAAGACAAAGAGGAGGGCGAAGGTAGGTATGGTGAGAAGAAATGGATGCGATGTCTAGGAGGAAAAAAGGAAACAGAGAAGAAGGAGGAATGTTTTTCTGCAGTTAGGATTTGACAGAAAACTAGGGCTCTTTCAGGGTTTTTTTTTTAAAAGATTTTATGTAAAATAAAAAAGGTAAAAAAACCTAAAACACAGAAATGAAAAGAATTTAGACCAAAATAATATATATCAAAGTACAAAACTCAAAAAATAGGGTTTTTCTTAGAACTTTTAATATTTTTGAATTTTTTGGGCAATATTGTAGGAGAGAGAACCGAAATTTTAGGAAGGCCAAAAAATTGAAAAAAAAATATTTTTTTTTAATTTTTAGGGTTTTTGTCATAAAATTACAGACCTAAATCTAACCCTAATTCTACCATGAAAATGCAAAATTAACCTAACAATAATATTTACAAAAAAAACAAACTAGTGTTTGATGTAGAGAAAATGGACAAATTTAGGGTTCCAAGGTTTTACCCTTACCCTAGGGCATCAAGGATGATGGCCCTCCTCTTGAGATGGTACTTGCCAAGTTTGGCAAACTAGGGTTTTCTTCAACAACCACAAAAGTTAATTGAAGAGGCCCTGTTAAGACAAACCTTGGAGACTTAAAGCTCAAGCTTTACAATGCTAGGGTAACTAAAGGCTGAAAATGACTTAGCTAGGACAAAATGCAGCATTAATGGCAACCTTAGACAAGCACACATCCAACATTTAACAAAGAGAAATCAAGAGAAGAAATTTAGATACCTCCTTGTGCATGTGTTAAGCAAACAACTCCAAGCATCACCTTAGCAAAGAGCAAAAACAAAAGATACTTCAAAGATTTGTCTCCACACTAGCAAGTACATCCATCCTCAAGAGGTGCGCATCACTCAAAGAGCCCAAGTAGGGTAAAAATCATAAATAAATATTTTATCCCATAAGTTGTTATGTTAAAATGAAGTGAGGAAAAGTTTATTTATACATTTTCACACTCACTTTACAAAAATAAATAAAATCCAGGCTGACATGCTTTTTTAAATGTCAATTTGAAATTATAAAATGTCAACTTAAAATTAAAACAAAAATAATATAAAATAATCAAGTCTGTGGGTAATTTGCAATGTTCCACCAAGTTTCCGGGACGTGGGGACGCGGGAGCGGGGAAACGCGGAAACGACATATGTAGAAGTACCCCCCAAATTTTAGGAAACGCCGAAGGGTACGTCGAGGTCTTCAACATAGGAAAATTTTTAAATTATAGGGGACCCCACCCAGAATACTACAAAATTAAAAAAATTTAAAATTATAATTTAAGAGTTTAAACTTTAAAGATTACTGATTAGTAGTAACTAGTAACTAAATACCAAATAGAAACAAAACAATAACATTATGATTATAACGTTAACATCATGTATTCATAAATCAGTAAATCCACTAACATGAAACATTAACATGAACATCATGTATTCATAAATCAGTAAATCCACTAACATGAAACATTAACATGAACATCATGTATTCATAAATCAGTAAATCAGAATCCACTAACATGAAACATCATATTCATAAATCAGTAAATAGTGAATACATCAGTAAATCACACTTCACTGATGCATTCCAAGAAACATCAATAAAACTAAATCACATCATATTAGGACTTAAAAAGTTAAAAACTTAAAAGTTTAAATGTTTAAAAACTTTAAAACTCAAACTCATACATCAAGATTCAACATTCATATTGGGAATTAAAAAGTTTAAACTTTAAAGTTTAAAGTTAAAGAGTCAAGTGTAATGTTAACCACTTAACAGTAACACCAAATGAAAACACAAACTAAAGTCTAAAATAGAAAGTAGAACATCAAATGAGCATCATTGCTCAAGGCAATGCCCCACTAGTCTCTGCATCAAGTTGCTGCATGAATGAATCAGGATCAACCATGGGAATGTCACCATCTGAATCAGAATCATTTGCATTCTCAAACATGCTAAGTGGCACACCAACCAAACCAAGTTGTGTCTCATTAGGTCCCTCCTCCACATCAACTTGTGCATCCTCCTCTGGATCAACATCCCATCGTGTCGCTGGTCCCTTCAAATACTCAGGTGTCTTTCTATGATCAAGTCGTAGAGAACTATGCACAACAACTAACTTCTCCGCTCTTCTAGAGGTAAGTCTGTTCCTCTTGATAGAGTGGATGAAGCTATATGTAGACCAATTCCTCTCCGCTGCAGAGGAACTAGCAATCTAAGACAACAAATGCATAGCAAGATGTTTGAGCTCTGGTGCATCATCCCCATATATCCTCCACCAACCAATCGGGTCATCCTGGGCTAAATCTATACGATCTATCCGAGCACCACGCTTGTTGAAGGGGCCAGTAAGACTTGCAAACTGAACAAATTGTCTTCGAAGTTTTGCCCCCTCCTCCTCACTGTACATCTTTTCAATTGCATCTAGAAAACCATTCTTTACCTCGGGATCATCAATGGGAGGCACTCTCCCAGGCCTTTCCACATACCATTTTGGGTTTAGTGCATATGCTGCCATGTGCAAAGGTGTGTTCATGCGGTCCCATCTACGCTGGATGACGGGTCGAACCAGGGTTGTATAGAAATCTAATGAGGGCTCCCTTATTTGAATGGCGACCTTCACACGACCCAACATACTATCAAAGGTCTCATAGATTTCTCCAAGACTAGGAGAATCAGAATCGGCATAGCAAATCACCTCCACAATAGGGCACAAGAATGATACCAAATAAGAACAATCTTCCCACCAAACATTGTCCAACACCTGAGTTCTAACCTTCTTCCCCAAGTCTGTCTTGGATTCCAACCACCTTCCCCAATCTGGACTCACAACTAAGGCTTGCAATGGTGCTTGTACCTCTAGCATCCTCTCCAATAAGAGAAAATAACTAGCATATCTAGTATCAACTGGCTTGAGGAATTCCTTCCTCGTGTGAGCCCTATACATGGCTAAAGAGGTGTGATGGTTGCAGATAGACATCTGCACATCTCTAGCAGTTGTTACCAAGTTCGATATCCATTGGATTTTGCCAATGTCCTTCAATGCATTGTTGAGTGCATGCACACAACAAGGAGTCCAATAAATATGTTGATATCTACTCTGAATCAATAACCCGGCTGATTTACAAACTGCTGCTGAATCTGTCACAACCTACACCACATTATCAACCCCAATTTCCTCTATAGCATCCCGAAGAAGCTCATATTGGAAAGATGCATCCTTGCGCTTTCCAGAACAATCAATGGCTCTAATAAAGAATGGACCTGTTGTAGATGTCACTATGATGTTGATTAGTGGGTGCTTGCTTATGTCTGTCCACCCATCCATAACAATAGAGCACTCAAACCTCACCCATGTTTGTCTCATTTCCTCCTTTTGCACATTAATTTTTGATACCTGCCTTTCTAGAATTGTTGTTCTTATCTTATGTTCACCGGGTGGTAGATATGAAGGTCCCATTTCTGCAATTGATTTAACCATTTCCTTATAGTAAGGAGAACGAACAACATGGAAAGGAATTCCATTAGCAAACAGAAATTTGTCAATTGCATCATCTGTATCATCTCGTTTTTGCAAACTATACATGCCAGTTAATGTGGTACCTATTGCACAAGAACGAGATGTAGAACTAGAACCCTCCGACCTTTTTCTCTTTGATGTAGCACTCCCAACCCCTGATGGTGGAGACATAGCTTTGGAAGGGTCATCGTGGGAGGTGACATTTCTGCTAGAAAACATTCATTTTCCATCTACAGCCAATTGCAACCTCAAAAGTTCAGATTTTTGTTCTGTTGTCAGCTTGGCACAAACATGCACTCCTTTACCTGGAATCCCCAAAAAAAGTTGCCTAACTCTGCTATAGCTGCCAACCCAAGCATGGTCACAAATATTGCATTTCCAATCACGTGAACCACCACCAGCGTTTGAAGCTCTTTTTGGTTGTTTGGATGCATATAATAGAAGGGGTTTTAAAGGATCAAATGTCCCCTTCGCATATTCTGACAAACTTCTAGGTGGCCCATTAGAATCTGCCCCATGCACAGGCCTATTCATGCTTGCTGCATTCTATTACTGTTTTGATTATCTAGGTTATCAGTATCACTGTCGCTGTCACTGTTATTGCTGTTGTGACTCATTGTTGCTATTGCTGTTTGCAACTTTGCTGATCAATTCAATTTACTTCTTTGCAATGTTTGACCTGTTGAAATTTTTCAATGCAACATGAATTAAAAATTTTAAACATTGTAAGTTGTAACAGTTTGAGTTTTTTTAATTGTTAATTTTTTAAACAACTGTTCTAAAATTTAAAAATTAAAATGAATATTAAAAAATTTAATGGAATTTTAAAAAAAAATGATACGTTGGTGGTCGGCCTTTGGCCCTTTCGCAGGTGGCTCGGGGTCTGTCCCGTGCTGCTGTTAGCATATGCTAACAGCAGCACGGGACAGACCCCATGCCACCTGCGAAAGGGCCAAAGGGCTCGGGGTCTGTCCCGTGCTGTTGTTACCATATCAGCAGCACGGGACAGACCCCGAGCCCTTTGGCCCTTTCGCAGGTGGCTCGGGGTCTGTCCCGTGCTGCTGTTAGCATATGCTAACAGCAGCACGGGACAGACCCCGAGCCACCTGCGAAAGGTCCAAAGGCCGACCACACCACGTATCATTTTTTTCTAAATTCAGATTGATAAAAAATTAAAAATAGACGGGGTCCGGAGGTTTGAACTTGGAACTTCAACTAACCTGCAGGCTGGGAAAAAACCTTTGCGCGGACTCCAGTTGACAGTGCGACGATGGCGAACAACAAACCTTGGCGCGGAAGCTCCAGCGAACGGCAAACCTTCAAAGCACGGCCTCTGCAAAGCACGAACGCGACCTCTACAATGTGCAAACCCGAAACACGGCCTCTGCAAAGTGCAAACCCGACCCGAAAATGAACGCGACGGGTGAAGAAAATCCGAGGGAAACCGAAATCAGAGGGAAAACGAGGAAATCCGAGCCGCCACGTGGTTATTTTTGGGCCACAAACTCGCCGACGTTTCCGCCTTTTGAGGAAACGACCCCTATGTACGTTTCCCGCCATTTCCGGATTTGGGTACGCGGTGGAAACGTACCCAAACTCGTTTCCTAGTTTTCAAAACGCGTGGGAGCGAGGAAACTCGTTTCCGGGGTCCGGAAACGCGTACCCATGTAACACTGGTAATTTGGGGCATTTTCCCCAAAATTTACCCACACATTACTAAAATAGCTAAAAATGAGCATATCGATCCGTTCTGAAGGCCAGACCACGGAGGGGGGGTCGTCATGCCCCATCTAACCCCAACAGTAGTGAAAATCCCTCAACGCCCCCCCTCCCTAATCAAGCATAACAGTCTGCCTTCAGGGATGACGTCATCATCAAAAGGGGCCCCAGAGAGAGGGCGTTGGTGAGTTGGAGGGCCAGGAGGGGGTGTGAACTGATCTAGAGGATTGATATGTGCCTCAGTGCTGAAACATCTGTTGCGGGAATGATGAATCAAGGTTGGTGTCATATGACTAAGTGATCGACCCCTGGAATCCCCAAACACCAACCTCAGGGCTTCAAGCCCTCTCATGAGGCAATCAGCAATGCCATTAAGCCATAGTACTTCTAAGGGAGAAACCAAAGGGTGGGGTCATAACCCCTACTCAAAAAAGACCGACTAAACACCTTTCCTGGTCAGAAAAATGACCCCCTCTCTCTGGGGCACCTCTATAGGTGCGCTGGTACTGGTGCCACGTAACACTGGCTCCAACAGCGGGACGAGTACCCCTCCTGAGGGTACTCGAGAATCCATGAATCATCTGGCTAACTGTAGACCTACACACATATCAAATAACCAAGGACATCACACTACCATGAGGCAGACACTTCCGTCATGCCCTGCTCATCGAATAAGAAAGAAAAATGCATACTAAAGATGAATAACGACATAACGACTAATGAATCGAATAATAAATGACTAACTTATATAGATATGAAGAACGTCAAATGCAATGCATGGGTAACTGCATATGCCTAATCAAAGTAAACTAAACCTACCTATGCTAAACATGAAAATAAGAAAGGATTAAGTAAAATCATACCACCAATGTAACCATTTGAGTAAGCAATTCATACTTGGTCCTTTACCTTTGCCTTTAAAATGTATCCATGATAAAATCTCGTCAATTACCAAGTCAATACATACCAGGGTCTCCATCAGGATATGAGATGAACGTTGAGTGACCATGAGGACCTGGAGGCTTTGATATTGCTGCCACTGAGAAGGAATGCTTTCATAGGCTCTATTTATCCAGGCTTCCACCGAGCTGGCATTGAGAAAAAAATTTGCCTGTAATTTGCTGCCTGATTGTTACTTTGGGAGACCATTCGTGGAGGTGGACCTTGCAAATCTTTGTACATTAGCTGCAACCTGTTTGAACATTTCTTTGGAGATACAAGCATATTGTTCATCTTCATAATTATCATGTTAGTACCTATGTTTTAAAAATCGGCTGAATCGGAATCGGAATCGGTTGATTCCCTGATTTGATGCCAAACCGGTTCGAACCCGCGGCCAAATCGGATCGGAGGACCGGTTCGACAAAAATCGGTCGATTTTTAGGTGTGGGCTCGAGCCCCCACCTAGCCCATTCGCATTGTTTGAAAGTTTGAAACAGCAACCGTCGGAGTGGAGGAGTGGAATGCTAGCCGATTTGGAATGGAGTGGAGTGGAGTGGAGCCGTGAGAGTGAAGTGGGTCGTGGAGTGGTCTGTGGAATGGGCAGTGGAAGATTTGGAGTTGGTCGTGGAGTGGGTGGACTCGTGGAGTGTATGTGGAGTCTGGACTGTGTATTCCAGATTCTTGTCCAATCCAATTTCAAACAGAAATTTTCCAAGGTATTTAAAGTTTTTTTTAATTTTAAACAAAATTAAAAAAAATCTAAATTACACATAATTTTTATGACTTTAATTTTAAACAGAAATTAAAAATTCATTTTTTCTTATTAACAGAAGTTAAAAATTCATTTAATTTTTTCTTGTTATGTTTGAAATTTTGCAGTATAGAATCATGGCCCCAAAAGCAAAAGATCCTGCATGGATCCCATGCAGATGTTGTTCAGGGAGACATATATTGCAAGTATTGCAAGAAATTGATTAAGGATGGGGGAATTTATAGGCTTAAACAGCACTTGGCAGCCTCAAAGGCCAAGTTGAGGCATGTGAAGCCCCACTAGATGTTATTGGACACACTAGAGCTAAGATGCAAGCACATTTTAAGAAGTTTGAAGAGGAAAAGGCTAACCAAAGAGAGATACAGGAAAAAGTAGGGAGGAAAAGGAGGCTTGCTGAAATGATGGGTGGGAACTATGCCCCTGGTTCAAATTCAAAAGAAGGCTCTTCATCTATCCCTTATATCAGTCTTAGGGATCCTTTCCACTATGTTCCGCCCTCCGAGACTACACAAGATAAGGGAAAAGCCAAAAAGAGGGGTAGCATTGAAAGCTATTTCACACCTCCCACCACTTTTGCCAGTGTCAATGCTTCTCAGATGCAACATCCAACACAAATTCAACCCACCTTAGATGAGCACTAGAAGAAGCAGTACAGAGAAGTTGCCTATGAGTACATTGCAAGATGGTGGTATGATGTTGATCTCCCATTCAATGTTGCCCGCTCTTCTTATTACCAACCTATGTGGGATGCCATTGTAGCTGTTGGTAAGGGCTTCAAAGGCCCTAGTATGCATGACTTGAGGGGATCTCTTTTGCAAAAAGAGATTGTTTCCATAGAAGAATACCTGAAGGATTTCAAAGCTTCATGGGTAAACACAGGATGCACTATCATGTCGAATGGATGGAAAGATCAGAAGGGCCGACACCTTATAAACTTTTTTATCTCTTGCCCACGGGGAACCATGTTTTTGAGATCATGTGATGCATCTGATCAGGTGAAACATGCAAATCTGTTATTTCATCTTTTGGATGAGATTGTTGAGGAGGTGGGGGCAGCTAATGTTGTGCAAGTCATCACTGATAATGCCTCTAACCATGTTCTTGCTGGTAAGATGTTAGATGAAAAGCATAAAACCATATTTTGGACCCCATGTGTGGCACATTGCATAGACCTCATGCTTGAGGATGTATGCAAACAAGACTGGATCAAGTTCACTATGGAGTATGCCAAAAGCATCACCAAGTACATCTACAACCACAGTTGGGTATTGAGCTTGATGAGGAGACACACACGGGGCAAGGAGCTTGTTAGGCCCGCAGTTACTAGATTTGCAACTCACTTCCTCACATTGCAACCTCTCATTTCCCAAGTACAAAACTTGGAGAAGATGTTTTCAAGTGATGAATGGAATTCATCTAATTGGGCTCGCACACAAGATGGAAGAGACATTAAGAAAAAAATTAAAAGCTCTTCATTTTGGAAAAATGCAACAGAGGTTGTGGCAATTACTGAGCCACTTGTTAAGGTGTTGCGATTGGTGGATGGGGAAATATTGGCCATGGGATACATTTATGAAGCGCCATGGGATACATTTATGAAGCTATGGATCAGGCAAAGGAGCAAATAAAGGCAGCGTACAAAGATAGAGTAGCCAAGTATGGGCCTATTTGGGAGATCATTGATAGGAGATGGAACAATCAACTCCATCGCCCTATACATGCAGCTGGGTATTTCCTGAACCCGAAGTATCATTATAGAGATGACATTGATGTTGATCCAACTGGGGAGATAGAGGATGGATTGTATACTTGCCTTGAGCACATGGCCCCAAATGAGGCGACCCAATTGGAGATACATCAGCAGATCACCTCTTTCAGTGACGCCACAGGTACCTTTGGCAAAAATGTGGATAAGGCTGCAATAGATGAGGGCCAACCAAGTAAACAATTCCATTGTTTTATTAAATTATGTTGATTAACTTTAAATTTTAAATTGTACAATGTAAATACCTTGATTCTTAATTTCTTAGCCAAATTCACAATCTAATTTGTTGAATTAACTGCCTTGACTCTTCGCATTTGCAGCACAATAGTGGAAGGCAATTGGTAATCATTGTAAACAATTGCAAAAGTTTGCAATTAGGGTGTCGAGTCAAACCTGCAACGCTTCTGGGTGTGAGCGCAATTGGTCTTTGTTTGAGCGGATTCACACGAAGAAGAGAAACCGTTTAGAGCAGAAACGATTAAATGATCTAGTCTTCGTGCAGTACAACCTGCGACTCAGACGCAACCAGTTGATGAACAAAAGACCTGATACGGATCCCACTCTGTTAGATGATATGGATCCTACCTCAGATTGGGTAGTGGAGACCACAGATCCGGAGTTTGGTGATGATCTGGATGTTGAGTTGGAGGACATGCTGCAGCCTCATATAGATTCAGATCCTCTATTGTCGATGCCATCAGTTCATACAGGTGTGGATCCCGATATTCTAGGCACGACAGGCACTAGTGGACCAGGACCTCTTACTTATAGGCGACGACGACGTAGGACTAGGCATTCAGCCAGTACTACTACTGCAGTAGTAGATGACCATGCGCCTGAGCCTAAGGAGCCTGAGATTGAGCCAAATGTTGATGCCTTTGTTAGTCCTTCAGCTTCTGGTTCTTTTGGTTCTAGTTCTAGTTCTACTCCTCATCGTAGCAGTGGTGATGAGTTTGATTAGTTCGATTGATCAGCAACAATGTATGACAGACACAGTTGACGATGTTATGTAGTTGACTATATATCATGTTATTTTTTGGACTCTACTGGCCATATAGCCTATAGGCCTCATGGATATAGCCTATAGGCCTCATGGATTATGTATTTTGTTCTAGTTCCAGTCTCCTAGATATGTATTGCACAGTACACTTTGTGCCATTTTGATATATTGACTCTTATATGGTATATAAATGAGCAGACATTGGATATTTTGTTTCTAATGCTATGGAATCATGAATTAGAATCTTGAAAATGTTTTTTTTCTTAAAAAATTAAATATTTTGTGTATTTTTGAGCAAACTGATTCATTAAACTCAAATCGGTTGATTTATGACCGATTCATTACCGATTCCGATTCCGAGTTGACCCTCAACCGATTCTGAGTCCGATTTCAATTTTTCAAACATTGGTTCGTACCCCTACCGATCTTTAAAATTTTGAAATTGTCAACCACAGAACTTCTGCTTTCACATTTCAAACGAAAAGATTAACAATAGAAATCGTGACAATGTGGAAAGAATGTATCTTTGGAAACTTACCGATACTGGACAGAAAGGGCTGAACATTTCTCGCATAATGTTGTTAGTTAGGGCATACCATGAACCGAAAGACACTAGAGAGACTCTGCATATGGCCATCGTCAACATGCACTACATCTTGCACTATTGCTTCGTCAAGCAAAGCAAAAGGGTTGATCCATTCTTCATTGATGGCAAAGTAAACTTCTTCACCCATGCCTGTGCTCGGGAGAGGGTCAACCGTGATGCTACAAGGTCTTAAAGAATTGTACATTGGTGGACCAAGGAACTTCCAATAATTATCGTGTCCTATAAACCTGTAATTTTCTTTCAAGGAAACCAAAATAACATAAGAAACTGCAACCTGAGGATATGGAGAATTCACCATTTCTGTATATTCTTCGATTTCTTCAATTAAGATTTCTTGCTCTTCATCTTCAGTCATAAGGGTCATCATGTCATTTTCCCGGTACTGAACAATAGTTTCTTCAAGTAAACTTTCTGAGAATTGATCTTCGTGAAGGACTACCTCATGCTCCTCTGAGAGTTGTTCATCACTATCCGTATGATAGTCCTTTATTATCATCATGATTTCTTCCTTAGCATTGGGGCCCCATCGATCGTTGAATGCCTCAACCAATTGGAGGAAGGAAGATATCCCCTTAGGAGGGAGTCCTTCACACCAAGCATCCATATCTTGGTCACCTCCTAGTTCGAAGGACATTACGAACAACTGCATAATGGTATCCTCATCTATGATATCCCACGCTATCAATACTTCTTTGAACTTCATGACATGTGCTGTAACAATATCTTTTCCAAAATATAAGGAAGGACTCACCTTTGAATTCTAAATTGGCGACTCCACTAGTTAATAAGTGATTCAGAACCCAATCACCATTATCTTAGGTACGCCCTTGTTTTTGGTACTTTGGTGAAATTTATTGAGCTAACTTGGCAGGTCTCTCCTAGCAACTCTGAATGAAGAAAAATAATAGAAGTACTCTATAAAGACAAGGAAGCAAAATGATATGGCATCTTCTTATGAATTGTGGATGAATATATTGGATTTTTCATACATTCCGGGATATCCACATTAGTATGTCATTCAAAACGATGGGAAGGCAATTTTTCCATTATTTCATGAATACAAGTATCATGCAGCAACACATATTTGGGCATTCATGCAATTTCTCCAAGGAAGCAATATCATATGAGGATACTAGAATGAAGCTTTTTCTACTGTCTCTCAACTTAGAAAACAACTCAAATGTCAAAAATTGGTATGAAGGATTTCCTCATAGAGAATTTTCTTCACTCAGACAGTTGATCGATGCATTCAGTGAAGAATTGGATCATGTTATAGAGGAACATGAAAGAAAGGCCATGATCAACCATATATGGGAAATGACCTTGGGAAGCAGCCAAAAGCAAGATGATCCTAGCAAAGAAATCAAAGAAGATATTCCATTTGAATTTAAGGATCCCGATAATCCGACAGATGCAGAAATGGAAATAGGTTTTGCTCCTCTATATTTGTCAAGCTTTCCAGGACGTTCAGATGAGTTCCCAGAGATATTTTGGCACGCATTCAAGGGTGATCATGGTAATGCCTTGCACCATGTTGAATGGTTCATGACATTGGCTACAGAATACGACATTAAAAAGGAAGAAGGCATTTACATGAGATCATTTGTCCTTCACTTGGGAGGAAAGGCTCTTGCTTGGTTTGTGGGCCTAGAAAAAGCAACAATGTCGTCCTTTGCAGAATTGGTAGAAACCTTCTGTAGCTATTGGAATTCAGAGCAGCGTGACAAATGGATGTCTTATGTTGAAGATGCAAGGAACTTGTTTAGTAAAGAAATCCATAAAGAAAATCGGACTGAAGAAGTTGTGGTTCAAGACCCAATTGATGATATCTCAAACACAGTGTCTAGAGAGGAATTTTCTCGTGAAGATGAATATGATTGCAATCATACATATGAAGGCCAAGAAGTCCTAGTTGAAGAGCTGAACAAAGGGGTGAGTTTTCCTTGCCACCACACAAGAACTTCTTATGACATCTCGGATCTCTTGGAGCATAATGACAATATTGATGAGGACGATGATTATTGGAAGTTTATGGGGCCTCCACTCTACGATTCTCCGAAGAAGTTAGAATTGCACTCGAGGTCACATTTCTTATAATTGCTTACTGAGCACTAGCCCTGCTAGTTTGCCCGATAACACTTAGAATAGAATGGAGTGCTTTAAGAAAATCACTAATGACAACCTCCATCCAAATCAGGGATGAACCCGGCACTTTGGTGTGCTCAACATACCAATATGGAGGGAATTACACTGTGAAAAGAGAGTACACCAATGCCATCCCTTCCCTAGAATAACAGGATAAGGTATAGCGGTGGCTTGTGATCTGGAGCTACTTTCTCCTCTTCAGGTGCGGCTCTTTCTATGGCTTGCATTGGCAAAAAAAAATTCTTCACTTGAAACAACTTGTCGAGGAGATCCTAGCAAGGCCCTGGCATGTGCATACTCTGTAAAAACAACTGGATGGGGTACATCATGGACTGGTTTCATGTCAAATTACTCAATCTGTTAGGGATGCTGCAATGTCCTTAACTGGAGGAAGGACCACATGGTCAGGAGAGACCCTAGATTCAGCCTTAAATAACTGGCTTGAATGCCCACAGATGAAGGAAACTATTCATACCTTCCAGCGGTTGTCTCATGGACAGTGTAGAATGCCAGAAACAAAGCCACATTTCAAAATGAATACCTCACACCCTCACAGGTTTTGTACATGATAAAAATCTGCTATGAAGAACTGAAACTTCCTCCTATGCCCTGAGAGCATAAACAGGTGCAGAAAGTCAACATTGACAAATCTAAGGCCTGGAGGTTTTTTATGGTACCTCTGTTAGTTTTATACCAAGGTCGAGTTCCCCTAGTGACTATGCCTAAGTCACTAAGCATGGGGTGGTGGGACCCTCTTACTAATTAATTAATTAATGAGACATGATGTCACTTTTTATCCTAAGTCCAAAAAGTGTATGAGAAATTTATTATTTAAGTGAGTTAATTAATAAAGTGTACTCTCATCTAATCTGGGCCATTGATTAGATCTAATCTCTGCCCTTGATTTAGAGATTCCTTTAGGGTTGGATAAAAAGGTAAGAGGGAGGCATTACATTCATTATTGTGATGAGATGAAGAGTGAGCACGAGAAGGAGAAGGTCGAGGCAGAGAAAGGACACCAGCGTGACTGATTTCCAGGGCACGAGTTTCTAGGTGGGCGCTTCAGTATTCTGCTCTGAGTTCGAGGCTTGCCTTTGAGGCATTTATTATCAGCATAGTTAATGATTGTGGCTGCCATCTTCAGTGATAAACCTGCGATTTATTCCTTACAGTACCCTTCCATAGCACGCAGTCAGAGGGAGAGATTGACCCTGAATTCGAGGGAAGCTTCACATCGTGATGCCCAGACTTCGAGTTTGCATTTCCAGTCATAAACTCTGAGGTATGCTGTTAGCATTTGGAGGAAGTATTGTCATATGAATTTCTGGAAATGACTGGTACCTCACAGCCGTCATTTCTGAGAGGTGTTTGAAGATTGTCACAGCACAGATTTAGAGCACAGTCAGTACAGTGTTGTTTGAGTGCATTCAGCACAAAATTCAAGGAGGATACAGCATCATCAATTTGCACAGAAACCAAGGAAGTCTGCACTCATTTCCAGGCAGAGATTGGGCACTGAAATCGAGGCAGACTGGGGTGTATCAGATGGAGATAAGTTGTATCTGTTTTATGTATTGCTGTTGTATTATCTAGCTGAAGAAATAATAAATCTCTCTCACTCACTCAACTGGTTTTCCCCGTGGGGGTTTTTCCAGGGCTCGATTTGGCCAAAAATACTTGTGTAAAATTTATGTGTGAATGTGTGATAGATTAGTTTGCAGCCTGTAAATTTGCTTTTAATTTGTGTGTTTATTGTTAATACATTTGGCATTAAGTAATTCCCAGTCTATGCATAACCGACTGGGAATGAAAACCACCAAAACTTGGCAGTAAACCAGCATACAGTTGACAGCAGAAAATCATCATGGTATCAGAGCACAGGGGGCAGAAATAAAACTAATTTGCAGACATCCATAAAATTTGCAGATCTCAGAAAACCAATTGTTCTTACCTTTGATTTGGGCAACGTTCTTTTGGACTGATTTCCAGATGGCTACAGGGTTGAGGATAGAGGACAGATTGAGTGGGACGGAGAATTTTGTGCCTTGGAAGGCCAGAATTCTATTGCTGTTAGAGGAGAACGAGTTGTGGGAAGAGGTGGTGAGGAACACCACCACATACCCCATCACTATTCCAGATGGCTCAGATATGACCGCTCTTTCAATCTTCAACAAGAAAGACTGTAAGGCTAGGAGGATCATTCTAGATGCAGTGAAGGACCACATCATCCCTCATATTTCGGGAAAGACCAAGGCACACGAGATGTGGAGTGCCTTGATCAGCTTGTATGAGAGCTCCAACGAGAACAGGAAGATGGTTCTCAAGGAGAAGCTCAAGAGTATCAAGATGACCGGAGGAGAGGGAGTCACAGCTTATCTCACCAGGATCTCAGCAGTTCGTGATGAACTAGCAGCAGTTGGTGAGGTGGTATCCCCTACAGAGTTAGTTCGCACCGCAGTCAACGGGGCTTCCAAGCCCTGGCATGCTTTTGTGCAGGCGATTGTGGGCAGGGAGAACCTTCCATCATGGGAGAGGTTGTGGGATGACTTTGTACAGGAGGAGACCAGGAGGGGTCTCGTACAGGGCAGTACATCAGGTGGTATAGCAGATGAGGAGAACGTGGCTCTCACAGCCAAAGGGAAGAAGAAGAAGGGTCCCAAGAAGCATGGGGCCAAGGGACAGCAGCAGCAGCAGCAGCAGCATCATACACAGGGTGGGCAGAAGAAGGACTTGAGTAAAATCAAGTGCTACTGTTGTCAGGCGTTTGGGCACTATGCATCTCAGTGTCCAAACAAGAAGAGGAAGAAGGGACCAGGTCAGCAGACAGCAGCCTCAGCAGAGATAGATGAGTTTGGTGACAGGTTTCAGAGGGAGTTTTCCCTTTATGCTGGACAGAGTGAGAGAGAGAGAGTTTCTTTAGCCACCAGCATTGATATGGATATGCAGGTTGAGCACTCATTGTTGACTGGGCATCAGACAGGTCCTTCCACCACTGGTACGTGGTATATTGACAGCGGAGCTTCGAGGCACATGACAGGTACTCGAGAGTTCTTCTCCGAGTTGTCACGCACAAAGAGAGAGGTGGAGGTGGTACTTGGAGACAACACCATAGTTAGAGCAGTGGGTCAGGGGACAGTCATATTTGAGAGGGAGTCCATGAGTCCCATGACTTTGAGGGATGTGTTGTACGTCCCTGGGCTGAAGAAGAACCTTGTTTCAGTTTCCACGATTGAGGACAGGGGTCTTGGGGTGTGCTTCTCAGATGGGAGAGTGCAGGTGTATCCCAAGACCACAGGTGTATCTACTCCCATGGATATTGGAGTCAGATGTGGAAGACTGTACAAGCTCTTGTTTCAGCCGCAGCATGCTCTAGCACACAGCAGCAGCAGCAGCAGCAGTGAGCTGTGTGAGTTATGGCACAGGATGATGGCCCATTTACATCACCCCGCTTTGGGAGTGTTGCGGAGCATGGTCACAGGTTTACCTGATTTTGACACCGAGCAGAGTGATGTATGCAGAGGGTGTGCTTTGGGAAAGTACACCAAGACCGTGTTTCCTAGTAGTGACACGAGAGCAGCAGGTGTGCTTGATCTGATTCATACCGACATATGTGGTCCCATGTCCTCAGTATCTTTGTCTGGCCATGAGTACTACATCAGCTTCATTGATGACTACTCCAGGAAGACCTGGATCTACTTCTTGAGGAGCAAGAAGTCCCCACTTGTATTGAGTGTCTTCCAAGGGTTTAAAGCCCTTGTGGAGAAGCAGACGGGGAGGAAGATCAGGATCTTGAGGTCAGACAACGGGGGTGAGTATACCTCCAAGGAGTTCAGTGCATTCTGCAGACAGGAGGGCATACAGCGACAGTTGACAGTTCCCTACACTCCTGAGCAGAATGGAGTAGCAGAGAGGAAGAACAGGTCGATCGTTGGAGCAGCGAGGGCTATGCTTCATGATCAGGGGTCACCGTTCTTTCTGTGGGCTGAGGCCTGCAACACTGCAGTATACCTGCAGAACAGGAGTCCCCATCGTGCCGTGGGGAGGATGACTCCAGAGGAGATGTATTCAGGCAAGAAGCCTGAGGTGAGCCACTTTCGCATATTTGGCTCCCTGACTTACTCTCACGTCCCCTCAGAGAGGAGGACGAAGTTCGAGCCCACCGCAGAGAGAGGCATCTTTGTGGGTTACGACGAGACTTCGAAGGCATATCGGCTTTACATTCCTAGCCAGAGGCGAGTTGTAGTTAGGCGGGAAGTAAAGTTTGAGGAGGAGAGGGCCTTCAGGAAGTCCAGAGAGTTAGAGCAGGAGGAGACACCAGCTCCCACACCTCAGTTGGTACAGGCTTCTTCGATACAGATTACAGGTCCACAGGTTTCTGGGGTGACTGGATCACAGGGTACTGGCACAGGTTCTACAGGGTCAGTGGTTCAGATTTCAGGGACAGGTACAGGGTTTGGCACAGGTTCAGGATCACCGGTCTCTGGCTCACAGATTGCAGGGTCTTCTGGGACTAGTTCTTCAGCTACAGGTCCTAGGGGTGGTAGACCTCATGCTTCTGACACATCCTCTGAGGAGGTTACACCAGGTCCAGAGGAGCCTTCAAGGAAGAAGAAGCCCAAGTGGCTTCAGGACACCTTGAAGGAAGCGGAGGCATTTGGTAGACCTCAGGAGCAGATCAGGACTATTTTTGAGCCAGATAGATATGGGTCAGCCCTTGTTGCGAGTCTTCGTGACTCAGCGCCTTCTACTTATGAGGAGGCCTCTCAGCATCAGGTTTGGAGAGATGCCATGATGGAAGAGTACCATTCCATCATGAAGAATGATGCTTGGGAGATTGTACCGAGGCCTGAGGGGAAGTCAGTTGTGACTTCCAAGTGGCTCTACAAGGTCAAGCATGCAGCTGATGGCAGTGTAGAGAAGTTCAAGGCTCGGTTTGTGGCTCGAGGGTTCTCACAGGTTGAGGGAGTCGATTATGATGAGACCTTTGCTCCAGTGGCTCGGTATTCCTCCATCAGGGCAGTAATATCGATTGCAGCAGAGATGGGTTGGAGGATCCACCAGATGGATGTGAAGACCGCATTTCTCAATGGTCTTCTGCAGGAGGAGGTGTACTTGGAGCAGCCACAGGGATTTGAGACACATGAGAGAGATTCACATGTTTGCAGGCTTAGGAAAGCCTTGTACGGTCTGAAACAAGCTCCCAGAGCTTGGTACTCCAGGATAGATGCTTATTTGATTTCGATGGGGTTCCAGAAGAGTGAGGCTGATCCCAACCTATACTACATTGTGGTTGGTGGAGATCCGCTCATTCTTCTGTTATACGTTGATGATTTATTTATCACTGGAGATGAGCGTCTTATTGCTCTGTGCAAGAGAGATCTTGCAGCTGAGTATGAGATGACAGATATTGGGCTGATGCATTACTATTTGGGTATGGAGGTATGGCAGGAGCCAGGACATATTTTCCTTGGACAGGGGAAGTATGCAGCAGAGATCCTGAAGACTTTTCGGATGGACGACTGCAGGCCCATGTCGACACCTATGATCACCAACTTGAAGCAACTTCATGCTTCAGATGGTAAGTTGGTGGATCCCACATTATATCGTCGGCTCATCGGATCGTTGATGTATCTGGTCAACACCAGGCCAGACTTGTGCTTTGCAGTCAACACTCTTAGCCAGTTCATGGTGCAGCCTAGGAGTGTACATTGGAGTGCTGCAAAGCACATCTTGAGATACCTTGCAGGGACGGTGGATTATGGTCTGGACTACAGGGGTTCAGGTGGAGTTAGTTTGATTGGGTTCACAGATTTAGACTGGGCAGGTAGTGTGAGGGACCGGAAGAGCACTTCCGGTTGCTGTTTCAGCTTGGGCTCGGCAGCAGTGTCGTGGTTCAGCAGGAAACAGAAGTCCGTTGCATTGAGTTCTGCTGAGGCTGAGTATATGGCCGCTAGTCAGGCGACTTGCGAAGCACTGTGGCTTCGTAAGTTATTGGTAGATCTATTTGATCAGCAGCTGAGACCTACGGTGATTTACTGCGACAATCAGAGTTGCATTCAGCTCTCTGAGAATCCAGTCTTTCACGACAGGTCAAAGCATATTGAGATCAGATATCATTTCATCCGGGACTACGTTCAGAGAGGAGCAGTTGAGCTTCAGTACATATCCACTGATCAGCAGGTTGCAGACGTCCTAACGAAATCTTTGGGGAGGGGGAAGTTTGTCTTCTTCAGAGATAAGTTGGGAGTGGTGCGGAACTCCTTCCTCGGTAAGAGGGAGTGTTAGTTTTATACCAAGGTCGAGTTCCCCTAGTGACTATGCCTAAGTCACTAAGCATGGGGTGGTGGGACCCTCTTACTAATTAATTAATTAATGAGACATGATGTCACTTTTTATCCTAAGTCCAAAAAGTGAATGAGAAATTTATTATTTAAGTGAGTTAATTAATAAAGTGTACTCTCATCTAATCTGGGCCATTGATTAGATCTAATCTCTGCCCTTGATTTAGAGATTCCTTTAGGGTTGGATAAAAAGGTAAGAGGGAGGCATTACATTCATTATTGTGATGAGATGAAGAGTGAGCACGAGAAGGAGAAGGTCGAGGCAGAGAAAGGACACCAGCGTGACTGATTTCCAGGGCACGAGTTTCTAGGTGGGCGCTTCAGTATTCTGCTCTGAGTTCGAGGCTTGCCTTTGAGGCATTTATTATCAGCATAGTTAATGATTGTGGCTGCCATCTTCAGTGATAAACCTGCGATTTATTCCTTACAGTACCCTTCCATAGCACGCAGTCAGAGGGAGAGATTGACCCTGAATTCGAGGGAAGCTTCACATCGTGATGCCCAGACTTCGAGTTTGCATTTCCAGTCATAAACTCTGAGGTATGCTGTTAGCATTTGGAGGAAGTATTGTCATATGAATTTCTGGAAATGACTGGTACCTCACAGCAGTCATTTCTGAGAGGTGTTTGAAGATTGTCACAGCACAGATTTAGAGCACAGTCAGTACAGTGTTGTTTGAGTGCATTCAGCACAAAATTCAAGGAGGATACAGCATCATCAATTTGCACAGAAACCAAGGAATTCTGCACTCATTTCCAGGCAGAGATTGGGCACTGAAATCGAGGCAGACTGGGGTGTATCAGATGGAGATAAGTTGTATCTGTTTTATGTATTGCTGTTGTATTATCTAGCTGAAGAAATAATAAATCTCTCTCACTCACTCAACTGGTTTTCCCCGTGGGGGTTTTTCCAGGGCTCGATTTGGCCAAAAATACTTGTGTAAAATTTATGTGTGAATGTGTGATAGATTAGTTTGCAGCCTGTAAATTTGCTTTTAATTTGTGTGTTTATTGTTAATACATTTGGCATTAAGTAATTCCCAGTCTATGCATAACCGACTGGGAATGAAAACCACCAAAACTTGGCAGTAAACCAGCATACAGTTGACAGCAGAAAATCATCAACCTCTAAAGGCAATCCGGGTTTCTATGGGGCCGGGGAACTGCTTCTTATTAATGGGAATAATTGGATCTCCTTCAAAGGTGGCCTGCCCTGGGTCAGGGCAGCAATAATTGGGCAGAAGTCAATGGTATGATCTTTCTCTGGCTGTTTAATGGAATTAAAGAGACCTACAAGTATTTGGGATTCAAACATCATTATCTCTTGGATACAGGGGAGGCTAGTCAATGAAAATCTACTCCTAAACGTCATAAGAAATGCTGAATATCTCAACAAGAGTGTCTCTTCTATCTTCTGCACTCATATCTACAGAGAGTAGAACATGGAGGCTGACTTACTTTCTCAGCAGACAGTTGACATCCAAATCGGATCAGTTGAAGTGTCTGAGCACAGAGATGGAAGGGAATTCCCTCTTCCTTCCAGTCAGTTCTGCCTCTAGCACGGACCCATCATCTTCACCATGACACTGATACTTTTATATCTTGATGGTGGCTGATTTCAGTTTTGGTTCTCTACCGATGATGCAGAGTTTGCAGTCCTGTTTCTTTGTAATAGTTACATGATGTTGATGCAGATATTTAGGACAGCTTATTACTCTTTTTTTCCAATATCAGATAATAGACGGATCTTCTAGATTTTTTTCATGAATGTAACTAGAAGATAGCATAACTTTAAACAGTCGATTACAGTTTTAAATGTCCTAGGACATATACTGAATGTATCAATGCCTTTTCTACTATAAATAAAATTTGATGAGTTTCATAATTTTATTCCAAGGAAAAACTCTAGCTCTATACTAAAAGACTAAAAGTAGATTACAAACTAAGAGGCAAAAAATCCTCAGTATTTAGTTCGTCGTGGCATCTTCAAAAATTACATGTCACATATAATGTCAAAATTCTTTTACAATGTCATGCAAGCAGAAGATAGCAAGAGCATACTCGAAGCTTGCTTTTCATCTTTCTTTTACCCCAGCATTAGTGATACATGATGTTGTTGCAGATATTTAGGACAGCCTGTTACACTTTTTTCCAATATCAGATAATAGACAGATCTAGATTTTTTTCATGAATGTAAGCAGCAGATAGGATAACTTTAAACAGTCGATTACAGTTTTAAGTGTCCTAGGACATATAGTGAATGTATCAAGGCATTTTCTACTATAAATAAAATTTGATGAGAGTTTCATAATTTTATTAAGGAAAAACTCTAGCTCTATACTAAAAGACTAAAAGTAGATTACAAACTAAGAGGCAAAAAATCCTCAGTATACGATTTACATGGGGTAAGAGGCATCTTCAAAAATTACATGTCAAATATAATGTCAAAATTCTTTTACAATGTCATGCAAGCAGAAGATAGCAAGAGCATACTCGAAGCTTGCTTTTCATCCTTCTTTTACCCCAGCATCAGAGTTTACACATTTTAAGTAAAACATGTGTTTACAACAAGGCCACCCTTTAACCTATAAAATAAAAATCTATTCCGTGTCAGTTGAAATCACCTCGCAGTGGAACTATAAAACAAAGCAGCCTTTCGTTAATGCAATTAAGCACCATCATTGAAAATGGTTATACATTACTGCTTGTTCCCAGTAGTAGAAAATTAAGCAAACACACTAACCCACAAAACCACAACTAGAGAATAGGATTAACCAATACAAATTTCAGATCACCCATCACAGACCAAAACAAGTGATATGGGAGCCAGATAAAAACTCAGTCCTCGTCTGCAGGTGCTGGTTGATCCCTCTTTGGACCACCTGCCTGTTTTGCCATGATAATCTACAAACAAAAGAACAGAGTTTATAAGAAAAAAATAAGTCACTATCCATAAAGATTCATCTTCTTCCTTTAATAATCCATCAAGCAATAAAATGAGAGATATTCCATACTTGATCAACACGGAGAACTGTGCAAGCTGCATCGGCCGAGTACTTCAAAGCAAAAAACCTGAAAAAGATTAATGTACTTAGTTGGGTCATCTCAAGAAACTTCAATTTCAAATTGTAAACACCCCAAATTTGACCTCACAAAGCAACCCTTGGATTAAAACAAATAAGGTTTATTGGGCATAAACATCTGCCAAAAATGAGGTCTTCAAAATAAAGCACAATCTGAAGAATATTTTGTAAGAGTATTTATTTTGTAAGAGAATATCGACAAGAAAGACATAAGAAAACAACTTTGATTCAAAAGAGGGAAAAGGACTTCAAAATATATGAGATGAAGCTTCATATCTTGGAACCTACTTAGTAAGATATAGATCCCAGACATCCTCGCTTGTCATATCTTGGCAAAGTCCCTGATCTAGATCTATTCCAACCTTGATATTACCCGAAGCATGTTCTGCATAAAGCGAAGAAATAATCTCGGTTGCATTTAATCCAGCATTCTCTGCTAGAGTTCTAGGAACCAACTCAAAGCTCTCAGCAAACTTTCCAATTGCATACTGATCCAATCTGCAGACATTCAGAGTACAGTAGGTCAGACAACAGTATCCCCTAGCATATACACCACTGTTTGTATCCTATGAAGCACTGATCCATCTGCTTCAGATTGAACATCCTGCCATACAAATTCGCAGAAAAAGAAACCGAATAATGCAATGCATACAGATTCAAAACTTGATCTGGGCACAATTTTGACTGGACTAACAGCTTTAGCAAAATGCAACTAGAAGATATGAATACATTACACACCAAAGTCACCAGAATCAACTCAGGACATGACTCGCTTTGGCCAGAGACACAGCACCATGAACATTTTAAAAAATACATAGATTGTCAAAAAAAACATTAATTTTACCTAATACATGAAAGATCATATTTAATATATTATATAATTCAAATACGATAAAATTAAAAAGAATGGGGACAACCAATTGTTGAAACACAAACAATTCTAAATATGATCAAATTTCGGTCATCAAGAATGATTCATATCATCATTTATCCATCACGAACATCAAATGTCAAGAGTCGAGACTCAACGAGTCAACTCAAAATCTAAAGCCATATGACAAAATCTGAAATACTGCATAAATAATAAACATAACAGCCAGAGTTAACGGAATCAGCCCCCATGCTAAGATTCCGTACCAGAATCTCATCGGAATCAGGATCGAAATCTCATTGGAATTGCATGTTAACTAGCGATCCCGATCTTTTTTGGTTCTTTTGTCAAAAACTACTATTTTTCCATCTGCTATGGACTTAATCCCAAAGGTGTTATTGATAATGTTTTATAGGCCATGCAACGTATAGAAACAAGTAACAACCATGATAACAACCATTAGAAGCTTGATTAAAAAATTAGGGTTAGGGTTCTGATTCCCCGATTCCTATTTTTGGGATGTGTACCGAATCTGCACCAGATTCTTCATCCGAATCCAACTGCACCCATGATTCTTGTAACCTTGATAACAGCCCCTAGCCTGTAGGAATGAATGCCAATAAGAGGCTGTCCTATGCTGCATCTGCCCCTGAATGTGATACAAGCTTGAAATCCAGAAAAGTTTGTGAAAACAGCTGGTAATTTGATTCCCTGACTGCAGGTCATAACCTTAGGTTTTGGTCAACGCTATCAGGAGTGCCATGTCCAAAGTTCCAAACCCTCATTGTGGTGGTAATAGATGGAGCTGCTCACCCGCTGTGTTACAGGATTATGCTGCCCATTTGCAATAGGCTTTCGTTCAGACAAGTTATGCTATAGCAATAGAACTCTACTTGGGTTATAACTTGCCTCATTATTCAGGGGTGGCAGCTGCAGAGGGGATCATCCTAGATCCCAAAGGAAATCAAGAACTTATGTATGATTGGGGCATGGGCTATGCCTCCAACAATGAAGCAGAAGCTCTTTTGGTTTATCAAGGCCTTGTGTTGATCAAGGAGAGGGGAATAAAATGTGCTAATGTGCTAGGGGATTCCTCTATCGTAGTTCGTAATCTGCAATGTAAGACAACTCCACAGGATGTTTTCCTAGGAAGACTTATTCTCAGATTTCAAGCACTGGCTGAGAAGTTCGATAAAATAGAGTTTTTCAGGCCTTGTGTAACTATAATTCAAGCGCAGAAACACAGGCCGACCTGGAAGTTGAACTAGGACTAGGAGTGATGAAAATAAATGAGGGGGCTTGTTCTACCCCATCCCATGATAGTATAACATCAAATTCATGAATATGCATTGTAAACCCAAATTCAGCCTATCCGTATGAATGATATGGGACAGTTAATGCCCCTGTGGAGGCACATGCTCTTTTATTTCACTCTGCATGCATCAGGTTTTATCAAGGGCAGTAAAATGAGGAGGGTTCTTGAATGTGGTTTTATGGTTCAACTGTGGTATGTTGGGTCTACATTTTATGGTTCAACTGTGGTATGAGGAAAGCTTAGAGAGAAAATCAGCATCCCTAAAATGTATCCAAAATCTGTCCAACAATAGTAACAATATGACCTAGAAAAGTAAATCAAACTTATAAATAAAGGGGCAAAAGGGTAGTAGTCATTTTACAAACTTCACTTGAAAACAGTCCAGACTGGTTCCACTATTTGGCCCTAAACTAACTCCTTGACAAGCAGATTACTTGGGGATAAATTCTATGTTTGCCCATTTGCGTGCCAGTTCAACCTAAAACAATGACTCAACCATGGAAACCAAAACCTTTCTATTACAAGTAGAGTCACTGTTAGTTTTACTTTGTCAACAGGATCGTGGGGTGTGTGACCTCTACTACTTATGCTAATCTCATCAATGGCTTTGCCTCTAGATGTTTCAAGCCCTCACGTGGTTTGAGACAAGGATGTCCCTTATCTCCTAATTATTTCTGTTAGTAGCTGAGGACTTGAGCAGGTTGATTACAGTGGCTAAAAGGCATAGAAATATTCAGGAGATCAAGATTGGAGGGAATGAATCTCTTAGTCAATATTTGTGAATGATGTTCTTTATTCTATTTTGGCTCAGTGGAAAATGGCAGACAATTTAGAGACATTCTGCAGCTATACAACATAGCAACAGGAATAGAAATCAACACTCAAGTCAGCATTGTAATTTAATGATTTGGAAGAGGTGATGGTACAAACCCTAAAAGTTTTTTCCCTTACCTGCTCTCTGAATTTCAATAAGGGATAAAGTATTTACGGTTCAATCCCAAACCTAATGGATATGCAAAAATAATTGAGCCTAGTTACTCACTAATATAGGTAAGATAAAATGGCAGTCAATAGGAGGTAGGTTGGTGCTAGTAATATCTGTTCTGGAGGCCATTCCAGTGTACTGGCACACTTTGGCACATATTCCTAACGGTATTCTGGAGAAAATCAGGAAGGCCAGTTTCAACTTCCTTTGGAGGGGAAACACTAAACAGTGATAAGATGGGCAGACATCTTTCTAAATGACAAGCCACAGCCAGGCCTAAGGATAGGGTGGCTGGGGCTGAAGTACATTCATACCTTTGGCATTTCTCTGAAAGCAAAATCTCTTTGGAACCTAATTACTAAGGATAGTCTCTTGAAGAGGGTCATTATTCTGAAATATTTTGCCCCAGGGACTCTTCTAGACTAGATTAAAGGGACAGGAAGAGCATTTATAATGCTTCAAATCAATGGAAAGCCTTGACTTTGGCATTTCCTGTAGTAAGCTCTTTTCTGGCTTGGAAGGTCGGCAATGGATCACAGGTGAGAGTGGGAGCTGATGCAATTATGGTGTATCAGTATGAAATAGTATTTTTCTTCTAGTTGGGCTGATTCAGTAATTACAACAGGTTGGTAGATGCACTTTGAATCTGCTAGGGAATCCTAACACAACCAATATCTAGCTTCAGGGGTGGATGACATCACAAGATCTTGGGTTGGCTGAGGAGTTTTAAGACCACATTTGTGTACTTTTCATGCTGAGCTGAACAGAACACACATGAGACTCAAGGAGGAACCAGATGAACTGGTATGGGCTCAGAACAAGGCAGGTGGATATCATACAGCCAAGCTGGGCTACATTGCTTTACAGAGATTAGATAATCAGGAGGTCAGGTGGTGGTGGGACGTCATTTGGAAGAATAAGGCCCCTCTGAAGACACAAACTGTAATGTGGTTAGCACTGAACAATACTGTTCTTACATGGGAAATGTCGCAGAAGATAAATAAGTCAGGTCTAGCATTTGTCTATGCTGTCAAAAGGAAGCTAAAAACAATAACTCATCTCTTCTTAGAGTGTCATTATACACAACAAACTTGGAGGGATATTCAACATTGGCTGGGAATGAACAATCTTTGTAATGAAGAAGGTTTGGAGGATTGTTTGAAGACCTGGTATGATGGGTGATTTGAAAAACTTCAGGGTTATACCCTATTTTGTCCTCTGGGGCATTTGGATAGCATTTGAATTTTGGATAGAACAATTCCTAATTTTCTACCTTTCAAACTTCTGCACGGGTCGATGGCATATTTCGTCATTGCAAACCTCCCCGGAAACCTGTGGGAGTCCGACAAGTTGGGGAAGTACTAGTGGATAAGTCATCTGCTTGAGACTGCTTTGATGGAGCTTGTCAGGGGCCAATATTCTATGAGCAGCCTGGAGGTATACTTTGCTCTCAGATACTCGTTATTTTCAATTCAAAGCTAATCTCGGCAGGGGTACTGATAATTATGGTGAATTTATGGCTGCTAAATATTTGTTGAAGACAGCCTTTGATAAAGGGCAGTTTCAGCCAATGTTCCCCCAAGTTTCCGGGACGCGAGAGTGGGGAAACGCGCATTGGAGACATGTGGAGACCACCCCCGAATTTTAGGGAAATTCGGGGGGGACGGGGAGACGTCAAGGTCATAAAAATTATAAAAAATATAAAAGTTATAAATCCCAGCAATAACAATTCATCCCGTGTAAATACAATTTAAGCTGCTCCCTGTAAATAAGTATAATTCTTCAATGATTCAATACACTTCAACATTGTGTGAATGCATGGCATAGATGTTGTAATGGGAAAATGTGACCTGAGGACCCTATTTCTTCATGATTCCAGAGGTCATCACATTATTTGAGGCTTTCAAGTCCAACATATAATTATGCAAGAGTGAACTATTAATCCTATTCATGAACACACTCTGTGTCCCCCTCCTCTAGACTCTTAGCTCTTGCCTCTACCTTGAATTTCAAAGTTGATCCTTGAAGGACATTACTCAACACCCTACAATTTTGATGAAATTTCCTAAACCAAGCTTTAAAATAAGGTAGAATTAGAAAAAAATTCCCATGCTTAATAAGTGATTTTTGCTTGACTAAAGGGTACATTTTGATTAAGGTCGTGATAGAGGAGTTCAACAATCAGCACCACCAACATCAAGGTACATAGAGAGGTTGATGTGCTTGATTAAATGCCAATCCCTTAACCTCATGCATGATAGAATTCAGTGGAAACGTTGCAATCCTGAAATCCTGAAAACTGTTAAGGCTGTTGAATTCTGAATGGGATCTAAAATTCTACCTTTTGCATATGAACTCTGATAAGGTTGGAACCACTCTCAAACATCCTAAAACAATTAATGGTAATGTTAAAAATTTAAGTAAAAGTGGTATTTTCCTTATCTTTCATTTTCTATCATTTTACTTTAAGAAATTAATATTACTGTTACTGTTGAATGCCTCCAGCAGGGAAGGAGCGCCTAGGTGCTTCCCATTTCACCGGTGTGCGCTTCAAAATAGGGGACGAACTCCCCCCTGCATTTCCTGAAGTTTCGCCAAATTGGGGACGAGGTGAAACATTTCGCCAAAATCCCCCAAGTCCCTGGGGCACAGGGAGCGAGGGGGGGACGCCCCCAACCCTGGGGAACGTGTCCCCATGTAACACTGGTTTCAACTCCACGTCTTTGGAGACTCCTTGCTGGTTATTTCTTGGATGAATAATAGTTCCACATTCAGAACATTATTTTACTTCCCCTGGCTGAGCAGATAAAGGAGATATCCAGGCAGTTTCAGGTGATCACTTTCTCACGAGTCACATGTGTTCAGAGAGCTGAATACCTCAGCTGATGCATTCTCAAAGGTTGGGTTTCCGCTTCCAGCTGGACAAGTAGTGCTGGAGGAAGAACTTAATGACCATGTCTCTGATTCTCAACAAGAGACAGTTATACTTTAATCTTCTATCATTTAAGTAGTCGATGTTTGCTATTGTTGGCATCTCATAGAGATATCTTATATGTTAGTATGAGGACATTTTAGAACTGTAGAAAAACTGATAATCTCCTATATGCTTTTATATTCTGGGACTATATACCACATTCTTTTGATGAGTGTGGGAGGATTAGAAAATGACGATGCAGAAGACACCAGTCCCTATATTTTGTATCATGCCATGAGCACACCTGAAGAGGGGTTTTTTTTGTTCTTTACTTGAATAAAAAATGCAGTTTTTTTCCTTGGAAATAAAAAGTTGAGTCACCATTTAATTACAGTTGCAGAGTTTGATGCATTTCTCCACAAGAACCAAAACCTGTAGACTCTCCTACATAGAAAGAAGAAAGTCTGAATGCAAAGAAAACCATTGCCAAAACACCAAAAGCCAACCTTAATACACTGCTCCACAATGACAACGTTCAATTACAAGCATAATTACCCCTACATGACAACCAATCTATTGGTCCTAGATTCTTCTATAACAAGCAAGGGCATAAACTCCCGCTGGAAAAATCACAATCCGAGGGAGAATTACGCATGTCCAAAACATCACAAACCAACTCTGTACTCTTCAGAAAAGAAAATAAATTGGTTAATTGAGTACATGGGGAAATTTGCCACAAAGAGGAAAACCACAGGTAAGATTCTTCTGTATCACCCTGACGAGCAAATGCACAGTTCACAACCCCAAAACTGCATTGGCAAGTACAATCCTCGTTCCTTGTGGGATACAACTCTGTCAAGGCTCTGGATAATTAATTAATCAAAACAACTGCCTCAGGTCAACACTCTACAAGGTTAAGACACATGTAGAAAGAAGACGCATACTATCAGCAACAATTTTATTTGCCTTGTAGCTAACAACCTTGGGGCTCTATTAGAAGGACAGAAGCCCCTACTCAGAGGAAACTCTTTATTGTGCAACAATGGTATAAGCTCATAATGATAGATCTCACAGATATGGGAGCCCATAGTTTGAGCATCCTGTAAAATTTTCAACTGAAGGGCCTGCCTCTACATGAAACATCAAGCAGATAAACAAAATGATTTACCCATGCTAACAAATTTTATCATCACATTTGGAACCTATCGCATTCCTTTCAAATTAAAGATTGAATGACTTAAAATAACTCTGACTAAGGAATTACAATAGAGGAACGCTTTTTGACCAGTCACTACCTAAATAGACAGGAGAAGAAAACCTATTTAAACTAACACTGTCAACCCTATGAAGAAGATTTATGTCAGTATCAGATACCCTGTCTCTTTGTATGCAAAATCCTTAAGTCTTCTTGCCAGTTCAATTTCAGTTGCACCAGCTCCGGGGAGAATACGACTGTCCCTGCACATGGCCTGAAGCAATATATAGGTTAGCAAAGCCCCAAAAATACATGAAATGTAAATAGTGAGAAAATATAGGATTGAATCAATATTTAGCAGAATGACCACTCCTAGTGGAAAATACATTACACATTTACAGGCAACTCCAAGAAAATACCTTGTAGTTGTTTACCCCATCATCAACTGCTCTCTCAAGATCATCCAATATACTATCTGTACTTCCACGGAGTACCACTGTTGACACCAAGTTTCCACCTTCTTCATTTTTCACAATAGTTACCTGCAGCATGCTAGGAATGATGTCAAAATAGCTAATCATGACCCAAAACACAGGACCCTCAATATGACCAAATTGTCAAAATCTATAATAAATTTTCTATCCAAGAAAGCAAACAAGGCCTTACTCTAACACCGCCAATTTCTTCCACTGAAACAGAGTCAGCAAATCCTAGCTCATCTGGACCTGGCTGGCCAAGTTTAACCTGCAACATAGATGTAAACACATTAATTATAGAAATATGTCAACCCTGAGATACAAAGCAATTACCATGATAAGAGATATGGGATAGAAATGCTTACCAAGGATATAGCACCAGTTGTGCGGCAAAATCGGCGCAGTTCAAATTTTGAATTGATTTTCAAAACCATGAGTCTGTAAAAGAGTGATAGACAACATCTGTAAATAGGCAGTGTAGAGAGAATGCTTCTCACATTATTTTGGTTTAAAATATATTTTGACTGTTTCATACAGAATTCCATGAATATTATTAGGATATGATATGCATGTGCTTAGACCTATCCCATGAAGGAAAACTGAAACTTGAAGCATATATTTAAGAATAACATGCAATCCATTCTATAGCCAGAATCATGCCAGGATTGTTGTGATATAGAATTTGAATGTAATCATGTATGTTTACCAGGTATATCCTCTCACTGCAGAAAATTTGAGGGAATCAAAATAGGCACAATGATGAATCAAAAAGAACAAAACTGAAACAGATTTGCTTATATTTTGATCGCTATGAATGATTTTTTTCAAACTGGATGTATGACAACCCCCATAATTGGTAGAGTGGCCGTTTTAAATAAACTATTCCATCAATGCAACTTGATAATATATGATACTACCTCTATTTTATATAGTCTGGAGACAAAATAACCAGAATATCAATCTATAAAGGTGTAGGATTGTGGATCTAAAGTCAGTTGTTGTAAGCCGTGCAGCAGTGTTCTGCCAATAGGCATATAAAATAAATTTTCTGCAGAAAGATACTTCCAATTGTTTTACTTAACTCACAGGCAAGCATTCATAGAAGTTGTATGCTTGCTATCCAGATTCCCAGCAGTCATGAAAAAGATAGAAACGTGTGGCTACTTAACTGAGATTAGATAAGATAAGATAATTTTATCAATGTCCAAGGAATGATCACTAAAGTATGTCAAAAGGACTCTTGGGTACAAAATGATGTCAATACAAAGTGGGAGTACTAAAACCACTCCTATGAAAAGCAAGATGCAGAAAGTAAGGTAAGAATCTAGTCTAAATCTTTGAAAGCCAACTCCGAAGATGGAGAATTGATCCAGGAAAGGTCAAAGATAATGGTACAAGCATCTCATGGTCCACTGGAACCATCTCTCCTGAGTCCTAACATCCAAGGCCAAATGGAGGAATCTCAAAACAGATGTCTTTCTGGAGGATGCACTGGAAGAGGAACTGGATTGTGTCATGCTGCTGGTATGTCGGGGGTACTACGTACACAATCTAGGAGCATATGTGAGACCCCAATCTCTAGTAATTGAAAATCACTTGAGCAATTTCCCTCTTGAGCTTGCAACCGCTTAGGTACACCCTACTTACATGATAACCATATAGAATGGTCCTTCGTGGCAAAGCCCAATGCTAATATCTTGGAGTTGAACCAATCCTGCTCACAGTTATACTTTGAATACTGTATTATATTTTAATGGGGTCGTGATGTTGTAGTCAATATGTTTAGATACCTTATAAATATTGCATTCTGAAATATAATGCCATGACATTTTTATTAAATCAATTGAATGATTGTGCATTATGCTGCATTATGTTTGAGATTGTTAAGACATATTCTATCATAGAAGTGGGATTCAAAATTTCAAATAGTCCACGCTCAGTTTGCTGCAAATATTTGCAGAGAAATGAAATGAAATTTTTGTTATAGACATCAGAATTCCTTGGAAGATCCAAACGGGATCTATGTCATATCAACAAAAACAGAGCACATAAGATTTAGACAGCACTATATAGCTGTATAAGAAAGGCAATATGCAATTAGAAAGTATATATCTCATAATACATTATAAATCAATAGATTCAGTTAAGTGTTTTTCTGCCATACTTAGCGTTCCCAGTTACCTACTTTTGTGATCATTCATTGGACATCAATAAAATTATCTTATCTTTTCTTATCTGTCTACTGGAAAGAAGATTTGCTATGATCAACTAATTTGCTTCCTAGGAAAATTGCCAAGACATGACAATAGTTGCCAAAATACTTCAATGTATAAGTGCAGCAGTAGATGGGAGCTAAGTGCTGTACTACTTACTTAGATGTATAAGTGCTGTACTTCAGTGACTAGGAGCTTATTAAATGGCAATTTGAAACAAGCTAAGAAACCAATATCTCTGACAAATATGACAAAGCTAGGCCAGAAAATCAGTTACATAATCACTTTTCCGGTGCCTAAACATTTACATTAATCGCACTTTTTCATTGAAGAATGACATCTATTTTAATAATGCATTTACATTAATGGCAAATAGAATATGACAAACCTTTAAAGGCCCTGAAAATGGACCATGCATCTATTAGGTCTATTTCTAGTGAAGTGCCCCACCCTTTTCACCACTTTTTGAAATCGACAGTCATGAAACACAACCTGTTAGATTACTAGCGAGCTCTTAGAACCAGTGTTTTGAAAACCAGGCAAATGGGAACCAGAACTGATCAGTTTGACCCTAAAGGATAACAGACCAGCCCTTAAACCACTTCAGCCACCATATCAGAGAGTTTGGTATGGAGTCAGACCAGCTGGTTCAACTAAAAATTCACTCTGCCCTGCTGGTAATGAGGCCTCAGTGAGAAAAGCCTTGAAAAAACCATTGCTGGCAGCAGTTAATTCAATTTCCCACTCTCTCTCACTTGGACAAATTGAAAGAAGGATGCCAACAATATTTGCAGATAGTTCTGCTCATATGCAGAAAGTGTGGAAACAGCAATAATTTGATAATCAAAAGAATTCTTCAGCCAAATCACCCTTTAAAACGTTAGAAACAAGCTTGGACATGTGCAAGGTTGTTCTTGCACCATGTGTGTCTGTGTTTGTCCAAATGGAGACTGGCAAGGAAGCTTCTTTGGCAGTCTCAGACTCAAATAATAGCCAGAATTGAATTTCACAATAGAAAGACGTGAAATAATAATCGCTGGAAGATGTATGAATTGGTAGAGGACAGGCCTTCTAAAAGTGTAACTGTTGTTTGGAGGGCACATAAAGATTTGTGGCCTCATCAAGTTGACTAGGCATTGCTTGCTTGGTTTGCAAGTTAGGAAATTGTATCATCATCTCCATCTCCATCTATCTTTGTCTTGGCCTGCAACCTATTGTCGCGATGTTCAATGTGCCCTGACCAAATAATTTTCTGATTTTTAGCAGTTTCTAAAATTTTACAGTAACATCCACCAATTCCTAGTCCAATTCCAACTTTTAGCCCATTGCTTAGAACCTTTCCAAATGAGGAGAATTCATTTTATGAGCTATATTATAGAAGTGCTAATAATCAAATATGTGCTAGTGTGCTTGATGTGTGCTCGCGTGAAATAATGGTTTCGAGGCAAAGCACCTTGTGGTAAAGATCTAAGTTGCCAGGAAACTTGGGTACATGGATCTAAGTTGCCAAGAAACTTGGATATAGGGACGGGAACATGGACGGTTGCGGTGGCATGGACGCCACTTTTTAAAACAGGGGACTTGGGTACATTGGGATACTATATACATATGAAATTCAAACCATTTCCATTGTACATGTATATTCATGTGCATCCATATGAATCCAAACCATTATACCCAAATATGCAAGTTTCTCATATATATATATATATAGATATATGAAATTTAAATCATTTTCATTGTACATGTATATTCATGTGCATCCATATGAATCCAAACCATACACAAAGATGCAAAGTTTCTCATGTATCTAGCAAGGGTGCATACAGTAAAAAACAGCAAGTGTAATCCATATCTGACCTAAAATACATAAACAATGAGGCTAAATGGCCTACAGAGTCCAAAAAACTGCTACAACAAATAATTAGATATCAAAATCCTTGCCTATATTGGGATCCTATTCATCACTAGCACTGTGTGCCCCCTCCTCTAGGCTCTAGCCCCTGCCTCTACCTTGAATCTCGAAGTTGGTCCTCCAAGGACATTAGTCAACACCCTACAGTTTTGATGAAACTTCCTAAACCAAGTGTTAAAATAAAGTACAAAAAGCTTCTCATGCTTAATAAGTGATTTTGCTCAAGTGAAGGATACAATTTTGTTAAGGTCGTGACAGAGGAGTTCAACAATAAGCACCACCAACATCAAGATACATAGAGAGATTTATGTGCTCGATTAAATGCCAATCCCATACCCTCATACATGATAGAATCCAGTGGAAACATTGCAATCCTGAAAACTGTAAAGCCTGTAGAATTTTGAATGGGGTCTAAAATTCTACTTTTTGCATATGAAGTCCAATGAGGCTTGAACCACTATCAACATCCTAAAACAATTAATGGTAATGTTAAAAATTTAAGTAGAAGGATAGAAATTGAAAGATAAGGAGAATGTCACTTTAAGAATTTAATATTTCAATTTAATATTACTGACTTTAATGTCACTTGTACAAAACTAGTTGGGCCCGTAACAAACTGGTCCCTGGGCATCCTCAAACGTCCCCAAAATAGGGGTACCTTTTACAAAACTAGTCCCTAGGCATCCCCAAGCATCCCCAAAACAAGGGTACCATGTCCCCTTTGCAATCACCCCTAATTCCCTGACAAACGTCTCTAGTACTTCAGCCAAGTTTCGAGTACGACAGGGTACAACATGGTATGTGGGTACAGGGTACCTGGTACGTCGGTACGGGTATCTGATACAAGTGTGTGTACCCTACCCCCGGGTATGGGGTACCCATGCTACTTAGGTAAAGATTAAATTCAATAATTGCAAATTTGACTTGATTCAATGTGATTGATATAATTTCGTTAGAGCGCTGCTACATGATATTTTGGATTGATAAATGTGCAACACAAGGTTCCTTGGCTAGCTGACAAGACTTAGGGGTGCAATACACCATCCGATGAGACAGGAGGCAATGAACCTTGAGGGTTGAGTGAGGGTGTAATGTTAAACCTGGAAGGGGTAGAAACTAATTAGAAACTAAAGTTAGTACAACCCAAGTTCAGCTATTTCAACTAGGATAATAAACGTTGATGCCAAAAGAAACATGCGAATATCTTCAAAATTTTAACATTCCTAGCTATCTCAAGACATAAGTCCTAGCCTAAGCAAATAGTATTAAAACCAAATACCTCTTCATTAATTAACATGAGGACAAAAGAACTTGGTTCAAATATGAATCAAGTGACCCTAGTTTATACTAGCACAGCCACTTAACTTGTGGTCGATGAACACCGATAGGCCACAAGTTAAGTGCCACGAACTGCCACAAACAAGTTAAGTGCCACGAACAAGTTATCTATTACTTGTTCTCCATGAGTAGATGTAATCACCGGCTGTCTATGCCTCAACTACCTGTTATCACCCGTCTTCTTCTAGTTAAACGGGTTGTCTACCACAAACTGCTTGTTATCCATGCATCAACTACCAGTTATCCATGCATCAACTATCGGTTATTTTTTATATTCTTCTTTTATAATTGTTTATTTTGAATTTGGAACAACCACCATAAAATCAATCTGGACAGTACAATTGTCCCATCCTCCTACAATCTAGGAAAAGCATACTTGCAATTCCACCCCATATTCTAAAATATAAACACCTATCGATGTAAAAAAGACTTAAGTTAAGCATTGCATTAGTCAAGTTAAGAAAGGTTAATAATGAATTAAGTGACTATTAGATTAGTTAAAGGTATGGGGGATAAATGTAAACGATAAAGTATCATAAAATTTAAATTACTGCGCAGTTGACAAATTTGAAACATGTTAAATAATGTTAAATAAGAAATTAAGATTTTTGCATGACATCTATGTGGAGGAGATGTAGAGGGAATTCAAGAAATTGCATGAGCCATGTGCCACTTGCGTTAAAAGCTATAACGAGAGGGGAAGATGAAGGTGGAGGTATTCTTTTTTTTTGCTACAAAAATTTCCAGTGCAATAGACCTTAAGGATAGTGCAAGAGGACTAGGTTGTTTGTGTGAGAGAATAAGAACAATGGTTGGATGTGGTATTGCTTTCTTTCTCATTGTTGGAAATAATATAACTTCGGAAGTTATTCTTATTATATTTTATTATTGTACCTTATTATAGTATTGTTGTACCTCCTTCAAAGTATTTGATCATGTAAAGATCATGAAAGAATCAATGTAAACCTTGGGTTAGAATTACCCAAAGAAAATATTTAATAAATGTAATTTTATATTCCTCCATGTCAAGTTGGCCCTGTTAGCCAGAGAAGTCGGCCCAGTTGAGGAAAAAGGTCAAACTGACTTACTATAAACAAAGGATGCGCTCCTCTCATTTGGACACTCACTCAACACAAGCAAGTTCGCTCTAGAGAGGAAGAAGTTCACTACTGCAACTAGGAGAAGTTTTTTTTGGGTTACTACACTTGGAGAAGTTTGTCTTTCTCTCTCTCACTCTTGATATCTAGATGTACACTGATCTCTGAATTGATTATCTCTATACAAAGGTTGATGGGTTTTCTCCTTGTTGGGTTTCCCAGGATAAAATTTTGTGTCTATTGTTTTTGTGCTTGGTTATTCTTTTAGTGATAATGTTTTATTATCTTCAATTAATTATACCGCTAGAATTGTATAAAATCTAACATGGCATCAGAGTAGTGCTAAAAGAAGCCATTGTCAAAAACTAGGGTTTCATATTCCGAAGCCTTCCCACCTCAGTTCACCTTGAAAAGAGCATTGGGAATTTCTCCCTAGCAAAGGCGCATCTTTCTGTGGAGGCCAAATCCAGATTGGTGAATTTTCAATTTTTGACCTATTACTATGACGGGGTCAAAACTAGGGCTTCTTGGCTCAAGCCTTTCTATCCACAGATTTGATTCGATTTTACCTCTTCTCAACTCGCCTTGATAGGGTGCATCTGTCTGTGGAATCAGTTTTGCAAAAGTACCAACTTCAATTTTGACCTAGCTCCTGCTAGGGTTTTTGGTCCAGCACTATAGTCAAGATGATTGGAATGAAGGTTGAAGATAGACTTGATGGGGCTTCCAACTTTAGCTCCTGGAAGTCTTGAGTTCTTCTCATCTTAGAAGAAAATGATCTCTTGAAGTTCGTCAATGAGAAGGTTCCAGAACCAGAAGCGGGAGATGAAAAGACTCTATGGAGAAAGAATGATGCCAAAGCAAGAAGATCTTATCTTGGTAGATTTAATAAAAGATCACTTGGTTCCTTGGATATCTCAAAAGAAGACATCCAAAAAGATGTTCAAAACCTTGAGGAATCTATTTGAACATAGTAGCATCAATCGTACTCTTGCATTGAAAAATCAACTATCAAATTTCAAGATTCCAAAGTCCGAATCAATTGCTTCTTACTTCATGAGGATCTCTAAACTAAGAGATAAGCTAAGCACTAGTGGAGAAGCTCTTGAAGATAGAGAACTTGTTATAACAGCTCTTAATGGTCTTCCTCCCTCTTGGGAACCATTTAGTCAAAGTCTAAGTGGATGAACTAAGTTGCCCAAATTTGATCGATTATGGGCAAATTGCATCCAGGAAGAAACGAGAATTGCAGCTCCAATAAACTACATGGCACTCAAATCGAAGAAAATCAAGCTTTTCATCTCATGCCAAGAAAGGCAAAGGAAAAGGAAGAAAGTTCCATAACAATAAGAACAAAGATAGAAGATCAACCCCACCACCAGATCAGAAGAAGAAAGATCTCTCTCATATTCAATGCTTCAAATGCAAGCTTCCAGGAGCATGACTCTCAAACCTAGAAGGATCACTCCTAAACAAAGCAGTTAGATGGAAGTCATGACTATGCAGCAGCGGACAGACAAGGACCTAATACATCCAGTTATATTTGATACATGGCCCACAAACCCAAAGGATCTCATATAGAGATTGGTGTTTGGGAGAAGGATCCAATGGATCTCAGTCTCTCTCTCTCTACTACAGATGTTCAATTCTTCAATGATTATGTAAAGAGATTGGTTTCCAGTTAGAGTCATGACAGAAGGATTAGAGCATGACGAGAGTTACTCAGTTAATTTCTGAGGAGGTGCACATATGTTCAGTTAGAATTGTTCATCAGAACATATTGTTGACGATGATCCCTTGTTCGTGATGTCATATACTGATGATCTATTCCTCACTAAGACAGAGGGAATTAGCCCTTGAGATGAGGACCTTGGCCTATTGATGGTTTGGTAGAAACCTGATGAGATCTTCCTAGGTTAAGGAAGAACACAGTTGAGATCCTGAGCAGATCCAGAATGATGATAGTGAGTACCTAGCTACATTGACGACATTGCTGGTTGATTCAGACAGACAGTTGAGATGATCCTTGATGTACTTGGTCGTCACCAGGATGGATACTTACATTTTAGTAAGGAATTGTGCTCTTTTGCCCTATGAAAGTTGGTGCTTAAATTGGCACTCGAAGTGATAGGCTGATGGACCTATGGATAGCTCCAGAGAGGGAGCAAGACGCTCCAGCTCAGAGGGAGATGTGATGAGCATGATTGTAATATCGAACAATTATTAGCCATGTGACTTGGCTAAGGGTGAGTGGTTCGATGGCAGTATCATATTATCTCCCAGACACCCTGTGATAGGGTGGACAGACTAGTCTCTTAATACTCTCCCATGCAGCCGATATGTGTACAGGTATAATTCAGGATGGGATCGTACACTTCGAGAAGGATGAGGAGATTGGTCCCATGATTGACTCCCTCGATAAGAGGGAAGGTTGACATTACTCCCTGACACTCTGTGATGGAGTGGGGGGATTGGTTCCATGATTATATCCCTCGCTAAGAGGGAAGGACAATGGTACAAAGACCAATGCATTCTCTCGATCACTCTGAAAGGATTGAGGAGATCTCTTGAACTGGAACATTCTAAGATAGGATGGAGAGGCCACTGCATTCTCTCAATCACTCCAAGATGGAGTGAGGAGATCTCTAGGACATCCTGAGATAGGATGGAGAGGCCACCGCACTCTCCCAATCACTCTGAGATGGAGTGAGGAGATCTCTCAGACATCCTGAAAAGGATGGAGAGGCCAACACACACTCCTTATCACTCCCAAAGGAGTGAGGAGATCTCTCATGGAGAGATTTAGTGCGTTCTCCCGACCACTCTGAAAAGAGTGAGGAGCTCTCTCAGACATCCTGAGATGGGATGGAGAGGTTGGCGCACACTGTTACTCTTGTATACACTCACCAATAAACTGGTTGAGTTAGTGCATGTTCCCCAATAAACTAAGTTGAGCTGATGAATAGATCCAACGATGGACTGAGTGGAGTAGATGCATGATGACACTTCTCGACGTACTGAGATTGTGTTGAAGACCTTCCGTATGTATAGAGATGTTTGAGACAGTTGTGATGTACAATTGAGATACAGATGATCGTGTCCAGTGATGCAGATGATGGCCATGTCTAAAGAATACCTTCCCTTGTTAAGAGGGAGTGTTGGAAATAATGTAACTTCGGAAGTTATTCATATTATATTTTATTATTGGACCTTATTATATTATTGTTGTACCTCCTTCGAAGTATTTGATCATGTAAAGATCATGAACGAATCAATGTAAACCTTGGGTTAGAATTACCCAAAGAAAATATTTAATAAATGTAATTTTATATTCCTCCATGTCAAGTCGGCCCTATTAGCCAGAGAAGTCGGCCCTGTTGAGGAAAAAGGTCAAACTAACTACTATAAACAAAGGATGCGCTCCTCTCATTTGGACACTTACTCAACACAAGCAAGTTCGCTCTAGAGAGGAGGAAGTTCACTACTGCAGCTAAGAGAAGCCTTTTTTGGGTTACTACACTTGGGGAAGTTTGTCTTTCTCTTATTCTCAACCAAGGATATTAGAGAGGCCATTTGGGTGATGAACAGCAGCAAAGCGGCAGATGAGGAAGAATACCAAGCAAAGTTCTTAAGCACGGTTTTCGTGCTTTGGTTGGATACCTGGCTGATCTTTTTCACCATGTTGTTCGTGAGGGTTTCCCACCAGCATGGTCACATCACATCATCCATCTGATTCATAAATCAGGTCCCAGTTCAGATCCCAATAACTACAAAACGATCATGGTGGGCCACACGTTCTCGAAGTTGTATGCTACCATTCTCCATAGGAAGCTCTCCAGTGACCTTGAGCAGAGACACCTCAGGGCTACGGCATAGGCAGGTTTCCGACCAACTCACCAGACCATTGACCACATCTTCACTCTGCGCGCCGTGATTGAGGTAGCCCGACACCGCTCTTCGAAAGTCTATTGACAACTATTATTTGCCTATATGAGTCTGCTCTCGGTTGTCTTTGCACAGCCCATGGGATGTCAGATTTCATTCGGAGTACTATTGGGGTCAAACAGGGTTGTCCAATATCTCCCACCCTGTTTGGGATTTATATTGATGAGTTGGAGGCATTTCTACACGAGCATATCCAGGACACGAATGGTTGTCTTCTTCACCAGGTTTTGATATCTATTCTACTCTTTGCTGACAATGTGGTCCTCCTCTCCTCATCCCAAGAAGGATTATAGAGGCAGCTAGATGCCTTAGCTCTGTTTTGTGATCTTCGGCAATTGACAGTCAACCTGGGTAAAACCAAGGTTATGATCTTCAATGGAGTGAAGAAAACTTCGGACCTTCACTTCCTATTCAGAGGAAAGGAGATTGAGATCACCAGCACCTATACTTACTTGGGGTGCAATTCTCAGGGCCTCGCTTCAGTTTGCGACCTGCTCTTCAGCCTCGGATCAACAAAGGTTATGGATCATTAGCCCTTCTTGAGAGATAGTGCTTCTGACATCTCGTCCAAGATGAGCCTCATGGACACCTTGATCCGTCCCACTGTTCTATATGGCTCGAAGATATGGGGGCCATCCTTACTTGAGTCAGACTGGGCCTTAGTTGAGAGAGTCCAAACCCTTCTTCTTCGCCGCATTATTAGATGTAAACAGACAGTACCTCAGCACATCATCCTTGCCGAGTTCGGAACTCAACCCTTCAGGCTCGAGACGGTTTTCAGTTTGTTCTCATTCTTGCATCGTGTCCGGGGCTTTCCAAACTCGGTGGAGGGCAGAGACCGGTACCCTTACCTAGCATACTGCTCTTCCTGGGCTATTGCCCGTTCTACCCATTCGAGTCGGGCCCGATGTTGGTTTACAGGAGTTTCAGATCTCCTGGAGGCAGTGGGTATTCAGGTGGATCGTCTGGCCCCTTTTCGATATTCATTGGATGCTCCTGGTCACCTTTTACCCACTAGACAAAAACTGAACAAGATTATCCGGAAGACATCTACAGGAAGTTCGTCCAGGTCACCTGGGTCAATCCTCCTGGAGGATTACACCCAAAGATGGCCTTTTACGCAGAGCACTTCCTGGAGCTGAGACACTGGCTCATTGTCCGACCCCAGTATATGTTTTGTCACTGGATGCATTCTCTTCGCATCCCTCTAGGCCAGTTCAGAGTCGATTCGCATAGACTTCAGGTAGAGACAGACCACCAGATTGATAAACCAGATAGAATCTGTCAAGTATGTCACCTACAGGAGGTGGAGACCGAGGCGCACTTCATTTTTAGATGCCCCAATTACTACGAGATCAGAGGACGGTTCCATTGTTTGTTTAGAGACTCTCGGCCTCTCGTCGAGTTTTTCAGGTACCCCGATCAGAGAAGTTTGGCTCTCTACATGCAGGAGGCTCTCAGATTCCAAGCGCATATTCTTCAGCCTCCCATCAGACCGAACCCCACGCAGAAGATCACATCATTTTTCAGGGTATTACCTTCAGACAGGGGCACCAAGAGACCGACCGATATTAGTACATATCCAGGCTCTAGATCAGTGAGGATCCGTGGGACCTCACCCCGACCCACGAGATCTCAGCAGCAGTTTCATCGCAAACCCCGTCCTGAGAGACAGGCTAGGTCCTCCAAACCTCAGCAACGTACAAGCCCCTCTAGGCAACGAGTTTGTGGGCAGTCCGCACTCTACTAGCCCTTCACCTGGACAACAGACTTTGTTGAGTTTTCTTCAATCCTCTTCCTTCAGCCTTGGATGTTAGGAGAGATGGGTCGGATCCTCAGACCTTTTCGCTCCTAGATCTTTTCCGCTAGGACATCTACGCCCCATTGCGGATTTTCTGGAATCGTGTCTGCAATCAAAGCTCTCTCATACTTCAGCCCTGTTCACTTTTGTTCACTCTTTTCTTTCTTTCTTCGTGCATTGTATCTTTTTATAGGAGACCGTTTGGTTCTCTCGCTTTGTACGGACATCATTGTAATCAGCAATCCCTTTGACCTACTTTGTGGTCATTAGTTGGACATTAATATAATTATCTTATCTTATCTTATCTTATCTTATCTCTCATTCTTGATATCTGGATGTACACTGATATCTGAACTGGTTATCTCTATACGAAGGTTGCTGGGTTTTCTCCCTGTTGGATTTCCAAGGATAAAATTCTGTGTCTATTGTTTTTGTGCTTGGTTATTCTTTTAGTGATCCTGTTTTATTATCTGCAATTAATTATACTGCTAGAATTGTATAAAATCTAACACTCATCCCTAGGTGTTATCAGAACCCAAACCAATTTTTCCATAACCAAACAGTTCAACCTGATTACAGGGGTTGCTGGTTCAAATCAAGTGTTTAAACCAAAAATGGCCAATTCTGTACGAAACTGGAATGCTTGAACTAGTCCGGTTCCATACTAATCCATATGCCAACATGTGGGATCACAAAAATTACACCTGAAATTTAAAAAGCAAAACCCCTGTAATCACTGGTCATATTAAATTAAAGATAGAAGTTGTCATTCTCCTTCATCTTTCCTTTTCAGTTGACATTCAACTGAAAAGGAAAGATGAAGGAGAATGCCAACTTTTACTTAAATTCATAACATTACCATTAATTGTTTCAGAATGTTTGAGAGTGGTTCCAGCCTCATCAGACTTGTATGTACCTCAATGTTGGTGGTCCTAATTGTCAAACTCCTCTGTCATGATCTTAAAAACATACCCTTCACTCAAGAAAAAGCACTGTTAGGCATGTTAAGTTTTTTCTACCTCTAATGCTTGGATTAGGAAGTTCCAACAAACTTGGAGGGTGTTCACTGATGTCCCTGGAGAATCAACTTTGAGATTCAAGGTAGAGGCAAAGGCTGGAGCCTAGAGGAGGGGCCAGAGGGTGCTACTGATGGATAGGATCCCAATATGGGCAACAATTTTGATGATATGTAGTTATTTGTAGTAGCATGATGTTTCTTGGACTCTATAGGCCATTTAAAGCCTCTTTGTAATGTATGTATTTTATTTCAGATATGGATTGCACTCAGTGCAATTTTAGTTGTATGCACCCTTACTGTCTATATACCTGAGAAAGATCTGCATATTTGTGTTTAAAACATTAATGGTTTGGATTCACATGGATGTACATGAATATATATTTATAATCCAAAATTGAATATTATTTATTTTTTGGTCAGACAGTTTATGCTTTTAGCCATTAGGTGTTTAGGGTTTTTTAAGTTTTTCATTAAAAGACAATTTTTGGGGGATTGATGTGGTCATTTTACGCTTTTAGCCATTAGGTATTTAGGGTTTTTTAAGTTTTTCATTAAAAGACAATTTTTGGGGGATTGATGGGGTCATAGAAGCACTGGAAGTTTCAGGATCCGTTTGAAAATTTCAGGAATTGTTTGATTTTTCACAGGATCCATTTCATAGGACCAGGATACGTTCCCTTCTGCAGGGGATACATTTCCATGACGAATCCTAGGTGGATCTGATCTGGATCCGTATCGAATCCGCGGATCCTACACACTGGGGTGGTGGATCCGGTAACATCGATATTATGTATGCAGAAATTTGCCTTTACCCTCCTTGCAACTTAAAAAAGGGCTTCCAATAAGACAATGAGTTGAAAGAACTTGCAATTTGAAGGCATTCGATGGACATGGAAGTTGGATTACAAAAACTTAGAAATTGCACCCGAGTATATTCTGGGTGCAACAATTTGTCTTTAGGCTCCTTGCAACCAAAAAAGGGGATCCCAATAAGAGACAATGAGTTGAAACTTAAAAGGTATTCTATGGGCATGGAACTTGGAATATAAAAACTTTACAAAGTACATTAAGATGGTGCAAACTCTGAAAGGGGGGATAATGAAGATTTGTTTAAAAAGAAATGGAGGCCTAGGTGATGAAGAGAAGTATGTAGCCTTGAGTGGGTCCTTTAATGAACCCTCGGAAGATTCACAGGTAGAAGTAATGGAAGTATATAACAAATGTCAGAAGTCAAATGCAGATGTAAAACATGATGTTGAACAAGGACAGAAAGAGAAAAAACATAAGTTAGAACCTGAATATGTCACTGAAACTTAAATGGAGAGGACACAGGTTGCAATTGGGCATCCAGAAGAGGACAATAATTTGCAGGGAACAACTATCATGTAAACTGTAAAAGAATAAGTTGGGCTGCAGGAATATTTGTTTAAATAAATTAAAAAGATATACCCAATATTTCTGATATGCTCCCAATTTCAATCGATTCTTCTTGGTAACCATTTTAATTTCGCCTGAATTTCTTGCAAAATTGTGATTTCTTACATCAAGAACAAAAATCAAAGATCAAGCAAAATTTCATGACTTTAAAGATACTGTGTGAAGAGAATTCTCAGTAGGAGCATCAAAATTGGTACTGAGACTAGAAAAAATGAGGCCCCAGATTCTGTTATCAGACAATTTTTAGTCAGTATCAGCACCCAACAAATAATGAAGATAAGATGAGGAATGGTAATTCAAGATTTTCTCAACAACGCAAATTCCCTTTCTAAATCTACATCTATTATTTCACAACTCAAGTAGAAAGGACTAGATAGCAAGTGGATAGTACAATTCTCTAATATGACCACCAACATAATCAAACACAGAATCACTGAAATAGTAACCAAATTACCAAAACTAAAAAATGAATCAGGCCATCTAGAAGCAAAGGATTGCACATTACTTGTAACGTTCACAAAAATGCAATGCCATCTCACCAACCGATCCTCCACTCACAACAACTTTGGCACCAGAATCAGCAACAGCTTTGATAAGTTCTTCAACTTTTGCCTCCTCTGTTTTTGAATAATTCTCCAGCTGTACCCAAAGAAAGCAAATAAAAATATCTTATAAAGATAATCATCAAAGACAAATAATCATGCATGGCATATCTAATGAAGTGCAATGTAAGCAATAAGAAATAATCATTGATCCTGCAACACCCCTTAATTTATCCAAAACTTGAGGTAGTGTGAGCTTGCCTTTGTATTAAGATAGCCAGTTAATGGATAATCATATCAAGGGTACATCTTGTAGAGATATCTGACCTCCCATATCCTCCTTAATGTAATCCAATGCTAGTGCAAAATACTTTGCAACAGGGAACTAGAACCTTTTTATGGGGTTAAACCGCACTTAAATCTTTCTATACAAACTCAAGTGAAATATCAAAACACTGTGATATCACAATGGAGCAGCCTACAGATGGCCATGAGCTTATTTCCTAATGAGTACCGTTCCACAAGTTTTCTAGAGCAGATATAGACAAGAGATCTTTGAACTTTGTTCAATGACTATCAGTAACCAAAGAAATCATATTTTTTGTAAATAAAAAGAACATAGATTTTGATTTACAGGAGGAATTACAGGGATTTCAAATAGACCCTGTGGGCTATTTTAACTTTGCTCTTCGGTCCCACATTCCCTGAACATAAAAGCCATGGCTTTGAGGATAAGTCCATGTCTTCCTATTAATAAAAAATATGGTCAGATTTTTCAAGTTTCTGAAAAGAAATAGAAAGGGCTTAATCCTAGATAAATCAATACTTCTAGATATCACTTTCAAATATGCAATCTCAACTACAGTTCGAACTTAAAAAAGCTGTCCTCCTCTACTCTATATAAGTTTAAAGTTTAAACCATGGGCAAATTGACTGAATTACTACAACTATGCCTTACACTGATCTGTCTGTTGCTAAATGATAATGATAATTCAAAAAGAAATATTTCTGCCATGTAACAGACTCATCAGATGCTGGAGTTCCTGGGATCTTGTTCACCATCACTACTGGAGTTGCTACTAACTTCCAGTCACCAGTCAGTCTTTAACTCCAACTTTTGCCAGAATATACTCAGTCATGATCCTTGAGTCCATAGAAATTGTCTCAATTAAGTACAGAAAGCATAGAATCTCTACCTCCACTCCTGATCAATTGGACCACTGAAATGTCACATGAAGGATTAGAGGCTGGACATCAATTCAACAACCAAGTCCATTTGTCTGTTATCCTCATCAATTTATGCTGTAGGGCCTATGCTAAAATTGATCATTTCTCCAGTCTCCCCTGTGCTCTTTTAGTTCCCCTTCACCATAGTGGCTATCATATCCTAAACTGCTGATTTGAAGTATCACTGCTTTGAAAACTGTCCCACGACTCCTGGTGTGCTTCAGGTCAGTTGGTGAGAAGATGGAGGGTCCCCCAAATCCTCTGTACCAAACATTTCCCTTTCCTCAACTCCAATCCTCCTATACTCTTCAAATTTTGCATTTATTGAGGATGAGTGGCAAGCTGCTTTCTCCTTCACCATAGTGGCTATCATATCCTAAACAGCTGATTTGAAGTATCACTGCTTTGAAAACTGTCCTACAACTCCTGGTGTGCTTCAGGTCAGTTGGTGAGAAGATGGAGGGTCCCCCAAATCCTCTGTACCAAAGATTTCCCTTTCCTCAAGTCCAATCCTCCTATACTCTTCAAATTTTGCACTTATTGAGGATGAGTGGCAAGTTGCTTCATTTGAAAGCTCAATAAGCTTCAATATACCCTTTTTGAGTATCTAAAGCCGGAAATTTTTCTCCCTTTGATATGGGCCTTTTTTTCCTTTGGTGTAACAAGTGTTTTGCTCTTAGCTGAGGGAGCTGATCTTCTCATGCTTTGCCAGACTGACTGGACTGCTTACTGTCATATCTTACCTAGGTCTCTCCAAAGTCCAAACCTCTGCTTGCAAGTTTTTTCATCAGGACCTTCAGAGGGGATTGGCATATCTCTTCCTCAAACTCACTGTCTAGGTCCAAAACAATCTCGCATCCCCAACCTTCACCAATGGATAAAATGGGCATCATCTGCATATTGTCTTCGTCCATTTTTGCTTACTATGAGTAACATACTATGTTGCTCTTTCAATCATGATTATTGACTGATTCAATCATGATTATTGACTGATTAAGGTATTGACTGATTCAATCATGATTATTGACTGATTAAGGTATTGACTGATCAAGGTTCTCACATATCTCTCCATCATTGATCACTTCATACCACCTATTGGTATAATGCAATACCACAACACTCTTGAGTCCTTCCCACAATCTTTCCTTGTCTTAATCCTTGTTATTGATTTGATTCTTCTATTACTTCTATTGAATCATCCAATAGAAGAGCTCTAGTACCAATTGTCATCTTTCTATGTGAAACCATCATAAATGTCATCATGCTACAATCGATCACTTTGCCCTCTTGTCCACATGGCTTGGTGAGTTGGCTTATTCTTGTGACTCCTCACCTTTCCCATTGTCTTGCATCCTTGCATTTGCTTGATTTCCTTATTCTTAGTTGCTATCCCAGCAACAATGCTTCTCCCTTCCTCTTCTCTAACTTTTGTTGTTGTCTTAACTAGAATCAAGATTATTTGGGAATTCTCCCCTCTTCAAGTTCATTCAATTAGACTGACAAAGGTTCTCTCCCCAATCAACTTCAACCTCAATATTAGCAAACTTATCATTGAACGTATTCGCTTTCCTTCACACATGATTGAAGTATATGTTTATGAACAATCCTTGAATATTATTCATCTAGTTCTATCAAGGCTTCTGATGACCAATTCGCTAGCCTACCTCTCATCTCTTGTCTAGATGAACACGCGGCTACGTGATAATGAGCTTGGAATCACCTTCAATTATCAACATGTTCCCCCAAGTTTCATCCCTTGCCGCTAATACCAAGGTGGATACCCAATCAATTTTTCCAATGTCTTTCAATGCATTGTTGAGAGCATGCACACAACAAAGGGTCCAAAATATATGCCTATACCTACTCTGAACTAGTAAACCAGTTGATTTGCACACTGCTGCTGCATCTGTCACAACCTGCACAACATTCTTAGGCCCAACCTCCTCTGTAGCATCTCAAAGAAGCTCAAATTGGAAAGCTGCATCTTGCGCTTTCCAGAACAGTCAACGGCTCTAAGAAAGAATGGCCCATCTATGCATGTAACTATGATGTTAATAAGTGGGTTTTTGGCAATGTCTGTCCACCCATCCATAATAATAGAGCAACCTGACCTCACCCATATTTCTTTCATCTCTTCTTTCTGCATAGTAATATTGGACACCTGCCTCTCTAAAATCACCATCCTCGCCTTATGCTCACTTGGGGGCACATATGAGGGTCTTGATGTTGCAATTGCATGGACCATCTCCTTATAATAAGGAGAACGAGTAACATGGAAAGGAATGCCATTGGAAAAAAGGAATTTGCCAATGGCATCATCTGTATCATCACGGCTAAGCTTGCCATACATCCCTATAATGGTTGGTCCTATAGAACAAGAACGAACCTTCTTTTTTTAGGGAGATGTCTCAATAGGAGATGGTGGAGGCATACAAGTGGATGAATTCAAATTGCCTTTCTTTTTGGAACTTACTTTTGCATTGTGATGTTCTTTTGATGTGACATTTTGGCTAGAGAATTTGCCCTTTGCATTTGCTGCCATCTAAAACCTCATAAGCTCAGTTCTTTGCAACAAGGTTAGCTTCGAACACACGGAAACCCCTTTGCCACCAATGCCCAAAAGGTGTTGTCTAACCCGACTATAACTCCCAACCCAAGGATGGCCACAAACATTGCATGCCCAATAAGGTGATCCACCACTTTTCTTGCCTTTCTGGTTGGTTGAGGGAATGTTTACTTTGCTTGCATACAACAAAAGTGGCTTCTTAGGATCAAATGTCCCCCTTGTATATTGAGCCAATGACCTATGTGGGGTGAGATTGAAATTGCCTTCTCCTTCACTTTGACTTAACCTGGTTGATGAGGGAGTTCCACTCCCACATCCAATCTCTGTCCCAAGTCCAACATTTCCAACCTCAGTCTCACTCTCATTGTTGTCACTACTGTTGCAATTGCTAGAGTTGCTCATATTGTTGGTTTGTTCAATGAAAGTTGAAAACTTGAGACTATTCGGTGTTGTATAATTGAATTTGATTTTGGGCAACCTGCTGCAAGAAAACTTTTAAAATTTTATTGTTGTTTTACTTAAAAAATAAATTTCATGGTTGTTAAACAGAATTAAAAAACTAAAATTTGTAAGGAACATTTTCACAATTTAATTTTTAATAAAAAATTTAACATTTAAGCCCTAATAAAAAACTTGTAATGATGTCTTCACTCTTCCTTAAGCAAATTGTAATAAAAATAAACTTAAACAATTAAAATTTTAAAAAAAAAATTAAAAAAAACCTACCTGAATCCCTCAACAACAGCCACGGGCCGTCTCTCGCACGCCGCGTAGAGAGCGCTTTATCGGGCTGAACTAAGTTGGAGTATATTACTGTAGCACTTGCAGTCTTCAACCGCAACTCTCAGCACTTGCAGACTTCAACCGCAGCCACGGGCTCTCCTCGCGAGCTTCCTCTGCAGACTTCAACCGCAGCCACGGGCTCTCCTCGCGAGCTTCCTCTGCAGACTTCAACCACAGCCACGGGCTCTCCTCGCGGCCTCTCCTCGTAGGCTTGCTCTGCACAAGACGTGGGTTGTCCAACGCTCAACACAGTCGTCAATCGAGCGGACTTTACAATCCACAGTCCGGCAGGAAGGTGAGCTCACGGTCAGCGAGAAGGCGAGTCACGGGTCAACTAAACAAAAGGAATGAAAGCAATGGTTTAGGTAAACGTAGGTTTAGGTTTTATTTTTAAATTTTAGTTTAGTTTTATTTTATTTTTCTTTTTTTTTTTTTTTTAATTTCATTTTGTAAGCCATTTAGGCAAAATCGAGGGGGGGCATCAAGAAGCCCCCCACGTGAGGGATGGAGCGCCCACGCGTCCCCCAAGTTTGGAGCGAGCTTTAACAAGCAGGGGCACACTCCCTTATGTGTTTCGGTGAGTTTCGGTTTTTTGGAGGCGTAGAGATTTCAGAGGAAGCCCCCGGGGCGTGGGGAATGAGGGGGGCAAGCTCCCGACCTTGGGGGCAAGTCCCCGTGGAACACTGATTAACAATCCCAATATTCTCACTTTGCTAATATTAGTCCTTTTATGGTTGTCATGATATATGCCACATTATTATCGGTTTCCCCTATATTCTAAGCAAAAACAAAAAATGGTCTACCTCTAGGGTCTTGTAGTTGCATAATTCCTTTGATGCCAATTCTGCCTAGAATACCTTCACTACATCAAAATTCAAATTAATTAATTTATTTGACTCCTTTGATTTCAAAGAGTTGGGTTTAACCTTTAAATGTCTAGAGATGTTTAGACCCTCCAACATTTTCCTCCTCTCTTCTTTGATTCTCTTGATTTCGAAGAGTTGCATTTGACCTTTCGATGTCAAGATGTTTACACCCTCCAACATCTTTCCTCCTCCCTCAGTAAAGTCTGAAGGTTCTCCTCATCCCATTGATTGGCCTATATTGTTTCCCCTATATCCCTTGGACCTTTGGACATGATTGGTTAGGGGATACCTACTTAGTTTAGAATATCTCATTGGCTTGTTCTATCCATATATTCCACAATACAAAACCCAGGATAATTTACCATGTCTTGTATAAAATTTTGGAATTGTAATCTCCATTTATCCATTTTTTACTAGTTTCTTTGTGTTAGAAAGTGACAACAAGGAAGGTCTCCCTGCATGCATGTCTCCTTGCATGCAGAAGACTTAAATGGAAGAAGCCAATAAAATGTATTTAATTTACTTTTCCTAAGTTTATTCTAGAAAATAAATTAAAGTGATCTAATTAATTATTGACTTAATGAAACACTTTTTTTATAAAATGTAAGTGAAATATTTAAGTGATGGCAAGATCTAATCTTGGCCATCCAATCTCACCGGAGGATCTCATCCTTAGATCTATAGTGAGATTAGGTTTTTCACTTAGCGTTGAGTTATAAAAGAAAAGATCAATTGGTGGAGAGGACACAGTTACATTCCGATATAGACGAAGGAAGAGAAGTGTGAGAGAGAGAGTTTTAGTGAAGAAGACGGAGGAGCGACCATGTGGAGAAGGCAGCACAGTTTCGCAGAGGAGAGAGACAGAAATCAGGCAGAGGTGACCATACAGCAGGCAAGGAAGTATTGTTCGTACAGCTGCACAAATTACGTGCAGTCCGTACGGATTCCGTACAGCAGGTTGTACAGTCGTACAGCTACAATAGAGCTGCTACATTGGGACCCATGCCCAGTCACAGCTTTTTCTCACTATTTTTCTGTGTGGTACGATTTTGCAAATTAGGGCAAAATCTGATTTCTGAATTGTACCGCTCCATATTTTCTTAATAAAATAATTTCTCATACTGCTGCACCGGTTTTCCCATCTTGGGTTTTGTCCGAGGGTTTATACCCAAAAAGACTGAGTTGTCTCCATTGATGTGATTGCTGCTATATTTCTTTCAGTATTTATTATTCCACTGCATAGTGAAGAAATCCATGTGTGGTTATTAGTAGTAATTAATTTGCATGCTTCTAGCCCTAGTTGGATTTTAAGGAAATTTACACTTTCTGTCATTGATTTGTCTAGTATTATTTCTTATTCCTGCTAATATCATATCCCAACAACTCTTAGTCATGTTGTATATGAAAATGTAATCAATGTTAATTTTTTAGTGTAGCTGTGAAACCCATTCTCAAGAGGATGGTACCCTAGTCAGTTATCTAGGGTTCTCGGTTATGTTAACCAGGCAAAGTAGATAGTAAGACCCTAGAAGGTACCCTAGGGCCCTCAACTGTCTCATGGGGATCTTGATCAGGGACCAAGCAGGTTGATGCCATGGAAAAGTCCCTAGCATGTGGTTAGGGCCCCTATTTGTCTCTAGAGTATTCTGGTATGGGACCAGACAGTTTCTTGGTCACAAGGACCAAGCAGATCCTGCAGGTTGAGACAGAGACATCCTGGTCTAGGACCAACCAGATTTGTGGTCAAGGACCAAGTAGGTTCTGCAGGTGGCTGATCAACATTCTGTCTGGGACTGAAAACTCAGCTTGAGGTTGAGGACCATTCTCCAGGAGAATGGAGGACCTGGTCAAGGACCAGAGGGTTGATTAACATGATTCAGTCTGGCACTGAAGCTCACCTTTGGGCTGAGAGCCATTCCTTGAAAGTGGAGGTTCTTGGTCAATTACCAAGATGATGATGTGTGATGTCCTCTTTGCCTAGGTCTTCGAGATGGTTGAGTTAGATGGTCTTCTCTGTTGAAATTTTGTCAAGTTAGGGTTTTGTACAAAAAAATAACAATTCAACATATTCTAATGCAGAAAATACATTTAATAAACATTTACTAATATCGAATATTAAATGGTGCAGTAGTAAAAACCATCATAACATAAATTTCATGTCTTTAGCACTCTCAGGTCATTGTGTTAAAGTACTTTTAACACTACCTGTTAGGTCACTGTGCTAAGTTAATCTTCAGCAGCATGTAACATAGAATAAATAATAAAAGAGAAGATACTTTCCTGTGTGAGGGACCCTTCCTATAAAATACTCAAAAGAGTTACTTACTTTCAGTAAACACTGTGCCTCGGAGAGGCCAGTGAAATCTGGAAACTATCAGACCCTACAAGAGGGTAGTACAAGCCAGAGAGAGAGAGATGACAGGTTGAGATAAAATCAAATAGTCGATGACAATCAAAAACACAGTGGTAAGACCAACATAATAAATGTCCAAGCTGTCCATACAAACTGAGGCCCTCAAATGAACAGCAGATGAAGTGACAGTCAGAAACACAGTGATAATCACAATCAAGACCAACATAATAGATCAGACCTCAATAAGTCTCAGCAGATAAATTTAACCACAAACAAGTTCTCAACACAGAGTAAAGACCCCAGATAAATCTCAGTGCATAGATCTGGCCCGAGATAGGTCTCATCATAAAGATCAATTCTCAGCAGTATAGATCTGACTTAGGGCAACCCTTAATTCAAAGATCTAATATAAACAGTCAATCAGAAGGTGCGACCTCATCAAAACAGAATAGCAGACTTCAGTAGGATTTCAACATGTAGGTTCAGGTCTGTAAAGAACATGGCCTTCACAACTAAACTATCAGCATGCTAACACAGTTCAGCAATGCTCACAGCCTTCATACAAATAAGCAACCAGTAGACTAGATCAGGCCCTAAATGACTCACGGCCTTCACCAAAAGACTCTCAGCAGGTAGATCGAGGACCAAGAGGGTTCACGGCCAGGTCTCAAACACAGCAGGGATCACGGCCTCCTCAACAAGCATAAATGTAGAAGATCGGATCTCAAAAAACACCTCAACAGTCAGACCAGAATCCAACAAAAACAGATCGGACCTCAACAGGCTTCTAACAAGCCACGGTTCAATCAAATAAAACAGCAGCAGGTTGCGGCCTTCCTCAACAGGGCTCACGGGTGGCAGAACAGTGCTTCCAAGGCTGACGGCTAGGTTAGGAGCAGCGTAAAAACCCTCAACGTCAACTTTAATCAGTCACTCAGATCAGATCTGAAAACGTGTGATAAGGATGATCTCCAACCGGTGATAATGATAATCATTAATGAGGAAATTAGACTGAGATAAATAGGATTTGGAATTATTAAAATAATCCTTTAAATTAGGATTAATTAAAAGTCAGAATAATAATAAAAAATTAGGACCTCATTAAATTAGGGAAAGGCCACTTCAAAATAAAAATAAAAGATAAATAAATAAAAGATAAAAATAAATAAAAATAATAAAGGATAAAAATATAAAATATATAAAAATAAAAATAAATAAAAGACAAAAATAAATAAAGGATAAAAATAAAAAAATAATAAAAGATAAAAATATAAAATATAAAATAAATAAATAAAAGAACCTCAGAAAGTGGTCAAACATCTAAAGTACCCATAAGATCAAAAACAATAAGAGTGGTATAAATAAGAGGTGGGTCAATGACCCTAATTACCACAAATCAAAGACAGGGTACCACAACACTAAAAGACCAAAAGTAAATCACCCAAGGTGGAAAGGTTCAACCAGTCATCTCTCTCTCCAATGTACAAAAGTTTCATATACTACTGGAAGTCCATCATCATTGTATAAGGAAGGGTTCACACAGATGATGTGATCATGTGATCCTCTCAACTGCTCCTTAGGTCAAATGTTAGTGGCTTCCACAAGGGGTGGCCAATCCCTTGAGAAGACCAACCAACTCATCCATCTCGAAGACCTAGGAGAAGAGGACATCACACATCATAATCTTGGTAACTGACCAAGTGCCTCCATTCTCAAGGAATGGCTCTCAGCCCCAGGCTGAGTTCCCAGTCCCAGACTGGGTCAATGTCCTGGTAACTGACCAGGTGCCTCCATTCTCAAGGAATGGCTCTCAGCCCCAGGCTGAGTTCCCAGTCCCAGACTGGGTCATGTTGATCAACCATCTGGTCCATGACCAGGTTCTCCATTCTCCCAGAGAATGGTCCTCAGCCTCAAGCTGAGTATTCAGTCCTAGACTGAATGTTGATCAACCATCTGCAGGACCTAGGAAGTCTCTGTCTCAACCTGCAGGATCTGCTTGGTCCTCGACCAAGAAACTGTCTGGTCCCAGACCAGAATACCCTAGAGACAAATAGGGGCCCTAGCTACATGCTAGGGACTTTGCCATGGCATCCAACTGCTTGGTCCTCGACCAAGAACCCCAGGAGACAGCTGGGGGCCCTAGGGTACCTTCTAGGGTCTTACTCATTACTCTGCCTGGTTAACATGACCAAGAACCCTAGTTAACTGACTAGGGTACCATTCTCTCTGAGAATGGGTCTCGCAACTGCACTAAAAATTAACATTCTCAAGGGACTAGCCAACCCTTGATGAAGCCACTAACATTTGACCTTAGGAGTGGTCTATATGACCACATGATGACATCATCCAATGTGGACCTTTCCTTATACAGTGATGATGAACTTTCAAATTATATGGAACATTTGTACATCTGAGAGAGAGATGATTGGTTGTACCTTCCCACCTTGGTTGATTTACTTTTGGTCCTTACACCTTGTTGATTATTGGACTTCTGGTACCTTGTCTTTGACTTGTGGTTAATAGGGTCTTTTGCCCACATTGAGTTATTTTTTTATTTATACCACCTTTGATGTTTTCGTCTTGTGTACTATGGTTGTTTGTCCACATTTGAAGTACACCCCTTTTGGTGCTAGGGGTTATGGGTCAAGCTACCCACTCTTGTTTGTTTAGTTTTGACTTGTACCTTTTTTTAATTAGTTTTATGTGACTCTTTTATATATATATATATATTTTTAAGTGGTAACTTCCTAACTTAATGGAACCCACTTAATCAAAGGATGATCCTATATATTAAAGACCTATCTTTATCATTTATCATCCATCTATCTATTCTATCTTTGAAGCTATGTCTGCTTGACGTCAAGACTTCTTGAAGCCTATTCTGCTGCTTAGTGAAATCACCCATCTGTTGGATATCTTCCATTTCACAAAATTGATGTTAGGGTTAGCTGCTTCCCTAGCCATGACTTGTTAAAGGAAGGTCGTGGGCTCATCTAAACATTGTTTTCATTTCACACTACTCAGATATGTGTTGAAAGGATCAATTTGCTACTGAAGAGACCTGATTTATTTTTTGCCTGCTTGGTTGAGGTTTAATACCTTGTTTAGAGGCCCGATCTACTGTTGAAAAGGTTTGGTTCACTTGTTTGGAGAGGTCGAGACTCCAGACTTGTTTTTTGTGCTACGATCTAATTGATTGAAGGAGGCCTCAACCCTAGATCTGTTTTCTGGGTGTCTTTTAGAGGAACCCATGAGGTCCTAGGGTCTGTTGGTGGCTCACTTGTGTAGGTCGTGAGGCCTTAAGAACTAGTCTATCTCTGTTGTATATTCATTTGTGGAAACCGTGAGCCCCTTTGGTATTGCTCTACTTTTTTTAGCAGCTCATTTGTGATGATCAAGTTTTATTTTTGTATTTGTGGACAATTCTGCTTGACTGATCACCTGTGAGTAACTTGATTTCTTTTGGTTGTGATTTACCGGACTGATATTTTTTAATCTATGTGTCAAGACTTTATTAGGGTCTAATTCCTGAGTGAAAGTCTGACTCTGATCTGTTTACTTGAAGTTTTTTTTGTTGCCTGAGGTTCAGACGTTTTGTATTGACTGTCCTTGATTGTTCTTGTTTGACTTCTACAACCCTCTCTCTCTCTCTCAGGTTTGTACTGACCCTTTAATAGGGTCACTTGGTTCCTAGTATTGACTGGCCTTTGAGAGGCACGGTCTTTTTTGAAAGTAACATTTATGAGTATATTACAGGAAAGGTTTCACACCCAGGTAAGTATCTTCACCTATCTCTTTTCTTGCCAATTAAACAAGTTTATTATTACATGTTACTGAAGATTACTTTAACACGGTGACCATTTGGTAGTGTTAAAGGTGAGAAGTTGAAAGAGATGAAAATTATGTTTTACTAGATTTACTGTTGTACTATTTCATTTGTTTGGTACTAGTTGTCAAATGTTAAAAGTAATTTTTGCATTAAAGTACATTGATTTGTTTATTTTCTGCATTAAACCCTAACTCTATCGAAAAATTAACAATCAATACTTTTCTCATCCAATTATCATACAATTTCCTTTTTAATGTGTCCTCCCTTGGACCAAGCATCTTCATCTCGCACTCCATACTTTGCCAATCCTACTATGCCAGTAGAAGAAGTATCCTTGCCTTCTAGAAGTTTGAATAGCTTCTACTTCATCAACCCATTTTATACAGGAAATTTTCTAATGGGGTAAATTTTTCCATCCAATTTAATGTTTGAAGAGGAAGGCTCATAGGCAATGCCATCTACTCATTGCTTCACAAATTCTTCATGCTGTAACTACAAACCAACAAGATCAATCTTGGCATTGAATCTCCATCAATAATTAGTTTAGAATCAAGCATGGCTCTAATACCATCAAAAAGCATTCTGCACATAAATTTCAAGGGCAAAGGCTTACCAATCTATGTGCTCTAACACCCCATTAAATATCAACTCTAATACCACTTAAGAATTAAGGGACTCAAGATCCCAATTAATTATCAAATATAGAACACTTTTTTTGGAGAATAATCTCAGTCATATCAACATCTTTTTTAGACAATAATCACAATGATATTAGTGTTCTCCTTTTGCAAAATCATCTCAATAATATCAACATGCACTTATCTTTTTAGATGGCACCCATGTTAATACTACGCCATGTGAACTTAGTCAATCGTGATTTCAATATTAACAAGATTGCCAATCAACACATAGATATTATAAAATATAGATAACCCATCAGTCACAAACATACGAACAATAGAAGATGTCAAATGGGTCTAACTCGAGTGGTTGTGGGATGGAGTATTATCCTCCCCACCCAAGTTCTATTCTCATAAGCTGACATGATGAGCTCATGATGAGTATATTATTGTATTGGCTTTGAGCCTTGTGCCCTAGAGAATCTAGGGTTTACCCAAGATAGCATCCTTGAAATTAGGGGATGTGCTTGAGAGGTTTGACCTAGAAAATTTACCTGAAATAAATAAATAAAAAAGAATAGAAGATCATCGTACAAAACACAAACTCAATGATTTGGATAAAAGCTAACTTAATTGACTAAAGAATAAAATGTACAATAGAATTATAGTGGAGTACAAGCTCACCGTCAACAGCTTTAGATCTCATAATATACAATGCATGGGCCAACACACAAACAATAGTTTAAATCTCTTAGGCTCTCACATAGAATTTGTAGCTCCATGACTCAATGATACAATGTTTCTGTCACTAACATAGATACTCCTAATCTGTCAATTGGGTCTAGCTTGAGTGGTGGAGAGGAGAAGTTCTTATCCTCCCCACCTGAGTTCAAATCCCAATGGTAACGTATTCGCTCTTCATGAACAAATTGTGCTTAGGGCTCTTCATTTGTTAATTGTGACAATCCCATTCTTGCCTACAAACTGGAGGGCAGGAGCATGGTAACATGGGAAAAAAATCACTTCTAGTCTTCATACTCAACACTCTCCTACACTTCTTTCAACCAAGAGAGGGTCACACACTACGAATATATATTTGTATCAACAACCAAGTCTAACCTTATCATCCTTCATAATTAACCACATGGACTAGGTTAATGCCATAAAATTAGGTTTACATTTTTTACAACAATTGTGATGGCTCCTAATAATGCAATGATCAAATCTAACTAGGTCATTGATCAAAGTTGACCAAGTCTGTAATACTCTAACAATCGACCCCATGTCAACATCCCATGCTCAATTTTCGTTGTCACATTACATCAACTTCCCTGCTTCAATATGCACCTGTCATTATATCCTTGAACGCATGCCCTTTACTCATGTTCAAACTTGCACCTAAGTTGGATCACTTTGCGCCTCCACACTTCATTGATGTGCACTTGCACCAAATTGCATTTAGCACACACCTATGCTTTCTTGTTTACCATGTGCTTACCACATTTCACACATCCAAATGTATCAGCTAAATTATATCATAGCCAAAGCTTCCATGGCTCCAAATACCATGTTACACTCTACATGCTCAAATAGTCTATGTTCTAAATGCCAAAGGGCACAAATAAAAAATCATTAAAGACTAGAAAATCATAGAGCCAAAATTTGGAGAAGAAGAGAAAGTATTCCTCAATTCATGAAATACTACAAATTCCATGTACATCCCCACACTTGTATGTCTCATCTTGCATGGATTTAGCCACTTCAACAAAATTTAGCATCGAGTGGATTTACAAGTGTTTAGGTGAGGTAATAACACTCTTGCAAGATTCTCTTACATCTTTCCATTTTAGGACTTTGTCATAAGATCTCCTTACAAGTGTCCTTTACTTGTATCGATGTGTACACATGCTCGCCTACTTAATAGCCACCCAATATGCCCTCACATGTGTATACAATATTTTAATTTAGTTGACCATGACCATATTAAAATTAAAATGGTCATTATCCTCAACACCCCTCACATTGAATTCCATAGGCTCATAAAATTGATAATCATTTGATACTATGTTGGTCATTCAAACTTCAAAGCACACATGGCCAAGAAAAGAGAAGTCTTTGCACTTGATTCATTGGTTTTCCATTATCCAAGGTAAATAGTTATACTACAAAACTTTTTCAAAATTAGACTGCTAACGAATGGGAATATCCTCCAACCAAAATTAGACAAACTCCAAAATTGTTGTGCTCTCCCTCTAAACTAGTCACAATATCTAAACGTAACTCTAAACTATTTCTGGCCAAATACGGCACCCAACTAAAATGAGCATTACATATTTTAACAAAACACTCTGAAACTAACACCTACAAATATCTCCTAATGGAATTTACATGCATACAAATACAAGTTCCATTACATGTAACAATCAATAAGAGAAGTTCAACTAATTTATTAATTTAGGGTTTCCAATTATGCCTTCAGAACATCACAATAGAAACGGAAATTAAGTCTGATCTGAAAACTGGAAGTCTCTAAAATAGTTTGACAGAAATTGCAAACGGTTCCTCTTCCTCTTTTGGTAATCAGTTTCCTTTCTCCGCATCCTCTTATTGCTGCTACACATCAGATTGTTTTTCACATGGTCAACCATCGTAACACTAGTATTCAGCTTGAAACACAAACAATTTTCCTTGCAAATTCATTTCCCACAAGGCCATAATGCATATGCACTTGTGGTAAATAGTAACCAGGCATGCAGAACAATGGTGCCAACCATGATCAAAGCTTGGCTTCTTATGGTTCTTTTTTTATAATAACAATCTGAAGTGTGCATACAGGAAAGTACTTGGAATACTTTTGGAAAAATACCTGTTCAGCACTATGAATCAAGACAGTACCCTTGGTTTCTGTAGCTGATGTATCTATACCTCCACCAAAGACTGCAACCTGATAAACACACAAGAAAAAGAGACAACAGGTTAGTGGTGGTTATATAATGCCATATAATGTCCTTTATACTTCTTGCAGACAATTATTAAACCAAAATCAAGGAAGCTCAAATATATAAGTCATATGAATAAAAGGGGCCAATGAGTATCAATGATTATTCATGCAGCAGCAACAGTGAAGCTAAAGTGCTTGGTTACAACAGGCTACAAAAAAGACCCATCTCTAAACACACCAATTTTAACGATCCAATGGGTTGGACAAAGTATTTCTTGCAAAGACACCCTGCTCAAGAGTTCTCCATGTCCCTCAATCATAAATGTTTCAGTTGTTCTAGCATTCAAAAGTGCTTGAACACTAAGATTTTGACTGAATGTAACACGCACCCGGTTTTACAACAACATAGACACAAAATTTCAAATTTGAAAAGGAAGTTGCACTGGAACACCTAAAGCATCACAACAGATATTTGGCTTTATAACAATTGGTGGCTGTAAGTCAGATAAGAATAAAAAATAATAACTGAGTTGATACTTTATAGGGAAGACAAAGTCAATAGGGGAAAGCAATAACTCTTGAGACCAAACAATGAACAAACAGGTATATCTGACTGGCAATTGGGGTAATAACTAATAACTAATTGCTATTAGTAATAACTAATAGGTCACCTCGTCCAGCACAGGGAGTCTCGAGTGGCCTGCTCAAGGGAGCTTAATGCTGTCTCTGATGATGAGTATGGTGTATTGGGGCACATGCAAATGATATCAGATCAGAGGGAGGCTGGAAGAGTGGGCCCACTCTGACAGGGAGATCTCTCCACCTGCCGTTTCATCAGGATATGGTACAATGTGAATTCAAGCAGCATGAAGGAGGAGTAAATTCAGTTAATGAGAACCCCCAGGTAGGGAATGAGAACCCCCAGGTAGGGTGTAGCCCACCAACATCTACTGGATTGTGTCCAGATCCTGCACAGAGAAGGGGTTTAGTGCAGAGCTTTGACAGTATGTGTAATACCTTGTTCTGTGTTCAGGCATTGACATATTCTGGTTTAGAGTGAGAAAATATTAAGGGGAATATAATCTCTAGTGTTTCATGTCTGTTTTCAGTGGGTTTGGTGGATAGTATTGCAGTTTGTAATCAGAGAGGTTCTTTCATGAAGGGGAAGCTGGGAATTTGGTAACAAGTGCATGTAGAAAGGAAGGGAGAGAGAAACCAGTGGTTGTGGATGATGGGGAAGCTGGGAATTTGGTAACAAGTGCATGTAGAAAGGAAGGGAGTACAGAGGGAACCCACAGACTGGGTGTTGAAAGGGAGAAAAATGATGAAGTTCAGAAAAAGTCTATCAAAAGAAGACCAGGGACTATCAAACTATTCCTGAGGGAAGACATACAGATGCATGAGATGGTGAGTCTAGCGTCAAAATCATCGGTAGGATGGTTCCTTGGGAGGAGAGTGGGAGAGAAATTGTTGAAGAGCCAGCTGAAAGAGCAATGAGAACCTTTGTTGGGATGCATTCCTAAGTTTTTTGTGTTGGCTCGTAGCCAGATACTCAGGTCAGAGGAAGATGTTATAAAACTTAAAGAATGTCAGTGGAAATGGGCTCAGACACAAACTACAATGCACCTGAAAGCCTGCACCCCCTCCTTTGACCCGAGATCGAAGAAGATGTCTATCAAGTCGATATGGGTGAAATTGGCAGGGCTTATAGTGGATTTTTGGTCGATTGAGGTGCTTAGGGAGATAGGTAATGCTCTGGGGATGTTTATGGAAGTGGATAAGCAATATGAGCATATGGGCATCACGACTAATGCTAATTGGTAGGGCTGGATTTGAAAGAAGGTTTAGCCATGGATATACACTTACAAAAAAGAGCTTTCTCAATTTATCAAGGGTTTGAATATTGCAGGGTGGGCTTGACTATTGTGGGGTTGCCTTCAAGTGTGTGAGATGTCAATCAATATGGGCATCAGGTCATCAGGTCATCGACTATCATTTGGGGCAGGAAAAAGAGGGAAGGGTAAAGGTTCTGAATCCTAATATAGGGGATGATGGGGAACAGGAAGGGGGAGTGAAGAGGAGAGCACCGAAAGTAGGGAGGATAGATGAAAATAAAATATCTGAGGAAACAACAAAGCATGGGGGCTCATCCAAAGTCAAGGAGAGAGAAGCATATCGTTTTAAAAGACCAACAATGTAATCAAAATCTATGTGAACTCAATTCCCACTAGAACCTGGAACAAAGAAGAGACTAGAGGGTACTAGCGCGATACAAGAGGAACCAGCTTCGTTGAACAAACAAAAATCAGGTACGACTATACAGAAGCTAACTCCTTTAAGAGGTTCTACTGCTGTCTTTAGAGGTTTTACCCCTAGTTTGGACTCTTCTTCAAAGAAAATGGAATTATTGCCAGATTTTTAAGTGGATGGTTTCAACAATAATTGTCTGAATAGGTTAGGGGATTATGAGGGACTTGAGGGTTTGGCTATAGGTGTTATGGAAGAAGTGGTAACTCCTTATTTCATGATTCTGAGATAGTGGAGCTGAAAGGACTGGATGCTAGGTATTTTATGAGATCTATAAAAGAAAAAGTCATAATATGTTATGAAGGAATGGATGGGGGCTTACCAAGCTCTGAGTTTAATTTGTTTAAAGGAGGGGGTTGTGGGAGAAAATCCCATATCATTATTGTTCAAGAAAAGGCTTTTCAAGCTTTTCTTGAGAGAGAGTCTAGGAAACAATTAACTATTAAACCGATTATTAAAGAGAGGCACACCCCTTCTACAGGGTTGCAATGCTTTGCATATCACCAAGCTGTAAGGGGTTGGGAAAACCTAGGGAAAAACTAGCCCTTGAGAGACTAGTTGAGACTCACAATCTTAAATTGTTTTTTATACAAGAAACAATGGGTGAAGGTTGGCTACAAAAAATCCTTTGTGGGTGGGATTTTGCATACCTGGATGCAAAGAGGTAGGTTGGGTGGGATGATATCAAAGCGGAAGACTCAGGTACTAGACTATACTAATTATTGGGCTTTGATTCATGTCTTGATTTGACCCTGTTTTCTTTAGAGTTGGGCAAGGAGATACTAGCTCTCAATGTTTATGGTCCATAGAATGACAAGTTGTCATTCTGGGACAGGTTCTTCAATCTGAGCATTTTGAATCATCCACATTTTGTAGTGGGGGTGTTAAAATTTTACTGTATGAATGTCAAAGACTTAGGGAGAAATGGCACTGGTTGATTCTCTTTCAAATTATTTTGTAAACAAAATAGAAAGAAGTGAGCTAATAGATATATATAAAAACAAGCCTGCCTGGAGAGACAAGAGAGTAGGGCCAGACTGCACAGTAAAGAGACTTGACAGATTCCACATATTGAAAAATTAGTTAGGGCAAAATCCAAGGGTGAGACAATGGATTGGAGCAGGCAGGGACTCTGATCATTTTCCAATCTTCCTGGATTTGAATGGACTAGGAATGACTACAAATGAAACCCTCAAGTCCTTTCAAATCTACTTAGTTGGATAATGAAGATTTTATAAAAAATGGTTAAGAAGCGTTGAGTTCCATTTGATAATGGAAACAGAGCTTCTACAGCAATACAATTTGACAACTTGAAAAACTTAAAACAGGTTACAGTTAAGTGGGCATACGATCAGAGAATCAAGGAGGAGGAGACTGAAGGAAACTGAGAGGCTCTTTGCAGAAGTTTATTCTGAAAACACAGCTGGTTATAGTTCTAATGAACATAAAGTTAGGACTATTGATTTGGAAAGGAAAAAGAGTATACTTTTAGATGAAAAGCAAGCAACATGAAGATTAAAAAGCAGACCCGTAGGGCTGGAAAAGGGGGATGATAACACTAAATACTTTCACCATTATGCAAATCATAGGTGAAGTGTAAATACTATTTGGAAAGTCCAAAATCAGGTAGGTGAGGAAGTGAGCAGCTCTAAGGATGTTTCAAAAGCTGGAGTTGAATATTTCAAGGATTTATTTAAGGAGAATGCAAGAGCTTCAATTGCATAGGCAGTAAGTACTAAGGACTAAGGATGGCTACAATTTTTCGTAATTTTGTATCTAAGGAGGATAATTAAACTTTAGGGGCAATGCTGACTAAGGAGGAATTGCAGGTATACATCTAAAGATAAAGTCCTGGTCCCGACTACTGGCCAGTGGAATTTTTTATGGGTCTTTACGAAACATGGGAGGAGGATCTCTTGAGGATAGTGGAGGAATTCAAGAGATTGGAGAAATGTTTGGCTGCTTTCAACACTACTTTCATTACCTTGATACCAAAGGGGGGTGACTTAAAAAAGAATTGAGGATTACAAAGCTATATCTCTGTGCAGCTGCATTTACAAAATTAAAGCAAAGACTATTGCTAGAAGAGTAAAGGTGGTACTCTTTAGATGTATACCGCAAGAACAGTTTAGAATTTTTTATGGGTCTTTATGAAAAATGGGAGGAGGATCTCTTGAGGGTAGTGGAGGAATTCAAGAGATTGCGGAAATGTTTGGCTGCTTTCAACACTATTTTCATTACCTTGATACCAAAGGAGGATGACTTAAAAAAAATGAGGATTAGAAAGCTATATCTTTGTGCAGCTGCATTTACAAAATTAAAGCAAAGACTATTGCTAGAAGAGTAAAGGTGGTGCTCTTTAGATGCATACAGCAAGAACAGTTTGGATTATGGATGGAAGGCAGATACATGAAGCAGTGGAGGTTGCTCAAGAAGCACTCCATACTATAAAAGTAGACAAATTGAAAACTATGGTTATAAAGGCAGATTTGTGCAAAAATATGACAGGGTAAGCTGGCTATATCTCAGATTACTAGCAACCCGTGTGGGATTCTATTTGCAGGTGGTAAACTGGATGATGGCTTGTATTACCACAGCATCCTTTGCAACATTGGTTAATGGGGCTGCTTCCATCTTCTTTAGACATGGTAGAGGACTGAGACAGGGGTGTCCTCTATCCTCTTTGCTCTTTCTATTGGTTGTGGAGGGCCTTAGTAGATCACGGTTGGAGACTTAAAGAACTGCAGCTTTGAAAGGCATAAAAATGGGGAATGTATTGTACATATCACATATGTTTTTTATTTGATGATATACTTCTTTTTTGTAATGGCTCTTTGAGGGATGCAATGAGGCTTAAAGAGCTCCTTGATCTGTATTGTTTGGCAACTAGAATGGAGGTAAATGAGAGAAAGTCTTCACTGACTTTCATGGGATTAAGTGATGAAGAGAAGGCACAATTTACAAATGTTTTCCTTTGCTCAAGTGGAGATGCAGGCAAGAATAAAGTATCTAGGTTTTCACATCAAGGCAAATGACTACTCAAAGAATGATTGGGGATGGATGATAGCAAAGGTGGAGAAAAGATTGTTCTGCTGGTGTAATAAATGGCTTTTCGGGGGGGGGGGGTTCAGATATATCTTGATAAAACCAATATTGAGGCAATCCCAGTCTTTTAACTTTTGTTCCAAAGGGCATATTAGAACAAATAAGGAAGAACAATTTTAGATTTATTTGGGCTGGTGGGATGGAAAAAAGGCTTTCCCTTGGGTCTAGTGGGAAAAAATATCAAAGCACAAATATTTAAAAGGATAAAATATTAGAAATGGGTTTTACATTTGCAAGAGCACTGGCAGCCAAAAATGTCTAGAGACTTATAGCAAGTACGAGTTTGTAGTGTACAGTGATTTGTCAAAAATATCTTGCCCCACTGTCAATTGAGGACTGGATAAGAGCACCCTTGAAATCCTCGAAAAAATATTCTATAGTTTGGAAGCCCATGGTAGTAGCATTTCCAATTATAGGGAGATGGTTAGTATGGAACATGGGAGATGGGACAAGAGTCAACCTGGGAGTGGTATAAATCACAAACTATCAAACTATCAAGGGACTTGGTTAACGAATTAAAGATAAATAGGTTTTATCATCTTAATCAAATTGCAGTTGAAGAAACAATAATTCCTGGAGACAGGAATGGATACTTGCTGAAGGTGTAGGTTTAGAAGGGGAAGAGATAAATTTATGGAATGGGTATATAGCTAAGCTACCAACTCCAAGATATGGATACAGATCCGCTATATTTTTAAAAAACCAGGAACCGGATACAGGTGGGGAAACCGCAGGTACAAGTAATATAAATATCATTTTTAAAACTTTTAAAATTAGAACTTACATAAAAATTAAAAACTATATAAACTTTTAAATATAATGGTGATTATTAATGTACAGTGACACCACTATCAAGCCTTAAGGAATGGAAACATGGCAAGAAATCAATTCATGTATTAGATTTTAATAAGGGAAACATTATATAAATATAAATTATAATATCAATCTTGCATATACAAAATGTAATTTTGTTCACCTCTGCTGAAATAAAATTACGCTTTTTTTCCTGGAAAAAAAATTAATTATAATATCAAGATTATAAAAACTTTAATATATAAATTAAATATAACTTTTTAACTTTAAGATATAACCTGAATATAACCTCATAAATTAAAATTTCGTTTGAAGGGCTCGACCTGTTGACCATTCATACTGTCCATCCACACGAAGGGCTCCCAACGGGAGTGAACTAAAAACCAGATGCATGTGAACGAATCAATCCATGAAAAAGAGGGTTTGATCAAATTAACAGGAAGGTGCAACCGTTGGCGGGCTTGAATCATTGGAGAGAGACAAGAAACCATGTTCGTTCGAGCAGCCATTAAATTTTGCTGATGATTCACCAATAGAAACACATTTGACTATTAAAAACCAATGTAAAACTGTTATTAAGTAGCGGATCCTGCACAGATCTGGAACCAAATCCGTATCCAATTCGGGGATCCGCAGATCCATGCCCAAGGGCCGGTGGATCCGGTAATACAGGCATATAGCCACTCTGAAATCAAGTCATATCAAGCTAACTGATCAAGAGGATGAGCTGGTGTGGTGTCAGAACCTGGTGGGAGGAAAGTACACTCCAAAACTAGTCTACAAAGTCATAGGGGAAACAGAGACTGAGCAGGATCTTTGCTGGTGGTACACAAAAATATGGAAATTCAAGTGCCCGATGAAGACTATACTTTTTATGTGGCTACTGCTTGGAAAGGAGGTCCTCACTTGGGACTATATACAAAAGAAGAGTTGACAAGGTCCTGGTAGATGTACACTTTGTAAGGTAAGTGATGAAACCATATCTCATTTGTTTATCGAGTGCAACTTTTTTGTAGCTGTGTGGGAAGATATAGAAAGGGCCATTGGTATTAGACAGCTGTGGGGAACGGATTCTGTTAATGTCTGGTGAAAAATTGGTGTAGGAACTCAAATCTGAAAAGATATAGAGCATTACCTAAGCATGGTGGGTGTGGCTTGCAAGAAATGGACTTTCTGAAGAAAGTAATAAAAATCCACAGTTTGTTGCAGCACAAAGTAGTATACTTGCTAGTTTCAAACAGAAGAAAGAAAAAGTGAGAGGCCCTAGGGTGGTGGCTCCAAAATCATTGATAAATCTACTCTCTGGGCTTATTTTGATGGGGCAGCACAAGGCAAACCTCCAGTGGAAGGTGCGGGTGGAATTTTATACTTTTCGGACTCTCATTATATAAAGTTAGCTGTTATAGGAGAGAGTACAAATAACAAGGCAGAACTGTTGGCTTTAAAATCGATTTTGTCATTGGCTGTTGAGAGAGGAGTTGAGAAGATTCAAGCAATGGGTGATTCAATGCTTATTATCAACTGGATAAATGACTTGAAACAGGTATAAAATGTAATGCTCAGGCCAATATATGAGAAAGTTGTGCCCCTTTTGACATCTCCTTTTTACAGGTTTACCTATGTTGCACGGGGACCCGTACCCGCCATCCCCACATTTTGGGGACCCCTAGGAAACGTCCCTAATCTTTTGGGGACTTCATTGGGGACTTGGGGATATGTTGGTCATACCCAAAACATCCCCAACAGATTTTGGGGACTACCAGATAAATTTTGGAGACTTTCCAAGTAGATTTCAAAGATGTCCCGAGCAGATTTTGGAGATTGTTTGGTCCTATGCTGTTGGGAGCAGGAAGCGGGAGCAAAGCGAAAAGCGAAATTTTCAAAAGTTTCCGGGGTGGGAGCATTTTTTATATAATATATATTTTTATATATTTGATGCATATGCCAAGAAAACCATGTGCATCCTTCAGAATTCAAACCATTATACACAAATATGCAAAGTTTCTCATGTATATAGCAAGTAAGAGTGCATACAACCAAAATAGCACCGAGTGCAATCCATATTTGAACCAAAGTACATCAATAAATAGGCTATAAACTAGGGATTCTTCAAAAACTAGTTTTGAGGCCACCAACATCAATCTGAACAATTAGCACCACCAACATCAAGGTACATATAGGGTTTGATGTGTTTGATTGAATGTCAATCCCATACCCTCATACATGATAGAATCCAGTGGAAACATTGGAATCCTGAAATCCTAAAAATGTTAAGTGAAAGTCTCTTGAATTTTGAATGGGATCAAAAATTCTTCTTTTTGCATTTGAAGTTCGATGAGGTTGGAACCACTCTCAAACATCCTGAAACAATTAATAGTAATGTTAAAAATTTAAGTAAAAGGATAGAAAATGAAAGATAAGGAGAATGCCAACTTTTTAATATTACCATTTAACGTCACTGATGATTACTAAGGTTGGGTTTTTAACTCTTTTTGCTATTAGAATAGGCTTTTCCTCCTTTATATAGCATTAGTATAGGCCTAGGGTCCCCAACATCCTGAAACAATTAATGGTAATGTTAAAAATTTAAGTAAAAGGATAGAAAATGAAAGATAAGGAGAATGTCAACTTTTTTAATATTACCATTTAAAGCCACTGATGATTACTAAGGTTGGGTTTTTAACTTTTTTGCTATTAGAATAGGCTTTTCCTCCTTTATATAGCATTGTCCCCCCCCCCACCCATCACATAATTTTTTGGTTTTTTTAAGAAAAATTGAGAAAAAAAGGAGGGAGCGTTTTTTTTTGCAAGGAAGCGAGCTTCCTGAAAACGCTCCCATATGGGAGCATTTAGGGAGCGCGCTTCCTGGATGCTTCCTTCAGAAGCGAGCTTCGGGAGCGGGGGCGGAGGGGGGGGGCGCTCCCACACAACGTAGGTTTGGTCATGTATCTTCAGTTTTGACAATGGACATTGATGACTGGACAATATGATCATTTATCCCATCCAGATTTTTCGTATTATTCTAAATCTAAATCTAAGTCTATACTGGTTGCAGCTCAAAATATGGGTTGTGTAAGATGGATTTTGATTTGAGTTTCTGGTGATTTAAGTTTTTAACTACTTTCTTTTTAGCAACATCATTACAAGCAGCAAAGCCTCCATGTCAACAAACTAAGAAATGAAACAACTCAAAGGTTTGATCATTTTGGGTATTGCTCTTTTTCTTTTCAGTTTTAGGGTCATCTTAACTTTTACATATTGTGCATCGGTGTCCAGGAGTTATTCAAGCCCAACTCTTCCCCCATCCCAACCTCAAGCACTGTGAAAACAATTGGATAGTAAAGACTTAGATTGGGTACTAAACATTTGAATAAATTCCTATTCAATATCCTTCTTAGCCTAAAACATGAATCTAATCTCTTTACAGAATGCAAGCATGTAACTTTTACATATTGTACATAGGTGTACAGGAGTTATTCAAGCCCAACTCTTCCCCCATCCCAACCTCAAGCACTGTGAAAACAATTGGACAGTAAAGTCTTAGATTGGGTATTAAACATTTGAATAAATTCCTATTCAATATCCTTCTTAGCCTGAAACATGAATCTAATCTCTTTACAGAATGCAGGCATGTATATCCCAAAGTGTTTTGTAGTGGTTTTCAACACAGTTGTAAAAATCTGCAGAACCTGTTGTGAAGGGAATGCTTTTTAAACCCAATCATTATAAACAAGAAATTTAAGGAAGAAGAGTTGTTATAGAGACAAGCATTCTTCTCATAGACCCTTCATGGACCTTAATGCAGATTGAAAATAGTTAAACTTAAGTTTCTTAAAGCTAAAATACATTTTGCTCATGTATATTATTGCCGTCCCCTGAAAAATTGGGGGTGCGCTCTGGCCGTCCCGCGGACACATCCCCCGTTCCCAAAGCCAGTGCAACATAGAGGTTTACAGAAAGAGAATTGTGCAGGCAGAAGCACTATCAAAAGAAGGGCTGCAAATGGGACCTGGTCAGTGGCATATTTGGAAAAACAGAGAGGGTCATATGGCTGAATATGACCCTGGTCCTTTTTATTGATAATTTGATACTAGTATATGTGCAGGAACCACCTGGTGGACTGTTTTATTAGCTCATTGAATACTTACCCATTCTGATCCATTTTTCAGAATTCTGATTTATGTATAGATTTAGATATATGTTGCAGTTTATGTCAGTTCTGCTGTATAGGCAAATACATAAGTGATCTTTTTGATATAGCTCTTGAACTGTGTATGGCAAACTATGGAAGGGCAACTGCAGTTTTGTTTTTTATTGTAACTAGAAGATAGGAGTTTTTGAAGTGTTTTGATACTATGAAGTATGAACTGAAATGCCTTGAGCATTCTACAAAATGTAATTTTGACCTTATGGAATGAAAATGCGAAATTCTTTTCATTGAAAAAGAAAAGTGTAATCTGATTAACACACACTCCAGGGTTTGACATTTTTCAGCTCCTTTATAAATACAATCACAATCATAAATCACTGCATTGAAATGTTGTTAACTCCATATGTTTCACATACATAGGATTAAAATTGAGACATTGGCACATATATAGGATTAAAATTCAGACCTTGGCTTTCTCAATATGCTTGATAGTTCCAACAGCATCATTTTTCAAGACCATTCCACGAACCACAGTGCATTCATGCAATCCCCCACCAAGGAGTTTTGCAACTCGCACATTATCCACATTGAAATTCACTGGATTCTTGGGGCAAACTTGAATACATGCCTGCAAATTTGAGATAATTAGATTGTTGCATTACTGACAAGAAACTTACAATACATGAAAAATACAGTTAAATAGTTTTCTTACATCCGCAATAAGAGGGCAAAGAATGCTTTCTTGTCCAAATTGCTTGCTGGCAACAGGTGCTTTCATCCTCAGGATTACTTGCTCTGTATTCTTAACATCCATCGTTTCTGAACCTCTCTCCACCAATTCATCTAGAAGCTCAATGGCCTGGATATAAGAATAAAGGTTATTGACAGATAAGAGCACGTAAAACTATGTTGACTGTGTATAATATACTTCAATCAAGGAGAGACAGTAAAATAATAAAAAGGAAGCCCTCCTGTACTTCTATCTACCTTTGCAAGCAATCAAAGGCTAATCACCTTATATATTGCTTTTGTGTAACCACTGATTATCTCACTGGGATGCAATCCTGTTCTAATAAGCTCTTCAGCTCCTTGAAGGAGCTCTCCGGCAAATGATATTGTCAAATTGGCACCATCTCCAATTTCTTCCTGTTGAGCTTTAGCTGCCAATACCAAGAGCTTTGCTGCAGGATGCTGCACCTCAAGTTCATTTACTATCGTAGCAGCATCATTTGTGATAAAAAGTTTGTCTAGGTGGTTGATGACCATTTTATTCATACCTGGAAAAAGAGAAAGTTCAAGCATGTTAAGAATAATATGAACAAGAGAACCAACTCAGACCAGCTACTTAGCTTCTGTTGTTTCATGGGTATTTTGAAATGGCATCATAAATCTCTAGAAAAATGTATTTTGGACAGGAATTAAGGTCCTATACCCACAGAGAATTCCATTTGACAAATATAATGTGTTAATGTTTATGCCAATCTTGTGCTCATGGAATAGGTGGGTGGCCACTGATATCCATCTGGAGTAGTCCTCCGACCCGAAAAACTGCCAAACTGGAAAAGCTGTCTTGAGCCAGTGGAATAGGTGGGTGGCCACTGATACCCATCTGGATGAAGGAAACCAAAAGGGAGGAATTGAATGATAAAGTGTCTCTTATGGAAATCCTGATCTGTTTTTTGGTATATACATGCTACTGGTAGGAGACAGCACACTGAGGCATGACGATACATGAGGAGCCAAGCCACCATTTTGGATACCCAGTTGCTTAGGACACCACCTGTTGTCCTTTTTGTCATGTTGATCTATAGAATGACCAGATGCAATCACTAATAACTTTTGCACTATGTATTCCAATGTAAACGGAAATGTTATACAAATATTGCTGTGCAATGTGTCCTCTGCAATTATATCAATTGAGATTTTGTTTGTCAAAGTCTTAGATGGTAGCAGTTAAGATAATAAGAAATGTATATAATAATATATCCACGAATAGGAATGGGTATAGGTGGGTGGCCACCAATACCCATCTGGATCAAGGAAACCAAAAGGGAGGAATTGAATGATAAAGTGTCTCTTATGGAAATCCTGATCTGTTTTTCAGTACATATACATGCTGCTGGTAGGAGACAGCACACTGAGGCAAAATGATACATGAGGAGCCAAGCCACCATTTTGGATACCGAGTTGCTTAGGTCGCCACCTGTTGTCCTTTTTGTCATGTTGATCTATAGAATGACCAGATGGAATCACTAATAACTTTTGCACTATGTATTCCAATGTAAAGGGAAATGTTATACAAATACTGCTGTGCAATGTGCCCTCTGCAATTATATCAATTGAGATTTTGTTGGTCAAAGTCTTAGATGGTAGCAGTTAAGATAATAAGAAATGTACATAATAATATATCCACGAATAGGAATGGCAAGGATAGTTCAGTAAGGAGATGCCATGCCATGTCCAAACTATGTAGGGGGATTAGCTTCTGTCTACCTTTTTTCAATTTTGTACTAATGTTTGTATCATTTATGAAATTATCAGCCTTTTTTACCAACCAAAAAAACTATGTGGCCCAATTAGTAACTGAAGGAAGTAAGTGATGTTAGGAGACAAAAGGCTTCTCTTTTCCAGATTTAAGTCAAACGCATTCATGATTTCTGTCAGGATACAGAAGAGCACCAAATACAGGAAGACAAGTACTTGGCCTCAAAAATGCGTTTAGCAAAACATCAGTGATGTATCAGCTATGCCAGGCAGGAAAGTTGGCTAATTCAGAAATTTATTTATCTGGCTCTCCTGCTTTGTTGATTTAAGTCATATCAATATTGAGAAGGAAAGATCATTCCTCAGCTGTGAGTTAAACATTAGGACTGGAGTTTTTGGTGCATTTTTTCTCTACTCTCATTCGACCTGAATACTTAGATCTGTGGCTCCTACCTACCGCCTCTGCTCACTTCAATCTGATATCTTTGCAAGGGCAAGGTAAACCTGATAGTTGGCACAGCTACAGCCCAGACGCTTATGCAACATATAGTTTTTTCCTAATGAATGTATCCATGGGACTTCTGGCTCTCCTGCTTTGTTGATTTAAGTCATATCAATATTGAGAAGGAAAGATCATTCCTCAGCTCTGAGTTAAACATTAGGACAGGAGTTTTTGGTGCAGTTTTTCTCTACTCTCATTCCACCTGAATACTTAGATCTGTGGCTCCTACATAACACCTCTGCTCACTTCAATCTGATATCTTTGCAAGGGCAAGGTAAACCTGATAGTTGGCACAGCTATAGCCCAGATGCTTATGCACCATATCATTTTTCCTAATGAATGGATCCATGGGACTTCCTTAACTTATGTTCCATATGTTGTATATGAAGATTAGAATAGATTGCCTTTATTATGTATATACCTGGCTACCTCTGGATGAACTTGCATGGAATCCACACCTGCAGCCACGTAATTGTTCCTAATTGGTGCTTACATATACCTCAACACCAGCTTATGTGACATGGTTGAGGTTTCAAGTTGGATATTCCTTCACTTTTCCCATCTTACTAGGCTTAGGGACTGATTAAAGGCCATGAACCAATGTGGTTAATTGGGGATTGGGTAAAGATGTTGCTGCTATCATCGCTTTTCTCTTTTTTTAAGTTCTTCCTTTAAATTCCAGAAGCACTTCAACTCCACCAAATACATCAAGCACCCTAAGCGGCACATTTCTAGGGGAAAGACAGACCTCAAAAGGCTAACCACAAAGCCCAAGTACTTTCATTCAGCTAAGGTGATGTGACAAGAGGGTTCTCTTCTGTCAAAATCACCCAAGACTTGCACCTAGACCTGACCACTTATCCATGCCTCTGGGGGAACACTTTTCCCATCTTACTAGGCTTAGGGACTCATTAAAGGCCATGAACCAATGTGCTTGATTGGGGATTGGGTATACATGTTGCTACTATCATCATTTTTCTCTTTTTTTAAGTTCTTCCTTTAAATCCCAGAAGCATTTCAACTGGCCCAAATACATCAAGCACCATAAGCGGCACATTTCTAGGGGGCAGACAGATCTCAAAAGGCTAACCACGAATCCCAAGTACTTTCATTCAGCTAAGCTGATGTGACAAGAGGGTTCTCTTCTCTCAAAATCACCCAGGACTTGCACCTAGACCCGACCACGTATCCATGCCTCTGGGGGAACACTTTTCCCATCTTACTAGGCTTAGGGACTGATTAAAGGCCATGAACCAATGTGCTTAATTGGGGATTGGGTATACAATGTACATGTTGCTACTATCATCGTTTTTCTCTTTTTTAAATTCTTCCTTTAAATTCCAGAAGAAATTCAACTGGCCCAAATAAATCACGCACCATAAGCAGCACATTTCTAGGGGAAAGACAGACCTCAAAAGGCTAACCACCAATCCCAGGTACTTTTATTCAGCTAAGCTGATGTGACAAGAGGGCTCTCTTCTGTCAAAATCATCCAGGACTTGCACCTAGACCCAACCACTTATCCATGCCTCTGGGGGAAATTGAACTTTGACAGGTGGCCTGACACACCACTGCCTTCAGGGCCAAACCACAACCCCACTGGTACTGTCATCATTTTTGTTTCACTTCAGATATGGTATACTTATCCATAAATATTTATGACAAAAATTTCAAAATGCATGACACCAGTCTGCTGGAAATGGTGGGAATACACATGCATACAGTAGAAACAACAGTTAACATGGTTCATAGACCGAATTTAAAGAATTCATTTGCTTCGTAGAAGAATTTGCAAAGCATGTCCTCTGCTTTTAAACCTTCAGTAACACTCATAGAAACAGTTATGTTGAAGATAAGTTCTCTGTTTGTGGCCAATAGATAACAATCTGTCATATTTGCAATGAAATGCAAATTCTATTGGAATTAATTAGCCTTGCAAATTGCCATGCAGTGACAGGGATAAATGTATCTCTAAATATGATACATAAATCAAGTCGACAGCTCACTTTGTTAATCGACATATGAACTAACAGAACAAAGACTCCAATTGTCATACAGTTGTATTGTACAATATCCCGTGGTGCTTAATATGTTGGTAGAATTGGAAATGCCCATTGACAATATCTTCTATTCTAGAGCTTCGACATAGTGTATAAATTTATAATCAAATAGAAGTTAGAACAAATCCAATTAAATTCAACTAAATACGACAAACTATATGAATCAGGGTTTATGTCTCTTTGGCGCAGGAAAGTCGAAAGGTGCATAGCTTTATAAAGTACTTCTATATCCATTCACCTAGTAAATTAATGTACTTTCAATCTCCATAAACTATCTGACATACAAATTTAGCTAATTAGTAAACTGGTAGTTAGCCGAAATGGAATGGATGTTAATACCATAAAACCTCAAATATTAGAAACTCCCAACCAACCACTATAACTTTTAGTATAACACAGTGGAGCAAAAAAAGATTTAAAACCCCTGACCCTTAAGAAAGTGCAACTGCAGCTGATAAAACTGTTGTGTTTTCTGGAAATCCTATGTATCCTTACTATTATTTGCTTATTATGTTGAACAAACTTGTTGGCATTTGCAATTCATAAGCAAAATGAAATCGGGAAAATAGACTTTAATAAGAAAAATGACGGGCGTGGAAACCACAGGTGAATAGACGGTAGACTCAGTAATCTTCCACTGTGTAAGACTCAAATATTCTTTAGAGAAATAATGTTAAACATATCCAGCACTTTGGATTGGAATCATATCAAATGAAAAGCGTTAAACATATCCAGCACTTGGATTGGAATCATATCAAATGAAAAGCGTTAAACATATCCAGCATTCCAGAGATAATCTCTGTGATATGTACGATTTATCCTCGAGTTACACTTTTGTTTATCACAATAAGTGTAGGAGTCTGTACTGCCTGCACTCGAGAGATGACCTCTGTGATTTGTGCCATTTATTATCTAGTGTACAATTTGTTTATCACAATAGTACTGTATGAGTCTGTGCTACCAGCACTCAAGAGATAATATGTGTGATGTGTTGTCTATTTTGCAGCATTTCATTTTCGAATATCACGGCAATAGTTTAGGAGTCTGTACTATTATGTTGCCCTCTGCTTTGAGAGCGAAGAATTCATACAATGGAACGAGATCCTGGCACAATAATATGTTATGCCACTGTTATAAGATAGTTTGTAACATCACATTGATAATAAGCACAATCCAAAGACAACCAACAAGGCATGACGCCAAAACCCCCAGCAGTTTTAGTACTGAAGTGAGAGACGACGCTATCAAAAGACTTGCACATCAAAACCAGCTTCCCGATCGACGATGCTGCGAGAAACCTTATAAACCCATCATTGTTTTTTTTGGCACAACAGCATAAGAACGACATATCTAAAATGCGATACATAGTAAAACAAATGGAAGAAATATTATATTCTTTACGAAAATGTCCACCTTTTCGGCTAGGATAGAAGACCCGGGGAGCGAAAATTCAAATGATAAGTGTTTGTATGAAGAAACAGACAGGAAAATGAAGTGAATGGAAAAGAAAACACGTACCATTTGGACCGAGAGAAGTGCGTGTGATTTGGGAAAGTTGCTTGCAGGCATCGATGTTTTTAAGGACGGCTTCGTCCAAGCCAGAGAGCAGCTTGTGGCCTTCCTTCAGCATGGCCTGTACGCCTTGGGGCTGGATCTGGAACCCCATTCTTTACTTTGCTGAACCCTAACTTTGGGGTTTTACCCTTAAACCCTAAATCCTTCGGCTCTGCTCGATCTCTTTCTCTGAGATTTCAAAAAATTGCAGAGTATGGAGAGCTAAAAAACGTAAAACTGATATGAAGAGAACGAAAATATGTAAGAAAATGGCCGACAGCCTAGTAGGTTATATGGAGAGTTCGGCAGCTTTTAGAGGGACGATGTCTAGAAGCAAGTATGAAATGTTTCACTGTGTGGTCTTTAATTCTATGTATTATACACTAAAAAGAGGAGGGAAGATGCTTTCTGCGGAAGATATCATTTAGGCTTTTTGACTTGATGAGGTTTTATTATTTCATATAATGCCAATAGGTAGTGCTCAATTCTGAGCCCTTTTGTCTCTCAAATATGTTTGGTTATGGGATTGAACTTACTCGGATTGTCGTTCTTTTAACTAGTGAAATTTTGATGGTCATTTTAAAAAAAAAAGTCAAAAAATATTATTATGTAAATGTAAAAGGTCATCTTCAATTAGGTATTTCAGCTGCATCACTTGCAATTTCGATGTTATGTTTTGTGGTGCTCTTTTAACTTGTAGTTGTTATTTGTGTGATGTCTATAATAATTGCAAGCCTTGATGTATTCCATGATTGAGATTATGTTATGCATCAATACTCTCTTTATCCTCCTTCCATGGTAAGCATAATGTGAATTCACGTCCTCCTCATCCTCTTCTTATTTGGGTATCACTTTTTTATTTTCCTTCGTTCATATGGTTAACAACATTTATTTTGTTAAATGGTCACAAGATATATGGGAGAGGTTCCAAATCATGCACAAGGAAGCTAGGGAGCAACACACTAATGATAACTAGAGCAATGCAATGATTAATCTGAGCAACGAAACCCAACATAGGGAGAGCAATGACAAGAAGTAAAAGAGATAATATGAAAGTACATGTAGACATCCAACAATCAATTAAGGGTGCAAGACAACACATATAATCAAGGTTAATGGTGAAAAGAAAATCAAATAATGGGATGTCATATCTACAAATCATGCATATACATACAAAAAGGAGGTTTGGTGGATTCAAGAATAGAGGGACTAGGTAAAGAGAGATGATGACCACTTGGGTTTTGGAATCAAGCTTATTCAATGCTTTGAAGTGACTTGTATAGAGATAATGGAGGAAGTCATAGTTAAGGGGAAGATAAATTTTCTCAACAACATATTAGCACCTGGGGAAGAGAAGCTAGAGAAGTTGGAGTGACAATTCGAATGGAAAGAAACAATAGAGAAATGGAAGATATAAACATGAGAAAATTGGTAATTGGTTGAAACAAGGCATTGCAACAAAACAACCAATAACATTGAATACTTTGTAGTTTAAAATTTCATATGATGCTTAAATTTGCAAATGGGACTATTCGTTGGACTCTAAAGCATCCTTTAATATGTAGGTTTATGAAATGTAAGGCACTCATATATAAAGTTATGGTAAGCATAATGTAAATTCACGCTCTCCTCGTTCTTTAGGTATCACTCTTTTCTTTTACTTTATTGCATATGATTAACAACACGAATCATATGTAGTTAAATTATGGTCACTTAACAATTATTAGTCAAAATGTGATCAAGGAGGCTAGGGAGCATGTTGTGGAAAAAATTGCACAAGTCCTTGGAGCCCCTATGGGGAGTTGGTTAGTATCCTCCAAGTTATCCTGCAACAAGTTGTTAGTGTAATTCACATAAAAAACAAAGAAATATGGAAAAAATGCAAAGTAAAAGAGATGGGGGGAGAATGCAAACTCCATTAACAATCCAAGATATACCAAACCACTTTTGTATTGCCCAATGGTCAAGTTGTACAACACCTAGGAGGTGTGGGCTTCAAGGGAAGCCAGCAATCTCCCTTAGGGAGGCCTTTTTTGTCCAAACTAAATGCTAAGTCAATCGTGGAACAATGGAGAGAAACACTTGCCCCTTGAAGGAAGGTGACAAGGGAGCTTGGGAATGCTCACAATGATAGGAAGTGGTGGGCTATGAGGAAGCTCCAACTCAAATCCAACAGCATAACGTTGCTCTTGATTTATCTCTACAAAATGCATGCCAGTGGCTTCCTTTTATAGGCCAATAGGTGGCCAACAAACAACTAGATCCAAGTGTGAACTCATCTTCTCCATGAACCAGCTCCAAGGTACACCAGGGGGGCTAGTTAATGCCACCAAGTGTGTGAGAAGCCGAATTCAGATCCTTGGAGATGATTGAGCCTTCAATGCGCTATGGGAAGTAGGTGGTCCCGTTGTTTTAACAGTAGCGCGACTATCGAAGGAATGGCCATGTGGGTGTAGCGTGGGCATTGTTCAGATAACCTGGGTTATAACACGAGTTAACAATGTTTTACCTGCGCTAGCCCTTCTTTTAACTATTTTTTTGCACTTTTGGACTCATGTTGTCTTTTGGATTTGTTGATGATGCTTTTGGTGAATTGCATTATTTATGTTGATGACGCCTTACTGGAAGAATCACCAAAATGTCACATGTGTACGAAATTTAGGCATTAACAAATGCCCCTTGCTGTATGAGGTACGAAGGGTATTGTAGAGTCGATAATGCATCATGTTTTTTGTTATTTCTCTCTTGTTATGTAGGACGAAGGATATGTGGACAAATAGGGTCCTCCCATGGGGGAAGATTGTTGGTGACGATCGTTGGAGCTATAATAAAGAATGGGTTTTTATACAAATGAGGCGAGCATACCCATGCTCATGAAATGATGTCAAAAGTGATTACAATAATGGAGGACAAAAGGTGTCACTCAACTATACTGCTGGGACATGGATGAAGGCGGATTCAATCCATGTTTGAGTAAATGACCTAGGAACTGTTGTGGAGTGTTGAAGAAGCGGTACTACTAATGATCGTGAAAAACCCACGGGGGTGGGGGACTGGTATGGTGTGTGAAACTTCCTGAGAGTTTAAGTCTGCCAGATGGACTACGACCATGATTTGTAAATGTGAACGTTGCTACCTTCAAAAGTACGTTTCCCCCTTATGCGATGATGTGTTGACATCGAGCATAGGGGAAACCACTTGGTTAGGGAGCACTAATGACTCTCCCTATCAAGTTTGAGGTGATCCCTTATAGTGATTGAAAGGGATCCCAAGGTACAACTGCAACTCTCGAAATGTAGTGTTTTGACGTCGACGAGAGCTGGAGTACATGATAAGACGAGAGTCTTATCTTATGGACCGAGATCATATTGTAATCGACTGGTGGACAGACAGACCTGACACAAGACTGATTGATAAGCATGGGGCTTATAACTTCTTTTGATCGATGTAAACATGGGGGGTGGGGATGGCAGCTTTCCTTTCGGAATGGTATAGATTGAAACGGACGGATACAAACTGCAAATGAAAGGGATTTGAGGGAGATGCAAAATGATGAGTAATGGTGACCGGTCAAAACAAATACGGCTGAGGATATTGAGACTCCAATACATCGATCAAAGGCGACCATGGGTTGCAGCCCAAAGAATATGGTGTTCCCACCATGTAAGGTGATGAGGGAACGATTTGTACATAAAGAATATGGCGGGGTCCACACAGCTTTAGGTGTGTCGAGGGACCAATTTTGATGATGGGTGGATTCCCCATGGTTTTGAGTGGATCGGGGGACACTTTCCAATGTGAAGTGGGGGTTAGTTTGCAAACGTGAAGACAGGTGCCCCATGAATCAATGTTATGCAGTGTATACCTGCGAGATAATTAAAATAGAATTGGTTACTTCTGAGGGTGGGGGCCCCATTGGTGTCTTCACGGGGGTGCTGATATGAAGAATATTTCCGAGGGTAAAGTGCTCATGGAGTTATGAGTAGGCTTTGTGAATCTTTATCACAACATGAGCCAAGGAAGCTAATGGTGTTTGGTTGGTGGAGTAAATGTGCAATTACAAAATGAGAAGCTAAGAGGTGATATTTTCAAGTTGTATCAAATTCCTCGGACTTGTGCGGGGTCGACATCATGGATGCCAATTGATGATAGGGATGGTAATGGTGCACGCACCCATGGGGGAACATGATATTGCCAAATATGTTGTTGATGGCACACCAAAACAGGGAATTAGGGCCCTATGGTTATCAGCGGGAATATTGACAGATGCATTATAAATGGAGGGTAAATAGTGTCTATATGTCAGTTTCAAAATGATAGCCTGTCCATTTAGAGACTAATTTATCGAGTCCTGGTTTGTTGTCTTTATTGGCGTTGAAGATGAGAACAAAGTCACCTTTGTTGAAGGTGCGTGGTTTCACCTATCGTTCATAGTGTGCCTTGGAACGAACTTTCATGGCTTCATTTTGTTGAAGAGAGTCTCGACATTCCTCATCGAGGTATTCCAAGGTAAATAGGCATTGTTCTAGGTCAGGAGTATCTGGTAGAAACTCGACAGCGGATTGGAGGGTGGGGATTTGACACTCTATTGGGAGGATGGATTCTACACCATGGACAAGGTGGAATGGGGTAAAACCCATAGTAGTTTTGACTGAAGTGCGGTAAGCCCAGAGAGCGAGAGAGAGCATGTGGTGCCAGTTAGTCTTATTCTTATTTACTATGCATTGGAGCATGGTTTTGAGAATTTTGTTAATAGCTTCAACCTGGCCATTTGCTTGGGGGTAGTAAGTTGTTGAAATTTTATGTTTACAGCCTAATAATCGTGATAGTTCTTCAAATGTCTCATCACAAAAGTGTCTTCCATTGTCAGAGACAAGTTTTTTGGGAACGCCAAATCGGGAGATGACATGGTTAAAGAAGAACCGAGCGGTGATCACCCCTTTACAATCAAATGTGGGCATTGCTTCGGCCCATTTAGTGAAGTAGTCAATGGTGACAATGATATGGTGGTGGCCTTGGGCCAAATCCAGGCAACATTCCATAAAATCAATTGTCCGTTTGCAAAATGGGCTAGTGGTGATGATTGGATGGAGCGGTGTCGGGGGTGACCATGTTTTGCAGGAAAAGACCTAACAATTCGCACACCGTTTGACGACATAGAAACAGTATTTGAATACGGAGGGCCAAAAATATCCACCTCGTAATATTTTTTGGGCAGTGGCTAGTCCTCGGAGGTGGTCGCCACATGCGCCGCTATGGCAGTGGTTGAAAACTTGTTCGACCTCTCCATGTGTTAGACATCGTCATAGGATAGTGTCGATGCCACGACGATATAGGACGTCTCTGATGAGGAGGTATCTTGGTGCCTGGTGACGGATCTTGCGGCGATCATCACGAGATAATTGTGGAGCAAACTTTTGAGTGTGGAGATAAGTAAGGATATATCCGTACCATGGATCATTGCATGTGATGAGAAATAGGTGCTCATTGGGTAACTGGTCCTGGACAGACTCGCCTAAGGTGGTAAACGGAAGGTTTGTAATGAACTCGGTCAAAGCCATGGCTTTCTTGCTTTTAGGAATAACAAATTCGAGGTCGAACTCTTGTAAGATGACGATCCAACGTGAAAATTTACTATTGATAAATCTTCGGCTAAGTATGTATTGCATAGGGTTGGAGTCAACAACCACGATTGTTTTATGGAGCGGAATATAGTTGTGGAGCTTTTGGACAGAAAGGATGACTGTGAGTGCGAGTTTCTCATCATTTGTATAGTTGAGTGTTGGTACGACGAGGGTTTTGTTGATATAATAGATGGCATGTTCTTGGTGGTCCTCAACGGATTGGACTAGCACACTAACCACACCGGAAGTTGGCGCAGATATATACAATATCAAATCTTTGTCAAAGTCTGGAGGAGAGATGAGGGGAGCTGATGATAATGCTTGTTTAAGAGCATCGAAGGCGGTTTTGGCATAGTCATCCCACTCAAATGGGAGAACCTTTCCGAGGAGCCGTAAAAATCCATGGGCTTGAGTGCCATAGTCGAGAACAAAACGACAAAGAAAGTTGGCCTTGCCTTGGACACTCTACAACTAGCGTTGTGTTCATGGGGGTGGTAATTCCAAGATGGCTTGAACCTTTGAGGGGTCGACGGTGATGTTGTATTTGGAGGCAATGAATCCTAAGAGGCGATCGGTAGTGACACAAAATACACACTTAAGGGGGTTTAAGCGTATATTGTATTTGCGACATTGTGTGAAGATGGTACGAAGGTCTTGAAGGTGATCGCATCATTTTTTGGATTTGGTTGTAAGGTCATCTAAAAAGGCAAGGATGATCTGAGCCAAGTCATTAAAGATGTATGCCATTGCCCATTGGAAAGTGGCTTCGGTGTTCTTCAGACCGAAGGAAATAACTTTGGATGCAAAGGTGCCCCATGGTGTGGTAAATGCAGTTTTGTACTGATCTTGGGGGCGGATGCATATCTGGTTATATCTGGAGAACCCACCCATAAAGGACAACATTTCGCTACCGGCGCATGAGTCGACGATTTGGTCGATAAATGGTGTTGGAAAATTGTCCTCATGGCAGGCTAAATTGATGCCCCGAAAATCTGTGCAGACACGAATGGTTCCCTACTTTTTGTTAATTGGAACGGGGTTATACGCCAATGATGTGTAAGCAATGGGAAAAATAAAACCGGCTTGTAAGAGTTTCTCGATCTCGGCTTTGATTGCGGGGGCTTTAGAAGGGTGGACCGGGCACTATTTTTGTAGGATGGGGGTGGCGTCAGGCCAAGTATCAATATGATGTTCAATGATAGTCGGGTCAAGACCTGGCATTTCTTCAAATGACCATGCAAAGACATCGTGGAACTCTTTGAATAGAGCGGTAAAATCGGTAATTTCCTGTGGTGAGCAGGAAGCCCCAATAGAGATGTTTTTTATGACTCCCAGTGTGGTGGATATATCAATGGTGGGGCAGATATTGGCAAGATTTCCCTCTTCGAATGCATCTGGGGCAGGAATAGGATTCTTGAACCAATCGATATGACTAGGGGGTAAAAATGTTTTGACTTGATTGTATATTGTTGCTCAATGGGTAGTGTATGTGGTTCCTCCCTACTAACCGCTGAGGACTTATGATGGAAAGTGTCCCACGGAGGTTCAGTAGTGTTCATGGCCTCGATTATCCCTTCATCTGTGGCGAAGATGTATTCTTCCCAGATGTCATCGTCTGAGGAGAAGGGGTCTTCATTCTTGGTTGGAAGAGGGACTGAATCGAGATGCGGGATGTCAAGGTATTATGAGGTACTTGGGGTGGGTGCTAAAATATCTTTTTGCGGAAATATTAGGGGATCTAACACTTCATGGGAAATCGGTGATGGGGGATCAAGATATCTCAAAGGATCTAATGGATGTGTGGTGATGTTGTCGGCATTGTGCTCTATCGGTTCAGTATCCTCCTTGATTACCGTAGGGAGCGTGGTCCCACGGGGGGTAAGGTTATCGACTAATCAACTTTGGGTTGCACGCAACGTGCATAATGCAACTACTAGAGGACATTGGAATGAATGGTGAGACATTAAGTTACATGAGCGACACGTTCGAGTGGCATTGGTATGGTTTAGGACAATGGCTGGGCTTTCTGGGTGCTGCGGTGACTGTTGGTCGGGTATGGAATCAACCGACCATGGGGATGGATCAGTGGGGATCAACGTAGTAAGCGTGATGTTAGGGGGGTGAATTATCCTTTAAGGGTTGGGTGAGGCGAATGGTTGCCAACTCTTCCCAATATCGAGAGAGGTCGGGGCAATGGTGTGTATAATGCCCATACTGAGAACATATGGCACATGCGTGATTTGTACGTAGTGTCTTGGACTTAGATGTGGGAGAGGGATATGTGCCCCCTTTTACCGTCGGTGGATCATGTGTTGTGCTAACGGGAGTGTTAAGCAAATTCCTTAGCTCCGACAAAGTAGGACATTGGTTGGTTGAGTGGCCTTGTTTCCCGCAAAGAGAACATGGTGGCGTAACTCTTTGAGTGGGAGTATTGATCATAACTAGAGCTTTCAACACTTATTGGTTGATGCCCCCTACTTTAGGTTTAGCAGTTTCCAATGAATTGGACGTCAGGTTGGGTAATAGGGGACCTTTTAACTTAGGTTGTTTAGTGCCCCCATTGGTGGCCTTAGCAACGATTGGTTGTGGTTTAGTCACAGATGTTATAGGTTGGGCTGATGCAACAGAAGGTGTTACGGGCCTTACAGGCGTAGCAGCCGAAATAGGGACAAACTCGTAATGAGCGACTAGTTTGGAAGCCATCTCTAGGTAGGGTGATGTAAGGTACCATACGAGGATACCCAAAGTGAGCCCAGGTAGAATTAACTGGGCCATAACCGACGTCCCTTGTACACCTATGGGAGTATACAAGAATGGGATTTGGAAAATTGGTGGTACTGATGGACTCAACGTTTGCTCAACTCCATTGCTTAGTGGTGGTGCTGATGATAGTGCTGAGGGGGAGGTGGCGCAATTGTCATTGGTGAAAATTGTGCACATTAGGCCATCGGTTGTTGTAGGGATCCTTGATGGTGGTCCCGAATACACTCCTAACAAATTGGAGTCCTAGTACATGTCGGGAGCAATGTCAACATACGGTTGATTATCGCCCAGTACAATCGGTAGGACATTGTCGGGATTGCTTATGGTGTTGGGGTCATAGTAGTTAAGCTGGTCGAGGGTAACTACCTTCTCGTTTAAGGGAAACATCATGATACAGAATACCGAGGAGGCGATTGATTTAATGACGTACATATAACTATGCCCCAAGAGGATGTTGTAGTCGATTTTAGTGTCGAATACTTCGATATCAATCATAACCATCTCACCCCCATATCTATGGGAACATTTTGGTACAATCCTCTTGGTTGGGATGGTATCCCATCAAATGCGCGAAGAGCGATAAATGAGGGGACCAACTCTGGTGAACCTAATCGTTTCCATACTTTTAAGGACATTACACCAGTGGATGTGCTTTCGTCGATGATACAACGATGGATCATAATGTTCTTTATGGTAACTGGAAATTGAAATGCGACTAACGACGGTAGTCACGGATCACCCTTGTCAAGATCAAAGGTCATGAGGTGCAAGTCAGAAGGATCGATGGCACCAAGTGTGTTGAGTAGTGCCTTTTGTTGGGTTGGGCATGACTGTAGCACTTTTAACGTGGATATGGTTGCAAGGGATTGAGCCAAGTCATCCACAATGTTGTAATTGTGGGCAAATTTCATGTGAGGGTTATTAGGGGTACGTCGAAGTGGAACTTTCAGAATCGGAGGGATTTGTTTGGTATTCAGATGAGGTATTTGTGGAGGGCCTCCCGAGGGGATAGGAACATCTTCCACTTGGGGGGTGGAAGTCCAATCATAACTCTTGGCTCGCGTCTAAAGATTTATATCCAACATGTAGATATTTTGAAAAGAGTCGTCGCCCAGGGGTGACGGTCTTGCTGTTGCATCACTACCCCTTGATTCGCAAAGGGTTGTTGTAACACGATGGTTTGTGGTTGGGGAGGGTTTTCACCTCGAGGGGGATTCATCACCATCTTCCTTTTGGCTTCCACTAACTATTGGAAGTTAGGGATAAGAGCACAATGATGTGTGTAATGACCATAACCGCCGCAAATGGAGCAGCAGTAATTGGTCCTCAAATTGGGGTTCTTCCCTTGTTTGGGGGGATTGTTAGTCCCTATATTATGAATACCCATATTCTGGTTATGTTGGGGAGCAGGATTTCCCCCTTGCCCCAGCTGCTGATTTTGTTTGTTCTTACCTTTCTTCTTCCACTGAGTCTACGGATTCTAGGGGTTTGCGGTGTTCAATTGCTCAAATTGTTGAGCTTGTTGAACGTAAGAAGGTTGAACTAGGTTTACCCCCATCTGGTTTGTGTTCCATAAGAGGTGGATGTAGGAACGACTCAGGCCATTGGCGGTGTAGGAACCATTGTCTCTTGGCTGACGTTTGTGTAAGTAGGACTATAGTGTCCATACTGTAATTGACCAACTGGTGGGGTTGGTACTGATGTAGGGGGTACCGATACAAGTGGCATGGATGGGTATTGTGGAGCCATGTTAAATGGCGCCAAAGTGGTGGGAGGAACCTTTCCTAAATTGGAAATGGACCCAATAATCCCATCCGCTGAATGTGATGAGTGTGAAGGTGTAGGATCCAACGATCAATGTCGAGGGGCATTAGGGAGGATAGTGTAAAGGTAACTAGATTGTGCATATATGAGATCGAAATGTTGGGCTTTCATAATAGCCTCCTCCTCACTTTGCGTCATGGAGGTGGTGACATCTTTGGCTATAGCATGTTGGAGATATTTGATAAACCAATCCAACAAAAAGGGTGGTTGTATTTCGATTTTGTACAATGTGCGACGCCTACGCCACTCATGGATGTGGTCCGCGATGTGGGTGGATGTGTTTTGTCGAAACTCTATGAGAATCTAAAGGCCAAGGTCATGTCCAATCGAAAGCTGGAAGTAAGTGAGAAACACAATGGCCAATGTTGCAAATGTGGCATGGGTTGCTCTTGCTAGGTTTACATACCATTTGGATGTCGTGCCGGTGAGAGTACGCTAAAAGAGGCGAAGCCTCACAGGATCATCCACTATGATGTTAGATGAACACCATAAGTGGAAAGACATGACATGGTTGGTAGTATCGTCCCCTTGCTTTCCTTCGAATTTAGGGATATCGGAGGGAAGTTTATCTGGCATATCCAGCCACAAGGGATCATGAGTTATGGGGTCATTGATCAGTTTGGCCAAATCAGGGAGATTTAAGCTAGCCATGAATGGTAGGGTAAGGGGAGTTGGTCCTGCCAATGTGTGTGGGATATGGTTTCCATGAGGGGAAGACCCAGGTGGTGTTGTAAATAATTGTTGACCTCCTACAAGAGAGGATGGGTCAAAGGGAACCGAGGGATCTCCAAGGGGAGAAGCTAGCAGAGTACCTCTTCCAATGGGGGAAGAAGTGGTGTAATTAATAGTTTCTTTGAGTGGATAAAACACACCTAGCAAGGCTTGGACTCGACCGGATAATCCTTTTAATGTGGCCTAGGAACGGCCCCGACTAGAGTACCTTCCTTGTGAACCATGGGAAGAAGGTGTAAAAACACCCATCGAGAGAGGGGATGGGCCTTGCAGTCGTCGAGACTGTCTCAGGATGTTGTTTTGTTCCTCAATGGTGAAGGATTTGTGCCAAATGAGAGTGATAGTGGAATTAAACACAATTGAACAAATGCAAAAATATGCCAACCACAATAGATGCAAATATGGTGCAAGAAGTGAGTGATATGTGCAAAGTCAGTTTTAGTGCACGAGTTCCCACATGTAGGTTCTTTTTAATTGCGAGTTAATGAACTTGTTATTTAAATCGAAAATAAATGTAAATTCCCGAACAAGACCTAACGTCCTTCCTCTCAAATGTAACTGGGCCTCCCAAAAGCACAATTGATGGTGATAATGGTATCCACGCTCCAATTGACTAGTGGAGGTAACAAAGAGCTAGTTCTACCGACAATGGGGCCAATGTTCCAATCAAGATGACCTGGCAACACCTCCCAAAGGCAATAGCTAACTTCAGGAGTCAATTGCACTCACAATTGCTCCTTGGTGATGTCTTGAGTTGGGCCACTAATATACCTTATGTCAAGTGTAGTTCCGTGGTTCAGCCTGCACGGTATAGTGTCGTCTCCCTACAGCAAGCTAAGTGGCTTGTAGGGGAGAGCAGAGAAACTATACCTCGGCTTTCACCTCCTCGGTCATGGCGCACTTCTAATTTGGGTTTTCTTTTAACACTTGCTTATAGTAGGATTTTGTAAGTACCCTATGAGATAGCAATGCTATGTTTCAAAATATTGTTAATGAAACTAGATTAATGGGCATTAATGGATGCCTAGCCCAATCAATTCTACCTAACTGAAATATTATTTTGTGACCTCCTGTGGAGGATTTTAGTTGGACAATTACAAAGTTGTTTTTAAGGGGTTTGAATTTCACTTAGGGAGTGTAAGAAAGGTATTTCAAAATCCCTACCTTTCTGATTCACCAAGCTCGTATGAAGTGTGAGGTGAAGAGCATACTAGGATTGGGAGAGTCTTTAGGTCTCTTAGTATGTGCTAGTGGTGCAAACACATGTGATGAAAACAAATCGATTATCAACAAATTAACTAGAAGAGTATATCAAGTAATGCGTACTTTTAATTCTAAGAGATGCTCATGGTGCTTTGCAAATCAAAAAACGATAACTAATAGACAAGTGTGCAATGGAGGTATTTCACACTTCTCACCCTTTTCTGATTCACCAAGCTCACATGAAGTGCGAGGTGAAGAGCATACTTCGGGAGACAAGAGTATTTAGGTCCTTGCTTGTGTGTAAAAAGTGTATTCTACACTAGCATTGATACGCATTGATACTAAAAACATGTCAATTGTGCATAAACAAGAAATGGTCCCGAATACTAGTGACAACAATGAGGCCCGTTGAAAGCCTCAAAGTTGCTTACCTATGTAAGTTTCAAGAGAGATGAAATCTTTACTTCCTAATCTTGGTCTAGGTGGACTTTACTAAGAAACTAAGTAATTATGTGAATTAACCTTAATTTAAGTTCATTAGTGAGCAGCAATTGGACTGTCAGACTAAGCTATGCAGATAGAAAGCAAATAAAAAACGGTAGCGCGACCAAACAATTCTCTGTTGCGTTGGTAGCATGGAAAAATAAAAAAGGTGTGTGGGTATAACACTGACCGGCCGCGCGGATCAACCATATGTGAGGGCGCGCAGGTTGTGAACTGATTACTCGCGCTGGTAGTGTGTCTTTCGAAGCCGTTTCTGTGTTGGTAGCACGACCGAGAGACCGGGATCCGCAATACTGTGTAAAAATTAATCGTGGCTAATTGGGGACCAAATTTTGGAGAAAGAGGTGGAATACCTGATCTCCTGCAAGTGACAAATACCCATAATTAATTGCTCAGCATAAAACAACCTAGTTAAATAAGAAATGAACAAAAATAAGTATGGTCGCCATTACAACTATTGTGGAAAAAATTGCATAAGTGCACACTTTCACTTGGTAAGGGGCTAGGCCTTGTAGCCCGCAACAAGGCCTCAGTCCTTGGAGCCCCTGTGGGTGGTTGGTTGGTATCCTCCAAGTGATCCTGCAACAGATTGTTAGTGTAATTCACATAAAAAACAAAGAAATATGGAAAAAATTCATAGTAAAAGAGATGGGGGGAGAATGCAAACTCCATTAACAATCCAAGACATACCAAACCACTTTTGTATTGCCCAATGGTCAACCTATACAACACCTAGGAGGTGTGGGATTCAAGGGAAGCCAACAATCTCCCTTAGGGAGGCCTTTTTTGTCCAAACTAAATGCTAAGTCAATGGAGAGAAACACTTGCCCCTTGAAGGAAGGTGACAAGGGATCTTGGGAATGCTCACAATTAGAGGAAATGGTGGGATATGAGGAAGCTCCAACTCAAGTCCAACAACATAACCTTGCTCTTTATTTCTCTCTACAAAATGCATGCCAATGACTTCCTTTTATAGTCCAAGACGTGTCCAACAAACAATTAGATCCAAATGTGAACTCATCTTCTCCATGAACTAGTTCCAAGGTACACTAGGGGGGCTAGTTAATGCCACCAAGTGTGTGAGGAGCCGAATTCAGATCCTTGGAGATGATTGAGCCTTCAATGCACCACAAGAAGTAGGTGGTTCCATCGTTTTACAGTAGTGCGACTATCGAAGGAATAACTGCGCGAGTGTAGAGCGGGCATTGTTCAGGCAACCTGTGTTATAGAATGAGTTAACAGTGTTTTACCTGTGCTACCCCTTCTTTTGACTGTTTTTTGGCACTTTTGGACTCATGTTGTCTTTTGGATTTGTTGAGAATGCTTTTGGTGAATTGCATTCTTTATGTTGATGACACCATACTGGAAGAATCGCCGAAATTTCGCATGTGGGCGAAATTTAGGAGTTAACAAAGCAACACAACAATGATCGCTAGAGCAATGCGGTGATTAGTGCAAGCAACCTAACCCAACATATGCCTTGGTGTACACCATGGTGGCTAATAATGGCAAAGTGGTGACAATAAGTAAAAGAGATGATATTAAACGACATATGGACATCCAACGATCAATTAAGGGAGCAAGACAACACATATCATTGAGGTTGATAATGAGATGGAAGTCAAAGAATTGGGATGTCACCTCTATAAATCATTGTCATATACATATCCATATAGAAAGGAGATTTTGATGGATATAGGCATAAAAGGATTGGGCAAAGAGAGATGGTGAGAAGAATAAGTAGATCATGAACCAAGAGGAGGGGGGCTACAAAAACAACAAAAGATACAATAACCCAGAGGAGAAAGAGACGGAGATGTGAGGTATTAAAGTAAAAATGTTAAAAATAATTATGAAGAATGTCATTTACCTTAATATAAAAAGAACATTGAAACAAGGGCAAAATTCAAACCAGAACTACAAAGAAGACTTGGCATCTCATGTGAGTGGTATACATGATACAAGAATGTGTCATCACTCTACACTCTTCTTTTTTCATAGTGAAAAAAGCATACTTTATTAAAAAGTACTGAGGTGCAGCCAGCAACATACCAGAACCATCATCCCAACAGACCAAATGGATCACCTGAGACAATAACAGGTCCTCCAACAAGAAAGAAAAGAACGTCCCCACCTCCCAAAATAGAAACATCAGGATATTACCAATCCCCCAGGTGCAACAAAAATATAGAAAGTCCGAAAGGAAAAAAGAGAAAGAATATACAAGGATGGAGAAACACAAAAAAAGCAGGCCCATCGCCAGCAAAATGAAGAAATACCATCAGACAGTGAAAACGTTCCAGAAAGCCCGAGAGAGATGGTTTCCTTCCATTATCTCGTAAAATATCGACAACGGACCCAAGCCCACGTCGGGAGAGAGAATCCGCCACAATGTTGTGTTCATGATAAATATGGATAATGGAGGTCTCTGGACATAAGCAAATGAGTGACATAGTTTGATCCAACCATGAAGTAAGTGCTAGTACATGAATGGAGTATCACACTACGTACCACTTACATTTTGGAACTAAGCTTATTAAATACTTTGAAATGAATTGTAATGAGATAGTGAGGGAAGTTGTACTACATGGGGAAGATAAAAAAAAATCAATAACACATTCGCACCTAGGAGGAGAAGGTGGAGAAGTTGGAGTGGCAAGTCAAATGGGGGTAAGCGACCAAGGAATGGAAATTATACCCATGAGAAACAGGCAATTCATTAAAGCATGACAATAAAACAAAACAAACAACAACATTGAATACTTGGTAGTTTATATAGCATAAGATAATGTTTAAATTTGCAAACGAGACCTTTTGTTGTACTTTCAAGCATCCTTTAATATGCAGGTTAAGGAAATGTAATGGACTCATACATTTATGGAAATGACTTCAAATGGATATAAGTAATCCTACCTTTGCATTAGACGCTAAGTAATCCTAGCTTTGCATTAGGCGCAAAAGGATAAAAATGTTTTTGTATAAAGGGCAATGACACCCATTTTCTCTCATCTAGCTGCATGGCCAAAGGAAATACATGGTACTTTAAATGGCCTTGTACATAACAATATATACAGGGGATAGTTATGATGTCATGATTTTCCCTTGTAATGGGTGTAATGAGTAGTTGATTTAATGATGTATGTATGAATAGAACTAAAATGAAAGGGAAGGTGTTTTAAATCTTTGCAAGTGTTGACTATTGGGAAATATATATTTTATAAGAGGTTTATTTACAGGCTTTTAAGGTTAATGTGTGGTACTTTTTACATCCGTTAAAACTCCTGCAATTGGAAGCAAAGGGTTTTGTATATGCTTTGCGAACATCTTTTGTTGGTAGGTGGAGGTTTTTGTGGAAGTTTTTTTTTTCAATGCACCATTGCAAATATGGCACATCAAAGCGCAACTTATATATATGCACCACCAACAATAACTCATACAATAATCCATTATGGTTCATTAAAATAAGTGCATTAGTGTTAGGATACAATACTCTCAATGGAATCCATGGTGGTTTTTGGTGTGTGTAAGGCTCAAATGCCCCCATATTCACATAAAAAACATATGTCCATGTATGTTTAACACATTGTACCACGTGTTCCCACAATGTGATTGTGGTACCTATTCTTAATTATTGGTGCATATCCCATGGCCTACAACCAATAAATCCATTATGTATTGAAGCACTAGTAGTTCGATGTCACATTATAACATGATGTGAAATGTAACATAGAGCATTAATGCTCTAATGTCGTGTGAGAGCATCAATGTGAATATGAAGTATAGCATCAATGCTTCGATGCCATGTGAGAGAACTAATGTGATAAAAATTCAGAATCATGGGTGTGGAACACATGCAAGTACATTGATGCAATACATACTTTTTAGCACTGGGTCAGGTCCTATAATGGAGCATTAGCGTGTTTATTTTATAATAAAACATTGTTTTACTAATAACGAAGCACATTATTTGAAATTCGATAATATAATATATATATTTTTGTAATTGATGGGCTCTTAGAGAGAACGTGGCCTTTAAAAAGGTGTCAAAATGCTTTTTGCATCCCTGAACATTCGAGGGATTGGTGGCTTAGCCAAAAGAGCTACAATCAAAAGATTATTAGTTGATATTAAGCCTTTAGTCCTTTTCCTTCAGTAAACTATGACTTCTGCAGTGGATGCTTGCTCTCTTTTTCTTAGATTAAAGCCGATGTGGAAATGTTGCGCTTTAGATGCCGCGGGCTTATCAGGGGGTTTACTGGTTGCTTGGGATCCACAAATGGCTAATGTTAAGTCCTTTTCCTCTTTCGCAGGCATTTTGATTGAAGGTAAAATCAAGGGTTTGGTGAAACAAGTAGAACTCTTAAATGTCCATGGGCCCTATAGGCATAGACAAGATTTTTGGGACAAAGTAAAGGATTTGGGCATTTTATAGGAGCCATATATAATTATTGCAGGGGACTTAAATTTTACCCTTTCTTTGGATGAAATATGGGGTGCTGGCAATTTAAATGATCCATTGTTTTCTTATTTTAATTATCTTTTTGATTCGGTGGGGCTGATTGACATTATTCCTAGTCGATTGGTTCCTACGTGGTCGAATGGGTATTTGGGGAAGGCGGGTATTGCCAAGAGACTCTACTATTTTATGATGTCAGATTAGCTTTGTGATTTGGTTGAATAATATCGCTCTTGGTTTGTGGCGACTGGGGTGTCAAACCATAAAGCAGTTATTCTTCAAATTGATTTGGACAAAAGAAATGGTTGATTTCATTTCAGGTTTAATCACAGTTAGCTGGAAGAACAAGATTTCTATCATTTTCAAATTCCATACATCTCCCTCCTATGACGAGTATATCAAAGAAGCTTTCACTTTTAAAAAAGGTGGTTTTGGACTGGGAAAAGGATAGAAAAACAAAATATTTAGAAGAGTTGGTGCAAATTGAATATGAGCTAAACAATTTGTTGTAGCACGATGAGTAAATTTTTTGTTTTGAAAGAAAAAAAAGAAAAGCTTTTAATACTGGAAGAAGAAAAATGACAGTTGAAGAGTAGAGCGATCTGGCTGGAAGCAGGCGATAATAATACAATTTTTTTTCATAGATTTGCAAACCAACGCAGAATTACAAATTCTATTTGGGAACTTAAGGACTCAAATGGTTTGTTAGTTAATCAACAAAATAAGATTGAATGTGCTGTTGTTCATCATTTTAAAGGTATTTATAAAAAGGGTTCTAAATTACATTTGGATCAACAACTTAAAGTCATCAGAAAATTCCCTAGGTTCTTTAATGAAGAAGAAGATCAGAGGATTGGGCGGAAGTGAGCATTAATGAAGTTAAAGATGTCATATCAAAGTTTGCTAAGGTAAAGAGCTCCGACCTAGATGTATGGCTGGTAGAATTCTTTCTGCATTTCTTTGATTTGATTGGTAAAGAACTGGTGGATATGGTGAATAAATCCATATTGAAAGGTTTTATTCCAAAGACGCTTAATCAGACTCACATCACCCTTATTCCAAAAAAGGATCGGCCTTAATCATTTAATGACTATCGCCCAATTTCTTTATGTAATATGATCTATAAATTGATATCCAAGAGCAATTTGTTTTTTTACCAAACATACAGATATCTGATGCAGTGGGTATTGCTAAGGAATGCTTACATAGTGTAAAATTGAAGAAAATGCAGGCTCTCATCTTAAAGGTTGATTTGGTTAAGGCATATGATCATGTGGATTGGTCATTTCTACATTTTATCCTCATTCAGATTGGGTTCTCTGCGGAAGCTGCTAGCTGGATTATGGCCTGTATCTCATCTGCAACCTTTGTTGTTCTGGTCAATGGTTCGTCAACGTCCTTTTTTACTTGCAATAGGGGGCTCAGGCAAGGATTCCTGTTATCGCCACTCTTGTTTATTCTGGTTATGCATGTGCTTAATAGGCTGATCAATGAAGCAAAAATGGAGAATCATATCAAAGGTATAAAATTTTCTAAGCATATTTCCATTTCTCATCTCCTATTTGTGGATAGCGTTCTCATTTTTGGAATTGGCACTATGGAGGAATGGTGTTGTTATCATGGTATTTTTACTCTTTTTTGTGATGCATCAGGGATGTTAATTAGTGCACAAAAATCTCGTTTTTTGTCAAATAGATTGGGCTTAAACTTTTTGGATCAACTCGTTACTCTTTTCCCAATCAAGCCTACTGACTTGGACAAGGGTTTTAAATATCTTGTATTTTGCATAAATCCAAATGACTATATTATTCATGAATGGGGATGGCTCATTTAAAAGGTTGAAAAGAGAATAAAATGCTGGGCTTACCGATTTCTCTCATTAGGAGGTCGACTGATATTGGCTTCTTCAGTGTTACAAAGTTACAAAGTATACTGGTGTTCTAGTTCACCCTGATGATTATTCCAGTCTCTGTGATATCCATCATTAAAAGTAGGATTGCACATTTTATTTGGGTTGGAAACTTGGATTCTAGAAATTTCCATCTCTCCTCTTGGGACAGCATCGCAAGGCCTAAATCACTTGGCGGGAGGGGTTTGAAGGAACTCAGAACCTTTAATAAGGCTCTGTGTACTAAAATATTTTGGCGTTGTTTATTTGTGTCTGGGCTTTGGTGTAAAGTCATGTCTACAAAGTATATAAAGGTGTATTATCTTGTATAATGGGATCCAAGAAGTGGATAAAATTTATGGTAATGCATCAATCATCTGGAGAAGTTTCTTAAAAGTCTACCACATTTTGGCTGCAAATTTCAGCTGGAAGATTGGGTCGGGTGCACATTTTTTCTTAGCCTTCAATCCCATTGCAGGTTTGCAAGCCTTTGTTCCATTCTCTAGAGAAATTTTAACCTCTGTACATAACAAGAATTTATTTGTATTAAATTAGATTAGGAGCAGCTTTGATTCGGGGGATCATTATTCGATTTCAACAATAGATTTAAATCTTCCACCCTCTGTTTCTGCAGAATGGAATGACTTCATTTTAAGTTTGTACAAGTTGGGTGTGAAGTTAAATAATGATCATGACTGTATTTTTTGGGAGTATAAAAAAGAATTGGGATCGGTTACAACAAAACTAGCATATGACTTCCCGATGTCTTCAAGCAACTCTACTAGTTGGTGTGGGAAGAAAATTTGGCGTTGGGGCTGTCCATTAAAGATAAAGTGATTCATTTGGCTGCTGCAAAACAACAGAGCTTTAACATGGGATAATCTCCAGAGGAGGGGATTTGTTGGACTGGGTCTTTGTATTCTCTACAACGCTGAAAATGAGACAGTTTCTCATCTTTTCTGTGGATGTGTATTCATTCAAAAATTTTGGACCTATGTTTGTAAATTTCTGAAATTTTCGGTGGTTTGGGGTGCCGCATCTATTGAGGAAAATATGGCAAATTGGTATGGGAGGAAGCAAAAATTTAGATATATTCCTTTATTTGTTTTATGGGAAACCTGGAAATCTCGAAACAGATTCATTTTTCAAAACATTCCTCCCTCAACAACTGTTATCTGCTCTAATATTATTCGGGGATATATGGAATTTCTTAAATGAAAAAAGGTAAAAATGTTAAAGATTCATCCTCAGCCAATTCTACCCAGAGACAGTAATTATGGGTACTTTGATGGTGCTTCAAAGCAGGGGAAGTGTGGTGCTGGAATGGTACTCTACATCAAGCATTTTCAATATATAAAATTAAATATGGGTGCTGGTGATGGTACTAATACATTTGCAGAACTTTTGGCTCTATGGGGACTACTCTGGTTTGCTAGAAGAGAGGCATCTTGGAGATATTGGTTATGGGTGATTCACGTGTTATTCTTGGTTGGGATCAAGGTAAACATGACCTTCAGTCTATTTTCTTAGAGCAATGGAAGTAGAGGATTCTAGAGCTAAAATTACATTTTACAAATGTTGGCTTCAAACATATCTACAGACAATTTAATCAGCTGGCAGATGAACTCTCAAAGGCAGCAATTGGAGAGTTGAATGGATATATATATTTTGAAGAATACTTTGAGGACCAGCTCGTGGACAATGAATTCCATACTTTTTTCTAATTCCTGATGTACTTATTGATGTTTGGTTCTTGGTTTTCATAGTGGGGATAAAAAATAGACGTTTAGATCTATTAGTTTTAGAACAACCCTTTATGTGTTCAGTTTGGAAAACTTTGTCCGAAGTGGTATGTTTAGTATGATGAACTTACTATGCTGAAGTAGTCTTGTTTTTGACCCTTCTGAAATTTTGAAGGATTGGTGGATCTGCATAAAATGCAAAGTTTTGTTATATGTAACTTTGATTCTCAGAGAATAACAAGTTACAATTTTTTTTTTTTTGGAATTAACAAAGTTATTATTAATATAATAATTACAAGCATTAATTTACTAACCATTATTTGATTTGTTAAATTATTAATAAAATATTATATGATTCAATCAATGTATTCATTTGTTATGTTGCATTTTAACAGGTAAATTGTTAAATATCAGAAATGTAGATATCATTAAGGGAGTAAATATCAGTGAGATGGAAGTTGGATAATTGGGATGTCATCTCTACAAATCACCATCATATGCATATACGTATAGAAAGGATATTTTGATGGATGCAACCATAAAATGACTGGGCAAAGATAGATGGTGAGAAGAAGAAGTAGAGCATGAGCCAAAGGTCGAGGGGGTGAATTGTAAAAAACAACAAAATACATAACAACCAAGAGGAGAAAGAGATGGAAAAGGGATATGTTAATTTTTTTGATGAAGAATGTCATTCAACTTAATATAAAGAGAGGGTTGAAACAAGGGAAAATTCAAACAAGAAGTACAAGTTGAAGAAGAGAGGAGTTTGCATCTTTTGTGATGGGTTTGAATGATACATGAGTGTGTTGTTACTTTACACACTACAAAGCAAGTATTAAAATGTAGTATCACACTATAGACCACTTATGTTTAGGAACAAAGCTTGTTCAATACTTTGAAGTGACTCACAATGAGATAGTGAAGGAAGACATAGTGTAGGGGAAGATATTTTTCCTCAATAACATATTCGCACCTAAGAGGATAAGTTGGAGTGACAAGTCAAATGATGGAAAGTGACAAAGGAGTGGAAGATATACCCGTGGGAAAAGAGGCAATTCATCGAAGCAAGACGATAAAACAAAACAACCAACAACATTGAAATCATAATAATCTATATATCATAATATAATGTTTAAATTCGTGGACAAGGCATTTTGTTGTACTTTGAAGCATCCTTTAATTTGAAATTTAAGGAAATGCAAAGCACTCATACATTTATGGCAATGGTTTCAAATGGATACAAATAATCCTAGTTTTGTGTTGGATGCAAAAGGATAAAAATGCTCTTGTATAAAGAGCAATGACACCCATTTTCTTGCATCTCAGTGCATGGCCAAAAGAAATATATGATACTTTAAATGACATTGCACATAATAATATATAGGGGATAGTTATGATGTCAACATTTTCTCTCTAATGGGTGTAACGAGTAGCAAAATTAATCATGTATACATACATGGAATGAGTAGCAAAATTAATCATGTATACATACATGGAACTAAAATGAAGGGGAACGTGTTTTAAATCTCAACAAGTATCCACTATGAGGAAATATACTTTTATACGAGGTTTATGTTGATGCTTTTAGTGTTAATGTATGGTACATTTTTTTAAACATCCGCTAAAACCTCTACAATTGGAAGTGAAGGGCTTTGTGTATATTTTGTGAACGTTTTTTGTTGTTGGGTGGAAGTTTTTGTGATTTTTTTTTCCTCGATGCAACATTACAACTATGGCACACATGAGCGACACTTATACATGCACACCACCAACCACAACCCATATAGTAATCCAATATGGTTTATCAAAATTAGTGCATCAATGCTAGGCTACAATATTGTTAATAGAAGCCACGATGCCTTTTGGTGTGTGTAAGGCTCCAATGCTCCCATATTCACACACAAAACATGTGCATGTGAACCTATGACACACTATACCACTTGTTCCCACATTGTCATTGTGCCACATATTCTTAATCATCGATGCATATCCCATGGCATAAAACTGATAAATCCACTATGTATTGAAGCATCAATACTTCGATGTCACATTACAACACTAATGAAAAATGTAACATAGAGTATCCATGCTATGATGTCATGTGAGAGCATCAATTTGAAATATAGAGTAGAGCATTGGTGCTCCAATGCCATATTAGAGCACCAATATGCTAAAAATACAAAAGCCCCTGGTGGAACACATGCAAGTGCTTCGATGCAATATATATTTTTATAACACTGGTACAACTCCTACATTGGAGAATTAGTGTGTTTATTTTATAACAAAGCATTGTTTTAGGAATGATCAGGAACATTATTTGAAATTGTATAGTATTTATATAGTATAATTTTTTTTAATTGATATTAATTAATTAAGTGATTATTAATGTAGTAATTAAAAACATTAATTTTTACCATTATTTGATTTGTTAAAATTATTAATTAAATATTTTCTGATTTAGTTAGTGTACTAATTTGTTTTGTTTGGTTTTAATGGGCAAATTGTTAAAATATCATTAATGTACACTAGGAGAGTAAGTCAAAGCACATAATTGAGGTTGATAGTGAGATGGAACTCTGAGAATTGGGATGGCACCTCTACAAATCATCGTCATATGCATATACATTAGAAAGGTGATTTTGATGGATGCATACATAAAAGGACTATGCAAAGACATATCATAAGAAAAGCATAACATGAACCAAAGTGGGTTTGCTAAAAACAAAATACAATAAAATATATAATATCCAAGAGGAGAAACATATGGAGAAGAGAGGTAGTAAAGAAAAGATGTTAAAAAGAATAACGAAGAATGCCATGTACCTTAATATAAGGAGGGGGTTGAAACAAAAGGCAAATTCAAACAATAACTACTAGTTGAAGAGAGAGGGGATTTGGTATCTCCCGTGAGGGGTCTAAATGATACATGAGTGTGTTGTCACTCCACACTCTACAAAATGAGTATGAAGATGGGATATCACACCATAAACCATTTGTGTTTTGGTTTCAAAATGAGTATGAAGATGGGATATCACACCATAAACCATTTGTGTTTTGAAACCAAGATTATTTGACACTTTGAAATGATTTGCGGTGAGATAATGGAGGAACTAATAATGCAAGGGAAGATAAAATTTCTTAATAACAAATTGCCATTTAAACTTTCTCAATAACAAATTGGCATTTAGGAGGATAAGGTGGAGAAGTTGGAGTGACAAGTCAAACATCGGAAAGTGACAAAGGAATGGAAGGTATACCCATAAGAAAATAGCTAATTCATTGAAGCATGACAATAAAACAAAACAAGAGCCACATGGTGGCAATCCCTGCGGTAGTGCAAAGTAGGAATTAGAAGTAGTGGAAAGTGCAGAAGCCATTGGAGGAATAGCAATGGAGGCAAAAGGAAACCATTGTTTGGTTCAATCGAAATATCAAAGTTGAATATCAAACTCTTTGTGGTTGTTGTTTCTCTCTTACGTAGCAAGTTATAGACACCATGCTCTAGCCTATCACAGTAATAATACGATCATAAACAACTATATTGAAAATATCTTAAATACAGAATTGCATTAGTAATCTAGAAGTGTAAATTCTTACTTTTCTAATAATAAAGTCATCTTTAAAGCGACATCACAAGGCTGACGAAGGTCATCTTCATATGACCAAACTTCTGATTCCAACCTTTATGAATCCTGGTATGTAGAGGCAGCTTCTCGTATTATGCCAACTTTCTTCTCTGGCTAGTCAAAATGTTTTAGGACTACTCTCTCATCTACCTACAACAAGGAATTTGTTATTCATGAGATCACAAGGCAGAACCTTATACAACACCCCTTATATGTACATTATAGTGAATACTTGTAAATTGAGGAGACATAATATTTTCATTCGAATGAAGATTAGTACAAGCAATATATCTGAGATAATCTAACTTACATGAAAGCAAGCTCATCATCAAGCCATTGAACAAAAGCTAGAACACCATCCATGTCAGTATAAGTTGCAGCCTGCATTTTTCTTATCAACAATTAGAGAAAGTCACCTTTTGTCTCCACATCCGATTTGATCTATAAATTTCAAAAGGAAGAAATAATATGTGTATGACATTGGCCTATCAAAACAAAACAATAACTTAACCACATTTCAAATAGTAGGGGAACTCAAACAAAGTTTACCTCTCTGCCAACAAATGTGCATAACGGTTTTTAATTTCTCCAATCATGTCACTGTGAGCAATCGCTACATCTTGATCATCAAAAAGTCCAGTTCCACATGATTTTTTTTTTGCATCCCGTTTCATCAATGAATGGTAAAACTTGACTACTTGTGGAGATTTCCGCACAACATCTTTTTTATCTGTTAACTTAGGATGAAGGGCATGATGAGGGGTTGGCGATGGTGGCGACACATTGCTGGCACCTTTTGGAGGTGCAGAAGTTAGATCTGCAACAGTTCCCGACGGAGGTTCTAGAGGAGGCTTGTGTAATCTTGATGGATTATTTACATCCTCTGATGAGATAAAATTTGTCAAAATAGGTTGGTTGAGAGCTATTGCTTCCTTCTCTGCCATACTTTTCCCTGCCATTTCAACCTTATGATGTTCAATGCCATGACGAATCAAACCCGCCATCACCAAGTTTTTGACCGCAAATCCAAGAAAACAAAACGTATGGGATCTATAGTGGTGATAGTCAAAAGCAAATCAAAGTGTGGCCAGACTATTCATCCAGTTATTGATAAATAAGAGCGGGCGGATGAACTGAAACAACATAGCTCCAATCGGGGCACTAACAAGTTGATTAATTTGTCCCCACCTGGAAATATGCACCATGGATTAGGAGCGTTATTAAGCACTCACCTCTTGCATAGAATGAGATAGAGTGAAACCAACGCCTCAAGAATCTAGCTCATGAAATCCATTCGTTAATAGGAGCCATGCCCATTAGATCTATGCACATGGGCAAATTGTAATTGGAAAAGTGGGATGGGACTGGGTGAGTTCCCCGATATGCATTGGAATCAATATTAGTTGGAAGGAACACATAATTCTTAGTCCAACTAGAATACTGAGTTTTTGCAACTCCTTTCTCATATGTGCCCTCTGAAGCCAGGTAAGTCCAAAGGGAGGTAGAGGGTAAGAGAAGGTAGACTAGTCCATAACAATAACTCTCTAAATGGAAATTAATCTTTTAACTCCATCTCTGAATTCTTTTTCCATCTCCTGCTTCCTCCGTGCAATGCAAATATTACACTTCTTCTACCCAAGGCCAAGTCTAATATACATAGATATATCAATACACTGCCAGGACAAGGACTCGTTCAACTATTTTGTTTTTAATGTTGTTGCTAAGAGCTTGGTTCAATTTTTTAAATTAAATTTGTTAACCACAAATAAACATTTTCCACTAAATTTTTATTTAGAAGTTTATTATTAAAAATATTATCTGAACAATAATTTTATTTAGAAGTTTATTAAAGTAAACGTATATATGATGCTAGTCTTTAGTACTACCTGCTATGTTATGATAATTTTTTACCATAACCAAAATAAAAATAAAATATGTTAAATTTACGTTTTCCAAAAACTAATCTCCCATAAAAATATATATTATGGCAAAGATTTTCCCATCAAACATTTACCCATTATTGTCACCGGTTCTCAGGAAACATTTCTGAAATTTCAATAGAACGTTTTCCCTGAAAGTTTCTCCAAAATAATTATATTATAGAAAAAACGAGTTACATTAAAAATTGGTTTAAATGTCCAATATTTGATTATACTTACAATTTGACATACATATGTACTTACATTAAAAAATTGGTTTAAATGCTCGTACTTTTATGATCTTTTATTAGATAGGCTTGATATTTGCATTTAACAATTCTGACATGTGGGTCATGATTATCAAGATAGCGAGCTCTCGACCATGGAGGAAGCTAACACAAGACATGCAGGCCTACATGCCTCTTCTTTCTTGTCCTACCTCGCTTAACTTCTAGAAGATGGTCGATATTTTTCCTCGCTCAGGTTCTGAACATGGTTGATTGTTTTAGGTAGGGGAGAGAGTTCTATAGTTGAATGGGAGCCGGTAGTGGTCATAGAACCAGTGACGGTTAGAAGCCATTAAGTGTCCAAGAAAATGCCATATGTCAAACACATAATATTATATAAATATATAAAAAGTGTCTTGGTAAAGTTCATTATCTGTCATTTTGTACACTAGGCCTGCAGCTGTCAACTATAAGACAAGAGGTTGACAGCTGCACAGTACTGACATAACAAAATTCAAACCCATCTTGTCCCTTCCAAATCCCAAGGCACACTGACATAAAGATCTAATCGGACCTCAACAGTCCCCATGCATCCCAATCTACAAGGACAGATTGTCCATCACATCTACCCCATCGAATAACCTTCAGTGAAGTCCCAGACCAACATCGTGTACCAGTTAACCACCAAGGCATCCCACCTGCACATTTAATGGATGTCACCTACACAATAAATGGTGAACGAGTGTCAGCTCCTGGTGCATGGTTGATCAACAAAGCAACCCAAAATTGGCAATTAATGCAACCAACCACCATAAAAATCATCAAATCAGCCATGAAAGCAAACAAAACCCATCCCAAAGCATTTAGAATATCACCTGGATCGACTCAGCCCCATTGATGGCCATTGGATCGAACCCAAATCAATCTTGAGCACTCATCCAAACCCAGCCAGATACAATCCATGCCTTTTCAAAATTGCCAATCAAATCAAACACCAGAATGCTATAAAGACACAACAACCTTTATACAGCCTCTAATTTTCTTCTATTCAGAATTCCCAGACCATGTTGGACTCACACCTCTATTTCCAAGCTTGATTTCCAGAGTCCAGGCATCGCATTCAGGCAAAACACAGTTGCAGATTGATCTCCAGGTGCAGATATAATTCAAGACAGCAATCATAGTTCAGGTATTGTATTCAAGATAAACTTATATTTCAATTATGTTTTCAAGTAGGCAGACGATATCAAATTTTATGCCACAGACTGTATTGTGAAATAACAGTCTCTGAATAGATGCATAACAAATATAAGAAGTGAATATATATATGTACTAGAATCATGTTTTCCAAACTGCATTGAACATGTAAATCACATTACTAGTTCCCTTAGAATACTCGAGATCCTTGTGTAGTTTTAACAATTACTTTTAACACAGCTAGTTTAATATTCCAAAACCTTGTGTAGATACACAACTAGTCTTAACAATTCCGGTGTAGTTTCAGTGAGGCCCTGTTTGTCCTAATTTTGTGGGTGATTGCAGTCATGGCAAGAGTCAACACTAATCGTGCAAGGAGGACAAGTAGGAGACTCAGCAGGGGTGCCCAACTATGATGCACCTTGTCCGATGAGGACATAGCACATGATGCTGATAATAACAATGCACACAGAGATGTTGAAGAGGCTAATGATGCAAAGCGTGGTGGTGTTATTCCACCATCAACCACAGTTGAAGAGGCAAATGATGCAGATCCTGGAGGTGTTATTCCACCATCAAACACAGTTCAAGGTGCAACTGCCAGTAAGAAGATTAGTGCCATCAGAGGATGGACACAAGAAGACATGAAGGCTACAATAGATGATATAGAGTTCAATGGTTTTTCTATCAGAGCAGCTGCTAAAAAACATGGGATTCCACCAACATCAGTCCATTACTGGATAAATGGCCTGACCCATACCAAGCGAAAAGGACCTCTTACAGTGTTGAGTACAGAAGAGGAAGAAGAAGTTGTGGTTTGGTGTGAAGAGATGGATCAACTAGGCCATGGTTTGGAGTTGGTTCAACTCAAATCCACTGTTGCCCAAATCTGTCAAGGGAGGCCAAACCCCTTCAAAGATGGATTTCCAGGGAAATCATGGTGGAGAGGATTTAAGCAAAGGCATCCAGAACTTGTGTTACGCACAGCAGAGGGGCTTGACAGGGATAGAGCTTTCAATCTACACCCTACAGTTGTGACCAAGTTCTATCAGACACTCTCTGATGCATATGAGAAACACTCATACAGAGCAGACCATATATGGAACTGTGACGAGACTGGATTGCAGGCAGGGAGGAATTGTGGCATGTGGGTAATTGCCAAGAGAGGGAGCAGGAATGTGCCCAAAATTCTGCCAAAAAGTAGGGATTGGATAACTATTCTTTATTGTGTCAACGCAGTTGGAGCATCAATTCCAGGTTTTTATCTATTCAAGGGAAAGAATCAACTCAAAAATTACATTAAAAACTGTGAACCTGGAGCATGCATGGCTGCACACCCCCATGCATGGATGACAAAAGAACTGTTCTTGAGATGGCTTTGCCACTTTGTTGCCTCTGTCCCTGGCGGTGTTTCACCTGAAAACAGACACCTGTTGATTTTTGATGGCCACGACAGTCACGTTGCTATACAAACCATTGAGGAGGCAAATAGGCTAGGCATTGATATGTTGACACTACCTGCACATACCACCCACAGGCTACAACCTCTAGATGTGAGTGTGTTTGGGCCTTTCAAAAGTTACTTCAGGTCTGAGAGAGTGTCCTGGATGGCAAAGAACCCAGGGGTAGAGGTGAAGAGGTTCGAATTAGCATAACTTGCAAGCAAAGATTTTGCTAGGGCGCTCACAGCATCAAATATTAGGGTTGGTTTTAGGCGGACAAGAATATGGCCTTTCAATTCTGATGCTCTTCAACATGACACTGGATGTAGTCAGGATTTTGATGTTCAGGGCCAAGAGGACGCAGATGCTGTAGATAACATCATATCACTCTCTCAAGGTCATGGCCAACCATTGGGCGATGACGATGAACATGTAAGTGAAAGTCAGTATGTCACCGAACCTGTTGGGGAGAATATAGAAGCTGTTGGAAGGACAGAAACAGAATTAGATGGCCAAGGGATTATTCATAACAACGTTGCTTGTTTGAGTGTGAATGGATGTGGCGAAGCAGTGGTAAACAATAGCGAGGAGTTGACATTTCCAAGCCAGCCAGAACAGCCCAAGTGGTTGGCAGAGGCCATGACAAATATGAACAGACACATTGTCACCCCCACCAACGATGAAAGCCTTAACCTGCCTTCAATGCCAACAGTCCTTAACAATGAAGCTGTACATTATTATGTGGCACTTGGGGGTGTTGGAGATGAGATTGAACAAAATGAAGATACAGTGGACCAAGAAAATGATGATGAGGCACTCTGCCCAAATGAGCCACTACTTGGCCAGTTCCTTAAGTTGCCAGTGGAGAAAGTTGCAGCTTAACTATCCAATCCCACTGCTAAGCATCTTAGATTAAGCAAGAGCTCACAACTACTAACATCAGAGGACTACATCACCCTACTAGTTGAGGTTGAGCACAAGAAAAAGGAGATGCAGGAATTAAAAGAGAAGAAGAAGGCCTTGGCAAAGGAGAAGAAGGAAGCAAGGATTGTTGCAGCAGAAAATCGAAGGCAGGAAAGGCTTGTAAGAGTGAAAGACAGGGAGGAAAGAGAACGACGGAAACAATTGGCAAGGGAGGAAAGGGAGCAAAGAAAGGCACATCAGATGAATCCAAATGGTCTGGATAGGACAGAGGTGGTGGACAACCCATTGGATCAATTTTCAGAGAACAGAAGATTATTCCAGGACCTTATTAACATACAGATACCCCAATACCATCGGGCAGGGGGCTATAGTGTGTATGCCTTCCAAACACCTCCAGTGAACCCAGGGCTATTAGGCTCAAGTCATAACTATGGTTATTCAATCCCTCCTTCACTACAAGGAGCAACCTGGCCTGCAACAAATGTTTGTAGCTCAACACAACCAGGTTAAGCATCAATATCTAACCCAACCAGATTGGGTAATGAAGGCAGTCAACCTCCTCACACATAGGAATTTTTGCTTGGCGGATGATAGATGTTTTGTGTTTGGCATACACATATGAAAGAAAGATTTTGTTGCTGAGGGGAATTTTGGGTGGTTCCAAAGTTTTTTTTGACAGATGGAAGATGTGTTTTCTTTGGCATACATAAATGAAAGGTAGATTTTGTTGCAGGAGGAATTTTGGGTGGTTTCCTAAGCTTTTGTTTGATTCCAATCTGACAGTCGATATATGTTAGGCATACCCACAGTAAATGTACAAAGTCCCAACCCAGCAGGGACCAACCATATGTATAAATCTCGAATTGCCACTATGTTGGACAAGAATATGGCCTTTATGTCAAGTATTGTTTTCTTCATGGCTCTGTCTATTTACTGGACTGCAGTCCTTTGAATGTTAAACTAAATTGGATGGTAGACCAACCTGATTGAAAATTTAAATTGAATCCAAGTTTTTCCTGAATGTAATATTGACTTGAATGCAAATCAACTTGAACTGGACTAATAGTAAGCATTGCAAACAACCTCCGAGCACATAGTTACAGATTACTTAGGTTAGAGCACACAGCAAGAATGAAAACAACCATAAACAAACAACTCATAATTGTATTTTTTCTTCTTTGGTCTACAAACAACTCATAATTGTAATTTTTATTCTTTGGTTTACAAACAACTCACATGCATTACAGTCTCAAGAAAACATCTTGGATACAAACTTTGCATCCTCTGCCATTCACATTAGTGTTTGACTAGGGTTTGGTTTATTGTAGATGGTTATTTACCAAATAAGAAAGCAAGGGGGAACCGTCGCTCAAACTTCAACCAATGGGTGCAAAGGGGAGAATCCAAGCAAAGTGACGAGTAGAACATTGGAAGCAAGTCCACAATGGAACTCTACAATTTGGTATTATTTCAACGCACAACAACTCATAGAGTTACGAAGTCAATATAGAGGTAATAGCTTGGCACTCCTAGCTTCTACATGGATTCCTTGTTTTTCAGTTCAGGCTTGAATGCCCCTTCAAGCATGTCACTTTCGAAATTGCGAAGGAGAGCCTCAACAACTTGCTAGAATGTTACACATAAAAGGAGAGCCTCAACAACTTGCTAGAATGTTACACATAAAAGGAGAGCCTCAACAAGTTGCTAGAATGTTACACATAAAAGTTGGTGGAAACTTTGACTTGGGAATCCACTTCAAGAAGTTTATAGGCAAAAAAATGGGCACCTCATTCACCTATGTGAAGACCATAGGCATCGCGGCATATCCCTTCCAAATACTCTTAAAAGAAATCAACTGGAAAAGGAAATTGATTCCATTAGTGCAATTTGACAAGACTGAGAGCAAGTGGTATCACTAATTCGATGTTACATACTGTTGGGAGAGTAATGACAATTTTTTAAATGAGAACCAAATCTGTAGACAAATACAATATGAAGGCTAACTGTAGATGGGACAAACACATAGGCATAGTTAACATACTACAAATAACTACTGAGGAATAGTTAAAGGCTGCAAACATTAATATGTGAGCCACGGTTGGGGATCTTATGGTCTTAAACCAAGAGCACAACTCATCGACAGTGTGCCTAGAGAAAAACAAAAAATGGGAAGACCAGTTTTGACCTTGCCCTTCTGTGTGCCCATAATAGAGATATGGTCATTGGGGACCTGAAAGAGGGCATCTCTAACAAACCCAAGGCAAGAACATAAGGAAGAGAACATCCAATTAAGGACTCTGGCAAGAAATAAACATGACTAGTTTATGACCGAAGAAAGAAACAAAGGTTGCCTTGTCTGGTGTAAGAGGATAACTAAGACTATCAACAATAATCACCCATCTCAAGATGATGGGAGGATTCATGGTGAGCATTTGATTACATGGATAGACTAGATGCAGAGTGCACTCAGCACACCATAGTAAAACCACCCTCAGTATCTAATATTCCAATATTTAGCTGTGATTTTTTTAAAATAGAACATAGACCTAATCCAATTTTCACATATTCATGTAATTGCCATGCCCAAATCCCATGAACTCAGAATGCCTCTACTTCACAGTCCAAATTAATCATCTAAATGGCATGCCTCTAACTGGCATGAACTCAGAATGTCTCTAATTGACAGTCCAAATTAATATCTAATTGCCATACCACTGATTTCATATTGCCTCTGATTTCACATATTCATCCAATCGACATGCACAAATTATTTCATAATGCCTCTAATTTCACATCATTTAATGCCAATTTAATTTCAAAATGCCTCGTAATCTCAGATTGCCAAATTAATATCTAATGCCATGCCACTAATTTCACATATTCATCTTGCATCTCAAGTATGCATCATTCCTATAATCAACTTCATTAAGAATTTAACAATCATTCATTAAGAATTTACACAATCACTGAAAACAATATAATCACATAATGGAAGCAATTAATGAACTGAATTTGCACATAACAGCATTTGCCATAACTTTCAAACCATGAAACCATAAAACCCTATCCTAAAGCCGAAACCATGAAACCCTGGTAAACTGCATACCTCGAAGCCATAACCATGAAACCGTAAAGACAAAAACCATAACCATGAAACTATAAGCATGAAATCGTAGTAAACTAATGCCATATAACCATAACAATGCTCCATTAATAAAGGAATTCAAACCATAACTACAAACTGCATTGAAATTCATCACATTAAACCCTAGCTGCCATTACCTCAAAATTCATAGACGCAGTGGAATTCATCAAATTAAACCCTAGCTGCCATTAAACCCTAGCCGCCATTACCTCAAAATTCATCAAAATTCATGGACGCAGTGGAATTCATCACATTAAACCCTAGTTGCCAATACCAAACAAGCTGCCATTAAACCCTAGCTGCTATTACCTCAAAATTCATCAAAATTCATGGATGCAGTGGAATTCATCACATTAAATCCTAGCTGCCATTAAACCCTAGCAACTGATATAATTTATCTTCATGGACGCAGTAAGAAAACACTTTAAATTACTGTCATAATCCATCATCGTCTATTCAACCGAGAACCCAAAACCATTCAACCCAAAACCCAAAACCATTCAACCAAAATGCAATTTCCATTTTCCAAACAAGGTCACATTGCCCATATCAAAATTCGTCGCCATGGACGCAGAGACCGAGAACACAGTCGACCAGTCGACCAACAACCAAAAACCAATCGACCAAAAACCTTTGAACTGAGGACACAGACCCAACCAGACCGGACTAGACCGAAGACAAACAGAGAAGGCACGCAAATCACATCGAGAGAGTGGTTGTGTTAAAAAACACATTCAACAGGAGCCGGTAGGATGAATATCCTACCAATTTTTTTGAAGAGGCCTCCACCGACGACAACGAACCAGCAGCGGAGCACGGACCAGGAGTCAAGCACGAGCTAGGAGTACGAACACCATGAGCAACCAACGAACCAAGAGCCGAGCAGAAACAGGGAGCCGAGCACGAGCCAGGAGCACGAACACCACGAGCAGCCCACGAACAGGAAGGAAAAGGAGCATGCAGCAGAACAAATGGAGCCATGGTCCACGAAAACCAGGTAAGCTTCGGACAGCTTCCCCATGCCACGATGCTAAACATACCACCCAACAACCATAACCACAGCGGCTCCACTGGACAGGAGAATAGCACGTTTAGCTCGCCATGCAAGCGATGGAGGACAGCCAACGGACGACGAGGTTTCCATGCAGCGAATGGGTCGAACAGCAACAAGCAGTGGACCAGGAGCAGCTCCAGTTCCATGGCGGATAGCAACCGGGGTGGGCAAACGCTCACAGACCAGCCCCGAGCAAGAATGCACGGGCTGGTGGAGTGGCCACGGGGAAAGGCAGACGTGGCACGAAGCACGAGGCGGTATAAAGTTCATTAAAGCCCCAACAACCCAGGATGAGCTAGCGAAGCCACCTGGACAAGAAGGAGGTCGGACGGGTGGCATCCAGGTGGCCAGCCAGGTGGCGCATTGGGACCCGTGCCACTATTGGCCTCCCTCCCCTATTGTGTTTCGGGCATGTTCTAGAGTGAAGGGGTAGAGACACACATTCCTCGGTGCACCGTACTCCTTAATAAATTTAAAAAACTTTAAACAAAGGCTCTTACAAGGCAGCCGGAGAGGAATTAACTGGAATTAACTCTACGAAGGGTCTGCATATGCAGCCCAAAAAGGGGTGTTGTTTCTCAAACAAATTCGTCTCTGATAAGAAGGGGCATGTCGAAAGAACCTTGAACCATGGACCATTCAGTAAGCAACGGAGCTAACCACCAGCATTCAGTACGCAGCGAAGCTAACAAAAGTTGGTGGAAGTTTCAGTTTACACTATTATTCCAGTTGAGCAAAAAATAACACCATCATTAACATGAAAATCCCAAAAATACCAAGGTATGCCTAAGAATCAGAATCTTTATTTCTATGCGTTTTAGTCCAACTGTCTATCTCCCTAAAGGTGGAAGATTAACAGGTATAAACTTCATAAACTTCTGAAACCTCGACCACTAGTTGTTCTAGTGTGGTTACAAGCTCTGACCAAAGCTCCTGGGTACTAATCACTAGGTAAACAAGAAACAAGAACAAAACAAAGTGGAAGCATAAATAGTATTAACTTTTAAGCCTAAAATCCTGGGTTAGGAAACAAACGAATAGAAGACGCCACTACTGGCGCCTGTCTAAAGCAGAGAAGCATCAACGGTTGGAGTTTGGATGAAAATTGAATACTGCCTGGATTTGTTTTTCGGGCAGGCCGCTTTCAGAATGACATATACAGTTATATGGTGCAATGGCACCCAAAAATATCATCCATTCAGGGTGGTCTCCACAGTCGAGCTGAGGTTCGTCGGAGGCCGATCGAAATAGACCAGAGTAACCTAACTCCTGTCGGATGCTTTGGAAAACTGTGAGCTTCACCGCTTTCATAATTCGCTTCCCTCCCTATTAACCATACTATTAATTATATTTTTCAGCAGTGGATCGGACATGACATTATATTATGCTTATTGTGTACAACCTAGTAGCCTCTTTTTAGGTCATCGATGTGTCCTAACTCATCAGGAGGAGGAGCAATTACATCTGCATTCTGATGAGATCATGTTGTCCATAAAAATTTGCATGTCGAATCGAGGTCACACTACAATGCGTAGGATTAAAGCAAGCTTGCTAAACTTCCAAACACACGCAGCTGGAAAATTGATCTTCATCAAAGTCTCATCCCTTTCGAAAGATCTCGTAGTTTCACTTCCTGGGTGTTCAACTTCTTGGGTCTTGCATCTAGTGGTAAAGTGGGTGTTTTATATATCATCTAAGGTTTAAATCCTCAGAAAGAGACGTTTGTGTAAGTGAGCATTCATGAAATTGAAACTAGACCTAGGCGGCTTTTGTAATACTTCCAACTTGCTAAAGGGCATGTTTGGCACACGGTTATCATGGAAAGAATCCTGTAGATCAGAGAAAAGAGAACTAAAATATAAGGCGGAATTGATATACCCGTCATCTGAATATATGCCCATTTTGAGGCGCTTGTTCACATAATTAGCAAGAGCCTTCATGCCAGATGGAAACTTTGGAGAAATTCTAATCAATCTTCCCTTTAGGGACAACGACACAAGAAATAAATCAAAGAAACATATCAATAAACCCACTTAAAAAAACTACATTTTGTAAACGTATCGTAATAAGAAGGAAAATATGAGGAAACAGATCAATAAATCCTTTTTAAATACTGCTCCTTGCAAACATATTGCAATGGGGAGGGAAAGGCAGGGTTTACATTGTTATCACAATTGAGCTCTGCCCAACAATCATCTATTTGCACAAAAGACAAAACTAGAGCAAGGGTATTGTGACTGATTTTGAAACGAGAATCAACCTGGGTATTGTTCTCACCTATATTTACATACGGATATCCCAATTTAGAGAACCCAGTTAGACCAATGCATCGACTGTAAATATATACAACGTTTCGTTAAATACTGGTTAGTGTGGTACCATAGCTCTAAAAAAACACTAGCTGAAAACAAATATAAGAAAATCAAAGACTACAATACACGTTGCTCGTATAACATTCTTAGTGTTGTTGCAACCGTAGTGATTCCAACTGTTCCATCTGTCCACATATAAATCTCGTCAAACAACATTTATGAACTGGAATCCAAAGAAATTGCTTCTCACCCCATTGGAGGCATCTTGGCAAGGAAATTCTGAAGCAGATTCCATTCAATTATTGTGTTCTCATCAATTAAACGAGGAATGGAAAGCATTAAGCAACGTGTGCAATTTCCACACACTGCCCCTTCACGACGTCTTAGAAAATTTGATGAATCATTTGATTTACTTGTTATCTTCTCAGATATTGTAGAGCTTCTAGCTTCTTCACATAGAGAGTTCGGTATTGGATACACATCTTAACATGCGCCAGTGGAGTCTATATTGGAGAAAGACCATCGAGTTCATGTTGTGGGAAAGAGATTTTCAGAACATCATTAGCCTTGGCGGAAGACGATACCACCATTGTGGTTCTCAATCCAAAAGACAGGGTCTCCATTGGCCCATATTTGGTGGCCAAGTTGAAGAGTGTTCCACTGAGCTTCTTACCCAACTGCAACAGGTTTCTACATAAACCAGAACATGAACTGACAGACTTAATTTACGATTCTATAGGTATTATAGGGTTTGTACAAGTGTCCAGAAAATTGTTAGCGTGTTTACAATGGATATAAACAGGTGTTCCGATGAGCAATGGCGGAGATAAACGGTAACCCTATTTTTTATTAATTTGTAACATGTTTAAGTAGTATAATATAAATAACATACAACAATATAAATGTTCTTATGGTTCCCAAGGAGTAGGCTCGCAAGGTTCGGTGTAAGAAGGAAGGAAAGGAGAATATTTGTTGTTTACGATGGCTATGTGCATGATTTTAATCACAGCTATGTTGGCGATACAGATCAAGAGCGAGTTAAACACTTATATTTTGTGTACCGACACTAGCTTACAGAGTTGGGAAGTGCTTACACAATTGTGGGACACTACTATTTCTTTTTTAGATCTTAGGCTTAATTGAAACATAACCCGGTACCACCTCCTTTTAGTTGGATACGCGGCAGAACAGCCAGAACCTCCATTTTATTCTATAAAGCATTTGATTCTGACAGCTTTACTTACGATGAACCTGTTCTATAAAGCATTTGATTCTGACAGCTTTACTTACGATGAACCTGTGATGGGTATACGCCTCATTGACAACCTTTTTTGTGATGGGTATACGACTCATTGACAAACTTTTTTTTTAAGCTGCATAGTAAAATTATGTTATAGTACAAAAAAGGTTACAATCATTAGGACATCGTGAATATAGTATTTTGGAGTTGTTAATGGTACTAATATTACAAAAAAAGGCGCTGTAAACAAGCCTAAAGATATGGTCTAGATAGCCACTGATTAGGAAAAACAAAAACAAAGAGTAACTCTGTACTAGACAGAGATAACACAAACAAAAATACAGAGCATTAAACTAGGGGTGTTGTGCTTGTAACAAGCCGCTTCAAGAACTAGCTTCCACGCCTTTGGAGTCATGAATGTCCTCAGAGATGGGGTAGGGGTCGAAGAAGTCATTTGTCCACTGCTGCTCCGGGATCTTGATGGGCAGAGGCTCGGCTTTGCACGGGAGAATTGCTTCGGCCTCTTCCTTTTTGATGCGCTTGTACTGGGTGACAGCAATGGTAGAGGGAACCAGGAAAGAAGGCCCAGGTGGGGAAGCACCTTAAACCACGACTGCTGCAGGAGACTCAAGACCGGAGGTATGTCCAGGAGCAGGAACGACATCCTCAGAAGCAGTGAGGCCCATGGAATCGTGTAATGAGCTGCCGACAGCCTGCACAACCACTTTAGTGACAGCGCCTTTGTTATGAACAACAATCGCCTCCCCAGAGCCTGCAACAGGACCCTCCGGACCAACTCCTATGGGCGGGACAGGATGAGGAAACAAGGAGTATCTGCGACCAGTGAGGCTAGCTTCCAACGCAACGAGAATTCCGTCCAGATGGGCCTTGTTGGACCTGGTGTCCATAATGGCCATCTTCGCCAAGTTCCAGTTTGTGAGCATCTCTTCCACTAAAGTACCAATCATATTTTTAAGAAGCCAATAGTGATTCACCTGAGTGCCTGGGCTGCCGAAGGAAAGGATTTCCGCAACTCTTCTTGACTCCCAGTCGTCCACCAGACGGCGGACCGGCATGGAAACGTTTTCCTTGTATCCAATGTTTGTAGGTATCTCCTTCTCCACAAACGTCGTTTTTCCAGAGCCGCGCTTGGAAGTGCCTCGGGTGTGCTTCATGGCAGTGTTGGAAACTTCACAGGGGGGCTGAGCAGGGGCTGAGTTTTTTGCAGTGGAGGCAGACAGTGAATAGCGGAGGCGAGTAATGACTGCAGGAGGATGAACATGGATGTTCATATCCCGGAGGGGGCCTTTAGGAGGAAGAGGCATCGCATGAGAGTGATTAATGGTGAGGTGAAACCAGTGAGGCGAGGGGATGTAGGAAAATGGTTTGGCATTAATGCCACCCACCAGGCCATGTGTGCGAGGAGATCAAGAGCGTGCGAAAAGGCCAACTTGAGAGTGGTCAAGTCCATAGTAAAAGCAGGAGTCTTGAGAGAAGCCCGGCCTAGGAGTTGGTGCAGGGGGGAGATGGCGTGTCCGCTCCTGCGGTCCTGCTGGCAGTTGATGTATCACCCGAATCCAGGAGCCTCATTGACAACCTTACTTACTAAGCTATAAAATAATTAAAACTTAATATTCCTACCGCAACTAGGTCTTCCAACATTGTTCATGTTATGTTTTGTTTGTTGCCATAATGTAAACAGTTACAGCAAAGTAAATAAATTAATAAACTCTCATCAAAATTATTTGTTTGGACGAAAATATGAACAAATTAATAAATAAAACATATTAATAAATAATACATGTTAAAATATATGCTTTGTTTTTTTGTTTTAAAAGTTTGAAGTCTATTTGGAAAGCGTTAGGTAAAGTGCGATGGAAGGAATAAAAACAACGTGGGGAAGTCGGTGTTATCCCAAATTTTGTGGCATGTGGCATGTTTTTCTTGTGTATTTTCAATGCATGAAACTCTTTAATTGTTGGCAACAAAAAAAATTAACAACATATTTGATGCTACAAAATTGAGACCATAGTGTTTTGCATTAATGATATTTTTATTTATATACAAAATTTATATATGAAAACAATAGCTTAGTGTCATGTTGAATTATGCATTTAAATGTGTCTGATATATTTTATATTTTATATGAGAACAACATCTTGGTTTTATGTTAGGTTATGTATATATAATTCAAGTTAGAAGATGTCTGATATATTTTATATTTTATATGAGAACAACATCTTGGTTTTATGTTAGGTTATGTATATATAATTCAAGCTAGAAGATGTCTCAATGGAATGGAACTTGGGTGGATGGAATGAAATCCATCTAACCTCACCAACGGACCATCGTATCCTTGACAAGAAAAAATAGAATTGCAATTTATGTGATGTATTTTAAATCTTATTTTAATTTATTATTTTTTTAACGTAGTAAAAAGTTTCAAACAATTTATAGTTTATTTATTAACTAGTATTAGGGTTTCCAAGTAGTCTTTAAAAACTTCTCTAGAGTTTCATAAAAACCAATTGTGTAAAAATGAACTCACTTTTTAATCTCAAGTATAAAGTGTTTTATCCTCTAAGTTTGTTATAAATGTTTTAGTTTATTACAAAAATTTGAAAACAAAATGCAAAAGAAATACAATTGTGACAGAAACTTTATAAATCTTCCTTAAATAAGTAATTTAATTTCTCTTTTTTACCTTCCTTGCCTCTTGAATGGTCTTTGTGGCATCCTAAAAATATTGGGATGAGATTTAGATTTGCATAGTATTTGTTCAAACTTTTGTATACGTTTAAAATAGGTTTTTTTTCATTCAATATATTATATTATTTGAACATTCCAATAATAAGCATTAATTGTGGGCATGTTTTATCTCATCCTTCTACTTCCACTATTCTTACATTTTCTTTTTTGTTTGTTTTATGATTATAAATAAATAAATAAAATACAAATATATCCATATTCATTGTTGTATTTTATTTATGATTTTTCATATTTATTATTTTGTTGGTTTATATTTATTTTATGTTCTTTTCATAACTTACTACTTAGTATTTTGATAACTTACTACTTAGCATTTGGAAGATAATTAAAAACATAATTTTAGAAATCAACTAATTTTCATTTTTTTCTTTTAAAATGAAAGTTTTGTTTTCTTTTTTCTTTTTCATATTTAAGGTTTACATTTATTTTCTTTACATAATAAAAATCAAATCAAGATCTCAATAAATTGATAGAATTGTTTTCTTTCACAAGTTTTGTTTAGCTTTATATCTCAAAATTACCTATAAAAACCATTTTTTTATAAAAAAAGATTGTTGTAAGTATTTGGAACAATGTATTTTTGCTTAAGATATAAATGTAAAAACTCTTTATACACATATTTTACCATTCATAAACATTCAAAATGTGTACTCTATTTTATTTTATTTTATTTTTATTTTATTTTATTTTTTTTTTATTTTATTTTTTTTTTTTTTTTTTTTTTTTTTTTTTTTTTTTTTTTTTTTTTTTTCGTGTCTTTGGAATTATATTTCATTTCCCATAAATACAATATTGGCATTAAAACGTGTGGAAATAATAAATTGTACCATCAAGGTGATAGCATAATCATTTGATGATAAATAGAACTAAAATTAATGTGTGATAACCGAAGGGATCAAATCATTCATTCTTGTGAATTATGATTTTATGCCATTATGTATTCAAATCAAAATATTGAGCAATTTTATTTGAAATGCATTAATCATCAACATATTTGCCAGTAATATTCAGACAATCATCTGGGTTGGCAGGTGCGGGGGGAGTTCTCTATGACTCCGCTGGAAACAAAAGGAAGGATTATGCTTGGGGTATCGGGAGAACCACGAATAATAGTGCAGAATGGCTTGCCCTGACTAAAGGTTTGGAGATCGCTAGAGAGGAGAGCATCACCAATCTAGTGGTGTGTGGAGACTCTATGGTTGTCATTAGGGAGGCTAGGAATCTGAGTATGAACAAGAAAAGTCCCTCTTCTAAGATCCATAGTTTGCTAAAGTATCTCATCAGGGAGTTTGAATCCATCAATTTCTACCATGTTATGCGATCTCACCAAGCTGCAGATAAGAAAGCAAATGAAGGTGTTAGCCTCAACAAAGGCATTCTTGCTAGTAAATCCTCCCTAAAAAGCAATGTATGGATTCCATAATAATCTCAATGACCCATTGTCCACGCATGGGGACTTGTTTAGGCTAATACCCTCTACGCACTCTGATCTGCATCAATTTTTATGTTATGGTTTGAAACCCAGTTGGGTTCTTCGAGGAAAGGACACTCGTTTGAGTACATCACATGGGAATCACATGTGTAGCTTGTCCTTCGTCAGCTTGAAAGGCTGTCTCTCCAGCCATTTTGTTCAACAGGATATTTGGCAGGCAGCATTCTCGTCCCTCGTTTTGCAGTTACCTCCCGGAAGCAGTAAAATGATGGCAGGTTCAGGCTTCCCTTCTCGTATTAGCACCATACCAATCCTTGGTAGTGCATCTCTTGATTTTCGTAAGCTTGTGCCATCTTGGCCTGGGTATATGGATGGCCTTCAACACTGGGAGCAGGCGCAGGGCATAGTGCAGAGAGGTGAACAATTGTTGCAAAAGAAGCGCAGGTATCACTCTTCTGGAGATTTCACCGGTGGGGTTTCTAGCCAGAGCTTGGAACGAACCCTCCATTTTAGTCCTCCAGCCAAGCAGTATTATGATGCCTCCACCAGCGTCTTGGATGACCATGTAACAGTCTTAGAAGCTCAGGTTCACATTCTTCGCATTGAGGTGGCATAATGGAAGAGTATGGTAAACCAATTGGCAAAATTGGAATAGGAAGCTAAATTGGAGACCCAACTGCTTAAAGATAAGCTGAAAGCCATTGAAGTGGCTATGGAGATAGGAGATCAGAGGGACACGGAGCAGCTCAGGGCAATTCGAGGCCTCACAAAAGAGATCCAGGAGAACGTTGAGGGCATCATGAGTGAAAGCATGGAACTGAAGCATATGCTGTTGAACAAGGATGAAAAGAGCAAAAACAAGTGATCCGTAACCTGGTAGTTTTTTGGTCAATCTTTTGATGTATTCCGAATGCTTTTTATCAGTCGGTTATGACCTATAGGCAGTTTATCTTAGAAAAAACACCGGACAAATTGCATGACTGTTTTTTGTTGGAATTAAGAATGTAAGTCTGTCTGTCTGATAGTGGTTTCCTCAGTAGCATTTTGGACATGAAGTTGGTAGAGTAGAGGCCGTCCAACGCTGTTGGTATTTCGGACTACTCGTACACTTTGTATTTGGGTTCTATTTCCTCTTTTTTTTATAATATAAAAGCTCAACCGTCTTTGTTAAAAAAAAATTCAGACAATCATTTATGCAAATTAATATATATAAAATATATCTTCCAAAATTTGATTTGGCCATCTATCTCAGAATGATATGATGTACTAAGGTTGAGTTGAATTCCAAAATATTTTCGGAAACTTGTTAAAAAACTACTCAAAAATAGTTAATAGAAAATTATGATATGATGTACTAAGGTTGAGTTGAATTCCAAAATATTTTCGGAAACTTGTTATAAAACTACTCAAAAATAGTTAATAGAAAATTATTATTTTTTCAAGTTACCATGCAATCTAAAAATTTCTAAGAGTTTATATTCAATCTTACAATGTGTATTTGACAAGTGCACGTTACATTTTCAATATCCCATACACTCTAACAATTTCATTTCAATCTTACAATGTGTATTTGACAAGTGCATCATATACATTCAATTAAGGCTCATATTTGTTTTCATAGATTGTTGTTTCCAATTTTTTTATATTACTTTGATTAGTATGGTAAAAAACTACAAATGTGTACAAAAATTCCATAGAATTATGTACTTTTTACTAGATCATAGCCTTATTTTGATAGGAAAAAATTATGATGTGTATTGTGGACCATGTGCTATGTGACTAATTCCTTTGAGAATAAAGATAGAAACTCAGTTTTATTGATTTTTCCCTAAAAAAAATCCAATAATGAATAAAAAACAAACCTTGTATAAAAAATATTGAATATTTTTTATAAGCACACAAACTATATCTCAACCATTAACATAAACAACAAAACTAGTATCATAAATATTAAATATTTTTTATAAGCACACAAATTATATCTCAACCATTAACATAACTTTAAAATTATGTTTATGATTGAGATATGGTTTATGTTGAATATTAAAAGAGTAAAGAAGCAAGCACATGTCATCATCATAAAAAGATGCAAAACCAAAATTCACAACCAAAATACTTTGTTGTATAAAGAGAAGGTCTGGCAAGAACTTTAACCACATCTACCATATTGACAAGATTTGTCTTTATGCCATTACCTCGTCCTTCAATTTTTTACATCAACTTAGGCATTAGTGATTTGAGAATTTAAACATAATGTTGCTTTATGAAGCTTGAGATGCCATTCGAGAATCAAGGGATGCTTCCATTGATAATTCGAGAATTTAAACATAATGCCGCTTTATGAAGCTTGAGATGCGACTCGAGAATCAAGAGGATGCTTCCATTGATAGAGACCACAATTTTACAGGGAAAAAGGGGAAATGTTAAAGATAGATGTGTGGTAGAATTTACAAATACTTTTGAGAATTGAAATGGATTGATGTTGCAAAATATATGTCATAGATTTGTTCCAAAATCCTTCAGTCCAAAATCAAAAGGCTTGAGAGCATGCCTCTCACAACATGGCACAATAAGCATGTTGATGTAGTTGAAAGTAACCATGACAACAAGTAGAGGAGTACAAAAGTCAAGTAAATTGGTCACTTATCAAAGCATTTATAATGGCCAAAAACATATATATGCTAATTAGGAATTTCATTGAAGAAAGCCATCATTGGGATTTGTTCCAAGGAATCCCGAAATAACTTTTTATTTAAATATGTCATTGCAGCCTAGGATAGGTTAGCCAACAAAGTTAACAATAGTTGAAGCTCATTTTCTCAATTGGAATAGTGTAATTCTAAATTTTTTAACTAATGTTAGATCATTGTTTGATTTAACTTGTTTGTTGTGAATAATTTGTTTCATCCTAAGAGATTCAACACCTTGCTTGCTTAAATATTATCACCATTAGGGATTCCGCAAATTCTGCCCGTTCTTCACTAAAACCCATCCCACAAAAACTTCCGCAATATTATTTCACTAACACGGATTCAATCCTGCCAACTTCGCCGGACAACGCAATCGTCCTTCTAAACTGCTCCGATAAATCCATTGTGAAGTGGGACTCCGCTAGGTTGTGCATGACCAAGAATTTCAATTTTTTTTGCCTATTGAATTTTTTGTTCATCTGATAGATTTTCCCCTCTATTATTGATAGGTTAAAAAGCTTTAAGAAGGAATAATTGGTGGGATTAGCACATACATAGTTTATCTAAGAAGGCTCGCATATCTATTATTTATATTACGAAGAAGGACGCCACATAATGAAGAGTGCATCATGGAATCTACTCATTGGTTTTAAAGAACCATTAGGAGCATAAGCACATCTATTTGTTAGATTAATCTCTATTAGTTATATGAATGAATATCTTCATATAGGATTTATCCCACCTCTTTTTGTCTCTGTTCAGAGGCTAGAAACATCAGGACATTGCGCTATTAGAATTTACTCATTTATCACCTATATAATTCTACGGGAGTGATTGCCCAGAACCTACAAAAATTTGACAAGACTATAAAGCTTTTTTGAAATCGCCATGCCTAATTCTTAGTATGAATCAACAAGCAAAAGAAGGTAGATTTGGCATGATTCACCTGGTTTCATTCTCTCTGACTTGCTATGATCTTTCTTATATAATATAAATGTTACAACATGGAATCACATCATAGAAACAAGAACATTGCATCTAGGAATCATTACATCTTGTTTATATGATAGAGATTATTGCATCATGAGTAACAAGTGTGCATCACCATGAGTTCTTGGTATTAGCATTGTCGATACTGCATCGTGGAATCGAGAACACTACATCTAGGAAGAATAAAATCATGGGATCAATAATACTGCATCATGGAATCACGAAGAAAGCTGAGTATAATAGCAAGTACGTATTTCCCTCCGTACTATGGGTATCGATACGTATTTCCCTCCGTACTATGGGTATCGATCTGGCTCAAATGATGGCTCTCCTATGCTTGTACCCATGAAGCCCTTCTTTTCATCACTCATAAGAGGTTGTTGTGGAGATTTGATCTACATCTACTCGATCGACTGCTTTTTTTCTTCTTGCGATTACCCGGATTTTGACAGCCCAAGAAAGGCGCAGTAGGGTTAGCGGGCCAAGGCCTTTTGCTGTAATACCAACTTTGAGAAGCTCGAAAACTAGAGCTAAAAGATCTGCAGTGTTCCCATTACACCAGTGGCTTAAATTCAAGTAACTTATAATTATATTAATTATTATTTATATGATATATACTAGACATGATTTGCTTTATCCATAAATGTTTGGATATCACTAAAATTTTAAAATTTAACTTACCATGACAACGACCTGCACGGGAACGTGACCACGTCCATGCATGAGCTACGCGTGGCATGACCCGACCTGCTCACCAGAATTATTCTCTCAGCGTGTGGCCTCATCTCCCTCTAAGTTTTCACACCTCTTCTCATGCATGACAGGTGGTATCATGCATAGACCTCTTCTCATGCATGAATTACTCTAGAGGTGGCCTCAAGCATGAATTACCCTCCACGGTCTCACGCGCAATATTCTTATCAAGTTTTCATGAATCATAGCTTGCCATTGGCTAAAATTGAGAAAATTATGAAGACATATGAAGATGTGAGGATGATTTCAGCTAAGGCGCCTGTGATTCTTGCAAAAGCTTGTGCTATTTATCGTTGTTCTAATAAAGAGCGTGGCAAAGATTCTCTCGTGAGCAATAATGGCGGTTTCGACTTCTTGAGATAGAAAGCAGATTCTGGTTTGGCATCACCCTGTTATTAAGGCGACCGAGGACGTTGTTGACCTTCGAGCTAGCCTTGAGCCAGTCCATGCCCAGTGGTTTCACCAACCAGTCTCCAGCATGGACTTTCTATCTCTTGGTAAAATAATTGGAAGCCTAAAACAAGTGTCCAGCTGGGTACAACCAGCCATTGACACCATTTTCAGGATCCACCCATTGCTGAGAGTCTCCGTGCAAGGCTTCTTCCTTCCAATCTGTTTCTAGACCCATCGTGGGTTCAATCCCCTTGGATTGAGACGTCAAATCTCGACAAACGCAAACTAGATTTCCTTCGAAGAAAAGCACAACAAAATTGCGAACTTGCAAACCCTGTTTTGAATGGCCTGCAGCTGGAGGAAGATGAGATTCTAGTTGGGGGAGTAGTGGGATAGACGTTCATGTGTACAGTCATGGAGGCTCGCTGTTTCCTGAACCACCTGATGTTACACATACGAGGGGATAAAGGAAATAAAGAAGTTTCATCATTATCGGTAAGTATTTGCTTCCTTCCATAAGTATTCACTTCCAAATTATTAAAAAACATTGCAACAATTAAATTGGTCCCTCAAGTCTTTCATGGAATTGTCATTGACCATCAGGATGGGCTAAAATTGAGCCAAGTTTGGAATCCATATGTCTCCAGTCTGCATATTAAATGAGTGGCGTTACATCATTTAAATGAAGGAATTTAACGACAAGCGAGTGGAGCAGATCTGAGCTAAGTTCGTTGAAATATTGTAACTTCAAAGAATATTATATTTGTATATTATTTATTCCGGAGATGTTCCATACCTCCGATGTGATTATACTATGAATCCGGAGATGTTTATTCCTCCGAGAAGTTGTGGTAACTATGGTTATTAGACCCACCATGTGGGGGTCGGCCCAGTCAGTTATAATAGGGTATTTAACCTAATGGTTAAATACGAGCCTACATGTACCTGTGTAAAATATATGTCAGTGTAGTGTATAAATAGAGGAGGTGTGTTCCTCATTTGACACACACACTCACTTGAGAGAGGCGCACTTGTGGAGGAGAGGTCTGCTATGGTGGAGGAGGAGATCATGTCTTTGGTTTGCATCTTTGTATATTTCTAGTCATCTATATTGAGGAAGCTTTACTGGGTTTTCTACCCCATGAGGGTTTCCCAGGATAAATTTGTGTCTCTTGTGTTTATGCTGTGCTTGTTGTTTCTTCAGTGATCCTGTATATGCTATTATTGTGAAATGGAATGTAATGCTGCTATTTTTTGTCTTAGCATATTAAATCTTAACATGGTATCAGAGCTAACCTGAAGGAAGACAAGGTATGGCACTTACGACACTTGCTTTACTTACGACAATTTGAAGGTTAGGGTTTTACATAGCAAAAACCAGTCATCGTGGAACTTTCGCTATAAATCCATTTCTGTGAAGGTTCAGGGTCTGAAAAGTTTACAGGTCGAAGATAACATCCCCAGGTACCTTGTGTCCAAAGGGAACCCTCAGATTTGTTGTACTTTATGAGTTATGATCAGTACAAGTTAGGGTTTCTGCCTCTTCCAGATCTCAGTCAAAATCAGGTGACCTTCGCAAAAAGGTCATAACTTGGGCTAGGAAGCTCCAAATGAAATTTCATAAAAAGTGACAGGTAGTACACAGACTGCACTATATCAGGAAACTTTTTCAGAGGCCGAAGGTGAACCAACGACACGTGGTACGCCGTACAAGTTCTCTCTCCTGTCTTATCCCATAAACAGGTCACGTTGCGACACTTGGCATAAATCTCTCTCAGAGAGTCCAATTGAGGTCAGACCTATCAGGATGGAAATATGATAGGGCGAGATATCTCAAGAAAATTTTTCAGAGGCCGAAGTTCAAACAGTGACACGTGGCATGCCGTACAAGTTCGCTCTCCTGTTTTATCCCATAAACAGGTCACGTTGCGACACTTGGCATAACTCTCTCTCAAAAAATCCAATTGCGGTTAGACCTGTCAGGATGGAAAGATGACAGGTCAGGCTACTGTAAAAAAAGTTTTCAGACCCTGTGGAGCAAAAATTTTAGAGTTATAGCAAAAACAATCAGGTGCATATTTCTGTCAAAACAGAATTATTTTTTGGAGCACCTTTATTCATGGCTTCCGGAATTTAGGGTTTCGGAGAAAGTTAGAATTTTTGTAATCGGAGTCCACGGATGAATTCTACTTAGGAAAATCGAAATTTAGAGACCAAGATCAAATTTTTTGGTTGGGTAGAAGACCGGGCTTGATCAAACCCTAATTCGGGATTTTGATCAGAAAGATGGAAAATTAGGGCTTCAGCAAAAGTTGGAATTTTTGAAGTCTGTAACCACGGCTGGAAGCTCCTCAGAAAAATAAGAGTTTAGAGCCTTGGATCGAACCTTTTGATTGGACAGAAGGGTGGGCTTCATCAAACCCTAGTTCGGGTTCCTGTCCAGAATATCCAGAAGTTTCGAAGGCAATTTTGAGGGGTCAAATTTTGGAGATTTCAAAATTGAAGAATGCTAGTTTGATCAGCTCAACAAGACACATTCTTCCATCCATTCAGAAGTGTGAAAGTCAAAGATTGAATTTTTAGGGTTTCTCTAGCAAACCCTAATCAAGCTCCAAATCAATTTTCAGGGGGCGTTGAGGCTAAGGCCTTACATAAGAAGACTACAAAAAGTCTCGACAGGTATGACTTAAGGAGGTTCAGGTATGCCTCGAAATCTGATTCTTGATTAAGTTCATAATGTGTTTGTCTTCATGTTATTTATTATTACAATCTTGATTAATGTTATTAATTGTCTTATCACCCTAGTAACAATATAAATGCATGTGAATGATCGAAGACATTCATTGATTAGGGCTATATGATTGTACTTATGCATTATGGTGTTGTGTGAGGTTGATGTTGTCTGCTAACAAGATACAGGTACATCACAAAAGACAAATCAAGTTCCATGACAATGACAACATGAAGACAAAGACTCAGGAGGTATGTATAAATTTGTTATATTTAACCTATGAGACATGCAGGTTCTAGCTCAGGATCTCTAAATCATTGAAGAGATTGTTTAGGTATGTTGTACATAACTAAGCAGGTATACTAATCCATGTATGTTTTCCTATGTCATGTTAGAATCTTACCTTGTGTTAGGATCCCTTATGTAAGTATACTTGGTATGATTGGTTAGTAATCAAGGGTTTATGCATATTATGTCTCTTATCTTGGTTGATGATTTAACTAACTAGATCAAACAAGAATATGCATGAGTAAAAGAAGACTTCCTTGAAACCCTGAATACTAATGATCATGACTGTACATATTCAAGATTATTTAGAATTAGAATGTTTTGATAATATTGAGAATATACTAATGAATGTATGTTTGTGTATGAGATCGTGAGGATGACACTAGTGTACACTTGAGCATGCACAGTGGTACAGAATGAATAGAAGTTCAGAAGACATACAGAAGATCAAGCGGGAGGCAACCACACAAACATAAAAGATAAGTATTTGAGTTGTTATTAGAAATAGTAAATGATATTGCTTGTATGCATATTTATATTCCTAGAATATATCATGCTGAGTGTAAACATTCATAAAGCATTGAACAGTATACAACTAATATGTATATGATTGGTAAGTTGGACAAACATTCCATTGTTGCTTGTCTAGAATGAAACCTCTTTGCCGACATGCTGAGAGCTGTGCACACTCTCGATAGTATGTTCAGGTAGAGATGGAAGGCATCTAGATAGCCACTGTATGCATACAGGATATGGGAAAGTGTTGTGCCAAAGTATTCGTCAAAATAGTTGCATAACTATGTAAATGATATCTGTATGCATAATAGGTTATCATGTCAATATGATTTGATGATTATGAAGTATTACTAATCATGTACTTAATTTTGATTTGTAGGAAAGATCATGACGAATGATGAACTCTGAATAAGTGATGGATGTTCAACAAAAGATTTACAAATCAAACACACTATAGAAAGCTTGTGGTTAAGAGATTCTCTTAGAAAGAGGAAGAGAATCATGATGAGATGTTTTGCTCCAAGGGACTAGATAAGACCATTCTCTTAATGATGTAATTAAAGAAGAAGTGTGAACTAGGTTCTGTATGGGTACCCAGGATTGGTAGTCAATTGATGAGCTTAATGATCATCATGGGTGATGTGGATCTCAACCTTTGCTATAAGGTTGATTATGGCTTCTATACACATATGACATGGATGCAAGAAGGAACTCACCACAGAGTTCGAATGATTTTGAGGCTCATATTAGTAGACCCATCTGACGAGAGATGGCACAGATAGATATGCAGAAGATCACTCAATGCAGAGTGTGAATAATGGACAATTGACAGCTTCATGACAAAGCTTGGGCTTTACCAGAAGTAAAGCTGATCCTAACCTTTACCTTAAGGTTGTGGATGATGAACCTATCATACCATTATTGTATGACGATGATCTCTTTCTGACAAGGAATGAGAAACAGGTCATGAAAATGGCTGCATAAATGAAAATGAAAGATCTCGGATTAATGCACTACTTCTTAGGCCTAGAAGTATGGCAAGATCCAGAAGGAATCTTTTAAATCAAGGTAAGTATGCTGTGAAGTTTCTAAAAAGATTTGATATGTTGGAGTATAAAGCCATGGCCACTCCCATGGACTCCAACTTGAAGTTTTTAGTTAATGACTCATCGTATTTAGTGGACCTAACCCTATATAGACAAATCATTGGGTCATTGATGTATTTAACAAATACTAGGCCAGATATATGCTTTGCTGTAAATACCCTAAGTCAGTATCTAGTAGAACCCAGAAAGGTTCACTTAATAGCTACAAAGCATGTAGTGAGGTACCTAAAAGGTACATTAGATTTTGGTCTATATTATCTTGGAGGTCATGAACTCCCTTTACATGGTTACTCAGATTCTAATTGGGCAGGAAGTGTCTCAGACAGAAAGAGTACATCAAGTGGATGTTATAGTCTTGAATCTGCCATGATCTCATGGTTCAGCAAGAAACAATCTAGTGTGGCTCTCAGTACTGCTGAAGCAGAATATATGGCTGTCTGCTCTGCCAACTGTGAAGCAGTGTGGCTTCAGAAGCTATTATATGGAGTGTTTGACTTAGAAATGGATCCCACTGTGATTATGTGTGACGATCAAAGCTGCATTAAGATGACTGAAAATCCTGTGTTCCACGATAAGTCAAAACACATAGAGATCCAATACTTCTATATACGAGATATGGTGCAGAGAGGAGCTATCAAGCTCGAATATATAAGCACTGAGGATCATATTGCTGATATCTTGACTAAACCTCTGTCTTGAGTGAAGTTTGAATACTTCCGAGACAAGCTTGGTATAGTTCAAAAGGACTCTCCTCGAAAGGGGGAGTAGCATAGTATCTGATAACAAGTTTGTCTCATCAATGATGAGGTTACCTATTTACTGCACTTAGTTACTTAGAATTATTTAGATTTAGGACCCTTATATTTTTACTTTTGATGATAGATGTATACATGCTTTTGATGATAGATGTATACATGCTTTTGATGATAAATGTATTAGTGAGAATACATGCTTTTGATGATAGATGTATACATGCCTTTAATGATATATGTATTTGATGCTATTGATGAGGATACATGTTTTGATATACATGTTTTGTTGATGAGGATACATGTTTTGATATACATGTTTTGTTGATGAGGATACATGTTTTGATATACATGTTTTGATGATGAGGATACATGATGCCTTGATGTACTTGTATAGATGAAGATACTTGTACCCATGATTGACATGTAAGGGGATTGGATCATCCCCGGACTTCAGTCCTAAAGAGAGCCGTAGACGTATGTCTTCGAGAATGAAGTCCTTGGTGGACTTGAGGGGATTGGATCATCCCTGGACTTCAGTCCTAAAGAGAGCCGTAGACGTATGTCTTCGAGAATGAAGTACTTGGTGGACTTGAGGGGATTGGATCATCCCTGGACTTCAGTCCTAAAGAGAGCCGTAGACGTATGTCTTCGAGAATGAAGTCCTTGGTGGACTTGAGGGGATTGGATCATCCCTGGACTTCAGTCCTAAAGAGAGCCGTAGACATATGTCTTCGAGAATGAAGTCCTTGGTGGACTTGAGGGGATTGGATCATCCCTGGACTTCAGTCTTAAAGAGAGCCGTAGACGTATGTCTCCGAGAACAAAATCCTGAATGAACAGGTAAGGGGATTGGATCGTCCTCGGACTTTAGTCCTTTGAATTGAGCCGTAGACATGATGTCTCCAAGAACAAAATCCTGAATGAACAGGTAAGGGGATTGGATCGTCCTCGGACTTTAGTCCTTTGAATTGAGCCGTAGACATGATGTCTCCGAGAACAAAATCCTGAATGAACAGGTAAGGGGATTGGATCGTCCTCGGACTTTAGTCCTTTGAATTGAGCCGTAGACATGATGTCTCCGAGAACAAAATCCTGAATGAACATGTAAGGGGATTGGATCGTCCTCGGACTTTAGTCCTTTGAATTGAGCCGTAGACATGATGTCTCCGAGAACAAAATCCTGAATGAACAGGTAAGGGGATTGGATCGTCCTCGGACTTTAGTCCTTTGAATTGAGCCGTAGACATGATGTCTCCGAGAACAAAATCCTGAATGAACAGGTAAGGGGATTGGATCGTCCTCGAACTTTGGTCCTGTGAATTGAACCGTAGACATGAGGTCTCCGAGAATTGAATGATAGGACTGGATCGTCCCTGAGCTTCGGTTCAAAAGGTACATGATAGGACTGGATCGTCCCTGAGCTTCGGTTCAAAAGGTACATGATAGGACTGGATCGTCCCTGAGCTTCGGTTCAAAAGGTACATGATAGGACTGGATCGTCCCTGAGCTTCGGTTCAAAAGGTACATGATAGGACTGGATCGTCCCTGAGCTTCGGTTCAAAAGGTACATGATAGGACTGGATCGTCCCTGAGCTTCGGTTCAAAAGGTACATGATAGGACTGGATCGTCCCTGAGCTTCGGTTCAAAAGGTACATGACTGGATTGCATCATCCATGGACGTATGTACTAAAGAGAGCAGGATTGATCACCCTGGAAAATGTTGATCGTATGATGACGATGCTGATGATCGCATGATGACGATGCTGTTGATCGTATGATGACGATGCTGATGACGATGCTGATTGATCGTGTGATGACGATGCTGATGATCGTGTGATGACGACGCTGATGATCGTGTGATGACGATGTTGATGATCGTGTGATGACGATGCTGATGATCATGTGATGACAATGCTGATAATCGTGTGATGACGATACTGATGATGTTGATGTTCCAGTAACTGGTTGAGTTACTGATGATGTTGAGAAAGCTTCCAATGATTTATAGATGTATCATGTATGATGTTGATGACTCCTTGCTCCTGCAGATGCTGTTATAATATCCTTCTCGTTAAGGGGGAGTGTTGAAATATTGTAACTTCAAAGAATATTATATTTGTATATTATTTATTCTGGAGATGTTCCATACCTCCGATGTGATTATACTATGAATCCGGAGATCTTTATTCCTCCGAGAAGTTGTGGTAACTAGGGTTATTAGACCCACCATGTGGGGGTCGGCCCAGTCAGTTATAATAGGGTATTTAACCTAATGGTTAAATACGAGCCTACATGTACCTGTGTAAAATATATGTCAGTGTAGTGTATAAATAGAGGAGGTGTGTTCCTCATTTGACACACACACTCACTTGAGAGAGGCGCACTTGTGGAGGAGAGGTCTGCTATGGTGGAGGAGGAGGAGTCATGTCTTTGGTTTGCATCTTTGTATATTGCTGGTCATCTATATTGAGGAAGCTTTACTGGGTTTTCTACCCCATGAGGGTTTCCCAGGATAAATTTGTGTCTCTTGTGTTTATGCTGTGCTTGTTGTTTCTTCAGTGATCCTGTATATGCTATTATTGTGAAATGGAATGTAATGCTGCTATTTTCTGTCTTAGCATATTAAATCTTAACAAAGTTGAGCTATTATTATTAACATCATCATTTCTTCTGGTAAGAAGTCACTTACCCTTGGTGATGATATTTTTAACTTGTATACTACATCACATTTATTCTTAGATTCATGACTAAATGAGTATCTTGCATCACTGATATTCTTTATTAATGTAATAATTGTACCAATAACATAATGAATGAGTATCTTGCATCACTAATATTTGATTTATTACTGTAATGATTGTACCAATAACATAATGATTGCACTAGTAACGTGGCAACTTTGGGAGTTTTTATCAATGTCCTCTAATCTTACTTTTAATTTTCCCACAAAAATATACTTATATGTCATTTCACATATTTAATGTTTGCATTGATCGATACTTATATGTTATTTCACATATTTAATGTTTGCATTGCTCGATAGTTGTGCTTGGCCATTGTACAATTATTCTAATTTCCCAACATATCTTTGTTGTCTACTCATCTTATGGATGCAATCACACCAACAACGATCCAAAAGGTTAAAATTGTGTTGAATGTAAGTACGGGATACATGTAGGACACATGTTACAATATAGTATTTATCACCACTGTAATCTGTTAGATCATATCAACCAAATGACATTTTGATGCATCGTTTCATTAATGATTCATAATGAATAAGGGTACCGTGGCAAGTTTTTGTTTTTTCTTAAATTTTTTAATTTTTATTGTTTTTATAATTTGATAAATATTTTGCACACAAGGAGAAAATAGTTAAATCGATGTACTACGCCATGTAAAAATTTAAAAATATTTTTAATTTACTAAAAAGTCATTTTAATACCAAAATAACTAAAAACTTTACATGACATTCAATTATATAATTGAAATAAAGCGAGTCAAATGCAATCGGGCGACCAAGAGATCGCTATAATCCATGCGGAGCAGGCACTAAAAAACATATATTATCAGAATGTGTGTGCGAGGCTACAATGTCAGGTTTCAGAGATCTTCCGTCAAAGTTCAACAATTTCAGGGAACCAATTACTGTCACTGGTTATCAGGAAACATCACTAGATTTTCCAAACGTTAGAAAAAATATATATTATTAGAACATGCCTGTGAGGCTGCAATGTCAGGTGCCATATATTTTTCCATCAACTTTCACTAATTACTATCACCGGTTATCATATGTTCAAATATTATCATACCGTCGAATGTTCACCAATTACTATCACCAATTATCGTACCTTCTCTTGAAAATATTAGACAACGCAGTGTGGAAAAGGATCTCGGAAATAAATGGCTCGGAAAAATGGAGGACAAGTGCGATTTAATAGAGATATGCAGTACAAGAGAGCTGACGTCCCCATGCCGCCTATGCCTGGGATTCATTTCCCAAGGACGACGTTATCTAGACAAAGCGAATCACATATCAAATAAATAGTTTATTTAAAAATTCAGTTTAATACTAAAAACTCAAATATAACGTGAAACATTGCAACTTCGAAAAAGTGCTCTCAGTACAGAACAAATAATCTATTCGATGGATCACTATATTCCCTGCTAACAACCAACAATTGAATGCTTGGTAGTCTATATAGCATAAGATAATGTTTAAATTTATGAATGAGATATTTTATTAGTCCCTGTTCGTAGGCGCAACAGGGACTATATAAATCGATTTGGTGAAATTATATTAGTTTGGCACTGTTTTCTAGGCAATTTAGCCTAAGTTTATGGTATGATTTTCCTTTACCACCTATCCACTATTTTGAAGCCTTATTTGGCCTCATATCGAGGCCAAGGCAATAGGTGGCAAGCCGCAGGGAGCGTGGCAACCAGGGAGGGATGACAAGGCATGTGCGAAGCATCGCAAGCTGGGTGCGGGAGCATGGCAAGCACGGAGTAAGGAAGGTGCCAATAGTCTTCAATAGAAACTCGGGGCCAGGCGAGATGATCTTATGCCTCCCTCGCAAAGCAACAGATTGAAGAGAATACTGTCGGGATTTAGGGCAGAGGCGTAGATTGAGGGCAGAGGCATAGATTGGTTGTCAGATTGACGCTTTCACTCAGATTTGTGAAATTTTATCCATTTCCACTGAGGATTCTTTGAGCAGCTTCTCAGTGGGTTCTGTTCAACCAGCTAGCTTCAATTTCTTTCGACCAACTCTCGGTTTTCAACATCACGAGTTGGACCAAATTTGTTAGGTTGTTTCATAAAGCCTAACGTCTATCCAGGTGCAACCCAGTACATCATCAATCAGACACCTACTTGGGTTGTTCAAGGTATGAATTCATGTGAAAAATGATATGGAAAGAAACTGTTAGGATTTAGTTTAATGAACCAGTCCTGCACCTAGAGCTATTGATAATTTAAACTTTAAAGTTATGACTACTAAATGTTGTTTTCTACTCTAAACTGCTAAAAGCTGTTTTCTTCTAGGAAAGGACTGGATTCGTTGCTAACTGTGTGATATGAACAGTAATTAATTAGGCACCCTAAACATATGAAATTGTTGTTATATAGGTGTCAATTACCCTTTAGGATGTGCTTTCGATGAGTCCATAGTTCACTACGAGGTAATGTGAAATCATTTTTCACGTGCACAGTATATCTAATTTCCCTTGGGATTGAATTTATCATCCGATGGTCCATCATAGAGTAATGCTATATTAATTAAGACCTTTACTACATTGTATTGTGCAGTATTTCAAGGGAAATCCGGATTTCTACAATCCAAAATACAACACAAAGTATGGGGTGTACTATGAGAAATGCGGACTAGAGAACGTGATTATTTCGTGGGGTCACAATGAGTATATGCACATGGTACAACTATCATAAAGTGAGTTTGTATTTCCTTTCATGTCAGATTGATTGTTTGTTTTATTTTATGGTTGAGTAACGAAAAAAATTAACAGGTGGCCAAAATGAATAACACAACATTACCTCCGACTGCTCTGTTCATCATAAGATTTCACTCTTTCTACGATAAGCAAAATACGCTTCTTTTACTTTGCCTCACATGACAAAACTGATTATAGGCACATACAAAACTGAATTGATTTCCTTTAAAACTGAAAAGGTATGTATTATAGGCAGCGCTGCATCTAGGTGGTGCATACACGCACTTGATGAACGATGAAGATAAATAAATGCTCAAGTGGCTGAAGATATTCAAGTAAGACGAAACCAAACACTAGTCCATTCAAGAAGATATTCCTGGCTTATTATTATCATTATTCAAGAAGATATTCTTGGCTTATTGTTATTATTCAAGAAATTTTTTTGTATGCTAACACTTTATTTGATATTTGTATGTGAACATCAAGTATGACTTGTACAGTAAGAGTAAGGTGAGAATTGATGTGGAGAAAGTGAAGCCATACTATCAATTACTCATCGATAAGGTTGGTATTAGTATTCACTCATTCTTGAATTGCCAGTGTTAATTCTTGCATTGCTACAGTATTAAAACTAACTTAATTAGGTATGATGTGTAAATTATTCATGCAAACTTGAAATAAATGCTTGTTTCACTTCTAGCTAAAATGATTTCCCAGTTGTTTGACTATTTTCCACCAAAATCTATGAACTCCTGTGGTGCATTCTTTAGAAGCACTTGAGAAGATATCTCACGAGCACCCCCTTGCATGCCTTCATGCTGGTGCTCTAATGGCAGTGCTATCTTATCTTTTTTCCTCCAGCGGTGTTAAGGTACCATAACAAAAGTTTTGTTTTATTAGTTTTTGTTTATATAGGTAAATTGAATCTCATGTTTAGGAGCCATTTTGTTATCGGTCGGACAAGCGAGCATATCAATTGAATTCAAGTTTCCAACATAAATGATGATAGTGAGTGAGTTCTCCCAAGTCGGCACAGATAAAAGAAATGAATGCTGCTCCTGGACGGAAGGAGTTGTATCAGTTCCTTACAAAAATGCCTTAGTAGGCAAAACATCCAGGAGAAGTCCATGTATGCATAACTAAGTATAGGTCTTCTACAAGGTACTTTTTTCTGAAAAGGGGTTTCGAATTCACTAGCTCACATTTGTCTTACATGCTTGTCTACGACGACATGTGTCTTACATGCATATATTATATATTTAATATGCATACTTAGTTCTATGCAAAGTTTGGCATGCCATATTTCACAAAAGATATTATATATCTCAGATTGAAATATCAAAATATGCTCTCTACTAATGGTGACAAATTATTTCATCTACTTTTATGTCTCTGCATTGACATTTTTAAACTCGGGATTGATGGTTCTTGAATGCTTTGAATAAATTTTAGGTAATAAAAAACTACATGAACTCGATTGATGTAAACACCAATAGACATGGTATGTTCTTATAACATATTAATCAATAATATTATAAAATATTATAGTTATTACAATTACTTCTTAAACCTAACTTCATAAATCTAAGAGTTTGTCTTCATCTTATTTAGTTGAATAAGCTAGTCAAATATACTTTTCAGGCATTTGGTTAAGTTCTCATTCAATATTTTCAATCTATGATAAAAAATAAATAGGATCTGCTATTACAACTTTGATCCAAATCTGACTTAACATATATATAATGCTGAGAATGAAGCCCAATAGCAAGAGAAGATTGAACCCACATAGTTCCATGAATTCATCCTAGAACACATTTTCTTTTCTTTTATTACAACCCAATACTATAATTACAATTGCGTTATTTTGATTTTCAATCCCCGTGGAACAATAAGAATACAGATTGGACTTCCTAGTCAACCTTTGATTTTATCTTGTTATTCTAGTGTTTCACAAAAGATAGGCACTCGTTTATTTTTTGGGGCAAGCCTTGAATAAACAACCCGGCTTTGAATGACCTGCTCTCATATCCAAGGGGTGACAAGTCAAATTTGTTTTATGATACTGAATTTTAATTGACGAAGGTAGATACGACCTCTTATTTCTCATTACTATGAGAAAAACAATGGTGAAGCTAGAACAATACTCCATCGATAGATTCTAGCTGTAGAAATGGCTCCAAAATCATATCCAGTAATTGTTTCATTCTAAAAGAAACTTCTTCTAAACCTACGCTCATAAATTATATAAACGAATATATAATCGTGGTGTACTATTGCACTAGTATATTTCCAAAAAATGGACAATATTTCTTAGTCTTTTAGCAAATTTAATCGTTTCTAAAGCGGTTGATAGAGATTGAACTTTACGCCCTGTGTTCCATTATGGAAAACTGAAATCTTCACACAAAATGCAAAGGCAACTTAGTTTGCAAGTCAAGTATATAGGATGCTGGTAATGAATTGGATTGAAATTGTTTGAATTGGTAGCATATATAAGGTTGCCTCACCGGATCTCGTGTTGAATCTCCCATACTGTTAGGAAGGGTTGTTATCATACTTCGATGTAGACTCAATATTATAGTGATTCTATGGTTTACGATGAGTACTATTTATTAGACAAACAATTAAGATTTCGATCGGACTAGAAGTCAACATGTATCTATCATTTAAGAAGAAGTCAACATGTATCTATCATTTAAGCATGGACTAAGTTGCTTTGCAACCAACCTTGTTTTAAATTATAACATAAATGTATACTTTTAAGTTTCATTTTCTTCATCTTTAAAAGTTGAAAATCAGAGCAACGTATATTTTATAAAATTAAACACTTAATATTTTATGAATAAGAAACAGTCTTTTGTATTTTGTTTTAAATTTGAAGGAAATGTGGTCTTAAAATATTACTGTTTAAGCATATACAGTTTCATTTTCATCTTTAAAAGTTGAAAATTACAACAACGTATATTTTATAAAAATTGAAAACTTAGTATTTTAGGATTAAGAAACGGTCTTTGGTATTTTGTTTCAAAATTTAAGGAAGGCTTTACTAAATTTATTCATGGATTTATTCCTTCAACTGTATATCTAGACAAAACTTTACATCAGGGCTACAAATTCTCTTAAGATCTTACAAATCATCTCCATATATAGCCATAGTATACTCTTACTGCATAAGCTTCATGTGACGAATAATATTGAAATCTTGAAATCGCAAACTTCATGTGATGAATAATATTGAAATCTTGAAATCACAAACTTCATGTGATGAATAATATTGAAATCTTGAAATCGCAAATCTTGGCCTACAACTTTTTTCAAATTGCATCATCACACACTGTAAAATTATTTATGATTTTTATGACTAGGCAGGGACTTGAAACTTTGCTTCAATTTCCCTTGTTGTACTTTGAAGCTTCCTTTAATACGCAAGTTAAGGAAATATAAGGTACCCATACATTTATGGTAATGATTTCAAATGGATATAAGAATCCTAGTTTTATGTTGGATGCCAAAGGATACAAATGATTTTGTATAAAGGAAATGACACCCATTTCCTCTCATCATAGCCCATGGCCAAAGGAAATATATGGTACTTCAAATATGCTTGCACATAACGATATATAGGGGATAGTTATGATGTAACCATTTTCCTTGAGTAGCAAAATTAATCATGTATGTATAAATGAAACTAAAATGAAGGGGAAGGTGTTTTAAACCTCAACAAGTGTTCACTATTAGGAAATATATTTTTATAAGTTGTTTATGTGGATGCTTTTAGTGTTGTTGTATTGTATGTTTTTTAAACATATGCTAAAAATTCTCCATTTGGAAGCGAATGATTTCGTGCATGTTTTGCAAACATTTTTTGTTGTTGGTGGGTGGAGGTTTTTGTGGAAGTTGTTTTTGTCGATGCACCATTATAAATATGGAACACCTGAACGCCACTTATATATACACACTACCAACAACAACCCATTTAGTAATCCACCATGGTTTATCAAAATAAGTGTATTGATGCTAGGCTACAATACTCTCAATGGGAGCTACGATGCTTTTTGGTGTGTTCAAGGCTCCAATGCTCCCATGTTCACACAAAAAAAACAAGTGCATGTGTACCTATGACACATTGTACCAAGTGTTTCAATACTTTTTTTTATAACTGAAATGGTTAAAATATATTGAAAAAATGGAAAAAATGGTTGAGTCGTGGCTAAGGCCAAATACGATTGAGTACATTATTCAAAAAATCTGAGTAATCTTTGCTCTGAGATCTGGGAACTTTCTCTGATTGATATTTGATTTCAGTAATGAACATGATCTGCTTCTTTCATATGACTGGATTTTAATGGAGAATAACGACAATCTATGAGATGACTGCTTTGTGACCAATTCTTTTTGTATGTTGAATTCAATTGCACAATTTTCGTTGCAGAATTATTTTTAAACATTGAGTTTGGTTGATGGTTTGTCTTGCTAGATACTAATTCTCTTACTCAGTATTCAACAATCTTCACATTATGTCCCGCTTTTAACGTGTGAATTGGAGATTGAAATCAGGGATTTGTGACCAATTCACATTATGCTTTGCAATTCTCTTTGCATGATCTTTATCCATTCGATTCGAATGAAGGGTGTCTTGCTGAATACCAATTCTTTTGCTCGGTATTGGATGTTCAACATTCGTCACATCCTGTCTCGCTTGTAACCCGTGAATTGAGATAAGGGGGTGATAACTCAAATATTCACTTGGCTGCAATGTGACTAAGTCTCATTGCGCATTGAAATCGTTTGCATGTTTCTCTTTGCATAATTCTCATCATCCATTGAATGTGTTTGATGGATAGTCTTGCTGGTTACCGATTCTCTTGCTGGATACTGAATCTCTTACTGGATGCCTGTCGTTCTGGATGCTTGTCGGGCCTGTTATCGATTGTCTTGTTGGGCCTGCAGATTGTAATTTGGTGTCAGGGGATGTGGTGATAGCTCGTTTCCCCGCTTGAAAATTCGATTTGCCTGGGTGCAAAGTTGGTTCCTTCTTTTGCTTCCACGTCTGCTTCGTGGTTCAATCTTCTTACGATATGGAATGCTATGAATTGGTTAAATGAACTTGCAATTTGTTGTATCCAGTGAATAATTCTTTCAATTTCCAGATTATTGTAATCTATGTGCGAATTGAATACTTTGATGATTACGAGAGAGTCTCCAAACACCTGTAGATTTTCAATTCTTAGTTTTTTGGCGATTTGGTAGCCTTTTAATAGAGCTAATGCCTTTGCTAAGTTGTTTGACCAGATTCCCGGTCCCCATCTTTATTTGATTCTCGGTGCTCCTCCAGCGAATAACAAGACTCCCCCTGCCCCTGCCACACCGAGATTTCTTTTGGATGCACCATCAAAGTGCAGACTATCCATGGGTTGATCACTTCTCCAAAATTGAAAGTCGGAGTTGGAGAGTCTGATTTTCCAAAGTGGGAGATTCCGACGTCGAGAGCCTAATTCTTTTCTGGGGCTTGAATGAAGAGTACCGATTGAATTTAATTCATTTGTAGTGAGATTTGTGTTGGTTCTGAGGCTAGAATAGTTCAAGCATTCAATGAGCAGGTCTTTGGATTGTGCAACGACTTGTAGGGGAGTGACGCGGGAATCCTGGAAAATTGCTTTGTTCTTGGCGATCCAAATTTTCCAACAAGTGAATTTAGGGATGGTTATCCATATTTGGAGCCAGAGTTTCTTTTTCGAAAGAGAGGAATGATAGGTGGATTTCCAATCTTTGCGAAGGAAAGTGGTAGTGCCGAACGCCGACATTGTTATATTGAGTTCATGAAGCATGTGATCCCAGACTTTTTTTGAAAACGGACAATCCAGAAATAGGTGATCTAGTGATTCAGAATTATTATGGTATAAAGGGCACCAATGTGGCCCGATAATTCCTCTTTTGATGAGGTTGTCTCCAGTGAGTACCTTTTGGTGAGCGAGGGTACACATAAAGAAGTTTACCTTGGGAAGTCCAAATGGATTCCAGACCAATTCCCAAAGGATTTTTCTTGAGACTTCATGGTTTTGGAGAGCGCTGAAACCCAGGGCAGCAATGTACTTTCCTTTTGGGCCCCAACCACGTTCATCTTTATCCCGGGAATGAGTAGGAGTGCAGACAGTCAATATTTTAATTAGGATAATTATGGAAGGTTCTAAATTGGTTGGGATTGCTAATTTTTTCTAGCTATGCCATGTGTCGGAAGAGTCCCAAGTGCTGAGATCACTTAATGTTTTAGTTCCTTGATGAGCAAGCCAATGACCTATATCTTGAAGACCTTGATTATTCTAGAGTGGTTTGTTTCCCATAATATTGTCTGAAAAGATGTTTATGTCTTTCCCATTTCCGAGAACCCAATAAAGTTCTTGAGAGAAGAAATCCCAAGCGGTTCTGCATAAGGACCAAATTGAGGAGCCTTTGGAAACCGACTTGCTATCAAGACATCTGAGATTAGTGCCTGTTAATTATTTTTTCTTTAATAATTGGCTGACCCGGTGATGTCTGTTATGCAAAATTTGCCATAATATTTTGCCTCCCATTGCCATATTTGCTTAGAGAGGATCTCAAACATGGAGACCACCTGAATGTTTTGGATGTTTGATGATATTCCAATTAACCAGATGTATTTTGTTCTCGTTTTTTTTCCCTCTCATCCAGAGGAACTCTCTCAGGATTTTGTTAATGTGATATGACACTCCTTTGGGTGGTAGAAACAGAGAATATTGGTATATTGGAAGGGCTGAAAGGACTGATTTTAGTAAGATCAGTTTCCCAGTTTTGTTGAGCCAATATCCTCCCCATCTCCTTATTTTGGATTTGATTTTGCAAATTATGTCTTCCCTATTTCCAGATTTTGAATGTCCTTGTGTTATTGGGAGTCCCAAATATTTGAATTTGTCCCATTGCTTGTGGACTTTGATCCCGAGGATTTGGGCGATGTTGGCTGCGACGATGTTATTTAGATTCCATCCGTAGACTGCACTCTTATGGAGATTAATCTTACCTCCAGAGGCTTTGCAATACCAAGCCATGTTTTGATTAAAATTTTGAGTTATTATGGAGGAGCCCCCTCCCAGTAAGAGGGAGTCATCAACAAAGAGGATGTGGTTGAGGGGCATGGAATTAGAAGCTAAGTTGAGGCATGGAAGGAGTCCAGTTCCGAGGTCGGAGTTCAACTTTCGACTGAGGGAGTCAGCCAAAATAACGTATAAGAAGGATGAAAAGGTGCATCCTTGTCGAATTCCATGTGTGGCTTGGAAAAACTTGGTGGGGCAACCATTTACTAAGGGGGCAATCCATGGGCCTCTTATGCACGATGAGATCCATTTTATGAAGGAGTCTCCAAAACCAAAGTTTTTCATGATTTTAAGAAGGAAGGAATGTTTGATACGATCGAATCCATTGGCCATATCGAGTTTGATCAACATACCTTTTTCTTTGTGAATCTTCCTGGAGTGGATAGCTTACTGAACGAGGATGACATTGTTGAGAATTTGTCTTCCTGTAAGAAGCCTCCTTGATTGTCCGAGATGATTTTAGCAAGAAGAGGCTTCATCCTGTTAGGCAACATTTTGGAGATGATCTTGTAGGATGAGTTACATAATGCAATTGGTGGAAATTTTCCAAAGGTATTGGGATTGATCTCTTTTGGAATGAGAGCGAGGAAGATGGAATTGGTGCAACCTCCAATATTTGCTTTTGAGTGAAAGTCTCTGACCATTCTCATGTAATCCTTTCTAATGTACTGCCAACAAGCTTTGTAAAAGTGGATTAGGTATCCATCAGGCCCTGGGGATTTGTAAAGATTGAAAGACCATATTGCATTGATGACTGACTTCTCTATAAATGGCTTGAGAAGGTCGGCATTGTCTCCAGTCATGATATTCTTCGGTATGTGTTCAAGGAGGATTTTCTCTCCTTCCTCTCCATCGTTGTATTCCTTTGTAAAGAGTTTTGAAAAGTGATTATACACTGCGGTATTGATGTCTCCATGTCCTTTGAAGGTTGATCCGTTGTCAATTTTAATTTCTGAGATGTGGTTAATGAAATGCCTTGCTTTGGTCTGCTTGTGAAAGTATGAAGTATTCCTATCGCTGGCCTTGAGCCAAGTGCTGCGAGATTTTAATCTCCAGAATTCCTCTTCTTTACGGAATGCTTGGTAAGCTTTGACTTGATGATTGACTTGTTCCTGTAGCGTTGTGTTATCAATTGGATTTTCGTCCAATGAGTTTTGAATAGATTCTAATTCGTCGACTGCCTTCTTTTTGAAGTTTGAGGGTGGGGGGTGATTTGTTTTGGCCCATTCCTTTAAAGCTTTTTTGGTAATGATAAGTTTCTGCTCCCATACGAATCTTAGGGAGCCGTATATAGGATTTCTCCAAATATTGTCCAATATGGCCCATAAAATTTTGTGATATAGCCATTGAGGGTTGAATATGAAAGGAATTGAACCGAGAACTTCATCTTCTTGAATTTGGAGAAGGATCGGTTTGTGATCGGAGGCCAAATTTGCCATGATTTTTGAGGTAACAGTCTGTCCTTCGATCAAGAGACTTCTCTGAATGAGAAATCTATCAACCTGGGCCATAATGTTTCCTTTACCTAGTTGCTTGTTGGACCAGGTAAATTTTCCTTTCTTAGGTTTAATATCAAGTACATCCCATGTATGGATAATGGCTTCTATTTGAGATTTGAATATGTCCTTTCCGATAAGGCCTCCCTTTTTTTTCAACAGTGGAGAGAGTTATATTCATATTGCTGGCTAGAATGAGATTTTTTGGAGTATACGTCCACAAAATCTTCCAAAAGCTTCCAACAATCTTTTTTTCTTCAGAGTATAGGTTAGGAACATACAGATTAAAGAGAGCAATGTGAATGTTGCTTTGGGTATGAGTGAGTTCCGTGAAGATTCTGTGTTGAGTGGCGAAGGAGTTGCGTAGCTGGAATTTGTTTGAATACCAGAGGGTTGCTAGGCCACCGAAGGCCCCTCTAGCGCTGACAGCCATACCTATGTTCTTCTTCCATTTTTCCTTTCCAATGGTCATGGTGGCGTTTTCATCGAGCTTGGTCTCTTGAAGCATAAGGATGTCTGGCATATCTATTTTTGGGAGATCTTTAACTGCTTCTATTTTGTTGGGATTGCCCAATCCTCTACAATTCCAAGAGACCAACTTCATTATCTACTATTGTGAGTAGAGGAGGGACCTACCCCTGCTAAGTCTCCCATTTTCTTCCCTATTATTCTGTCTATGGTGTTCCTACTGAATGCCATATCTAATGATGCTTGAGATCCTTGGGTTTTCTCGCATTCTGCTTCTTCTCCCCTTAGGTCTTTGCTCGATTTTTGTTTTTTGGATGATCTATCTATTAGATTTTCTGAAGAGGTAGAGGAGACCATTGGTTTGGTTTTTGTAATTTCTACATAGGAGGGAGATAGCGTACCTTTATTCGAGTTAGGCCTTTTGGGGATTGGGGTGCTTTGAGACTGGATTTCTTTCGGATCTTCTTGGATTTGAGGGGTTTCTTGTGGATCTTGTTGCTCAGGGATTTCTCCTTCTTCCAGGGCTTCGGGGAACACTTATATGATAAATACATGCATACACTACGATTTTGATTATACATGAACTTTCCACCATTTGATAATTGGATTGACCTGTCAGTGTTACAAGTCAATAAAATTGCATAAGTTTTCCGCAATGAAAATCGCTGGGACCACACAATAGGCATAAACGAGCCATGGTTGATTGGCACTTTGGATTGGTTTCGCTATTGATAGATGCATCGAGAATGATAGACAAGATACAAATTATTCCCCAAAACAAATGTAGAAAAAGTGCAGTGGATATGTGGCTATATTGATAGGTGCACATTTAGTCATTACGAAGAGAATCCAATCAATATTGAGTGATTGAGGAGAATCTATGACTTTCGTATTTTGTATTTACAATTAAATTAAATTAAAACTTTCATGGCAAACACTTGAAAAATTGCAAAACAAAGAAGCCCATCGTGCAAGAGAAACTAAAGAAAATGAAGCTCTGGAAGAACAGATCAACAAACAAGTGCAAGAAAAGATCCAACCAACTATGCACAAGGAGCCAACAAGTCCACAAGTCAATAGTCCAGAACCCATGGACACAAACGTGCTAAGCCCACTAACTTGAGGCCACTTGCCATTTCCAGAGCTTGAGTTTATGTCGTTTACCCCATCCAAAGAACATACAGTGGCCTGATTGGACACAATTTTTTTTTATTCAAAGAGAAAGACCATAACACGACGGTCAGAAAAAAGAATGAAAATGACCGCTCAACCAGATATTGTCACCGTCACAGAAAACAAACTTGTAGAAGGCACCCAAAAGGACCCCAAATTCACAGCCTCCGTGAATGTCGCAGTTGCACAAGCAAGTGATGACAATGTCGATAAGCTGCTTACCACTATTGAGCGAAACAAAGAAAAAACGTTGAAACTCAAGGCCACCTTGGTAAAGGAACGTGGAGAGACGATTGAGTTAAACACAAAATTACAGGCCACATTATTTGAGAAAGACAATTTACTAGCTGCATGCAACAACCTTAACACAGAAAAGGAAGCATTGACTATTCAATTAATGATAATGGAAGGGGAGACAAATGATTTTCAAGCAAAGATTACAGACTTTGAAACACATGCATCAGTGGCGAACGACAAGGCCAATGAATTGAAGACTCAAGTAGATAAGTTGTTGAGAGACAAGGAATCACTCATGGAACTGTTCTGGGCACAAGCATGCAAGCTTCAAGAGCAAGTCTCAAACTGTCAAAAAACACTCTTTCAACAAATCTACAATATCAAACAATTCATGGCAAGGATGAATGAAATTGTTGCAAGCTCAATAGCAATGCATCAACATTTGATTACTACTGGCAACAAGCTTAACAAACAGTTAACTTGGAGAGAAAATACCCCAACATTTCCTCCTCACCTCCCTCAAAAAACACTAGCGACCCTGAAGCTGGATATTGCACTCCTTGAATTTTGCAGGAAAGCCATTAATCGACTAAATGCCGAGATTGATAAAACTCTTGAAAAGTGCACAAACTTCTATGAAGAAATCCATCAGGTTCACCGTAAATGTCAGCTCCCTATGGCAGCCAATATCGTTGAGCTCCCCCGCAAGGATCAACAAATGGCAGAACTCCAGAAAGTGTTGCAATCAAACCTGGACTACATCAAGAAAATTGATGCTCTAACAGAAGAAGACATCAACTTGTATGTGAGGCAAACATCTACACATCTCATTTTCCTTGAGAATACCTGCAAGGCTGCACCAACAGAACTTGCAAATATAGAAACAAAACTGTCTTATCATGAAGTGTCTCTAAAACTATTAAAACTTGACGAATATAATATCATAACTGAAGAAGCTACTGCATGGGTAGACTATATTTCCAATTTATAAGCGTCCAGCTAATTTTAATTGTAAATATCATTTGTATCTTCTCATATGTACAACACTCAAATGAAAACTTTGCCTACTATTCTCATTTTTGCAATTTCACCAGATAACAAACTCTTCCAAGGCTATATAGTGGTGAACCAATCCTTTTTGTTGTTCATATATTCTTCTTTGTCAATGAAAACAAATTTCCCTTCTTGAGAAACTATTGCAGAAATGTTTATATGTAATGTATACTTTTCAGTGGATATTATTGGGATTCATTTTCTCTAAAAAAACTAAATGCTTGTTCATATTTTTGTAACAGTGCTATATTTTACTACTTTTTTAGTTCAATGCTCTTAAGTTTCCTTGTTGGCAATGGCTTTTCAAGCGAAGCTCATAATGGACTATCCCAAGCAGTAGTGATATAAATATTAATCTCAGCTGATTTGTAAACTGTGTACTCTCTTTTACATTCATAAAAACAAAGCAACCAAGCAAAGTGACCTCTCCTCATCTACCTCCACGTTGAATAAATACAACCTTTATATTGAGAGCCACGACCACTCCTATTGTGTTGTAAGTCTGCATTTTTCGTTGATGTGGTGAGAGTCATTGATAACCAGTTACTTTCCTTGGTTTATTAGTGATTTTCAGAAGATTAATTCATCTAGTGACAGGTCTGTTCGCCTTTACATGGTTGAGAAGCATGTAAAGTTTTTATTGTGCACTTGAAATCCTCAATAAGAAGAAAGAAACATATATGGATTTTCCACTGTATCTTCCATTCTTGAAGTAAGTATAACGAAGATTCATTTACAACTTAGATTGTGGCACTATCAAGATCTGGTCCATGAAAGAGTTCTATACCTATACTTGTATATGGAGATTCTTAAATTTATTGCTACAACACATGGCATGAAAGCAAACTTTTGTTCACAAGTAGTTTGTGCACTTTCGGAGCTATTATAATCATTGTTTTCATTGATATTATTGTAGAAATATTTTTTCAAATTGCTTATATATTCCAGATATAGTAGTAATCTATAGTGTTGAGATTACTACTACAAAGATTGTGAGAAAAGCAATTGTAGTTGGCTCACTGTGTTGATGAACTTAACATTATTTTTTGTTATGGGTTGAGTGCCTATGTCTTTGTAATATGAGATTGTTACAAACTTTGCTCTTTTTCTACCAGTATCCTTCCCTGCCTATACCTATGTTTTTGTTCCTTCTAACTTTCATCTTTTCCTACCGACGTTCATTTTTGTCCCTCAAGAGGCAAATGCTAGTTTATTCTTATTTTTATTTTTACTTGGTCACATTGAGGACGAGATCTGGTTTTAGAGATATCTCTATAATGTATGGCTTCATAGTAATAACACCGAAATGCAATAGTTCTCTGTTTCTGTTTTCTAGGTTTACTCAAAAGGTTCCCCGTCCGTGTGGTGTGAGTTACAAGTCAAAATCTCGTAAGTGGAAAAAGAGAATCGTACTTGCAAATTAAACCCAGAGCAGAATTATTGCGTGTATTTAATGACATTTTGTATGTATATTTACTCTTTTTATTTAGGTGTGGTGTTTATTTCTCCAATTCTTTAAAATGCGTACCTAAGCTATTTATGGCATTTAATGGGAGATATAATGATCATATATTTGAGAGGGAACATATTCTGTATCTAAATGGATCTAGATTAGTTTTTTATTAAATTTTAAGTTAATGTTTTAGGTGACATGTGTCACTTGATACATCTACCTTGGCTCTAGAAAATATCTTTTAGGTGACTTCTCTTTTATTTATATGCTGAAATAGATTTCGAACGTAGTGGTAAGTTGGTATTTGAGAGGGAACATATTCTGTATCTAGATGGATCTAGATTAGTTTTGTATTAAATTTATTAAATTTGAAGTTAATTTTTTAGGCGACATGTGTCACTTGATACATCTACCTTAGCTCTAGAAAATATATTTTAGGTGACTTCTCTTTTATTTATATGCTGAAATAGATTTCGAATGTAGTGGTAAGTTGGTAACTTTAAGGTTATAGATTAAAGTAACATAGATTAAAAGAACAGATTAAAGTAACATGGATTAAAACAAGGGAAAAAGTTGCGTGGCAGTTTAGTCCCTGTCAAAAGGAGTGGACCAGGCGTCATGCGGCAGCTACGCAGAAGCAAAAGCATAAGGGAGAAGGTAGAGCACGTGGAGGAGAAGGTGAATGTGTCAGAGGGTTAGAGTAGGTGTGGTTTGAACAAAACCATCCGCGCACTAAGCTGTAAGTCTCCGTCTAAGCGGTATGACAATTTTGAGACGCTCAAGCGTCTGAGCAATAAGTTAAGTTGCACGAGTTCAAGTTCTGCGTCGAGGGAAGAGGGCGCTTCTTCAAACTAAATTCGCATCTAATTCGGAAAATTCGTGCTTGGAAGTTGCTGCTGTTACCATTACTATACAACTCTCGTGTTCGTGCAGGAACAGTACCGTGCGATGTGAAGGTGGAAAACATAATTCCTTACTCGTCTATTCAAAACAACGAATTTCGCCTTCGAGTCTCCAAACCTGGAAGCCAGACTCTGGACAAAGTTTTGTATATTCAGAGGAATTGTCATGCGCCGATTTCGTATTTGATGCCAAAATTCAAACTCTAAACTTGATGATGATAACTGCGATGAAGAACTGCTATTTCTTCCTGTACTGCTGCGGATGTGACCCCTTCCTTCTTTTTAGCTTCTTCCGATTCGGAAGAATACGTGGTAAGCGAAGATTTATAGGCCAATTCTGGCGCGGCCCTCAATCCTTGCCAGTTCTTGTTATCCATTAATTGCTGAAGTTGAAGATATATTTTGGTCGTGGAGTGATTATGCTTCTGCCAATGGTTCCAATGGCCTGTCGGAGCTTCCGTTTAGTATACCTGATCTGCCATGCCGAGAATTTACAGAATCACGACGTGGTAATGAAGCATTTTTGGACTATTTGCAGGTAAGGTTAGTTCAGGAAATTTATGTTTCCATTAATAAATTATCTCATCGACACTAAAAACGAGAATCATGAACTCGTAAAGCTTAATTCATTCATAATTAGGTTTTATTTTCAATTACTGCATAGACAATTTTCTGTTTTTTGTTAGAGTAAATTAAAATAACTAGCAAATCAAGTTGTTGATTGATCTATTGCGAGACTCATATTCATCTTTGATGAAGATTAAATTATTATCATTAGCAAATCAAGTTGTTCATTGATCTCTTGCCAGTCTCATATTCATCTTTGATCGAGATTAAATTATTATCATTTTTAAAGGAGATTTGTAATGAGTTTGCAATGAAACAAGATGTGAAAAGCCAAGATTCTTTATAGGTTTGAAATTTCAATTCATAATGCTTTTGTTTCTTCTACCGAATCTGCACGGAGGTTTGAAATTTCAATTCATAATGCTTTTGTTTTTTCTACTGATCTGATCTGCAGGACTATACGTGCCTGCCAGCGTTTTAATTATGAGGCAAAATAGCGTTCATTGTTTGGAGAAATTTGAGTGTGAAGATTTCACACCTTCCAGTGCTACTGATATGATCTGATCTTTGTAGACGACGAAGCTGGATCGAGTTCAAACCATTTGTATTTTGAGAGGCCCAATGAAATATTAATTGAATCTAGCAACCAAGTGTTCACATTATCCTGCATTTCATCAGTCAACCAGACAGGTATACAGTCTCTCCCGAGCTTGCAGATTCTCACAGGGTGCTGGAAATGTATTATTATCGTTGCATATGAAAAATAGACTACCTGAAAGGGTTTCTGGGAAGAGAAGGCCCGCGGCTGCATTAAGAGTACAAACCAAAGAGACAGACCGCTCCGCAGCTATGGTTTGTAAGTCAGCACAAAAAACTGTTCCCTTGCACTCATTTTCTACTGCCGTCTTAATGTCGTCAATTACGCCGAAGCCCCTGAGGAAAGTGTTGTTCGTCTGCTCGCCGGTAAAATTTGTGGTGTTATTTAGAAGAATTGATGCGTCGCAGCCCTGCCAGTTGTACATCGGCTTAGATTGAATGAATTTGGTAGTAATTAGTACTTCATCCATGCTGTAATGCGAAGTGAAGCATCTGCTATGGGAAGAATTTAATAGACAGAGTCTACTTACGTTCACAAAGCAGTCGTGAAAATGTAGATGGAGGAGAGAGGACGCCATCCTTGGATCTGTCTGCAGAACTTGCTGGATACGCTGCCCTACTATGCTTGTAACATTGGGACATGTATTCTGGTGAAAAGTAGGGCTCAGATGAGTAGCGGACTTGAAAGCCAGAGGACTCACCCCCGTTTGATAACTCATTTCCCATAAAAACCCCAGTTAGTGCAAAACTAATTTGGATACCGACCATGAAGTCATAGATGCCCAAATATTCTAGACTGCAGGAAGGCCGTTTGACAGTATATATTTTCGATAAGGTTTTCTTCAATTCAGTTTCTTCTATCGTTCAATATTTTGCATTACAGATCACAACAAAATCTGGTTTTTTAGAAGAAAGGCTACAACCAAACTCCATGAAGGTGTAAATCTCATGCATGAAGAATTGAGGGCCTGATAAAGTATTCCACGAGCAATACTGATGGATCCATGATGATATTTGGATTTGTTGTAGTTGAATTCAGGATTTTGGAATCTTTGTGGAGGAGATGGGAAAACTGGTAGTTGAATTCAGGATTTTGGAATCATCGTAGAAGCACTTTAGCTACTTTTAACATAAATTTTTACCGATCGAGACCAAGCCAGGATCAGACTGAGTTTTGTTAGGTTATATTAACGAATATAATTTTCCTTGCGTATGGAAAACCTCTTCTTTTCACTCTTTCTCCAATCTATAGTTTTGTTAGGTTATATTAATGAAAACGTTTACATAATTACATTTGGAGACGATAACATGCCTAAAAATCAGTCTCAGCCCTTCTCGCAAAGTTCTTAAATGATGATGAATGCTCTCACAAACCCATGTTGTTCAAGCCGATTCTGTTGCTTGTATTTGATGCCATAATCACTCTCATGCACACATGAAAAACCTAGAATACACCAGATCACAGTTTTGTACAGAATAGTAGATATATAAAGTCGCTTTAGTCTGTAAAAAAGAAAATTCAAGTTTATTGATACATGACTGCTTTTTTGGTGACAGGATCTGTGTGTGATAATGAACTACCACTTCACACCATTATTTTCCCAAGGATACACGCTGCCCGAAGTCTAATGCTATCAAGTTTCACATAGCTAGCTATTAAGTGGATACAACCAGGAGAACTTGTTATATGCATTAAAGGTAACCAAATCACAATCTAATTACTAAAGGACAAATATTTAATCATATATGCAAGATATCCTTGGTTTGGGCTCATGGACAATTTTCAGCACAAAAGAAACTTAATAAACTTAATAGCCATAATTCAAATTCAAGATCCACAGTACATTAATTTTCAGGAAAGAGAGCGAATCATGCACATCTTATTTGAACCTGTTATATGCAAGATAATCCACAGAGATTTGGTTTTATGAACCCCGTTTCTACACCCAGATTGTATACATGAATATGAACATAATTTGTAAATTATTATTATTATGATATGGTGGTTAGCATCAATTGAGATTGATTATGATCTATCAGGAACTAAATAAAATTTTACAAGAAGAAAAATAATATTTTTTATATAAATCTCTAACCCAAATCTGAATATGAATCTGGGTAAACCTGAAGAAACCATTAAAAGAATAAACAACATCTCTGAACCAGCTACTGTCTACAGAAAAAGCTCCATCAAACATTGTCCATGTTTTTTTGGGAGCCCACCGACGGGTTAAAATTTAATCTCGGTGCCAGCAAAAAGCAATTTATGCTTACTTGACTTCCCACGCCAAATAGTGGCCAACCGATGTTCCAATTGCTTGAACTTGTTTAATTATTTGAATATGAATATCCAATATAATCAGTTAGAACATCGAGACAATTTTGAAATATTTGATCTTCTAATTCATTGAACTTTGATTGGATGTTGCACTTCCGACTCTCCATGGGAAACCTTGGATCGAATTCTGCAATTCTATATGGCTCTAGCCATGCAAAATGCTTTAAAGGAAAAACAAAGTCACCATTGCCCAACCTCATCAAATCAAGATCATATTTTCTGAAGAAACCTTTGAAGTGAACTAAATACTTTTGGTCAACACTAGTGATACAGATCCCAATTTACTCTAGTGAAAAATCCACGTAGACCTATCTCCTACAACGGCTAGGCTCTGGAATGAATTGGATCTTCAGCAATAGAACTTACGGACCCTACGTTTAGTTTTCTAAAGAGTGATCGGGCTCGTTTTATTTAGCAAAATCAAATTCATTTTTCTTTTAGATACATACAACTGAAAATGTTTTAATTTGAGATATTTTGAATAGAATTCTGTATTATTTGGCAACGACACCTTGCGGGATTAAGTCCCCATAGGTGCTGCGTCCAATCCTGGGGGGGCCTACCGCTACTAATTAGTAAGCTTGTAAGTTTCAATATTATTAGACTAGTTTTAAGATTATTAAGAAAAACAGTCACGTATAGTTGTTAAGTACTCTAACACCCTATTTATCTTGTTTCGCTTCTTCAGAAGGCCGAGCCTGAGGTATTGATGGATATCCATCACCATATATATTGTATTGAACATGAAAATCATTGGAGTCCATTGGAGGGACATAACATGAGTCCTGCATCGGACTTGCCCACTGTTGTCGTGATGCACCTGATAGCTTTGTTCCGATGGCTTAAGGGAAAAACCAAATCTACCCCTTCTTGTGAGAGGACCCTATGGCTGCTACTGCACCTGGGTTTGCACGAGGAGGAGTTGGAGAGTAGCTAAAGTTTGAAAGTACAAAGATTATCAGATCCTTTAACAATAGTCAGTAAAGCCCTGCTAGTTTTACACCTCTCCTCCACTAACATGCACGTTATGCTATTGGAGCCTTTAATAATAGTCATCGGGTGCTTATTCAATAGTGGGGCGATACTTATGGTTTAATTCCCCGCTAGTTTTACACGTCTCCTGCACTAACATGTGCGCTATGGTTTATCGGAGTCTTTAATAATAGTCATCGGGAGTTTTTTCAATTGTGAGCGATAATTGCAATCACTTGCTTTTCTCTTGTTTTTACTTTTTATTCTTGCGCTAGTGCATGAGTGAGGCGGGAATAAGGGGCTAAGTACAAGGAGACAGATTAGCTCGTGAATGGGCTTAATGATTTATACCATTTTTTTTTATAAGAAATATATATAATAAAGTTTTCCTTTAAAGTATCATATTCATTTTTTTAAATATTTTTTTTCTTTATAAAACACTTTTTTAAATAACTTTTTTTTACTTTATAAAGCAAGTGTAAAGCAAGTGTCATGACACTTGCCATTCTCGTAATTGCTTCAATTACATAAAACAAAGAAAAACTAATATTAAATCCATATTGTTTAATTTGTTTTGTTAAATTTTTATTAGATTTTATTATTTTAGCCATAACAATTTTAACATACAAAACTTTTAAAGTTAATTAAGTTAAGTTGCCTTGGAGAAAGAAAAAATAGTAAAAAAAAGACCATTCCCTTGTAATTTATATCTCGACCACACTCACACTTATATTTTAGTTAACAATTTTAACATAAAAAACATAAAAAGATAAGTTGCTTTGGAGAAAGCAAAAATAATTAAAAAGAGACCATTCCCTTGTTACTTTAGATCTCGACCACACTTATATTTTAGTTGAAAATTTTAATATAAAATACATATAAAGTTAAGTTGCTTTAGTGAAAGAAAAAAATAAAAAGAGACCATTCCCTTACTTGTTACTTTAGATCTTGACAACATTTATATTTTGGTTGAGATTTCTAAAAGGTTTATTAAATTTGATTAATAATAATTTTATGAGATAGTAAAATATAAGTGATCATATTTTGTCACACTAGAGATTCATTGTGGTTTGTTATTTAACTAGCTTGTGATTTTAAATATATTTTAATGACATATTTGCCTTCTAGTCAATGCCCTGAAGCAAGTCAATTGTAAGGCAAGGCCCACCTTTCATCTTTGGAAATGTACTGCTCTTTGGCCATCTGATTGCATCTACCTCTCGATAAAAAGGCGATGGTGGGTCCCAAGAGTGTAGTTCACCCGCCTCCAAATAAGGAATAATCGTTCAAGACTGCTTGGGAAAAGAAGCGTTTGTTTATGCATTCGATCTGATAACTACACACGAACTCTATTCCGGCCTCTTTTGCCTACTTTAACTGAGTAAAGCGACAAAAATATCGAACAATTATGAAAGAAAATCAAATGAATAGGCATCAAGCAAATAACATCTTCCCATGTGGCAGACGCAAAAAATATCGCATGAAAGACCAGGGTCATCTGATAGATAACAACCAACGCATCCTTTAAATGGTGAAGTCTTTGGAGCGTCCTGAAGGTGAAGAAATAAATGAAAATTACAAATGGCGAAGGGAAAAGAGGACAGTGGCTACTCTCTCCGGGTTCACGCTCTCTCTGGACTTGGAATGGCCACCTAGGATTTTAGTAATGTAATTTTGACATCAGTATTCGCCAAGGGTGGTCAATTCCCTATCGGTTGAACCATGCACACGCCACCTTAAATGACAAATCTTTCTTCTTTTTCTTTTCGGTTCACATTGATCTTTTTATCGAGAAATTCATCCAAAGTTATCAACTTATGATCCATGAATCACCTCTCTATAGAAGAATTTTTGAACACTTTAAGGGGTTGTAGAATGAATATGCCAACCATCCAACTTTCTCATCTCACGAAGGTATTAATGAACGGGTTCACATTGCCAATGGCCAATGCACTAAGCCCGAAGGGGCCTATCTACTGCCATAAAATAGTGTATTATTTTTGGGGTAGCTACCTAAGGGGCCTATCTTTTTTTTTTCCCCGAAAAAAAAGCGTAATTTCATTTCATCCAAGGAGTACGAAATTACATTGATCAGCTCACTTATCTAGAGTGGAGTGTAATACTGCTGTGACAGTCACCCTATAATGTTCCCAAGAAAAACTACTATGTGCTCACTGTGTGAGCAATAACATCTATTACAAAACTCGAAGTATATACTTCGTTGATGCCATTTAAACAGGAAATGTTGATTACAAAATGTTTCTATTACTATATACAAAACAACAAAAGCAACAAAAGTATAGTTCAGTCTCCACAAGAGAATAACACCAGTGACTGAATCCGGTGCCATATTCCCAAAGTCCCGATCATTCTATAAATGGTCTGTGATAGAAGACATGCACATTCCCATTCAAAGATTCAGCAATTTTCCAAGTGCCGACCCCCAAGTTGAGTCCCTCCTTGGAGGCCGCATCCGCCTCAGCATTGTTCTCACGGTAGATGTGCCTGCAAGTAAAAGTATCCAGTGTGAGAATGACATTCTGAATTTGGTCCAAAACAGAGGCAATCCTCCGATTGCTGCAAAGATATGTGCCATTAACCCAATTAACCACATTCAATGAGTCCCCAAAGATGTTCAATTTCAGGATAGAAAGTTCCACAGCATAAGAAATCAACAGCTTGAGGCTTAGTATCTCATCCCAATTGTTGGTTCCTCTTCCGAAACCGAAAGCCATCACATAGAAGTGAGCAGGGGAGATGTATAGAACAACCCCTCCCCCACAAGAATCATTTTGACAGGCCCCATCAAAGAAGCAGAGAATTGTAGGTTCCAAATTTAAGTCCCATATCAAAGCACTCTTAAACCCAATATGTATTTCCATAATCAAATAAATTTTCAATCCTTTGGACAGAGACTCCTTTACATAAAAACCAATAATTTCTTGAGTGCTCTCGATGTCATCCATTCCATACCAGATGGAAGTAGTTGTGGCTACCAATGATCAACAAGTGCAGTTTTCCCACTGATCTACGCCTCCTTTTCATTTGTAATAGTTATGACTTCCCCCTCTCTCATTCAACACTTGGAAATTCCACAGTAGATGCTATCGACCTGTAGATAAATCAGTGTACATGAAAAGCAAGAGCAATGGAGCTTCTGCTCATACCTGTAATACTATGGGATGTTCATTGCAAAATATACCTGAAGACCAAAGTAGCAATAATTCAGGAAGCATATTAAACCAAGTCCACCACATGCTTAGTTCTATTCATGCGTGCTTAAAATTCAAACCACTTCCATGTGTAAGTAAGGGTCGGCGCCATAGATCCTAGACCAACGAGATGAATCAACAACCTAATTCTTAAGCCTCTGATGAGTAAACAAAGAAAGACGTTTTTACAAGGGGATAAATGAGTGCATATTTTACTGTTAAAACTTCCAATAAGATAATGAACGTGGTCCGAATATTAACTGCTAAGTTTCCGATATGGGTCACCTTACTAATTGTTAAGTCTCTGAGACTAGATGGGTCAGCGTGCTAAATGCTAGGTCTCCAAGATGAGTTGGCGTACCAACTGCCAAGTCTCCGAGACAAAATGGGTTAGGGTATAACTGCTAAGTATTCGAGATGGGTCAATGTACTAACTGCTAAGTATTCGAGATGGGTCAATGTACTAACTGCTAAGTCTTTGAGACAAGATGGATCATATTATTAACTGCTAAGTCTAAAATATGGGTCGGTGTACTAATTGCTAAGTTTCTGATAAAGGGTCGTCGTTGCCTTTAACCTTTTATCACTTGGCTTCCCAAGCATCGGTAGAACCTTGGTTGCTTGAAGGATCTCATCTTTATCCTGATTGGAGCTTGTTCAAACTTGTTATAGTGTCTTCCTCCCTTTCTCAAGTTTTCATGTTCCACCTCCATTGAAGATTAGATGCTGTTCCTTCAAAGTGATTTCACTGTGATCCTTCATGGCCTTCACAAATTTAATCTTTTTGGCAAGAAATATGTATGTTATCTAGTTGCAGCGAGAGGTTCTCTACATTGGAAAACTTTGGAGCATTCAACATATATCACTATTTTGCTATTAATGTATGCAAGAACTTCATGTTGACGCCAATATTCAATTGCTATTGGTTTCTTCATTCCCTGGGCATCCTTGCGGAGGCTTTGGTCTACATTGCACATCTTTCTCTAATATTTTAAAATCGATTCTATAGATAGATTCTTTTATTGATTCACATGATAAAGGAAGTTCATTGACATGTCTGTTCTGTCTTGGTCCAAGGATCTCCTATTGCGGAAGTATTTTTTACAGTAGAGGGTTTTGCCTTTTCTTCATCCCTTTAACATTTCTTAGAGTCGGGACAGAACTCTTCCTTGGTTGCCAATTCTTTTTGCAACTTTTCCATGGTATTTTTGTGCCTTGATTTCCTTAGCATGAGTCACTAGTGAAACCTAACCCCGCAATTTAGGTATTTTCTTCATTAATGTAGTGAGGAAATCCTCCACTATCTGTTTGGCCTAAATTGTTGGTCTTTATTGATATTCTACCTTGTGGTCACTGCAAAAAAAACCTAAACTCTAGATTCTTGTCCTAAATCTTCTAATTTAAGGTATGCAACTCTTCAAGTCTTTCTCTTTTCAAGGCTTTATCCATGGTAGTGCTGCAACAACTCCTCCAGGTCAAGAAGTCAATGATCTGATAATAATATCATACAAAATGGATCAGTCTAAGGATGAATTTTTTCACCAATATGGCTTCCAAGTTATATTTGTTTGTTTTTTCTAATTTTGTTTCATTTATCTTGTGTGATTAGGTTGAGACTTTTCTTTAGCATCTTAATGCTATTGTGTATTGAACTAGATTGGCAGTGCAAGAAAAGAACAATCTTCTCACAAACCTAAAAATTACCTTGAAAAACCAATAACGCAAAACCAGAAACAGATAGAGGGCTTGGTTAATACTTTATGAATTAAAAAAATGCAAATTACAAAGGGTTCCTCCCATGTCAGAAACTCTATTACTATATGATGATTGCACCATTCTCTCTATGTTTGAAACTATTGTCCCCCCAAAGCAATTGAACCAAGCCATATTTAATCATGTCTTTTATATCTTCTCAATAGTGTTTAGGTCAAAACAATAGAATGATTACTTGATTTTGGGGACTATCGTGCCATTTCCCAATAAGGTCCAATGTTCTCTTTGTACAAGACCTTGGATGAATGTTCATTTCATACTTTTCATTTCCTCACTTGGATGAGAATCCCCAGTTCATATTACAATAGACAACAACTCTCATAGAGGCATTGATCTGTTCATGGCTACTAGCTTGTAGCTTTTCTTCCTTCAACAACTCATTGGAAAAAGTATGGAAGTATGCACCAATATTTGCTCGTTGTCAAGATTCCAATGGAATTCAAGCATTGCTTTACATTTCAAATCGATCAAGGTCCAAAATATTACATGGCTCTAGTTCAATACTTACATTGCTTCAATGCTGAAAACCTTTGGTTGTTAGTTACAAATATTTAAAAGCATTCACAGAAGTTCAAGCATTAATCCTCAACAGGAAACTCATCTCTTCCAGTTGAAAATAGTCGCAGTTGAATTGCTTGATTTCCTTTTTCCAATTCCACTGGGATCCATCTCTTGGTCGATCTATTGGTTTGATTGATCACTCAACAATTTGATTTTGCTTCAAGATGACCAATTTTTCTAACTGAGCAAATTGAATCTCTTTCCAGTTGGAATGATTTTCTCAACTGGTCGGTATGTTACATTGAGCTAGTCGACTCCCTGTGCAAGTTGATTCCTTCTTGGAAACTCAAATCTATCTTTGGAACCGAGTCTATCCTATCTTTGAAAAATCGCTTCCATCTTTCGACTGATTCAAAACAATTTTTTCAAAAACTAAATTTTGTTTAGTCTATGTGGCATCAATGTTGTGTGGCTTGATCCGCGAGTGTGGAACATTGTTGCTCAACGACTTCTCTTCTTATTGAAAGGATCCATTGTTGTCACACAACTTCTCCACTACACGGTTTTTTACCATTGGACATTGGTCATCATCTATTAAGAGTTTTTATTCTCCACACTCGTGGGTGTTTCGTTGATGTTATTCACTTGGACAATCAAATTCATCTTACCGAGTCCATTTCCCTTCTTAGCATACCGACTTCATTTTCTAACTTGCTTTTCTTGAAGGCATTTTGAGCTCATCTGCTTCGTTGATTTCCTCATTGGCATCAATTTCTCTAATCTAAGTAACTTCACCCTTATTTGATGCCTCTCTTCCAATGATTTTCACCAAGACTCCCCTTGAATATTCTCCCCACTACGAAAAATCCAGAAACCAATTTCTTCAATCTAGGAATCATTCTCCTCGTCTAAACACCGAACTCTTCCACGATTCTCTCAGTTATGATTCCTTCCTCACATCAAGACTCAAGAATCCATTTTTTGGTTTGCCATTACAATTCGATTTCCTTAACTAATCCTTGATCTCTATCCAAGATTGATAAGAGACTTAATGCAAGAAGATGTTTTTCTCCTTCCTTCTTGTACACTTTGTGATACTATTCCCATCAATGTATAGAAGAGTCTTATGGGCCAATGCGTGGCATTTGGTGAGTTGGGTTTTCTTCCCGTGTGACCACAACCTCAAGGGTTCGTCCTCCAATTTTGGCAATATTCTCTGGAATGGGTTTCCAAAGAATACGATTGGCTTACGTGCTTAGTTGCAGGTACATATTAAATTTCCATTGGTATAAATGAAATTCCGAATAATAACCGATGCACAGGCACCTATCGCAGGGAATTTGCTACAACACAACTTTTTCTTGTTTATTATAGTGATTGATTGGCCAGAGAGATTATTTGAGGAGAAAAAAAAAGAGAAGAAGAATATTAGTTAAGGTCACCTTTTGATTGACTGGTTGGAGAGATTAATAGAGGAGAAGGAAGGATAGGAGAGGAGAGGAATATCAATTAAAAGGTTATTTATGTAAATGCTATTATGTTATTTATAAAATATATAAAGATTAAAGTAAAGTTAATAGTTATTGAAGAGAGAAATATTGTCATTATATTTAAATCCTATAATAATGATTATTTGTTTATAAGTACTGCTAACGAGCCGGTACTGCTAACGATTTGGAGGAGGGTGGTTTTCTCCAGCCCATCGACATCAAGAAAGGGAGGGCCCATGGGTACAAAGAGGACAGAAGCTAGTGCCAGCTAAATCCATCCGCCAAAGGACACGTGGCTATCAATCCTACTTACGTAAGGTGATGCCACATCAAGATAAAGGGAAAATAAAAAGGTGCCAAGTTTCCCAATTTGAATTTAAGGAAAGTTGAGGTGGGACAAACTTATATATTCAAATTTAAAACATTATATTGCCCCACAAAAGCATAGCGACAGGGACACCCAAGTACACCTAAGCAGCCCCGTCGGTGAACACTTGGTGGAGCACGTGGACAACAACAAGAAATTACCCTCTCAGTAATATGAATATTTTTCCAAAACTCTTTTAACTTGGTTTTTGACCACCGTTTAAAAGTTTTTTTCCGGTTTTCCTGTCTACAAATTCTTACGCCAGCTTCCATGCTCCCACCCTAACTCTGTAATTCAAAAAAATGGATTTAGCGCCCAAGCCAAGCCACCCCGAGCCGGAGGTAAAGTGAAAGCAATATGCACCCCGCAACAGACTAATTAAGTCTGCTCCGGGGCTTTGACATGCATCGGTGACATGCATCTGTCCGTGCGCATCCTGTTTCTCGGCAAAAGTTTTTTCGGTCACATTGTTTAACTATTGAGAAATCATACATAACCTATGACCCGTCGCTTCAGTATCCTGACACCAAACAAATTTGAATTTCAAATTTCAAATGCGTGCTCCCGCGCTCCATGAATGTAACATTTGACTCTGGGATCAGCGATGGCACCTCAGACCAATTCCTCCCCTTCTCGGCCACCATGGCAGAAGAAGCTACCGCTACCATTTTTCATTCACAGATGTAGATGCAGAGGGAATAGACTAAACAAAATGATTGATGTGTGGTTGTTCTATTTCCCAAATCAATGAGTGATGTGCAGCCGCTCTATTTACATGACTAGGTATGCTACAAATGGTAGTGTTGATAGGCACAAGTCCTGGTTAATTTCAAAAGGGTTTTCACAAGTAGAAGGTATAATTAAATATTTTCCCCTATTTTCAAAATGAATTCCATCCACCTTGTTCTTTCCCTGGTAGCTTCACATCAATCACTACTATATTTATATGGCTCATTCAACGATTTTTTTTGCCCTTGTCGCTTCACATCAATCACTACTATATTTATATGGCTCATTCAACGATTTTTTTGGGTGAGACGGCCTTGTAGCTTCACATCAATCACTACTATATTTATATGGCTCATTCAACGATTTTTTTGGGTCAGATTTTTTTGGGTCAGACGGAAAAGTAGAAGGTATTAACTATAATTACGCCGTAGGTGTTTCACCACGGAGGTGCATAACCTCCGGCACCTCCATGTTGATTAGATTCCTCACTCTTATCTAACCACGAGCGAATGGAATCTAACCCGGCACCTCCATGTTGATTAGATTCCTCACTCTTATCTAACCACGAGCGAATGGAATCTAACCACGGAGGTGCATAACCTCCGGCACCTCCTCCATGTTGATTAGATTCCTCAGTCTTAGAGCGAATGGAATCTAACCACGTGGATGGTACCATCTTATTGCTGTGTAGGTCTCCATCCGGGCTGTTTTCATCGGGGTTGTTTTCGGTATTGTTTGCTGAGGGGCAATTTTTCCAGTTTTTGTTTCCAATCTTGGGCTGTTTTCGCTATTTTTTATCGGGGCTGTTTTTGGTATTGTTTGCTGAGGAGCAATTTTTCCAGTTTCTGTTTCCGATCTTGTTTAAGATACATGCACGGACTCGATCGATCGTGGTTGCTTTGATTGATCCAGCGTGCGTGAATCGACCGAACCTAGTTGTTCAACAGTAGCGGCCATGGGCGATCGCTGAGAAGAATAAGGCCTTGCGGGATTCATCAGAGTTTCGATCTTCAGACTACTAGATCTGGATTCTGGAATACCCATCTGATCCAAAGGAAACTTGCGCTTGGATCGACATCGGCTCCTGCAAGATCGAGTCACTGGAGAACTCCAGGTCCTAGATTCAATCGTGCTTGAAGAACCTAGTGTCAAAGATTTTTTCTTCCTAGCGTTGCGGGTTCGATCTTCTGTACCAGTGAAGAAAGAAGAGAAGGAGCCCTACGATAAAGAAGAGAGAAATAGTTGATTCTGATATCGAAAAAATATTTATTTGTATCGACCAATTTTTTTTTCTCTCAGGCCTTAATTCATTTGCCCTTTCTGAAAATTTCGTTCTTTATCTTGGGACAAAATTGTTGTTCGAAATTTTCTGAGAGATACTTACCTAAAAAGCAAAGAAAAGTTATTATGGCTGTGTATTATAAGTTTAAAAGTCCAAAAGATTATGATTCTGTACCTATTGAAGGCCATTTCATTTCTGTTGCCAATTTGAAAGACAAAATCAAGATACAAATGTTGCATCTGCGTCTGTAACGTTACCCCTGTAAAACCAAACCATGCAAGTTTATTGAGAAATTTTTTTTTGTCCATTTCTGGAAAAATACTCCTACAGCTTCTCACGGGAGGAACGAAGGACATCAGTCTCAACAATCCTTCGACTTCATCGGCCCATCGCTCCGTCAAAACCCTGGTGGACTCGGGCAAAGTTGAAGAATTCATGGATCTTATTGTGTGTACCGTGTATAAATTGAAGAGAGGAGAAGGGAGGGAATTAATTATACCAGTGAACCCATTCCCGCATGTTCGGTTCGCTAGGGCTAGGAGCATCTGGGTCTGTCATTACCTAAGCAATGTAAATGCATGCATTCAGAGAAGAAGAACAATGTTTGAAAGTTGATAAAGATAACAAAACTATATATTCATTCTATGAAAGCCGAAATGAGGGACGCTAGAATTAATTATTCATGAGATGGGTACCAGAGTATAGAGATTGTCGTCGAAGTGTCGACCGACTATTTGCACATTTGGCCGGTCCACAGTAGCAGAGGGTTTGATCTCGCAGCCATTGGTGACCTGCTTGGATCCATAGTAGACCGCCATGTCCATAGAAGGCACGAACATATCAATAACATCCCCTATCACTCTTCCTACTACCAGGGGATCTGTTGAACGCGCCATTGCTACAGAGTACTCCGCTAATTCTTCCTTCCTTCTTTCTTGCCTTCCTCTCAAGAAAATTCACAATTGAATTTGAAGTGAACTTGCCAATGTATCGGAGGTGTCTAAAGGCATGTAAATAAATGGAATGAAATGGATCGACACGTTGCATACCACCTGTGCGACAGTGAGGCGAATTTCTGAAGCCCCAAGTACACTGGGCTCAGTAGAGTATCTGGTTTCGATACGTGTCATCTATACGCACCTACCCACACCTCCCTCGTTTTGCTTTTCACGCCTTTTTCATTTAAGCATCAGATTCGTACAAAACCCCCCAAAAAAATCCAGTAGCATTGATTCCTTAATGTTTGGTTGCCCATCTTGTCCTGGATCATTTTTTTTCAACCCTAACAATGTAAAGCGTGATTCATTATGTGTTTTTAGTCCTTCGAATCTTTTATCCTCCCGACATAAGAGAAAAAAAAATGTATCAGACTCTCAAGCTTTGCAAACTGTCGCGAACGCAACATGCTGAAGACACAGGTCGAGAGATAAAGCTTCGAATGCATGGGAATAACGGGCAAGGTATCATTTCCAGATATCAGACATACATTCTCCAGTGAAATAAGGTCCGATTTTCCAAACAGAGAAGTTAAAATTTAGACAATAACAATCCATTGACCAAAATGATCAGACATTTCCCGGTAACTTCATCAGAATCTGGCATAGCATACAAAATTTTATGATTCAGATTGATCGCATGCGTTTCAGTTTTTTCATCGTTGTGAATCGAGCTAGATCTGTACAAAACCCTGTCACCATGATGAGTTAGGATTTGGGAATATTTTGACAAAAATGTACGGTAAGCATTTCAGCCAAATTTTAGCCGGACGACGACTAAAATTGGCGCCACGTCTGTCATTATGTCCACCACTTCTGCACTCTACCATGCATGTCCACTTCTGCACTCTACCGTATTGGACATATATATTGTATTTATGAAAAATAAATATATCTTTTAAAGATAAATTTAAAATTTGAGAATGAATGTTTTTATAGTAGTTATACATTATGTCAAAAATTTTTTGAATAAGAAAATCATATATATTATGTCATGATTTTCTAGGATAAAATCTAGAAGCCCTAATAAAGGAAAAGGAGAGAGGAGCAGGATGGTAGGGAAATTTTCTAGGATAAAATCTAGAAGCCCTAATAAAGGAAAAGGAGAGAGGAGCAGGATGGTAGGGAAAGGGTGACAAGTGAAAGAGGTTAGGAGATAGGGTGGACGAACTGTTGACGTGGGGCTGTCGAGTGGAATCCCGTGTGAAGAGAAGGAGAAGGGAAATAAAATCCTAAAATCCTCCAGTCAGATGGAAACGAACCCTTCCGGGCCAGGAAATGGCAGGTGCACAAAACAACAGAATAAGGTGCCTCAACAAACAAAGCCTACCTAGGAGGGAGCTTCTGGAGCAAACAACAACCATTTTAAGGCCCTAGCAAATCTAGAAGCCCTAATAAAGGAAAAGGAGAGAGGAGCAGGATGGTAGGGAAAGGGTGACAAGTGGAAGAGGTTAGGAGATAGGGTGGACGAACTGTTGAGGTGGGGCTGCCGAGTGGAATCCCGTGTGAAGAGAAGGAGAAGGGAAAGGTGGATCTCGTGGAGTGAAAAGAAGCCAGGATGCCCTAGGAGCTAAGGCTAAGTATAGGTTTACCAATAATTTTTTTATTTTTATTTTTTATTATTATGGGTTTAAATTGTTAAAATGTTTTAATTATTCATGGTGAATGTTTTGATATAGGTTATAAAGGTTTAAATTTTTTAAATTGTTTATTGTTTAAATTATATATAATTTTTTTTTTTTTAAAAACCTCAAATTTTGATTATATATATATATATATTTTAAATTAATTATTTGGAATTTTGATATATATATATATATATATATATATATACATTAAACTATAATTGAAATAGGTTTTGTTCAATTTTAGTTATTTCAAATTAATGAATGTATATATATATATACTAAATACGTTGATTTAAAAATACATATAAATAAACTTTAGGATAAAGTTAGATGACAAATCAAATCTCATATGTTAGGATTAATTTAATTTAAATTAACTTTGAAGTTGATTGCAGTATTCGAATTTTGAGGTAAATTAATGAGATAATTTGAATTAGGATGCAAAGTTTAGAGAGGCATCGAGTAAATTTGATATTAGGTTAAATGATGTAACATAGGAGGTTTGAGCGGTAATGTTAAAAATTAATGTATCGTGAAGGTTGAGTTGCTTCACATATTGATTATGTATCAAATGATTAAGCAAGTTCACATTGTACTTGGTTGGATAATTGCTCATTTAGAGAAGTGTAGCTATAGTATACCCCTCAGGGGTTTCCATATATGTAAATCAATGTTGAGTAATTCATGTACTTTAGTGATCATGTTGAGGGATGATTGTGAATTTTGAATAAATAAATACTAAAATAATAATAATAATTATTATTATTGTTACCACCTTATCAATAGATGATCTCATGGTTGTGTTGAAGAGTAATTAGAAGAAATCCATATAGCTATTTGAATGTTCACCTGGGAGAAATTTAATTAAACAAAGAATAAGTATAAGTGTTCTTCACACATGTTTTGTAAAACAAATTGTGTTCTCTGACTCCAATTTGATTAAGATTTTGGTTACAATGTATTTATTTTATTTTATTATAATTTCTGTTTTAATAACAATTTGTTTTGATATGTATATATAAGTTATATACATAGTAAACAATAAAGTTATAGACAATTAATATATGTATATGTCTATGCACATAAGTAACAAATTTAAGATAATCAATGCACCTAATTGTAATTCATGTAATTAATCCATGCACCTAATATATGTGAAGCATTCACTCTTATAAGTGATACACTTCAACTATCACTTACCTACATAACTAATCCACGTACCCATACACATAATTGTCACTCCTAACCCACACACATAAATGCCACACCTAACTTAAGTAATGCAATGAAGAAATGTATCTACACATATCTAACTCATGCACATAACCCACATAGTTATCCATGCACCTAACCCACATATATAAGCAACATACATAAGTGACTTACATAACATAAGCAACACCCCTAACCTATGCACCTAACAACACACTTAACCCGTGCATACAAGAGACAAACTAACCTAACCTTGGGCTATCTATTGTGCAATATATTGAGCTAGGACATCCCATTACTTGAACTAGATGCTAGTGTAACGAAATGATTAAAAAAACATACTCACAAGTCCACACCTTTATTGCACGTCCACCGTATAATAGTGAACAAAATAATCATAGTCAACAAATCAATAGAAGTGAATTGATTTCCTTTAGTGGTGAGCATAGTTAAAATATTTCAATAATCAACATGATCAAAATATAGCATGTAATAAAGGTAGTTAGATTAGGGATTACCCTAGACCTACTACATGAAACTCACACCATTGAACCACTCAAACTATACATTTTTCATATAATTTGATCATTATCATCAAAACAATAACATTTTTATTTCCATCCACAAATACTTTTTTTTATACCTTCTTAGCTATCAATTAGCACAATCACATAAAATATGTTTGATATAAGATCAATATATACCAAGCACTTTTTATATGCACAAGTTTAAAAAATGACAAAAAATACTTATATAAAATAATAAGGGAGTGATCTAAATATGTTATGATTTGGACTTTTTCCATTATATTTTTTGGACCATTTTTACCCAAAATCAAGTTAAAATTTGAGAAGAATGATTGGAATTGTAAATATAAATTATTGAGATTGCACAATTTAAGTGTAATAGAGATATTCAAAGACACTAAATCTATTTATACATTAAAAAAATATTGAACAATGAAAAATATAGTTTAATAAAAAATTATATAATTAAATTTTATTGATAATAACTCAAAAATGTAAAACACCTTCCTTTACATGAGTAAATACAAACTTTACATTAATTTTATTTTCATAACACTATCCCAAAAATAAAATGAAAAACAATACCTATAAAATCCCTTAATGCATAAGTGTCTTTATGTTGTATTTAACCCCTTCCCCCTCCATTCCTCCTGAAAAAAAACCTTCATTCCTCCTTCAAAAGAAAAACCTCCATTCCCCCACTTGGAAGTTTGGGGGACAAAAATTTTGAATTTATTTTATCCCATAAAAAATGTACGAAGCCAATGCAATGGTATTGTTTTTTCATATACACAGAACAACACTTTAGTTGGCAATTATGATAAGTTACAGCAATAAAAATTAACATCAGAAGTTAACCACTTTGACTGATTAATAGAGAATTGGACTTCATAACCCGCCTTATCTTGATGCATCACGCAATGGAAAGATCTCCCTAGAAAACATCAAATCGGCTTTAATGAGGAGTCTCATTGAGGATATGAAGGAGTCTAAGGTTCTTGATATTCTCAATTTGATGTTAACTACTTTAGCAATTAAATATGTGCTCTTCCTTTCTCTATTCAAAGTTGAAAATGGTATCTCCACCATTAATTAATATCTCAGTGAATTGGCGACTAATAAAGTTCAATCAATAAACACCATTACCGTCTCTTTTAGGTGACCTTCTATTCTTGCGACATAACTCATTTTGCTATGAATACTTCTTCAAAAATTGTCATTGTGACCCTTGTTATGAGGCGAGGATATGCTTTCGTTATCATAAATATGAGTTTAATACTTGTTTTTTTCAGTTGATTTCTTTCCTGGCGTTGTGATCATTGATTGTAATTTGACTGAGTTGATTCTTGATTTGGAAAACGTACAACCTTTTGGGTGGTAGTGAATAAGGCATTTGTTGATGCACTGTTGATAATGGATTCTGAGGAGATATTTTATGAGTACATTTTATATCTTTAAGAAAAGTTCTAGGAAAACGAACGCAAATGAGAAGATAATCATTGCTGAAAAAATAGAGCTAATGCCATGTCAAATTTTGGAGATCGAAGTAAATGAAAGCGTTATCACACAAAAAAAAATATATCAGTCTGCACATAAACATATATGAAAAATTGTATTTAACTGAGGCGCATATGCAGTTTTTAACACTGCAGCAGAAACCCCTCCCATTAAAGGTTACATAGTTCTGCAAATGGGTCTATTTGAACTATGAATAGTCAAAAACATATATATTTATGAATCTGAAAACCTAGAAAAGGGCATTTTTCAGTAATAAAATATAAGGCACTTAACTCTTGATTAATACATCAATAATAAATAGTGGTTTGGACGTGGCATTCTCCTACTTGGACGAGGAATTACGAAACCACTCTTCCTACTACCTGATGCCACTTACACCCAGTCAGTCACTCGCATGCTTTTTCGTGAGGTAGAGTAGACACATGGTCGGCATGCAGCTTGGCTTGTCTCGATTCCAGGGCGTGTGGTTTGAAGAGCTACTAAGTATGGAAACATTGGTATCTGCGGGGGAGAAGAATGTGCCAGTAGCATCACATTGGATGTGTAATGGTTAAGAAGTAAGGTAGTAAGGTAGTATTTTAATGAAAGCCTGCACATTGGAATTCTCATGCAAATTTGTTTTAATATATTGCATTGAAATCAAACGAAAGTTTGTCTTCACTTTTTGTTTATTTGTGCAACACATTTTAATATGGAGAAGGAGCATCTTAACGGACTAGAAACGTTGCTCCAGTATCCACGTAAAAAGGAAGTCTATGAATTGACAGTTAAAGAAATTAAATATCAAAACTGCTACATTATCCAAGTATTACATGGCTCCTGGTTCCATTGATTGAGCCTAAGATTATTAAACCATGGAGTGAGGATGCAGACGAAGCCAGTGGTGCCATGGAGGTGTTGAAGACGGGCTTTGAAGCCGATGATGGAACGAAAGAGAAGCCCTTTCCTGCCAATGCTTTTGAAAAAACAGATAGTTTTATAATTGTGAGGTTGTTCACAGACAACATAGTATTTTCAATCCTTAAAACCTCGGCAGCCATGGGATACTTGGCGCTAGAGTACACCATAGTAGGACGCCTTACACTGGAAACGGATAGAGATGTCAACCCTAACAAATCAAAATATGATGTCATTGCACCCAATGCAGAAGATTAGAGTCAGACATATGTCTCTGAAGTTTCACTAACTGACAGTATGAAGGAAGAAGGATGGAAAGAGGCTATTCCCAGAGGTCGATCTAGCAATGCAGGGGGTTGTAAATCTAGACCTAAAAATCCAATCTTTGCAAGATTGAACATCACTCAGGATAAAAACACTTTGATCCTACACGCATCAGAGTGAACAATCTTAATGCAAATGCCAATTCAGTAGCACCCAAAAGGAAACTCATATCTTCTGGATACTGTGATGAGTATATTAAGAAAGTTATCTAGAAGGAAAATAATCCACAATAGAAAGAAGAAATTAATATCCCTAGAGTTACACTCCCTTACATAAAGGGAACAACTGATCAGATTGCCAAGATCTTAAAAAGAAGAAGCATTGTGGTTGTGTTCACTCCATTGAACATCATCATAGGGTTTGTTGATTTTGCTAAAGACTGTGGATCCTAGACAACAAAAAGGGGTGTATAAAATTCCTCGTTCATGTGGGAAGGTCTACATTGGGGAAACTAGTCACTCATTGTAAGTTCACTTGAAAGAACATATACCACTAACATTGCTCATAATTGTGTAACTAAGTCAGCTTTGGAGGAACACTCACACTTCACCTCTCATCAGATTTGCAAGGACGAGGTACATTAATCACTTGAGAAGAACATACAACAAGAGAAGAATGAGGGAAGCTATGGAGATTAAGAAAACAAACAACACTTTAAACATAGATGAAGGTCTAAAGCTAAGTGGCACCTAGAGGCCTGTATAACGCAAATCCAATTGCATCATGCTTGTGTAGATCCACATGTTGTTGGATGGTGTGAGCTGACCTCACTCTCATGATGTTGGTTTATTTGATATTTATACACTTACAAAGATATGTATTTGTCCTTACCCGAATCCTTGGATTGAGTGATCGCCTTCATTATTGACTCACATTAATGTAGTCCAAAACTATTGGCTTCTAAAAAACTTACACAAGTTTTCCACTCTATCAATTCTTCACATGTGAATGGCTTCTCTTATCTCTACATGGCCTACTCTTATTAAGAGTTCATAAATATCCAACATAATTTCAAGCTAAAGGTTTAAGAAGTCATAGTATTTAATATGTTAATTATGCCAAACTACCCAAATTAGAGGATTGCCATTGACATGAAAATACCCAGCCTTCTAAAGAAACTCTAACTCATCCTATTCTTAAACTCTCTAATATTAAAATGCCATATATCCAATTCTAAAGAGTTTAAAATGAAAATAAGAAAAAATATATTAATAGATATCCATTAATGAAAAATCTAAACATAACCTTAGGGTGCAAAGGAAGTTTTGAAACTTTGAAACTCACAACATGTAGATGCTCAAAGCTATCATCCTTGCTCCTGCATACACATGCACACCTTCGTAGAGAAAAGCAATAAAATACAATAGTAATCCAATAAATAATAAACAATGCATGGTAAACAAATGAGTAATAAACTATAAATAATAAAGAAAAGGAAAGCCTTCCATGACATTGATAAAAATTAAAAAATAGATTAATATATAAAAAATATCAAATTAAAAAATATAGATTAATATGTAAAAATAATAATAAACAACTATAAATAATAAAGAAAAAGAAGCCTTCCATAACATTGATAAAAATTTAAAAATAGATTAATATATATATATATAAAATATTAATTAAAAATATAAATTAATATATAAAAAAGAGATTGTGTTAATTTTTTTAACTTCTTATTGTTTGATTTTTGCTTTAATTTTTTTTGAAAGATGCAAATACTTTATTTTCTGTTTGATGTTTATAAATTTTTTTTTGTAATAATGTTTTATATATTTATATAAAATTAATTAAAAATTAGAAATAACAAATATCAAATAGAGAATTAGATTTATAAACAAGTGCCATAAAAGTGGCTATGTCCCTGCCGATGATGAAAATGAAATTGAGAATGTTAAAAGCATAATTGTTCTAGGGTCGAACGATTGGATGAAGAATCTGAAACCGCGTTCTTTACTTGAATCCTTATGTGAGTTCAAACACATTTTGTCTTATACCCTTAATTTCTCTTAGATTCTTCTTTCTAACATTCATATTTTTTGTCTCATGCATTCTATAAAAACTGAACACAATTTAGGCAAATTGATCAAAATTCTTGCTTTTCTTGATTCTTGAAGATTCATTTCAACTCAAAACAAACAAATCAACAAGTACTATCTTGGTCCAACAATGTTACAACAAATGTCGAGTCTCTTATCCTCGAAACAACAGGTTTCTCAACATTTCATACAGTTTCAAAAAAATGCAAGCTTTCAGTATAATGAGTCATTGTTTGATCTGCATTTACCGTTTATCCTTTTGCATTTGATACTTTCCAAATAAATAGATTAAACTTTGTTTGACCATGCAATTGCAGCTGAATATTCACTCACCTTCTTGCTCAATTGATTGGAAAGATTCCCTCAAAATAAAAATTTATAGTTTTACATCATAGGAGAGAGCTATGGAGGTACAGACACTTTCCCTGTATTCAGTATTTTATGTTGCAACTTGAAATAGAAAAGTCTCTTTCTCTGTCTCAGTCTCTGTCAGTGTGTGTATCCAGACATGCACAAACAATAATATCCCAGGGTAACAATATAAAAGTATTCCTATTCATTGTGTCATACACATACATATATGCACTTGTAAATAAAATTATAGTGAGCAAATACATAATGTGCTATGCCTATAAAACACCTTCCTAATCCCAATCCCCCCTATAATATGATTATGATATCACTAGTTTTGGAGAACTCGTCCAGGTTATTGTTGAGTATTCATGGTATTCCTACAACATATGGTATTCATCGTATTGGGAAAGAGCTTATGCTCACATTTCCGCAACAATTTCCTTTTACCCAAGTCATATATTCTTAGCACCTATCCAATTCCAACTAATAGGCGGCCTTGGAATTTACATAATCCAAGAGGTACTCCATCAACCGTTGTTTTATGCACAAGTTCCAGGGCTTTGCCATCATCCACAGACCTATATATATGAATAAAACCTCCTGAGCAATGCTTCTTGTTCTTTGTCATGAAAAGTAACAGATCAAATGCTAAATGCAGCTTCATTATCCTGCAGTGCCAAGAAGCATGCAGTTTCACTAGTTTCGGGATCTAAAACTCTCATGCAAGATCCCCACTTCTTTGACTCTGCTTTTAGATAACCATACTGCCCATCGGCAAGAGGATCCTCCTTCTCTTCATCATCACCATTATGTTGCTCAGCTTCCATGTTCCCACTCTCCCCTAAACCAAAATTTTCCAAGCGTGATGTTACAAACTTTGCTCTTTTCCTACTAGTATCCTTCGTTGCCTGTGTCTATGTTTTTGTTCCTTCTAACTTTCCTCTTTTCCTACCGGCGTTCATTTTTTTCCCTCAAAGAGAAAATGCTAGTTAAATATTTTCCTCTATTTACAAAATGAATTCCATCCACCTTGTTCTTTCCCTTGTAGATTCATATCAATCACTACTATATTTATATGGCTCATTCGACGATTTTTTTGGGTCTGACGAACATTGCTTAAGACGTTGGTATAATGTGGTTCCAATAATATTGATTAAAAGACGCTACATCCTTTAAGTGATGCTATATGACGTCATTTAAAAGACGCTAATTACAAAATAAATTCCATCCACCTTGTTCTTTCCCTTGTAGATTCATATCAATCACTACTATATTTATATGGCTCATTCGACGATTTTTTTGGGTCCGACGGGCATTGCTTAAGACGTTGGTATAATGTGGTTCCAATAATGTTGATTAAAAGACGCTATTACATCCTTTAAGTGATGCTATATGACGTCATTTAAAAGACGCTAATGGACGTTCCTTAAGAGACGTACAATCACGGTAAATTAACAATGGAAAATACTTATTTTTTTCATTTTGCACACCATAAAAAAACGTGCTTGGAACGCCGGTTATACATCGGGTTAGCATTGATTAAATGTCCAACAAAGGCGGAATGGTTGTCGAAAGAACATATTTTAACCAATGTATAAGTGACGTTGGAGTTATGCTACTTCTTGAGTTTCTTTAGCTCCCACATTCTTCCTTCATTTATTCCCTCAAGAGGCATCGCATTATAAGAAAAGGATCCCCATTCAATGATGACTGTCATGTTATTCTTATCTTGAAAATAACAATTCTAACCTTGTGATAACCAAAAGATCCATTAGTAAAGGAATATGATGCATTTCCTACAACTTGAATCAACATCTCGTGGTGATGGGGATTGGAAAAAGCTCATGCACACATGTCAAATTGAGGCCCTTGGAATCTACCCAAACTAATATCTTCAACATTCCTATTTCTCGTATTCTAGCAAGGATGATCGACTCTTGGGAAATCTATTAAAAGAATAAGACCCTTTGGAACCATTTGGTCAATCTCCTTCAACTTAGCTTTTTCCATGACTCCAAGGTTGAATAAATAGGTCTAGTAGGTATGACTAATATTCTCTCTTCTCTTGGGATATTCTAGGTTTAACTAGAACAAGAGAGCAGTGAGTAGCGACATCATGCCTATAACTGACTAGGCACTAAGCAAGATCGAACTGGAAGTCTGGAAAGTTGACAGGCTCTTCACTGGAACACAAAAGAGCTCTTCAATAGAATGCGGGAGGCCATATTTAGGTGACTTAACAGGTAACATGGATTCATGACCATCGATGACTACCTACACACTTCATGGTGACCACCAGTTTAGCGCCACTATGCAGTCCAACACCGAGGTTTCAATCGAGCACCGTGCTTCTTGTTCCCTCCTTCTATGCAAATTTTGAAGGTGGACATCCATGACCGGAGAGTAGAGAAAAAGGATTCCGATGAGTAGACATAGTAGCGAGGCTGATCCCATTGAGCAACTAGAGGGAGACAACTAACATAAATTAGAACCCCAATGGTTGGAAATCCAGTAAGTTGCCTTTCTCATGGATTTTTGTTTTTCTTATAATGAAGTGTAGGATTTTCAATTGACTGTATAATAATGTATAGGGTTTGATTCGAAATCCTCCCCAATATAAATCCCTCTCCAAATTTAGATTGATCTTACTTTATGTGGCAAAATTCCTTCTTATCAGAGATGCTAGACTATTACAACTTGAAAGGAAAACAATTACAGACTTATACAACAATGAATAACCCAAATCCATCTCATAAAATTCCTAAGACCTTCTATAGGTCAAGATATTAAATTGCTTGTGGAAGATGCTCCTGCATCATTATCCCTTAGTAACAAGGCATTAACTTGGGAAGTCATTAGGAACAAGGAATTAACTTGGGAAGTGTTCTTACATCTTCTTGGTCTCAAAAATTGTCTCTGCAGATTGATTTCAACATTCCATGGGGATATATCAACACTATCTGTACTCTGGGTGATCGCTACAGAATAATATGAGTACTTTATGTCAACCAATCTCACATTTACATGATTTGTTATAATATAGGATGGGATAGCTACAATAAAAGACTGTTGTCTGTGCTTTTCTCATTATTATCCTTAGCTACCATTATTGGTATAAAGAAAATCCAGATTATGGCAAACACAAAACATATTGTAGACTGGGCCAATGGAGAGATTGACTTGTATTACATGAGCCTAGATAATGTAAAGCAACAATCATGTGGTCTCCTTGATCAATTTGAGTGGAAGAAAATCTTTCACATACAAAGTCAACTTAATGAGGCTGATCAATGTGCAATAGAAGCCTTTGTCTTACCTATAGGTTCTATGGAGTAGACAGAGTTAATGGACGAACATGAAATTAGAGCTACTTTTTCACACATAGGAAATTAGAACTACGTTAAAATAGTCAATGATAGCTATGTATGTTTATCTTTTCAGACTTTATCAGGCAATGTATAACCCTTTATTTGGAACCAAGCACTTGGAAAGTTACTTGGTAATTTTTGGTGGATGATAGATGCATGTTTATTACTCATGTTTACACGAATATTTTTTATTAAGAAACATAATTTTTGAAATAATATCTAAATTTTTGATTGAATACTATCTGATTTTTTATTACAACACTTGATTTAATTTTAGCAGATTAGCAGATTTCAACAGTTGATTTAAGTTTTGTAGAAATTGAGAATTCATAATTGCATGGATTATATATTATAAGATTCTCACTATTTGACAAACCTAAATATAAACACACTAAGGGACAAATTGCAAGACCATGACAAGAGTTTAAAATTAAATGCAAAAAATCATAACTACTTCGAGAAAGAAGAAACATTTTAATGTGAAGTGAGATGTTATAAGGGATTTTTTTTGCAAGTGTTATTGTCGGCACCAACATGTTATTTTTTTTTATAATATTTTATTATTTTAAAAAATGACTATCGGATCCACGATAGGGCTTACTTCCACACGACTTGCAACCCCAATCCCATCATCAAATGACCTCTTCACACTAAAATTTGTTATAGGACTATCTTTGCATGTGAAGTCTGCTGCAAAAAAGAGTCTCAAACATGAAATTTGCTAAAGAAAATGAGTATTGGATGTGGCAGTCTGCTACATGAATACCTTGCATATCTCTTGTTATTATTGTCTTGAGTGCCAAACAGGTAGTTCCACCCCCCATATGCCACCCCCATTGTATAAAAAGGTATCATATCATGTGGGTACTAGTATAGGTAGCCATCAATTGCAAGACTTGGTATAAGCCAAGCAACTTGTGCAATTATGTAGCATTCTTGCTATTGCACATCTACTTAAGATGGACACAAACCTAATGTTAAAAACAAAACTTCCAAATCGCTTCCTCCATAATTCTACACTTGTTATAAATGTTCTCTTCTCATCATATATATTCATTAATCTTGTATTGTTTATGGGACAAAGTGAATCCTTCACCTAACTAGTGGGGTTTCTGAGTAATAGTCATTGAGGATTCTACAAAATTTGTAAATATGCGACTAACCTACATTCTCTAACACCCAAAATTGCAAACATAAAACACCATAGCGCTTATATATGGTGGAATAATAGGTTGCAAAACCACGATGAAATATTGTAATACTCCATTGTGGCACACTCTAACTGACATTGTTTTGATGTGGCACAAATCTTGAGACATCCTAGTGCAAGTCTATTGCAAAGTCAAACTGTTCTCAACTGGTAAAATATATTTGTTTTAAAATGTGTAAATTCTTTGGGAAGATGAAGAAAGGATCTGCTAGAAACTTCTCCAGTTTTGTATATTATGAGTTGGAATCCTGAACTCCTATGTGATCCTCAGGCTCCCATATCGTGGGGGAACATAGAGGTGGTGGTCAAATGTGCGACATTTGCATTGCACTAGCCGTGCACACATAATTAGACAAAATACCACCTCTTTTTCTCCTTTACACTAGACATTTGTAGTCAATATTATGGGTAAGATAAATTGGTGAAAGTCATAGGTTCTCTTCGTGAAAACTCATCTTCAAACCAATGGTTGAATGTATGAAGATTGCATTGCACTACCTATGCATACATAAGTGAATAAAATCCAAACTGTGCTCTCTTCACCTCACTACCATCCATTTGTGATCAATATAAGTAAAATGAATAGGTGAAAATCATGGATTCTCTTGGTGTAAAACCATGTTTGGGAAATCTGTTGAGGAGGATAATGCATATTTTTCTTGCTGCCATGAGATGGTGTATGTCAATGTGTGTTTCCTGGAAATGATCATTCAAGTGAACCTACAACACATTACATATAAGTAAAATGATTATGATGTTTGTAATATGAAATATGAAAAATGTAAATGCAAAAAAATGCAACAACAATTAATTAAGTGTGTGTAATGTTTGTGATATCAAACATGTACAAAAATGGAAATGAAATGCAACATATAAATAGAGAAATAAAAATAATGTTTCATTTGTTTATGACATGAGATGTAAAGCAAATGGAAATGAAATGAAACTTAAAATTCATTGATCAAATTCCGCGTAAGATCCAACCATTGACCAAAAGAAGTGATCAACGGCGAATATCATCTACAGGTGGGGAAGTTGTAGAATTGCAGCTGATACAGGTACAAGACATAACATCTATTATCATGGTAGAAAAGAAAGTGATCCTGAAGGGGAATTATATAAATACTATGAATGAAAAGGCATATCAAATGCTAAAAAGGGTAAATTGGTGCAAGGAAAAATTTAATGAATTATTCAAGAAAGGTCTACCATCATTTTAGAATGAAAAAGGTGCCTTGATTTCTATAAAAGAATATCATGCCATGATTATGAAGAAAAAGAATGATGAATCAAAATTTAAAGATCTGCGCAAAACCAAGTCCGTAAAATCGACATTTCAGCGTGAATTTCATTTTCTCTCACTACTCACTGTCCCAATATAAATGACATCATGTGGTATGCTAATTTTTTTATTGTTGATGTTCATTGCTTGTCATTACTTTATACTGGGTACATGATATACTAGTTAATCAAATTCTGGCTAACAATTATTTGTTTTGACAACACAATTTCCAATTTTCAGGTTATTGGAGCATGATAACAGATTACAGGCACATTATAAGAATGATATGAAGAAATTCGAAAACATATATTCTCTTATTGTTAAAAATATTTTCATGCATTTATGCCTGCAATTGTACACCTCTTCAGCTGCAAAAGTTGACATGGGTTTATTTGTTTATATATTTGTATAATAGTTTTTTTTGTTTTTGTTTTTTTGCAGTGCATTGGAGACATTCACAATGGTAGAAAAATGGACACTATGCATTGAAGTGTCCTGTTATCTCAACCCAGGACAAGCAACCATTGCTTACGTTTTATATAATAATGCTACAAATTAGGTGTTCCAACGAAAACGTGATGTATGTGGAAGGACTACAAGCAACTAGGCATATTATATTGTTCTCATTGAAGGGATACAAACAACAATAAAGCATAGAGCCAATGACATAGGTGTATTCACAAACTACGAACTTGTATGCAACCAAATGAAAGGCACATACCAAGTGAGAAAGGAACATTTATAACCACTTCCTAGGGAAGCTACAACAATTGCTTTCCAATTTGATTCTTTCACGATAAATCATCATAGAAATATTGATAGGATGTCCAGTGATCTACTATTTGGGGCAATGCCAACACTATGGGGGTGAAAGATGATTTGGTATCAAGTTATATTCCATCGTGTTTTTTTGATGGACATTGTTATGGTTCTCTGATATGTGTATGTTTTCTTGTTATATTTATTTTGGTGCCTCTAATGGTATGGTTCTTATACCTATGAGAGCCTCCATTGGCCTTCCTTATTTTGTAAAATTGAACCGTTTTTAGTATTAAAGGTTGCTGAAGTTACTCTTACAGATCTGTTATAATATCCTTCATATAAGGACAATTTTTCTATTGGGGAAGGAATAAGGTTGGGTGATCCCTCCTTATGACTTGTTATCATTGTCAATATTGGATTTGTTATATGTCATTTCAATGAAAGGCTATTTTTACCTAGTGTTGTTTAAATGGTTGCACATTGTTGTAGCATATTTTCATAGTTGAAGTGGTGCACAGGCCTACACCTTTGGAAGGCCCTTTTCCATGAAGATCGCATCTGCTAGCCGAGCTCCATGAATAATTTCCATAACATCAATTGTACTCATTACACTGGCCATATATTGGAGCAAGGTGGCCAAAATCATAACATATGTAGAATGATGTAAATGGAAACCCTTGATATTTTTACAGAAAAACAAATGCAAATCTAGCTTCACCATGTTGATACTGCATAAGCATGTGCTAAAAACTCTATTGTTATTTTCTAATCACTAAATATTTTAGACATTGACATACAAAAGGATCATCACTCAATAATTGATATCAACAAGGTGAAACCTATGTGTGGCATATCTCAATCATTTGTGGATAGAATCACATACTTCCATCTTCACATTAAGCTGCTTCAAGGGTTATTGAATATTGGGGTTGTATTATTGGAGTCATTAAAAAACCAAAGAAACATAACCTAGATCTAACAAAACCTTGCAGTCCTAATCCTAAGAAACATTGAAAACCAATGGTTTGGATGACAAAAGTGTCAAGTGTGCCTTCAATGTCAATTATAATGTGCATATCATTCATACCATGGATAGTAATTCATGCTATGTAGAGATAATTTATGTGAAATTAACATTTTAACAACTCATGCATGCAACCTCTTTATAAAAATATGGGCATACACATAACCAAATAACACAGATTTCCATTCAATATATTTATTACATTAATAATTGTTAAGGAGAGATCCATTGAATAAGATCTATTAGAATTCCATATTAGATTGATATTCAACTTCATCCAATTCAACATCCGAGTCATGAAGATCAGAATTTGTATCCAACCCTTTAGAATCATTGCAAGGATTGTCCAAAACAACATATGCAACATCTAGCGCTAAGTCATCATTGATATAATCATCATTATAGAGATTTGGGTCAATGACTGTATGGTTAGCTTGATGCCCTCCTTTGTCTAAGTACACTTCTTCCTCCATATCTCTAGATACACCTTATTCTTCTTGATCTTCAGGCAAAGTATATTTTACGGGTCATCCTCTTGGATCAAATCTAACAACAAATGACCAGCCTGCTCTACCTGGCACCTATGAAAAAAATACATGCTCACATTGCTTTGGAAGTACATAGGGCTCTATATTTGGCTCGTACATATTAGTATTAATTAGGGTAAATCCATTGTCATGATCAATAATCGTCTTTCCATCACCTTGCAGTAACAATTTGTACCACCTCACCTTAAAGAGAACCACTTTGAAGGATTTAAAGTCTATGTCCAATATGTCTTCCAAATACCCATTGTACCTCAAATCCAATGTGACCGGATGTCTATCACCCCTGTGGGAAATATTAGTAACCTAGAAAATTGTAGATCTACCACTATCACATGTTTTCCTCCTGTCATCCACCTGTTTGGTGCGACATTTTCTTCCATTGCACCACATATCCTTATGATGTTTCACCTGCATGTTCAACATGTTATAAATGGATTGTCGAGAATTGGTAACTATATGTATAGTATAGTTTGCAGGAAAAAACCAATGGGATTTGAATAATAAAAACAAAAGTTAGATATTGCTTACATTTCTATCTTTTGCACCATGTGCTATATCAATTTCCCACTGGCTCAAATCTGTATCATGATCCAAATAAGCTTTTCTGATCAACTCTACCACCATATTCCATGATAAGGAACTATAAACTTGTTGACATCGTTCTATCCATGTCTTCATCCAATCAATATTATTTGCAATGTATAAATGAATTACATCCCACTCTATACTACCTAGAATAATGAAAATAAAGATTTAGTTAACAAAAAATATACTAACCAATCTACCACAAGCATGTACCGATATATTAAATAGAATAAAATATTTTACCTTTCACTTTTCTCCATCTACCTTTCCCCAACAACACCTCCCATTTAAATTTGTTGGTGGAATTGGCATCCCAAGGGAGAGGCACATCCATATCACCCACTACTTGGGGTGAGTACTCACTAAAATATACGGTGGATTGATATAGCATGTAGCTTTCAACCATTGAGCATTTTGGATGTGATCTTTGTCTAATAAAGGCCTTCAATTCTTTCAAGTGCCTCTCCACCAACCACATTTACCTTGTGTGTACGGGTCCACATATTTCAATCTCTTCCACTAGGTGTATGAGGTACTAGTGTTCTTGTGCATTGAAAAAGGTTAGAGGAAGATACTTTTGCATCTCACAAATTAGTTGGGGAATTTGTTTTTTCCAATACCTGATATCTTCTTTATGTATTTATTTAGATGACAAACACCTACACGTGCAAAGAAAATTAATGTATCAACAATAAAATATATGACACAAGCAAAGCAAATATTAATGCTATATACGATCAATAATTCAACTATAAATCTTTACATACCTAATGTACTTTCCGAGATCATAAATAACCTTCTTTATGTTGTTGTTAAAGCTATTAGGTAGAGATAGAGGTAGAACATACTGCAACAAGGAGGCAACATGTATTACTAACAAATAAGGTATATATCATTACATATAATTCAAATAGAGATCAACATGAATTACTAACAAACATTGTATATATCATAATATAATCAGGGTTGCAAAAAATTAAACCTTGATAAATGTATGCCAATCATGAGTTTTAGCCCCACTAAAATCACCTTGCTTTGTTAATATATAACTTACATTTGAAGCAAAACCAGTGGAATTTTTTTAATCTTCCGTACAACCTCTTTTACAATGATGCTCTCTTGCTTTGTTAATACCTATGGAACTGGAATTGCTTTTGGCCTATAAGTTTGGTAATGTCATACATAGTGATGCCAAACCATAATTTTAAGAGTTCATCTAAGAAAAGTATTTATTTCAAAAGTAACATACATAATTAATAATTTCTTGTACATGCAATAATGAAAAAAAATGATTGCTTATATTGTGTTAAAATTCTTAAAAATAATTATTACTTGGAACAATAAATGCCAACATGATGTGCTCCCTTTCTATTTTCATCCATGGAGGAAGGTTATTGTTGTTAATTTTTTTATCTTTAATTCCAGAATTACAATTGTACTTGAAAACAATGAATAATTATAAGCATAAACATTTACAGTCGACACACAAATTTACCCTGGGGAAACCCTCTATAACTTGAGGGAGAAAACCCCAACAAGCTATTCCTTAGTATATTGATATATAGTAGAGAATGATTTCTTCACAATGAGCATATTACATCAAGCACCCGTGGTGCAATATCAGAGAGAAATATCAAGCACCCTCAGTGCAATTATAGAGCAAGAGAGATAGACAAAGAAGAGAACTCAGAAATAATATTCTCCACTCAACCAATTCTCTAATATTTGGTCACATGCATAAACTGCCTTTAAGAGAATTCGCTCTAACATTGGATTCATCAATCCTGCATAGAAAAGTGCATCATACTTCTCATGCATTGGATTTAACTCTATCTTCCGACTTCAGGATGAAATTGCCCTTCAACTAGATGCTATACCACTTAGTTATGTGGCTAACTTAAGTGTCATCATGCAAGTGTCGTAACTCAAGTGTCGTCATGCAAGTGTCATAACTCAAGTGTCATCATGCATAACACTTAGTTAAATAAATATTCTTTGTTAACACTTTAGTTAACTCTTTTTACTGAAGTCTTTCTTGTTAACACTTTAGTTAACTCTTTTACTGAAGTCTTTCTTTTTAACACTTTAGTTAACTCTTTTAGTACACTTGATAACTAAAGTCTTTCTTGTTAACACATAACTAACTCTTTTTGCACATTGATCACTAAAGTCAACAAATTCGAGTTCTCTCTTAACTTAGCTCATATTATCTTTATCTCTTGTCTTATATGCATGGTCCACTTGTGCCAAATTAATTATTTATCATATCAAATATACTAAGGATAGTTTTCCAATGATGTGATCATATCATTCTACTCTCATTCCAAGTGGTCATATGCTAAAGTAATTCACTCTAGAGGTGGCCAGTCTCTAGATGAGACTTAATAGCTTATCCATCTCTAATACCATTGTTAGTAGTACGTCACACACCATTCATGCTTCAACAAGCAAAGCATTACCTCAACACATGAGGATACATCTTGACACGCAAGACCTTAGTCTTAACAAACAAGACTGTACAACACCATCACTTTGACATACAAAGCACTTACCTTAGCACATGCGGCTTATTCATTCTTGAGTCCAACTCAAGATCGTCCTCCAAGTTTCTTGAGTCCAACTCATGCTCCTATAAGGCACTGCATCTACACATAAGGCTCAATATTAGCGCAAAATATTGACTTGGAGAATGACTCATGATGCTGTAAATTTAACAATTTTTTATAAAAAAAAAGGCCAAACTAAGTAAATTGGTTTTGAACTCTCCAAATGGATTGACACCATTGGATTCCATTAAAATTCTAACATTACATGGTTCTTCTTAAAAAATTGGCCATATTTCCTCGATACCTTTGAATGTAGAACCATCTCCAAGAATTCACATGACACCATCTTCACTTCTCTGTCATGAATGGTATTATCGGGATATGGCGAAGAAATTTGTGGGGCACCTTATTTGTTACCCGATCAATACGATATCTACTAATTCCGCATTCAGGGCACTCACTTTTTGATGCATGTTGTCCATAATATATAATATGATCATTAGGACATGCATAATTATGTTATACTCCATTTCTAAATCTTTCAGAACGATACACGTTTCTCTTTATCTGCAGGGTAAAGTATTAGATGTTGGTAGAAGAGTATCACCTAACAATCTTCAAAAAAAAAAATCAATGAAAAAATCGTAATTGTTGGTAGCATGTATACTACAACGATAAATAATAAAAAATTATTTGTAATTACATATAGATAAGTCTTGCATACCTTAATAACTATGTCATTGTTGTGTTTGGCATGCCTATCACTACCTTCAAGTTGCCTAGCAACAAAAGAGTAGAGATAAGACTTTTCTTTGAGTCTTTGTATAAGGCTTTTTTTGCCTTATCAATAAGAGGTACATCATGAATAGTTTCATACATCTCGTCCATAATTGTATTTTCATCCGTGTCAACAAATGTGTCATGGATCAACCTATTTATCCCTTCTTTCTCAATAATATTTTGGTCACTTTCTCCCCTTGTATCAACCTCAATGTGCTCATCCTCACCATCTCTAGTATGAATTGTAGCTTGTGGATTTCCAAGCTTTGGTGGTCTTGTCTGTGCAATAATTATGGAAAAACATATCCAATTAGTATCAAAATAGACATAAATATTAATATTATTGAAAAGAACCAGTCACTATATGAAAAATGACTGGTTCTAGATGCTTAAGGTGTTGGAGAAAAGGATTGAATGTTGGGATTATAAGTGGCTCTCCTTGGGTGGCAGATTCACTCTTTTGAAATAATTTTTGGTAAGTATCCCTATGTAATGGTTCTCACTTGCCAAAATTTCTGTGTCCACCATTGATGGGATGAGGAAAATATGATGCAGTTTCTTTGGGCTCGGAGTGTTGATAAGACAAAATTCCATTTGGCTAGCTTGGAGAGCATTTCCCTTCCAAAGTCTTTGGGGGAGGGTGGGAAGTAAAGAATATTTCCCGGTTCAGTGATTCTTTAAGTGTTAAGAGATTCTGGAGAGGAATCTTTGGGAAAGGACTATGGAAGGATATTCTTCATGCAAATACTTAAAAAATGTACCTATTTTCCATTGGATTCGATCAAAAAAGAAAATTGTGTCTTGTGCATCAAATTTTTGGTAGGGTTTTATGAAAGATTATCCTTGGTTGGGTGTTGGTCTTTCATTGAAAGTGGGAGATGGAAAAATGGTGCACCTAAGGGTGGATCCTTTCATTGGGGGTGAGGGATTTTACATACTGTCTTCTTCTCTTTATCCGCAACTGGAAGAATGGGGTTGATTTAGTTTGGCTCATGCAAATAATAGGGTGGAAACGTCTCCTTTCTATTGGTACACTCCTGATGATTTGAGTCCGAACAATAATGTGGCTATTGAATGGAGTCTTTTTGTGGAAGGACTCAATTAATTTGGAATCAAACTCACGGAGAATGAAGACAAGCTGGTATGGGTTAAAAATAAGGTCAATGGGAAGATCACTGCAAAAAGTGCATACGAATTCATGGTAGCCGAGATGGGGGTCACCTCAGAGATATGGTGGCACAAAAAGTTGTGGTCTTGGAATTTGCCTGTAAAATCAACTGGTTTACCTGGTTTTGTTTGCATAACAAGATACTCACCTGGGACAATCTGATTTTTAGAGGATTTATGGGACCAAATATTTGTTCTCTCTATAATTTGAACCATGAATCTATGAATCATATCTTTGTAAATTACTAAATTGTGATTATGATAATGCTATTTGGATAGAGAATAGATATTTGTTGCATATTTCTCATGTTTGGAAACATTCATCCTTGGTGGACTCTTTGCAGGATTGGATTCTTCACTGTCCTAATCACAAGGAACTCACATCATTTGTGTGTTGGGGCATATGGAAAGGCATACATTCGAGGATTTTTGAAGCAACATATGTCAAAGCACATGTAACAAGTCTTAAATTTTTAAATTATTATAAGGAGTATCATAAACCTCAGGTTTTGAAGCTAAAAAAGAAGGTCACTGATCCTGTGTTTCCAACAGAAGGAGTCATAGGATTTTTTGATGGTGTTGCTAGTTCAAATCAAGGAGGTTGTGGTATGGTCATCAGAACAAATGAAAATCAACAGTTTGTGCTATGGATGGGTTGTGGATAACGGTCCAATAATTGGGATGAGATTTTGGCATTATGGGCACTTCTATGGTTTGCACATTTAAAAAGAAAATCATCTATGCATGTTTTTGGGGATTCCAAAGTAGTGGTGTAGTGGGAAAGCAACAAGGAAGCTCTTCATGTGGCCATTTTGGACCAGTGGTGTGACATAATAGAAACTTTGAAATATTTTTTCATAGGACTCACTTTTTCTCATATATATAGGACCCCCAATAAGCTTGCAGATCAGTTGTCGAAGAAAGTTGTGGGTTCTCTAGAAGGGGTCCTTTTATTTGAAGAGTTTCATAACTTTTCAAATATTGATGGGGGATCGTTTTTAATTTACTAGCTTCCTAGAAGGAACTTGTGTTTTTTTGGAGTAAATTTTTTTTTGTTCTTCTTGGTTTGTCTTTTGTCAATTCTGGAAGCCTTTGTTTGGTCTTGCTATTCTTTTTGGATATTCTGGTAAAAAAATTATTTTTTGGAATTCCATTTTGCAGTTAGGTTTAAGATATATTCAACACTCTTTTGTTTCTGGACAATAATTTTTTTAAGGGGTCTTTGGTGTCAGTAGATAGTTTGTTTTATTTTTTCTATATCCGAAGGTTAGATGCCTGTTTTGGTGATTAGTGGTAAAGGAAATCCTTCTCAGGATTTGAAAATGTAACTTTGATTTAATCATGAATAGCAAGTTATAGTATTTTTTCTACTTGAAAAATAAGTATTGAAAAATGAGAAAAAACATGTCTTTGATATCTTTCCAAGGGATGATATTGTTTTCCACTTTCTAAGTGCCCACATTTAAAGCAATGTTTCCTGGTTGTTTCCTTAACAAATCTTTTTCTCTTTATCCGTTTGCATTGAGTACAAGGGAACCAACATTTTCCATCACCAATTATAGATTCAACATCAAAGGCTTGATTTTGATAACATGTTTTACCATCGTTGCTTCTGTCACGCAATATAGAATTGACAACCACCTGCATTTCAACAAATCGTTCGGCTCTAATTGCATATCGGTGGATAGAGTTTTCTGACATTGTTCTGTATCTCAATAAAATACATTTCTATACCATTAGTACAGTAACAAGAAAGAAAGACCATAAATTAGAAATCATTGATCCAATCAAAATAAATTAATTCAGGCGATAATCTCACTAGTTAACAAGAAAATTTACCTGTAATCGAAGTTCTCCTCCCTCCAAAAAGTTATGAAATTGTTTTTTCTTCCCTATGTGTATTTTATATATTTGGAAAAAAATGATCCCTAGAAAATGTAGATACAAGCAACATTGTCTCTGTATAAATTGTGATCAATATTCTTTACACTCAACCATCTTATCTCTTCCACCCATTGACCCTAATTTCAAAAGTCCAACCCGCGCCTCCCCCATATTCTAACTATGCCCTGTCTATTTCTTCAAGTGTTGGCTCAACTCTTTATTAGAATAGTAGGGGTAATAATAGGCCCCCCTCGTGGATCATAAACGATGGATGTGAATACTATATCTATCATTGGTATTTGACAACCCTTTCTCTACTCGGCATTTGGCCTCTATAATACCATAATTATAGTACTAGTCCTTTCCATTCTTTAAGGGATTCCATAGACATCGCTTAAAGGTACTATATTATAGTTCATTTCTTACTCCACGACATGCATCAACATCTGTGAGTGTCTCTTCAAGGACGTTTTTTGACGTCGCTTATGGGATGACTTTTGAAACAACATCGCTTAATCGACGTCTCCTTGTTTTTTTTCAAAAAACCCTGTGCAAAAGACATCTATCCAACATTAAAATTTGTTTATACCTTAAATGTCGGTCTAGACATCGAATTTGGACCCCAAATGTAGTAGTGAAATATGATAATACCCATACCATGGTAATGGTGCTCTCACAATAAAGTGGAGGAAAAATTGGGAAAGTAAACATGGTAAAATTGCTTTCTAGCTAGCAATGTGAAGAATTAAACTAAGTAAAGTTGGATGCTTGGTAACATGATAATTTTGTTGTTGATCAGGGATAATTAGGTAATATTATTATGATAATTCATGTTAATAGGTGGGAAGACTTGTTGAATGGATACGAATAGTCTCTTACAGATTGTATTTTATAAACACTAATGAAGGAAGAAGGAAACTAAGAAGGATTGATGGTTTCTTAGCCAAAATGTATGCAATGCATTCTTTGTGTTTAGAATTTGCAATATGAATTGCATGGAGGGTTTGTGGAAGCCCTTATTGAGAGTAATTAGTTTTCATATGCATTTTTGGGGAGTGATGACCACATCTATTCATGAAATAATAAAAGAGACCAATAATGAACATTCGTGCCTTGGATAAGAGCACATCCAAGGTATTATTGTGATTAATATGTGCAATTTGAATTGCAACATCCATGGGAGCTCTTGATTATTGGATATGACATGCCATGTGTATATGTTTCTGATGAGTTAACAACTAAGGAAAGTGATGAATTATGGTAATATTGTGGTAGTAAATACCATGCGAGATAGTCATGGGTAAGGCCATAGTGTGGTTGTATATGGAAATGCTATAGTGCTACACAAGTGTCCAATGGTCTTTCCACTTGTTTTGATCTTCTAGACTATAACCTTCTTGCCAACATATAGAGATCGTTAAAGGGGGATTATTTTCCGAGGGAACCATGGAGAGGTGAAGGGAAATGAATTCTAGTACGCACGAGGGACCATTTAGCGGATAAAGGTTATATCTTGGTGTTGTGATGGGAAAACGAAGAGGGTGTTCAGTTGGTTGTGCAAGTACAAGGGAGATGGTTGGATGCCATGTGTCATGGAATTGGCTATTCCTTCCAAATCATCATGAACATGTGTCATGGGAATATGACATCCATGAATGAATGCAAGGATGCATTGAGTGAAATGTACATGAAGGGATTGCTTAAATATGTGATTATGCACATATATGAGGGTACATATGTTAGAATGCATTGTGTGAATGCATTTTTGTGCCATATTTATTTGAAATTAATATGTTCATAGTTGAAATGATGAATTATTGGTAAATTTATAATTATAATATCATTTCATAAGCTATTATGGATGCATTGAAATAATTGCATGAAAAAGGTCATTGCATTTTGATGGACTACGAAAATAATCTATCAGGAGAACATAGTTGCATGAAAAGGGTGCCTTGTATATGGTAGTGAGAATCATGCCATAATAAAGACAAGGACAATTGAATGCATAGTTGGACGTGATAAGAGTATGATTGTGTAATCATGGGTATCATAACTTTGATTAGATTGCATAGATAATGTGACTATATCATGTAATTTTATTGTGATAATGATGCATATAAATTGAATGTATTTCATCGCATTTTAGATATTGGAAGTTGATAATGATTGAATTATTTATGTGCCATAATTCAAATATCACTTCAGGGGCTATTGTAAATGTTACAATGAAAGGATTATATGCATGGATACTCACAACTTGTTTGGTTGATTGAAAAATTCATATTGTAGTAGAATTTTCTTGGATATGGAAATGAGTGTAATTTCATAATGAAGACTGGAAGCTATCGTATACAAAGACCAAATATTATGAGAAGGATCTTATGTTTGTGGAATTTGGTTTCTATATGAAACAATTTTGAAAAATTTATGATTGAAATTATTATGATGATATCTCATGGTAATTGTATATGTATAATACAGGTGAGATGATTGATCTGTCTAGTGAGGACAGATAAGGGTTGTTGAAAGCTTGCAAGGAAAGGGTAGAATTCTACTATAATGACACTAGAATCCTATGATAAGCCTTGATCACCATGAGTTATGTATAATAGAGGTTTCTAGTGGGACACCTTAACAGTAACACTCCTGGATCTAATATGGGAAAACCCAAGTTCACTATGACATAGATCAACAAATCCCAAGATACTGGCCCTTTCGGCATCACCTGCAAGTAGGTGAAGTCTCACTCGAAGTACCTATGGGTAGTGTAGGAACCACATTTCTGTAGCATTGAAGGGTTGGGGACTCTATTCTATCATCATACCCATTAACGTAACCACGAAAGAAATCAGTTAAATCACAGGACTAACATAATGCATACATGAAATGCATAGTAATATCATAACTACACCATTCACAATTGATTGTCAATAGTCATATTATTATCATTTAGCAATATTACACAAATCAAATATAATAGACACATAACAAATTTTCAAAGTACGCCATATATTTTTACGGGGAAACCCGGATGGGATAAAACCACATAAATGCTTTGCTTATTCATTAATCCCATCACATAAAGCATTTCATCTTCTTACAGATCTGTGCACACAGCCTTAGACTTCAACCCTTACAAAAACCCTTCAATTACCCAAAACTCAATAGCAATACATGGGATCACTCAGTTCTCCATCACACTATCTTTTCATTAACATTTCATCAGCAACCTATTCTACCTGAACTTGTACACACACACAAACACACACACACACACACATATATCCATTGGCACAGTCCTCGTGGACCATTAAGTGGGACCAAAATCCTAACTTCCTCCTTAACTTACTCTAACCACTTTCTTGGTTGACATGAAAAACCACTTATTTTCCCTTATTTTTCAACCGCTACATTGGAGTCCATCCTTCTTTTGTAAGAGCACTCCCTCTGATCACTTCTCTACGCTACCCCTTTTCACACCAATGCACAAAAACTGGTTCAAATCACCTTAGGGACAATAGGCCCCCAACACTCACATTTTTCTCATCCCGAGCAACTCAATATTTCTCTTGGGGTGTCTTCCATGTCGCCAAAAAAGTCGACGTATATATCCTTTGATGCTTTTTCTATCCCTTCTACTTTATCTACCTACTCTTGTAGTTCTTGTACCAAAAACACAGTTATTTCTACCTTTAGTTGCGCCTCAACTATCTACGTAGCTTTCCTTATCTTTGCATATCCTACTCCAATTATTTCAAATATTCTCATTGATTCATTCTTAAAAGTTTTGAGCCTTTGGCTCATTTGTAGTTGTTCCTCCCTTAGGTGATTAACTTATGCTTCTAGTTATTTAATTTATGCCACCTTCGACACTATTTCCAATAGTGGTTAGATCTTTATAAGATCCTTCAGTTTCGCAACCATGGACTGCACGTTTTCCAATATGCTTGTTACTCCCTGTAGCTCTTCATCGTCCATCAATGATGCCCATGCCCGTGAAATTTCATCAAATAGCTTTTTGCATTCCTCCTCTAAGGCCTTAATACAATCAAATGATGCTTTAACTACGCCTTCTTTTTGCTTTCATACTTCTATAGGTGTTCTAGGAACCAGCTGTGCTTCCAATTGACTAACTCTCACACGGAAGCCCTTAATGGCTTCATTTAGGTTCGTCATTTTATCTTCAATAGTCGTTGTTTCTGCCATTTCGATTTCAAGGTCCGTGTTGTAAGTTGCTTCCATGACTTTCTACAATTTTTCCTTCTTCTCTACGATCTCACCCTTCTCATTCTGGATCATTCTACATTTGTCTCTAAGTTCATCCCTTTCCACGCCATATTTCATCATTTCACAAAAATTATACTCTTCTCACCCTTTTATTTCTTCTGTAGTGCTCTTATGTAGGTTATGCAACATATGCATAGGTAACTCTGCTGGCTTCATATCAATATGAATAAATTCATGAACACGGTCCTATACCTCTTCTATTGGGAAACTTAATGCTTTTGGCATTAGAGTCACAACTTTGTGTTGTGCAGTCGAGGATGGTTGCGACATTGGTATTGCTTCCTTGTCCAAGCCACTCTGTTTCTCACCTACCGTTTGAATGAGTTCTATCCTTATGTTTGCTGGGGTATGTCACAACTCAGTCAACTTCTCTATTATTCCTCCAAATAGATTCAAGTGCTTGTCTTCCTTTTTTGGCCACATATACTTAGTAGTATCTTTAAATCTTTCCATCAATATTTCTTCATAATCTCCAGTCAGCAAGAGAACTGCGTTGTCCCTTTTATATTTTCTCTTAATTCGCTTACCTTTGGCTACTTCAACGATTTTCCTTTTTTCCCCGACCATAGGGTCAGTCTGCATTGCACTACATTCTTTCTCTCCTTCCCGTGATTGTTCATGGTATTCATCCGCTCATGATACTTCTCCCCCATGCTCGACTTGTCCCTGGTTAGCTCCACCATTTTGTTTCTCCACTATCCGCAACACATTGGTTGATATTTCCTCTGTAGGAAATTGCACCTTCCATTCCTGTATAATTCCACCTATATCTTCTTCAGTGAGGTTGTAGTGCATAAACAACCATTCCTTAGTGGTATCTCTTCTGGATTTCACAAACATAAACTGTGGCCCCACCTTAAACTAGACAATGTTACTAAACATATCTACGACACGATGCTCCATGCTAGGATTCTGTTGAATACTATTTTGGATACCCTCTTTATAAACATAAAATGTGATGTTTGTTTCCCTCTATCAGTATGTGTTGTCACTATACTAGAATGATGCCTAACGCGTAGCTAAACAATGCCTCGCTTGACCCGCAAATTGTAAGTCTTTTGTCTTTTCCTAAGAAACTATTGCAATCAAAATTAGTAACCAAGAATAATGAAAAGGACTACCTTTTTCTTGTGCATAATGACAATCACTCAAAAAATCATTAAGCAAGAATGTCATCCAGTTCAGCTAGACACCTTCGACACATTGCTCGACCAATGTTATCACTGCCGTAGAGACTTGATTGGGGTGAAATTTCCTCAGAAAATTTATATCCATCCGCCGTGTCGCAAATCTCATCGAGTGATCATCAATAGAAGCTATGTTGTAGCCTCAAGTTCTCTTCTCCAATCCATATTTATCCTTCATTTTATTAGTGATCTCCTTATCTTTTTCCTTTCCCACAAAATAGGTCTCTAGATCCAGTCTTGTAGATGGAAATCCCATGATCCTCAACACTAAGTCTATATAAACATAAATTTTCTTATCTAGCCATAGAAACCCACCATGAACACATACTAAGAGCTTCTTCACACAGGCATTGAATTTCTCACTGCGACCAAAATGAGGTGTTTCTAAGAGGGCCAATATGCCATATTTTTCCAATCCTTTGGCCCATTGTTGTGGTTCAACGACTCTAGTGACCGTATCTTCGTGGTGCACCTCCATTAATTATTTGTCTATATAAAATTCCGAGAATTTATTTCTATCATCCAAGTCGTGATCAACATGCTTAAGATTTGGCACTTTTCCCAACATGTCTACTTAAGTCATTACTCCCTTCAAAATTTTTGGTGTTTATAGGGTATACTTCGCATCCTTAATCAACCTGACTAGTTTCACATTTTGTTTCCTTGGTAGTATGTATGGTGGCAGAACTGTTGGCATGCTGGATGTCGAGGCCTCTGCATCATGTCTCCCTTTAGTATAGTCCTCGATATTCTTTGTATGTACTGACCTTCTTAATGTTGCGGGTGTCACTAATGGCATTGTTGTTGGAATTACCTCCAGTTCTGTGCAGCTTTCTGGTATTTCGGACTCCATGAATTCTTTTACAGTTTCCTTTAGTTATTTTTCAGGCATAATCTCTCCAGCATAATCTCTCCATACACACTCTTGCACAACACACTAGTTTTTTGGCTCCGTTCTTAGCTCACTTCTCAACACTAGTTGACAAACAATGATCTTAATCCTCATTCCTTGATAGTTTTAATTCCCCTCAATCATGTATTGTCGCTTTGCTAACCAGATATTTAGCGTATCTGACCGGATCTCCCTCATTATTTAACCAATCCGACATTTATTTTCCTTAACTCCATGAAATCCTTTCACACACCCCTACCACATCTTGAATTAAATGCAAATATTTTCTTATTCGATCGACACTTTTTTCCATTAATGCGCCACTTCATTACTTCCGATAGTTTTTTTAAAATTTTCTACGACATACCTACATCTATACATCCATTCCTAAACAACTTCGACATTTTCCTACTTCTACCCTATGTGCAGACTCTTTTAGCATCCAATGCCCATTTAAACTGCACTAGTCGACACCTAAATGCCGTAGTTATGTTCATGCCTGAAGAAGGAAAGTTCGGTTGTCCTTGTACAATTTCAGTCGACTCCCATTGACTAAAACATCCATGAATTCCCCATTCAATTTTTGCAATTGCACAACACCCCTTTTTGTTACATACTTAATCACATAGGGTCCTAACCAGTGCATTCTAAACTTACCAAGGTGTTTGAAGAACTTACTGTCGTAGAGGAGAACTATGTCTCCTACCTCAAACTTATTTTGCTTGATATGGTGGTCATGCCATGCCTTATCCCTTTCTTTTTGTACTTGTTGATGGAAACATGTAATAAACATGTCTTCTTCCAACTTCAATAAATGTGACAACCTCTTTTGCAATGCTCCAGTGTCTGTCATTTCTGTAAATGCAACAATCCTTAAGCTTAATGGCACAATATACTCCATAGGAATTACAAATTCTTTCCCATATACCAGTGTAATATCCCTCTTTTTAACCTATACTTGTGTAACTGAAAATGTAAGAGTGTACCAGTTCCTGGCAAGGAGCTCAAGGACAAGGTCCTGCCAGTAAACTTTGTAAGTATGGTTGTGATTTACTAAGTTGTATTTTGAATTTGTAGACTTAGGATATTGAAGGCTTGATGCAAATAAATATAGGGGCATGGAATCCACTAGGGGGAGAGGTTGAATGGCTGGGAAGCGATGAGTTTGATGATGGGTGTCATCTAAGCACCACGAGCACTTAAAGAAAAACGAACTGTGATGTTCACTAGATGGGCACTTCAGTTTATAAGTGACGTTAACAGTCAGTTCTAGATAGGAGCACCAAACAAATTACTATTCGTCGTAAGGAACTAACAAGCTCGTATGACCTATCTATTAGCATCAGGCTAATTATTATTAAATGCTATTAAGTAAAACTAAGTGATCAATCTAGATATCATTGATATCTTATCCCCAACAAAGGATGCCAGGAAAACATCATTAAGTAAAATAAGCTAAGTATCACTACTAGCTTATTAACGAATATTTTATTAAGTGTTTTAGTATATGGCACAACATGCCATTAATAATTACCTTAAGTAATTATAAATTAATTACCTTAAGTAATTATAAATTAATTACTTATATCAATAAATATATATGTATATATATATAATTAGAAAACTATTACTATCTTATTTAAAAAAAAGACTATTTTTTGGAGAAGGGTTAAATATAGTAGTCTATTTATTCTACATTTTTTACTTTATGGTGGGTTTTGATCTAATCCGATAAATTTTTTTGTTGTTGGTAAAATCCAAATTTTTACGTGTTTAAATTGTATTTTTGAACCCATAAATGGATTCAACACCCTCAAATACCCCCATGGCACCCAAATTATGCAACTTCCATAACTAATATATGTAATTCTAATATTTTTTAAAGATTTACAATCACCATACGAACAAAATTAAACGGAAAACTCGAAAAAAATTAAAAACATAGAATATTTATACTACACCTTAAATATATATTATAAATGAATAAGCATTTATAAAAGTACATAGAGGAGCGTGCTTTAAAGTCCTAAAAATCCTTAGAGCTTTAAAGTGCTAAAAAAAATCTCTAAAACTCCTAAAAAAGAAGCAATTCATTTTAGAATGGCTTGGAAATCAAGAAAAGTCAAACAATTAGCTTTTATTAGCTTTAAAGATGAAAGCGGGGAGCGGCCTCTTTCTTCAGTCATGGAATTTCTTAGTATAGAGGGTATGCCTGCTCGAGGGAGGGGTTTTTTTATTACATATACCTTCTGACAGAGAAAAACGTCAATCTTTCAACTGGAGAAGGTTTCTTGAGGAGCAGAAAATGCATTGCATTTGAGAATGAGGAGATTATTTGGGGCACTGGTTAGAGTAGCGTCTCGAATGGATCTAAGATACGAGGCTGACGCCCAATGACAATCATGAGGTAGGAAGGGACACCTCTGCATTGCGATGTAGGGAAAGACATTGCTGTGTTATTTTGAGCGTGTTGGACATGGACCTCCTGAACGATGGTGAGACATTCATGTGCATGGAATCATGGAGGTAGGTCTCCACTTTTAATTTCCTCAACCCTTTCATGTACCATATAGTGATTTTCTTATGAAGGAAAGAGGAAGAGGGATGGTTTCACTGGTGAGTCAATGAATGCAATATCTTCAGAGAATGCAATTGTCTTCTATACTCAATGATTATATATATATATATATATATATATACATTTGTGTGAATAATTTGGTTAAGTATTCATTTATAGTAAGTATTGTATATATTTTTATTTTTGTTTCACATGTTAAAGGTTTTAAGTGTCTTATCCCATGGAGATAAGTTTTTAATTATTTGATTAACCTTTTATACCTGATCCTAACTCTTGTAGAATTGAGGGAATATCTGGTTAGAAATTAATATAGGTTGTGTATTGATATCCTAGGTTGAGCTTTAAACTTCAAAGACTGTAGTATGATAGAGCATTTGGATGTAATTCATTGATGGTTGGCTTAAGCATTGACTAGTGGTAATTAACTATGAATAGGAACAAACTGTTTTACTAGTAACTAATGGACCTCGATCTAAAAGAAGAGTTAATATGAATGTGGAATGTATTTGAAAGGTTCAATGTATGACTAGTATAGAGCTTTGATGTATAACATGGTGTCACTCATATTCTTTTACTAGTTTAGTTTAACTCAAGTATTAGACGAGATGTATAAATATCATCTAACAGATTTGGATAGTTACTATGATTGTAATAATGACATTAGGGATGAATTAATTGTGGAATTTGTGTTCTCTAATGATAAATCGTCAACTATTAGGTGTTAAGAAGGTTATATAATGGTATCCTAAATGTAAACTGTTGGGTGGATATGTTCATAGAATAAGTATAGAGTTAAATACTATGACTAGAAAACTACTAAATGATGCATTGAATTTTTAGTACCTTAAAGGGGATGTGTTCCATAAATAAGTACTTGAGTTTTGATTAATAGCTAACTTCCAATTATTTGAATGGTTAGTAGGTTAGTGAACATGGATGCATGCTATTTGTTTATACTTAATATGGTGAAAGTTAAGAGAAAGGTCGCTATTGGTTATAAGTCTTAAACCTCTATATGGGAAAATAATACTATATTCAATTCACTTGTTTTCTTATATGAAAAAGAGATGAATGTATTATGATTATTATTACAACTAATCATTGTGTTTAACATTTTTGTCTGTTTAAGTTAAAGGAAATTTTTTTATACCTCATATCCCCAAAATGATGTTGAGGGTATTGTGTATGTTACAACCAGTCTAAAAGGTGTCTTTCCTATCAATTTTTTACAACTTTTTCTATATGGCCATAATACAGATGGTATCCACAAGTCCCAATCATCGCTTTTCACATTGCATACTTTAGTTAAGGAATTATCTAAAATTTTATTAAAAGCTTTGATCGTTCCATTAGCATGAGGATGGTATGGCATACTCTTTTGATGGTAGATCTGAAATTATTTTGTTATTACTTTAATAGTATTGTTCAAGAAATGGGATCCCTGATCACTCATTAAAATCCTAGGGAAACCAAACCTAGTGATCACATTTTCAAATAAGAACTTCACAGCAGTCGTAGAGATGCAATCCTGAACTAGTTCAGCCTTAGTCACCAAGTCAAGTAACCTATCGCAGTTATTATGTACCTAGTTCTTGTTTTCTTCATGGGTGGTTTAATTGGTCCAAATAAATTCAACACCCCATTTTTCAAATGTTTTCAATGTTACTCGAGGTACTAATGGAATTTCATCCTTCCTTGAAGGTTTTCCAACCCTTTGGCATACATTACAAGGCCTACAATACTCTTTTGCATCCTTATGTAATGTAGGACGTCACAGACCTACCCTCAATACTTTCTGTGTTGTAGCCTTACCTACATAGTGTCCCCCTGCAACACCATCATGAGAATATGCTAGGATCATAGGTCTACATGTTCTAACACACATCTTCTCAAGATTTCATATGAACCTAATTTATACAATTGTCCTGCTAGAATCTAATAGTCTGTTGCTTTTACAACCAATTGTTTCTTCTGTGACACGGTATAATCCTTAGGATCCATACCTATACTCAAGAACTGAACAATATATTTGAAGTAATTATCCACCATCCTTACTGATAATAACTGCACATCAGGCAGGTTATCATCTAATTTCCCGGTTCTTCTCCTGTCTCCAAAATCGACAAATGATTAGGACCTGCATTTTACTTTCCAAGTTTGACTACAATTTCAAAATCATATTCTTGGAATAACAATAACCATTTGCAAATCCCCCCCTCCCCAACACTGGCTTATTGAACATGTATCTTAAAGCATAATGGTTAGTATACATTTTAAAATGAGACCCCATCAAATAATGCCTAAACTTTTGAAGTGCATATACCATTGCTAACCCTTCTCTTTTTGTCGTAGTATAGTTTCTTTTAGCTGTTGATAACTTTCTGCTAGCAAAATAAATAGGGTGATCTATGTCTCCTTCTCCCGGTTGCTCCAAAAATGCTCCAAAACCTATAGATGAAGCATCTACATGTACATGAAACTGTTTTCTCCAATCTGGAAAGACCAAGATTGACACAGTTACCATATTTTATTTCAATGTATCCAAACTCTGTTGGCATTCATCATTCCATTGGAATTTAATATCCTTTTCAACAATTTATCCATAGGTGCAATAATCTACGCATATCCCTTAATAAATTTCCTGTAATACCATGTATGTTCCAATTTTGTTCTCAACTATTGCGTTGATGCTAGTGGTGGCAAATCTACAATAATGACAATCTTACTAAGGATCCATAAAAAAACCCTATTTACATACTACATGTCCTAGTAAAATACCAAAATGAGCACAAAAGATGCATTTCTTCAAGTTTAAAGAGATATGGTATTGTCTACATTGATCCAACATCAACCTCAAATTATCAATATGATTCTCCAGTAGACTAAAATATGTCCAATCGTTGAAGTATACCTTAAAATTTTTATGGATAAACTCTTTGAAAGTTGCGATAACACCCTGAAAAAAATAGTAGGGGCATTATTCAACCCAAATGACATTACCGTATATTGGTAGCAGTCCCAATTTGTTGCAAATGCATTCTTATTTTTACCCCCCTTGGAAATATTAATATGATGATAACTAGAAAACCCATCTGTAAATGAGTAAGATTCATGTCCTCCAATGTTCTCTAATATATCATCTGTAAAAGGCGCGAGGAATGGATCATTTAAGCATGCATCTTTTAACTTTCTTAGATCGACACAAATTCTAACTTCCCCTGTCTTCTTATCCTGAACTACCATAGGGCTAATCCTCTTCGAATCTTCAATAGGTTCCATGATTCCTGTATCTGGCATCCTCTCAATTTCATCCTTCACTTTCTCTTTATATCATGGATTTAATCTGTAGGGTGTTTGTTTAATAGGCTTCACACCAGGATTAAGTGGAATTTTCATATTTCCTAAGTCACCAGCAATGTCCTTCATTTTTGAAAACTTGGTTGGGAATATATCCTGATACTCATGCAATAAATCAATAAGTTTTCCTACAGTTCCATTGTCCCAGTAATACCCAATATTAACAACCTTAGGATTCTCTTATGAACCAATATTTACTTTTCTAGTCTTGAAGGGATTTACAAATTTAGCAGATTCAATCTCAGGTCCTTCTATATCACAGTTACCTTCTGTCTCTGTTATATGCAGCTCCCTTGGGTCATTAGCTTCATGATCTCCTATAATATTATAGCACTCTAGTGCATGCTCAAGTGTCGCATCCCAATCTAGCATATTATATATAGGCAAAGTTACTTCTTCAAAAAATTTATCCTTAATAACTTGTAGAGATGCATCCATTGTTGGACTCTCATCTTCAAAACTAAAAGTTGTTTTAAAGTTCATAATCATGTATTCCTAATCTATTGTTCCATGTCACAGTTCCAACTTAGTATACCGGTTTCTTGGTACTGTATCCAATGTGTGAATAAACATGTGTACCCACACCTGCCTAGGCACATACGTCCATGTCGTAGTACATTCCATTAATTGTTTTGTAGCATTGGTCAAACCATTATATTTCACTCTGACATACTCATGTCCTTCTCCAAATCTGATTTCTAACAACTTTTTACACCGTGACCAACCTTCTATATTATTCTTATGAGTATTCCACCACCTTGTTGGGGTAGCCTTCAAGGCTATATCTAAAGCTAATACCCTTTGTTGCTTTGGAACTTGCAATTCAAAATTAGAAATAAAAGAATCTGAATTCATTAAGCCATCATATATAGGTGGGTTACATACCTCTGTCCTGATCCAACGTAGTGATTTAGAAATGTGAGCACACCTTCTCATAGATACCTCATGTAGCCTATTTTTCCAATTCTCCAATCCCTCATCTGAATCTAATGCACATGAGCTGATATTGCGCCAACCCAGGTTTTGATTTGTTGTAGGGTTGATATAATTATCCATTCTTGCTGTCATTTTGTAAATATTTTTCAGTTCTTGAGCATCATTGTCTTCTTTAACAGGTTCACCATATCTCTCACCTTCTAGAGGATCCAATGGTGCAATAACTTTGATTCCCCTCCTTCAATTGTCATTAGTCTCTTTTTCAAGTTAATCATATCCTAATTATCCATTTCCCAATTTGTTCCAAGCAGTGTTCGATAAGGGTTCATATTTCAATTACTTGAATGTATGCAAAGCTTCGCAATCCATCCACATCGAATGGTACCCCTACTAATCTACCAAATGGGATCACTTTCTGTTGATTTTCCAATCTTCATTGTATTGGTGACCATACGAGCTTAGGATTACCTATATTTTCGCATGTTTGCTTAATAAGTACATTTACATCTGACCCAACATCCAAAATAATAAAATCCATATCATAATCCCCAACTTGGGAACTAAGTTGAAGTTCCCTACCTATCCTCTTCTTACGTTGCAAATGATTGATAGTGCTTTCTTCAACAGGCTTTATTGTTTCTCGGTCAAATTGATTAATCAAACTGCGAAGTTATTATACCGCTTTTTCATATTTTAATAGATCTAAACAACTTTGCAAGAAATTATTCAAAGGACTTACCTTTCCCGATGGTCTCTTTGGAATCGAGTGATCATAAATTGGAGGCATCTCGAACATCATTGCTAAGTGTCCTGGTTGTCCACAATTATAATAAATTATCTATCATCTTCCTCTTCCAAATCCATCTCTTCCGCGACCTATGAATCCACCTAGTCCTTGATTATAGCCTCCTCTCTGGGCATTGAACTGCACATTTCTCCCTTCAGCTTACTCCCCCCCCTTCATTTTGTAGGCATCAACTTTACATTCCTTTAGCATGTCATATGCTCTACAGTTTGCTTCATAATGGCCTACAAATCTACATAAGTTACAAAATAGGTTTTTAGGAGTATTCAAATACTTTTGCACCATGTAACATTCTTCTGGTCGATGTCCTCTATTTTTGCATAGTTCACACTAGACTCCAGCTCCATGATTCAAGGGATTAGGGACCCTTGTGGATAGATAATATTTAAATGCCAGACATTGATCCTGTGGCCCTCTGCCTTGCACTTAATACACCATAATTCCTCTCATTTCTCTTTTCCTTTCTTAATATCTTGGATCTGAAGTGACAAATTTTCTAAATGTGTCTGGATCTGACCAATCACTATACCAGTATATCCTACTGGGGATGCCTCTAACTTCATCATAATTTCAAGGGCCTCAGACTGCAACACAACCTTCTATTGCATCAATGGTAACCTTATATGTTAAGTAATAATGCAACTATAAACCATTCCTTATGTTGGGTATCTAGAATTTGAAAACTTACACAATCCATTCGAAGTTTTAAACCGTTAGTCAAAGTCCCACAATGACTCATTAGGTGATTGCTTAATATCTTTAAGATCAGTGATACAATGTGACTCTGAATTAGGATTATTGAAGTCATCTTCCATCGTAGCTTTAATCTTTTCTAGTGTTTGTGGTTATCCTCCTTGGGGTACAATAAATAATTTCATAAACTATTTAAATGCACGATCCTGCAAGGTTATGATGAACTGCACTCTTTTTACATTATTATCTTGCACTTGTTTGAAATTCCAGACAACTTCACAAAGAAACCAATGTTGTTTCATATCTTCTGATCCATTCCCATGAAAAACAATCAATTTCATATCATCTCCTGCCATTTTCTTTCTTGGAGGTACCAGTTGACTTTGAACTATAGGACCAACACTTCCACTATTCTAATTAGTTGAACTACGATTTTGACTAGCTAAACCAGTACTCTGATTATTTTTACTACTATTACTTGCTTCCACAAGATGTGACGGGATATAAATACTTACCTCAATTTCAGGAGATGCAGAAGAGTCATGGGTATGTCACATCATCCATTTTTAGATGAATCAACTGGATCTTCCTCCTATTTGAGTTGATAATATTCATTTTCTTCTTTTGTACTAACTGATTCTTCCCTGAGATATGCTATGACGATGTAGTCTCGTCATTTGGTCACAATATGAATTTCCTTTCTCCCTGTCGCAGTTTTTCTCCTCTTACGATTTTGAAATCTGTTTCCACTTCGTAGTAATCCAGACTCTTCATCTATCTCACTTTATTCTCGCCTTAGTATTTCAACTCACTCTTCTCCCACATACTTCTTAGACCTTTCCCCGATGTGTGAAGCTGCTTACTCTTCAGATTCCATTCTCATGATACCTTTTTCACAGAGTAACATCTTAATCCACAACTACATAGACTTCAAATATCTACCTTGTGGTCCTTTTTAAATTCTTTTTCAGCTGCGCTATAATACTTTAAAGTTTCTACAACTAACTTTGTAATATAAATCACAAATATACTATTAACCCAATAATCAACAACACGAGAAATCTTATTATTGATACCTTTAAGTATCCAAATCAACTCAAGACTCCAAATCGTTGGTTCACCTCCATGAAAACATCTCTTTTGTTCTGCTAAATTCGAAAACCATTTTGCTAATATAATAGGCTAATATAATAGGAAACTCGCCAAAGAAAATTTCATGTCGATATGAGAAAACATACCTTTCCAACCACTCATGTGAGGTGATCCACGGATTTTTTTTTCTCTTCCAAAAAATCTTACTGCTTCTTGTCTATCCATTCCATAATCTCTTTTTTAGTCGGATGCCACATCCACATCCCCTTCAGACACAGACCCGGTCCTAGAAACGAAACCATTTGTTGGTTTTAATATGGGAAAACCCAAGTTCATTATGACACATACCAAAAAATACCAATATACTTTCCCTTTTGGCATCACCTGCAAGCAGGTGAAGTCTCACCCGAAGTACCTATGGGTACTGCAGGAACCACGTTTCTGCAACATTGAAGGGTAGGGGACTGTATTCTATCATCATACCCATTAATGTAACCTCGAAAACAATCAATTAAATCACATAACCAACATAATACATACATTAATTGCACAATAATATCATAACTACACCATTCATAGTTTATTATCATTAGTGAGAGTATTATCATTTAACAATATTATGTAGATCAAATATAACAGACACATAACACAGATTTAAAGTACAACATATATTTTTACGTGGAAACTCAAATGGGAGAGAACCACATAAATGCTTTGTTTATTCACTAATCCCATTATATAAAACATTCTATATTCTTACAGATCTGCGCACAAAGCCTACAAACCTCAACCATTACAAAAACCCTTCAATTACACAAAACGCAACATCAATAGATGGGATCACTCAGTTCTTCGTCACACTATCTTTTCATTAACATTTCATCAACAACCTATTCTAACCAACCATTTACATATATATAGCCATTGGCATATCCCCCGCGGACCACTAAGTGGGCCCAAAATACTAACTTCCTCCCCAACTTACTCTAACCACTTTCTCAGTTGACGTGATCAACCACTTCTTTTCCCTTCTTTCTTGGTCGCTATGTTAGAGTCTGTGCTTCTTTTGCAGTCATGCTCCCTATGAACACTTCGATGCGCTACCACTTTTCACACCAATGCACAAAAATTGGTTCAAATACCTTAGGGCCAACAAACACTCTATAATTCTATGCTCTTCTTGTGCAAGAAAGCTTTGGAAAATGATGGATCACCCGAGGGAATGTTTAGTAGAAAAATGGATGCCTGAGCCTAGATGGTGAGTGACTACAAATAAGAGATTACTTGAATAATTCTATTGGGAGAGATTGATGTTTTATACGAGTTGGGATCAAGAATAAAGTATATGTATATATAACTTGGGTGTGTTAGAGAAGATAATAAGATGAATCTCACCCGTGGCATGGTGGGAATGTTATATTATTTACATGTAAATCAACTGGAAAATTCGATAATCGATTGGTATAAGTCGATTGGAGTCAAAGGCGATAGAAAGTGGAAGTCTGGTCGACCAACCAATGTAGGTAGTGTTTTCACACCAGCCCATGCAAAAGAGCACCACTAAGCATTCTGCTAATCATACTAGAGTTTCAAGAAAAACACTTGTAATAAACAAAGTACAAAAAATAAATTAATCTAGCATGCAAGCAGAATTAATCTAATCTAACATTTCAAATACATCCTTTGATAGACAACAATTAAACAATAGAATCATTTAATGAATCAAGAATTGTATTTGTATTAAATGTGTACATAGGGGTAAGAATCATCTCATAAGAAGCAATAGGAAGGGCCCTTGGAGCTATCTAAGGGAGGGTCCATGTGTTCTCTTTGCAATCCATGATCCTCTGGCCACACGTCACAGTTGCAATCTTCGACAAGGTGATACATGAACAAGAGGGATGAGCTCCAATCTTAGGAAAATTTCCACAAAGTAATAGGTTGAGAAATGAATGGAGAAATCTCATTGAATGGGGGACCTTGAAGGTGCATTTATAGGCTTGGTGAACGACTTTGGGGATAAGGATCATGGCAATTTTTTCCATCTGGAATCCTTTCCATGATTTTTATTGAGTTAGAGTTTGTGCCTAGGTTTCGTCTTTTTGCATGGGAAAAGCAGGAAACAACCAAAATCTATGTTGGGATTCAGGTCTCTCTTTTTTTAATCTTTTGTGTGAATTGGATCACTCTTTTCATTGGATTTGATGGGTCCTGGGTCGCTCATTCCCTAGGGATATGAGTGACATGAACTTAAAGTGTCCCCTTTTGGTATATGCTTTGATTTTTTGGCTTTTGCAATGTCTTGTCAAGGTTGAATGGGTGGAATGATGTGGAAATGAGATGGAATGATGGTGTATGTGTTAGGATATTCCTATACTCCATCCTAGTCCTACCAAAATTTTCATTATTTTGCATTTCAGTCATGCATGCATTTTTGCATGCAGTCATGCAATTGCATGCATCCCAGTCATCAAGTTGGTGTCTCCTAGCACCTAGAGCTTAGTTTACTAGCCCTGGGAGCCTCTTTCTGCTCAGTTCCAGCCCTCCTAGTCAGTAATGCACCCTCCTTTCACCTACCACATGAGAAAGGCACCCTCCCTCACCTACCACCAGTTACACTTCAGTTAGTTGAGTGATTTGTGGATCTATTCCTTGTTTTGAGGACAGATTGACTAGTTTACTGACTGAGACACTCCGATGGACCTCCAGTGAGCCTAGATTTCCAGTTCTGACTCCAGTTAGCTCCTCTTGCGCCCTCCTTTGATCCTACTTCACTACATTAGTGCACCATGCTTGTGTTACACCTACTACATTCAGTTAGATTCAGTTTTCCACCTGGTTGAAAATTACTTGTGTATTGATGACACTCCATTGATGATGATGAGGACTCCTAGTGGTGTATTGTTGACACTCCACTGATGATGATGATGACTCCTAGTGCAGATAATCCATGACCATGCAGGCTAATTCGAATTGCCACCTTGGAATTTGAATCCTCTCCACCATTGTATTATTTATTGTTCATATTATGATTAATGAATTAGTGTGTGATGTTATTCTACTTCTATGTAAGTTCTACTGTATCGTAATTATGTTGCTCCTTTACACTGCATTGACCACTCTTCTTCTATTTTCCAGCTTAATCTTAATCTTTCTTGTGAGGTATACATCAGCTCTTAGATCTGCTGTGAAGGATTTTCACATGGTATCAAAGCCTGTTGAGAGTATTGTCTATCTCCATTCCTGAGATTTTTTTGCAGGTTATTATCAAGATTTTGAGTGCAGCTGTTGTAGCAGTTTCTGTACTTTTGCAGCAGTAGCAGTTGCAGACATTTTCTATTGTTTTTTGCAGTTCTTCTGAAACAACTTCCATGAATCCGAAAGGAATTCCTCCTCTTTCTCCATTCAAATATGATGAGTGGAAACCAAAGATGATAGCACATTTGAAGAGACATGGTCTCTTTGATTATTGTTTTGAAAGAGAGTTCGAATCCTATGAAGAAGAGAATGATTGGTTAAATGAAGGTGACAGAGCCTATGCAGCAATGATGTATGCTATGTCTCGTTGCATGGTAACCCACTTCCTTTTTGCTGAATCTCCAAAAGAGCTATGGGCACATCTGGATGAAAGATTTGGCAAACAGAATGAAGGGATTGGTCCAAACCATTTCAAGAGCAAGCCTAGTGATGCATTTGCCCTCCTTGATGGTCTCTCTGATCATGAATCAATATCAAACATATCTCATAATGAAGTTGTCCACAAATAAGAAGAACTTGCAGATTCTACACTCATGCTCTCAATATCTTCTATTTTGAATTTTGTGCCAACTCACACTCTAGAAACTGCGGAGGTTCTTAAATCCTCTCTTGCACAAGATTTTGTTGGTTTGCATAATGATGATCTCATGAATGTTTCAGAGGTTAAATAAGCAATTGGAGGTAATGCATTTTCTCTCCTTGATCACTCACCTCTTATGTACTACTGTAAGATCATTTGTACATGCTCTCAGAAGTTTATTGAAGATGTAGGGCATTGCCATTCGCTTGGGATAATTTCTCATGCATTTCATGGTTTTGATCTCACCTCTAATTGTTCAAAGGAAATCTCAAGAAACCATTTTTCAAGTCTTAGATCTGATTTGGATTCCAAGCAATCAATATCATGTGATGGTTCTTTTGGGCATAATATCACCTATGATGGTTCAAGGGAGAAAACAAAAGACTATCTACACATTCTTGGATTTGATCCTACCTCAGCTGATTCGAATCATAGGTTCCAGGATCATCCTCATACCTCTGGATTTGTTCTCATCACATTCGATTTGAAGAGCAAGTACAAGCACATGCTTTTAGAGCATGATCCACTTCTTCCCAAGAAGAAGATACCTCCAGAAATATGACCAAGCATCACACCTGCTTGAGTTTGGAGCATTTATTTTGGTGTGCCCTACAGTCTATTTTGAGGGGGGGTATTTTTCCCATGAGGTTTTCCCCATTTCCTCGGTTTATGGATTGTTAGTTATTATTCATTATATTGGGTGACCTTTGGTCTAAGTTACTAGGGCCCAGGATGGATTAAGGGGGGGTGTTACGATATTCCTATACTCCATCCTAGTCCTACCAACATTTCATTATTTTGCATTTCAGCCATGCATGCAGTCATGCAATTGCATGCATCCCAGTCATCAGGTTTATGGACTGTTATTTATTATTCATTGTATTGGGTGACCTTTGGTCTAAGTTACCAGGGCCCAGGATGGATTAAGGGGGGGTGTTATGATATTCCTATACTCCATCCTAGTCTACCAGCACCTAGAGCTTAGTTTACTAGCCCCGGGAGCCTATTTCTGCTCAGTTCCATCCCTCCTAGTCAGTAATGCGCCCTCCTTTCACCTACCACATGAGAAAGGAACCCTACCTCACCTACCACCAGTTACACTTCAGTTAGTTGAGTGATTTGTGGATCTATTCCTTGATTTGAGGACAGATTGACTAGTTTACTGACTGAGACACTCTGTTGGACCTCCAGTGAGCCTAGATTGCTAGTTCTGACTCCAGTAAGCTCCTCTTGCGCCCTCCTTTGAGCCTCCTTCACTACATTAGTGCACCATGCATGTGTTACACCTACTACATTCAGTTAGACTCAGTTTTCCACCTGGTTGACAATCACTTGTGTATTGATGACACTCCACTGATGATGATGAGGACTCCTAGTGCTGTATTGTTGACACTCCACTGATGATCATGATGAATCCTAGTGGAGATAAGCCGTGCCCATGTAGGATAATTCGAATTTCCACCTTGGTATTTGAATCCTCTCCACCATTGTATTATTTATTGTTCATATTATGATTAATGAATTAGTGTGTGATGTTATTCTGCTTCTATCTAAGTTCTACTATATCATAATTATGTTTCTCCTTTACACTGCATTGACCACTCTTCTTCTATTTTCCTGCTTAATCTGAATCTTTCTTCTAAGGTATACATCAGCTCTTAGATCTGCTGTGAGCATTTTCACAGTATGTAGGTGACTGGGATGATGACATGGACAATGGACAAATTTTAGGTGTTAATAGATTTCCCCATGATGTTTGAAGTCAGGATATCATTGTATGGATGACATACATCATAGCATCTTCTTTTTCTAGGAGATAAGTGTGACGGTGCAGTAGAAGATGGAGACTATGTCGAAGGTAACTCACCCTCCTACGACTATAGGGGCCCTTACTTGAAAATACAATACCAAACATGGATGAGGTGCATATAATATCAAATATATGGATGAGGCAGGAATTCCCATACTCTTATCGATGTCTCAAAATAAAGAAGTGGATCTAGGCCGTAAGGGGACCTGATCAATACATGGATAATTGTTGTGTAAATCATAAGTGTCCAGGATGGACTCAAATATGGAATATAATCATGGTCCAACCATGGATGATATGAGGAATTGATACTGTAAAAATGACATCCACATGGAATGCTAAATCACAATAATTGATGCATTGGTAGATTTGAAGAGGTCTAAAATCTGTAGTGACTCAAACAACTGAGGGTTTGAATTGAGTAGGACCAAGGAACTGCATCTGAACTGGATATAATAGGAAGCATGTAACTAGAGGGATTCCAAACACTATCATCCATGTAGCTCGGATATATCCGGAAACATATTGTTGAGGGGTTTCCACATATACTCACCAATGGACTAGAGTTAAGGGATATCCAGGGTATTTGACCAAATAATGAGAGCACCATCCACCTGTACAAATCTCATTTGTGTGATAATTTAGTTGATTTCAAGCACGTGAGAAACAACCAATCCAAGGGGAACTGAGGTCTCCCCTTGGTTGGTCCAAGGGGATTATTGATGGTGGTTATGAGGCTAAGGTATAGGTTACCTATAGGTATATTCTCTGGAATAGATGTGTTTATGTTGAAGGAGGGAGACATGCAATTGACAAGGAAATGGTGTCTCCTTGAGGGGAGCACGAGGGATACAACCGAGAACTAAAAGGGACTAAACATGTAGTTGAGGGACTGCTAGGGGATACAAGGGTAGGTGAGTAATGGACTCAAAATTCTTTTGTTCAAAGTATGAAGGAATGGATGACCTGGAATAATGTGTGAAATTAATTTTGGGGAGGGACACAACTTAGGATGCTAGGTATTATAACTGCAATGGGGGAAACTTAGCGGGGAGGAGGGTGGTGTATTGATACTTAATTTGGGGAGAACATGATGTAAATATGACTCCAAGGGTGACTCATCATGGAATATTCTGAACAAAGGCGACCAGGGATGTTGTCTTAAAGAGATACTATACACTATATATAGGGGTGCTAAGGAGCACCCTTTTGTTAAATGGTTTCTCTGATGCGTGAGCACCGAACAGAAGTTGTGGAGAAATACTTCACAATCGTAGCTTCCAAGATGCGTGAACACTAGGAAAAAGGGGGTTCTTAAAAGCACTTTTATATAATGGTTGCTAAGGTGGGAGGCCACCTCGACGAAATAAAATGCTTATGAAAGTAGCTAAGTGTCCAATGAACTGGTGAGATGATTTGAATGAATGGGTGGAAAATAATGAAATTTTTGATGCTGGGGTAGGACATTGATGGTAACCTCCTTGCAGGATGATGAATAGCAGAAAAATAATGTAACTTTTGTAGTATGGATGGAGCGATGGGATCATGAGTGTACATTGTGAAACACCAGAATGTCTTAATGGACATAATTTTGGGATTCTGTGGCGTAGGCCAATGAGTGATGATGACAAGTAATATGTGGATTTGTGCAAAAACACACTAAATGGACTCCCAATCATACTTGATATTGACGACATGGGTTCCAGACGGAAAGGGGCGCTACAGGGTTACCCATGTAAGGTGGGATCTACTGCTGAGTAAGGAATAATGTAAGAGTGGTTAGGTTGGGTGATGCAGGAGCACTGAGTCAAAATCCAGACTTCTGGAAATGATTTGAAAATACAAAAATAATTACAAGCGAAAGAGTGGGATCTTTTCACTGTCGTTTCTAGATTTCTAGAATAGGATGTGAACTTGAATAAAGGGATTTAAAATCTCTCGAATTTGCCATGTAATCTTCATTATGTGTTAGTTTAGATATTAAAGGAGAATATTATGTAAAATTAGTTTTTAGCTAATATTGGAGAGAATCAATCCTCTTGTTATGGATCTCAACCGCTTAGAAGTGGGTATATATGTAACTTCTGCAGTTAATGAAAAGTTGGGTTGGATTGAATTGGAGAGTTGAGAAATTGTCAAATTTGTACTCTGTGATTTTGTCTTGAAATCCCCGGAAGTTCTACCTTCGAATTTCTTGTAAATTGAATGCTGAGTATCTTTGTAATTCGTCTCTGTAAGTGAAGTTCATTTAATTGCCGCGTTCTTTCAGAGATTGTGAGGACATAAATCGATCACTGGAAGGATCGATTTCCCAAAAGTCGTGTTAAGTGAGAAAATGCAAGGCGAAGAATAAATCTGGAGGAAGAATTCGAGACTAAGATTTTCTGTTAAGTTCGTGTTTCCGTCGTGTTAAAGTTCATACTGGTTAATTGGGAATTTCCTTTGGTTCACAGATCAACGGCATATAGGAAAGAGGATCTACCGTCCACGTGGTTGTATCTACACTGTCCACATGTCATCGAGATATTCGCCGAAGTCAAACCGTGTAAGTTTTCGAATTTCTTTGTGTTTTAAAGGATCTTTCAAAATCCATATACCATGAATGTATAAAAACACAAAGATTAAACCTGAACACAAGAATCTAGAATTAGACGACCTAATCTCAATGGTCGAGAGATTAAGTTTGGCGCTTGAAACTATCTCGCCATCAATTGTGGTATCAGAGTTTGAATCACGAAAAATATCAGGGCTTATAAACAATACTAAACAGAACATCAGGAACAAGAGAGGAAAGTTTAAAATGGATTTTATAGTTGGTAAAGGACGTGGGGGTCGACGAAGAGGAAGACCTATTGCAAATGCAGAAGTGATGGAAATTATGCAACAAGTAAACGCCCGACTAGCAGTGATGGAACAAAGAGATGTTGTTGATGGAGATGTTAGTGAGCCAGAAAATGAGGCCCCAGATGCAGAATACCAGGTGGTGATTGCTCATGAGTTGAGGTTTTTAAAAATAGTATTGAAATCCTCTTCAAAACCTAGATTAGAAATTCCAGTTTATAAAGGAGATCTCAATCCTGAAGAATTGATTGACTGGATAAATGATATGGAGAAATTCTTTGATTATGAAGAGATGGAAGATGAGAAGAAAGTGAAATTTGTTGTCACTAAGTTGAAGGGACATGCAACACTTTGGTGGGATGGAGTGCAGGTAGAAAAAAGAAGACTTGTTAAACAACCAATTAAAAATTAGAGCAGAATGGTGGCAAAATTGAGGGGAAAATGATTATCAAGTGGATATCAGTTATCCTTATACAGACAGATGTAGAACCTTATACAAAGGTTATTGAATATGATAGAATACACATAGGAGTTTTATAAAGTGAGCATAAGAGTAGGACAAGTGCAAGACACTGCAGATCATATTGCCAGATACATAAATGGTATCTGAATGGAGATACAAGATGAGATTAGTCTATTGTCTCCAAAAACAATGGATGAGGCGTACCAAATGGCCTTGAAGGCTGAGGAAAAACTCACGAGGAAGCAATCTTCCAGAGGAAAAGGTACTTTCTGAGGAAGGGGAAGTCAAGGTGGTAGAGAAAGATATACAACACCTAGAGATGGAGATAGCAGGATCTCAAGTCATCATACACCCTCATATGGTGATGCAAGAGGCATAAGGAGTTTTTCTAGAGGAAGAGGAGACGTAGGCAGAGGAAGAGAATTGGGATGCTTCAGATGTAACAAATTAGGACACCGATCCTATGATTGTCCTGAAAATGCAGGTACAAACCAGAGAAATGTCATTGTTGCTCAAACAAAGGGAGATGAAACACAAGTGCCAGAAGCAGAGAATATACCAGAGATAGGGGAATATTTGATGATAAGGAAAGTGTTGTTGAAACCAAAAAAGGAAGCTGTGGAACCAGCTCAAAGGAAACCCTTGTTCAAGAAAGTATGTAAAGTTCAAGGGAAATGCTGTCAAATGATAATAGATAGTGGCAATATGGATAATTTGGTCTCTATAGAAGTGGTGGAGAAATTAAACCTGAAGAAAGTTAAACATCCAACACCCTACAAGGTTTCGTGTCTTAAAAAGAATCACCGATTGCTAGTAAATGAACAATGTGAAATAGAGTTGCAATTGGGTAAGTACAAGGACATAATTGTATGTGATGTGATGCCTATGGACGTGTCACATATTGTTGGGAAGACCTTGGCAATATGACAGAGGAGGCATACATGACGGGAAGAAGAACACTTATAAATTCAAAAAGATGGTATCGACCATACATTGGTACCTATGAAGGAAGAAGGTACATCAACAAACCCTGAACCAAAAGATTTGTTGTTAAGTGGAAAAAGATACTTACAATAGATTGAATAAAATGAGGTAAATTTTGCATTAGTTTGAAAACCCAAAGTGATACTTACCTCTACTAAAATTTCTGATTTACCAATTGAAATTCAAGACATGTTGGATGAGTATAATGATATCATTGTAGATGATTTACCCCATCTGAGAAGTATCATCCATCGTATAGATCTAATTCCAGGAGATAACTTTCCAAACAGAGCAGCTTATAGAATGACTCCTGCAGAAAATGAAGAAATCAGGAAGCAGATCCAAGAGTTATTGGATAAAGGACTGGTTAGAGAAAGCTTGAGTCCTTGCACAGTACCAACAGTACTGAGCCCAAAGAAAGATGGAGGATGGAGAATGTGCGCTGATTAGAGAGACATAAATAAAATCACTATCAGATATAGATTTCCTTTACCCAGAATTGATGATCTAATGGATTGTTTGGGTGGGGAAAAGTACTTTTCAAAGATGGACTTGAAGAGTGGCTACCATCAAATCAGAATCAAAGAAGGAGATGAATGGAAAACTGCTTTCAAGACAAATGAGGGGTTGTATGAATGGTTGGTAATGCCTTTTGGATTATCAAATTCTCCTAGTACGTTTATGAGACTCATGAATGAGGTGTTGAAAGAATTCATAGGTAAATTTTTGATAGTATATTTGGATGATATATTAATCTACAGCCGGTCTAAAGAGGAGCATTTGAGGCACTTAAATTTTGTCTTAAGGAAATTGCATCAGGAAAAGTTATTGATGAATCTTAAAAAAATTCATTTTTTAAAGAAGAATTATTATATTTTGGGTTTGTTATTTCTGCAGAGGGATTGAAAATGGATCTAGAAAAAGTAAAGGAAATCACAGAGTGGCCTTCACCAAGAAACTTGTTTGAAGTAAGAAGTTTCCATGGTCTTGCTAGCTTTTATAGAAAATTCATAAGGAACTTTAGTAAGATAAATGCTCCTATCATTGATACAATCAAGAAGGACAGACAACCATTGAAATGGATTGCTTGTAATGTCCCCATTTTGATCCCCTTTGTATTAAATCATAAATGATGTAGATATTGTAATTTGATCATGGTGAGGAGCTCAAGGCCAAGGCCCCACCATTGACTTAGCATTTTTGTATCGGCAATTAAAAATAGATGCCTACGGCTCTTGTGCTAGATATGCACAATGTAAATTAAGACATCATGTAAATACGAAATTTAATGAAAAAAAAAACAACAACTGGCTATGCTATGCAACAAAGAGATGGGGCATGATTCTACAAGGAAAAGGGAGGGAAATTATTCAAACCCTTGAGCCAATGGTATTAATCCATGTGTCAATGGGGAAACCCATAAACCACCAACTACCCATTTTGTCTCATGCACCCAATCATTTAATTCTTCCAAGAAATTGGTTAAGGCAGTTAATGCCTTGGAAATGAAGAAGTATGGCAGCCAATTTCGTGCATGGGCAAGCCATCAACCTGGAAATTCGTGTTTTTGCTTGTTGGGAAAGAAAACACCCACGAAATGGTGCCCAAAGCCATTCTGAACAGTCAGTCTTCTCTCACTCACGCAGTTGGAGTTAGCTGGGTCTTTCCCTGCACGTTTTTCATCCAAATCCTGCGTTTTTCCATGCCCAGGAATTCGTTTTGGTATTGTGCAGCAGCTGGGGAAGGAGGGATGCAATTTTGGACTGAGGGAGAGGTCGGTTTTGCCCTTGGGGCGTTTTTCTGGAATGGGTTGCTCTCCTAGTCGAATTTCTCTAGTTGCCATTTCGTTTTGAGTCTACCCTCATTTTTCTGGGTTAGTTGAAACCCCATCTCATGCATCTCACTGTAAAAACGTTTTATCCTGCCCCATAATTTTGTTCTGCTGTTATGTGCATCCTCGTTTTTGGTTTGAACCTGTGAGCTGAAGTTTTGGAGTGGTAGTGGACAGAAGTGGCTTGATAAACCTAGTGGGGGAGACAACCTCTCAAGAAGATCAAGAGGGCTTTGGTTACTCTTCTATGCATACCCTGAAAGCACTAGATAGGGAAGGTATGGCTTGAGGGACTGTATAGCAGTGAAAAGAATACTTCCTTGTGCTGGGTGTGTAGGTATTGTGGGTGCCAAGCTAGATAGATCTTGCAAGGTTATCCCTGGCTCTGTGCTGGAGCTCACTAGCTTAGCAACTCTTCCTTTCCATCTCCTAGCAGCCTGATAAACCCAATTGTAGATTGGCTTGGCTCATCTTGGTGTATGCTTGGCTATGTGTGAGTCTGCTGTTCCCTGGTTCCTTGTAGAGATCATGCCCAGCTCGGGGGTGGCAGTGGTGCTGAGAGATTGAGGAGCACACTGGCCTATGGTTGGGTGGAACGTTGCAGTTGCATAGCCAGTTGCTTGGGACTACCTTATTGAGATAAGTATTCTCTTGTGTAAATTGACAATTATCATTTGATGAATATTATGAATGTATGTGGATGTGTTAAACGAATTTACTTCCGCTGTGTTTTTAAACGTTATGCATTCCCATATGATCTTGTATAATTCTGCAAAGGTCTTTATTTAATGGCTGTCACAGAATTTTGAATGTATGTTAGATCTCAACAGGATCTATTTAATCTCCGTTGTGTTTCTATACATGCACATATGAATATGGGGATAATTGCCCGGATTGAGCACCAATGTCCTCTCTATCATGCTGGTATGGTAGGAGGGGACATTACACTGCTGAAGCAGAAGAAAATTTCCAGCTACTGAAGAAAAAGGTGACAGAGAAACCAGTTTTGGTTCTACCTGATTTTAACAAGCCATTTCAGGTGAAATGTGATGCAAGTGGAGAAGCCACTGGTGCTGTATTAAGTCAAGATGACAGACCTGTAGCATATTTTAGTGAGAAGTTGAATGATACTAAGAGGAAGTATTCCTCTTATGACAAAGAATTCTATGTAGTTGTGCAGACATTGAAAAAGTGGAGACATTATTTAATGTCTAAGGAATTTATCCTTTACTCGGATAATCATGCCTTGCAATTCATAATGCAATAGCCAAAGCTAAACCAGAAACATGCAAAATGGGTATAATATATTCATAATTTTAACTTTGTGTTGAATTATATCAGTAGCCAATCAAATAAAGTAGCAGATCCCTTGAGCAGGAAAAGTATAATGATTCAGGAAAGTCAAAATTCAAATTTTAGGCTTTGATTTTCTTAAGGAATTATATGAGAATGATGTAGACTTTAAAGAGGCATTTGAAGCATGCAAGAATCCTGTCTTGTTGGAAAAAATTCAGTGGTTGGATTATTTCTTGCAAGAAGGTATATTGCTTAAGAAAAACCAGTTGTGTATACCAATTTGTTCTATGAGGAAGAATTTAATTAAGGAGAAGCATAGTGGTGGACTAGCTGGACATTTTGGTGCTGATAAGACTTTTGAGCAGCTGAGTCATTTTTAGTTTTGGCCAAAAATGAGATATGAAGTGGAGAAATATGTGAAGAACTGTAAAGTTTGCCAATATTCCAAAGGAAGGAGCCAGAACACAGGTTTGTAGACTCCATTTCCTATTCCAGACAGACCTTTGGATATGGTGAGTATGGATTTTGTTTTGGGTTTACCTAAAACTCAAAAGGGTAATGATTCGATATTTGTTGTAGTTGAAAGATTTTCCAAAATGGCTCATTTCATTCCATGTTTTAAAACCAGTGATGCTACTCATGTTGCTAATCTGTTTTTCAAAGAAGTTGTGAGGTTGCATGGATTTCCCAAGAGCATTGTCTCGGACAGAGACACTAGATTTCTTGGTAATTTCTGGAGAACCTTGAGGAAGAAGCTTGGTACTAAACTAAGTTTTAGTTCAACATATCACCCTTAGACAGATGGACAAACTGAGGTATTGAACAGAAGCCTGGGAAATCTATTGAGAAGCTTAGTTGGCGAACATCCCAAACAGTGGGATCAAGTTTTGGTACAAGCGGAATTTTCTTATAATGATTCTTTTAACAGGAGTACAGGGCATAGTCCATTCCATATTGTTTATGGTATGCACCCAAGAGGATCACACGAGTTGAGAAACTTAGGAAAATTAGAGGTGATAAGTGCTGAAGGAGAGGATTTTTCCTCAGAAATACAAGAAATCCATGAACAGGTGAAGCAACAGCTACAGGACAGTAGCCACAAATATAAAAGTAGAGTAGATTTGAAAAGAAGGGAAGTAAATTTTGAAGTAGGAGACTTGGTATTAGCACACCTCAGAAAAGAAAGGTTTCCAAGAGGAGAGTATAATAAATCGAAGCTGAAGAAGATTGGATCATGCAAGATACTAAGAAAATTCTCCGCAAATGCATATGAAATTGAGTTACCTCCTGACATTGGAATATCTCCTATTTTCAATGTTTCGGATTTATATAGGTATGAGGAGAAAGAGACAGATATTTCAGCTAAAAATAAAGAAGAGCAGAAGATGAAGTGGGTAAAACAATTACCTACAGCCAAACCTTTACAACCGGAAATCATTTTGGATGAAAGAGTGTATAAGAAAACCAGGGACAAGGAATATCTCGAATATTTGGTCAAATGGAAGGATCATCCAGTTGTAGATGCTACGTGGTTAACATAAACAATATTGCATAGGATGGGTAGTTCAATAGATGAGGTCATGGACAAGAGCCCAAGAAAATTTTTCAACCTTGGGAGTCTGATGTAGGAGCACTGGGTCAAAATCCAGACTTCCGGAAATTATTTGAAAATGCAAAAATAATTCCAAGCCAAAGAGTGGGATCTTTTCGCTGTCGTTTCTATCTTTCTAGAATAGGATGTGAACTTGAATAAAGGGATTTAAAATCTCCTGGATTTTCCATGTAATCTTCATTATGTGTTAGTTAGATATTAAAGGAGAATATTATGTAAAATCATTTTTTAGCTAATATTGGAGAGATTTGATCCTCTTGTTATGGATCTCGATCACTTAGAAGCGGGTATATATGTAACTTCTATAGTTAATGAAAAGTTGGGTTGGATTGAATTGGAGAGTTGAGAAATTGACAAATTTGTACTGTGTGATTTTGTCTTGAAATCCCCGGAGGTTCTACCTTCGAATTTCCTGTAAATTGAATGCTGAGTAACTTTGTAATTCGTCTCTGTAAGTGAAGTTCATTTAATTTCCGCATTCTTTGAGAGATTGTGAGGACATAAGTTGATCACTGGAAGGATCGATTTCACAGAAGTCGTGTTAAGTGTGAAAATGCAAGGCAAAGAATAAATCCGGAGGAAGAATTCGAGACTGAGATTTTCTGTTAAGTTCGTGTTTCCGTCGTGTTAAAGTTCATACTGGTTAATTGGGAATTTCCTTTGGTTCACAGGTCAATGACATAGAGGAAGGAGGATCTACTGTCCACATGGCTGCATCTACACCTCCCACGTGTCATCAAGAGATTCCCCGAAGTCAAACCGGGTAAGTTTTCGAATTTCTTCGTGTTTTAAAGGATCTGTCAAAATCCATATACCATGAATGTCTAAAAACACAGAGATTACACCTGAACATGAGAATCCAGAAATAGACGACCTAATCTCAAGGTTCGAGAGATTAAGTTTGATGCCTGCAACTGTCCCGCATCATTGGGCCACTTACCTGTACAGGGGGGTTCCTACATGCGTAAAAGTGAATGAGTTGGTTGATGCATATGATATTTTGCATGGGGGAGTACCTATATGCCAGTTTGAAGTGTTATACCTGTAGGGACTGGTCACCGGCTAGAAGTAATGATTCTCATCGCGACTGAGACCTATACACATGGAAATGATACCCAACCATAAATGCATTTATGGTAATCAAATCAAGTATACAAGTGAAGTGTGACCTTGTAAAGTGGTCGATATCACGTATGTGAGTAAGTAGGGTTAATGACCTGCCCCCATGCTTTGGGCACGGAGTTTGTGATTATGGATCACGTATGTGTTGGGTTGAGATATGGGATCATTGAAATACAGATATAGATGTTACGGGGTAGGGTCAAACTGATTAATCATGCCCCCTATCCCAGGGTCAATATAATTGATCATGCCCCCATCCCAGAAGTGTCGATGGAGTGCAAATGCACTCCTAGAAAGGTACCAACAAGGTATTGATCAACAAATGGAAGGGGGGTGTACCATGAGGCATATGGCCATGGTGGAACACTAAATTGGTGAGACGATGATGGGGAAATTTCCTTATAGGGTGGATGGTCCTAGTATCGTTGACGAGGATGATGATTACGAGTAGGTAAGTTTGGGGGCCTATCCCCATGTTGTGGACATGGTATTTCCTCATTTGCTTAGAAGGGTTGAATGTATAGGTTGAAGGGACTCATGTCTGTCGACACAACCATAGTGGTATGGGATGAGGAGGAAGGATCGTGAAAAGATGAGATAAAACAAACAATTTTCGTCCTGCTCGAAGAAGACATTGGAGGCTGAAATTATTCTTTGGTGGTGACTTGGGACTCTACTAAAAGTTGGAACAAGTCGACGAGCATAGATTGATACTCAGGAAGATCATTGCAATTGTGCGAATAATGACCATGGAGGCCACATATCGCACAATGATGGTTGGTGTGCAATGATTTGTTGTGCATTTTGGGAGTGTCAGGAATATGATCACCAAAATGTTCTTATCAGGTTCATAATATAATGTATCTAAATGAGTGCATAAGATGGGAAATCATGGAGAGTTCTAGGTAGCATGACCTGAAACATCGCACAAAGTGTAAGGTGGGGGTGCTCGAGTTGTGTAAGTAGAGGGAGAGTTCACAGCTTCGTTCGAATTTTTTGCATCGTCACATTCATCATTCCCCCCCAGCCTTCTTCTTAGGAAGACGTGGGGTAGTGGGTGGTGTTTCATTAGGGGATCTAGGAGGGGGATGATTGGCAATATCAATTGGCTGCACATGTGTCAAAAAAACCTGTGGTGTAGGAGGTGGATTGGTGGGGGTAATATACCAAACAAAGAGGCCTAACATCAAACCTAGGAGATTAAGAGTTTCCATTACATGCATGATCATGATTTTAGAAGGTGGAAATAAGAATATGATTTTCTAAATAGGTGTGGCTTCCCATTATTTCCAAGGTAAGTGGATGGGAGAGGGGGTAGGTTGAGGTTGGGAAACAAATTTACCAAAGGATATAGTGCATAAATTTTCCACCTTTTTGGATGGAGGAGGTAGATCCTGAAAGGTTTTGATCATGAGGGCATCGTGAAAATTACTGGGCCCAATGATCGTAAAAGTTGGGATGAACATGCTACCAGTACCGCTGTCGACCGTAGGTAAGACATTTTATGCACAAGCTGACCCCTTGGGGTTCGTAATAGGCAATTGGTCCAATTTTACATTCTTCCCTTCATGGGGGAACATCATAAGCCTAAAGACGAACAAGGTGATTTCTTTCACAACATACATGTAGCTACGTCCGAGGAGGAGGTTGTAATTTTTCTGGATGGCATTCCTGGCTCTGCTTGAGTATGAAGGATCAATTGCACTTAGAGAGGACAGTAAGGCTTTGTGCTACACATGAAAATTCCTAATAACTTCAAGTGTCGACATGGCAGTAAGGGACTGTGCCAGGTCATCCATAATACTATAGTTGGTAGTGGCCCGAGCATTGAGATTTTTTGTGATGCGAAACAACGAAAAATCAGGGACTTTGGGAATCCCATTAGTAGGTGGTCAAGGTGGAAGCAAGCATTCGTCAACTTGACTGGAGTATTTCCCCTTATAGGTAGTGCATGTTATAGTGGCTGAACTATATTGGTTACATCGCGTTTGAAGGTTCACGTCGATAGACAACATAAGGTAGTGCTAGAACCTAGATTCATAAGGTTGACTCGATGAAGATGGTGGAGGTGGATAAGGAACCCAAGGTTGCACTATGGTAACCCCTTGTGTAGGGAAGGTGTTTTGCAGGACCAATGGTTTCATTTCAGTGGGTTGCGATGGAGGAAAATTTACTTGTCCTTGTGGGGCAGCAGTCGATTTTTTTTTGTTAGCCTCAATCCAAAGTTGGTGGGCCTTAGAGAAGTGAGGAAAATGATGGTTATAGTGCCTATAGACACCGCATAAACAACATGGATGGTTAAGCTATAACTGAGCATTACTTAGGCGGTTTGTTGGGGCCTTGGTCTACGGAGTTGGCTCCAATGTGATCAGGTGGTTTAGTGGGTTGAGCCCCACCACCTTGATGTTGGTTAGTCCCTTTGTTCTTTCCCCTATTACTTTTCTTAGGCTGCACTTTTTGGTTATTGGGAACAGGTTGGGAAGTCATATTCTACTAGGCATATACATTCCAATGGGGAGAAGAGGGAACACCATGGTGTGGCTGGACTAGAGAAGCTAGTAGAGGACCATGGAAAGGATAGTATAGGTTAATGGATAGAGGGGCCACAAATCCGATAGAAGTACTACCACACATGGTGCCACTACATGAGGGCCCATGAACATGGGGGGATGAGGAGGGAGACGAATAAGAGGTAATTGTTCCTATATGCAATGAAGCACATGATAAATTGAGACAATAGCTAAGTGTGGCAACAAGGACCTGATGAGGATGCAAAACATTAGGAGCATTGAGATTTTTTGTGATGCGAAACAAAGGAAAATCGGGGACTTTGGGAATCCCATTAGTAGGCGGTCAAGTTGGAGGCAAGCATTCGTCAACTCGATTGGAGTCTTTCCCCTTATAAGTAGTGTAGGTTACAGTGGCTGAACCGTATTGGTTACATTGCGTTTGAAGGTTCACATTGGTAGACAACATAAGGAAGTGTTAGAACCTAGATTCATAAGGTTGACTCGATGAAGCTGGTGGAGGTGGATAAGGAACCCAAGGTTTCACTATGACTACCCCTTGTGGAGGGAAGGTGTTTTGTAGGACCAATGGTTTCTTTTGAGTGGGCTGCGATGGAGGCAAATTTGCTTGTCCCTGTGGGGCAACAATCACTTTTTTTTGGTTAGCCTCATTCCAAAGTTGGCAGGCCTTAGCTAAGTGAGGGTAATGATGGTTATAGTGCCTATAGACACCGCATAAACAACATGGATGGTTAAGCCGCAACTGAGCATTTTTTTCTTATTTAGGCGGTTTTGTTGGGGCCTTGGTCTACGAGGTTGGCTCCAATGTGATCAGGTGGGTTAGCGGGTCGAGCCCCACCACCTTGATGTTGGTTATTCCCTTTGTTCTTTCCCCTATTATTTTTCTTAGGCTGCACTTTTTGGTTATTGGGCATAGGTTGGGCAGTCATATTCTACTAGGCATATACTTTCCCATGGGGAGAAGGGGGAACATTGTGGTGTGGCTGGACTAGAGCAGCTGGCAGAGGACCATGGAAAGGATAGTATAGGTTAATGGATAGAGGGGCCACAAATCCTATAGAAGCATTGCCACACATGGTGCCACTACATGAGGGCCCATGAACATGGGGGGATGAGGAGGGAGACGAATAAGAGGTAATCGTTCTTGTATGCGATGAAGCACCTGATAAATTGGGACAATAGATAGGTGTGGCAACAGGGTCCTCATGAGGATGCAAAACATTGGGAGCATTACCATACACCTAACCAATTGCTAGGGGAGGGTAAGCTTCATACATATTTGGACGGGATTCAACAACAATAATGACACCATTCGCAGCATAGGATTCCCCTCGTGGGTCTTTCTGAGTGGAATATATGCGAGGGGAATCATGGATGATTGTGTAGAAATAATTAGACTGTGCATAAATCACATAATATTGTTGAGCCTTAAGGATAGCTTCTTCCTCACTTTGTGGTCGTTTAGAGTCCACATCCTTGGCAATGGCGGGAAGGAGGGATTTAAGAAACCAATCTAGAAAGATCCTGTCATAGAGTTTGATACTACACAAAATATGTCGTCAATGCCACTGATGGATATGGTTAGTGATGTGTGTGGAGGATTTCCATTGATAGGAGAGAAGTATTTCTACCCACTCATCGTGTCACATGGGTAGCTAGAATAATTGTAGAAAAGTGGAGGCCAAAGACACAAATTTAGGATGTTTCCCATGGGGTTGCTCGATGTACCACTTTGCGACAACACCAGTTAAGGTTCTTTGAAACATGAGCATCTTGATGGAATTGTATACAATGTTGTTTGAGGAACACCATAGGTGAAACAACATGGTGTGGTTTTGGGGGTCTTCCCTAGCCTTCCCTTCAAATTTGGGGATTCCTGATGGGCGTTTGGTAGGCATGCGGGGCTAGTTTGGATCATGGCAAATCGGATCATTGGTCAACCTCACCAAATATGGGAGGTTGAGGCTATCCATGAATGGTAGGATCACAGTAGTATATGACGTGGACAGACCAACAACAGTGTTGGTAATGATTCCATCCGCGGGGCCTCCACTAGCAGTTCCCCCTCCCATTGGAGGGTTTCCACTAGTGGATCCACCACCAACTGTACCCCTTCTAAAAGGGTTCGGGATTCCACCACTGAATGAGGGAATATTAGAATCCATGGTGATACTAGTGTGTGGATGTGTAGGTGATACTCATTGTGAAGAGTCAGAATCATAAGACCCAGAGAAGTCCTCTGACGACTGTGTAGTGTGTTTAATTGAGATTCGATATGAAGAGTCGATTGTGCGGTCTAAAAAACCGTATTGAGGGGGTTGTCCCCGAATACTTTGAGAGTATATTAGAGGATCTATAGTGATGGAGACCTAGATGAAAATAGATCAACGACACAAGGCTGCGACATTTTAAGCTTAAATTGAAAAACCAGATCAAAAAGCACGTGTAACCGAGTGTGAGACGAGAGATCTGAAAAATGAAAGGAAAAATAAAAATTAAGATAAATCCTAGAAAGGAAAAGGACCTGCTAACCTAAGAGAGATATACACAATAAAAAAGGAAAAAACACCAGATCAATCTTCCTCAAATATTTTCCTCTATGTGGTCATGACCTCCCCATCAAACAAAAATAACTAGGAAGTTGAGTAGGGTCTTCCAATCACTGGACCACAATATGGGCATCAATCCTATCTGTACCTAGTGAGTGAAGATCAAAATAATAGTTACATAGTTGGGGCTGCAGTCATGTCTGTCTATCCTAGGTCTCCTCCCACCGAAGTGGATGGCCTCTAGGAAAGATACCTACGAAGAAAGGATTCTAGGATACCTCATTCACTAACACGTCATAATGAGTATTCCACAACTTTATTTTTAAGACAACGATATGCATGATCTTCAGTACCGAGTGGGGACGGTGCACCACCTAGCCCTTTGGTTCCATTATTTCCGTTTAATCTCCTAAGGGAGAGGCTCACCCTGCAAATTGGAGTTTAACCTTGTTTGACAATGCTAGAGGATTTTGACTCCCTAATTGGGAAAATGCTATGTTTTGTATGCATAACAACCAGGGGGAATTATTTGGATTCCTATCTCCAAGGTCTTAACCTAACTACAATACTATTTTGATCCTCAATTTAGGTTAATATGTGTTTAAGTCAGGGTTTATTTTTAGGCTCTGTTTGGCGGCATGAACCAAGTAATAATTTGATTAACGGGTTTTTACATGTGCATTACATTTGAGTACAATTAATCAATAAAGAAACTAAATGCTTGAAACATATAATTCAATTGGAATTATATATCATAGAAAGGCTATGATCAAGCTATTTAAATTAAAAATCATGCTAAAAGAGATAAAAAACGAAACAATCTAATATTGTAAATATTAGGGAGATGCCCCAATCCAACAAACAAAACATGCTCTAAACAATTAAGCTGGTCAATTATCTAAACAAAAGCATTTTTTCATGGATAACTTATTGAAACAGAAAACATGCAGTCAAACATAACTTCCTAACAAAACTGCAAAAACGACAAATACTTAAATGCAAAGGAACTTTTTCTTCACCAAGACAACTCAAAAGGACAAACAAACAAACTACTACAATAAGTGAAAGGGTTACAAACAGAATTGAAGAGTACTGTAAACAAGTAGAGGCTGAAAAGATGACTTTATATACCCTGAGCAGAGGGAACAAAAATTGAAAAATTACTGAAAACAAGATGTTCTAAGAGAAGGTCTCTTTTTTTGAAGCAAACAAAGAGTTCTAGGTCGCTCAGAATGGGAAAACGGGCATGACCCAAACTGAAAAACTAGGTTTTTGAGCTAGGTCGCATATTTCGAGGCAAAAATTATGACTTAGGTCACACAAAATTGGAAAATAGGTTTGACTTGAATGAAAAACTGAGTTTTTGATTCAGGTCACGTTGTTCGAATGAAATAGTGTGACTTAGATCGCTCCAAATAGCCAAACACACGTGACCCGACACAATGAACTCAAAAAATAGTAAACAGAGGCTCGAATTGAGAAATTTAGGGGAGTTTCAGGCCGAGTAATTAACTGGAAGTAGCATGAAGTAGTAAGTAGACATAAAAAAGATCAAACAAAGAAAAATAAGGATCTCAAACAAAGGATAGAAGGGGTGGAAATACATAACCGAAGAACGATATAGATCATCCCCAGTGGAGTCGCCATAAATTGTAGCTGGTGTTTTCACACCAGCTCTCGCAAAAGAGAACCTATTAAGCATTGTGCTAATATTAGTAGAAATTAAAGAAAAAACATAAATAAGCAAAGTACAGAAAGTAAAATAATCTAACATGCAAGTAGGACTAAACAAAAATAGTATTAAATCAAATCTAATTTAACATTTCAAATGCATCCTTCGATAGACATCATTTAAACACTATAAACATTTAATGAATCACAGATTTGTATTTGTATTGAAAGTGTACATATGAGTAAGAATCACCTCATAAGAAGAAGTAGGAAGGGACCCTGTAGCTATCTGAGGGAAGGTCCAATTGATCTCCTTGCAGTCCACGATCCTCCACCCACATGTCACGATTTTAATCTTCGACAAGGTCATATAGGAACAAGAGGGGTGAGCTCTGATCTCAAGTAATTTTTCACACAGTAACAAATTGAGCGATGGATGGAGAAATCTTGCTGAATGGGGGACCTTGAGGGTGCATTTATAGGCTCGGTGAACGGATTTGGGGATAAGGATCAGGTGATCTGAAAAATTCAGGATCTTTTTAGCCATAAAAATTGCATGTTAAATATCATAAAAGGATTATAAAAATACAATTTTTAAGTGCTTAAATAAACCACATAAGAAAATAAACAAGTATGAAAACCAGAATAATGTAGACATCAAATGATAACGGAGTTCACCCTTCTTGGGCTACGTATCTGGGCCACTTCCAATGAGAAGGCCGATCTTATTAAGTCTTCAAAGCTTAAATACATGAGTTCTAGAAAAAATTCTAAGTTACGTCAGTCAAACATAGAAACATATTGCACCATTGCGTTCCTCTCGAAATTCGGGGAAGAATGAGTATAAACTCGACCGATTTTGCCCGAGGACTCCTCTAACACACAAATCAAGAAAGATCCCTTCTTGCGCTATATAGACTGTACAATTTTGTACTTTCTGTACCTTTTCCCACCTCGGGATCTCGGGAGACTTCAGGCGCCGAACTACCTTTTCTGTGGCTCTGAAAAGGGGTTTTAAATGGGTTTTGGAGCCCCAAAATAGTGGCTACTTGCCCCTTTTTTGGGCTCCTAATATTCAACAAACTCTTAACAATATTGCTCCATATCTCTCCCAATGAGTGGGATGTGGCCCATTGGAAACACGTTGTTGTTGGGGGGTGGAGGTCCCAAGGTGAAACCCGCGGGCTTCTCATTCCTCCCCTTTTAACGTGATATGATATGTATGGAGTGTTGTGTTATGGCTCGGTGTGTTGGCATTTGGTTTGTGTTGTGGCTTGTTGTGTTGGAATTTAGTTTGTGTTGTGGCTTGTTGATTGTCGTTTCTTTGGCATGATATATGCTCAAAACATTACACATGGGTCGAGGGCTAAGCCCTCGACCTGACCCTTTTTCAAACTAATACACAGTTCAACTTCAAATAAAATTTGTAACCTATAGAGGTTAAGAAACAATCGCAATAATTTTGGTTAGGAGGATTTGGTGGAGGTTTAGACGGAGAGGAGGTCGGGGGTTCGATCCTCCCCGACTACATAAATTTTGGTAAACCGCCCACTTATTGCTAATAGGGATTCCATGTGGAAGGCCCTGATTGGTCCACATGTATCCTGTTTATTGGCCCAATTCAACTACCATGTCACAATATCGACCATGTGGCACCCTATGGCACTGCCACGTGGCACTGACATGCTGACTGTACATGCCATGTGGCCCCTTTTTTTCCCATTTTCTGTGTCATTTTTACTCGTTTGTCGTATTTTCAAAACTCAATAACTTTCACGGCCAGAGGCCATTTATCACGAAACAAATGTCACCGGAAAGCTCATGAAGAGCTCTACGCTTCTGTAAGCTTCTGTTCACCTTTTGAATACTTTAATTTTGATCGATCTTGGAGATCCTCATGGATCAAACCTTCCCATTGGTAAGCTTTTGGGACACCAAAAGCATGGAATCATTCAAAAAATAGGTGAGGGTACAACTCCGTCACTCTTGCATTCTCTAAGCACTGTGATTTGCTTGGATTCATTCCTTTAAGCCCCACACGAAGATATTCCATGTCACCTCTTCATGAATATATGACCTTCTTATCAAGTATAAAATATTCTTGAAGTTCATTGAGGTACTCAGGAGCAAACTCACTAATAGAAGGTAGTTGAACCTGTATATATTGGTCCATAATAATAGGAGGCTCATACAATTTTAAATTTTCCACATTAACAACAGAATACATTTGCATATAAGGAGGAAAATCTAACCGAAAATCATTGTTACCAACTTGATCCAAAATTGTAAAAGGTCCATACCTAATTGGTTTCAATTTTCTACCTTCACCTTGGAGTCGGTCTTTGCTGATATGAAGCCATACTTGATTAGTAATTTGAAAATGATGATCCAACCGATGCTTGTCATGTATTTCTTTATACTTGTCCTGACTTGATTCCAACTTCTCTTGTACTGCTTGATGTACCAACTGAATCTACCGAATAAAATTCAAATCTTTATCTGCGTCAACTTGACCATATCCCACTGAATCTTTCCCATAAACAAAGTCTAAGGGAGACTTTGGAAAATATCCAAAACATAACTCGAATGGATACCTTTGTGTTGAAGAGTGCATAGCTCTGTTTTAGGCATGCTGAACATAATGCAACTGCTCATCCCAAATCTTGGGAAGCTTGGAACAATATCCTCGGAGAAGATGTAATATGGTTCGGTGGACAACTTCAGTTTGTCCATCGGTGTGTGGATGAAATGTTGTGCTCTTCTTTAGCTTTGTGTCCATAAGTTCCCATAGATATGACCAAAATTTCCCAAGGAAGCGGGAATCTTGGTCGGATATAATAGAAGTAGGTAGTCCAAAATGGACCCATATATGTTGGAAGAACGAATGAGCAGTCAACTCAGCTATGATCTACTTTTTACAAGGAATTAGAATGCACATTTTACTGAATCTATCCACAAAAACATATAAGTACTCATGTCCCTTTCTAGACATTGGTAACCCTCCTACAAAGTCCATTGACACACTTTCCCATGGACGGGAAGGAACATGAAGTGGAGTGTACAAGCCTAATTTTTTGTTATTGGGATTACTTGTTGCACACATAACACATCCTTTTACATACTTGGACACAATATCATTCATACGAGGAAAATAACAAAATTTTTGTAATTGTGCTACAATTTATCCTACACCAAAGTGCCCTGAAATGGGAGAAGTGTGAGCTTTGTAATTGTGCTACAATTTATCCTACACCAAAGTGCCTCTTATCACATGTACTTTTTCACTTTGTGGAATACAATTTTTCCAAGATGATAGAACAACTTATCATGAATATGATAGTTCAATTCTTCATTTTGAGAGCCATGTGTTAGTGATTCATATACTTCCTTAAAGTATTCATCCTTAGTATATTGTTCAACATAACTTGAATGTACCAAAGGACTTTGTTGAATAAAAATAGAAGCATTTGTTGGAGGTCTTGATAACATATATGCAACTTTGTTCTGAATACCTTTTTTGTACTTAATGATCAAATGAAATTGTTGTGGAAAAGCCATCCACCTAAAATGTCTTTATTGTTGCAGCTTAGTTTGAGATTGAAGATATTGTAGTGGTTGATGATTGGTATATATAATTGTTTCCTTACCCATTAGGTAATGTTTCCAATTCTTCACACTTTGTACTAATGCATACAATTCTTTATCATAGGTAGGATAGTTAATTATTTATTTAGAAAAGGTTTTAGAATGATAGCATATTGGTTTTTGAAGTTGCATTAAGACTTCCCCCATGGCATAGCCACTAGAACTAGTCTCTATCTTGAATGATTGTTGTAGATCCTACAGTGAAAGTACTGGAACTGTGCTGATCTTTTCTTTCAGAGTGTTGAAGGATTTCCATGCTTTTCCTTCCCACTGAAATACTTTGTTCATACCTGTCAAAGCATGTAATGGAGAAGCTATGCAGAAGAAGTTCGTAATGAACTTCCTCCAAAATTCGGCTTCTCCCAAGAAGCTTCTTGTCTCAGTTACATTATTTGTCTTGGGCCAATTCATAATGACCTCTACTTTAGAGGGATCAATTCTAAGTTCACCACCCCATACAATGTAACCTAGATACACTATAGATGTATTCCCAAACTCACATTTGGACATCTTTAAATACAATTTCTCCCTTACAAGTACATCCAAAACTTGTTTCACATGCTTTGACAATCAAAATATCATCTAAGTAGACTATGACGAAATCATCAATAAAGGGCCTAAAAACATCATTCATCACCCTCATAAATGATGTGGGTGCATTACAAAGCCCAAAGGGAATTACCATCCATTCATACAATCCCTATTTAGTTTTGAAAGCAGTCTTCCATATATCATTGTCATGGATTTGAATTTGATGATAGCCACTTCGTAAGTCTAACCTAGTGAAATAAGTTGCATTCTTTAGTTGATCCAAAAGATCATCAATTCGGGGAAGAGGATACATGTTCTTGATTGTGATTCTATTTAGTGCACTGTAATTGTTGATGTATATGTAATTTCAGAATGTATTTTACCCATGTATATTGTATTCCTATAGAGATGTTATTATTCCTCTATGCGGAAGTTTTTGTATTCCTATAGAGATGATATTATTCCTCTATACGGAAGTGTCGTCATTTATATTGCAAGTGTCGTAACTTATACTTGATGGGTTATTAGACCACCTTGATGGGGTCGGCCCTGTATGAGTCATGTGGGTAAATGGGTTATTAGACCACCAAGTGTGGGGTCGGCCCGGATTAAGTTAACCATGGGTTATTAGACTAAGCTAGACAAGTTGGCCTCACTAGTTTATTGGGCAGGACAGGACAAGTATAAATAGAGATCTGGAGATCTCTATTTGATTGCTCATTACACACACTTCTCTCATTCGGAAAGTGGCGCACTTGTGAGGAGGAAGATCTGCTGCTAGGAGAAGACTATCTCTTGTACTTTGGTTGTATCATTTCTCTTTCTATCTCTGAGGAAGTTGCGGGGTTTTTCACCTTCTTGGTTTTCCCCGGTGAAACTCTGTGTCTCTTGTGTGCTTGAATTATTATGTCCATGATTGATATGCTGTAGATATGTTGTAAATGTTATTCTCTCAGTTAAGATCCTAGATTAGATTGAAGTAAATTCTGAAAAACTAACATGGTATCATAGCTAGCCTGAAAGAAGGCATGGTATGGCATGTATGACACTTGTTGCACTTGCAATGCTAGGGCTTGATATAGCAAAAACTAGTCATCGTAGCACTTTCGCTATAAATCCATTTTGGAAAATTTTTTGGATCAGAAACTTTTATAGGTAGAATATCAGATCCCCATGTACCTTGTGTCCAAAGGAAAACTTCTAATTCGTTGTACTTTGTGTTTTATGATCTGTACAATCTAGGGTTTCTGCCTCTTCCAGATCTGAGTCATAAACAAGTGACCTAGGAAAAAAGGTCATAACTTGGGCTAGGAAGCTCCAAATGAAATTTCATAAAAAGTGTCAGGTAGTGCACAGATTTTACTTTCTCAGGTAACTTTTTCAGAGGCTGAAACTGAACCAGTGACATGTGGCACACCGTACAAGTTTGCTCTCCTTTTTTATCCCATAAACAGGTCACATTGCGACACTTGGCATAAATATCTCTCAGAGAATCTATTTGAGGTCAGACCTATGGGGTTGGAAATATGATAGGTCATGATACCACAGGAAAAATGTTCAGACCCTGTGGATCGAAAAGTTCAGAGTTACATCAGAAACAATCAGGTGCATATTTCTATCAAAACAGAATTGGATTTTGAGCACCTTCATTCATAGCTCCGGGAATTAGGGTTTCAGAGAAAGTTGGTATTTTTGTAATCAGAGACCACAGCTGAATGCCACTCATAAAAATCGAAATTTAGAGACCAAGATCAATTTTTTTGGTTGGGTAGAAGGCCGGGCTTGATCAAACCCTAGTTCAGGACTTTGATCGAAAAAGTGGAAAATTAGGGCTTCTGCAAAAGTTGGAATTTTTGAAGTCTGTGACCACGGCTGGAAGCTCCTCAAAAAAATAAAAGTTTAGAGCTTTGGATCAAACCTCTTGGTTGGGCAGAAGGGTGGGATTTATCAAACCCTAGTTCGGGATCCTGTCCAAAAGATCCGGAAGTCTCAAAGGAAATTTTGAGGGGTGACACTTTGCAGTTTTCAAATTCTGAGTATATCAGGTTGATTAGTTCATCAAGGCACATCTTTCTATCCCTTCAGAAGTTTGAAATTCAAAGTTTGAATTTTTAGGGTTTCTCCGACTAACCCTAATCCAGCTCCAGATCCAGTTTCTGCAATACAAAGTGGATTGGGTTAATCCTAGAAGAGAATGGATTAATAACTTGCATAAGTGAAGAAGTTCCTGTTTCAGAGGGAGATGAGGCTAAGGCCTCACATAAGAAGATTACAAGCAATCTCGACAGGTATGACTTACAGGTATGTTTAGAATTCAGTTCATGATTAAGTTTATGATATATTTGTCTTCATATTGTTAATGTTAGTACAATCTTGTTTAATTTTTGACTTGTCTTATCACCCTAGTAAATGGATGAATGCATGTGAATGATAGAAGACACTCATTGATTAGGGTTATGACATTTATGATTGTACTAATGCACTGTGGTGTTGTATGAGGTTTATGTTGTCCGCTAACATGAAATGTACATCAAGAAAGTTCTAGTTCAAGAACACATGACCATGGTGACATGAAGACAAAGACTCATCCATAGTCATGGATTGCATAGAATCTCTACTTATGAGGTATGTATATTTTTGGTTCTACAATGATTAACTTATGAGTTATGCAGGTTACTAGCATAAGTCTTTAAAAGGAACAAGAAGACATTATGTGGGTATGTTAGACATAACTAGCTAACATGCTAATCCAGGTATGTTTTTCCTATATCAAGTTAGAATCCTACCTTATGTTAGGATCTCTTATATAAGTATACTTGGCATGATTGATTATGATTACTCATGAAGTTATAGGTTGAAGTAATCATGGGCTTAGGCATATTATGCTTCTTACTTTGATTGTATGATATGAATAACCAGAAAAGTCCTATGGTCAAATAGGAATATGCATGAGTAAAAGAATTGTAATATATTATCTGTGTATAAAATGATCATGACTATACATGTTTAAGATTATTGTGTTTTGATAGTATTGAGATTATACTAATGAATGTATGATTATGTATGAGATCTTCATGACACTAGTGCACACTTAAGCATGCATAGTGGTCCAGGGTCAAGAACAGGTAATCCAGGAAGCAAAGATCAAGAGGGAGCACACTCCAGTTGTTCCTGCAAGGAAGCAAAGATCAAGAGGGAGCACACTCTAGTAGTTTCTGCAAGGATGCAAATATTTAGAGGGAATCGACCACTTCTCACAATCCACATCAGAATAGAGTTGCAGAAAGGAAGCAAAGACTGAGAGGGATTCAACCCTACAACCAAACAAAGATAAGTATTTTAATATTTGTTTGTTTAAATAATACTGTTCAATGATGTATATGCTGATGTCCCTAGAATTAGGTTGTGTATTATACATATTAGAATAGTTGCATTGATGAACAATATACTACTAATATGCATGTGATGGGTAAGTGGCCTATGGCACTGTACAACATTCCATTGCTACTTATCTAGAATGAAACCTCTTTGCTAACATGTTGGGAGTTGTGCACACTCTTAACAATGTTCTGGTAGAGATTGGAAGGCATCTAGAAAGTTACGGGATATGGATAAATGTTGTATTGAAGCATTGGCTAAGATAATTGCATGACTATATGGCATATTTCTTTATGTGTAAGAATTTGTTCTGAAAACTATGAGATGTTTCTAATCATGCAATTTAACTTGTTTTGCAGGAAAGATCGTATACCATCAACTACAAAAGAAGGACTACAACATTTGTTCAACAACAAAGTTATCTATTGAAAATATTGAAGATATTGAAGTTCCCAGGATCTGGGAAGAATGCCATGATCAAGGAGTACCAGTCGATCATGAAGATGTTTGGGATGCGGTCCCAAGACCTGAAGCCAAGTCTGTAATAACTTCCAAATGGATCTATAAGATCAAGCATGTTGCAGATGGTAGCATGGAGAAATACAAAACGAGTTTTGTAGCTCTTGGCTTCTCCTAGAAAGAGGGATTGAGTATGAAGAGACTTCTACACCTATAGCCATGCACACTTCCATCAGATCAGTACTTGCTCTGGCTGCAGTGATGAAATGGAAGATACACCAGATGGATGTCAAGACTGCTTTCTTGAATGGTGTAGTCGAGGAAGAAGTGATGGACACACTTGCAGGATCCATTCCAAGAATGGTGATAGGAGGATCCTTCCCATGGCTGTGGATGTAAGCGCTGGATGATGAGCATCAGGACGATGCTCCAGTTACTGTTCTGTATATGCATTCGTTGGATGCTTTGATCAGTGTGATCATGTATTTGTATATGCATCATGTTGGATGCTTGATATGATCAGGTGGATCATGTATTTATGTACTAGGTGGATGCATTGTATGATCAAGTTGATTCTATGATGATGATCAGGTTGATCATGTGATGATGTAGATTAGGATGATGTATGGTGAGTATCGGGTTGATACTCTGTGGCCGTGGAAAGGTTGTGCAGGTAGCATAGAAAAGACCCTTTAAAATCCGGACAGGTAGAGCGGTGTGCTTGTAACATCATGGGATGCTCTATCGAGATCCAGACAGGTAGAGTAGTGTGCTCGTAACATCCTGGGATTCTCTGAGTAGGTTTTTCTACAGGTAGCATAGAAACGACCCTTTAAAATCTGGACAGGTAGAGCAACGTGCTTGTAACATCCTGGGATGCTCTATCGAGATCTAGACAGGTAGAGCAGTGTGCTCGTAACATCCTGGGATGCTCTGAGTAGGTTTTGCTATGGTTTCGCATAGAAAATATCCTTTAAAATACGGACAGGTAGAGCGGTGTGCTCGTAACATCCTAGTATGATCTATTGAGATCTAGACAGGTAGAGCAGTGTGCTCGTAACATCCTGGGATGCTCTGAGTAGGTTTTGCGAAAGTTCACATAGAAAAGATCCTTTAAAATCCGGACAGGTAGAGCAGTGTGCTTGTAACAGCCTGGGATGCTCTATCGAGATCCAGACAGGTAGAGCGGTGTGCTCGTAACATCCTAGGATGCTTTGAGTAGGTTTTGTGAAGGTCAACATGTAAAAGATCCTGGGATATTTGATAGGTTGAGCAGTGTGCTCGTAATCAGTCCTGGGATGCTCTTTCAAGGTTTTGTTGAGGGACATAATCAGTCCTGAGTATTCCACAGTATGGCCAGTGATGATGAAGACCTATAGGTGGTGGGCCTAAATCCAGTATGAAAAAAGACTGGCTCTATAGAACTTCCTATGACGAGTAGATTCAGAGATTGATTGAGATAGTAGCAGTAGTGACGATGATGATGATTCGAGGATGATGATTCGCTGATGATGATCCAGAGAAGAAGACTTGTGCTAGCAGATCGGTGTCGAGAAATACCTTCCTAGTTAAGAGGGAGTGTTGATGTATATGTAACTTCGGAATGTATTTTACCCATGTATATTGTATTCCTATAGAGATGTTATTATTCCTCTATGCGGAAGTGTTTGTATTCCTATAGAGATGTTATTATTCCTCTATACGGAAGTGTCGTCATTTTATTGTAAGTGTCGTAACTTATACTTGATGGGTTATTAGACCACCTTGATGGGGTCGGCCCTGTATGAGCCATGTGGGTAAATGGGTTATTATACCACCAAGTGTGGGGTCGGCCCGGATTAAGTTAACCATGGGTTATTAGACTAAGATAGACAAGTCGGCCCCACTGGTTTATTGGGCAGGATGGGACAAGTATAAATAGAGATCGAGAGATCTCTATTTGATCGCTCATTACACACACTTCTCTCATTCGGAAAGTGGCGCACTTGTGAGGAGGAGGATCTGCTGCGAGGAGAAGACTATCTCTTGTACTTTGGTTGTATCATTGCTTTTTCTATCTCTGAGGAAGTTGCGGGGTTTTTCACCTTCTTGGTTTTCCCTGGTGAAACTCTGTGTCTCTTGTGTGCTTGCATTATTATGTCCATGATTGATATGTTGTAGATATGCACTACATGTTATTCTCTTAGTTAAGATCCTAGATCAGATTGAAGTAAATTCTGAAAAAACTAACAGTAATCAACACACATACACCATGTGTCATCCTTCTTTAGCACCAAAACAATCAGTGAACCACATGGAGATGAGCTTGGTCGAATGTCCCCTCTTTCAAGCAATTCTTGAACCTGCTTTTTTATCTCTACATTTCAATTACTGAATACATGTACATGCCAATATTAGGAAGTGGTGCATCCTGCTGTAAGATAATCCCATGTTGGATTTCTCTTTTTGGAGGGAATCCCTTAGGTTCTTGTAACAAGAAATCATAATCGAATACCACTTTAGTCAAATTAATTTTAATTCTTGGATCACATCCTTTAAAAGATTCATTTTGAACAACATCCTTTGCTTTAAATATCATAAGAACAAAATTATTACTAGCATTTACTAGCCTCTTCATTTGACTCGCAGAAACCAAAGAAAGATTAGTTTTCATGTGGTGTGCACGAACAACATATTCAATACCATCTTTAGTGAGATGATACCTGTTATCTTCCTTGTAAAAGATAGAATTCATATCATAAAGATAAGGACTACCCAACATAATACCACAGATATCCAACATAATCACATCCAGATCTACTTCATCAACAAATCCATAAGTAATAGAAAACCTAATTCTACACTGTTTTGTAACTTGCAGTTGTGCATTATCATATACCCATCCAAGAGGATAAGGTTTAGGGTGTAACTTAGTTTCCAAATGAAGTTTTTTAACTATCTCTTCTAAAATGAGATTGGATTGTGATCCACTATAAAAAAGAGTATCTATTTTTGTATGCTTAGAGATTACTCTTATATGAAATAATTCACTTCTCTTTCTTTCATCAACAACAAGTTCATGGTTTGAAATAGAAGTAGAAGGATTTTTACCTTGAATGCACATATCAGCAATCTTAGTCTCATCCTCTGATTCATATCCCAAATCAGGTTGGATGGCTATAGTAGTGGTCTTCTTGTCCTCTCTATTCTGAAACTTCTTAGGCTTGAGTTCCGGATGAAGCCTCCAACATTTAGATGCATCATGACCTTTTTTCTGGCAATGTGAGCATGTAGGTTTTTCTCTTCCTTTCTTCATTATATTTGTATGCATACCTTTCCCTTTCCCTTTGAATTTATTTCCATCAGGTTTGAAAGGTTTTCATTTGCGTTCTTCCCCTTGGACTTCATATGAGTCGCTTGAACGCATACCTCATCAAGGTTAGTTGGATTAAACATAAGTATCATATGACATAAATAACTACGTAATCCACCTATGAACTTGAGAGTAATTTCTTGATTGTAGAGAGGTATACCAAGTATTAAAGCCCTTTTTATGAATTCTTGTGTGTACTCCTACACACTTTGTCCCTTACCTTGCCTCAAATTATGCCAATCCATCATGGCTTATTGCATGTAGCCCAATGCATAGAATTGCTTCTTTAATGCTGAAGTGAACTCATGCCAAGAGGAGATGATGTTTCCTTTTGAGGCAAGATCCTTTTGAGTTCTGCTCTCCCACCATATGAGAGTGATTCATCCAAGTCAGAGAGAAGCCAACTGAAATTTTTATGCTATCTTTAGTGAAATTTTGAATCCTACGATAAACCTCTATTTGACAGATCCAATTATCCAATTGCTCAGTATTAAGTTCTCCATTATAAACATGTAAGTCAAACTTAATATCAATCTTTAATTGAGGCATATTAAAACCAACTTTTTGCTTTCCAGGTGAGGAATGTAAAGAACCATGAAGAAAAGATGGTGAAGATAGTGGAGTTTTAGGAGGTTCCTCACCACCTCCTTCTTCTTTAACTTTAGCATGAGATGAGCCACCTTGTTCACCCTTCTTCCGATCTTGATAAAGCTCTTCCACCATTGTTTTCATCCTCATAAATTCCTTAAGGACTTCTCCTTCATATCAGATTGAAGAAGTCCCATCTTCTCCTTTTGGTGAAGCCATTCTTCCTCTTCTTCAAAAAATTTCTAGATCAAATGATTCAAGCTCTCCTTCACCACATTGAAGCCTTGATCTTGTTAACATTCACAAACTAACACTGCAATGGTTAATCTGCTCTGATACCAAACTTGATCTAAAAACTTCAAGATATTTTTAACCATAAAAATTGCATGTTGAATCTCATAAAAGGCTTATAAAAAGAAATTTTTTAAGTGCTTAAATAAACCACATAAGCAAATAAACAAGTATGCAAACTAGAAAAATGTAGATAGCAGATGATAACGGAGTTCACCCTTCGTGGGCTATGTATCCGAGCCACTTCTAATAAGAAGTCCGATCTTATTAAGTCTTCAAATCTTACATACATGAGTTATGTAAAAACTTCTGAGTTTTGTCAGTCAAACACGAAAACAGATTGCACCACTGCGTTCCTTTCAAAATTCTGAGAAGAATGAGTATAAACTCGACCTATTTTGCCTGAGGCCTCCTCTGGCATGAAATTCGAGAAAGATCCCTTCCTGCATTGTACATACTGTACGATTCTGCACTTTTTGTACCTTTTCCCACCTTGGGATCTATACAGACTTTGGGAGTCGAACTACCTTTTTCGTGGCTCTGAACAGGGGTTTTAAATGGGTTTTGGAGCCCCAAAATAGTGGCTACGTGGCCCTTTTTTGGGCTCCAAATCTTCAACAAACTCTAAACAATATTGTGCCATATCACTCCCAATGAGTGGGTTGTGGCCCAGTAGCAACACATTGTTGTTGGGGGGTGGAGGTCTTGGGGTCAAACCCGTGGGCCTCTCGTTCCTCCCCTTTTAATGTGATATGATATGTATGGACTTTTGTGTTGGCATATGGTTCGATGCGTTGGCATTTGGTTTTTGTTGTGGCTTGTTGCGTTGGCATTTGGTTTGTGTTGTGGCTGGTTGACCATCATTTCTGTGGTATGATATATGTTCAAAACATGACACGTGGTTCGAGGGCTAAGCCCTCGACCTGGCCCTTTTTCAAACTAATACAGAGTTCAACTTCAAATAGAAGTTATAACCTATAGAGGTTAAGAAACAATCACAGGCATGTTGGTTAGGCGGATTTGGTGGAGGTTTAGATGGAGAGGAGGTCGGTGGTTCAATCCTCCTCGACTCCATAAATTTTAGTAAACCACCCACTTATTGTCAACAGGGATGCCACATGGCAAGCCTTGATTGGTCCACATGTATCCCGTTTATTGGCCCAATTCAACTGCTATGTCAACATTTCGACCATGTGGCACTTGCATGCTGACACAGGGTGCTACGTGGCATCCTTTTTTCTTTCTTTCTATTTTCTGTTCCATTTTTACCTGTTTGCTGTATTTTCAAAATTCAATAACTTTGACGTTCAGAGGCCATTTCTCATGAAACGAACGTCACCGGAAAGCTCTCGACGAGCGCTACACATTTGTAAGTGTTTGTTCACAATTTGAAGACTTTTGTTTTGATCGATCTTTGAGATCCTCCCAGAACATCAGTGACTTTTTTGTTTGTTTGTTTGTTCTGGAATCCTCTCCATGATTTGTGTCGAGTTAGAGTTTGTGCGCAGGTTTCCTCTTTTTTCCAGGGAAAAGTAGGAAATAGCCAAAATCTATGTTGGGATTCAGGTCACTCTTTTTTTTTTAATCTTTTGTGGAACTTGTGTCACTCTTTTCGAGCGATTTGGTGTGATCCGAGTCTCTCATTCCCTAGGGATATGAGCAACATGAACTTAAAGTGTCCCCTTTTGGTAATTTCTTTGACTTTTTGGCTTTTGCAATGTCTTTTTAAGGTCTAATGGCTGAGATGATGTGGACATGAGATGAAATGATGGTATATGCGGGTGACTAGACTAGTGACATGGCTAGTGGAAATTTTTTAGGTGTTAACACTCAACCAAAATAGTTGTTTGGTCAAAGGAAAATGACTGGTCAACGGGAATCTGACGGAACAACCGAAAGCTCAATGGAAAATCGACTAAGGTTGACCCAGTCGTCAACTGTAACAAAACAACTAAAAGTGGTTAGGAAGTTATGGATTATCATTAATGAGAAGGTTGTTATGTTGCATCTATAAATTATATGCAATTGCTATACATGAGAGACAAGAAGTAGAGTATAGCATGATCATGTAATGAAGTGTGATTTGTGGTTTAGCAAATCATGGTTGTAAACACCTGTTATGAGTGTTTGATTAATATATGAGTGAAAGATCATTGGTTTGCTGGTTTTCCCCTAGGAGAGGGGTTTCCAGGGTAATTTATGTGTAATGTGTTGATGTGTTGTGTTCCATTGTCTTATGTTTGATGTGTTTAACTATATGAATGAATTTGCAAACCTGTTGTAATTGGTATTAAGAACCAACATTTGGTATCAGAGTTGTATTTGGATGCAAGAGGACGCCTTTGTTGTTGAGGGTTTATCTTGGTCTTGGATTTGGGGAATACTTGTTACAATGGGATATTTCCAGAAATATCAATTTATAGTTAGAATGGATAGCTAACACATCAAGGATAGAAATTGAAAAGTTTAATGGAAAAAAAATTAAGCTTTGGAATATTAAAATGGAGAATCTCCTTGTAGACCAAGAACAATGGGTTGTAGTCGACTTAGGAATGAATTTCACTAGAGTGTTGAAGGAATATTGGCAGAAAATCGAAAAAAAGGCAAGGAGTGCAATCCAAATTTATTTTTAAGACTCTGTATTATTGAATGTCTTAGAAGAAGACACTACAAAGAAGCTATGGGAAAAGTTGGGGAACTTGTAATAGTCAAAATATTTGGTTAACAAGTTGTTTCTTCGGAAGTTGTATTTTTTGAGGATGAGTGAAGGTGACTCGGTTACAAATAAATTGAATGCGTTCGACACTTCTATTAGTCAGTTGTTGTCCATGGATATTAATATCATTAAGGAGGAAAAATGTATTAGTCTATTTTGTTCTTTACCAGATTCTTGGGATAGCCTGGTCATCACTATTGGAAGTGATAATAACACATTCAAGATCAATGATGTGATCATCATATTAGAGAAAATTTGGGGTCTAAAATGGGCCTCCTATGGAAAATAATAAAATAATAGTTAAACTAATAAAATAATATATATGAATTTTGGAGGAAAAGAGAAAAAATTACATTTTTCTTTTGTATTTTCAACATATCGCCCTGACGTTTTACTCAAATTTTGATCGGGAGCACTCGTTGGATGTGGAGTTTAATTCTGCATCCAACACGTACCCGCATTGCATACTTCTGAGGTACCCCATCCCACGAAAAATGAGAAATACATTAAAAAAATGTGTTACTTTCGAAGTAACACATTTTTTTAATGTATTTCTCATTTTTCGTGGGGTGGGGTACCTTAGAAGTATGCAGTGTGGGTACTCATTGGAGTGACCCCACTCGAAATTTGAGTAAATAGATAGGGAGATATTTTGAAAATACAAAAAAAAGATAGTTTTTTTTCTCTTTTCCTCCAAAATTCATAAATATTATTTTATTATTTTAACTATTATTTTATGTCAAATATGCCATGCCAACCATTATGGTTGACTCTTTTCTTGAAATTCTATTGGTTCTTGAATTCAATGGCTCTTTTTCTTATGAGGTGGATCATTTTCTTATGAGGTTGCTCATATTCTTATAAGGCCCATTTCAGACCCCAAAATTGCTCTAATTGATATATGTTATTAGAAGAGATGAGACAAAAGAACATGGAAGGTTTGACCCACTTCAACTTGATGGTTAGAGCTTGAATGGTAGATAGAGGAAAAGCTAAAACCTCTGGTATAAGATCAAAATCGAGGGGTAGATCTAAAACAAGATCCCCTGGTCCAATGGCAAAAACGTGATGGTGATGTGGTAAAGTTGGGTATTGTAGATGAAACTCTAAATCAATAGAAGTTGTGAAAGAAAAAGGGTCTGAGAAAGGTAAGTCGATTGATGGTAAGTATTCACAAGAAGAGAAAGGCCATGTGTATTTAGCCTCCGCAAGTACATAGTTAGATCGTGACTCTTGGATGATTGACTTCGACAGGTCATATCATATGACACCTTGCAGAGAGTGGTTATATGAATATGAGAAGATCGATGATGGCGATGTCCTACTCGTAGATGAGTCGTTGACCATAATAGTCAGACAAGGTAACGTTCAACTGCTAAAATATGGAAGAATAGGAACACTTCCAGGAGTACTGCATATCCTAGGATTGGTTCAAAACCTTATCTCAGTAATTAAGATGGGAAATGTAGGTCTGTATTCTATATTTGAGAAATATACATGCAAGATGGTGCAAGGAGCGATGGTACTGTTGAGAGGAGTTCAAACTAGAACCTTGTACAATCTATTGGGAAGGATAGACACCAATGAATGTGCTAATGTAATATTTCCTGAGTCCGTCATAACATCTGCTTGTATATTTGACTTGACCATGTTGTGGAATCAATGAATAGGACATATAGGTGAGAAAGGTCTTCGTGCCATGCACAATACAGGTATGGTTGAAGGTATCCTTGATTGTTTTGAAGATGTTGACTTCTGTGAACATTGTATATATGGAAAATAGAGTCACGTAAGGTTCTCATCTGTGCTACTAGGGCTAAGGAAACATTAGAGTTAATACATAGTGGTGTGTTTGGACCTATGTCAAGATCTCAGTATTATGTGTCTTTCATATATAATTTCTCTAGAATGACATGGTTTAATTTTTTGAGGAAGAAATATGAGGTTTCTGAGAAGTTTCAAGAGTTCAAAGATCTTGTGGAGAATCAGACTGGTAAAAATATCAAGGTGTCGAGGACTGATAAAGGAGGAGAGTTCTAGGGAAAAGCGTTTGACCATTTCTATAGACAAAACGATATAGCTCAACAAAAAATAACTTCATACATGCCTCAATAGAACATAGTTGCTGAAAGAATGAAAAAAATGTTGATGGAGAAAGTGAGGAACATTCTTAGTGGTGCAAGGATCACACAAGAATTTTGGGCAGAGGAAGTAGACATGGCATGTTACCTGGTGAATAGGTCTTTGTCGATGGCTCTGGTCGGCAAGACTCCATATGAGGAACAAGTTGGTAAAAATACCTCTCTTACACATCTCAAAGTGTTTGGGTGTGATTCCTTTATGCATATCCCAAAGGACAAAAGAACCAAACTTGATAGCAAGTTGGAGAAATGCATCTTCATCAGCTACAAGGATGGAGTGAAAGGGTATAAGTCGTGGAACCTAGTGGCAAGGAAGGAAATTTATAGTAGATATGTGATCTTTAGAGAAGTTGTAGGAATTTCCAGGGATGAAGAGGTTAAAAGAGAAAAACCATAAAAAAAGAGTTTGAAATGAATGATGAAATTATCGATTTAGGAGAGTCGATTGAATCCGACAAAGAGGTGGAACAATAGAATCTAGATGTCAAGAGGTCTAGTTGATCAAGGAAACAACCAGAAATGTATAGTCCACCTAAATTTCACTCTGCTTTTGTGTTGTCTTCCATAGAAGAGGATCCCTGGTTGGTATAGGAGCGATCGACTTGATAGAGGGTGAACTATGGAAATATGATATGGAAGAAGAAATGGAGTCCTTGAGAAAGAATGAAACACGGGATCTAGCTGTGTTACCAAATGGAATGAAAACCATCAACAATAAGTGGGTGTTCAAGAAAAAATTGAATGCAATAGGGCAAGTCAAGAAGTACAAGGATCGATTGGTAGCAAAAGGGTATTCCCAAGTTGAGGGAGCTGACTTCGGTGAAATTTTCTCTCTTATTTCCAAGATAACTTCCAAAAGGGTACTAGTGTATTCAACTGTAGCATTTGATCTTGAGATAGAACATAGGGATGTAAAGAAAACTTTTCTTCATAGTGATATTGAATAAGAGATTTATATGAAGCAACTTGAAGGCTTGAAGGTTTTACAGTGGAAGGAGATAAGGAGATGGTTTGTAATCTCAAGAAGTATCTCTATGGTTTAAAACAATCAACTAGGATGTGGTAATAGAAGTTTGACATGTATATCCAACAGCTGGGTTTTGTGAAAAGTTAGGCCGATCATTGTGTTTATGGAAATAAAGTGGTCATTTCATATATGTAGTTTTATATGTGGCCGACATGTTGTTCGTCAGAAATAACATGGATTTGATAAAGGAGGTGAAATTGTAGTTATCCTCCAAGTTCTACATGAAGGATCTTGGAGTAGCAAATTTCATTCTTGGAATGAAATACAGACAGATTGAGCAAGTAGAAGAATCTAGTTAAATAAAAAAAATATGTTGAGACAATATTGAAATGTTTCAGCATGCAGGAGAGTAGATCGGTTAAGGTCCCTATTCTTGTGGGAGTCAAGATATATGTTGAACAATGTCATAAGACATAAGAAGAAATAGATTAAATGTTGCGTGTTCCCTATGCTAGTGTTGTAGGTAGTTTGATGTATGCTATGGTCTGTAATCGACCTGATATTTCCCATCTAGTGGGAGTATTAAGCAGGTATATATAGACACTTGGAAAAGAGCACTAGACCATAGTCAAGAGAGTATTCAAGTTTTTGCGTGGCATGATGGATTATGCAATATATTATGGAGGAGAACTTGAGGACCACAAGGAAATTAATGTACATGGTTTTGTCGATTTCGACTAGGATGGAGATATTGACCACAAACGGTCGACCAATGGATATGTGTTCAATATATTTGGTGGAGCAGTTAGTTGGATGATCAGAAGGAAGTTAGTCATTGCACTGTTTACTATTGAGGCTGAATACATGGTATCTACTCATGCATGTAAGGAAGTTGTTTGGTTGTATAGGTTGTGTTTAGATGTTGGGTTTGAACAACATGTTGTTAGGTTGGATTGCGACAGTCATAGTGCAACCTTCCTGGGAAAGAATGTAGCATACCATTCAAATACGAAACACATTGATGTTCAATACCATTTTGTGAGGGAGATGGTGGAGAACCAGAAGGTGTTACTGGAAAAGGTAGACATGGTGAAGATTGTTGCAGACTCATTGACCAAGTCAATGAGCATATAGAATTTTTCCTGGTGTAGGGAAATATGGGCTTGTTATTCCTGCTAAAGTGAATTGAACTTATGAATATCCTATTTATGTAAAGAAAAAAACAAGTAGGAGAATGTTGGGAATGTTATATTCTTTGCATGTAAATCAATTGTCAATTTCGATAGTCGAATGGAGTCAGAGGAAATAGATGGTGAAAGTCTGGTCGACCAATCGATCGGAATAGTTGTTTGGTCTAAGCCAAATGACTGGTCAACGAGAATTCGACAGAACAACCAAAAGCTCAACGAACAATCGACCAAGGTTGAATTAGTCAAGTTGACTGTAATAGAATAACTAAAATTGGTTAGGAAGTTATGGATTGTCATTAATGAGTAGTTGGTTGTATTGCATCTATAAATTATATGTAATGGCTATACATGAGATATGAGAAGTAGTGTGTAGCATGATCATGTAATGACGTGTGATTTGTGGTTTATCAAGTCACGATTGTAAACACAGCTTGTATGGTTGTTTGATTAATAAATGAGTGAAATCTCATTGGTTTGTTGGTTTTCCCCTAGGAGAGGGGTTTCAAAGGTAATTTTTGTGTAATGTGTTGACGTGTTGTGTGCCATTGTCTAATGTTTGGTGTGTTTAACTATATGAATCAATTTGCAAACATATTGCAATCAATATTAAGAATCAACATGGAAGACACATGGATCAAATATATGTTCATACATATAAGTTTTGGGATTATTGCATACTTTATCTTTCATTTTGAATATATATGCTTCGGTTATGAAACTTGAATATTTGTTAATGAATCAAGTGTTTCTTAAAATCGCTACGAAAAACATGCTTTTCTTTTGATGATTGTAATAGGAATATGTTGAAATGCTAAAGGCCTTGGAGGTATCCCAAGGTAGTACAAAGGAATAAGTGAGCATTGTTGTCAAAGATAGTCAGCAACAACACAAAGTGGCCTTCAAGAGAAAGGCATTGAAAGCAAAACTAAAGAGAAGGACATAGAACCTTTCTGAAAGAAAGAGAACACCAAGGATGGTGTTATTCCAAGGGGGATGGGAATGTAATATGGACCCTTTTTCAGCCCATACAATGTATCAGGTCAGATTATGTAAACATGATGTAAATATGCTAGTATGGATTCCTAGTGCGAAGCTCAAGGCCAAGGCTTGACTAGTGAATGGGTAGGCATATATAAGGTAAGTAATTATAGACTAGTGAATGGGTAGGCATATATAAGGTAAGTAATTATATATATACCACGTTGTTGGCTTGTCACGATGATGTAAAATATAGGTAAATATTATGTTAGAAAATGATAAAAAGATGGTCCAAGATGACTCTGTAAAGAGCACTAGAGGGGAAGAGGAAAGAGAGGGCTATGGGAGATTAAATCTTGTATTGCCAGTGTCAAACTTAGAACTCATCATTTTGATTCCATGTGCCTTAAATGAGCCCAATTACTTCATTTTGACTATTAAATCCAATCATTGAATGCATGTGTGAGGTTGGTGGGGAAATTCTTCTCATGTAGTTATGGAAGCATAGGATGAATATACTTCTATGACAGTTGTAAGAGTCATTTATTCTATAGTTAGAAGTTATGTCAATTGTATTTTCACCAATATCTCATCTCCTTTGGAGTCTACCACGCATTCGCATGAAAATTTTACATTATGTAGAGTTCTTCTCTAGATGTTCATTCCATTACCATTACCAAATTGTGAATTAACCATAAATTTGAATTGCGAAGGAGAATTGTAGATTTTTAGAGAAAAGAGAATGGTTTTAGTTGAGCATAGAGGATGATAAAGATAGGAACCTTTACCCATTATGTGTTTCTACTTTTGCATGCTTGAGAAGCCATGAATTAATGTTACAAGAAGTTCTTTAAATACATACCACAGGTTGGAATCCTTCTGCACACACTGGTAAGCACTGTAAGGGTTGGATTTCCTTAGGGAACTATGGAACAATGAATGGGAATGCCTTCCTTGTGTTGTGTGGGGAAATAGAGAAGAGTGCCATGGATGGAATGGTTGAGTGAGATCCTTGTTAATGCTTTGAGGAGGTCAGTTTAGCTAAAAGAGAGAGAAAATGGGTTGTGGGATGAGAGAGAGAAGCTTGTAGCTATTTTCCTTTACCTTGGTGGCCTCATAGCTTGGCTTGGGGGTGGTATCTACAGTTGATACCTATAGTTGGGTGGAAAATCGCTCTTACACAACTAGTTGTTTGTATCTTCTTGTTTAAAGATAAGTATTCTCTTTGTATATGAATGTGGAATGGTTTGATTTTCTTCATGTAATGAATGTGCTTGTTTATGCATGATGTATGTGTAGATAGAGTTTTAGTTCCATTTTGTTTTTCATTTTGAAATTGCACATACGTTTCTTATTTATAAATTCATATTATGTCCATGGGGCGAAATTTAGAAACTTGAAATTCATAAGTATCAACTCCTATGGTTGGAATGACGGATGGGGACATGACACCATACAACTCCTAGAACAACTTAGGATACATTGTAATACACATCCAACTTTTTATACTCTTCGGAGTTCTACTATTCAAATGGACTATTGCATGGAAAGGTCTCAGTATCATGTCACCCTTGATAAGAGAGTGCTACTTTCTCCACTATCTCTTTTTACATGTAATATGACGGTCTCGACTATCATGTGGAATTAGACACCAAGATTGAGTAGGGAAATACCTTCTTAAATCTCTACACTTACATTGGCTTTCTTGGTTAGTTTGGAAGCCTTTTGATATAAAGAAGAGTGAATTGGAATTTTTGACAAATCTTCTTTTCCTTGGTGATCTCATAAGTTAGCATAGGGGTGGCATCCAAAAAGGATTTCCTTATGGTTGGGAGAAAAATCATTCACCCACAATCAGTTGCATTGGAACTCAATTTTTAAAAAGACAAGTTCTTTTCTCCTCCTCCTTTACTATGAATTCAATCTTGCATGATGAATAATATAATTTCAAAATTTGTTGTGAGGGTTTTCATTGAAAATACTATAGGTGTTGATGAGTATAACGGTTGTAGCTTAAGGTTTCGTGAAGGATTCATGCCAAGTTTTTCTTAAATGCTTTTCAATGAATTTTTATGTGAGTTTGGGCATGCATGCAGTGAAGTTAGGCCCAATAATGTGTTTATATCTCAAAATATTTGATATGGTTCAATGTTATTTTTGGTATAGAGAAGCCTTATATGGGAATGGAAACACCCATGGAAATTCTCAAGTACCTAGATCGACATTGTGGAGATATTATTTTTCTATTAGAACAATTTTAGAAATTGTCAAATTCAGAATGTGCCGGCAACTCTTTAAACATTCGTATTTTTCTCACAATCTATTATGTGGGTAGGTGTGATTTTTGGTATAGATACTCTAGACATATATTTGAAAAATATTACAAAATATTTCAAGAATGCCATTCATATTGTAGAATATAAATTCAATTTTTATCAAAGAAGTTTTAGAAATGATCAAATTCAAGAATTTTTCAACAACTCTTTAAAGATTCACCTTTTTCTCACCATCTATGATTTGTATAGGTGTGATTTTTGGTACCTAGACTATAAACATATTTTTGGAAAAAATCATAAATATATCAAGAACCCAAATCTTAATTTAAGAGATATTATTTTTTTATAAGGCATGTAGTAGATTTTCCTTCATAGCAATTAATGATGATGGATGTTAACCCTTGCTTGAGGATGATTAGATTTTGAGTGTGCCAATGATACTTAGTTTTGCTCATGTTTTAATTTGAATTCAATTTGATTCTCTTTAAACTAATTAAGTATTCTTTCACTATTAAATGTTGAAACCATAAGCACTATAAGTGAGTGCATGCAACATGTTTGGAAAAATACCTCAGTCAATTACTTATTTCCATAAGTTGACTGTAACATGTTTGAGGAATTGGGTACACCAATTGTAATATGGATTGTATTATGTTTTAAATGAATTTATTTTGTTTATGAATCTAAGTACGACATAAGTGCTAGTAACTAAGGTGTTGAATAAGCACTTTACACCCTTGCCATAAGTAGGTGTGCTTACCATATAAATTTTTTATGGTATTTTGTGTAACTATGCATAGGTGAATGACGAGGCAAGAAGCCTATGAAGTAAGTAATTGTTTTCTTATGATTTTAAGAGCCTTGAGGTGTATTGATTATTTTATCTAATTAGTGCTTATGATGTTAAAGACGTGAGCTTAAAAACCTTAAACCCTAACCCCTTGGATTGCCATCCTTGAAACTAATTAAAACCTCCATAAAGGAGATTCTATGAGATTGCTAAGTTGATATGATTTGATGAACATCAAATAGGGATTTATTTTGTGAATTATAATAATATTAATTGTGATTTGATATTGATGTTAGAATATAGCATGATATGTTGTGTAATGTGAGTGATAATTTATAATTAATTGGAAAAGATGGAAATCATGATTTATGTTTGAGAACATTGAATTCAAAACTAAAATAATTGCAAACATTGTCATTGCATACATAATATGAAGAGTTTATTTTTGATATGGTCTTATATTGTTGAAATTTGTTTAACATATTGCTGCCTGATAATGAATTATTAGATAAACAAAACCCTCTTTTTATGTTGGTAATGAAGGTATGTTACATTGTGAGAGTAACAAATCTTGATTAATATATGTGCTTATGTTGTTGAAATAAGCACTAAGAGTGTTAAATATTTCTACATCGTAATTGAGTAATCTTAACCATTTTGGACAACTTTGTACTAATTTAGGTACCTTCAATATATCACATCTTGATTCCATGGATTTCCAAAAATTGCACTAGACACATCAAATGGAACATCGAATTCTACTTCATGTATATATTTTATTAACATGGCAAATTTTACCTTACATTTGTGTTGCACATTGAAGTCCTTGTTCCTACTAATCCAACCCAACGAGTAGGGTTCCATATATGCCATTATGGGTATCTAATATAAGATCTCTTTGTTTTTTGTGTAAACGACTATGTTCATAAGCTCCTTATTAATCTAGATCATAATGGATAACAACTTCTTACACTCGAAGTGAACATGATCATGACCAGGAATGGTTGCCATCAAATATATATATGCGTTTTGTTGTGTTTTCAAGTACTCATATCTCTTTATCCCTTATTTTGTCATGGTATATCAGTGTCACTTCTTTATAATAGTCTTGAGCATTTATCCTTAAAATATCCTTTACACTTACATTGATAAAATGGAACATTCTTCTTGTTTTTCAATACATATATACTTCTTTAAGAGACTTGGAGTTAGTGTTTTGTTTAAACACACCATGTCTTGTAATGGTCTTCATGTTTCAAGATTGATAATGCTAAAAACATTCACATATCTTCTCATTGATGACATGGTTTGCATTTCCTTGTCAACTTCAAAGTCAATTCAATTCAATTCTCAAGTAGTTAGCTATTTTATGAGTATTTAATTTTCAATATTAGTTAGCTATTTTATGAGTATTTAATTTGTAATATTAATATACAAATATAATTAATATAATAATAATTTTATTAAAAAAAATAAATCTAAATTTATATGCTATAATAACTTCACTTATTTATGTTTTATAAATTAAATACGAGCATGGAAACTTGCTAAATACACATAAAAAGGAAATTGTTAAGACATTTTTCATAACTTGGAACTGGTTTTTCCCTCGTACCATTATGTTTTATAAACTAAATATGAGCATGAAAACTTACTCGACACACCTAAAAAAAATGAATTTGTTAAAACATTTTTCATAACTTGAACTAGTTTTCCTCTCATAATTTGGAATCCCATTACCAAGTTTGGGTAGTAAATCATGACATGAGGTATTTAATATTCAAATTAATACTAAAAAGAGTTATTTTTATATCATTTATTATTTAAAATATTTAACTAGTATAGTTACTTAACTTGTGGTTACTGAACAACAAATTAAGTGCCATGTTGTTACTTTTTTTAGTTAACTGGGTTGTGTGTCACTATTAGTTATTTTTCTTCTTTTTTTTACAATTGTTTATTTTTAATTTTGAACGATGACCATAAAATATCAATTTGGATTCTTCTTCAATCTAGGAAATACATAAATGGTAGTCCACCCCAAATTCTAAGATATATACACCTATAGGTGTAATTATTTTTACATCTATATGTGTTTTTATTTTAGAATTTGGGGTGGACAAGAGCCTATGCTTTTTGAGATTGCACGAGGATGAGACAAGCGTACTATTTAGATTGATTTTATGGCAATAGCTCCAAATTCGAAATAAATAATCCAGTAGTCTAAAATTGCTACGAGTTTGACTGGAGAAAATGACTTTTCAGACACAGTTTTGCTCAAATCAGGGATAGAATTTTTAGAATCCACAAATAACAGTATTAATCTTGCATAATTTGGATGCCATGGCCATGGGGGGTTTTAGAGGATGTTGAATCCATCTAAATGTTCAAAAAAACGATTTAATCAACACAATTTTTTTTATTTTTTAGATTTCAAATGGCCGGACCAGGGAAATCATCACTTTTAGACAGCTTCATAAACAATTATAAAATATATATGTATAAAATGACTGGTAGCTGTGATGGATAACTAGTAACTAATGCATGGATAATAGGCATTCTTAACAGACGAGTAGTTTGTTAAAAGGCATTTTGTGTAACTAACATGAAGAACAAATAACTTGTTTGTGGCACTTAGTTTGTGACCTATTCGTATTCACTAGCCACAAGTTAAATAGTTGTACTAGTTTTAATAATTTTAAAATAACTTACAAATCATTAATGTGTTCACAAGATTATACAAGTTAAATGATTGTACTAGTTTTAATAATTTTAAAATAACTTATTATAAATCATTAATGTGTTCACAAGATTATAAATGTGTTCACAAGATTAGTAATATCAAAGATAAATGAAGAACAAATAACTTATTTGTGGCACTTAGCTTGTGATCTATTAGTGTTCACTAGCCACAAGTTAAATGGTTGTACTAGTTTTAATAATTTTAAAATAACTTATAAATCATTAATGTGTTCACAAAATTACTGATACCAAAGATAAAATTTGATGGACAAAGTAAATTGTCATATCCATTTAAGAAATCATTAATATATTCACAAGATGACTGACACCAAGGATGAAATTTAATGGACAATTTGTTCTAGCTATTTGCAAACACACTAAAAAACTCGTTCCAACTGGAGTTGGATTTGAAATTCCAACCGTCTCATTTAATTCATTTTTTTGGAAATAACTGCAAAATGTCTACAAATCATTAATATGTTCACAAGATGACTGGCGCCACTGGAAGCTTCAGGTTGCTGTTTGTCATGGATTCATGCTTGCAGTAAGTAGTATTAATTTCATTTTCACTGACAAGGCCTGTTCAGTTACGATTTAGACATGAACTATGCACTGCATGAGGATATGTTTACTGTTATACTGCAACAGTAGTATCTGTGTCATTCAATGCCTTTTTCAACCCATTAAAAGAGTATATCACCGCCCTGCTTAAGAATCTTAATGCTGTACCATTATTTTGTGTCATTGAATATATATATATATAAAACATTATTGTTTGCTGCAAAAAGTTAAAACTGGTTCAAAATTTTACCTAGAATGTTCTCACTGCAAAGAATTTTGGAAGCTGGTCAAATTTATCATAATGACAATTAGCAGTAAGAATAGCTATAACGGATTGTTATTTACAAATTTCAGTTGATTTATCATTATTATTTATAGAAAACCATAACAGTTAAATATTCTATTGTTATTTACAAATTTCAGTTGATTTATCATTAGTATTTATAGAAAACCATAACAGTTAAATATTCTATTGTTATTTATAAATTTCAGTTGATTTATCATTATTATTTATAAAAAACCATAATAGTTAAATATTCTATTGTTATTTACAAATTTCAGTTGATTTATCATTATTATTTATAGAAAATCATAACAGTTAAATATTCTATTGTTATTTATAAATTTCAGTTGATTTATCATTATTAATTATTATTTATGGAAAACCATTTTTTTTTTACAAGAAAAAAAAATATTTTTATTATTTCTGGAAAATAAAAAAGTACATATCACTTCAAAGTTTTTAAACTTTGATTCTTGTCATAAACTGTTACAAGAACAAAACTATCACCGTTCATATAACATATATTCAGTTCAGAGCTTTTCCTATCTATTCTGTGCATTACAATGCATTTCAGTTTCTTTACAAAAAGAGATCAAGTGTCAAAACACAAAACTAGCCTAGTAAGCTTCAGAAAGAAAAGAGAATAAGTAACCAGAATAAACGTATGTATCTTCAATCCATTCTTCTCAATATAGAACTCCTACAATACCATCGAATCCACAGCTAAAATATTCTATTGATATTGTAAAATTTCTAAAATGTCTTTGAATTTGGGTTGTTAACTTGTTTTCTTATTTCTCTTACTTTGATCAAAAGCTATTTTAAACCTTACTTCGTAACAAAAAAATATAACTATGATATCTATAATGCAATGAGTTTGGTTTCTTTTCTATAACATCATTCCATCAACTTACTATAATGCAATGAGTTTGGTTTCTTTTCTATAACATCATTCCATCAACTTACTATAATGCAATGAGTTTGGTTTCTTTTCTATAACATCATTCCATCAACTTACTCAGATATGTTAAAAATAACTTTGCAAATTGATAACCAAACTAATGTATTCTCCAAAGTTTGCAGTAAGTTTTTTCTCAAAACTTTGGAAATGGATACTTTCTCAATAAATTTATGATGAAGACATGTCAGACAGTCATAAAGTAAACATATAAGAAAGTGAACTAATTTTCTCAATTGATTTGATTTATGGAGAAAGTAAACCTATCAGAAAAGTAACTATAACTAAATGACTCTACCTACCCATGGACCACCTAATTGACTAGATAATTTTTATCTCACTGGTCTCCATGACATTGCATTGCATTATATATCTGTGGAAGGAGAGGAGTACCTACGGTGGCATTGAAATGAGGAAGCATATTGAGACTGTAGTTAGCCGGCTTTCTGGGCCTGTCCTTATTCCTCCCTGTGAGGATAATGTAATCCCTGAGATGGACAAGAGGCTGAGGATGATAGAGCTGATATTGCGTTTCGCTGTAGTGATTTTTGCTCTTCTTGCAGCAATCATTGAAGGAACTGCTTCTGCAACTCGAGACTTCGTTGGATTGCAGATACATGTCCAATTCACGTCGCTGAATACACTCCCGTGAGTTTTATATGATTTCGTTTCTGTAGTACTTGTAAAAACCCAGTTCTTATTAGTTTCTTGAAATTAGGTATCTTTAGAATCAGTGCAGGGCAGAGATGACATGGGTTCATTGTTTTTTATCCAGATTTTTAGTCATTGCAGATGGAATCCTTGCAGTATACTCTCTTCTGCAAGGTTTGAGATGCTTTGTCAGTCTGTATATGCGAAGTATACTGTTGAAGAAGGCATTGGCTTGGACAATATTTTCTTGTGATCAGGTATGATCATTTGAACCTATCTTATTATTTTATTATCTTTGTACAGAGGGAGGGAAGGGAAAGAGAGTTTATATAACTAAAATAAATTATTAGTAGATCCACATTCACTAACTTGTGGTTAATGGATTCGGAAAAGTTACTAAGTGTTAAGAATAGTGACTTATATAGCCAGAAATCTGGCCACAAGGATTTTAGTATTATGTTTTTTTATTATGAAGTTTTTGCAATGAGCAGGCCATGGCCTATGTTACCTTCGCTGCAGCAGCATCGACTGCAGAAGCAGCGTATATTGCAAAGCAGGGTTTGAATGAATTTGGGTGGTTCCAAGTATGTATATTTTTCAGGGCGTATTGCTTCAAAAATGGAGCTGGAATGATTCAAGCATTCTTGGCAGCTGTGTGTATGGTGTTTGTGTCTGGACTGTCTGCGTTTCATCTATTCAGGCTGTATGGAGGCAAACGGACAAACGGACATGTACTGTTCAGTAAAGAGGCAAATTTGTGTAATCAAATATAAAATGCTTATGTTAAGTTTGCTCAATAGCCCACCTACATTAATATCAAACTCTATTCTGTTGAAAGAGTTTATTTAAAATTTACAGGTTTTTCCAGACCTTTAAAGCAAAATCTTTTGAGGGCAGCTCAGTTGTAACTGTGAGTTGATGGTATTATCAATCATCTACAGTGTAATTAATTATAGTAGTATTTATTTTCAGTAATATTGGGAGGAGTTTTTAAATAGAGTAAATGCTTAAATATATTCATAGTTTTCATATTTTAAAATTTATTAAATGTTACTTCTAAAATTTAGATAAAAGTAGAATTTATCATTTTAAATAAATTGGTGACTATTTTTCCAATAATTTTTTAAAGTAAATTAACATATTTTAATTAAACAATATTACAAAAACTAGGTACATGGAGGCCATGATGCTATATTTCTTATTTAATATATCAAGTTGTTATATTATATATTGTTTAAATATGAGATATGTTGCGAGTTACTTATAATGAAGAATTTATATAACTATTTTGAGATTTTAAAAATGCATGTTATTGTATTTATGAGATGTCTACTTCCATACAAAATCATATTTGAATTAGTATTCCTACTCTAAAATTGCTACTATGTTCTATTATAAATGAATCTTAAATAATAGAATTCACTATAGGCTTGATTTGGTCTAGAGAATCAAGCTAAAAGAATCTTGCCAAAGATTACTTCTTTTAAGAATAAGTAGAGCTGCATAATAGGCTTAGTGCACTAATCCATGGAAGAAGAATGTGAAGAAACTTGAAACATAACACTTGCAATTAAATGAAAGAAAGAACAAACCATTAGATAACATGCTTTCATGAGAAAAAGCCTTTCTTTATGTAATTTATTTTGTCATGAAGTATTAAGCACTTGAATGTGGTGGATAGGGTGAGATTAAAAATGAGATAAGGCATTTAAAGATTGTGTTATTGGAGAAAGGAGGTGTTGTGTATGAGCTATGATGTGAGCTTGAGACAATGTAGGAAAGCTATTATTGCAAAGGCTTTGTAGTGGAAGGCACACATAAAGTCGTTAATGAAGAGGTACTTGATTGAAAAGTACTTGGTGTATTTAACTATATTTTGAGTATGAGTGATGCACGTAAACAAGCATTGAGTACATTATGACATTATTTCTGGATTTCATTGTGTAAGAATTTGTAAAACCCAATGTTTCGATTGGACCCTCCACTTATCAGTAGGGCAAGAAGAAGTTGTGATATGTTGAAAAGAGTAGAGAGATTAAGATTATATAAGTAGGAAAATATAGTTGTTAGAATTAATTAACATTGAAAGGGTATATAACTTCTCCCAAGTCAACTTTAAAGAGAGTAATGTTGGTTAATCTTGACTTAGTCATAAAGTAGTTAAAATAACCTTGATATAGTAAATAATGTGTAAAAATTGGTTTGTATAAACCTAGGTGGCCATTGACCAATCTAATCCTCAAGTGCACCATGGAGACGTGACTTGGTATTGTTTCTTTCATTTAATTACAATTGTTATGTTTAAAGTTTCCACACATGTGAAATAGTGAAGGAAACATATTCACCTCTATTTCCTTACATTCCTTTTTTAATGCAAACAAAAACTCCTTCTACTATAAAACAATTCCTTTTTCACATACCCTTTTAAAAAATGTCCACGACTGAGTAAAATATTCCCACCATTTGTGCATCTTGAACCTCTCTAAAATATATTAAATGCTATTTAATTTTTATCACTTCAACTGATGGCTTGCACTTCTTTACTCATTAAGTGATTATGCATGTCTTCTTGATCTCTCCCTTGGTTTTGCATGCCATGTGGTGTGGTTTTCTAGTATAAATTATATATGTAAATAATATTTTGAAAAAAACAACTTCAATTAATTTTTTAATGTATATTAAGAAGACTCCCACAGTGGGTGCATACGATTGATGGTGGTAGCCTCCCTACCACGAGGCTTAACACAATACATGAGGCCACATTGGTTGTAAGATGTACATGCCCCCATCATGCACAAGATTAGTATGCAAGTGAAGGATAGAGATGTAGAAGGTAGTGAGCTCAATTCTAATGATCCAGATTTTATGAGCAGAATGAAATGAATACAGATTATTACCAGATGCTTAATACAAAATAACAGAGTACAGTAAAACTGGTTTTCTATTCAATAAGGAAATAAGTTAAAACTGTAAAATGCAACGGAAAACAAGCTTGCTGGAATGGTGGCGGCTTATCTTTGAGAAGAGATGTGACGGCTGCGCTCATTCAGAACAAGATGGTTACCATGAGGTTCTCAAGGCCTTTTACAATAAACAGGAATGTCAAAAACCCTAGACATCCAAAAACCTAACCCTAGGAGATGAAGCGCCAAAAGTCATGTGGGCCCCGTTTGGGTAAGTTAGTACATCAACTTCCTAGGGTCGTAACTCTTGCATATGATCTCCGTTTGGGGCATACAATAGATCGTTGGAAAGATCTGTTCAATGACTACAAAAAGATATGGAAAATCTTGAATCCAGCACGCAAAAATGGCAGGCGTGTAGTACTCGTATTTTCCCAAGAATTCGACGCTGAAAAAATGTCGTTTAGGGCCTCAAAATGGCTCTGGAAGTTCAGGACCCGAAAAACTGCTAAAAATAGTATATTACCAAAATTGTCAAAAAACTGTTTTGATCTAGTTGGAAAGGTGGGTGGCCACCGATATCCACCTGGATCAATCATCCCTCCTTAGGAAGCAATGGTCTCCATTGCGTTGAGTCCCCCCATCAGATGAGGAAATTTCTGCTGAATTTGGCCCCAGGTGAGCCACTTGCCCTAGTGCAGGAGCTGCCTTGCTTTGACAACTCGATAAAGTTGGATCCTTTGATGTTGAGTGCCCTTGATCTATGTGTCTGCAATATGATCACTGGATGCCTGTTGCAAGCAGTCAGGGTTGAGCTCTGTTGGTGTCAACTGCTTTGCTATCTCTGAGGTGTCTAATAATGGTGGGAAATATGGTCGAAGGAGATCCATGTTGAAGATTGGATGCAGACCAAGGAAGGGAGGAATGTTGAGCTCAAAGCATTGTCACCCACCGCCTTGGTGATGGTGTACGGCTCATAACAGAGTGGGCGAAGCTTCCGATGGGGTCTTATAAGGCGCTCTTTCTGCAAATGCAACCAAACTTTGTCTCCCACCTGAAACTTATGTGGTACTTGATGTTGATAATGGCGCTTCTTGTACTTGGCATTAGAATTCTGTAGAATATCTTGAACCTGTTGGAAGATATGCTGGATCCGTTCAATGAACCGGGTGGTTTTGTCAGCTTCTGGGGACAAGTCGGCCGAGGTGGTCGCCAGGGGAAGTGCAACATCCATGGGGCCCAATGGTTGGAATCCCAACCCCACCTAAAAGGGACTGTGGCCATTTGAGCCGTGTAGGGCTCGGTTGTAGCTATGCTGGACATAGGGAAGACTCTCATCCCATGTGTGGGGGTGTGTTGAATTATACATGCGCAGAATATGTATGACCATTCGATTGACGGCCTCAATTTGGTCGTATGTCTGGGGGTGGAAGGCAGTGGATTTGGTGAGCTTGGTATTTAGCAGTGACCAGAGGCTCGACCAGAATGAGTTGACGAACCGACTGTCACGGTCTGAGATAATCGTCTGTGGGATCCCAAAATGTACCTAGACTCGTTCAAATAAAAGCTTGGCAGTGGCTTCTGCTGTGATGTTTTTCTTGTAGGCGGCTAGAATTTCCATCTTGGAAAAGCGATCAACAACCAAAAAAACACAGTCGTTCCCCCTCTTGGTGGAAGGGAGGTCCGACATGTAGTCCATTGAGATGGATTCCCACGACCTGTTAGGAGTAGGCATAGGGGTGTACAGGCCCTATTTCTTAGTGGTCGGTTTGGAAATAGCGCAAGTGGTGCAGGACCTGGTATACTTGCCGACATCCTGTCGAAGTTTCGGCCAGTAGAAATGTTTCTGCAGCACTGCCACTGTCTTCTTGACGCCAAAGTGTCCTGCCACCCGACTGTAGTGAGATTCCCAAATCAGTTTCGCGCGCTCGTTTGATGGAACGCAGAGATGGCCCAGACGACACAACAACCCGTCCTGAAGATGGAAATTAGCGACCACTGAGTTGGTGCCCAGCATTTGGTAGGTGGTGGAGAAATCAGGGTCTGTCTCTTAGAGGTGGGGCTATCCATAGGTCTCGTGGCCGCAAGAGTCTAGCATTGTGATGAGTGCCGCGACTGGAGGTCGACTGAGGTAGTTAGCAACTTGGTTGGTACACCCTGTTTTATATTTGATGTTGAGGTGGAACTGCTGCAAGTATGTTGACCACTTCTGATGGCGGTCATTCTGCAACTTTCCTTGGGTCTGCATGAACTGTAGTGGCTTGTGATCTGTGTGGATGACTGTCTCCTTCCCAAGAATGTAATGTCTCCACTGGCGGCAGGCTTGCACAATGGAGTACATTTCTTTGTCGTAAGTAGGGTACTTACGGAAAACATCTGATAGTGTCTCACTATGATATGCCACAGGGTGGCCGTGTTGAGTGAGAAAAGTGCCCACAACATAATCTGAAGCATCTGTCTCGATCTCAAAGGGATGTTGCAGGTCCGGTAATGAGAGTACTGGCGATGAGCACAAACGCTTCTTCAAGTCATCGAAGGCTTGTTGTTGGGACAGGCCCCACACAAATTTTCCCTTACCGCCGCCCCTGGTTTCTTGGCTGAGGGCCCATGCGATATGAGAGAATCCCAGCATGAACCGACGATAGAAATTGGCGAGGCCCAAGAAGGTCCGAAGTTCAGTGAGTGTGGTTGGGGATGGCCAGTCACGGATGACTTGGATCTTGGTTGGATCCACATGCACACCATGTCGATCAACGATGTAGCCTAAGTAATGGACCTTGTCCATGCCGAAGGAGCATTTTTACAAGTTTGCATATAGTTTGTGTTGCTGCAGGGTGTGCAAAACTTGTTGAATATGTTGCAAGTGTTTTTCCCAAGTCTTGCTGTAGATGAGGATGTCATCCAGATACACCACTACAAAAGTATTGGTGAAAGGTCGTAGGAGTCCATCATCCTCATAAAAGTCACTGGAGCATTTGTCAAACCAAAGGGCATGACAAGCCATTCAAAAAGACCTTCTTTTGACTTGAAGGCAGTCTTCCATACATCTGTCTGTTCTATTGGGACCTGGTGGTAGCCAGACTTCAGATCAATCTTACTGAAGTATTTGGCCCCCGTGAGCTGATCAAGGAGTTCGTCGATTTAGGGAATCGGGGTACCGGTTGCGGACTGTGATTTTATTCAGGGCCCGATAATCAATGCAGAGTTGCCAGGTCCCATCTTTCTTCTGCACCAGCACGATTGGGCTCCCACAAGGTGATGAGCTGGGATGGATGTGCCCCTTGTGGAGCAATTCTTGGATCTGCCTCTTGATCTCCTCGTTTTCCAATGGAGAGCGGTGATAGACTGGCCCATTGGGTAGCGGTGCGCTTGGGGTCAGATCGATGGGATGCTTGACCTGGTAGTGAAGAGGTACCCCGCTAGGAGAGGAGAAGATATCTGAGTATTCTTCCACCACCTTATCCACTTGCTTCTGTTGTGTGGAGAGATCGGTCGCGGAGGCCCTGGATGTGGCTGCGATCTTTCTCTTATTCTGAGAGTGAATCACAAAGAAGACAAATTTCTCGGTCTGAGAGATAACCTTCCTGCATTGCTTGGCAGAGATCAAGGAAATAGCATTAGGAGGGGCTGCCTCGGGTATCCTGTACAATTTCCTGTTCAAAGAAATAATAATACTACGAGGCCTAGACTCATATACATCATGACGTTTCCATAAATAAGGTTGGCCCAAAAGAACATCTGAAACTTCAAGAGGAGCAACATCACACAATACCTTGTCCTTGAAGGGCTTGATGTCGTACGACAGTTGACACTGTTGGAGGACACGAAGATCGCTTCCTTTGAGGAGCCATCCAATGGTGTAGGGTTGTGGGTGTGGCGTTGTCGGAAGGGCCAGGCACTTGACGACCTCTGTTGAGATGAGGTTCTTCTGGCTACTGCTATGAACGATGAAGTGTAGCAGGGTGCCTTTTACCCACATCTGTGAATGGAAGAGGCATTCTACTTCTTCTGGCTCGTCTGGCTCATTAGGCTGGAGCTTCGTGGTAGCAATGGTGGCACTGGGTTCTATGTCAATGATCCGTCTTCTCCTTTCTGGTTCAGACTCAGAGTCAGAATCCGCATTTGATTCAGATGCTTTCACTTTGGCCACTAGCGACTGCTTTGAGCAACAGTCAGCAGTGTTATGCCAAGGGCTCTTATGGAAGTCGCACCACTTCCCGGTATCTTTCTTTGTCTTTCCAGTGTCCTTCTTTGCATGCGGATTGGACTAGTTGTCCTGATATTATCCATCTTTGCTCTGTCCTTTATTCTATGGGTTGGGGCCGCCCTTTCCTGTTTTTTGCTGTGAGGGGTTCCCAGGCCCAAACTGCCTCGTCTTTTGTTTGAGCTTCTACTCGATTTTGACGGCATATTGGTAGGCCGCGCCCAAGGAAGAGATGTCCAGAAATTCCATTTCGGTCTGGATGTATCTATGCAGACCACCACTAACAGAGTACAGTAAAACTGGTTTTCTATTCAATAAGGAAATAAGCTAAAATTGTAAAATGCAGCAAAAAACAAGCTTGCTGGAATGGTGGCGGCTTATCTCTGAGAAGAGATGTGACGGTTGTGCTCATTCGGAACAATATGGTTACCATGAGGCTCTCAAGGCCTTTTACAATAAACAGGAATGTCAAAAAACCTAGACATCCAAAAACCTAACCCTAGGAGATGAAGCGCCAAAAGTCATGTGAGCCCCGTTTGGGTAAGTTAGTACATCAACTTCCCGGGGTTGTAACTCTTGCATACGATCTCCGTTTGGGGCATACAATAGCTCGTTGGAAAGATCTATTCAATGAATACAAAAAGATATGGAAAATCTTGAATCCAACACGCGAAAATGACAGGCGCGCAGTACCTGTATTTTCCCGAGAATTCGACACTAAAAAAACATCGTTTAGGGCCTCAAAATGGCTCCGGAAGTTTAGGACCCAAAAAACTGCTAAAAATAGTATATTACCGAAATTGCCAAAAAACTATTTTGAGCTAGTTGGAAAGGTGGGTGGCCACCGATATCCACCTGGATCATCTAAGGTTCACACGCTAGGTGAAGGTCCTGGGTCTGCTAGATGGACGAAGATGGATCACGCCTGGTACACAGAAGACCTGATCACGATGAATCTTAACGTGGGAGGGTATTATGGAAAAAGAAGACGGAATTCATTGGGTTTAAGGAGGTAATCTCATAACATAGCCAATATTCCCTTCTTATGAACCCTTTAATCCGAACGAGTTGTTGTTTGCTTTGATCAGTAGAAACAATTGGTTGAATGTGCGGGAGAGATGCATTATCATTGCGTTTATCAAAGTAATCATGGGAAGGGGTTAAGGGGCTCCAACAACAAAGGGAAATCCCCAAGGCTTACCCTAAGCCAATGAGGGAGCTCTAAAGATCAACAAAGGTTTCCATGCATTATTAGCAACACACCCCTGCCCACATGAAGGACAAAATTGCAGTTGCTAAACGAATAATTTAGACCCAGTATGAGTATTCATAGTTCTATGAGGAGTCAAAAAAATTGTTTGAGTGGGTCGTGGACCCCAAGGACACCAGTTCTCGAATGGCCATTTACCATCACTCCTTGCATCTCTACTGGCCCATGAAATCCCTTTTGGGCTATATGCATGGAAAATTTAAGGGGCTAATCTCAGCCCATGGGCTAAATTTAGGGGTTTTAAATTTTTAATGTGCTATAATTTTTTGCTAAACACCCATTAGGTATGATTAGCCCACATTTTATTTATTTATTTATTATGAATAGAAGGTTGGCCCCATCAAATTTAAAAAGGGAAGGCAAGATAAAACAATTTCGCCCCTCTAAGAATCTATTTAAACCTATGTTCGCTCATGAAAATCACTAGGCATCTCCCATTCATCCAAATTTTATGGGGTGGATCTCGTTTTCCAAGTTGCTTAATGTACACATGAGAAGGGAAGTTGATATTTACTATCAGGTCTTATAGTGACCCACTTGCATATAGGAGAGTGCAAAATCGCATAGCCTCATATACAAATTTTCCCCAAGAAACATGGGGATTCTGAAGCTCACAATCAACAATGTAGCAATTACATTTTTGTGGGTGTTTGGGGAATCATGCCTGGGGGCTGGGAATTCATTCATAGATGCATATTAGGGCGTGCAGTGGGTGTTGAAGTTTCTTATAACTAATTCCATTTTGTTTCTATTTATGTTTATGTTCTCCTTTCTGGGACAAGCCATGGGTGGAGCAACTTGAAATCCCATTGTCTTTGCTGCTTCTTTTGTTTTGGGCATTGTTAGGTATTTTGACATGTTTATTGTTTTGTTTATTGAATTGTATGGTTCTCAAAGTATTTTTGTAGGGTTGACATTTTATTTTGTGGTTGGTTAGCCTATTGTTGCGGTGTGAATCTTGCTCTTTTAGTAATGTAGAATACATTAAATATGGACTTACAGAGCTCAAAAAATGGATATGTTAAGCATCCGATAAGGTATGGCATGCTTAAATTTGTTTCTATGGCTGTCACATAGAAAGGTGTATATGATTATATATTAGAATTGATGATAATGTGCATTATTTGACTGGATCTTCCTAAATTCAGTATGCAGGGGTGTCTTGGGATGAATTAAGATACATAAGGCAAGTTGTTGATTTCTTTGTAATTCATTAAAAACATACCTATATGCATTGGTATTGCTCTCTTAAAATGATCTTTGGTAAGGTGTGTGCATAAATGAGGTGTTAGTGGGCCCTTGTAATAGCATGTAGAGCTAAATTAGGATTGAGGTGTTGGTGGGCCTTCATACTAAAATTGATTCTATTTTTCGAGGAGATGAAAAATTTCATTGTTGTTTTCCAAGAATATTCCTAGAGTATGGTGAATTTCTATGTGCTGCAATAGTTGGAGTGAGGTACTAAACTACCACCAAAACAGGGCTTGTTATGTGATCGTTTATTAAGATTTATCTCATATTTAGATTTTTTTGTATATGTTTTCCTACTACTATATATAGTTTTATGCTTTATTAAAAAATTCACCAAGACTTCATAAGATTTTATAATTTAGTTAAAGATTACAAGGTTTTATAATTTAGGGAAAGGTTCACCAAGATTTTACAAGATTTTATAATTTAGTAAAATATTTTCCAAGATTTTACAAGATTATATAATTCAATGAGAGATTGACCAAAAAAATATATATACATAATATAAAATTCATAAAATAGCTTTCATATTTTCCTATATATCACGGGGATTCGGCCATTTATTATACATAGAGATTTAGATGGGGTTCTTAAAATTTTCCCTGGCTCCATGATTGCAGACAGAGACAATATTATTGTAGACCTTAAGGAAGAGTTGGCATCGTTGAAGAAAATGCAGGTGTAGGTCCACCTGTTGCATGCAAAATTTGACATCATGGTTCGAAGGTAGGGAGCGTATTTCCAGGTTCACAGTGCAGCTCTAGGCAGTACTTCGACAACTCCTCGGATAATTGTGTATTTATATGACGAGGATACCAAGGCCGCTAAGGTTCCTCCTACTTGACCCTTATGTTATGATATGCTACCTAATGTTTTGGATTTGGATGTGGAAGAACGACTCTGTTCATACAAGCTTCACGTTGTTAATAAAATATTTTCTAGTTCTATATATAGTTTGTAGCAGTATATCCTAGATTATAGAACCACTCTTTTTAGACTCAGTTTAATAATTTCATTTTTTTTCCTTATGAACATGCCCATTCTCTAGACTTTGGGCCGAGACCATGGTAAAACCTCTGATTTAGAGTTGAGGAAGGGTTTGTTTTCCACTTTGTGGAGAGTCCTCTTGAGCTTAAAATCGTACCATTTTTGTATACTGCATTCAATGAAAGGAAATTATATCTTACTTACAAAAAAATGTATATTAAGAAGAATTATACATTCATTAAGTTAAGAAACTTGGTTAGTAATAGGGTATTGGCAGTACGATGCTAGCTCTACAAATTGCTAACCCTCGGTTCCCTTTCCATAGACCTATGGTTTATGTGTAAAGCTCTATCATGTACTTCTCCTATAGTCCAAGATCCCTTTAATGACATTGGTAGAAGGAAGGGGAACCACCCCCCTCCTTTGGTCAAGTAACTTCACACAAACCTATGCAACCCAAATCCATTCGCGGTATAGGACATCTGAATGCATAAAGTTCGATTCCTCTTTCCTCGGATGAAACAAGAGGCATAGTGAATAAATATCCCATTATGGAAACAACCCACATAGAATCTTGGGACATAAATCCACCATCAATTAATAGGAAGTCTAGGAAATGCATCTCGAAAACCTCAATAGTGCCCAGGTATGAAATAACATCGCCCCACCACATAGAGAACATATAATTTCTATAAGATCATGCTCTCATAGGAAAATTTCTAGGCCTCTTGCCTTATGAAAAAACACTCATCTAGTGGATTAACACTCGGTGGAAGCCAAAAGGTCACGTCGGCCTCCAGTTGGACTCAAAAGGATTCTTCATTGTTATATTTCACCACATTGAGGAAAAGGATAATGCATTTGAAAATGGGCCATACTTCTTCAATTCGATAGGATTGTATCTCCATGGCTGTATCAAAAAGTTCAACCCAGAAAAGGAAGACTTCAACTACACCCCTATATGGGTTCGTCTATACTCCCTTCCTTACAAATATTGGAATCGAGATATTTTGGAAGGCATATGAAACACTATAGGTAAGTTTTCCAAGGCCTCAAAGGATACCAAATCATCTTGTTACACTGCATATGCAAGGATATGAACATATATGAATATCTCACAAGCACTACCAGAGGCAATCTACCTTAGCCATCATGACTCTGATTACTTGTAACCGATTGATTATGAGAACATCCCTTTTATATGTTGCAAATGCCATGAACGTGGACACTTATTCATATATTTCCCCTTAAATGTACCAGTTGAGAAGGCCAAACCCTCAAGAGCTCATGATGCAGAGGAATTTACTAAAGTAACAAAGGGATTGGAACAAGTAGTAGCTTTGAGGTATTGCACAAAGAAACTGCCCAAGAATCCAAAGCTTCACAGGATCCACCACAAAGTCCCAGGGAAACAATTCCAACTCCCAATGTCTTCATAACTGAGGAACCAAACATAAGAAATATATACCCTCAACCATAGGACGTTGCCCATATGGATAACATGGATATCTTAACATCGGAAACAAGGGAGGCAGAGACCTAGCCCAAGAGGAATATATGGATATTGTAGAGCTTGACCTAGAGGGACTGGTAGGGGCTTATGAAAGGAATGAAACAAAATCTATACCATCTCGATAGATACAACTTCTACACGAATCCCTTCAACAAGTCCAATCTCAACCACTAGATAGTCAAGAAACAACAAGTACATGAACTTCTTTGGGAATAAAATAGGCATCTCTCAAAGAAACTCAAGCATATCTAGGGGACAATAAGTGAGGTACGAAACCTAAAAACCAAATGATCAAATATTTAGGGGATGTTTTGATAGGATAGAGACAATGTGTGCCTATACGTGAGACCTACGCCCACTCTAATTAATTATAAAGATTGTTTCATGGAACATAAGAGGTTGGAACGGTGACTCTAAACATTGTTTCCTAGACACCAGGTAAAAAAGGAAAAACCACTAGTTCTGTTGTTGCAAGAAACCAAATGTGATGCAACTACCTTATGTAAAATGATGAGTTGTTGTTGGAAAGGCTATCATGTCCAAGAATTTGATTTGGAAGGAAATGCAGGAGGACTGACAATAGCATGTAATCCTTTAGAAATTCACATAGAAAATTTCATAATGAATAGCCATTGCACCATAACAACTAGTTTTAGACTCATTCGTTTAGCAGACGTGGGAACCCTCACCAATGTCTACAAGCCAACCATACCAAAATGATTGAGGCAATTCTTGACCTCCTTACACAATCTAAGTTCTTAATATGCAAACTCCAATTGGATCTTGGGGGCCGACTTCAACCTTATAACCTCTCTAACATAGAAAAAAGGAGGTATCAAAAAGTTGGATCAGGGTAGTGATGCTTTCCTGTCTGTCATACAGGATCTTCATTTAATAGATATGCACCTGAAAAATGGTCAATTTACCTAATATTAACATAAAAGGAGGAAATAAATAGATTTCCTCAAGATTGGAGTGATTTTTGCTCTCAGATAAACTAGACATGACATGCATAACGATCATGTCCCTCATTCTTCCAATGGCAGGCTCAGACTACTAGTCCATTGGCCTCAAAATGGAAATATCCATCACACCTAAATTCAAGCCCTTTCACTTTGAAATTTTTTGGTTAAGCCTTGCTAAATTCAACAAAATATAGAATGTTGGTGGAAAGAGGCAGGCAAGACTCAAGGTTCATCCATGTATCGATTTTAACAATGTCTATAGAATCTTAAGGTAAGAATACAAAAATGGAACAAAAAAAACTTTGGCAACATTTTTGAAGTAAAAAAAGAACTAGAAGAAACCATGGAGGTGCTACAACAACAAATTATCTTGGAGGGCTACTTGGAAAACTCGTTTCAACAAGAGAAAAAGCTAAAGGAGCAACTTGCGAAATGTAGCCAAAAAGAGGAAACATACTAGAGACAAAAGTATAGAGTGAAATGGATTAAGTATGGGAAAAATATACCCATTTCTTTCACCATTCCACCATTAAAAGAAGACATCAAAGCAAGATTCATGTCCTACATAACAACTAAGGGAATAATATGATAACTCATTCTATTATAGAAGATAAAATCACCTCCTACTTCAGGACTCTTATGGAGGAACTAATTCCGCATAGATCACAAGCCATTGAAAAAATAATGCAAAACATCCCACGATTGGTTACTCAGGAACATAATATTGGTCTCCTTAAGCCCATATCATTGCTTGAAGTTGAAGCTACTATCAAAGAAATTTCGGACAGTAAGTCCCTTAGACTAGATGGTTGTACGACATATTTCTTCCATTCAGGTTGGTCGGTAGTGAAAGAAAATGTCTGGAGAATTGTTGAAGACTCTCGTCAAGCCTATGGATTCATCAAATCCCTCAATGCCACTTTTCTGACCCCCGTTCCCAAGCAAGAAGAATCCCTTGAACCCAGACAGTTTTGACCCATTTCTCTTTGTAATGTGGTCTATAAGATAATTACCAAAGTTATTTCCAATCGCCTAAATCCTTTGTTTCCCAAAATTATTTCCAGCAATTATACTAGCTATGTAGAAGGATGTCAAATTATGGATAGTATCATCCTATCCCATGAAATCATTCACTCACTAAAAACACAAAATAAAGCAGTCATGCTTATCAAACTTGACCTTTTCAAATCCTTCGATAAGCTTAGATGGGCTTACATTCGTCAAAATCTTCCGGTGTTAAGTTTCTATCCGAAATGGGTCAACTGGATCATATCCCTTACCTCCTCATTTTTATTATCCATTTTGATAAATGGTTCTCCTTCCTCAACTTTGTCTACCTCTAGAGGCATTAGACAAGGTGACCCCCTCTCCCCCTTCCTTTTCATCTTGATGGTTGGAGTTCTAGGCAGGAGTATTCTAGATGCTATTTAGTGCAAATCCCTTTCTAGAATTGAACTTCATCCCAATGACTCCGCACACACTCATATTCAGTTTGTGGATGACACAATTTTAATGGGGATCCCCATAATCAAATAAGCTAAAGATTTCAAGCAAATACTTAGGATTTATTTGCAACATCAAGTACCACTATAAATCTACTCAGATCTCCAATCTTTTTCTTTAATACTTCATTGAACATACAGTGTAGTATCGAATTTCTAAACTAATGGGCTATCAAAGGATCTCCCTTCCATCCAAATATTTGGGTGCCCTGCTGATTGAGAACGCTATCCAAAACTCCTCATGGTAATATGTTCTATCCAAATTAAGAAAGTGCCTAGCAAACTAGACATACCATTGGATTGGCACCAAGTGGTTTTTCATGAACAAGTTGAATGAAGATGGGAAAGTAATAAGAAATAAATAAAGATTGGTTTGTAAATGTTATGCGCAAGTTGAAGGTATTGATTTTGAAGAAACATTTTCCCTAGTTGCAAGACTAGAAGTTACCGGAATGTTTTTAGCATTTGTGTGCTTTAAGAACTTTAAATTCTATTAAATGGATGTCAAGTCATCCTTTTTCAATGGAAATATACATGAGGAAGTATACATTGAACAATTAGAAGGGTTCTTATTATTAGAAAATAAGGATCATGTGTGCAAATAGAATAAAACACTTTATGGACTAAAGCAATCCCCCATAGACTGGTATTCAAGGATTAATAAATATGTGCAACAATAAGGCTTCAAAAGAGGAATTGTGGACAACAATATATACATCAAGATGAAAAATGAAAACCAATTGACTATTGTGGTTTATGTAGATGAGATTACTTTTGGAGGAAGCATGAACAAAACGTGCCAAGAGTTTGCAATAGAAATGCATAAGGAATTTGAGATGTCTATGCTTGGTGAAAAATCATTCTTTCTTGGTTTACAGATTTCTCAATCCAACAAAGGCATATTCATTTCACAAATCAAGTATATCAAGGAAATGTTGAAGAAATTTAGAATGGAAGATTGTACACTAGTCAACACACCCATGGTCATAGGTTGTAAATTGAGCAAAGGTGATGAATCTCCAGAAGCAAATAAAAAATTGTACAGGTTAATGATTGGCATCCTATTATATGTGACAACATCAAGGCCATACATTATGCAAGCAATAGGATTGGTTGCACGGTTTCAGGCTACACCAAAAGAAACGCACATGTAAAGAAGTGAAAACAATATTCGCATATCTAAAGGGAACTTTGGACTTCGGCTTGTGCTATTCAAGACGTGAAAATTTTACTCTAACAACATATATTGACATGGATTGGGAAGGCAGTGTTGATGATTGGAAAAGTACAAGTGGAGGAGCATTATTTCTGGGAAACAATGTACTGTCTTGACTGAGAAAGAAACAATATTCAATTTCTCTATCCACAGCAGAGGCCACAAGTATATAGCAACAACATCATGTTGCGCGCAAGTTCTTTGGTTGAAGCAGACATTAAGAGATAAAAAGGTATAATATGATCATCCAATCTCAATATTATATGACAACACAAGTGCAATAAATATTTCAAAGAATCCTATTATGCACACGAAAATAAAGCATATTCCAAACAAGTATTACTTCTTAAGATAGTTCATGTAGCATAACATAATGCCAAGTTGGAATATATTGCCACCAAAGAACATATTCCATATATTTTCACAAAAACCTTTCCCAAAGAGACATTTGATTATCTTAGATACCAATTGTGAGTAATATCCATTTCATCTAGTCACTAAGTGCTTAAGGAGAAGCACACGTTTAGGGGAGCATCCCTTTTCCATTGATGTCAAAGGGGGAGAGTTGTAGAGAGGGGGAGTATTGCAACAATGGGGGAGAGTTGCATATAAGGGGAGAATATTTCTATTCCTGGTGGATTATGTATTTTGTCACATGATTTCCATCAATGACAAAGGGGGAGATTGTTGAACATGTTGTCATTGATGTCATTATTAAGGCATTGTTTATTATAAGGGGATAATCTTTTTATTCCTGGTGGATTATGTATTTTGTCACATGATTTCCATCAATGAAAAAGGGGGATATTGTTGAACATGTTGTCATTGGTGTCATTATTAAGGCATTACATTGAACATGTTTTCATTGATTTTATGCTAAGGAATTTGCAAGCAAGGGGAGCATCTGTGTGTGTGTGTGTGTTTACAAGTATAAAAAAACAAGGGTACATGTGAAAAAGTAAAACGTGAATTTCACTAGTATATTTAAAAATGCATGTAAAGAAGTTAAAGAAATATTTTACAAATGGTTTTACCTTTAGTAGTTTCAAGCCCATGGTATTTTGTCATGGCATTTTCCAAGGTGAAATAAAAAGAATTAATTATTTAATTAATGAATCAACACATCTCTTCAATATGGGTTATGATGTTGTATATAAATCAATGTTATACTTGAAGAGAAATGTGTGAAGTGAGTGTAAATGAAATATTTGAATATGAGAATATGATATGAGTAAAAACTGAGTATTGTTCCAAAAATACTAACGAAGAATGTGACGAATATAGAATCTAAATGTGATGATATAGTGAGCAGATCTAGTAAAGGCATAAATAACGAATAGATCAAGATCTAGTAAAGGTAGAAATAGAGAATAGATCTAATAAAGGCATAAATATCAAACATATTTGATAAAGTAAGAAGTAGCGAGCCAATGTGGAGAAAGTAGACGTAGCAAGCCAATGTGGTACATAAGTCATTTGGGGAGGTAGAACTGTAGAACATATACTGGAATTGTGGGTTCAAAATCCTTTAGATAAGGCATTCAAGGCCTTACCTGTTTTTTTCATATGGGGTGTTTGGATCTCTAGAAATTTAGCCATTTTTTAAGATAGACGTACTACTCATTTTTTAGCGCTTCCAATGGCCTTGCAATCTTCAATCTATTTCCATAAGAGAAAATCCATCACCCTATTAGGAATATAGTGGAATAATCTATTGATGTATCAATCCCATGGATATTTTTTGATGGTGCAACTTTACATGACCATGTTGTTGGATGTGCAGGCGGTATTCTCCATTGGTCAATTTCTCATCATATTTCCTTTGCAGTTGCTTTGGGGCCAATTTATGAGGGGATCATCTGGATGATGGAGACCTTCCAATCTATCACCTTTTATCACATCTTTTGTGAAAGGAATACTGAAGCAGATTTACTTTCAAAGAGAGGCTTACAGTTTGAGGAGGGAATATGGCACATATGGGAAATGATAAATGAGCGGGAATTGAAATCGATCTAATTCCTTTCATTGGATATATAGATTGGTTGTTGGATACGTAGAAAGTTGTTTTTCGCTTTAATGATTTGACATTTCATTTGTCATGTGGTTTTCTAGGACACATAGATACTTGATCTGCATATGTCTCTTTTGTATATCATCATTTGATGTTTAAAGTTTTTACTTTTAGAACTCATACATAGCCTTAAATGGCTGCTAGAAAGATCTTTGAATCTCTGTAAAAAATAGTTTATTTCAAATATAAATAGACTGTTATTTTTCTTTCGTGGAAAAAAAACAAGCAAACGTGGTAAAATAAAAAGTATCCAACAGACGTGGACAAGGAAATGCAAATGTTCATCATATATTGAAGAAGTTATATTGTAATTGAATGTTAGTGTCATTCAAACATAGATTGGTGTATCTTGCTAAGTTGGTGCTTAGCGGTGGGGATTGGTGTCTCAAGTAGGTGGGTGCCTACAAATTTTGTAACATTAGGTTGGTGCCTACAAATTTTTGTAACTGTAGGTTGGTTCCTAGAAAATTATAAAGAAAAGATTTTGTGGTTTTCTCTTGAAAGGGTTTCCACGTAAATTTAGTGTATCGAATTTAATCTTATGCACGATTGCTTTTTTATGGTTGATGAATGTTTAAATAAATAAAAAGTTTGTTTAATACTTATTCACCCCCCTCCGCTTAATATAAGTATTTGTTCAACACATTTTTTTGTTACCCACTTTCATAAAAAAATCAAAATTGTGAGCTAACCCCACATCATTTCACATACAAAATAAGTTAACCTCAAATTTTTTCTCATGCAATCAAAAAATATTTCCAAGAGAAATAGAGGTTTCACTTATTAAGTGATTAATCATAATGATTACCTCTTAATTAAATTTTAATCCATTTCTTATTTAGAATATATTTTATGGGTGGTAATTTCTTATGGGGTTGATTTTAAGGTTTTAATTGCAACAATACTAGGTGTTAAGGCTATTGTTTGAAATGACTTGTATTTTTAGCTTTAAAAAAAGTGTGCTACTGAAAGCACCACTTTTGAATTCAAATCAAAGAGAATAAAAAAAAATGAGGTAGTTTTTTAGTGTTACTCGCTTTCATTAAAAAATCAAAATTGTGAGTTAACCCCACATCATTTCACATACAAAATAAGTTAACCTCACATTTTTCTCATGCAATCAAAAAATATTTGCAAGGGAAATTAGGGTGTCACTTATTATGTGATTAACTGTGCTAATAACCTTTTAATTACTTTTTAATCCATTTCTAAATTAGGATACATTTTAGGGGTGTTTATTTCTTATGGGGTGATTTTAAGGTTTTGATTGCAACAATATTAGGTATTAAGGCCATGGTTTCAAACAAGTTGTATTTTTAATTTTAAAAAATAGTGTGCTATTGGTAGCACAATAGTGTGCTATTGGTAGCACCACTTTTGAATTCAAGGATTAATTTTAAGGTTTTTAAAGTAATAATATAAGCTTTTAAGGCCGTGGTTGAAAAATGTTGTAATTTTAATCTTTAAAAAAGTGATGCTAATAATACCACTTTTTAATTAAAAATTATAAATGCAAAAATATAGATTTATAATTTTTATTTTATGCTAATAACACCACTTTTTAATTAAAAATTTTGTTTTTATATTTTTAATGTAAAAATATAAATTTATAATTTTTATTTTAAAATCACAATTCGTACTGTATCGATAATTATATTTATAACATATGTAAAATCCTTTATAACATTATCATTACAAATTCTCCATAAATATCCACAATCGACATTTCAAACATTAACTTAGTCCATCATGTCGACATTTCAAACATTAACTTAGTCCATCTTTGAGATGAATTGTCAACTATTTTTAACAAAATTCTATCCAATACAAACCCAAGGAAAAAAAGAATGTTGAATGTTGGTTTTGAACTAAACTCTTATGTGGCATCATAAGAAGTATCCAAGCGAAGGAGTATCAAACAATGTGCATTAGGGAGGTTAATGAAATGTGTTCATTAGGAGGAAGTTAAGAGAACGTGGGAGGGATATAATTTTTTTAAAAGAATTTACATCAGTAAGGAGAAAAGTGAGGCAAAATAAGAAATAAATTGGAAGAGGGAAGATTTAAAAATATTTTTAATGTTATAAATTAGTGAAGATCATGGAGAGTAAGGTTTAAGGGTGAGATGAAAATTTTCAGGAGTCGGGAAATTAAGAACGAAGGAGATGTATGGAAGTTGGAGGAGAATAGATAGGAGAGAAAGTATGTAGTTTGAAAAAGGAGGAGATAAAAGAGAGAAGACAAAGATATCACGTTTGATGTTTAAATATAAATGTTTATACTTAATTGGATTAGTTAAAATAATATATATGAGTTATAATCGATACAACATTGAAAACAATTCTTTAAAAAAATTATTCTATACAGGTTGTCTTTAGATCAATATAAGATGATTGTGGAGTCATTATATTGGGTTTAAGTGAAGCTTTAAATGTCACTTAGCATGACACTCATATCTCCCCACAATTGCCTTGTAATCTTTGCGATGAAATCCACAAAACTATTGCTATTTTGTTATTATAGAGGATACTATTAATATGTAGGCATGGATTTATCTTGAAAAGCACAAACATTGGAGCTAGCTTGGTTTGTTGGTTATTATCATCATGTTGATCCATTCAATCTAGCAATGCGTGAGCTACTATCCCAACTATGCTATACAAAAACCTTAGCATACTTTTTTTTTACTATACACTAGGTTGCATACCATTGTTAGCTATATATATACCCAATACAATTGTTATCTATATATATACCCAATACAATGTGATTGAGCCATGTGAATTCTTGTTTAACCTTAAACTAATAATAAGGTGAGTCCCTTTTACATTATCCTACTAGTAATCACTTGAAAACCAATCATCCCTTGCATTGGTAGCCATACCCTTGGCTTGCAAAACCTTTCATTTGTTGTTTGAGCGTGGATGATATTATAACACCAAAACACACAATCATTCCCATCTCTTGGATCATAACCTATCAACCCTTTAGCATATAATTGGGTTTATGTGATGTCCACGATAATTGCAAGTCTCATTGTGATGATGCCATATCTTGTGGTTAGGTTTGTGTTCACGTAGTGCCATATCTTGGTTGAAATAAGTTACCAATTCCTTGTCAAAGATCTCAATATCAATGTTTGATTAAGGAATCATGTCCATAAGTAAAAAGTTACAAGTCACATTTTGATCAATATTATCCAAATAAGTTACTATTAATAATGTAGGTACTTTATTGAAAATCTCGATGGAAAAATATGTCTCAATAAGTTCGATTTCCTTCAATTTCTTTTTTTTTCACACCAGATTAATATTACCTAACTTTTTACCTATATTATTAATTGTAATAATGTAGGTACTTTATAAACATGTATTTGTGTACACGAAGATGAAGAGTATATATATATATCTATATATCTATATATATATATCTATATATATATATATATATAATTGTTGGGTGTTCTTACTCATTATATATTCGGTGTACACTCATATCATTTCCTATACATTGATCTAACTTGTAAGATTAAAAAAAAAACATGATCAAAATTCTTGGTGGTATGATTTGTTCGCAATGCTAGAAATAGCTATTAAAATCTAATGATGTTCATCACATAACATAAGAGTATAACTAATGCACAACAAATTTAACCTTTGTATTGCACAAACTGATACTTATTTAAACAATTTATTGTGCTTAAGTTTTCTTAAACTCAACTCCTTTAATAATGGATTATTTGATTATTTTGGATCAAATATCCTTGATTAGGAGTTGTTGGTTTCTAGCATCTATCCTTTGAGTTGAGAAGCGTGGCTTAAATATGCCAACATAAGGTGGTTCTCCTTTCAATTTGAATTGATAAATTTTTAGGATTCCGCATCTAATTTTCCACTCTTTGTACAATAAAAATGTACCCATCTCTAGTTTAGTGAAAATTTCAACAAATAAATCCTTAAGATAAAGTGCAACAAATTCTTCTTCTTCATTATCCAATGACAATGGCTTATAGAGCTTCATGCAATCCACATTGAAATGGAATGAATGCCAATGTAAGATCGGTAATTCCAACAATCATATATATAAGTAGTTTGATCTCATTGTCTTTCTCCTTAAATCAGTCCTTTTGAAGGTAAACACATAATCTACCTCCTCAATAAAATTGATGGTCTATGTGATGATGGTCATGTTTCACCATATCAAATATCTCAATTTCGGTGTTTGATTAAGGAATCATGTCCATGTGTAAAAAGTTACGAGTTCCATTTTAATCAACATCTTAGTTGTAACAAATTTATCTAAATAAATTACTTTTGTTTCAAAGAAAAATAACAACTTGTTATTCTATTAGGAATCATTATCCAAATAAATTATTATTAGTACTTTATTGAAATTCCCAATGAAAAGATATGTCTCAACAAGTTCAATTTCCATCAATTTCTTAACCATATCATCTCTATTAAAATAAACTATTATCCCTATTAAGATAAATTATTAATTATTAATAACATGAGTAACTTGTGAAAACCCTATTCTATACCAATCTTTAAATAAATTAGGGATAACTCACAATTTTAAGAAGGTGGGTATATTTTGTGGAAGAGCGTAGTCCATTTCAATCTCTAACAGGAATATACCAATGATATGGAGAGCTTGAGGACGTAATTATTACAAGAAAATTAGTGGGTACCTTTCTCATCTTACTTTTATTTGCTTTCCATGCCATGTTTCATTAGGGTATCCATCATGGATACCTTGAGGAAGACTCTAGTTTGATTATTTTATACTTTTAATTAAGGAAGCAGGTTCAATATCAATCATGGATACCTTGAGGAAGACTCTAGTTTGATTATTTTATACTTTTAATTAAGGAAGCAGGTTCAATATCATACTATTGAAATTTAATTCACTCACCTTATGACATAGGCAGGTTCAATATCATACCATTGATATTGAATGCATTTAAGTGTTATTGGTGGTGACAACTACACAAAAGTTTACCCTCATTTATTTGCAATAAACTTTGCTGCAAGAAACGACAGAATCATTCTTAGTTGTACTATTCATGTTTTCTCCGATGGACATTAAGATTAATGTGGCAGAAGTTATTAAATTTTCGCTTCAATTATTGAAGGCAGTATTCAATTGCTAACATTATCCACCGCTCAGTGTTTTTATCTAACATTAAAATTGGCCCTTAGAAATAGAAAGAAAAGAAAAAAAGGAGACTAAAGTAGTCAGTATTTTTTCTATTTATATCTAAAGGTAAAAAGAGAATAAAGTAGTCAATATTTTTTCTTCTCTGTACTTTGGCATTAATAACATTTTATTTTTTATTTAATAAAATATAAAAATAAAAATAAAAAGTATTTTAGTATTAACAACTTTTTAAATTTTATTTTATTTTATTCAATAAAATATAAAAAGAAATAAGAAAGCAGCAGCATAAATTCAAGAAGTAATCAGGGGCATAAACTAAGGTTGTCGAGAAACCCTCAGTTTTGTAGTTTTCGAGGGGCATAGATTCCTCACACATGCTTGGTTACACATGCTTGGTTTTGAGTTTGTTTCTATTTTAAGTTACCTTCTTCTTCTTTTTTAAATGTAACAATGCACTATATTTTAACTAATTCGTCTCTCCAATAAATTATTGTTTATGAAATGGCCATAACAAAGCCTCATAACATTTGAGTAATGAAAATATTATTCATAAATATTCGAGACGGAGGAGCTACTCTAAAGTAATTTGTAAAATTGTAGCGATGAATTAAAATTCCTTATTACCATGTCTATCTATGAAGATCTAAATACTCTAAAGTAGTTTGTAAAATTGTAGTGATGAATTAAGATTCCTTACTACCATGTCGAAGATCTAAATTTTCATATCGAGACTCCTCTTGAATAGTAGGACCTATGGTTGGAGTTTGGGAGATTGTGTGCACGTGCTAATCATTGTTGGAAAATCAATTTATCTCTTTTAATTCAATAGAATTTCTAAAAAATATAAAATATATTACTAAATTGAAAATTCTTATGGAAACATAAAGATTGATACATTATTAAATTTAAGTTTTTATAGAATCAGAAAGATTGATCCAACAATGATGAATATTATTTCCAATCTCAAAGTTAGTTTTGATATCTTTAGCTTTACATTTTAACTAGAGATGCATTTAGGTGAAACTTATCAAAATTTATGTTTTTTTTAACAATTAACACATGACCCAAATAAGCTTAACTTATTAAATTATGTTTTTTTTAACAATTAACACATTAGCCAAACAAGCTCTTGCATGGGTGCATATTATACATGTTCCAAACAAAAAACTTTATTTCCTCACAAAGCAAGGGTATAAAACCCTCAAAGAAGTAGTCTAAAGGATCGAGGCTACCTATAACCACCAAAATCTCCTAGAGTGAGTCCTCCTCCTTCATTCTTCCACAAGGGAGCAATGTCAATGAAGAAGAAGCCACCAAGGAATTTTTCTTTTTACATCAAAGATGGACATGTTGATACACAATATTGGAAGAAGAATCATGAATTTGAAGTATCCATGAACATGAATAATGTTTAAATAGATTATTCTTCCTCTAAACAACATGCTCTTTTTGGTATGGTATGTTAGCCTAACAATAAGTACGCTTTAGACTCAAGAGCTTCTCATCATATTGTTGTTGTTGGTGTCCAAAATATTTGAGCTAAGGTAGGTTCACTAATGCCTTTAAGTATATGATTGATAACAAATTTACATTTTTTAAACAAAAGTTCAATTTCAACATTTAATTGGTTGCAATTTCAACAACCAAGAATTGCAATTTCAACAATTACATAATTATAAATAGTGCATTTCTTTACGAGAAATTGCAATTTTGACGATTTCAACAATTAATTGATTGCAGTTTAATGGAGGCTATAATTTTTTTATTATTGAAATTGCAATTTCTTTACGGATTACCATGTTCCACACTTCTAGTCTAACCAGAGGTACGCTCCCTGGAGGTAGCTGAGGAGGAAACATGTACAGGAATTGACGTGTGTTCCCCTCCCAAAATGCAGGATGTCCATCAGGGCCATGATGCGCGCCTTGTGGAGATGTTGCATCCAGGCTCATGGTTCCATGATTTATGTCCCTGAATCTGTGAGCTTCACCTTGATATACTTCTCCATTGCTAGTTCTAGAATCTGCAACTCGTCTGAGATGTTGAAGTCTAAATACTTCAAGAAGGGGATCATGCCCAATAATGGCCCCTTAATCTCGACTTCTGTTGGAATTGGAACCTCCAACAAAGGGTTCTCCTTCACTACTTTAGTATTGGTTCGACCCTTTTTCATCACTGGAGTAGTTTCCATGATTTTTCACTCTCTCTGTGGTGCACTGCTTTCAACTTAGGAAAATATAGATCTCCTTACTACACTACACACTCGTCTCAACTTCACTTTGCAACTCTTACTACAACTCCTCACTCTCTTGGCAAGCTGATGCTCACTTTTTATGCCTATGCTCCTTTTTGTAGATAGGTGTGACCGACAGGATCTCCTACCATATTTATTACTCATCTCCCCCCCGCACCTCTCGTCTTGATTGTTGGATGGGATGCCCACTTTTGTGGAGACTCTCTCGTTTTCTACATTCCTTTTTCCTTAAATGCTAAACAAGACAACCAAATGTGCATAGGATCTCTCTCCTTCTATGCACCGACAAATTCATTCATGTGGGATTCCTCTCTTTCTATGCACCACCAACTTCACCTCATAAGGGCACTTTGACTGGAGATGACAGCGACTATGTCATGTGACATGTTTTTCCTATTATTACATTTTTTACGGTTGTTTAATGTAGTATCTTCTCTTTACAACCACTGTCCTTCACCAATATTTCTAAACTTGGCAAAGACGGTTGTGGATGACACAAAATCTGATTGACAAGGGTGATATCATTGGCATAATGATGACTAACGGCCTAATGAGTGGTGACTTAATGGCTGGTGACTTGATGATTAATTATTTGATGATTGGTGACTTAATGACTGGTGGGTGGATGTGTGGTGCATTGATAACTTAGGAAAATTTCCTCATGACATGACTACTATCTTTTTGTATCATTTCATTATGTGCATTAATGACACTAAGCTACTAACACTTGACACTTTCCTTGGGATTTTTTTTCCTAAATGTGATGAAATTGACTATATTCTTTCATACATGAATAAAATGACTATAGGTAAAAATGACAAAGAATAACTATTTTTTTTAGTTACACGTGTCACTCTTGCCCCTATAGGCCATGGTAGGGATTAAGGTGACATCCATTGGTGAGTCCCTTCATTGGCTTCCCTACCAAGGTGGCAAGATTTGTTGCACCTACTTCTGTGATGAATATGATCTTGAACGGACCCAACTATCTCATCCTCAATTTCCTGGGATTCTTCAAAAACTTACTGTCATACATCAACACTAGGTTCCAGGGTCTTTCTCCTGATATTATTGTCATGCCAAGATTTATGTCTCTGCTTCTCGACCATCTGAATGAACCCTACAATGAATTGGTCTTCTTCTAGATCCATCAATTCTTCTAGTGTGCATGAAAGTGACTCATCGTCTGTCATTTTTGTAGCTAAAGCTATGCGTTGACTGGAGACAACAAATTCCAGTGACATTACTGCTTCTTTTCCATAGACCAACCGGAATGGGGTGTGCTTAGTAAGCCTCTTGCATGTTTTCATGTATGCCCATAGCACTGTTGGAAAGCGTTGATCCTAGTCATCAAAATGTACATTGCAGACCTTTGTGAGCGCCTACTCCAAAATCTTATTGAATGCTTCCACTTTACCATTGGCCTGCGGATGGTACGAGTACTCTTTTGTTGGTGTATCATGAACTATTTTTTTAGCACATGGATGGTGGAATTCAGGAAATGGGTTCCTTTATCACTGATCAACACCTTGGGGCATCCAAACCCAGTAATGATATGCTCTAATATGAACTACACAACGGTCTCTCAGGTACAATCCTTCACTGGCACAACCACTGACCATCTTGTCAAGTACCCTATCACAATAATGATGTACCGAGTGCTAGTCCTGGGAACTAGAGGATTAATGGGACCCACAAAATAAATTTCCATTTCTCAAATGGATCTAGCACATGAGTAGGGAAGAGAGGCATCTCATCCCTGTGACAAATCTCCAAATTGCTGGAAAACATCATATTGTTTGCAAAACATCTTGGATTCTTGAAATAGTGAAGGCCACCACATTCCTGCATGTAGCACCTTGTGTGTAGTAGCCTTCCTTGCATAATTTCCTCCCGCAATGCCTTCATGTGATTCCCTCAAGAGAAGTGGTCATTCATGTTCTAGCACACACTTGCGCAAAATGCCATCAGCTCCCAACTTGTAGAGTTTTCATGTAATCAACTGAAAACATGCATTGCATGTTACCAGTTGTTTGTGTTGCACAAATATGTAATCTTTCGGTGCATGACCAATAGCCAGAAATGATGCAATTTCACTTAACTGATATGGTATGGCCTCAATGTGAAATAAATGCACATCAGGGAGATTATCATCCAAGCTTCCTCCTTCCTTACTAGATTCAATCATGGACAAATGATATGGACCAAATTTATGCTTCTCTGGCTTGACAATGACCTTGAACACAAACCCTTGAAATAAGAACTTAGCCAACGATAGATGTGCCCCCCAACACTAGTTTGTCGACCAAGTACCTCAAGGCATAATGGTGTATAAAGAACTTGAAGGCACTACCCAACAAGTAGTGTCGGAATTTATGCATAGAATATACCATTACCAAGCCTTCATGCTTTTTCATGGTATAATTCTTCATGGCCATGGATTAGGGTAACTTTCTGCTGGTGAAGTAAACGGGGTGATCAATATCTCCTTATCTAGGTTGTGCTAGGAATACTCCCAATGCTATTGATGATGCATCCACATGCACATGAAACATGTGCATCCAATTTAGAAATATTAAGATCACTGCAGTAACCAATTTCACCTTCAAGATGTCTATCACTTGGCAGCACTCCTGCGTTCAGGCATACTTAACTTCTTTCCTCAACAACTCCTACAGTGGCACTGTAATACTGGCATAGTTACTGATGAATTTTCTGTAGTAGCCAATGTGTCCCAATGTTGCGCACAAGCATTTGACATGTGTTGGGGCCGATATATTGACAATGATAGCAATATTTTTCAGATAAACCAGTAGGCCTTCCTTACACACAACATGTCCCAAGAGGATTCCAAATCGAATGCAAAAAATACACTTTTTCAGTTTCAGAGAGATTTGTATTTGCCTACAATGATCTAACATGAGTCTTAACAATTACAAATTATCTTTCAATAGAATGAACACTATTCAATCATCCAAATATACACCTAAGAACATATGCATGAATTCCATGAACGTAGCTACCACTATCCTGGAAAATACGGCTAGCACATTCTTCAACCCAAAAGACATCACGTTATATCCAAAGGACTCAGCCCCACTCCATCACAAAAGTACTCTTCATGTGATCCTCCTATGCTATATGGACCTGATGGTATCTAGAGAATCCATTAGTGAAAGAATAGGTGTTGGCACACTTTTACTTCCACCGGGGTTCAAACATTCGACATAACACCAACAAACACAACCACCACAAATACCGGGCCGTAAGGGAGTTTAATCCCTTTTGGAAACACCTGTGAAGCAAATGAAGTCTCATCCGAAGTACCTATAGAAGCTGCAGGAACTATATTTCTGCAGCGTATAATGGGAATATCTCGACAGACAACCCGTTCATTAAACAACCAATCATAATAACTAATTTATAACAACAACAATTTCAGATCTTTGACACATCAATCACTTCGATAGAACCCATAACATTCCCAAATTCATATAACTTAGATTATATTTCATATTCATAACACTTCTAATTATCATGGGAATGCATTCATCTAAGTAATCAATAGAGGAAAGAAACACATATCACATCACATAAGGACACCATGTTTTAACGTGAAAACCCATCCTAGAAAAAACCACAGAAGCGCTTGTCTTTTATTATGAGTCGTAGCCAAATAAGCACTAATGTTTATGACTTACATATTTATTCTTGACTTACAAAGGATCTGCACACACAACCTACAGACAAGCGACTCGACTTCTTCAAAATATATTTGACATACATAGCATAATGCTTCATTATAGACCCAAAACAAGCTTCGCATCACACTCTCTAATCGACTGACAATAGAAATCATAACAAAAACCACAAAATTTTCGGCTCTTATTACATATTTATAGGGCGCACTCAGCTTTCCCCGCTCACACTAACCCACTAACTAATTAAGTGACTCATTAATGCAAGTGGAAAAAAACCAACTAACTAACTCAACTCCTCCCATTTGACTTGATCAACATAGTTGTTTTTCCTAATTTTTCGGCCGCTTCGTCGGAGTTGACCGCTTCATCGAACTACTTCTGCTTCACCCTTGTCCACACCACCCTTGTCCACACCAAAAATATCTCTACCAAAAATGGTACCCACAATAAACTAGGACCAACAGGCCCCCAACACTCACATGTGGCTTGTCCTGAGCCACTTC